>JACGCM010000697.1:1490591-2981183 GCA_014058105.1 Kingdonia uniflora | reverse complement strand
CACCTGGAGATTCATTTTGCATTGTCATGGTATGGGGCGTATTGGGGATGAACCGAGGATTAAAATTGGCATCGTTGGCTAGATAAGATTTCAAGAGAAGGCCTATAACAACAAATTTTGATAGGAGGGGGGGGGGGGGACACCATTTTCCACCGATGTACCTCTTGCATTATCAAGCACGCATCTCTTTCAGTAGGATCTGCGGGAGTTCGCCGGTCAAACATATTTTCACGTACTAATATATGAGGTAAAGGTCTTTCTAATCTATCATCCTCCATCAACGCCCCAGTATTGATGAATTCGAGCTTAGATGTTAATATAATGGGTGGATAATCCTTTGATATTTAGCATAACGAGCTTGTAACAAGGATTCCTACAGATAAGCAAGAGCCGTTTAGAATGTCGACGTCTCGCGCGGTAAATGTTCCGATTATGTATTCTTTGAAGCTCGCCATGCTGTTGACTACTGCTGCTGCGTAGGTCAATCATCTTTCTGTATCTTTGGAAGGTTTCTAGCAATGGGTCACAATGACTAAAGAGTTCGTGGATACAGAAAGCTCCAGAACATACCAATCTCTAAGAGACATATCTGACCGTTGAACATTTGCTTCATACTCGGCCGTATAATGGTAGGTCGCAAAATAAAGCCTGACTGTTTTCTTAAATCCTATCCATTAGAAGGCATGATAAGCACAATTCCCGAGACGGGCCGTTGGCCGGAAGAATCATCAGTTAAAAGACGCCACCCTTTGAGTTTCCTGTCAGACCTCTCTACAAACTTTTCTTCGAATTGTTCACCTTCATTGGAATCCATACGTCTTCTTCCTAGTCTTGAGGATCATTACTGGGAAGTCCACAGGGGAAATTTACTACTGCTTGACCATTTTCAGAATGTCATGGTTCAAATAAATGTCATGTTCGTCAAGATCGACAGACCATGTTGTATTCGGTCTGGATTTTTCCTGTTTGGATATAGATCCTCTCGCAACGGGTTATTTGCACCAATCACACGAGTGTGCTTGAAAATACTACTCTCAATTTTTGCAATGTGCTACGAGAGATAAGAGCAAGTTATCAATCTTGGCTAATACCGGACTCCGCTGTGGGAGTGCGAGTTTTGTTGATGAAGTAGACAGGGTTTTCTGTTCCCATCAAGTCGAATAAGGAGGAACTTGATGATTGTTGGTAATGCAAGATATATTACTGGAGTTCTTCCCCTGTTAGATGTACTTATTACTGGTGGTTGAAACCAAGTAAAGTTTGAGTTCTTTACCAGGTTACTCCACATCCTATTGTCAACTCATTAGCAGGATACGTTTAGCAGACTTCATTATTGTCCCTTCACGAGCATTCGGTGGAAAAACCATCGAACCGTATCTAAAAGAATTCAAAACAAAACGATTTATGGCGTAGGCTGCCAATAATTTTGTAAGGATTGCTTGTTTTTTGAGAAGCCATAGACAAGAGATGCCGCGAATGCGATCTAGATCAGCTTTATACCTCTCATATGATTAAATTCCTAAGAATATTTTCATGAATGGACCCTAAACCTGGGCATTTTTCAGGGGTTTGTGCCTCATTCTTGTAAAAATCGAAGAATTTGAAATAGTACTTAAGTCTATAATATGGTTATACTTTTTAAGAATTTTACCATACCATGCCATCAATATAAGAATTCCATGCATTTGTTCTAAGGGATCTTTGACACATCTGGTCAATCAAAGCTGTAAAGTGGCTCCCCAGCAATCTTGAGATTGAAAGGGACATGAACTATAAAGTATAAGCCATATTCTTAATGAAAGTTGCCTTCACTTAGTCATCAGATAGCATAGTATCTGATTGTATTCTAAGGAGATATCCATCATGGACAGGAAGTTTAACTCCCGCAGTGAATCAAGCAGTAGCTTCTGATAGGAAAGTCTAAAAAAACTTATCTTTGTAGTATGCTTGCGCGATGAGGTCCAAAACATCCACGTACCCCTGATCTGGCCATTTATCTTTGGGACTGTACCAATGTTCGAGTCTATTCACCCTTATTCTCGTTTAAAAACTAAAAAATTGTGCGACTTATTTATCATGTGACCGATTTCTGTAAATACAAACAAAAGCACTATTAGTGTCACACTTATTTAATAAATGACTAGGTAGATATAAATTTAGGAGTTGTACACTTAAATATTACGTGTCTATCAAATACCCCCAAACTTATATTTAGCTAGTCCTCAAGCAAACGTAAACAAAAACCATTTTTGCATGTCATGCGGTTATATTTAGCTTATGTAACAAGCCGTTAAACCCCCAATTTTAGCCTGGTGGACGAGTGTTGTCTCGTGAGGGTTTGTAGTGACTATACCCACAAAAGTCAATAATGACATTTTAAACAATTCTAGAATACACATGACTCATTTTCTGTGAACTTAACCTTACTTAGTTGTGACAAAAATATACCAATGAAAAAATCCTTAAACTTGCTATTCTCCCAAGTATATCAAAGAATATTTTAAGCTTATCCGAAACTTGAAGTACTACCTCAAGATTAGAAAGAGATTCAAGTATTTTTCTTAACCTATATTTGAGGGTACAATAAAAATAATTTTATCGCCTAATACTTTGTCTAGAATAATTTACTCAGTTTTTGGTAGTCAAGTTCTTACTAGAATAAATTTAACGATCAGATCGACAAGTGCCTTAGTCAATTCATTTTCCTAAAAATTTTATTTTCTTTTGTAAGCCTTTTCTTTTGAGTACTTTGTTTCTTAGTGAAACCTCCGTAACAAGGAGTTTTCGGTTGACAATCCCCGCAAGTTGGCTAAGGTTATCAGGGTGTGGTGCCCTATCATGACCTAGACTCAGGATTCTCACAAGTAACATTTTCTTGTGCTCCTTTACAAAGTTCATGGTCAAACTCGAGATTGGTGATAATTTTTCCTCTTTCAGTTCTTAATCATGCGAGTAGCCTTGCAGCGTGAAAGTTTTAAGAGCATATTTAGCTTATTTATTATTTTCTTCTTAGGAATAAATTTATTCTTAGGCAGTTGCCTCCCTTGCAGCAAACTATTCCTAACATAAATTCTAAATTTCCCTTATAATAAGCAAAAATCTATTAAAAGTATTAATTACAAAACTTCAATGAAGTGCACGTTTATAAAATATGCCAAGTTAACTTGAATTAGTCGTTAATAAAAAGATAGTACATCAAGTTTAAAATATTCTAAAATATTCAAATGTATACTTCGTACAATTTCAAAATTTAGGTTTTTTCATAATATTTATGTCAAGGTAAAATCAGTTTAAGTGTTTGGAAATTTGTCAAAAATATATCATACATTGCCAAAGTGCCATTATTTCACTTTTTTTCAAAAAGCAAATCAAAAAATGGTTTCCAACCCCCAAACTTAAATCAAGCATTGCCCTCAATGTTGAAGAAAAAGAAAATAAATGGACGAGGAAAACTAAAATGTCTCACCTGAATGTGTTAAGGGTTGCCTCCCAAGAAGCGCTAAGTTTACCGTCTTCAGCCAAACAAATGTACCCCCATACTTAAATGATTTATAATGGTACTATAGGGGTACATAATATTAGTTCTGATATACTGGATCACTTAGAAATGTAATCTCTTCATCAAAAGTATAGAACTCTAAGTACAGTTTTAATCCTTGGCCATTGACCTTAAAAATATTTCCGTTCTTAGGATCCTCCACCTCTACGGCTCCATGAGGATAAACAGTTTTAACTACAAAAGGGCTGTACCAACGAAAACGTAATTTCCCAGGAAATAAACGTAGTCGTGAATTATAGAGTAACACTTTCTGATAAGGCTCAAAATTCTTGCAAACAATCGACTTATCATGAAAAGCTTTAGTTCGTTTCTTGTAAATTTTTGCATTTTCATAAGCCTTGCGACGAAGTTCGTCAAGTTCAGAAAGTTGAAGTTTTCTATGTTATCCGTCTTTATCCATTTTAAAGTTGAAGGCCTTTGTAGCCCAGAAGCCTTGTGTTCTAATTCTACAAGTAAGTGGCAAGCCTTCCCAAAGACAAATCTATAGGGTGACATACCAATCGGGGTTTTATAAGTTATTCGATATGCCCAAAGGGCATCATCAAGACGATCAGACCAATATTTACGATCGGTTCAAACAGTTTTTTCTAAAATTCTTTTGATCTCCCGATTGGATACTTCGACTTGACCACTTGTTTGTGGATGATAAAGTGTGGCAACTTTATGAGTGATGGAGTAAGTTTTCAAAAGATTTTGAAAAACACGGTTATAAAAATGTTTACCACAATTACTAATAATTGCCCGAGGCGTGCCAAAATGATTAAAAATGGTTTTCAAAAATTTTACCACGGGCTTATGGTCATTCGATTGACATGGAACCGCCTCAACCCATTTAGAAACATAATCGACTCCAACAAGAATGTAAAGGTAACCGCGAGAAAAAGGAAATAGGCCCATAAAGTTAATGTCCCAAACATCAAATAGTTCAACAATAAGAATGTTGTTCAAGGGCATCATGTTTCGATGAGAAATATTCCCGGTCCTCTGGCACCTATCATATTTAGAATAAAAGGTATATGCTTCACAAAAAAGGGTAGGCCAATAAAGACCAGATTGAAGGACTTTTGCAACAGTTTTCTTGGTCCCAAAATGTCCTCCGGAAGCTAAGGTATGCTAAAAGGTGAGTACACTATGGAACATATCATTTGGGATGCATCTCCGGATCACTTGGTCAGAACAAAACTTATAAAGATAAGGATCGTCCCAACTAAAACATCTAACCTCGTGCAAGAATTTAGTTTTATCTTGTTTTGACCAATGGGGAGGTAATCGTTGCGTAGCTAGATAATTGACAATATCGGCGTACCAAGGTAGTTGTGAGACAGCCATGAGCTGCTCATCAGGAAATATCTCTAAGATAGGGAGAAAATTTTCAGCACCCTTAGTGAGAATTCGAGATAGATGATCCACAACCACAATCTCAATACCTTTCTTATCTCGAATTTTGATATCAAATTCTTGTAACAAAAGAATCCATCTGATTAACCGAGGCTTAACGTCTATTTTAGATAGTAAATACTTTAAGGCCGCATGGTCGGTGTAAATAATAATTTTGGATCCAACAATGTATGATCAAAATTTCTCCAAGGCAAACACAATGGCTAAGAACTCCTTCTCCGTGGTGGAGTAATTTAACTGTGTGTCATTAAGCGTGCGACTAGCATAGTAAATAACATAAGGCTTATTATCTACTTTTTGCCCTAAAACCGCTCCAACAGCGTAATCTGAAGTATCACACATGAGCTCGAAGGGAAGTTCCCAATTGGAAGGTTGGATGATAGGGGCTGAAGTTAATAAAAGTTTGAGTTTCTCAAAAACACCTAAACATGCGTCATCAAAGTTGAAATCGGTGTCCTTAGCAAGTAAATTACACAAGGGCTGAGAAATTTTACTAAAATCTTTGATGAATCGGCGATAAAACCCAGCATTCCCCAAAAATGATCGAATGGCCTTAACCGTCCGAGGTGGAGTTAAAGAAGAGATAATGTTGATCTTGGCTTTATCGACTTCAATCCCTTTGTTGGAGATAATGTGTCCAAGAACTATCCTTTGTGTCACCATGAAGTAAAATTTTTCCCAGTTTAACACCAAATTGGTTTTTGTACATCGTTCTAGCACGAGCTCTAAATGGTGTAAACTTTCGTCAAAAGACGATCTAAACACTGAAAAATCATCCATAAAGATTTCAAGAAATTTATCAACCATATCAGAAAATATGTTCATCATACAACGCTGGAATGTAGCGGGTGCATTGCACAACCCAAAGGGCATATGTCGATAAGCATATGTCCTGTAGGGACACGTGAAAGTTGTCTTCTCTTGATCTTCAGGGGCAATGGAGATCTGGTTGTATCCAGAATAACCGTCAAGAAAATAGTAATGTCTTTTTCTGGCTAAGCGTTCAAGCATTTGATCAATGAAAGGAAGAGGAAAATGATCTTTCCTTGAGACCGTGTTTAATTTCCTGCAGTCGATACATACACGCCACCCAGTGGTCATGCGGGTAGAGATTAGGTCATTATTCTCATTCTCAACTACAGTAATCCCTGATTTCTTAGGCACAACCTGAATGGGACACTTACTATCCGAAATGGGGTATATGATACCCAAGTCCAAAAGTTTGAGAACTTCCTTCTTCACCACCTCCATCATGGTGGGATTCAACCTCTGTTGCATCTCGCAAAAAAAATTAGCACCTTCCTCGAGATTGATGCGATGCATGCAAACGGCCGGGCTAATCCCCTTCAAGTCTGCTATAGACCACCCTAGGGCTGATTTGTGTCTTCCAAGAACACCCATCAATCTACTTTCTCGGTCAACATTGAGGTTGGAAGCTATGATCACAGACAGAGTGTTAGAATCACCTAAAAAATCATACTTCAAAATCTTAGGTAATGGCTTGAGGTCTAACTTGGGTGCATTAACAATGGATGGAATAGGCAAAGTAGTGAACGTCTCTAGAGGTTCAACATGAGGTCTCCATTTGGACTTGTTGAAATTAGGTGTTGAGTCGAGTAGAGCATTAAGCTCTTCAACAATCAGATTTTCATCAAAGTCTTCACCAAAGTTTACAAGGCATGATTCTAAGGGGTCCTCAAAAAATGATTTAGGGAATGAGTTGTAAACTAGGGAGTCAATCATATTCAGCTCAGCCATGTCATCAGAATGAGGGACTTGAGTATTATTGTTAAAAACATTGAGCTTGATTTTCATGTCTCCCATTGATAGTTGTAAGACCCCATTAAAGTAATTAATAATGGCATGAGCAGTCGCAAGGAAAGGGCGACCCAATATGACAGGAATCTCACAGCTAGGATTTTTTACATCTTCAGTGTCCAAAACAACAAAATCCACAGGAAAAATGAGAGTATCAACCTTGATAAGAATATCCTCAAGAATACCACGTGGGTATCGTATTGACCTGTCAGCCAATTGAAGTGTCATTCGGGAAGGTTTTAGTTCTCCAAGTCCTAATTCCTGATTGACAGAGTAAGGTAAGACATTCACACTAGCCCCAAGCCGAGTAACGCCCTATCTACTTTGTGATCTCCAATTTTACAAGGGATGGTTGGGCTTCAAGGATCTCAAAGCTTAGAAGGGGTTAATGTCTCAGTAAAGAAGACTTTCTTGTACACATTGATTTTCCTTTTCCTAGTGCACGCATCCTTAAGGAACTTGGCATATGCAGGGATAAACATGATGGCATCGAGTACTGGAATATTTATATGAACTTGCTTAAATGTATCCAATATCTCGTCAAATTGAATCCCTTTATTAGCCGGAAGAAGGCATTGTGGATAAGGCACCTTTGGCTCAAAATATGTCTTTGGCAGGGAAATACACGAGGTAGGCAACTCCACTAATTTATTAGAAGGTTCACTCGTACCGACCTCATCCTCAATAGCAACGGGTGTTAGCTCAACCCTAGGCATTTCAACTTGGTTATCAATTTGTTTACCACTTTAAAGAGTTGTAATGGCATTAACTTGTTTTGGGATTGAGCTAGAATCAAGCCCTGGTGGTCCTTTCAGATTAGATACAGGTTAGCTGACCTGGTGGTCTCTCATGTAATGCATTTGCCAATTGTCCTATCTGAGTCTCTAGATTAGAGATAGATTGGGATGTAGAATTCTGATTCACCAAAGTCTATTGCTGAAATTGCATCATTTGTTGTTGAAATTGCATTGATTGTTACATGAAGAGAGCAAGGGTATCGTCCAAAGATGGTTTGGGTAGAGCGGGTGAGAACTGTTTGGATGACTGAAAGGATTGCTGAGATGCCTAAGGATAAGATTGAGAAAGGGGATTCCTAGGTAATTTATGACCTGAGGTTTGTGGCTCTCCAAAACCTGAACTGGGTTGGTTGTTCATCCGCGAAAAATTAGGGTGGTTTTACCAAGTTGGCTTGTACGGGTCAAAGGGCCTCTTGTAGGTATTATTCAAAGCATTTTCTTGCTCTTAATTATCATTCATTTCATTGAGCATGGGGCACATTTGAGTCACATGGGTTACATCATAACAAACGGTGCAACCCTGTTGCTGAACCTGGTTCACACTACCCTTAGATTGATTTGTAGCCATAGCCTCGATTTTTTAGGTAAAAGTATCTAATTGGACTTTGATGGCCGTTCCCTCACTCATTTCGTATAAGCCTCATTTCTTGGTTGTACAAATATTTTTATGTAGATCATAATCCTACTGTTAAGAGTTCTCAGCCAATATCACAAACTTCACATACGCTCTATCAGGCTCAAGGTCCAAGAATTTGTCACTATACATGGATTCTATCCTATAACGATTCTCAGAAGGTATTCCACGATAGAAGATCTGGGCTAGATGTTGCTTCCTAAAACCATGATGGGGACATTGTGAAAGAAGATCTTTATATCTCTCTCATACCTCGTAAAATGTTTCACTTTCATTTTGAACAAATTCAACAACTACATTTCTAAGAGCGAGGGTTTTTCCCATAGAAAACAATTTGGCTTTGAACTTGGTCTCCATTTGATCCCATGAATTGATAGATACTGGTGCCAATGAATCAAGCCAATGACTCGCCTTGTCTTTTAGCGATAATAAGAATAAACGATGGCGAACAGAATCCTCAGTAAAATATTGGCATTTGTAGAGCGCACAAATTTTCTTAAACTCGTAAACGTGCTTATAAAGGCTCTCAGAATCAAACCCAAGAAATGTAGGTATCATTTGGATCACACTAGGCTTGATTTTATAATGGCTCGTCGTGACAACTGGTAACAAAATATACAAAGGCTTATCACTCACCACTGGGGTCCAATAGTCCCTAAGAGATTTGGCGGCAGCCATGATTGGGGGTTCGACTTCTAACTTAACAATCAGTTCAATTGGGTCAACTCTAGATGAATTACCTTCCTCTGAAATTGGAAAAACTCAAAATGGATTACTTTCCTCCCAAACTGGGGTTCCTAAGTCCTCTATTGTAGTGACTAAACGAGGTGGCCGCCCTCTCTACTTAGGCTGAGGTGGTGGGCCGTAAATGGGCAAAGGTTTCGATAAGCTTCCAAAACATTTTTCTTCACGTGTCCAATTAATCATGCATAACAAATAATAAATAAAATTCAGCACCCGGTATAGTAAATAATCAATCAAACCTAGATTCAAGCATATCAACGTTTTTTAGAAGTAATAATTAGGTCTCCCCAATATTCTTCTATATTTAAAATAGGTACGATGGTAAAAGGTTTTGGTTTCTATACTCCCCTGCGTCACTATGCTAGTACCAGCTTAAAGTAGATGCTCAGTCCTCATGCCCGAGCGAGTCAACTTATCGTACGTCAGCACTCGGAAGGGTGGCGTCGCAAACCTACAACCAATATTTTGTGGTGCTAGGCTGGGGCCGTATCCTATGAACCCGTGTTTGTACCCTGATCCGGTACACCTATCCGTTGAGTGATGAAATCCCGCAGGAATCTTGCTAATCTTTTTTATTAGCAGTTCTTTTGAGGTCCGGGACGTTCAATTTTTTGTGTGATAATAATTTCTTCGTATCCCTTATGGGTGGTCCCAATTGTTGGAGAGCTTTTTGGATGACGAAATCCCGCAAGTCTCTAACAGTTTTTACCTTTACTAATGTTGGAATGAAAAAGAATATTAAACACAGCAATATGTCAATCCAACCACAGCAATTTTTTTATTTGAGCAGCGTGTATTTGCACAGTACACACAACTTTATGATCCTAGTACCGGGGTGGAGCGGATATGAACCCCTTCTAGATGTCGAGTTTTGTGAAGTACCAACGTATGGGAAGGGTTTCCCGGTGTAGCTGCGGCCGCCCCTTCACTTAGGGGGCGAAAGAAGGAAATACCCTTTCACTTAGGGGGCACAAGAAGGATGGATTTGATGATGCTTTTAGCTTTGTGTATTATCCATCTCGTTTCCAACTTTGTGACTATCCTGCAAAGTAAGAGAAAAAAGATTAGTGAACTTGCGACAATAATATTAATTCAATTTCCAAGTTTATTGCAGTCTATGATGTCCTTATTTTCAAATGCGCATATCTTTCAAATCGGCTGAGAGAAAATATTCAATAATATCAATTTGGAAAGATAATTCAGAAAGGAAAAATCTTTAAGAGGGAAGTTTTCAATAATTTAGCTTCCATAATGCTCAAAACAGGTGATGAATGTACAGCAGCGTCCCTAATGGAGACTGTTATTTTACTGTTTTTTCAAAACGTTGTACCTCACAAAAGACAAAACAGAAAAATATGATTTATAGCAATTCGGAAAGGGTTTTGAATTATCTAAAACTTTTATAGCAAACGTTTTCACCAAATGTGAAGTATAGTTGATCAAAAATGGTAAAACATTCAGGGAAGGACTTCACAGCTACTGTAGCGCCAAAAGAGTTTGAGCCAATCACTCAATCACTTTGTTTCCGGATCTAAAAAAAAAGAAGGAAAAGAAAAAGAAAAACAAGAAAGAAAAAATTGGCTTAAAATAAAATAGCTCAAAAATAAAACGACTTTGCAAGTCCCCAGCAACGGCGCCAAAAACATGATCGATTATAAACCGACCTCTTAAAAGACCCGAAAGCACACGGTGTACCGTTGAGTACAAAGGAAAGCGGGGTCGTATCCCAAGATACTTCTGGTGCGAATTATACTTCGAGCTACTAGTTTTATACAATAACAACGAGTTTGTGTAGGTTTTGAAATAAAATAAGAACGAAACAAATTACAAGATAAATTGGAGTGGAAACCAAGGCATCGATTCCACTCCACCCTTTGTAACCATTTAGATAGCATAAATAATTAAAGTAAATTACGAGTTCCCGTATCGCATATCCTTGGTCAGGCATATGCAATACATCAAAAGATACAAGAGATTTAGTAATTAGGAACTACCCATAAACCGACTTACTCAACCATGATACGGTTGATAAGTATGGATTATATTTTCTTCTCCATGTTCATAACCTATCTTGTTATGGTCCAACAAGATGGTTACATGGATTCATTATTCCTCCTAATCCTAGCTATGGTCAAGCATAGGATAAAGGAATATGAATATGCAATATTTTGAGATAAAGATAAAGTAATTACTCTAACTAAGTTACATAATCTACATTAAGTCTACATTGGGTAGAGCTTCCTCTAGCCTTAGCTAAGAAGATTAGCTACTCATCCCTATGATCATTGTCATATTACTATTACTATGATAAAAGTAAAAGGACAAGAACAAGAGAAGAACAAAAACTTTATTGATTATTAAACTTTGATTTACACTCTCCAAGATGATCCCTCATGGGTAGGAATCCCCTCCTATTTATAAAGTATAGGAAGGGTTACTAAAAATCACCATCAATATAAAATCCCTTAAACAATGCCTAAAATCATGCATTACAACTCATGAGAATAATATATATATCTAATTTTCTTCAATGGGTTTCCATACATAGGCCTTTGGTTGACAAATTCAAATGAGAATCATTGTTAGAGTGCATCACCCTTGTTCTTCATTAAAAACTGGAAAATTGTACGACTTATTTATCATGTGACCAATTTCTGTAAATACAAAAAAAGTACTATTAGTGTCATATTTATTTAATAAATGACTAGGTAGATATAAATTTAAGAGTTGTACACGTAAATATTATGTGTCTATCACTTGGCTGTCAATTAATTCGTTTGAACAGTGCACTCCTCGTTTGAATGACTCGTGTGTTTCTTCGATCTTCTTTATAATAGGTCCCTCTTTTTCTAGACTGGAGGCCCCCCTAGTTACTAGCGACCTGTCCTTCGTCAATGGTGGGGAATTTTCCTCTTCTCCCATCGTTCATCAAATCCTTTGCAAGGCTTTTTGATTGAGGTTGGTCTTCTTCGGTAGGGCTTCCTAATGATTGGAATCGTTGATAACGTGAACCCTTCGTGTCAAAGTCACAACCTCATCGCTCTCTTTTGATCGAGAACTCTCCGACACGTTTCTATCTTTCCCACCTACTAGATCCATCGCACAGTGAACCTCTCTTTCTGTCGTCTCTTCGAGGTGCTTCTTCTCCAAGCCATCTCCAACAAATTTCTTCGAATCCTCCATCACAACTCCCGCCTTTAACCTTGCCTTTTCGACAATCTTCTTCTATATTATTTCAACTTAATCCACAATACGATTAAGAAACTTGTGTAGTAGAAAAATACGAAGAACACCAATCGGTTTGGAAAAATAGAGAATTCGATTACTCAAAAACGAAGTAATTACAAGAAGAAAAACTCTCAAACCCTAGGTCTCTCTCATAACTCTTTCAGATCTAACATAACCTAGAAAATAACCCTAGTTCCATTTATACACTAGGGAACTCAAAATTACAAAATAGAACGCATCTCGAGGCAAATCAATATTTGAGAAGCAAAACACCGCCAGAGTCGTTCGAACGAACTAGGAAGTCATTTGAACGACTTTACGATTAATTGGTTTAAAACCCTAGAAAAGTTGTTTGGTCGTTCGAACGAAACCCAACTTGTTTGAACGAAAATATGACTCTGGGAAAAATTCCAAAGGACATGATAACTCGTTCGAACGACACTATATTCTGTTCGAACAAAATATGGCTCTGGGCCAAAATTCCAGGGAACATGTTAACACGTTCGAACGACTCTCAATGTCGTTCGAACGACTTTTGACAAAACTTAAAAAATACTAGATCCTCCAAGATTATGGCTTCCCCCTTTAAGAGCCTAGAGCTCCTGCTCAAGCTAGAACTGGAGATGTGAGAATGCGGCGATGCCCAATTTCCTGCTGTACCACTTCGACTTACTCGGCAACTCACCCTTCTTCCCAACTCGGAACGAATCAATAGCACCCCGTCTTGTAGTATGAACCTTATGCTCTAGAATACCATCCTCCGGTAACGGATCTTCTCTTTCCATCCATAAGTTATTAACTGACGGTAGGTGAGTAACGATTGCAGAGTCTTCATCCAAAAGAGACGGCTCAAACAGCTTCAAATTCTCGGCATTAATCACTGAATACATCTTCATGAAAGGTGGAAAATCCAACTGGAATGCATTGTCACCAATCTTCTTGCGTATCAAAACGGGCCATAACGGATAGGTTTGAGCTTCTTACCTTCCCTCTAAAGCCATTCCTTACCCAAATACAACCAAACGAGGTAGCCCTCAAGAAAAGTACACTCAACCTGATGCTTGTCGTGGTGAGCCTTATACTTCGCTTGAGTCTTCTTCAACTGAGCTTCAACCACCTCATGAACCTTACTGATCTTCTCAAAGAAACGTTGAGCTTTAACCTGCTCCTCTTCCTCCATCCCTGATACCGTCGTATCGCCAAGACTAAACGCCAAATCAAAAGGGCTTTGTGGAAAGTACCCCAAACAAACTTCAAAAGGAGGCTTCAAGGTGGAACCATGAAAGGCCTGGGTGAACGCAAACTGAAGATACGGTAAACTCTCATCCCAAGTCATAGGATGCTTAGAATGGAATCCCCGTAATAAATATACCAAAGTGTGGTTAACGACCTCTATTTTCTTGTCTGTCTGCGGATAAAAAGTAGTACTTCACTTTAACTTAGTGTTCATCATCCCCCATAACGATCTCCAGAAATGCCCCAAAAAGTGGTTATCCCTATTAGAAATAATAGAAGAAGGGAGCCTGAAATACCTTCAGATGTCTCTGAAAAACAATCGCGATGTTCCTTCCCCTGTAGCCATCTACTGGTATGGAATAAGAATAATCATCTTGCTTAATCGATCCACCACCACAAAAAAATAGTCATTCTTACACCTGGTCATGGGCAAACCACCCATAAAATCCATCGAAATACTCTCCCGATGTCAACTAGGAACTGGCAATGGTAAGTACAGCCCTATCTTCCTATTGGAGGGTTTCGATGTTTTGCATAGCACGCAACCACAAACCATACCAACATCACCCACCTCAATCTTTGGCCAATAGACATAACGCCGCAAATTTAAAAAGTCTTCCCCACCCCAAAATTACCTGCCACTCGGGAACAATGTACCTCTCAAATCTACTGTAAGCGGTCTCCACCCTCAGGAATACATAGTAGACTGCCCTTATAAATCAAACCATCCTTCAGAACATACTCGCACGTCTTGCCCTTCAGCAACTTCTCGTGAATTAGACTGAGCTCTTTGTCGTCGTCATACCCAAAAACATACTCAGAAGGAACAATCGGCTAGATCTGCATAGCTACCAACAAAGTAGAAATAGTAAGCAATGGGGGTCGAGATAACATATCAACCATCTTGTTGTCCACTCCTTTCTTATACTTGATCAATAAGGTAAACTGCTGAAGGTACGACATCCATTTCATATGGCGAGCTTGCTGAAGCTTGGACTGCGAAGATAAGAAATGTAATGGTTTGTGATCGGAATGTACCACAACCTCCTTCCCCAATAAGTAACTCCGCCAATTCTTAACAGATTGATATAGTGTGTAGAACTCCTTATCGTAGGTAGGATAGTTGTGTATTTCTCCTGCAAACATCTCATAATGGTAAGCAACTGGCTTCCCATCCTGCAAAAGGATTACCCCCAATGCATAGTTTGACGCATCTGTCTCGACCTCAAAAGGCCACTGCAAATTAGGCAATGCTAACACTGGTATATCTGTAATCTTCCGCTACAGTAACATAAAGGTCTTCTCATGGTGATCTTCCCACACAAACTGTACCCCGGTCTTCATCAAAAAATGCAACGGTGCGGCTATTTGTGAAAAATACCGAATAAATTTCCGTAAGTACTAACAAGAACCCATAAAACTCCTCACCTCCGTCACTGTGCGGGGTCTTGGCCAATTAGTAATGACCGAGACCTTCCCTGGATCGACCTTAAGCTCGCCGCCACCAACAATAAAACCCAAATAGACTAGCACCCGTTTCTCAAACTCGTACTTCTTCCCATTCAAAAAAAGTTGTTGTGATCGCAACACGCCAACACTTTGCGTAAATGCCCAAGATGCTCCTCTCATGTACGACTATATATCAAGATATCATCAAAATATGTAATCACAAAATCATCAATCAACGCACGAAGTACCTCATTCATTAGCCGTATAAACGTCGCCGAAGAATTGTATAACCCAAAAGGAATCACCAACCACTCAAATAAGCCTTATTTGGTCTTGAACGCTATCTTCCAAATATCCTCCTCCCGGATTCTAACTTAATGGTAACCCGAATTAAGATCCCACTTAGAGAAAAACTGAGCCGTCTGCAACTCATCTAAAAGCTCATCAATCCGTGGAAACGGATAACGATTCTTCACCGTGATCTTATTCAACGCCCGATAATCCACACACATTCTCCAAGACCCATCCTTCTTCGGTACCAGTAACACCAGCGAACCACAAGGTGAGCAACTTGGATTAATAGCTCCTTGCTCCAGGAGTTCATGTACCTATTTCTTGATCTCATCATACTCTATAACAGAAGTCCGATATAACCCAATATTGGGTAGTGGCTCACTATTCACCAAGATGATATCATGCTCCACATCCCTCTTGCGCAGCATCCCTTTTATGCCCAGAAACAAGTCTTCATGCTCCTCTTGCACCTCCCCTATATCGATTTCTTGCTTAGAAGACATTGCTAAAGTAGACAATACTGTAGCTGACGGACCCTCTTGAACCTTTCGTACCAACAACAAAACAAATTTGCCGCTCGCATTAACCAACCTTTTCGCCTGAGTCGCCATTACTAAATTACTGGTAGTGATATGTTCCTTGCATGCATTAATATGAAACTCAGTCCCATCCTTCACCAAGCGATACTTGTGAGCACGACGGTAAATGAGTGCATCTCAGTCCCAAAGATAAGGGCTACCCAAGATGACTTAACACACATCCAACGGAACAACCTCACATGTTACTTCATCAATAAACTTCTCAGTAATCACAAACTTAAATATACACTGCTTAGTGATCTTCAACTCCGCATCTTTCTGAATCCAACCCAAACCATACGGCTTAGGATGAACTATTGTAGTCAAACCCATCTTCTTCACCACCGCCTCAGAAATTAAATTCTTCTGACTACCCGGATCAATGATGGCCTCGACTAAGCTCGGCTTCACCTGAATCTGACAAAAAAAAGCTCTTCCCGACACACCTCGTCGATAACTAGAGGTTGCTTGAACATTAGAGTAAGCTTAGGATTTCGCTTATCTAAATTCGGAAGATCCACAATCGCTGCGGCTAGTGCACGTTTCTCTTTCTTGCCCTTCTCCTCCTTCGGCCGAAGCTCCAAGTGAAGTTATTAACATCTATCAGAATTGTGCCCATTAGCCTTGCAATGACTACAGATAGTCCCCTTGAATGAAGACCCTTCTCCTTTGGACTCCCCATTCTTATCAAACTTCCAATTAGCCTTGTACCCTGACTTGTTCTTGTCGTCTTTCTTGTCGCTCTTCAAGTATTTGCCTTCAATGGCAATTGCTTTAACGGTAGCGTCCTCGATATTTGCCACATTAAAGAGCTTTAATTCTCTTCTAATGGACCCCGATAAGCCCCCCGTATACTTCATGAACACATCGTACTCCTTCACGTCAATATCCAAAACCAATGCTTGGTCATGAAACTCCGTAGTGAATTGTTACACGGATTGTCCAAACTTTTAGCGTAAGTTGTGCCATTTGTACCATCGTTCATATTCATACCCAATTGGATAGACTTCCTCACCAAAACCTTGAATTCCTTCAAAATCAGACTTTCGACATCATGTCGTTTCTGATAGGATCTCCACCACGTGAGTGAGTGACTTGTGAATTTTAAAATTGAGAAGCAGATCTTCTGAGCGTTGAAATATTCATCAATTGAAAAATAGGTCTCCAACCTATCTAACCAATTATCTAATTTCTCGGCGTCGACGGAACCATCAAAAATTGGAATCTCAATCATAAAACCAAGACGAAGATTACGCATAGGATTCATTGACTTACCAAAACCTGAGCGCTCCTTAACGGAATTGGCATCACTAGAATCATCGAATACCGGAACGTCCTCGTCCCCATCCACCTCCATTACCTCTTTCTTCTTCGAACGGCCTCGCTGCCGTTCCACCGAAGTAGAAGCCTTAGCGAGGTTCGTGAGACGCAACTGCTCCACTAACTCCCCTAGTGTACAAGTTAGGGCAAAAACTGTCATTTCCAAAATTGTGAGTCTTTCGTTGGGATCGCTCATCTCCAAATCGTCCTTCTTCTTCAAATTAGGTTTGCGATGAATCTTTAATGAACTCACTAACTTCTCCTTCATTTGCTTGAGACGGTCACATGTAGAGACCATAAACCGTAATCAACCCCCGAAGATCGTAACTGGAAAACTGATACCACTTAATCCACAATACAATTGAGAAGCTTGTGTTAGTAGAGGAATACGAATAACACCAATCGGTTTGGAAAAATAGAGAATTCGATTACTCAAAAATAAAGTAATTACAAGAATAAGAACTCTCAAACCCTAGATCTCTCTTAGACTCTTTTAGATCTAACATAACCTAGAAAATAGCCATAGTTCCCTTTATATATTAGAGAACTCAAAATTACAAAATAAAACGCATCTCGAGGCAAATCAACGCTTGAGAAGCAAAACACCGCCAGAGTCGTTCGAACGACTTTACGACTAATTTGTTTAAAACTCTAAAAAAGTTGTCTGGTCGCTCGAACGGAACCCAACTCGTTCGAACAAAAATATGACTCTGGGCCAAATTCCAGAGGACATGACAACTCGTTTGAACGACACTATATTTCATTCGAACGAAATATGGCTCTGGGCCAAAATTTCAGGGAACATGTCAACTCGTTCGAACGACTCTCAATGTCCTTCGAACGACTTTTAACAAAACTTAAAAAACACTAGATCCTCCTTGATCAACACTTCAACTTCGATGGTGTCGGCAAATCTTCTGCCACTAGCAAAATTCTCTAGAGTACGCAATTCGGCAAGTATCACCTCAAGTTTCTTAAACATCATCTTGTTTGATTCCACCAACAACGCCGCAGATTCCTCTACCGATCTCAAATGCTTTCCTCGTGTGAGTTTAATTAGTTAATTTCTTCGGTATTCTCTTCCTCATCGTTCGTCGCAAAAGAAAAAGTTTAGCATAAATTATTATAGTAACAACGAAATCACTGTGACAACATTGAAAAATTACTGTAGCAGACACCAAAACCACTGTAGCAGATGCCGAAATCACTGTAGCAGCAAATAAAATAAATTTCCCCGTAGAATCTCTTTAACTCTGGTACCAATTGTTAAAAAACTAATAACGCGGAAGCTAAATTAACCTTGATTAATACTAAGATCTCTCTATTGCATAAAATAAAAGTCAAAGACTCAGGGTTTTTGAGATTTATGCCAAACTGCATAATCTCTCTCTCTCTTTAAAGCTAAACATTTTCTCTCACTAAAACGAACATACCAAATAAACTAAGCTTAAGCTCTCTTTTATAAGAGAGGAGGCCTAATACCAATAGAAACCCTAGCTAGACTCTAATTATGAGACTACTCCTAATTATAATACAATTAAAGTAAATAACATAAACTAAATAAGAGGGTGTGCACATGATGTGCGAAACGTGCTATGCGTGGTCGTACTTACGACTACGTGACTTATCAGTTATAATTATGCGTATGGGGCATCAATGCTGTTTTAGATGCTAACTGAAATCAAGTACATTGCACATTTTTGATATTCAACATCTGCCCTTGTTTAACAACCAGATGTAAGTGTTTGAAAAAATATATTTTAAGGTTGGCCTTCTTTATCAGAGATGATCATACTATACACAAATACCGTCAAGACAAAACAAGTATTTCATTCACCAAAACGACAATACACAATATTATTGTCGATGAGAATGTCAGTGGCGTGCGATACAAGTTGCTTCAACACAACTAAGATTAGTGTGACTGGGTAGTTAAGGGCATCTGGGCATGTTAGCATCCTCACTTTTAATATACCCTTTATATATGATGAAATCTGTCTTTCCACTCAAATAGGGTCAATTGTTGATTCTTAAATACGAATAAATGTTGATGTCGTCGATTCTGAAACTATATGTTTGACATTATTATGTCCCGTGATAACCGTTTCTCCAATGCTTCATTTCCAGATCCCAATTTTCCAACTAAAACATTGCTCTGATATCAACTAACACGGACCAACTTAAACACAAGCTTGGTGCGGCACTCAAGGCACATGCCTCAAGTAAGCCTAATTATTTGTCTCTTTCAATCGTCTTTTTTGACACAATATCACATAAGATCACATAATATCAAGGCAACACAAACACTATACAAATGGTCATTGCAAACTTCATTTCATTCATTTATCAACAACAATTGCAAAGCTTTATTTCCTTCTCGGGTGTATCGGAGTCATATCCTCTACATAATAGCTACTAAGTAAATAACTTACAACCAAAAGGAAACATCAAAGTTGGAGACGAAGCGTACTCCCCCTTTTGGCTTACCTAAACTTTACAGAAGTAAACGAAACTTTTTACAAAGCTTTATTACATCCTAAAGTTACTATTTAGCAAATATTGGCTCAATCCGTTGAGGCGTCACACTTTATATATGATCATATCTGTCTTTCCACTCAAATAGGGTCAATTGTTTATTCTTAAATACGAATAAGCGTTGATGTTACAAATTCTGGAACTATATGTTTGTCATTGTTATGTCCCGTGATAACCGTTTCTCCAATGCTTCATTTCCAGATCCCAATTTTTTGCTACATGATGATACTTTAATTTGATCTTTCTTCTTGGTCATTGTTCTTTATAGTAATAAAACTCGCTCGATGGAACTTGAGAGAATCTTTAAAACTTCAGAGGTAATTAAAATTTATAAATCGTTGATGATGTAGTTTGGATATTTATGAGTTGGAGGAGTGGATTTGTCCTATGAGTGGATATATTCTGCTATGTTTTTCAGTTTTACCATGATTGGCTAACCATATTTATTTATTTATTTATTTATTTATTATTATTTCGGAAGGGTATCTGAAAACGCATTCGTTTTGGAAACATCACATATCTTCTTAGAACCACGTTAGGGAACAATCACGTTGGTTTCATTGGCGGAAAGGTTCTATTTCAGAATTACAGGTTGAAAGCCGGAGATGAATTGAAAATATTCATCTTCACACCGGCTTAGTAATTCTACTATATTTTAAACATTGACCATCTATAAAAATAAGAGATCAATCTAATGGCTGCGTGAACCAAAACTGAGGCTAGCAAATTTGCAACTTCTCTATTTCAAAATGGACCAAGCAATTATAGTAAAATTGCATTCATTATCACATAAGTATTTAAAGTTTTATTTTGAGGGAATAGGTCCGTAGGGGGTTAAATCCTTATGAAGGAGGAGGAAGCTTCCCTTGAAGGAATGAGGATATCATGGCAAGCGCTCGGGCCGGTTGATAACTCGGAACAAGATGTCCAGCTCCTCTCACTGTTGTAAGAACAACTCCTTCGTATTCAACCACATACCCTCCAACCTAACCATCATAAAACCAAAGATTTAGTTCCCCTAGAAAGTATCCCAAGTTACAAACATGATGTTCAAGTAGGTTTTTCTTGCAGTTAAAGCTGCCTAATGTCATTCATTGATGTGGAAGATAAACCAGGACATACCTCTTCGTTAATGTACCATGGGCGCCACTCAGTGACAATCGGAAGTTTCAACATGTTTATTGAGTACCTAGAGGCCGTGATAGGACAACGCGCATCTGTATCTCCACTGCAGTATGTTTAAATTCATTTCAATTGTATTGTTTTAAAAGTGCGTATTTCATCTAGAATGCAAAATATAAAAATGAAAATTGTTCTTAGTTTCCGATGATGAACCTACCTGTATATCCATAATCTTATGCCGCTTGCAATAAGTTGCTTTATGGTGGGAAGCATAGTAGCTGGACTGTCGTGCCAGCCAGTTATAACATCGCTGCCATAGTATACAGAGACTAGTCAGGATAGGTGAAGACAGCACGATATGGCCTATCTAACGAACGATAAATAAAATCGAGAAGAACAGAATCACACAACACAGCTGGTAATTAAAAAATACGAATACCTGCAACTATCCCATGATGAAGGCTTCGCATGGAAAGCCTTTTGCACCTCAGGAAGATTCAAGTATGAGTAGACGTAATTATCCGAACATGGATCAAAGTTGTCCACCTGTCGTAAAAGTCCGTATCATGGTCACAAAAGCGCTATTTTCGCTGGAATAAAAATAAAACCTCTCAATGGAGTAAATGGTACTTACCGAACCAATGGAACCGTTCTTTAGGTTATCATCATGACATAGAGGAGCATAGATGTTGTAGATATCAATATTTCCAATTTCAGAGAAGCCAAGGTCTAAAGCGTGACTACACTCACCGGTTATGTTCCCAGTACCGGTAAAGTCACAATATTTATGGACAGCTTCGTAAACTTCATCTGAGTTTAAGGCGTGGCCCCAGAAATAATCAAGCATACCAAGTGTGTTTATTTGGTAATCTATCAAAGCATTTCCTATCTGCAAACAACATAGAATTGCAATGATATTACTCAACCATGTTTCAAGAGCGGAGCGCCTAGTACGAACTTGTAAAACTTACAGCAATTCCTTTGAGGTTGATAACGGTCTGGTTAGTGTTCTTGTTGTTTTGGATAATTGTATACGCGAGTTGAGGTACATAATGTCCACTATAGCTCTCTCCCGCAATGAAAAAGTCTCTTGTTTTGTATTGGGGAAACCTCTCGAGCCAACTGACGAGAAAAATGTAGGCATCGGTTGCCGTTCTCTTATCCCCACTCTTATCATAATCTGACGTTGTGTTTGAGTAAGAAAATCCAACTCCAGCCGGAGATTCCAAAAAAATTACATTTGCCGCTGCAAAATAAATAGGACATTAGAGAGTATTACAGCATTTCTTAGTATTATCATCGTAAACATGTGTAACCACTAGTCTCAATAACGATAAGCTTACCGTTATTCCAGGAATAGTTGTTTCTATAGAGTGTTTTTCCGTCGCTGTTGACTCTGAAGGGTCCTAGTTCCTCCATGGCTCCGTATCCCATTGACGAGCATCCCGGACCTGCAAAAACATCCAAAAATAAGGAGCTACATATTTTATCATGAAAAGGCTAAAAAATATAAAAAATTGTGCTGAAGTAAAGTGCTTGTTACCTCCATTGAGCCATAATACAAGAGGGTTTGTCGAAGAGTTTTGAGGAGACTCGACAAAATAATAAAAGAGTGCTCGCCCATGCTTATGATTAACAGTCACATAACCCGAGTACTGATCAAAATCCACACCTTCAGGCTGACCAGGCAATGTATCAATTTTATCGGCTTCCATCAACCCATCTTGATTACCGATATATACAGGAGCATACTTGGCCTCCACTGTTTTATCGTCTAATGCAGGCCATGTCTCGCCTAGTGGTGGGTTATCAGATTTTCGGGATTTGATCAACTTATCCAAGTATTCAATCTGATCAGCATTGTTAAGGTTTATGAAGTTCAAGAGAACGCAAAGGAGAAGCAGTGATGCAAACTTCATTCTCATCATGCTCTTCTTTCAACCAATTATTGTGATGTTTTATAGGCCGTACAAATTGGGTATGTGAGTTCGACGGGAAGATCAAGGTAGGTTAGTTTGTATTATGTAGTTGTTTTAACTTTCATGGATCATATGATATGATGGAAGTTACTTATCAAACTATATCACAAGAAAACCATAGTATTTGTCGAACGGACTGCAGCTTTATAGCATTCTAACAAGATATGTTTGAATCCTCAGTCTCGAATCGGTCGTTGGCACATATCTTAAGTTGGGGTTCTAACTAAAGTGAAGTATTGGACATTGTTCAAATCGATTTTCGTAGAAACGGAAAAATCAAAGAAACTCAAAGTAAAACACAGAGGATGAATCTAAAGGCATTCAAACTCATCTGGTGTGCATGTATGCTAGTCAAGATGTTGCCACAACCCTCCATTTTTTCTCTATTTACTTAAAAGTGATATTATTATCAGTGGGGTCATCGGTATCCTACAAAATGTCGTAAAAGTGCTTAAGTGTAACTAAATTGAGACAGTAAAATGCCAATGGTAATAATTGGACGAAAACAACCACAGAATAACAAAGAGAACTGAAAACCCTAAAAGACAGACGATTAAAATGAGATCAGACTTGACGGTGCAAGCATACGATCCATTTTGCTAGGATCCTCATACACTCGGGCTTTCATCCCCAGAACTAACACTCCAGAATAGTGACAAACAGTTATTTCAAATGAAGAAATGGCTTAGAGTAGGGTTAATGCTGCAAGTTGTAGCAAGAACCAGAAAATAAGGTAAGAAAAGGGAAAATAAACGGCATGAGGCACGCAATTAAATCCCGAGATTCGAGGGAACAGTACTTGATTTCACAAGCATTATCATATATATGTTCACATATTACATTATTATTGATTCAAGTGTTATGAAAAACTTATCCTTAACTTTAACTCAAGTACTTCTTGAACAGTGTGTTAGCAATCGCTACAACGTCTCCTTGAGCCTCCACGGGATAAAGCTCTGTCCCCGACTGCCATTTATTTGAGAATGAAATCCACTCTTTTCTCCATTCCACCAACTTAAAATTCTCATTTTCTTTCAAACTTTTCAATAAATATTTGAAATATGTCGATGCTCTTGGCAAATAATATGCTTCTAATAGCCCACTCCAAAACTTGTTTGCTGATCATTAAAACATATATATAAAGATCAGTAATCCGAAAACATCACTATATATCAAGAAGGTGAGTGAGGCATTTACCGTAATCATGAAGTCTGCTTTGATTGATTTTTGTGTTATCAAACCACATAGTTACTTGTGTTTTAGCATTCCATTCATACTGAAAAGGTGGCAGAAGTTAGGAGAGAATCTTATGCGGGGAAGTTTGACCCAACAGAAGAAGTTTTGCATGAAGAAATAGTACCGAAAGAGATTTCCAGATTCTCACCTGTTTCAGTTCAGCTGGAGTTGTTGCAAGCTTTTTCGCACTTTCAAGCCAAGTTCCTAGTAGAAAATTATTGTCGGATGCAAGCAGGGTATCAATATCCTTGATGAGATCAATAAACTTTTGGCTCTGAAGACTCAAAGTTTCAGCATCCTTTCGTTTGAAAGCAGTTATTGCATCCAAATATACTTGGTTTGCCAGTTTCGACAGCACTTGCCGAGTTAGGTCGACCAAATCATATCTATAACAATTACATGTATGGTTAGCAACAATTTAGAAAAAATAGGAAATTTCAAATTACAGAAGAAATTTTTAGCAATAGGGGACAAAATGATTCCTGCTTGCGTTACAAACGAGGCCCATATCCGAATTCAAATTTTAACATAGATCTAAAATAAAAAGAGGTTTATTATGGTTTGACTTAGAGGTTTCAAGTCAACCCATTACCCATATATGAGTTTGAACCTACTTCTGGATCTGATGGGACTCCCATATGAACTACATAAACTGTAATGGTTACTGCTATTATTGTGGACATGAAGTCAATTTCGTTCCAAAGTTCCAATAAATTTAAAGCAAATTAACTTTTTATCTCTAAACCAGATGGGACTCTAAGCAAAATTTTGCTTTGTGATCAAAATCCACATCAGATGACTTCCACATGGTTTTGATATGGAATTTTGGCATAGAGGAAGTGAGTACATCAACATCTATATTACAGTCATATATATTTGTTTTCAAATTCATGAATCGTTATTATTCCATCTCAGCAGGACTTTCGAAAGAGATGTTAATGCCACACATACCAAACAAGGTGGTGGTGGGTGGGGGATGTGTTAGAGAAGTGAAGGTCAATTCTAGATGGAATGCAACTCAAAAGACCCCGAAAAACCGTAATATAATGACACCAAAAATATTTAAGGCTTCACCTGTAGGTGAGGCTTTCAGCAAGATCATTTCCTGCTTCAAGGAATAGACGTAGGGCATATAAGACATCCTTGTTGGAGTACCATAAATGTGGTTGAGGAAAATCAGAGTTTGTTTCTCTAAAGAAGAATCTTCTCTGTGTGAAAAGAGCTCGACTATGGTCCATTTTGGATGTACAAGTAAATGAAGTTTGAGATGGATCCCAGTCTGGGAATTCAACTATGTAATCTTTGTTATGGTCCTGCAGCAAAAGAAGGAAGATAAAAACCACCTTGGGATCTAACATACACCTGTTATTTTGAGAAATGGAAGAAAGTACAACTTTCTATTTGTTTTAGTAGTGAATTCTTCAAAGGACTTCATTTATAGTTTTTTCCTTTCAGATTTAAGCTTCGAAGTTAATTTCTTCTGCTGAAGTCTATGATAATTCATCCATATTTCTTTAGTTTCTCAGTTTCGATTGCATCCATTATTGCTTTCTATTTTATCTTGGCAAGCAATTACGCAACAGAAGGCCTTAAACTGCCACAAAACCGAAGACTCATTTCTAATGTGGCAAAGACTCAATTTTTTCAGTCTTGAAAGACAAGTGAAGATTACGCTCATTAAAATAGTTCAATCGCCAAAGGAATCATCCTAGATAGCAATAAAAGATTAAACATAGAGAAATTTTTGACAGTAAGTTTGAACTTACAGCAATTCCATCTCTACAGTTGTAAATTGTTCTATAAAGAATGTCCCAGGCTGCTTCAACTTGTTGAACTTCTTTACCATAACGTCGACGAGAGTAGGATTTCAGCCATTCCTACAGGAGCAGTACGAGTACTTTAATCCGGAATTATATACAACTCAATCAAAGCACTGAAAAAAGAATAATAAGAAGGTAGTTTGCTAACAAGTTTTTTTTACGTTTTAAACATAAAGTGGAAGAGCTTCATAATTTAAAATAACACAAAGGAAAACAATATTGAGAAGAAATAAAAAAACTAGGAATACAACAACGCGGGGTTCACAGGTGCTCAAGTCAAAACTCGAAATCCCAGCAACCCTGAATTTCCAAAGTAACTACAGTAAATTACTAGACTATAACACATACAAAGAAAAAGGGAGAAAACATTCAAGCAAGATAAAGAGTCAATTGTAAATGTTGGCTATATCAATTCGGATTTTAAGAAATATAAGAGACCGGCGACTATCAGTGTCACTGTCACAAATCCGAGAGTAAGGAGTTCAAGGTGTTTTACTTCGGCTGTAAACCTGCTGCAAGAACGTTTTAAGAGAGTAACATAAATTTTACATGCCTCTACAACAAATCCATTATCTTGCAAGAAATCAAAGAGAAAATAAGTTATCATTCTGCAGTAAATGACATAGCCATATTAATAAGGATATTCTCCAAATTGCGAGGTCGTGAAACTCTTGGTAAGGATTTCTTGGCATAGTACATTGCTGAGACTGAAAAATCACCCTTCATCTCTCGGGTGAGTAGGAGCCATTAGAAAAGATAATCATCTCGGATTGAGAAGCTTTGGGTTGTTTCAGATTCCAAGACAGCTGTTCAGGCCTACAATGAGGATTCGGTGACATGGAGAGTGAGAACAAGATGGATGCAGTTTAGACATAGGTTCTCAAGTTAAAGGATTTCAGTCGTTCAGAGAGCTTAAGTTTAGTGGCGGCTGTGGCTGTTAAGAGAGGTATAAGATAGGTTCCTGTTGTGATGGAAAGTCTTTTGAGTCATCCTTCTTTCTTGAAGAAAATTGAAGATGATGCCTACCAATTATGTGGAGGCCAACTAATAGTGAATTTGGAACTATGAAGAAGAAGAAGAAACAATATTAATTGAATCTCAAAACATAGAAACACTCTTAAGGCTTAAAACCCAAACCCTCAAAACTAAACAACCTAAGAAAATATAATATAAGAACACTCCTTTTATAGATAAATGAGGCCCATCACAATTAAAAACTAAGTACAAAACCTAATTAGCATAGAAACCCTAATTCTAATCAAATTGGAAAAATAGATCCTATTTGATATATCGTGGACACAGGTCGTGCACCCACGATGTCCGTATTTTAGTTTCCTTTTTAGTAGTTGTTATGGGTTAATAAATAAGAGGGGAATCTCCTATTGAAAGTTAGTTCTTTTCTTCTTCTAGTTTTGTGAGTTTGAGGGAAAAACTTTGGAAACCCTAATTTTGATTTAGTAAAATCATTGCTTTCGCACTTAGTTCTTATAAACTTGGTACCAAAGCCATGACGAATTTTAAGTTTGCGATGCATATTCAAGCTATTGTGTGAATTGTGGAGATTGAAGCGAGCATTGGGAACAAGGGATCGATTGAATTCAATGGAGGAAACTTGAGTTTGAACCACCACGATGAATCAACGGAGAGAGAGGCTTAACGGGTGATTGGTGTTGTGAGTGGAGGAGTTGATGTTGCAATGAGAAGTTCACGATCAAAATCCCACAATGAGGTCGCGATTTTGGAGTAAAACCCACCCAATTGAAACCCCTAATCATCATGAAGTTCAACCCAAAAAGTCCCAAATCACGCCAACCCCATTACCGCGAATTTGTCAATCAGAGATAGGGATCATCAGGGAAGCCGTAACAAAGACACCGCTGCCAACCATCGTAGAGGCCGTAATGTTAATTCCCCCATCCACAAGAGAGAGAGAGAGAGAGAGAGTAGCAGGGACGCCAAAACAACATCGCCGACCATCGGGGAGGCCGTAACTCCCGACCCCCACCGACAGGAGAGAAAGAGGGCATTGGGAAGGTCATAACAGCAATGCCCGCAACCGCAGGAGAGAGAGGGAGGGGTCCGGGATGGCCATAGCTGCAGTAACCCCACCGACAGGAGAGAGAGCATCGAGGAGGCCGTAACGGTAATGCCCACAACCGCAAGAGAGAGAGAAAAAAAAAGAGACCATCAGAGTCGACAACGCCACATCGCCAACACAAACAGAAGGGGGAGAGAGCGTCAGTGAGTCAATTTCGGTAGACCCCTTGCCTCACCAATGGGTAAAAGGGGTACTACCCATGTGATTCTCAACATTCTGTGGGTTCGGTTAACAGAGATAACGGAAAAACGTCCGGGGCAGATGAGTACTAGAAGAAGCACAGTGTTTTCCGAACGAGAGTTGAATCATATGGTAAAGGGTTGGAAACAATCATCGATAACGGGTCTACAGAAAATTTAATATCAGAAGACATAGCAGAAAAATTGCATCTCCGGCTGACTCCACACCCCAAACCTTTTACGCTTCATTGCTTACAAAGGGATAGTACGACTCGTCCTTTATATCGTACACGGGTAAAAATCAAGATGGGTAGTTATGAGGATACTAATCTGTACAGAGTGATTGAGATGGATGTGTGTCACCTGATGTTGGGGCGACCATGGCAGTGGGAGAGAAATGCAGTACATATAAGGAGGCACAATGTCTACATTTTTACTTGGCAGGGAGTTCGGCAAAAGTGGCCCTGTCAACCCCCAACTTGGGGCACTCCTATGGTTCAACATACCAGTTTTCTAGTAGAGGCAAAAACACAGGGTGTTGCCTATGCATTGGTATGTACGATGACGACACCCCCTACTGCGGTTCCTGTAGAGTTGCGACCGTTACTTGAGCAGTTTGCAAATGTTTGTCACAAGCCAGAGACGTTCCCGTGGCAAGACATTCAGCCTGCTATTGATTTAGCCCCATGTGCGTCATTACCCCACTTACCACATTACCGTATGGCTCCAGCTGAGCATGCGAAATTATAGAGACATGTCGCTGAGCTATGCGAGAAGGATTTGTTGAGGGAGAGTATGTCACCCGTGACGGTTCCAGCGCTCCTAGTTCCTAAAAAGGATAGGAGTTATCGTATGTGTGTTGATTATTGAGCTGTCAACATGTCAACAAGATTACAGTAAAGTACAAATTTCTGATTCTGAGGTTGGAAGATATGATTAATGACCTCCATGGGGCACATGTATTCTCAAAATTAGATCTCAAGAGTGGGTACCATCAGATTCGTATGCGACTAGGTGATGAGTGGAAGACAGCTTTTAAGACCAAGGATGGTCTCTACGAGTGGTTTATTATGCCTTTAGGGCTATCAAACGCTCCGCTCACTTTCATGCACTTGATGATAGAGGTATTACGTGACTACATTGCAGAGAGATTCGCGGTCGTGTATTTTGATGATATCCTTATTCATAGCCAAACCAAAAAGGAGCACATGGTACATGTTGAGAGGGTTCCAACAACACAAGTTGTTTCTACAACTCAAGAAATGTTCTTTTATGGTTGATTCGGTAAACTTCTTGGGTTGCATAGTTGCATAATTTCATCTGAGGGGATTCGAGTAGATGATGAGAAGGTGCAGACGATCAGGAACTGGCCAGTACCCATAGTACAACACAAGTACGGAGTTTCCATGGTTTGGCCACCTTCTATAGGCGTTTTATTGATGGGTTTAACGGCATTATGGCACCTATCACATTTCTTATGGGGAACGTGCCCTTTGGGTGGTTTGCAGAGGCTGAGTCAGCCTTCCAGTTGATCAGGCATAAGCTTAGCACGGCCCCAGTTTTAGCTTTACTTGACTTTTTGGGTCCAGTGTTTGAGGTTACGACAGATTCTTGCAAAACGGGCATAGGCGCTACACTATCTCAGTCGGGGAAACCTATTGCTTATTTTAGCGAGAAGTTGATTGCTTATTTTAGTGAGAAGTTGTCAGGTACTCAGTTACGTTACTCCACATACGATACTGAGTTGTTAGCAGCAGTACAGACATTACGACACTGGATGCACTATTTGGTTCACCGCGAGTTCATCATTTATTCTGACCATGACGCCCTACGATATATGCGCAGTCAGCAAAGGGTGCCTACAGACAAGCAAGCGAAGTGGTTCAGTTATTTTCAGAGTTTCCAGTTCCATGTGCTGCATATCAAAGGGAAAGATAATGGATTCGTCGACAGAATCAGTCGTACGGCTCATCTCTTGGTCACCCTTTGGACGTCGGTCTTTGGAATTGGCGAGTTATGAGAGTTATATTCAGGAGAAGACTACTTCGGCTCGATTTATGACTCTTGTAAACAGAGGCATGGAGTTCAGGATGATTACTTTATACAGGATGGATATCTATTTAAGGGGGCGGCACTGTGTATCCAGTCTTCTTTCATGAGAGAGTGACTCATTTCAGAGGTTCATGCAGGGGGTTTAGGGGGGACATTTCGCGGTGGTCAAGACTATGGCTCTAATGTGGGAGAAATAATTTTTGGGTAGGATGCGATGCGATGTCAACGCATTTATTTGGAAGTGTTTATTCATGTGCAACCGCCAAAGGGAGAGAACAAAATACGGGCCCATACACACCATTACCGATCCGACATGTCCTTAGAGAGATGTATCGATGGACTTCGTGACAGGATTACCGAAGGTTCGGGGTTTTAATTCCATTTTTGTGGTGGTCGACAGGTTTTCTAAGATGGCACATTTTATTCCTTGTAGCAAAACGGAGAACGCTGCACATATTGCCTAATTGTTCTTTCCGAAGATAGTACATTTACACGAGCACTTGATCACATCCGACAGGGATAGGCGTTTTACAAGACATTTTTGGGGCACGTTATAGAGATTACTTCTTTGCAAGTTTTATTTTTCTACAGCTTTTCACCCTCAGACAGATGGGCAAACGGAGGTCGTCAACTGCAGCTTGGCAGATTTACTGAGATGCATTACAGGCGATAGGCCAACAGAGGGGGATTTTGCGTTATCTCATGCTGAGTTTGCTTTTAATAGTTCTGTCAATAGCTCGACAGGACGATCTCCTTTTCAAATCGTGACTGGCTACAATCCCGATACAGTATTAGATTTGGCTCCAATTCCTCAGCTTGTACCAGTCTCCAATAGGACAACAGAGTTCGCCGACGCTATCCGTGCACTCCATACAGAGGTACGACTACATCTAGAGGACGTTTATGCGGGTGTCAAAGAGTGTGTTGATAGGCATAGGTGGGAGGTCATTTTCTTACTAGGGGACCTCGTTATGTTATGTATCGAGAAGGAGCGTCGTACGGGTGTGTGGCTTCTAAACTCTTACTACGCAAGACGAGACCTTTTACTATCATTCAGAGGATCAGAGAGAACGGTCGCGTTCAAAAGTAGTAAATGTAAAGCTTTTATCATACTATCATGGACAGGGATCACCTCCACTACCAGTTACACCTATTCCAGGTATTCGGTTTCGAGAGGATATTGACGAGATTCCTGATCAGAGAGTTGATGAGTTAAGGTGTAGAGAATTCCTTATACGGTAGGTTGATAAAGGCACGGAAGATGATTCTTGGATTTCAGAAGAAACTTTTGCGAATTTGGATCCAATTTTTTACGAAGATTATACCGAGTTGCAGAATTCGTGGTCGAATTCTTCTTAAGAGGGGAAGAGTTGATAGATTGTAGACACAGATCGTGTACCCACGATGTCCGTATTTTAGTTTCCTTTTAAATAGTTGTTTTGGGTTAATAAATAGGAGGGGAACCTCCTATTGAAAGTTAGTTCTTTTCTTTTAGTTTTGTGAGTTTGAAGGGAAAACTATAGAAACCCTAATTTTGATTAGTAAAATCGTTGCTTCCGCACTTAGTTCTAATAACTATTATTCATGCAAATAACTAAATAAATAAAAATTGAAATAAATCTCTAATAAGAGATGGAATAAAAGTCTAAATAGGGGAAGACTCCACGTGGGTAAGGAAACGACCCGCCCGACCTATCAACTCTCCCCTACTTGAAAAAATTTGGCATCGAATTTTAAAGTTCCGGATAGCCAGTAGCTCGATCAACAACTTTTATTTCTACATCATCTTCACCTCACAAACTCTGGACAGCTGCTAGCACATGTTCATGAAGGTTCTCAATGATCAATGATACATGTTCATGGATGTGGAAAAGCGGGCACCTTTTTTCCACACCCATAATACTGTAAACCCCCTGGACTCCCTGTAGGACATGTAACTGAAGCTGCTGCAGATGGTATAGTAGATGGAATCGTTGAAATAGCTGCCATTTTTTAATTTAGTTTCAGCCTCTTCGCTAATTCAACTGTATCAGCAACGTAGACAGTCAACATTGTCATTTCATCCTGGATCTTCTTTGCCAACTATATTTGTACCTGCCAACTTTTTGTGCCTCAGTATCAAATGTAGCAACCCTAGAAGAAAATAGGTAAAAGTCGTTCGTATAGTCGTCGACACTGGATTGCTTCTGGCGATGATTCTGAAGGCGTGTAAAACCATCTTCTTCGTATGTTGCACGTACAAATTGCCTAATCAGTTCCCGCTTCATAAGATACCACTCTCTGATAGGAGCATAACCTGAGTCACGATGTGTCTTTTGAAGGTAATCTCACCATTTAAAAGCCAAACTCTCAAAATCAAACAACCTAAGAAAATGAACAAGAGGAGCTCTCCCTTATAGAGAAAGGAGGCTCATCAAATTTAGCAACTAAGTAGAGAACCTATAAAAATAGAAACCCTAACTCTAATCCAATTAGGAAACTAGTTCCAATTATTCCAGCAAATTACTAAATAAATAAAAATAAAAATAATTCTAATTAGAGAAGGAATATAAGTTTAAATAGGGGGAGACCCCATGCATGTAGGAAAACGACCCACTAGACCTATGAGGACTAGTGTTTGATTATTAGATTTTCATATAGCCTGAAGCTGTAGATCAGGGCGCCACGAGATGTTGAATCTCCTAGTAATGCCAATGCTACTTGTTTCATTGTACTAGACAGATTTTCACAGTACTTTTTCTTTTTCTTATTAGTATTACATTCTTCTTACTGAGCAAAGGAATAGGACTAAAAAATCACCTCACAAAAAATTGCACATAAGAATATGTACTAAGAAAAATGAACGGCAAAGATCTGTAAAAAGAAGTTAAGGTGATAATTCATGAAATGCAAAAAAGAAAATGACTGTACAAGTAGAGAGAATTATTACAACCTGAACTTGAACTTTTTCACTACGAAATGCCATTTCGGACATCAGCTCATAGACTACTGGATTTTGTTCTATACCTTCCATGCACATGCCAACACCAACCTAGAAGAAACTAAACAATTAGAATTTATGTACTTTTCACTATCTCTATGAAATTAGGATGACAGTGAAACTCTAGAAGGTAAGAATGTCAGTGTATGCTCTGCTTTCTGTAAAATTAATCTCTCATATTTTGAAGAAAAATATATCATCATTAGACAAGAAAAACTATCATGTTTGCCGCTGTAAATCTTCTCCGAAGTACATAACGTACATTTTTGATGTATATCTGTATGGCACTTCGACATTCACCTCAGAGACGTCCCTGTTTAACGTCTCTAGAGACTAGCATAGGTTTTCTACAAATTGAACTCCCACCAAGTGATCAAAACTAAAATTAGTAAAAGCTATCATAATACTGTAACTCATTGAAATCATTGAATTTTGCCCCCTTGGAAGTGAATTTTATTCTTAGATTAAGAACACCTGTAAATGGTCACTAAAACAAAGAATTACAAATTAAGAAAATGTAGAAAAAGTCCATGAGAAAAATCCTAGAATTATAAAATGAATAACCCCACACTGTAATATGATTTTTGTCCGCCAGCACCAAACTTTGTTGAAGCCACTCATTCACGCCCAGAATCCTTCCCACCGACACCCACACACGCACACAAATAAAAAAAGAAAAAATTACTGGGATGAAGGGGTAGCTTAGAAAGAATGTTAGTGCTGCCAAAAATAGCAATCTTTATTAATAGTGGCTCGTCTAGGTTGCTCTCTAGAGTCTAGACGATATTTGGTGATTAAAGAATTCAATTTACAGAGTAATTATTATAGATTTTGAATGCAATCATAAAGTTTGGGAAAGAGAGTTCCAGGTTACCTAAGAAGGCTATGAACAGTACTCTTGAGGGTCATAAAGTGTTAGCAACCTTTGGTACAACAGGCAAACCAAGAAAAGCTCCTAGAATCTAAGCTTGCCATTCGATACACCACTGTTTTACAAATGAAAACTAAATTGTAGGGGCCTCTATGTTGGTGGATGTGGTGCTGTATCTAGAAATGCCGAAATAAGGTTTGGTCATTACTCATTTTTGTAGGCAGTTAGATTTAGCGCAGATAAAGCAGCTAAAAGTGGCAGTAGATTACTTTTGAAAATTGAGGAAAACTACTAGGGAGAGCCTATTTTCTGTCAAAGATCAAGGATCCCACTATGACTTAGTACAGAACTAATATGTAATCTTTGGTAACTCTAAATGATTGAGTACCCTGGGGTGTAAAATGCAACTTTTAAGAGTCACTTCTTACCATTTGCTCTTAGAATAAATATTAATGGTCAATTGGGATGAAGTGCTGACTGTTGGAATATATAGTGTGTCTACACATATATATAGAAATAGATTAGAGGGAGAATATATTATTATTGAATTAATTATTTAGGTTACATCATACTCTATATATAGGAGAGATATTAAACTACTTCTATGAATAACCAATGTGGGACTAAAAGAACATAATATAGCCCTGCTAACACTCCCCCTCAAGCGGGAGCATGAATATCGCACATACCCAGCTTGGTCAAAACATCTAAAAATAATCTGCTACTAACAGCTTTCATGAGAAAATTTGCAAGCTGCTGCAAAGTAGAAACATAGAGTCTGAATCTGTCCAGATTTAAGCTTCTCATGCAGGAAATAGCGATCAACCTCAATGTGCCTGGTACGATCATGCTGCACCGGATTAGCCAAAATGCTAATAGTAGATTTGTTGTCACAATAGAGCGTCATAGGAAGAGAGACCGGTATCCAAAGCTCTTGTAGCAGACGCTTAAGCCATATCAACTCACACACCCCTTGAGCCATGGCCCTATACTCGGCTTCTACACTGACCAGGAAACAACATCTTGTTTCTTACTCCGCTATGTAACCAAATTACCACCAATAGTGGTACAATACCCAGAAGTGGAGCGACGATCGGATTATGAACCTGCATGGTCAGCATCAGTCAAAGCCTCGACTCGAGAATAATCATGATCTTGAAATAAAATGCCATGACCAGGATACCCCTTGAGATATCGAAAAACACGAATAATTGTCTGAAGATGGGGAAGACGCGGCTTGCGCGTAAACTGACTAAAAACTCCAACCGCATATACAATATCAGGACGTGTAAGAGAAAGATAGAAGAGTTTCCCAAGAAGCCACTAGTATTGACCAATGTCCCCCAATAGCTCCCCCTCAAAGTCGACCAAGCGATGATTCTGCTCTAGAGGTGTATCTGCAGGATGACACGCAAGCTGTCCTGAAGCAGAGAGAAGATCAAGAATGTACTTTCTTTGAGGGATAATTGTTTTTTATCCAGAACTAGAACGAACAACTTCAATCCCAAAAAAATAATACAAGGGACCGAGATCCTTCACCTGAAAGCGAGTACAAAGATAAGATTTCAAGTCACGAATACCCTTAATATCATCTCCTGTAATAACAATATCGTCAACATAAACAAGCAATACAACAGTCTTCCCACTAGAATGTCGAAGAAATAAGGTATGGTCAGCACTACTCGGAACATAACCAAAAGCGGTACCAAATGTATCAGCCCAAGTACGAGGAGGTTGTTTAAGCCCATAATTGGACTTTCTTACCTTACATACCAAGCCTGAAGCAGAAATGGGACGAAAACCTGGAGGTGAAAACATATATACCTCTTCCTGCAATGTTCCATTCAAAAAGATATTCTTCACTTCCATCTAGAAAAGGGGTCACGATTTGGACACAGCAATAAAAAAGATGACTCGAATAGTATTCTTCTTGGCCACAGGAGCAAAAGTCCCCTGATAATGAACACCATGTATCTGTGCATACACCCCTTGGCTACTAATTGAGCCTTGTACCTGCTTACCGTTCCATCTGGATTTTCTTTAACTGTAAACACTCATTTGCATCTGACTGTTGTACTTCCAGGGAGGAGAAAAACCAATGACTAGGTATTATTGATCCCCAATGCATGTAATTCTTCCAATATCGCAGCCTTCCAATGAGGTTTGGCTAACGTATCTGCCACTATACGTGGTATATCAACCAAATAGAGATGAGCTAGAAAAGCTTTGTAAGTAGGAGATAAACGATAATCTGAAGTATAATCAGCAATAGAATAAACTGCTATATCTGAATATCTATCAGGCATCCTTGCATTACGCTTCTCTTTCCGAATAGCAATAGATCTATCATCATCACTATAAGAAACATATGAATCATCATCAGTAGTAACTGGTATAGAAGAGGTAGGAGAAGGCTCAATACCTGATAAAGGTGAATCGGTTGTAGGTGGTGGACCTGGAGGTACAGAGGATACTTGGCAGTCTGTTGTAAAAGATTGGCATCCTAGATGTCGTCGAGTATAAACTTGTAAAGAACGTGAAACTGAAGATGAAACTAAAGGTGGGATCACATACTCATACAGAACAATCAACGGAAGTGGATATGAATGAGGAGTAGATTAATCGTCTGAAGGAAGAGGACGAACCAAAAAACATTCTCCCTGAGAGAAAACACCGCTAGTAAAGAACGGAGTGTGTTTTAAGAAAGTAACGTCCATTGAAGTGAAATGACGATGGGATGAAGGATGGAAACGCCTATAACCCTTCTGAGCATGAGAGTAACCCAGGGACACATTTCAAGGCATGGGGATCTAGTTTAGAGGTTGACCCAGTAACTTGGACAAAACAGATATACCCAAAAACACGTGGTGGAATTTGAAAAGCGGAACGATCAAGATAAAGAATAGAATACGGGGTGCAAAAACCAAGAACTCGAGACAGAGACCGGTTCATAAGAAACACCGCCGTAAGAATAGCGTCAGACCAAAAACGCAAGGGGACATTCATGCCAATAGACATAGCACAAACAAGATCAAGACTGTGACGATTTCTCCTTTCCGATTTTCCATTTTGCAGCAAAGTTTTCGTATTAGAGGTTTGATGCTCAATGCCATTGACATTGCAAAATTAGCGAAGACCTTGGGACATAAATTTCCCACCCTGATCGGAACGAAAAACTTTAATAGTTTTCCCAAACTGAGAATGAACCATTGCGGTAAATGTCTAAAAAATAGAGGAGACTTCATCCTCGGATTTCATCAAATAAACCGAAGTACACCTCGAAAAATCGTTAATGAACAACACAAAATAACGAAATCCTAAACCAGAGGTACGGGGGCAGGACCCCAAATATCTGAATGCACAATATCAAAACAAGATAAAGTTTTATAAATACTCAACGGATACGTGCTACAACGATGTTTAGCCAGTTCACACGTCTCACAAGACAAATCAGACATGGATACTTAGAAAAGAAAGACGGAAACAAATAACTTAAATACTCAAAGGAAAGATAACCCAAGCGGTGATGCCAACGTAGCACCCGCTTTACATTTTCACTACTAGACACGTACTTTAACTGGAAAGCTTAAGGATAAATAGAAGAGACAGATCCATCCAGGAAATAAAGACCACCCTCTTCACGCCCACTGCCAATCATCTTCTGTGACACCAGATCCTGAAAAACAACGTAATCAGAAAAGAAGGTTATACTATAGATTTTATTTTTGGTAATCTTACTAATAGAAAGAAGATTAATATCCAACTGAGGGACATGAAGGACATCGGGTAAAGAAAGGGAATTTGTAATCAGGATACAACCCTTCCCTACAATAGGAGTCTCGGCTCCATTGGCAAGACAAAAAGTTCATTGCCATGAACTAGATACATATGACCGGAAAAGAAAAGACATACCACTCATATTATTAGTGGTACCCAAGTCAACAATCCAGCCGAAGTCAGAGATGCATAAATATAGAGAAAAGTTACCTGTATGTGAAGCTGCCAGTGTGGAATACATAGAGAGAAGCTATCAAAACCTGCTGATCTCATCCTGAGAGAGAACACTAAAGCCAAAGAATCTGGTGCACTAGAGTCAGCAGATAAGTGCGTTAAGTACTGAGATGAGGGTGGTTTATAACCAGCAAAAGACTGTGCAATGCATGATAGGTTGTTTTTAGATCTCCCCACTTACCACAATAATCATACTTCTTCCTCGACGGACGAGAGTTACCGGAAGCCGCAGGTAATGGAGAAAGGCTAGGTGATGATGTCTGTGAAGTCTGCGAAGGAACTGACAGTGGTACCAGATAAGCATAACAAACAACCATAGCAGAAGTCTCTGAAGGGATCCTGGAGATAGGAGGCATGGTGACCAAGGACTCTGATCGGAGATACAATATGTGTGTGCCTCCTTAAGAGTTGGGAAAAAAGGCTTATCAAGTAGATGAACTCCTGCATACTCAAAGTTGGGATTGAGCCCTGCAAGAAACTGAAACACCTAAGTCTTCTCCACAATCTTCACATAAATTTGTGCTGCCGTAGGTGGAGGAGGAACTTTTTTACTTGGTGCGCTAGCTGGCCACTCGATGAAGCTATCATAATGAGATAATTCTTCCCAACTCGATCGAAGTCTCGCATAATACATCCCCAAAGTCTCAGTACCCTGTTTAAAATTCCCAATCTCATTGGAAAGTTGAAAGATCCTAGCATTATTCCCTCGCTGAGAATATACCTTACGAAGTAATTCCCAAATCAGATGCGCATTGTTCGTAAATAAGTACCCAGCGGAGATTTTCAGCTGCATAGAATTAATCAACCAAGTTCTCACCATCGAATCACCCGAGAACCACTTTGCATACTTCAGATCTGATTCAGGTTCTTTTTCTGTACAAAGAAGAAATCCTATCTTTCCACGGCCACCAACAAACAATTTCGCGGATGTGCATATCGAACATAATTCAAGCCATCTAGTAGCTATGAGGTAATCTTCATATTTGGATTATCATGAATAGAGTTGAAGGATTGGATATCTTCACTCTTTCCAATTAACGAAATGGCCGAACTCGAACTCGACTCGTCACCGATAGCCATCGCGATCGATTACCTCAAATAAACCAAAGAGATCTAAGATTCAGATCATTCAGATCAGCATCTATCATATCTCGCGATCAGATCCAAAAATACTAAAAATTGCGTAAGCTTAGGTTGCAACCAAAACAACATTACCAGAGAGAGCGTGATAATCATTGTTCTTCAAAGAGAGGAGAGAGAAAAAAAAATGTGCCTTGTACTCCAAGCAAAAGGGGCGTTGCCCTCTTGCGACCTCTCGATCAGCGAGGGTCTGGAACGAGGGTAACTCGCTCTAGTACCATGTAGAAATAGATTAGAAGAAGAAAAATATTATTATTAAATTAATTATTTAGGTTACATCATACTTTCTATATATAGGAGAAAAATATTAAACTACTTCTATAAATAACCAATATGGGACTTAAAGAACATAAAATAGCCCTGTTAACAATATACTCCTTTAGTCCCACATTGTTAGTAATAGAAGTAGTTTAGTGACCCCCTGTTATATAAAGAGTATTAAAACTTGTAATAATGAAAATCTTGGAATATCAATATTTTCCTTCGCTTATTATTTCAACATGGTATAAGAGCCTATTCGATCTTGTAGATGACTTAAGGGTTTTACGCTTCCGCCGGCGGCAGCCTTTGTCGTCGTCGGGTAACTAAGGTATGTTATCTTTTTGCTCTTTTTTTTTTCAATTTTTCCAGCTTTTAGATTTTTCATTTTAGGTTTGCTTCTTATTTAAGCAAAAGCCTAACGTTATTTTGCTTCACAATAGCGGCCATGCCGCTTGAAGTCGACGAAACATTATTTCGTTTTTCCGCTTTCGTTTCCCCCATCAACTTAGTTTGACCTTATTGATTTGCTAAGCTCTCTCTATATATCTATTATGGACTTGATTATCTTTTGTTTATCGTGAAAAGCAATTTTTTTTGTACTTGTCGCGTGATGTGATCATTTTTGGATCGGATGAAAGCGTTAACTACCTTCCACCACGATCATGAGATGGTTCTTTTCCTCAAGTAATTCATCACTCCTCAAGCGATTTTTATTTCCTAGAGTGATATTTCATTTTCCTCTAGTGATTATCTTATTTCTTTTCCGCCTAATTCATAAGCTGCAATTTAAAAATCGAGAAGTTTTAATAAAGAATTGACAAGCCTTGGTGATTTTTATCACTTTCTCTAGTGATTTCTCTTTGAATCACAATGATTTTATTACTTCTTCTTTCATCGCTAATGCGGTTTGAGATCTATATTCCTATCACTAGATGTGATCTTTTCTATCATATTTTGTTGCGAGTTGTGATTTCTTCTATGGACCGGGTGAAGATGTTGAATTCCTTCTACCACGACCATCTCTTCCTCGAGTGATTTCTTCCTCGAGTGATTCGCTCTTCCTCAAGTGATTATCTATTATTTGAAAAAAAAATCCCTCTCTCGAGCAATCACCTCTACCTCTAGTGATTCTCTCTTCCTCGATTAATCTCTTTTACGGTATTTTCACTTTCACCTGAGTATCTCTATTTTCTCATTATTTATTCAAGATATTCATATTATCCTTACGTGGAAAAATGGGTAAGTCGGTAGCTGCCGCCGATTTCACAACTTTTGGGTATGAAACTACGTGCGGGAAAAATGGTAAGTCGGATGTTGTTGCCACCGATTTCACGGGTGATGCGTAAAAATTTGAAATGTTTCTGTTGCTGCAAAAGGAAAGACTGGAAGAAGGTTTATCAGGGGGAGCTTCAATTTTTTAGTAGTGAGGGAATGATTGTATCTTTGTGAGAGACTATCTATTTGTTTTTTTATTGTCATCCACCTTGATACGAGCATGTTCGTTTCAACGTGAGGGGGAGAGTTGGAGTATACAGTGTGTCTACACATATACTCCTCCTTTAGTCCCACATTGTTAGTAATAGAAGTAGTTTAGTGACCCCCTGTTATATAAAGAGCAATAAAGCTTGTAATAGTTAGAATCTTGGAATATCAGTATTTTCCTCCCCTTCTTATTTCTACACTGACCTCATTTACAGGAGTTTTAAGTTTAAATTGAATAGATAGCTAGGATTTCATGATTTTTCACTATGATTAAAGGGAAGCTCGGAAAGATAATATAGTTTGGGAAAAATCAATAAGTGTTGATATAGTAAGCCCAACATGTAGCCAGTAGTGACTGATCTGGGAGGGGAAGAGAAAATAGGGCACTTTGGAAATAACGCTTGGGCGACGCTCCCCATAAACTTGGAAACCAATCACGGTGCATTGCAAAATGATGCATTGCACATCGATGAAATTGTAACGGCTTGCAAATGCATGCCGTTACAGCGAACCAAGCACAGCCTAAGAAAATGTATGGAGCACCCGAACGTAACAAACACACACATTTCTTTTGCACAGTAATTAACCATAAAGTGTAGGTACTCATTATGTGGGTTGCTAAAATGGAATAATAGAACCCCGTTTCCATTTTATGTCCTAGGATGTCATGCTATTTCCAACACATGTATGCAACGAGAATGATTTAAGTACAGTTGTATCATACCAATGTTGAGTTCTTGCTAAAACGGGCATCAATTGGACCCAAAGATATTGCATCGAGTATACCATACATTTCTGTATTTCCACCGAAGTTATGCAACAAACACCTGTACAATGTAGATCACTTATTTTAGTTCCACCTAGTAATTGGCGAATAAGTCCTTGAACTTTATCTTTGAAAAATGAAGTGTCTCAAGTGTTATTGTTATTCACGGTTTATCAGCCCTATAAAAAGAATAACCATAACAACTATCCCAACAGGAAGGCACATACAAATATGACCTCATTCATATGCACTGGGGGACAACCCCAAAATACAGGGGGCACCTCTTAGACGGCCTCGTTCCAATGATTTTTTTAAACCTTTTTATTCTACAACCCTATCATTTGAGAAAATTCTTAATCCACAATCTATAGAAGGAACAATAATTGAAGAAGAAATAAAAACACAAATCAATTCGAGGAAATTTTCTCTAGGATTTTCTCTTTATTGCCCAAAATCGATTACAATATAGAGAGGCTTGATTGCCCCTTTCTGGGTTACAATATCTATTTATAGAGTGGAATTGGAATCCTACTCGTACTAGAAATTAGGTTTTTGCTATGCAAAATACCTAAACTAGCCTAAGCTAAATACATGGATCCAAACCCAAGAGTAGATTGGTCGTAGTGTAAAATATCACATGTAATACTTATGTAAAATGAATAAAATGCGTTTATCCGGAACTAATCTACATTTAACAGCAAAGTATTACCAGACATAAGGAGTGCCATAGAACTGAGAGGATGTTTCCCATATAGGCTTGACATCAGCAAATAGATCAAGGACTATCAACTTCCCAAAAGGAACGGAATGCAGAAGTGCCTGTCGATTCCAAATCAAAGAGAAGGTATGAGAAATCGATGTGTTTTAATAAGGATTACTACAAAACGAGATACAAAATTGCTCAGGGAAATAATATTATTTCAAAATAAGATTTCACTTCAAAAACTATTTCTCAAAACTATTAAATTTCAAGTAAACGACTACTAGTTACTCCTGCATATTGTACTGTACTGTTGAGGTACCTGTAGATAGAGGTCTAGTACTAGCGAGTATGATACAGTAAAGTGTTTCGAATCATTAGGATATTTTTTTTAAGGGTAAAAATACTGTATTCGTTATCTCAAAAGAAACTTTCCGAGATATAAAGAATAAATATTTTCAAATTGGATCCGCCATAGGTAAATTCTTTCTACGAGTCACAAGATCTTCAAACGTCAACCAACACTCCCCCCTAATGATGATAAAAAAAATGCCATATACTTGTCAAAGATAATTGCTTCCAAGATCTTAGTCTTCACTTTTATATACGTATTGTTCATTTCCTTCCACAAAACCCATCCAATAACAGATCGAATGAGTTCCCATAAAACTTTACCAATCTTCTTTATAAATAACATGCACCACCACGCTTTCAAAGACCCAATAAAACCACGTTAAAAACACCAAAGGTTAAGTGACCCAAATCTCCATCATAAACCTATGTAAGAGTATGTGGTCAATGGACTCAAGCATCACACCACAAAGTAGGCATAATGAATCCAGTATTAGAATATGTGTGTATCTACACATATACGACCTTGGTACCCAATTGGGTAATAGTAAAAGTAGTTTAATGATCCTCTACTATATAAAGAGTGGCAGTGTAATCTAACCAATCAATTTAAGCGCATTAAAAATGTCTCCTCTTATATAGTTCTACATCCATTTCCATATCTCTCTGTCTAATTATCTCTAGTCGTTGTTCGCCCCAAATTGAATAAGGCTACTTATGACAAAATCTTTTTCTTCCACAACAAGCGTTTTGAGAAATTAACACATAAATAGTTTCTTACACTCCTAGCATGTACCAAGTGTTCACACATTGATCTCCTCGTGAATTTTTCATTGACGACACACTTCCATTTCTATTTGTCTTCAACCATCTCAATCATAGTCGCAATAAATTTTTGAATCATAGAGCCAAGGTCTTCCAATTCCTTAATAAAAAGATTTCTTCAAAATATGGAAATTCCAACTCGCCATGTCCCCCTCCATCTCGCAGAACTCCTCCACTAACCCATGCTTTAGATCACAACCATTATATAAAGAAGGATAATCGAGTCACGCCATAAATCGTGCCATTATCCAATCCTCACCTCATTCCTGATATTGATTTCAATGCCTCCTAACTTGTCCCATGTGTTGAAGATCGGCCTTCATAATTCCACGTGATACGTGATGTTAGGTTTATAAGAGAGCCATGCATAATAATTTATCTCAAACCCTGGATTGATCACCTTGGCGCATAACCCTTCTTTATTGTTACAATACCTCCAAAACCATTTTCTAATTAACACAATATGCATCTCCAAGAAAAACTATAATTCCAATCCGCTTACTTCTTTTCCTATGCAAACTGCATCCTATTTCAGAAGATGGTGCCTCCGAACCCCCTCGGTGTTATCCCATAAAAATTTATGACGATCATCTCCAACTTTGATGCCAATGACTGTAGATAAAAAAATGATAGACAATAGGAAACAATCCTGAAAGTGTTCTCTTGACAAGTGCAACACCACCCCCTTAGATAACATCATCCTTTTTCCACAAGGACAACTTCTTACAAAGTCGTTCAATTATCAGATCCCAATCTCAAAATAGCGTGCATGCATCCCAAGAGGCATACCAATGTAAGTGGTAGGTAAAGTTCTTATGATACATCTCAAGAAAGAGCTAAGTCTCAATTTCATTACCATTTCCGACCCCATAACTTTGCTCTTTGTCAAGTTTGCATATAATCGTGAGGCCAACTGAAAGGTCAATAACACAAGCCGGAGATGTCTGATCTCTCTATGATTTTCTTTAGAATGTAAAAATAATGTATTGATCAAGGAAAAGAGACTTTCTGAGGTGGAAAGATTAGAACTCAAAGGCAAAAGAAAATGTAAAACAAAACAGGAAACTTGACCTCACACTGGGTCCATTGTAAATAACTCTTTCCATCGTGTCACAAGATCTTCAAAAACAACCCCTTCACGACTATAGATGATGAAGACCAATCCAAGATAGTCGTGCATATGTCAAAGATAATCTCTCTGTGGTCCTTGCTTACAAAGAACATAATATTATCTGCAAACTGAAAGGCGAGTGATCTTTAACGCCTCTTCCTTTACTTGAAACCCATGATCCGGGCCAAAATTTCTAGCCAAACATGTCAATTTTCCTAAAGGCTCACCCACTACAATAAACACAAAAGAAGATAAAGCGATACCTAGTCAAATCCCCCTGAAGCTGGGGAAAAACCTGCCAGAACTTTATTAACCAAGACCAAAAAGACTTTGTGGTTGACATACAAGCTTTTATCTATTGCTTCCACTTTTATGAAAAATCCCATCATCTCCAAAACGTATAATATAGTGTTCAGGCTTGCACGGCCGCCAACTTTCTCGAAATTGATTCGTTGGCAATAAGAACATCAACAATGGAAAGCCCCTTAATTTTGTGATTAACGAGCTCACCATTTTTCTCTACCTCCTTGTCAAAGCCTTCTCTAATATCCCGTAAACCCCTCTGATAAGACTTATATGATTGATCGGCCTAAAATTCTTTAGTCCCCAAACTTATGAAGACTTTGGTATAAGCTTAAGAAAAGTCGTGTTAAGCCACCCCAGTGCATTGAAACTCTTTCATTGCAACCATAACGTTTCCACCAAGTAAATGCCAACATTTACCAAAAAATAGATTCAGTATCCTCGGGCCCGGAGGTTTCTTCTTGCTACAACTCCTTAAGGAGTTCAAAATCCCTATAGTAAATTTCCTCTCAAGCCAACCTATAATTTCAGGGAGATTTTATGCTTAAGGCATCTTGCAGAAATCATATACGTCTCTTTGGTGTCAAATTATTGTACATTAAATTATGTAAGATTCCCCGAAATGATAGTCCCACTGTAGGAAGAATTTTAAATAAATTTAAAGAAAAACGCTTAAGAAGAATCATTATTAAGAAAACGTCTGCGCATTTCTAGTTGTTTGAAGTTCAAATTGTACTACGACTCCACGAGGTGCGCAATTGACTATATCTGCTCCTTTACATAACATGACTTAAAACAATAAAAGGGAAAAACATCCCTTTTCAGGGAGTTTGATACTTTGGTAAGAACTCGATAAGGATTCAAGTATACTGGTTTCTATTGAACTCCATAGTTTTCAAGGGTCAGAGTATCCACATCATACAATATATTGATGAATGAAAATCTAAATTAATATCGTACCTCTGTATGGATAAGTTGAAAATATATATGGAATCCTGATAGTGCAATATGGACCGGTATTTCCAATATATCAGTAAGAAAAATGATATATCAAGATTTTAAAATATATATGTTCACTTAAAGCCTTATATTGCAGTTCAAGTTTTTATTCTGTTATTACAGAAAATATTATGAATACACATATCGGTGAATATTGGTATATTCCAAGTTATTTACCGATATTTACTTAAATATCATGAAAAGCACAATAGGTAAAAATTCAACATATTTCTGGGATTCAGTACAATGCTACAATACCGCAAAAGTGAGAACGGTAAAAGTACAATAGGTAAAAGTTTGGGATCCAGGGACAACAATTTTTGACAACATTTCTTCAAAAGCATATTTATATGTTGAATCAAGACTTGATTTTTGTGAGCATGATCTAATCAATTTATGGATTATCTCCACCAGATATTGAGTTTTTTCTGATTCTTCATACACCAAAAATGAATTACAATATTCAGATTATGAGTCGTCCATTATGTCAAACAATATTTGATGGTCTTAAAACATTCCGAAAACCTTGATTTTTGGTGGGGATGATTTATATGTTAATGAGATCATGCTCACAAAAAATCAAGTATTGATTCAACTTACAAATGTGTTTTTGAATATTTTTGTAAGAAATGTTGTCAAAAACTGTTGTCCCTGGATCCCGACCCGCAATGCAATTAGATACTATTTTGAACCAAATTTTCTATTTAGTACTAGTTCCAAGAAGTTCAATTCTATAGTGAGAACCAAAATGAAATGACTATATTGTGTACTCAAATCATATGTTTATACTTAATAGATATGCGCAAGAAGTTCCCATTTAGATGATTCATATAATAAACTATAAATTTTGGAGACATAGAAGCTTATATAAATAAATGGGTATGAGCAATTACATACTTTCATTTGTGGTGGCTTCCAGAATGAAGAAGCCGATGAGAATAGCCAACCCTGCATATCCATAAAAACTGTCGGTTTTTGTTTGAAGTATCTATAAAGATAATCCAAAATCCATACTCCATTAAGAAGGTAATTCATGACAGAGCGAAACTTCCTAGCAGTAACCTAAACATACATATTAAGCCCATAGCATTGTGATCCGAAGGGTTTAGTAACGAAAATATACCAAAAGATATAGGCACACATAAATATGTAAAAGTGTTTGTAATATTATTTCTGAGAAGTAAATTGCTTGCTTCTCTAGGAAAAGGAAAGATTATATTACTACAAGGAAGAAATGCAGGGAACGGGACGCAATAGCCAAGCCTAATAGATTATTCAAACGAAATTACTCTACATTAGGGTCCTCAACTCTAGCGATAAAGGCAGGTCGTCCATCATAAACTTCTTTAACACCCTCAGGAAAAAGAATTTTTTTTAGAAGCAGAGGCAATGTATATTGTTTATAGGATATCCATGTGATACACTATGGGAATAGCACTAACCATACATAGTAAACCCATAGTATCATAGCTTGAAGGAATACTACCAAGAAGTAACGGCACATTTTGGAAAATAAGTAGTATGTGTCATATTCATATGAGTCACCACTTAACAATAAAGCATAATGTCAAAATGTGACTTTATTCGTATAGAACTTGGTAATTACATAGTTTCTTGTAGCACTATCCTATTAACATCTAAAGCTTTGAGGATCCAATCTCCCACAGGCAACCTATTATATTCCTTATTTTCGTAATTTATGGTAATTTTAAACTTTTTTCAAGGACTGCTTATGTGTGTGCATTTTCGAGTTTGTACATTGTTATGAAGGTACAATTGTTTCTAAGGAAGGTAAAGAAAAAGACCACTTCTCTAGAATCTCTACCAAGACATGGGTGTCTAGCATCAGGTTGACAAAATCATTTATATTTTGGCCAGGAAAAAACGTGTAACATCCCAAAATTTAGACCGTTAGATTAAGTAATAAAGTGAGATATTAATATAAAAATTATACAAACTTATAGACTATTATTTAACCTTAGGTGATTGAATATGAAGTACAGGGTATGACTTAGGAGTAAATAGAGACTGTTTTTAACAACCGAATAAACGTGGGAAAACGAGTCGGCCGCGGTAAAGCGTGAGCCAAGGGTGTGCAGCAAGCCAAGGGGTTTCTAAGAGGGTTTTAAAGAAAACATATATAAGGGATCTATTTGTTTCTAAGACATTGCCTGAGGGGTAAGTGACGACTTAGTACATCGAGTGAAATATGATTACCCTTCTCTCCTGTTCTACATGACTAGGCATCTGGCAGTTCGCCAATGTCGATGGGCTGGCTACCTTAAGGTTGGGCTCTGAAGTCAACCAATGTACGTAGAGGAGTAAGGAATTGGTCGTATTAACAACATGTACTAGGATATTCTAGGGAGAGCAACAACATTGAATAGAAATCCAGACTGATAATTAATGAACATGATGTAAAGGTTTGAGATATAACCTAACCAATTGATAAGATAAATACCTTTTTTGCGCACATTGTAGGGTGCTTAGGAAGGCCTATGTGGACACCACAGTATGTTTAATAGACATGTTTGGGGCTAATGCCCGTAATAGGACCTTGAGCATGCCATATGATTTGTATCGAAATGGTTCTATGAACCTATATATCTAAGGGTATATATGACCCCGAAAGTCTGGCACTTTTGATCACGAATTCGCTAGATAACTTATGGTACATACTCTAGCTTTGGGTTTGATCCCGAGTGTCGATCATATATCAATATGGTTGGGCTCCTTTGAAGAATTGTTGTGTATGGATCCTTTTTAGGGTAGTGTCCAGGCCATCGTACGTGATAATCGAGCTTTGGGAGGATACTGGTTTTCATAGGATAAAGGCGAATGAACTGAATCCATGGAGTAGCGTCCACCGGACAACGTGGTTTCCAGAAGGACAACACCTAGACCGGGCAGGTGTTCATTGTGTGGTGGGGATCCAACTAGAGAATAGGTCGTACCATCTCGGCGAGCTTTAGTCAATTGTCTAAGTGCGTAATACTAATAACTCACTATTCTATTTTGTGTGCTCTACACCTGTATCTTATTATGAAATTGAATCTAGACTTGATTATTACAACTGCTAGTTAGTATTTGGATTACTTACAATGACTTGGGGAGTTTGCTCATCTAGTTTAATACATTTTAGATACAAGTATTGAGGACATAGGACATGTAGAATATAACGAAGTCGTAGAGGATAATTATTATGACACAGGAAAACGGTCGAGGGACATGAGCGACTAATGGTAACACCGTAGAAAAAAAAAATCAAGTTTCAGGACTTTACTGGTTCCAGACGGTTTCTATACAATAAAGGATGAGAGTGAAGATCAATATATATTTTTGTATATAGTGGCTTGTAGCTTTTTTTATGTAAATACTCAAGTTTCTAATATGTATCATATACACTAGTATATATATATATATATATACAACAAGTACCTATGTATTACTTAATATAGGAAAAAGTTTTTACAGGTACATGTTTTTAGATAGTTGGAGTATTGAGGAACATAAGAGACATGTTTGGCAGGGCCTTTTTGCGCTTGCAGCGGCGAGGTGTCAAAAAATCACTATTAATATTGGTGTGTAAGGCTTCCTTCTTTGCCGCCAAACAAGTATTAGATTTGAGGATAGCTATAAATAAAAACAATAATGATCAAACAAAGCAAAATGAATATAATATGTTATTTTATTCATTCAATTAATTTCAAGTAAAAGAAATATTATAGAATCAATACTAAGGAAAATACAATTAGTTACCTATTAAACGAGTTAACATGCAATAAACATGAGGTACCATAATATGTAACGGTATAATATAGCTTGGAAACATACTTGCATTAGCCATACAGCATCTTTATCGGCCTTGGACATCCCCTTATAAACAGCAGCTCCAAGCAATGAAATATACGCCGGGTCATTTGTAGGTGGGGAGTTTTCATTGAATGTATCACTATATTGGACAATACATGTATTTTACAATCCACGTGAGCAAATTATAATCAACATTTGAGAATGCAACAATTTTCTTTTTGTTTAATTGATGAAAACAAAAATGTGCTTAGTCATTTTGACAAGTTGGTTAAGTTAAGAAAACCCGAATGGAAAATAAAACAGATAGACTAGACACCAAAGTAGATTTGAAATAAATAAAATGAAATATTAACCACAAATATGGCTTTACATGAACCAAGCTAATATTATCACATCATTACTTTCAAATTAAAATATGAAAGATTTTTAGAAATGGGATAACCTTATGGAGAACTTGTTTCTATCCTCTATGACCATCTCGGCACAAAAAAAGAGTGAACAGAAATGGCTTTCTTCAAAAAACTTGAGTGAAAAATTGAAATTTATTTATGTTTTATTCAATTTTTTCCCTTCATATAAACAACTATCATTTAATTAGAGAAATGAGATCTACTTCAACTATTACATTCTTGTACATTTAAGTTGATATGGCTGTATTCATCTGCTTTTATAATTCTACCAAACTTACCACTAATCGTCTTTGAAGGATTTTCTAGGCTAATGACCAAGAAAATGATTCTAGACATGCAGTGCTAATCTTATTAGGATGTCATGGTTACTGATATCTAGGTTGGTTCCCATTTTTGCTCTTATTTCTCTTATTTGTATTTTCACTTGTATCTCAGTGTTTACTTTTGCTCTTCATTAATAAAATTTTTGCTTATTTTGCAGAAAAGGAAAGAGAAAGAAGTTAATATCTAAAGGAATCCGCGTGTTCGTGAGAGGTTCGTTTATTGATGAAACTGATGGTTAGTCTCAGGAGATCACTGATCTAACTAAGGAAGTATGTGGTACCAATATTCGTATACCTAACGAAGATTGATATGACTGGAGAGTACAACATAATAGACTGCGATTTTTGAGACTGGATTAGAAGTTTGGCTTTACTGATTCATCAATTGATATTATTGCTCAAGGTGCTGAAATATTTTTACATTTATTTTTGTTTCACTAGAGGTATCCTGGAGGTATCCGGGACACTGGCCAGACCGTCAATTCCCGACTAGATCCTCTAGGACTGTGCAGTTGCCCGCAAGCCACAAGACCGGGCACATTGGCACAAGGCCAGCGGGACTTAATACCAACCTCGAAACCCACCGGTTGTGATAATCAAACCCTGGACCTTCAGGTAGGTGTTACCCTACCTTACCACTGGAGCACAGATAGTTGGTTACTTTTTATTTTCCTTGGTATGAGGAAGGGTTTCTCTCTACTAAATGTAAATAAATTATATAAGAAAAAGAGTAATAAGACTTTTAAGTTCTACAAATTTATAATGAAATGACAACTATACGATGAGTTCTCAAGCATTTGATTCATGTTAACATTTATCAAGTTGTATTTATAACTTCAGCAATATATGGCATAGATATAACATATATGGAGAGGATCCATGGGCACTTTATATTGGGACACTCAATGACTAGGGCCCATTTGAAGATGTATTAAGAAAAATCTTCCTCATGCATATGATATCTTTATCATTAAGGTCATACTTGCAAATTATTGGGTCATTCCAACATCATAAAGTATAACTTTAAAATTTAAATAATATGGACAACTAAAAACAGGAATAATATGTTAAATTTCAAAACTCTTTTTTATGTTGATAAAATATCGAAACAACTTGCTTTGTTTTTTGTTTTTTGTTTTTTGTTGTGAGGATGATCTTCATGGTAAGGAGCTTATTTCCATAAAGAAATAACATCTTAGTACATCTTAAAATGGGCTGCAGTGATTGAGTGTCCAAGGAGTGTCCCAAAAGGAGTGCATACGGATCTGCTCCCATTTATAACATTTATCAAGAACTGGAACATATAACACATGGAAAATTTTACACATAAAAGTAAGGACAAATTAACAGTTGACCACATCATGAAAATATGAAGTAGCATGAAAATATGAAATAGCACGAACTTGGAAACTTTGTCCTTTAAGTGATTGTCTAGTTGAAAAAAAACAACTTAAAACAGAACAAATATATATTACCAGTTATATACGTCAGTAACATCTCCATATTCTGCAATGAAAATACAAAAGAAGATTATAAGTATAACTTAGATGACCAATGGAAGGTTATGTTCGAGATAAAATATAACTTAGTCAGTCACATCTAAGTTATAAGTACAACTTAGATTGGCAGAAGCAAACAATTAGACAAGCATCAAAATAGATTTATCCGAGAAAACTAAGGTTTATATTTTCCCCAAATTTAACAAAAGTGTTTCCCTCTCAAACCAACAAGATGTCATGGCCAATGACCAAACAATGAGAATTCCATGTTGAACTTAACAAAGCTCCATACTTGTAAAAGAAAAGTCAAAGAAGAAACAGAAAGTGTGTCCATCGATGTTAGATGACGACCCCGCCGCCACATATTAGCTTTCACTGCCTACGGAAGAATTTAACCAGAATTCTCAAGCGCCATGTACACATCATACAAAACCGGAACTAATTGCTACAAATATGCCTTAGAATTCCAAAAATCAGCCTCTACTGCCTGCCCACCTAATGTATGCGGCAAGGTGAAGACTGACTATCCCTCTCAAGAACTATTTCGATGTGCTTCCGGATGCGATCAGGAAAGCGGAGTTAAAGTGACCAGTGGAAGTGGTCACCATTAGCTAAATTGACATGGTGACAACCTTGATGAATTATTGACATAGTTGTTGAAAGTGAACTCAACACGTGTAAGTACAAAATTCTAGTCTTTGGGCTTATCCCTTGTCAGATACCTTAAAAGCTCCTAAACTGTAGTTAATAACCACAGTTTGGTCATCACTTTGTGGATGAATATTCATCGAGAATTGGAGCTTGCACTTGAGAAGCTCCAATAAAGACTTCCAAAAGTGCCATGCGAAACGAACGTATATGTTAAAGATAATAATAGTTGAAACCCAGTGATATTGGACTATCTCTCGGAAGAAAACATGCTCACTCTCAGATGCACCATGCGCTCTCTGGCAAGAGATAAAGTAAAACATCTTGAAAAACATGTCAACTGCAATGACTACTAAATCCATTTCATCTGCCATAAGCAGTAACCATGTAACAAAATTCATCAAAATGTCTCTCCATGAAGCCTCTGGGATAGGAAGGGGAGTGTAAAGCGCGGTTTATTGCTGCTTGACTTTAGCCATCGAGATTGTATAGCATCGGTTATTAAACCTCAATAATACTAGCTCTCCCAATAACGATGCAGGAACACATAACACCGTATCCAGAAACAAATACCCATCATGTAACGAACGGTCACCGTTAATTCCCGGGTTCTGCTGAAAGACTGCATATATAGGGTTAAAGAACATGTCCTAGGCACACAACTCTCTGATCTCTAAGAATCTGAAAATACAAGTGTAATATCATTGGAATATGTGCCTTACGACTCAAACCATTTGTTACCTAGTTCTCCTTCACTTGCATGTTGAATATCAAAATGATAACTTTGAAGGAAGTTGAACCACCTGTTTTTTTTTTGGAGAGTGAGCTGTGGGGCTTAACCCCCATGATAAAATAAACAAGAAAAAATATGTACAAGGCGGGGACAACTCCCCCTCCTTACAGCAAGGAAGGAAGAGCTTGAACACCAACGGAACCAACTATAAGATTTCAAGACAAGAGAACTCATACAAGAAAAATCAGTTCAACAAGGAAATCCTATAACCAATGATCCCAAAAAGACACATGGATTAGCAAAACCACCCTCTAAGACTAAGAATATCATCCAAGAGTGGCAGAAGTCAATAGAGACAACCTTGTAGGTTACAATCTTCAAAACCACAGCCCCAAAAAGAAAAACCACAACTTCTACACAACATACATCCAAAATACCCTCCAAGCTGATCCCCCACTGCACTCAGAAACCAGACAGCTCCATTCAATCCATGGATACTCAACGCACATCCAAATCAAACCACAACAGAACTCTAGAACCACCTTGGGTAAAAGGCAGACTCTCACAAAGCCCTACTCCAACCCTAAACCAGCCCCAACACATACAACTGCCTCTCTAAACTCTCAAACCTGCTCTCATACCACAAGTAAGCCTCACCCAACCTGAAGCCATAGGAAATTCTTCTTGGTTAATGCAACTGCACACAAATCTAGCAAAAGAAAAGAAGACCACCAGCTAAAATTGACAGACCAGAAGGGCTGTTACTATTCTCTGTAGTACACTCTAGTAATGTCTTCATGAGCAATCCTCTTCAAGTCTTCAGGGAGTGTGCATCAGGATGTATCTCCCTATATTCTGTATCAGGGTGCAAGTCTGCAAAACCATCAGCTCGCCTATTTGAATCGCTAAAATCATGCTCAATCTCATAAATCTCCATATCTTCAATTATTTTGTGAATTTTGCTAACTGTATAGTTTATCTCCCAAGGAGGTTGTTTCTTGTTTTTAATCAAGTCCACAGTTTTTTGAGAATCACAAGACATACACAGTTTTTCCATCCATGCTCCTTTGCCATTTTTAGCACCATCTCAACTGCTTGTATTTCATGTATGAAAACAGACATAGCTTTTGTCTTCCCAGCTGCCACTTCAATAACAGTTCCATCCTCAATTTTAGCCACTGCTCCAATTCCCCCACAGCCTTCAGTGCAAGAGCCATCTGTATCAATCTTTACTATATTTGGTGCAGGTGAATCTTGCATGGTGGCTGCCAAGTTGAAGCCCTTGGCATGTCTATATGACGTAACTCTTCCTTGACTGTGTCTAAGTTAAAGAACAACTTGATCGGAATCTATGATGAACTTCATGTGCATAAATAAGGTAGTGGTTTCAATGCGTAAGAGCTTGCACAATTGCTAAATGCCCAATATCATTAGGGGAATACTGTAATTGTGCACCCAATAGTTCTGAGTAGGCTGTTTTCGAATCGGATCGGAAATGGGGGCGATCGGAATTTTCCAATTTTTTTCGGAAACGTAAAATCCGTTCCGATAGGATTTTTTTCGGAATAACGAAAATGGATCCGATTCCGAAAAAATTGAATTATTCGGAAAATTCGGAATTCCGAACATTTCAGAAAAATTTGGAAATTTCGGATATTCTGAAAATTTCGGAAAATTCAGATAGGTTTTAAAACTTTTAATTTTATCAAACTTTGGATTAAATCGGATCGGATGTTGTTCGGATTAAATCGGATCGGATGTTATTCGGAAGAATCGGATCGAAAATTTCGGAATAGCAGATGGCTATCCGATTCCAATCCAATATATTTCAGAAAAAAATCGAAAATCGGATTTTCGGAAATCGGAAATCGGAAACGTAAATAGGGTTCCAAAATCGAAAAAATCGGATCGGATTTCATAAAAATCGAAATTCAGACAAAAGTTGCAGCCCTAGTTCTGGGTGAAGAAGTTACGAGTCGACCCCTTGCGATAAAACCACAACAATACCCGTCTTGTAAACTTCGGTTGTAACCTTGAATTGCAGCCTTACTACGGATTCAAACTATACCAAATGGTTACGAACTGACAAAGCCTTAGTTAGTATTCTCTTTGTCACCTTATCCTTACCAATACTTTCTTCTATCATTGGTTATCAGACTTCCGCTGCTATGTGGTCTCGTCTTTAAGAGCACTTCTCCCATAAATCCGTGGCCAACTCCTCCCAAATCCGCAGGAACCTTCACGAGATATCTCACGGTGCTCGTACTATTTCAGAGTACCTTCAAGAAGCCAAGACTTATGCCGATGCCTTAGCCGCTATTGGAGGGCCGGTCTCCAACACCGACTTGGTTTATGTTGTCCTTCGTGGCCTTGGCTCTGAGTTTATTATGATGGTTACTGCTCTTGAGAGCCTTGACACTCTACCTCAGTTCTCGTCGCTCCGATCTCGCTTGCCCACCTATGAGCCTGTCATCGTACACCCCCTCCCTCGGGGCCCTCAGCATTATTGGCACTTCAAGCCACTTCTCAGTCATCAACCCCCCCTCAACCCCCCCGGTTCACGTTACAACTCTCAGAACAAGGGTAAGAAGAACTATAAGGCTCCTAACCAGTTTCCGCTCAGATGCGTGTGGTCTTCTTAGAGCTTCTCCTACTACTATCACCTGTCAGCTTTGCCATAGCATTGGGCATTTGTCTCCCACATGCCCTATGCTACCTCGCTTTACTAGACCTCAGGTCCCTGGCTGCATGCACTCTTCCTTTGCTGGTTTACAAATTGCCCCTCCATTACAACAACAAGCTTATTTCTCAGGAACACCATCTAGTTACTATCAACACCCACCGCACGATCATGCATGGTACCCAGATACGGGGGCCTCTACCCACATGACAGGCAATCCGGCTCTACTTCAGCAGCGCATGCCATACACTGGACATGACTCAGTACTTCTTGGCAACGTTGATCAACTCTCTATTACTTCCATGGGTAACATGGCACTTCCTATTAGTTTTTATCAGTTTCGCCTTAATAATGTCTGTGTCATTCCTTTTATGCGTAAAAATTTATTGTCTATTGCTCAATTTTGTCGTGACAATAATGTTCTATGTCTTTGATTCTCTTCACTTTTACATCTTTGATTTGTCTAATGGTTGCCTCCTTTTGTAGGGCCAATGTAGAGATGGTCTCTACAAATTAACTTCCGTTCCCACTCGTCTTCAGGCTCTTCATGCTTCTTATCAGTCGTCATCCTTATAGCACAGTAGGTTAGGTCACCCCTCAAGCAAAGTTATGTCCTTCTTGGGGTCGAATAAATTATTGTCATCTGAGTTTAAGTTCAAATAGTCTTTTTATAAAGGTTGTGCTTTGGAAAAATTCACACCTTCAATTTAAAATTTCCAATGAAATAAGTATTGTTTCTCCTTTTACTCTTGTGCACTCTAATGTTTGGCAATCTCCTACTGTTTCACCTTCTGGCTTCAAATACTATGTCTTATTTACTGAAGATTTTACACGTTTTACCTGGTTATACTTTATGAAACAAAAATCTTAAGTCTAGTCATTTTGAAAATTTTCTTGCATATATCAAAACACAATTTTCCTCAGTCCTTCAGATATTCCAGAATGATGGTGGCCGAGAATATGATAATGGTCCTTTCAAGAAACTTTGTTCATCACTTGGTATTCATCATCGATTTTCTAGCCATCACACGTCTGAACAGAAAGGCTTGGCAGAACGTAAACATCATCATATTGCTGATATGGCCCGTACTCTCCTCCTCACCAGTCATGTTCCTTTGAGTCACTGGGTTGATGCAGTCTCTATTGCGGTTTATCTCATCAATCGTCTCCCTTCTCCTAGTCTTCACTGGTCCTCGCCATACTCCTATCTTTATGGGAAGTTCCCCTCTTACTCTGAGTTACGTGTCTTTGGTTATGCATGTTACCCACACTTAGGAGCTTATATGACTAACAAGCTTTTACCTCGAACTACTGAGTGTGTTTTTCTAGGTTACAGCATGCAGCATAAAGGGTACAAGTGCCTTAACCGTTCTACTGGCAAAGTTTATATCTCTCGGCATGCCCGATTTGATGAGCAAAATTTTCCATTTCAGTTACAGACATCAGGCTCCACTACTGCTCCTACACTACTGCTCCTACAGATTAAGTTCTGGTTCCAGTGTTCTCTCCAGCTTCAGAGTAGCCCCCTTAGCAGGATTCTATCAGTTCTCATGACATTGCTCCCCCTGCAGTGGTAGTTACTACTACTGAGCCCCTTCATACTGCCTCAGCTCGACCATTATTTCAATATCAGCGCAGACGGTCTCAGGACATTGTTCCTCCTCCGATTACTAATCCAAGTCCTGCTCAACTTCCACATGTTACTACTGTTACTACAGATGGGTATTCTTTGGATCCAGGGTCTGCACCCTCCCATACCAGACATCTTATTGTTACTCGCAGACTTATGGTTCCCACTGATGGCACAGTTTGATATCCTCTATATCGTTCTATTACTGCTCAACTTACCTCCTCCACTAAGGAACCCATGTGTTATACACAGGCCGTTCGGTTTCCTGAAGGGGGGTAAGGCCATGATAGAGGAGTTTAATGTTCTTCTCAAAAACAAGACATGGACTCTTGTCCCTCCTACCCGAGGTCAATATATAGTTGGTTGCAAATGGTTTTTCAAGCTGAAACAAAAATCCGATGGATCTATCGAGCGGTACAAGGCTCGGTTAGTGGCTAAGGGTTTTCATCAACAACATGGTCTTGACTATGATGAGACGTTCAGCCCAGTCGTAAAACCCACTACTATCCGGATAATTTTGAGCCTTGCAGTATCATATGGTTGGCCCTTGCGACAGTTGGATGTCAAGAATGCCTTTCTCCACGGTTATCTTGACGCCACAGTCTTCATGAGTCAACCGCCTGGTTTTTCGGACCCTGCTCGTCCTGATCATGTGTGTCGACTTCACAAATTCATTTATGGTCTTAAGCATGCACCTCGGGCTTGATTTCAATGATTGAGCACTTTTCTTCAACAATATGGTTTTCTCCAGAACCGTACAGATCCGTCTATGTTTGTCTTTCGCCGCTCGTCAGAGATCAGGGTTTAACTATTGTATGTTGATAGCATTATTCTAACAGAAAATGTTCCATCCTTGCTTTCGTGTTTCATTTCTTTCCTTGGCACTGAATTTGAGATCAAGGATCTTGTCTCCCAATCCTATTTCTTGGGTATTGAGATCACCTCCACTCCTAACGAGAGGATTTCACGGTAGGTAAGTAGTTAGAGAGGCTCCTTAGCTACGGTTTCAATACCTAAATGAGAATGCAAAGATAGGATTTGACAACTGGTTTTCATCCATCGCAGACCAAATACATTACTGATCTACTTCAGCGTAGCTCAATAACTAAGTATAAATCTTGCGGCACCCTTGTTTGCGCCAAGTCTTAGCTCTCTGCCTGGAGTAATGATCTCTTACCTGATACCAGAGTACCATCAGCTTGTTGGTTCTCTTAAGTACTTGGCATTCACCCGTCCTAATATTTCTTATGTCGTTCATCATATGGCCCAGTTTATGAGTGTTCCACGTACCCTCCATATGATTGCAGTAATGCGTATTCTTCGGTATCTCAAGGGTTCTTTAGATTTTGGAATGCCGGTTCATCGTTCTCTTGCTCCACTTGCCATTCGAGCTTACTCCGATGTTGATTGGGCGGGGGTGTCCTAACTCTCGCCGCCTACCTCGGGGTTTTGCGTCTTTGTAGGTTCCACATTGGTTTCCTGGAGCGCCAAGAAGTAACCTACTGTCTCGCGGTCTAGTGCTGAGACTAAGTATCGATCTCTTGCTCATGTGTGTGTTGAAACTACATGGGACTGCGTGAGCTCCAACTTTTGGTTTCAGGTCCCATCACTCTTCTTTTTGACAATCTCAGTGCCACTTACATGGCTTCTAACCCAGTATTTCATGGTCGGACCAGACATATTGAGTTGGATTATCACTTTATCCGCGAGCGGCTCTGTGCTAGGACTCACAAAGTCCAGTTTGTTCCTTCTCACGATCAACTTGCTGATATATTTACTAAAGGGTTGCACAAGTCTCGTTTTCAACTTCTGCACTCCAATCTCGTCTCTCCAGGATTGTCGAGCTTGCGGGGGAGTGTTAGTCCACCCGTTTAGTGTTGTACAACAGTTGTGTATTTGTACTGTATACTAGGTGTATATACAGCTGAAATCCTACTGTATTCTACTGTATATATAGTTGTATTTCTATTGTATTACTTAGCTGTATTTGTACTGTATCTATTATCCCTTGTATAAATACAGGGCTTTGCCTAAGGTAATATATCAAATAAACATTATCTATATAAATCATATCTAACAAACTTAGGTAATCCAAAAAGGCAAATGAAGAACTGAGATATGCACATATACCAAATAACAAATAACAAACATAACTTGAAAATTTAATCATCATTACCAAGTAAGAAATTAATAGATAATAACTACGCAATCCGAATAAGGCAAGTAGCAAACTAACAAATCGTGTGTTTCACCCCTAACTACCTCTCACCCAATCCAAACTCAAGCTTTCACTACAGAGAAAGGCCTTCTCCGCTGACATAAAACATGCACAAAATGAAATAGGAACAAGGTAAGGACATCTAAGGTAAGCTAAGCAATGCTAACCCTACCACCGTCGATGGGTTTTAGTACGTGGTTTCGCTAAGCTAAAACACCATCAAAGAAAACCGCGAACACCTTCTGAGCAGGTTTTTTTTGCACGTCAGTTGTTTAGGGCTAGGCTACGGGCGCAACACGCACCGCACACGCAACACAAACACACCAACACAACTACAACACTACGTCTACTTTTTTTGGCAAGCGCCAATGTTAGAAGTTAGAAGTTAGAAGTTAGAACGAAAGTTTCGCTTAACTCCACTTCTGGAGTAGCTTTTCTTCCGTATGAAGAAGAAGACGTGCCAGTGTCAGTCAGCGAGTATAGTCGCCATTTTAAAAAGGAAAAGGAAGGAGCAGTTTAGAAGACGTCGTGCAAGTCTCATAGTCCAGCCATTTTAAAAAGGAAAAGAATTGGAAAAGACTTAGAGAGCGAGTTTCCGCCATTTTAAATGTGAAGAAGCCAACGTGCGAGTCTCTCAGCAACCGAGTTCTTGGAATGTATATATTTCATGTTTCATGTTTTGCATGCAATAAGGTAATTGAGTATCACGCTTCTCATATTTCATATCTTAATTTTAATAAGCATATATTTTTCGTAATTGTATCGTAGAAAAGATTTGATAACTATACACTTGCATATGGCTTTTTTCACGTAGTTTTAACGCATACTTGTACAATGTTTTCCTTTTTTGTGTTTTATCATGTTTCAGCTGGGTTTTTTTTTTTTTTTTTTGTAAGGCAAACCGGTTTTATATAGGGATCTGTAACCCTGAGTTTCCAACCCCATGAGATTTTGAACCTACGGCCTCTCTCTAGGTGGAGAGGTACAACCACCATTGGCCAAGATCTCGCATTAGAAGATGCGATAATATGCTATAAAAAGTAACAAATTGCGACGAAATGCGAAAAAATCTGAGAAAATGTAACGCAACTAGGACCAATCGCATTTAAGGATTACGATGGATATGCGAAGCGATTCCAGGTCGCATCTATCGCATATGCGGTCTCACTATTCGCATCTGACTACATTTGGCAAAGTCAGTGTAAAAGCAACTATATATTAAAAGATTGACTTCAACGTTGCCAATTTATTTTATTTAAGACTTTACAAATTCTGTTGGTTATGTCACAAACATAAGGATTTCAAGAATAACTGAAAAAAATAACGACTGACATTATAGAAAACAAATCTTATATACCTTTAATTTGTTGCCTAATGAAAGCTTCCCCGATTTCAACAAATAGACGATCGGATGGATCAAGAAGATATGTACAACACCAACGAGGATCTGCATTCACAGTGTTCCTATTATAAAAGTAAAATGTCAATTCAACTTAAATACAATAATCACAAGTATATAATCATATAATCGCGGAAAAATACAAAAATTCAGCGAAGATGTTACAACTACAAAAGCAAGCACTATTATTTTTGATTAAAAACATGAAAACTGTCACGAGAGATTTTAGAGAATTTTGGAAGAAAAACTAAGATACATACTAATTAAGTTATCTATAAAATGTGACACCTCGCCCGAGCTAGAAAGGTGCCAAACCCAATAGTGGCGATGATTGCACCAGTGATTTAGTCCCACATTGGTTAAGATCGTGCCATGTATAAGGTACTTAAGTTAGGATCTTACTCAACTTCACTTCGAGGCCTTAAAGTAAAACATGACACCACCATTGTGAATGGTTAAGTGGGGGCAATATCGGTGCATAAAGTGAAGTCGTGACAAAATGGTGTTAAAACCAAAGACGGTTCGATCTTAAAGGCGTAGGGATTGTGACACCCTGCGTATGCTAGAGAGACGCTTAACCCAATAGAGAAGATGGTCGCACCTGTGGTTTAGTCCCACATCGGTTAAGATATTATCGAATATAAGGTCCCTAAGTTAGGATCTAACATGGAACACTCAATCTTAGGACATAAGGTCCCTATTAAGAGTGGAACACTCTAAGATGACACCTCAAACCTCTATTTAGGAGTGGTTAACAAGGAACAAAATTGATCTGTTCAGTGAGGTTGTGACATAATAGTATCAGAGTCTAGGACAACTCGATCTTAGAGGTGGGGGACTGTGACACCCTGTCCGAGTATGTACTTGAAAGGTCCTAAACTAATAGAGGTAATTGTTGCACCAGGGGCTTACTCCCACATCGGATCTTGTCAAGCGCAAGGTCCTTAAGTTAGATGTAACCATTAACGGAGGTCCACTAGTGTCCCCATCAATGCACTTAATAACACCAAAAAACCATGAAAATGGAGTTTTTCGCTCGCCAAAACGAGCCTCGAACGCCTCCCAAAGAGAATCAAACATAGGGGGTTTTGGATATTGTAGTGAGCAACTAAGTTGGTGTTTTAATAAATCTTTCTCGTGACCGTTCTTATTCTTTCATGACTACAGTTTGGAACAACGATTGATCAAGACCTTCCCCCATTAAACCAACTTTTCAATAGGTATAGAGAGAGGGTTTACTTAAGTTTTAACCAACTTTTCGTCGTAACTAAATAAATGTTGGGGATTTGAATCTTGTTTACGTCATATTCCTCTTCCCAAAATAATCGAATAATGAAAACTCGAAAAGAAATTCGTCTCCTACATCATAGCTTTAATCGCAGACGGTTGGACTGTTTGTTCATGTCGTCGACCTGATTCTTGAGGTCTTGCATCTCAGCACTTGTAACCTTCTACTTGTTCTTGAATAAAAACATAAGGAGACTTGGGCTGAAACTTTTTAAAGAGATTTACAAAGGACTTTTGAGAAATAACTGTGAATATAAAGTAAATATCAAATTTTGGGTAAAACTTATCAAGGAGAAGTGAGGCTTGGGCTATTATATTTGGTTTCCTAGCGAACCTAGAATCATTTAAGAGCAAGTTCTTGGAGGCCGATTCCTATCCCTTCTATGACAATGAAATCATATAATAGTATACTGACTAACTTCATGCTTCAGAATGTCAGTGAGAATTACTCAGGCCCCTTTTCATATCCAACTCAGTTTCATAATATGGATCAAATGCTACACAGGTTGCAGTCTTGTGCTCGTTTTCTCCAGTGGGATGGACATCATGATAGCAAAGTTGCATGATCCCAGAATAAATCGATTCGTTTTTGTAGTTCTCATTTTCATGCTGACATTGACGTCCTATGATGCACTAATGTGGGAGGCAGTGAGACAAGTCTTTATTAAAAAAAAGCTTTTTCGGGACTCCTACTAGTAACATTTATAACAATATAATTATTATATATGCTTAAGTGTTATAATAGTTATAATCTCACAAAATGAGCATGCGTTTCACAAGCAATTCATACGATTCAGATGCCACAGCTGACACTGTAAGTTGTGTGATCATCAAAAAGAGATGAATCAAGGTAAACACCTGTAGCGGTTGTGATTGCTCTAAGATATACCATGCTTCATGCAGACTCCAGGATTGTTTGTGAATAGAAATAATGAATGTAACAACAATCTTACTACAAAGAGGAGGTATTCATGGACCAATAAATATACGTAAATGCTAAGAGATATGTAAGTAACAGTACCATTCCCCGAGTCTTGTTATATTGGCCGAAGGATATATATTTTTAAGAGCTGCTGGAACATTCCCAGAGAAAGATGGCAGCACTGGAACAATTAGAAGAATTTCACAGTGCAACTGCATTAGACAGATGTCTCATTATACTCACAAAAAAGAATGTCTAGACATAACTCATTATTACATAAAGAAGCACAGAAAAACATAATTAAAAAAAGGAAAAACTTAGAAAAAAGGATGTAAGACTAATATTTTTTTAAAATAATATCCTGACTACTTTTTATCGGTAACATTGACATTTTTGTTTTGTTGCAAAATTAGAGTGGTTATATTTCAACAGGGTAGCATTACAATGCTAGCACTCTCATGGGCTCCTCTATTTTGTACAAAAACTAAGGCCAAATATCCTGACTACTTTTTATCGGTAACATTGACATTTTTGTTTTGTTGCAAAATTAGAGTGGTTATATTTCAACAGGGTAGCATTACAATGCTAGCACTCTCATGGGCTCCTCTATTTTGTACAAAAACTAAGGCCTCCTTACATTTATCTCAAAAACTTCATCATGCAGTTTAGTTCCCCTCCCAGCTAGCTGGTCTGAGCTGAAATTGGCTTCTCCCCAAGTTGCAGGAAACCACATTTGCTTCGTTGTAAAGCTTGCTTCATGCCATTCATCAAGAAAAGCACAAGGTAAATTGCCAGATCTAAATGCCATAACTGTAATAGCAGAGTCACATTTTCAATCCATGCAATCATTCATCCATATGGTGCAGAACATTTTACCCCTTGGATTATAGCCTTGCATTCTGTCATAAAACTAGTAGTAATCCCCATACCCATAGATCCAGTTCTCAGCACTGCACCCACACTGTTTCAAATAATAAAACCCAGCCCTCCTTTACCAGGTTTACCCTTCGAAGCACCGTCACCTTCACTTCATTCTCATTTGGCAATCTTCAGTAGCCTGACTTGATCACAGGGTTCATTCTGGGATGTGCAGGAGCCCTGAAGCAATGTAAGATGCTTAAATCCACTTAAGTATTGTGCATATAGGCAGTGGAAAGAAAAGCAGTTTCTTGAACTTTACTAATCCATTTCTGCTTGGACTACATTCTTCAAGTTCAACAGAGTTATGTTAACCTTGAATAAGTAGGCTATTCATCTCCATAAGCTTGTACTAAACTTGCACTCCCACATAAGATGATTCACAGACTCTGTTTGCTCATTACACAGGCAGAAATTAACTGCACTCCCTTTTTCTTTACATTGTCATCGGTAGGTATGGAGCCATGATCCTCTCTCTCTCCCAAATCCCCAATTTGGTTTCATAACTAGGGCAATATTAGAGTAGATACAACATTTCGATCTCTAATGGCAACTCACAATAAGAGCTTAAGTCTGGTATTGTTGAGGTTGAGCTTAGAGTGATTTGGCTTTGCTAAATAGAGTTGAAGATCTCATTTAAGGTTTGTGACTGGATATTATGAAATCAATGTTCAGTTTTGAAGCCTGATTGATCTTTTTTCCAGCTGATAATATGGCTTTGTTGCTACAATAACCTCAGAAGCAGCACAAGCAATTGTGCTCCGAATTTCAGAAGAAGTCATTGATCTCGATCTTGTGGTCGTATGTTTGAGGCTTGTTGCTTTCCGCTTTGGGAATGATCTCGATTTTCATCGGACATTTGGCGTCTCGGCTTGAGCATTACGGTTTATGAAGGGCGCTTTGTTGTCGAAATTGGTATCGTTAAGGGATAGGAGCAGTCATGCACCAATTGATATCTGGAAATCAAAATCTTCAGAGTTTTATCATGGATGTAGTGGTAGAGGTCTCCATTTCGCCCGCGCTTACGTAAGCGCTCGTCTAATGGCTACTTGCTTATTGCAACAAGTGAAGGGCTAAACCAACAAAAAATAGGCATTACTGATGCAGTAGTTGATGCACGGATTCTGAATGCCACATTAGCCGTACCTGAGTTAAACCATCATTCCTTCGGGAAAGATGACAGCGATTTTGTTGACATTTTAGATGTAAACTGGTTCATCTCATCTCTTGCGAAGGATGGGACCGTGGTCAAAAGGATCCAAGATAAAGTAATGAGATTAGTGGAGAAACGTCCTTACACAAGTCGCGTACCAAGAAAATCCTCTCCTGACTATTATTTGGACCAAGTGTTGCCGTTACTCTTGAGGAGTGCTGTGCAGTTGGCAAAAGTCGACTATAGACTCGCAAACAATTATGATGAAGAACTAGAGAAGTTGTGTTGCCGGGTGAACTATCAGGCACTGAGATTTACGAAATCCATACGAGAACTTGGTCAAAATCTTGTCATGAGAATGCAGATGATGGAAAAATGGTTCATTGATATTCATTTAAGGTTTGAACCTGATATGCAAGCCTTTTCTGATTGCTACTATGGGGGTGGTCACAAAGAGAGAAATGAGTCGGGCAAAATTAGAAAAAGTTGGCCAACATTGCCGGATTTGAGCCCCGAAGGAGAAAGAAAACAAGGGAAATGCCCTCCCACTCCTCCACGAGGTGGGTTTGATACTGAGAGCACTTCGTTTCAAAAATGATTCCTACCCTCTATGTTGCATCTACAAAAATATATGGTGGAGAAGAGACTCTGCAACCTCTGAGAGACCTCTTCCCAAATTTCTACACCAAGGAAATGCTTGCCATTGAAGAATTGAAATCGTTTCTCCCATTCTGATCTTGCCATGCTGCCATTGACTATATTGCCTGACTGTCTGCAATGAGAGTGATGTATTTATGGAAAATAACAATGGCAATATGGCCAAAATTCTTGCAGGCCGAAGGAGGTACATGGGAAACAAGAGGACCATTAAACCTGATGCGAGAAAATTGAACACATTATTCATGGTTAGAGAACAAATGGTTGGGATGTATTTCCTGGGTAAGTAAAGGCATGCCAAAGAGGATTCATGGGGGAGCCTGGGGAGATGATTACGGGGCGTGGTAAGTTCCATTAGTTTCCGTCCTCTTGCATCTGCAAGGAAGACAATAGCAGCTATATCGTTACGTAAAAGGTGATATTTTCTTAAAAAGTAATGGAGGCAATAACAAGTCGCAGAAATTTAGTGTGAATAGTTTTGACGGAGCTCAAGTGTTTTACAAGACTAATGCTTCCCAGGATTGTTGAGAATTGTAATAACTCTGTACATTTCAGCCAAGGTTAGCAATTGACAGCAGTCCACAAGTTCGTCTTTCTCCACGCAACTGATTTGACTGAATGTGCTCACCAAGTAACGTGTTGAGCCCGTCTAGAAAAAGGGTGATCAGTTGCAATTGTGCTACAAGCTGTATTTATCGGTGGAATTTATTGGGGACTTCAACAACTCTTGTTGCTATTTTAGAGAAGAAGTTTGTGATTTTTTTTTATTAAGAAGCGGTGTGGAAGTTACTATCATTATCTTCATTTTTCCTGGACTCCTAACTCTGTGCACATCCTTATTTCCTTTATCCTAGTAGGTTTTGAGCAAAAAGAAAAAAGAAAACTGAAAAAGAGAGAAGCTATGGGGCCATTACAGTCTCCAACCCAATATAGCTACTCTAGGGTGAACAGCTTTTCTCTTCGGTATTTAGCCCACCACACTTTTTGCCCTACTCTTCTAATAGTGTCATGAACATTTTTAGCAGAAAACTTGCCATGTAAGTTAGGTTTCCAGATTCTAGTATCTTTTCTCCCTTAGCAGATTTTAATGCTGAACACATTAATATTCAATCTGTAGGAAATGGTCATCAGGTTTTAGGGTATGGCTCTTATCCCATTTACTGGAATGTTGCTCATTGTTGCTTTCATCTGACTCCAAGAGAACTTTTTATTGTCAATAAGGTCTTTAAGAGTGTTGAGGTATATAGTCCCACATCGGGTATTCAAGCCTTGCACCTCAATAATATAAGATCCGGGAGTTACTCCTCTCATTGCCAATTGGCTTTGAGATAGAACCTCCAGTTTTAATTTGGTATCAGAGCGGGCCCTTCTTCCACGTGCCAAACCCAATGGCCCACGTGTTATTCCGCGACACCCAAATATTCGTCCACGTGCTAAGCTCATAAATTACGCCACACGTGAGGGGGCATGTTGAGATATATAGTCACACATCGGGTATTCAAGCCTTGCACCTCAATAATATAAGATCCCGGGGCTACTCCTCTCATTGCGAATTGGCTTTGAGATGGAACCTTCAATTCTAATAGAGAGATTTCCTGGCACACCAATTATCTCTCCACAAATCTATACCAGTTACGTCCCCAGGTATCCATCCCGGGCTTTGGCTAACATAAGGAAGAGTCCACTTGACTTCAGTGTCCAGACCATATACAAGAGGCTTTGGTCTCAGTATGATGTTGCCTACTTTAGTTGGAAATTTTGACCTCGTTAGCCTAGTCCCATTATCCACCATTGAGAATGTTCCATGATACTTCATCAGCACAGAGAGGTTAATATCTCCTAATACCCATCCACCCTCCACCACAGGCTTACAAACCTTCTCTCAAACAACAATACATGCTTTCCTTGAATCAGTATTTCTAAACCAAAGAAAATTCCTTACATAAAAAAAAACGCTCTTTGATCTCACTAGAAGCCTTTTTTTCTAAATCCCCATGTTGTACACAAAAATAATGCTAAGAACAGAATAGATAAAATTAGCCCTACCTTGCAGAGATAAGAGGATGCCAGCCCAACTACCTTTCTCTCTTCTTTATCTTCTCCAACAGGGGCATAGTTGTCATTTTTTTTCTTTTTTTTTATTGCACTGCCCTGAATCAAGGATATCCCCATGTACTTTTCAGGTAAACTACCTTCCATATAAACCCAATAGATCCGTCATTTTTGCTTTCCGTCACCATTCATGGCCCCAGGAAAGTTCACACTGAACTCATGACCACTGGCATTTCGATTAGTCCTTAACTGTCTCACCCAGTGGCGGATGTACATAGCCTCGATTTTCAAAAATAATGATAGCCATGGGTAGTTTAAAACTTAAATATTCAGGAAGTCCCTTAAAATTCCGCATGTGCCCACCCTGATTTTTTAAAACTACACAAGTATATGCCCACCCAGCTTCTATTATTCTGGGCACATATGTAAATTAACCTACCCCTCATAAAGTGTCAAACATACTCCAAACAAAAGTCTCTTTTCCCAAAAAAAAAATACCCTCTTTCTCCAAATAGTGGGATATTTTACTAGTTATGAATCTCGTGATAGAGTAGTTTTATTTTAAACAGTGCACCCTGTTCCATATGCCCAAAAATGAAAATTTTCAACGTGACACCGAGCCTTTACATAAGGTTGTCAAAATAATCTGCCTTTAAGCATGCAATTATAAAAACAAAATGTTATTCAATTAGGCGCTAACTTTCCCCAAAGCAAGTCAATTTTCATGTACAATTTACTATGTTGCGTCAAAAGACTTAAAAATTTGCTTAAAGATCTCATAGGGGACCCCAAAAAAAATCTCCTTAAAGGCTACTGCCCCGAACCCAACTACTCTTTAACTTTACCCACCCTAAAACATATTCCTAGATCCGCCACTGGTCTCACCCCTTTTGTATTCATCATAGGGAGCACCTTGCCCGAGCTTCTCAACTCATTGAAGCCCTACTCAGCACATCTTCAACAAGGGCCAATTAAGTTTTAGAGAGGGGTCTCCTTGTCTCAAACCCATGCCAGTCTTGAAGAAACCACAAGGACCTCCATTTACTAACACTGAGATGTAGCTACTCCTCAACAGCACCTGGATCCAGCTACACAGTTTATTCGCAACCCCAACTTCCTAAGGGCAAATTGTGCAATCCATACAAAAAAAGGATTTAATAGCTTTAGTTGCATCCCTGCTTACAATCTCCCAGTAATATCGAAAGAAGCAGCCCCCAAAACCATCTGGACCTCGAGAGCTATTTGGATCAAACTCAAACACCGCTTTTTTTTTAATCTCTTCTCACTCAGGAATAGTAGTTACCACATTGTTTTCTTCTTCAGTTAATTGCCTGCATAACTTGCTGAGAATATCTTACTCAACATGTGTGTGTTTAGCATCAAACTTTTCCTCATAGTACTATACAATATATCCTTTTATTTCTTCTTGTTTATCCAGCTCCACTCCTTCATATGTTGTTAAAGTAGATATCCTACTCTTGTTTCTTTTAATTCTGGCCACAGCATTTAAATTGGCATTGGTCTTCTGCCTCCACATCGTTCTTGATTCTTCTGTGATTGTCTCATCTGCTCACATCACTGAGACAGCTATTGAACAAAACCATTACTTGGCCGACTATGAGAAGAATTTATTGGAGGACATTTGGTTAATATCAGCGGCCTCATGGTAAGCTTCTCTATCTTTCTCTTACTCCTGATATTGCATATGCGGTTGGAATTCCTAGAGAAGTTATGCACAAGCCGTGTTTTCCACATCTTCAAGCAGCCATTCATGTGTTCTCCCGCATCAAGAGGTGTCTTGGACCTGGCATCTTGCTTCGAGATCATGGCCATTATCGGGCCAACGATTGGACTGATGTTGATTATGCAAGTTCAAGATCAGATCGCCGCTCCACTTCATGGTATTGCACAACTATTGGTGGTAATTTGGTAGCATGACCATAAACAAGGAGTTGTTTACAGAGCGATAGCTCAAGGTATGTGTGAGCTGATTTGGCTCAAGGTATGTGTGAGCTGATTTGGCTAAAGCATTTTATGCATGATATTTGAACAATTGTCTCTTCCATGACGGTCTATTGTGACAACAATTTTGCTAATAGCATTTTGGCGAATCTGGTGAAGCATGACAGTACCAAACACATTGAGGTTAATCGGTACTTTATGCGTGAGAAGTTTCTTTCTGACTTTCTCACGAAGGTTGTTTGAAGATTTTTTTCAGATGTCTACTCCAGCTCGAGGAGTGTTAGCATCTGTATTCTTGTATTTTTTTTTATCACCGTTCTAGGGTTTCTATTATATATCTATTACAACTTTTTTCCCCAATTAGTTTCTACAAGAGGAACTTCATCAAACCCAAGGCAAACTTCATTAGAAGAGAAAATAAACCAATTCAAACGGAATCTGAAATGGATAAGAACCTCCATCTATCAACAAGGTTTTAGCACCTCAACCCTCTCATAATTTTCATAAGGATATAGGCCCAAATACAAATACAGTATGATTGAGTAAATGGAACACATCACTTCCTTAAACATAAAATGTTAACTTTGAAGAACTTAAACCACTTAAGTTTTCGAACTTTCTTTTGGAACAGAGACGATAAAAAGATAAAAGCAAAATCAGTATGATTGGATTAATTATTATTGAAAGGAAAACTATTATATACCTGGAGTCATGCCAAGCTCTAACATCCGAGATAGTATAAGTTTTTGGAGAGCCAATTGCTGATCTAACCAACTTTGCGGAAGAGGCCCACCCCACCTGTGATATCATAATTCAGCAAGTGACAGAACAAAATCCTGGTATACCCAATGAGAAACTTGATCTTCAATAAAAGTTATATTGTTGATATCTACTTAATTAGATACCTTTCCTGACACCCACAAAATTTTCTGCAAGAGTTGTATCGTTATTTGCCAATGTTAGATACCTAGGTCAACTCCAGTTTAATTTGGTACCAATTTGTATACATTAAATAAATTTAGTTACCTAACAAAATCTAACAATAAATGCTAATAATATAAATAAGTAGTTCAGTAGGTTCGATCGGTCAAGCGGTTATACTGTCAAATACGATTGAACAAACATTTATACAAAAAGTGGTTCATTGTAAACCGAGTTGACATTTCTTAAAGCTTTAATTAAACAAATGTTTCTATAACACTGGTGTTAAGATTTTTTTTGTGGTCTCAACACTTTTAACAGGCATTTTTACCATCAATATCATAATTTTTATCATGTAAGCATTGATATATTTCTTACAGATCTTCATGTAATTTTAAATAGTCATTAATTAGTTTGTGACATTTTAGATATTCATCAATTGATTTGTGACACTTCCAAATCTTTACGAGGACTTTTTTTACACATAGAAGCTATGAAGCATGGACACTGCATATTCGGAAAAAGAAATCCATGTCCAAACGTGTCGAACACACCGACACTCGCTTGGACACACCAATACACACTTCTTGCTCAAATCACCAATTTTTGACATGGAGTTTGAATTTTCTAGTTCTTTAAACATAATAGTCAATATTACTAAATCCTATCATTGTTTCTAGCATCATATGTAGCTAATATGACATATAATATAGGAAATGTAAGCAAGAAAAACACTAAGCATAAAGTCGTTTCCCCGTGTAGATGTAGGGGATAAGACCTTTCTCTATAGGTAGGAGTTTGCGTGAGAAATTTTCGTTAAAGAGGTGATTATTAGGCATTTGCTAAAGATTTCGCGTTAGGAGATATTTGCCAAAACTATTGTTTCGTAGTGGTAATGTCGGCAGTCAGCTTATCCGACACGTCGTAACTGTAGCAGACACCGACACGCGTACTTGTGTTAATGTTACATAGCATATAAGTTACATCAATCACCTGTAAGCAAAGCCTTCCAAGATGGAAGGAGAATACAATCCGAAAAAAACAAAAACATATTAAAAGAAAAACAGATCCATACCAAAATATCTAGGAAAAAAGGGCATCGACATTGCAACACCAATATAGCTTAATCAGACGAGTATAAAGCCTTTCTCATTTTTATGTTGGTCAGGACTTCCTGTAACCGTACTCCTAAAGGCGGAGTAAATGCCATCCAGTCATTTAATATTTGCACAAGTTTGCCAGTTCTATATAGTACTTCATAACACTTTATCGAAAACATTAATTATTGATGCAGATGATCACTTTGTAGGGTTGCGCAAGGAAGTGATTCCTTACTTGATTAACTTAAGTAGACACTCACTCTAGGGAAGAGAGAAAACAACTTGATAAGGAGATAAGCACTAAAGCTACAATATACCTGTATTCACACTCAAGAGAAGATTACAGCTCACTTAGCTTGCTTACTTCAAACTACACAAGTCTCCCATATTTATAGTTTACATTGGAGAGTTCTAGATTATATATGAAACAAAGGGAAGCACATTCTAGAAGATAGATATTTCTAGAGTGAAGAAATATCTAGAGTACGACACCATTACCTAACTAAACATTCTAGAAGGTAGATGATTCTAGAGAGGATAACTCTAGATAAAAAAAGTCTCTAGAACGTGGTTCTAGAGAAGATAACCTCGAATGACCTGGAAACATCTAGAAAGCCGCCAAAAGAGTTATAGTTGACTTTTAACACACTTGATAGGGTAAGTCGTCCTCACACAAATAATCTTGCTATGAGACTTCAGCTTACAAAGGGTACACCCCAAGTTAAAGTCAAAAGAGAGTCAAAATTTCTTCGACTTGTAGCCCAACTTCCATATGTGAGAAAGCCCGGAAAGGGATTTATTACTTGTGGGGAAATGAGAAACATAAAAGATGATAACAGCATAGCGCCATATTCAGCCAAATATATATACCTACCCATGTAAGTTTCCCATTCGAGCCCAAGCAAGAAAAGCAGGTCCTCCAAAGAAGTCATCCAAATCTTCTTTACTGATATTAAAATTCTGCAAGCAAAAGAACAATCAGAAAAAGAAAAAAAATTGAAAGCAACTTTTATATCTTAAAGCCGAAAGCATACACAACCAAAGGTACTATGCTAATACCTTAGAATATACACTAAATGTAGCAGTCGAATAAGCTAATCAGTGGCCAACATTGGCAGTGATAGAGATTAAATTACCGACTGAAATAGAACATACAGTTCTTACCATTCAAGCAAGGAAAGATGAAATTGAAGTAAATCTCCTTATCTGCCAACAGTCGACTATTCCACACGCATACATCATTTTGAAAAAAGTACCCCTGGTTTGTCTATACTTTTGGTAAGTCAAGTGAAATTTGGGGGTTATTTTGGTCACGGGGTGGGGGGAAGGTGACATATCTAATTTTATAGGAATCAAGAATAAAAGAGGGGGTTCTAGTTAATAACCTAAAATTTAAAGGAGCAATAGATTTTTCGACCAAAGAACAGTGAGTGTCAACCCTATAAGAATCCTAGACTTGATAAGAAAATGTCAAAAGCTGAACTCCTTTTACTATTGCAGTGGAATAGGGTTTCTTGACCCGGTTAATTGCTTCTGAGCATCATCGAATTATTTATTATGAGAAAAGTAGAGTGCAAGTAAAATAATCGATTGTTGTCAACAAAGCCTTAGAGTTTAGAATCTCTTTCCCCTATTAAGTCTTAGCTCTTGAAATCTGCTCATAATACTTCAATCCATGTGGTATTTACTCTTCCTACAGCCTTCGAACTGCAAGCTGAAACAATATTAAAAAGAAAGAATAAATGAACAAAACTATCACCTTGAAAACCTTTTGCCAAATGGCTTCTTGCCCTGTAAATGCCAAAGGGAGATTAATCCCTTGAAGAGCCATCCAGTCTATCTCTTTCTCCCACCTTTTCCAATCCCACCAGACATAAGAATCTGTTACAGTAGTTGAGTCAAGAATTTATCCCCCAAGGTGAAAAGGTAACTAATATCGTAGTAAAATAATTGATATGAAGCTCTTGCAAACCCATCCAGTCGACTTTTTATACCCCCTACTTTCCCAATGCCATTAAACCCACTGTTAAGAACTCAAGTCAACATTTATCCTTTTAAGGTTAAAATGTCAGCTGATTACCTAGAAAATCATCAAAATGATCATATACAACAATAAGCAAAAGATATTCTTCACTTTAAAATTACTACAGAGATTCCAGTACGTACTACATGTTTGCCCTCACCCAAAAAAATAAAAAATAATTTACTTATTGTTGAAACCTATGTAAACATGGACACTCCACATTCCTACAAAATCTGTGTCCAAGCATATCGGACACTCCGACACACCGAATGAGTACTTCTTGCTTAAGTCATCAACTTCATTGACACAACGTTTAGAAAGTTTCTAATTCTTAAACACGTTATTCTACCCTATTAACTACTATCATTGTTTTATGATTGTTATCACTTGTAAATTAAGCTATTAACCCATGGTTTAATATCATAACGTATGCAATTATAATACATTCGGAAATAGAAAGACAGAATACAAGAAATGTAAAGAAAGATACTATTATTTTAGGTATAAGACACTGTCCACGTTTTCATTTATTTTGAAGTCGTTGTGTCCGACACCTTGTACTCCTGTCAATGTTACATAGGTTAAAACTATATAACTGTCTAAAAAATAATATAGCAAGTTAGTAAATAAGTATTCCAAATTATGAGAAAATAAAACAATGTTGTTTTGATCTATGCGGGTATAGTTCAAGGAAATTGTCTACCCAAAACGGCATCACTCATTCATCCGAGTCAAACAATACCAACCCAAGCTGGGATTACCACCTCGGTACCACCACCATTTCAGGCACCGTTTCCTGGTGTGTATTTCAGGGGTACTTGCCAGTCTCTACAGAACCACAGCCTATCTCAGGCAATGGATTTGAGCACAATTCAGGAGAGAGAAAGTCGTATGAGGATGTTGATGATGATGCGTTCAATGTACATTATACATGGGGTCAGGGAGAAAAAAATTCAAGGGGGAGGGCAGTATGCTCCACCTTTTGAGCGACAGCAGCAATTCAGCAGATGAGGTTGGGTTATAGTCTTAACCCCCCGGTTGGCACCCCATTGCATGATCACCAGGAGCAACAGAGACCTATGAGATCACCCCCACAAGCACCTCAACATCCATATGCTACAGGTACCAGGAGGAAGATTATTACACAAAGACAGGATTAGACCGACATCCGTATAGACATGGACGAGGTACATATATTGAGGCAGCTAGGGCACTCACAGAGCATATGAATGATCATCATCTGAAGGTCCCCGAGTTTAACGTTAAGTCAGACGCTAATGCATTCATTGACTGATTAAATAAAGGGGAGAAAAAATTCAATTACAAGCACTATGAAGACCCAAAATAGTTTTCGATCATTGAGTCCCGACTTTCTGGTTATGCCCTCACATGGTGAAACAATGTTCAACAAACCCACACATCTCTTGGTTATCCGTTTATTACCGAGTGGTGGAAAATGAGACGAGATATTAAAAAGCGGTTCATCACGATGAACTACGATGAGATAGTATTCGCGAAACTTCAATCTTTAAAGATGGGATTCTCTACCATTGACGAGTGCACCGACCAGTTCTACCTACTTTAGTCATGTGCCCGCCTTCGTGAGACAGAGTAGCAGCGAGTCAGCAGGTACAAGGCGCTTTGACCAAGAAAATGCAGGAGATGATAGAGCTCCAAAAAGTTTATTGCTTGTCAAAGATAGTTCAGCGTGTTTACACAGAGTCATCCACCAGCTTTCGCTATAGCAGCACCAGCTAATTCTACCGCTATTGTTCCGCATACTTACGTGACTGGTAATTATTTTGGCTGTGGAAAACCGGGTCACCCAAAACGAGATTGTCCACAATTTGCCAAACAAGTTGGCTTAGTCGTTGATGGTATGAGAAAACATGTGATTGCTACAATACAATGAGTATTACATGATGAGGATGAAGACGAGTATGATGATTCTGAAGGCGTTTCCAAGGTTGCACGTGCTTCATCAGGAGCACCCCCAAGGTTTATGCATGAATGATTTTGAAGGTTTGATTGATGCATACTATGTAAACCATGCTTAATTATTAGCTATGATTTAGTATCGATAGGAATAATCTCGATAATGTTAGATTAGATGCTTATGTAGGATTTAGTAATAACCTAAGTAAATCTTATATTGGCAATACAAGCCATGGTTATTGTAGTTATTGTTTAAGAAGGCAAAGCATAACCTAGGTGGTTACTGTTTTGGTTATTGGTATACTTTCAAATTAACAAAGACATACTTATTAAATTGTTTAACCAGAGTATTATTATTCCAAACCTTATAGTTCCAAATTAGTGTTCAACCTAATGGAACACGATCTAGCTATCATTATTGGCATACTAGTCAGACCATCTACAATGAAGTAATTACCTAGATTAAGTAAATGTCCATCTTGAGTTGATGTCAGAGATTCTAACATATGAGCATTATGTGAGAACCTAAAGGCAGGCTGGCGTGTAGTTATCGTCATGTTAGTATGTCTTTTAACTTAGAGACTGTAAAATGAGAAAACCATTGCACAATTAATACATCATGGTATGTAAGGCAGCATTCCATTTATAATTATTAAACGTGTTTTGTCACTCAACATTTTGTGGCTTGATTTAGCTAGGTAGAGAGGACTTCAATTGTGATAACCTTCATATAAGAGGGTAGAGAGATCATTGGTAGTCAGAATTAAGATCACCGACAGAGTCCCCACTCATATATTTGTAAGGGTTGAAAAGTCGTTGAGTGCAGGGCCGTCAATCATATGATATAGTCCCATCGCATATATTGCAAGAACAGATAGGTCATTTTGATTGTGTCGGTCTCTTGAATCATTCATGCATAGTAGGACTTACAGTCATGTACACAGTAGAGCTACGTTGTCACGGTCCTTAGGTTCGAATCCCTAAACAAAAAAATTGGTAACTATTTATCAATGTCCCAGGGTTGCAAGCCCCTAAATACTTCCTCAGTTACTTATCGGCCCTTGTATAGCGAGCATCTCCATGGGCTTAAATCCCCAGAACTAAAAAAATAAATCAGGCTTTAGACCTGTAGGTTGAAATTCCAAAAACACTCTTATCCGGTGCTTTCCAACGCTAATTCCTGACCCACTAAAAAGAAATCTGCCAATCCCTGGCTCGACAATAAGGGATACACTTTTGTTGATGACAGAAGGGTGTGAAAGAGTGGTCCCACTGAATTAAAAAGGACCCCCCTCTATACATCGTCTTTTAGTTATCCCCCACACCTAATAAAACTTAATAATTACTTTATAAGATCGGTTGGCGCCGACACTTAATACAACATTAATAATTGAACCTCACTTCCTTAGTAATTATTGCATCATTTATACATGCAGGTAAATATTTCTATCATATTAGTATCTCTTTATTATCTCGGTCTATCATGCTCAGTAACCGATAGTAATTGCGCTTGTTGACACCTTGTGCACATATTTTTTTCACAAGAGACTGAGCACAGTAGATTTTGGTTTGTGAGGCTTGGGTGATCATTTCGGGATCCTTGGAGTTCTATTGGATTTTTGAGTTGTGTCGTTAGGGTATTTATGATATTATCATTTTAGTTTTCATTGTCGTATTTCATTTTCTTTCTTGAATATCGTTAAGAATATTTTTCATTTCATTTCAATAATTGATATCATTTCCGCTGCATTGCTTTGGTGTAGTAGATGTAAGTTACTCTCTTTTAAAATTATATTACATCTACCGGGTTCGTCCGTGGGATGCCCGACTTGTTATGCTTCAAGATTGCTTGATGATTGATTATCAGAAAAAGGATTTGGGGGCGCGACATCTGGTGAGACAATTGGGCACTGAGATCTCTCTGAGAGAGTACATTGGCTTCCTTCACATCTTTGGAAGAAATGCAGAGCAAAAGTTGGGGATTCCATTAATAGTGAGGGGTGGTGCATTCCTAGAGACATATTTCTTCTGTTACTAGCATTAGGGATTAACATTGGTAATATACCATGTGACCAAGCATCCAGCATCCCAAGACAAACAGATTTGGAAAGCAGATCTGCATGGAAAATTTTCAATTAAAAGTGCCGATAACTGCATAAGGAGATCACAAGAAACTGTATGGTGGTGGAGACACGTCCGGAATCAAAGCCTACACCCAAGAATTTATGTCTTTGCATGGAGACTCCTAAACAATGTTCTGCCTGCTCTGCATGCTACAACAGTGAAGAATATGAAGAACTTTTCTGGTTTGAATGTCATTTTATAAGTGAGCTGTGGCAGTGGTTATCAAACATTTTTGGTTATAGCAGCACTAATGAAACTGATGACTGGAAAACTGCTTTAGCCAGAAGTAAGAATGCTAGTCCCTACATCAAAGATTTATGGAACACTAGAGTACTTTCAACTTGCAATTGGGTTTGGCGTGCTAGAAACAGTCTGGGAAAAAAGAAAAAAAAAAAACTGACCATTCACAAACTGAAACAAGCCATCCTTGCTGATATAGCAAACACTTCAATACTATCTCACAACAGCATGAATAACACCCCACAAGATCTTAAGATTGTGAAAGAACTGAAGGTCCAATGCAAACACAAAAAAACACCTCAGATCAAAAGTTGCAGATGGAAGCTACCAAATGCAGGTGAAGTTAAAATGTGTTGCGATGGAGCAGTTTTGGGAAACCCGGCCATGCAGGTATTGGGGTGATCTATAGAGACCATGAAGAGGGAGTTCTGGGAACATACTGCAAATCAGTAAGCATTGCTACCAGTAACAAAGCTGAAATTAAAGCAGTCATTGATGGAGTTAAACAAGCAATCAACAAAGGTTCCAGAATTTGGGAATTGTCAGATTCAACAGCAGCTGTAATTCTTTTTCCTAATAACAGACTGCCTTGGGCATTTGTTACTCACTTCCTTCAGAATCTCTGCAATCTAGAGAAAAACAAACTTCTCAACAGATACTCTAGCTAAGAAAGGTGCAGCAGCAGTTCATCCTTTAGAGGAGTGGCTCACAGGCAGACCAGATTTCATTTATAGGCTTGAAGACCATGTTACAGAATATTTTATATTTAAGCATATGTGATGTAATTTTCTGTATTTTGGGCTTTCCTTTTCTAACTTTCTCTTGGCTGCTAACTTGGACCCCTTAGTTGTAATTTGCCTCTTAGTAATATAATCTGAATCTTTTACACACACAAAAAAGAAAAAGAAAAAAGGAATGAAAAAGAATAGATAAGAAAAACTTACAGCTGGAAGTAACAACATTTTGGTAATAATTCCATGGTACAGGACGCTGAACCATCATCCCATTATCATTTACACGTGGAAGTGATCCTTGCCTAGGAATAGAAGTTATCTGCATCCCACCAGTCTTGTCCCACGAAATATGAGCTCCACATTGGTACTTTAAATACCAATGAATGCCAGATGCAATATCAACCGCTGTGGTTCCTTTTATCCTGATTAGAAAAGAAAGTAAATCCAAAAAAGTTACTAAGATATGCAAAGATAAAACTACTAAAGTACTGACGAGGAGACCAACAAAAAAAGCTAAAGAGTAACCCGATCTAATGAGGTACTTTCTAATGTATATCTATCTTATAAACATCAAACCGTTGAATGTCTTTGAGATTTGTTGTGAATCATGACTATAACATATAAAGCATGAGGGGAGTAGCACGCGCAGCATTTGTGCTACTACACTAGTAAGATGAAACAATAAAATTTGGTGTACTTAAATTGGAAAGAAGACACATACTTTATCTCAGGTTCTTTTATACTTGAGCTATTCATATTGCTAATCTGGAAGCAACTATATCCGCCACAAACATCCTAAAATTCAAGAGAGTAAACAAGATATTGGTAAGAAAACTTTTATCTCATAGACCGGGCCTATAGAAGTTTACATATATCAAACTGAGAGGGCCAACACCTCAGAATAGTAAAGTCTAGAGTGTTGAATTAATAAATAAGTTAATCAATTCACTTAAGAATCATGCATTAAGGAAAATCTTAACAATCTCGGTACCACTTACATGACACCAATGCAACTGCAAAATATTAGCAATATTCAGTAATGAGTATTGGCAAGATACACCAGCCTTTTCTTCCTTAGTTGGTTTGGTGCAAATCTATTTGCATCACCTCTTTTTCCTATCACACCTTCCTTCTCAGAATGTAGATTGAGAGTTTCTTCTTCTTGCTATATTTATGAAAATATTCGCAAGGTATCGCATGACCCTTCACTTCCCAGTTTTTCCTTTGCTTGAATAACAATGATAAGGGAAAATGGAAAATTCATGTGCAGTTTAGTAGTGAAAAAATGAAAGTAGCGAATCCCAAAGGCAGCAGAAAATCGTCATGGCATACCTTCATTTTTCTTGAGTCCTTGAAAAACTCTTGATGTGTTTCCTATTGTGAGTTCAAGGGGCACAAGGGGGTAATAGTACGTATTTTAGCTTATTATGTAGTTTCTTGTGTATGAGTCATAAAATACTTGTATATTACAATTATAATTTGAATAGGAATCAGGTGTTTCTATTTTGAGTTAGATTAGGAACGTTACTCTATAAAATGGTATCTGTAATGCCACCCACCGTCATTTGGTTTCTTTTTAGCACATGGCCACCACAGAAACACAATGGGAAGCATCGAGAATTTGTCAAGAACGCGAAGGTACCATGTCATTACCATTTCAATGTGCACTACCATTAAAACCGGCATTCCGATCTGCTACTGCTGTGGTCACTGCTATGTTTTGTTACGCAATGCCATGCTATTAATCTAGCAACTTTTATCCAAGCAAAGAAAAACCCATAGAGAGAAAAAGTTACGCGATACCATGCCAAGATATTCATAAATCGATGCAAGAAAAAGGAGACATGCAACCTGTGATTGATACAGACGAAGTGACAGGAAGACATGCTAATGCAAATGGGCTTGTGCAGTACAAAATAAGAAAGAGAGGGCTGGTGCGATACAATGAGCGGAGAAGAACGTGCAATTCAAACTAAAGAGATGCAAAGGGTAGTAATGAGATTCACTTTGATGCGAAAGAAGCCGGTTTATGCTGAAAACTCACGAAATAGATAGGCGGAGCCAAGAGCAAGATATGATTAAAAACCTAATCTATAACAAGCTGTATCTCTACCTCTCAATACACCAGACAGCGCCACATAACCAATACATGTTTTATCAAAAATAAACTAACAATATTATTACCCAGACATCAAACCCGTGACTAAACCCAAAAAATTATTTTCTCCACTATCAGCTACGAAGTACAAACAAGCATATAATCATAGTCGAGTTTGATTCACCACCACAGAACTTGAATTCTCTAACCCATTTTTCGATTTCTAAAGGTTAATTTCTCTACAAGGCTGACTAATGTTGAGAAATCGTTTCTTGACGCGAAAAAAAATCGCGATAATGTGGACTCCAATCATACCAGAGAGAGAGAGAGATTCCAAAGATCACGCAGAGAAAGACTTCAATTGCTATTTAAAACCAGTTAATAAATACAGAACAAAGAAATAAGTGTAATTTCAAAATACAGACGTAAGTTTTGCTAATGCATGGACCAGGTTTGAAGAGAATGAATGGTGTACTAGAGAGAAACATTGTGATGCAATTGCAGATTTAAAGAGAAACTACTGTAGCAGACAATAATGTTCCTCCAGAGCGAAAACAGTAAGGCTAATACACATTCCAGAACACACGTAGGTTCCTGATCTCTTACCAGATTATTTATTAACTTTCTTAAATAACAAAATAATTTATTGATAAAGAAAACAAAGAAGTACAACCTAAGACAAAGAAAAATTAAAACATTAAAAAGATTCCTCGACATTTCGTCGAATCTGATACAACTAACTTCCGCCGTCTTACCATACAATCTTCAAACCTCGATCCCTTCCATAATGTGGAAAAAAAGGGGCAATACATACGTTAGGATCCTTGAGTTAAGATCATTGAATGCCCGCACAATTGACGCCTAGGTTTTAATTGATGCAATGGTGTTAGGTTCTTAACATTTGATATTAGAACCAACCACCACGTGTCAAGAGTTTGAATCCCGGTAGGTGCGAATTGTGGAAAAGAATTGAAAAATAGGGGTACCGACTCAAAAAGGATTTCAGGGCGCGCCTTTGATGGAGATAAGGGGGCTCAAAAATTAAGTTAGGGGCTTGCCATTAAAGGGAAAAAAGGGTACCGATTGAGGGTTTGGGGGCTCGCCATTAGTAGAAAAAGGGCGCCGGAAAAAATGGTCGGGACTCGCCAATGGGCTAGTATGGGATAGCCACCATAAAAGAAAAGTCCAAGGACATTCGGCCTTGAAGCGGGGTGCGATGTTAGGATCCTTGGGTTAAGATCATTAAATACTCGCACAATTGACGCCTAGGTTTTAATTGGTGCAATGGTGGTAGATTCTTAACATTATATTTGAGCATTTCCTCATATAAATGTCCCTTCAAGGATGCAGTCTTGACATTCTAATAGAATAAATTAGGTGGAAGCAAGTAATTATCAACTTAATGAAACAAAGATATAAAAGATCTAGGGCTTGTAGTTTTCCCTCAAATTTTACTTAACTCCAAGCAAATTTGCTTTCAACTCAAACCAAACTAATTTTAAAATCTATAAAGGTTCTCCTAATTTGGCTATTTATTGTTGTAAGAAAAGATATGTAGGGATGTTGGTGACAACATCGTACCCTCGTTCATGGGCACAACCTTGGTTATGGATAATACCGCAGACGATTTCCACTTAAGAAGATTGTTTCTATGGTTCGGAACAATTCACAAACAATCTGAGATTGCAAGAACTCCATCCGTACTCCGTCCGCCTAAAAATTATAGATGAATGTTTCTTAGAGTACGACAGTTGATATGTCACGGTCTAGGGTCGTTCCCCTCCCTAACATGGTTTAGGTCAGCCCCCTAGGTTTTGGTCGGCTTTAGGATTTTCTCTATCTCTCTCTAGAATATTACTAGTTTTATTTAACTAGCCTTTAGAAATTAGTAGTAGGTTTTATTACTAGTTTCCAATTAGAAATAGGTTTATATTTTCCGATACATCTCCTTAATCTGTAAAAGGAGAGCCTCTCTAGATTTTAAAATCAGATTGCGGCTTAGCTATGATCAGACAAATTCCTATTGGGAGTTTCGATAAAGACTTCGAAATTAAGTAAAACTAAAAGCTCAAAACTGATCAAGACCTAGGGGCCCACCCAAGCCATGTTACGGTGAGGTACGGCCTAGACCGTGACATATCATATTCATTTACCAAATCTCATACTCAAGACTTGTTGTAATTAGGTAAGAGGAATCGGATAGAGTTAAGCATGGCTACAATGTTAAGCATGTCTACATATACCATTTTCAAGGGCCAAATCGTCCAAAGAATAACTGCTAGTTCCACAAGGCTTAGACTTTCTTCTGGTTCGGGTCTTTACTAGAAAAATCTGAAGTCTTCTCAACGATGTTGCACAGATGCCATAGTGCCTACTATTCCTTCGCTGCCTTATGCCTTTTAAGGTTTTTATCAATTATGCCGAAGTCATTTCAAGTTCATTCATATTAAAAGTAAATAAAAACTGATTCATGACTATGGAAAAGATTAAAGGATAAGATCATTCTGGGTCTAAGAATCAATAAGAGCCCCAAGGACCTCCACTTTCATCACTTAATCGATCATTTCAAACATATGATCACAATCTGGGGTTCCTTCAGACATGCCATTGAGCGTGAGGTTCTTCACTGTCAGCTGCCTAGCAGTCAAATAAACTTCATGTTAATGTTGCCTGACATTTGACAGAGATGCTAGAATGCAGCAGTTGCACATCTCATTAGCCTTATTTCACTTTTCACATCGTTCATTAGTAGTACGACTAAAATTAATGCAGGACGGGGTTAGAGTGATGAGTACAAATTTGTAGTTATCAGCAGTGAGAACCATATCTAGGTTTCTTTTCCAGTCCACGTGATTAGAATTTAGGAGTTAGGATCAGTCCACTAGTTGCTCTTGAGGATTGACGCTAGTGAGCTGAACTTAGTCATCGTGAATCTTACATTGCACCATAAGTTCATTTTATTTTGAAATTATTCTCTATTCCATATTAGATTTCGTGTACCGCACCTTGATGTTCCACTTGTTTTCTATGATTCTTTCACAGGTTAACTCTAATATCGCTAAGATTATATGAATGGGTATTCCCCAAAATCACTCTGCATGACTCACAACATCATTTAGGTATTCTACCAAATGCCATCAAATTCATGATATTTAATGGGTATTCCACAAAATCCCTCGAAATGACCCACAAAATTCAAATACGTAATGGGCATTCCACCAAATCAATACTCTACCACATTACATCAATAAAGCTCTAGTAAACCCCAAATCAAAATTCCACCAAATATGTAATAGTTATTGTAGTTGTACCTTGGTGACTATCTCCAACTCAAAACTGGATAAATGGGTTGGCAGTAATCTCTTGAGAACCCCTTTAACTGCAGCTTCTTGTACTGATGGTGAAGCTCTTTGATCATCTAGCTTTCTCTGCAAAGCCTCCATTGTTTCTCCTATTTGAGAGGAAGCACCAACTGTAATTATGGGTACCAACTGTGATAGAAGAATAATAAGAAGAGATAGAAGCAAAAGGAAAAGATGTAATCTTGACATCTTTTGATTCATTTTTGGACAGATAGTTTGGGAGAAGAGAAAGAAGAGATTTTTAGTTCATAGTTTTCGGTTCTTTGGAAAATCAGAGAGTAGTGTGTGGGGTCCACTTGAGCCATCAGTTGAGGAGTCTGTTTAAGAGAAACTCCAATGGTTTTGGGTTTTGAGTTTTGTGTAGGGATGCATGCTCTAGCCTCTAGAAATAGACTAGTAAATCCCAGAGTGTGAAACTCCCTGATCAAGAGAGATAGAGAAAAGGATATGGTGTTAGGATTCTGAAGGTTAAGACCATTAAAAATAGTGGTGGTCTTAACTCTCAAGATCCTAACAGATGGAGGAAAGAGATATGAGGAGAAGAAGAGAGACAGACGGACGGAGTGACATTTTTTTGTGAGATATCTTGTAAGTTTTACTATGCCTATCATAAAACAATCCCTACGGTATTCGTTTGAATACTAGCATTACTATTGCGGGTAGGGAAACGACTCGACTGGTAGTTGCAGTGGCAATACCGAATGCAGCAAAGGTGATCAACGGAAGAGGGATGGAAGAAGGAGAAGAGACTTGGCTAATTATTTAAGTAAGCTGAATACATGAAAAAAAAAGCGTGATCATCTAACAAGTAAGTGTATATGATCTACTTTACTGCATTGATTTTTTTGCACTTGTAAACCTCGAATTATTTGCCCACAATTTGTTCGCTAAAATGTCTGTTAGAATAAGGATTATGTGCTTTGTTATATAGGAGCATTGTTGATCAGTTTCTCGTATTAATTATCAGAAAGAAAGTTTCTTATTAAGGTAGTTTCATTAGTGAAAACTCGGGTTTCTTAACTAATTTTTGCTTTCTTTTATAAACAGTACTACTAGTCAAGTTTCATTGTCGAGTTAGTATGGAAAATACCTCATTCGTTGGGTTATCCATAAGAAAAAGAACAGAAACAGCATTTTCGAAGAAATTACACAAGTTATTAAGTATTATGTAAAAGACGTACCATGAATACATTCGCTTAGCATGTTTGGACCGAAAAGTGTCAATTGACCCCAAAAAAAAGAGGGTCCTATCAAGTCCTGACCTTACGATATTTGTCTTCGTCCATGCTATCAGCATACGCTACCCCTACCCAAGCCCTAACCCTGATACATCCAAAGGTCCCCAAATATTAACTCAAAACAAACACTGCTGCTGCCATAGAATCTTCCCATAAACAGCAAACAAAAAACACTAATTCCTAGCAAATATTCTAAGCTCATATTTAAGTATTTTTTCTGAAAAATAGCTACATTTGATATTCTCACAGAATCTGAACCTCTGAAGAAACAAAAGTTTATTAATTCACATAGTAATGTTGAAAAAACAAGTAAAAAAACAAATTCACAGTCTCAATGTTTTGGTAGTTACATTGTCCAAGTCTCCCAACAATTAACAAAGAGTTAGACAAGTCTCCCAGAATCAAATTAGAAGAGTGTAATATTTATTTATCGGTCGATCCCTTCGATCTTGTCTTCGACGTCTGAGTATAGTTGTTTTAACTTCTCTATGTTCTCCTCTGATGTTTCCCAGTACCCTCGTCCATTGGCTTCTAAGAATGTTTGCAACAATTTCCTAAATGAGTTTGGATTACTGTCCATGAGCCTATTGAGCATCTCCTCATCTTGAATGTACGTAGAGTTTGCTTCTTCGTATACCCAGTTGTCAACTTGGCCTGAAGTTGCACTCCAGCCGACAGTGTTAGTAAGACGTTTCTCGATCTCACGTACTCCCTCGTATCCGCTTGACAACATGCCTTCATACCACTTGGGATTAAGCAACTTAGTCCTTGCATCGAGACGGACAGTTTCTGATAATGTCCTCACTTGAGCATTGGCTGTGGTTGTGTCAGCAATATAAGCACTAGGCTTTTTCCCATCCTTTCGGAGACTTTGTACAAGGTTGGTGGGATCAGAGTCGAAGTAGTGACTGACGTCTGTGAGTGAGATTTCTGATGAGTCGAGGTTTTGGAAAGTGGCTTCTGCTGTACTTAAGGCCTTCTCGAAGATTGCACGTTTCTCTGTCATGCCTATGCCTGGGGCATCGGAGTCGAATGCAAAGGACTTTCGGCTCAAGTACATGTCTTGAAGTTGCTTCTCGTCATTCCAGGATGAGTTTTCGACAGCAAGGTTGATGTTGGAAGAGTATGATCCAGAGGCATTAGAGAATATGCGAGTTGCAGCCTCGCGAACTCCAACACCTAAGGATGCTGCTTGTTCCACCGCATGTTTCTTGACGTAGTTTTGATCCTCTGGTTCATCTAGTTCCGCTACCTGCTTCACCGCACTATCCAAGAGGTTCATCTGTTAAAAAAAAACAATTAAGGAGTTAATAACAGTGATACATTATTGAAGGAAGCATTTTCTAGATTAAGATTTGTAAAAGTAGATACCTGATTAATGAAGAGATCTCTAAATACTCCGGAGCAATTTACGACAACATCAACTCTAGGCCGTCCGAGCTCTTCAAGACTTACTACCTCGACCTTGTTAACACGCCCAAGAGAATCAGCAACTGGCCTGACCCCAATCATCCACATAACTTGAGCCAACGACTCCCCGTAGGTTTTTATGTTATCTGTCCCCCACAAGACAAGCGCAACAGTCTCAGGATACTTCCCCCCATTATCGGCCTTTTGCCTCTCCAAAAGCCTATCCACCACCACCATTGCGCTCTGCATTGCTGCCGTAGTCGGGATAGCCTGTGGGTCTAGCGCATGAATGTTTTTACCTGTGGGCAGAACCTTGGGGTTTCTGATTGGATCTCCACCGGGTCCAGGCTCGACATAACTTCCCTCTAAAGCTTGTTTCAAAGCTCCCAGTTCATTATCAGCTACCACTAGTTTCAAACACTCTCCCAAGTATACAAACAGGGTTTTAAGTTTGTTTCTATCAGCTCTGTAGAACTTGGTGTTAGATAAGTAGTCCACCCATGGCTCTTTAACTCCAAAACCAAGAATTGAGGTTAACTTATCCGCAACATCGACGACTTGGCCCTTCTTGTTTGTGGTCTTCTCTACAAATGCTGATATAGATCCACGTGATGTGTCCGTTATTGAACGAAGAAGCTCAACGTCTTTCAAAATACCTTTGTCACTTGATCTGTAAATATCCTCTATGTTTCTTCCTACTGTCTCAGCCAAGATTGTGGGGAGAGAGAAAATTTCCTCCTCGGGACGGTCAAGGGCAGCTATGTTAACTAGTGTAGCAACTGCCTCCATAGCGGATGGTGGCTCACCCACGACATGAAGACCGCATGGGAGAAGTCGAGACTCAATCTCCATGATTTTGGAATAGACCTTCCCAACCACGAGATCACGCTCCTTGGCCGAGATTTCCACTCCTTCCGGGAGGTCAACATCCTTGTCAAGATTGCATTGCTTAGCAGTACTTATAATGGAGTTCACGATCTGGGGTCCACGACCAGTGTCTTTGAGGGACTGGTAAGAAGCGATAAGCTCACTAAGCTGCTTGAGACCCTTGTAGAGACCTGCATTCTCAGCCGGGGGAGTTAAATAGCTAATGGTGTTTGCATAGCTACGTCGCTTAGCTATTGTAGCTTCAGATGGGTTGTTGGCAGCGTAGTAGTACATGTTTGGAATGTTTCCAATGAGACTATCAGGGTAGCAAACATCGCTCATACCAACTTGTTTCCCGGGCATGAATTCAAGTGAACCATGTGTACCTGAAGAGCATGATTTAAGTCAGATGATGATATATTTTCTTGAGAATAAGGTAGTAAAAATTGAATCAGCTTAAAGTAACGAGTAAAGCATGTTTACCAAAGTGAAGGACGGCATCAGCCTTAAAGATCTTCTCAACATAGGAGTAGTATGCAGCAAAACCATGATGAGGGCTTGCGGATTTGGAGAAGAGTAGACGCATTGGATCACCTTCATACCCAAATGTGGGTTGTACTCCAATAAAGATATTTCCGTATTGTTTTCCGTAAACCAAGAGATTCTCACCGTCCGAGTTCAAATTTCCTGGTGCCTTACCCCAGCTCTCTTCCAATGCCGTAGCATAGGGAGTGAGGTTCATATACTCGCGGACGCCCATTTTGTAAGCGATATTGAGATTGGGGCTGCTAAATTTTGCTTCCTTGTCATGAAGGATGTCCTCCATAAGGGCTTCAGATGTCTCAGGGAGACCCTCAACGTTGTATCCGTCTTTGTCAAGATCCTTTAGTACAGAGAAGATGGAAGCAAAAACATTGAGATAGGCCGCAGTTCCTACATTTCCCTTGTCAGGTGGAAAGCTGAAAACGGTGATCGCAAGCCTCTTCTCCGTCTGCATCCACCATTACTATGTCAATAAATGAAACTTGCAGAGCATAGAAAACAAATACAAGACGTTATGTAGATTGAAGCTTGTTTGAAGAAAATTGTTATTTTTAAACCTAGCAAAAGCTTTTTTGAACTCAAGAGCTTGAGAACTAGCTTACGCTTTGGGTTGCGAACGTACTAGAACCAATACCAATAGGCGCCGCGCTTTCATGTCGAGTATAGCTTTTGTGCGAAATGTGAGGCCCAAGAAAGGAAGGACTGGGTTCAGTTCAATAGGATAGGATACTAGGTTTTTTTTTCGACTCCCTTTTCTAGCGCTTTTGACTCGAGTATGAAAATTAATTTGAAGTCTTGGTTTATTAAGATTACAACAGATAACTAGTATTTTAATATCAAAGCAACTTAACAAGTACCTTTGATTTTCTTTTTAATTCACCCCATCTTATTGCTCTTATGCAAAGCTGCTCCACCCTCTTATGAAGAGCATGTGATTTCCCTGCAAGGATATTGTATCACTTCATTAGCCCAAGTTTAACCCATCCAAATAAACATTTACAGAGGCAAATATGGTTTCCCGGTAAGAGTGAGTACATAATGCGGATCATGTATGAATAGGTATAGGAGTCATAGGATTAAGACCTAAACAAGTAGGAGATTAGAAGGAACAGGGGTTTCTAGTGTACTAAGTTATTCCTTGTGAGACTGATACAATGATACCTAAGCCAGTGCTAATTGCCCATAGATAGTAGACATATTGGTTAGGGTAAACTGTTTGTGCATTTTTACTACAGTTGAATCTTTCTTATACTAATGTTGTTTGAGATTAGATAGTATTTTCGAGGAAAGCAAATTAAAGAACTACAAATAGAACTAAAGAAAAAAAAAACCAAGGAGAGAGAGGGAGTATGGTTTACCTGATCGGGGATCCCTTCCAGAAAAAACGATAGGCTCCATTCCACCATCAAGCTCAGGAAGAGCAACTTGCAACGCCACTTGAATTGGGTGCAATCCCAAAGTACTGTTTAACCACTCCTCTGTTGTCTGAAACACTAATGGCAACGCAACAAGATATGGTACATCTAGCTTCATCAATGCCTCAATCGCTCTAGGATGATCTTGCCTTGCAGGCCCTCCCACGAGAGCAAAGCCTGTAAGGGATATTACTGAATGTATAAAAGGTTTCTTAGTGACAGGATCGATCAAGTATCTCTCCACTGGCCCCGAAAAGTCGAGTCCACCAGCAAATATTGGTATAACTCTAGCCCCTCTAGCCTCCAACTCCATAATCACAGCAACATAGTGACCCTCGTCACCGGTAACGATATGACTTCTCTGCAAAATAAGCCCAACAACAGGTGCATTTGGATCTTTCAACTTCTCATTTGCATCCCTTCTAGTTCCATACCAATTCAAATACTCCTTCACATCATCATACATACAAGGAGCCAATGGATGCCAAATCCCACTATCTAAAAACAAAACCGGGTCTGAGTAAGCAATCTTAGTCCCTTTGAGCTCCGGAATGTACGACCCCGAGATCATTTTTACAAAATTTTGTAAATTCTCAGGTGACCCACCAAGCCAAAACTGCAAACTTAGAATATAAATCCTAGCATCTTGAGCTTTATCACTTGGCAAGTACTTAAGAACTTTAGGCAAAGTTCTCACAAGCTTCAACATACTGTCAGAGAACCCCGCGGACGATTTCTTCTTCTTGAAGAGCTGGAAAAATGGGCTTTTCGATTGCCCGAGCTGCGACATACTAAACGACCCAAGTTTGTTTAGTCTCATTACCTCAGGCATTGAGGGAAACACTAGAACTGCATCAAGTCTGTCCCGTTCCTTCTCCACCGCGGTTTTAACCTTCTGCGCAAGCTCTTCCACAAATATAAGCGACCCTATGAAGATATTCGCGTCCTCAAGATCCTTACAAAATGTTTCATAAGTAGAAACATCTCTAAGCTCTTCAACCAAGTACCCCACTACTTCATACGACGCAAATTTCCCATTCTTATTAAGAGTTCGAATTGCCTCCGAAAGGGAAGATTGATACTGAGCCTCTAGCACTACATACACAATTTTCACTCTGGGGAGGTTTTTATCGTTAACGGGAACGATTCGGCGGACTTCTTGGCTTGTTTGGGTGAATAAACCATTACCAACTGCTGTACATTTAACTCTCAAGTTAGATTTGTTACCACCTTGGTTGCATTTCTTTGGTAAAAAGGAATGAAGAAAAAACTGCTTTTGCGAGAGAGCGGAGAGTTGTTCTGGTTTAGTAATCGGTAAGGTGAAGGGTGAAGAAAGTAGAGATGCCATTAAAGAAGCTCTTTTGAGGCAACTCAAATCAAAAGAGCCTCAGTTTAAAGGGAAATGTAGATTTTTAAGCTAAACCAGAGCAAGCTCTGCTTCAAGAATTTAGAGAGGGGGAAAAGGAGAGATTGAATAAAATGTTTTTTTGATGTTTGATCACTTCTTCTACTTCTTTGAGAGTTTTAAGTATAATATTTTTGTGAAGTGAGGCAGTGGTTTTTTTCATTTGGTTTGGGTACACGTGGCACTCTATGAAACAACAAGTGCTTCATGATTGGATTTTATTGAGATTTCATTTTAATTTTCTTATTTTCTAATATTTTGGCATATAATTGTTTAATTAATTTTTAAGATTTTTGTATCAATTCCCTCGTTAGTATAAATTATTAGACATGCATCCCTATTTTGTGGGTTATTGACTTGTCTCCCTTGACCAATGTACTTTGACTTTAATAATATAGGCCAGAACTCAGAGATTCAAGACCAAGCAAACTCCGGCAATTTAGACATAATTCGACAGTCAAACTTAAACAAGAGTTAAGGAGGTAACCAAATTTTTAAGAGTTTAGGGATGAATAATCAATATTCTCTTTAAATATGGGTGTGAAACTAACATATTTTTCCTATTATGTTTATCAAATATAATATTAAATAAAGAATGTGCTTATCTAAGTATTTTGGAGTTTGGTGATGAAATTTCCTGGCTTCCTATTGGTTGAGTAGGATTTTGAGTAGGATTCTCATAATTGAAGAAGTGGCAGTGAGGAGAGGGGAGTGTGGATACGATGAGTTTAAGATTTCCTCTCTATTTCTCCCTTTTTAGGTTTTGGATGTTTTCTTCAAAACATTCATCATTTTGTGTGTTGTGGCTTCTAGTGAGTGAGGTGATATTTTTTGTGTGTCCCTCATAGGACCATGTATGACTCTTACTTTATTTTTTCACAAGAACTACGTGTTTAAATTTTACATCTCTCCCTCTTAAGGTACAACTGACAACAACCACTTGTTGAGATTGAGATTGAGATTGAGCTTTTGAGGGGTTGAGCTTGTTTTAACAAAGGGTTCAGTTGTTGAGATGAATAAAGCTATAATTGTGTGTGTTAAAATCACAAATGTTATTGTAGTCTTGTGATACCTCTAATGCCAATAAAGCCACACTGGTTATTACCCGAGATGCATATAGAGCCACAATGGTTATAATCAGATTTGTACTTCTAATAGTTGAACAAAAAATTACTTATAATCTTTTGGTGCTTCAAGTATTATAGCCTTATTTCTATTTTTTAACAGGCTGTTACTAGCTACGGTGGGGCTAAAGTGTCACTGGAGTTTTTGGTTGTATCCATCACCAACAACAGTCCAGTCTATCGAATATTGGATGGCCATGTGGCATCCACAAGATACCTCCCACAGAAGATAATTCCCTCCTGTCGTAAGGTATAAACTGAGAATCTTAGTTCATTGTCCTCAAATGCACTACTGGCTAAACCAAAGGATGAGTACTCAGAACATAAGTGTAAACCCATTACCGTGCTAGTATGTTAGTGGACGAACCACCACGAAGAATATAGGATGTGTATGCATGAACCCAATTACAACATTATTATGATTAACTTTTCTTACTTATGAGATTTTGTTTGTGTCGATGTATGCTTGTATTGCATGTGCTCATGTATGCTTGTGTGTCTAACTTGGAATATAAGACACGTACATATTTAGCGTCTGTATATTGTTTTCAAAATCTGTATGGTAATCTTGATGGTGTGTTTAATACATGGTAGCATTTAAGAAGAGCCACAATGATTGTTGTGCAGGAATCTACGGCTTATTTATGCCTAATAGTTGGAAGTCTGATTTACTATAGCTCAAATTAATTTCCTTTCAGCTCCTCCATATCTGATCAAATGAATCCTTTACTTTGAAGAAATGAATAGGGGAAATCTTTGCGGGGTTTACAGCTCATTTTGAGTCCCTCAGTTTAAAGCAGTCCTATGTTATACAATAGTAGAAAAATGGCAAACTCTATCTCTATATGCATCCAATTCGAAGTCACTGAAACATCATCGAAATCTGAGAGATGGGTGGATTTCAAACTAGAATAATTAACTCCATCTGTTGAAACAACAAGTGTATTTTCAAAATTTCAATGAAGAAAAATGGTTAAGAAGAAACTGACAGTAATGATCCCAAGAATGTGTTGTCTGTTTGCACGTTTGCATTCAGTAAAATCTTATGCAGGTGTAGCACCGGCTCCAACAGACGTTACTCAATCAGCTGCTAGTATTAGCTGCCTTTTTAGTAAAATACAATGTCAGTAACATATTTATACTGCCCAGTACACCCTATTGTACTTGGTTCAGCCCCTTTAGTATGGGGGATAAATAGTCGAATCCAATATATTGTTCCGTGATCAATGGATGGGTCCATTTATACTGAGTCCAGAAGCACAATTTTATTAGAGTCCTCAGCTGCAGATGCATTCTTATCAGAGAGTCTAAGCCTTTTGGTATTAAAATTCCCAGCTTATTTTGCTTACTAGGAACATTTTGATGCAAGTTATATTTTGATCATATAATTTGGAGGATCAGTGCTTCCTTCTTAATCATTATACGCTCACATAAAGGCCTTACAACTTACAGCCTGTTTCAAGTTCAGGTGGCTTTGTCGACGTTTTTAGACAAAAGATAATATGTAGATTAGCCCCGTAGGGGGCAAAAGAGATACAGCAGAGATTAATGAGGTTTACGGACTTTACTAGGATAGTGCCCTGCCAATGCCTAGTCGATTATTCCTTATTAGTAATTGAGGCCTTGTCGGAAATACAAAACTTCTTAACATCAGAAACAAATAGTATTGAAGTATTTCTTAACACGAAATTAGAGATAGAAAAATACAACTAAACAAAGAAGATTACGTTGAGTCCTAACAATAGATCACTCAGGTTTCCAATTTACATTCCACCCACAAGTCCTCGGCAGGGTTGTAGAGGAAATTGTCGAATTGGGTCGTACCAAACTGGGAATCACTGAAAGTTATTGGTGAGACTTCAGATGGTTCAATATTGCAATACTCATTGATGAGCTAAATATCACTTTTGAAATCACGGAAAGGTTTATATTTGGCCTCCTTGAAAGGGTTATCGTCTAAATTGTCGTAATACACCGATCCAATCTCGGAATTAGAGAAATTTGCAAGCGAGTCATCAACAAGTCCAGTGCAGTAATCCATATAGAAGTTGGTGTAGAGAGTTGAATCGATTTCAGAACATAATTCATCGTAATGATCCATCCCTCTCTCACAACAGCACAACTCTGAAGATAAGACCTCCACGGGGGCGGGGAAGCCGTAGTCGAAACTTTCATACTGACCATAATCAGCCTCAGGTTTATTAAAATTGGAATAGTAGTTAAAGACATCAGGTAGCAAAGTGGATGTGTCGTCGTACTGTACCACATAATCACACTCTTTCTGGTACTCAAACATAGTACTACTACACATACCAAACATCTGCTCTGTATGTTTCACTAACTCTCGTCCTCGTCTTTGGGGAACCCGTAGTCGAAACTTTCATACTGACCATAATCAGTCTCAGGAGGGGCCAAATTACTGTAATCGGAATAGTAGTTATAGACATCAGCTTGCAAACTGGTTGTGTCCTCGTACCCGTCGTTGTACCCCATCACATCTTTCTGGTTCTCGAATATAATACTACGCGTGCCAAAGATCTCATCAGTATGTTTCATTAACTCAACGTGGTCGTCGTAAATCACTCTCATGAAGTCAGAGTCGTGATTATTCTCTTTGAGCAAAAAGTCTACCGGATAATCACCACAAAGCATTTTCGAGTGTACCCAATGAGATCTCTTTCTTCGCCTCTTTGGTCTTCTTAAAGTGTTTATCAGCAGAAATACCAATCTTTGTTTCTTCTTCTTCTTGTTTAACCTTTGAAGAAGCCATCTCTAGATCTGCTCAATATTCACAAACTAATAAATAACAAAATCCCAAAGCCCCTAACTTTATGTGTGAAAACTTAAAGAGTCAAAAACAATCAAGTAAAAACTAAACCCTAACCCTAGCAGTAAGCATGTAAAAAAAACATATACTTAGAGGGAAAGATGTACCTTTGTTGTTAGATTCAAACGTGAACAAGGTAACACTTGTTCTTCCTTTCTTCTTTAAGAAAGGATATATTTTGTTGATGCAAGAGACTTTGTATTCAGAGAAATAGAGGGTTAGGGCTTACTTGAGGTCTCTCAAATTTGAGGTTGATAACTAAAAAAAGAAGAAACCTGCTATAAATAGATCTAAGATATTTCTAATACTACTTCCTTTTACATCTCCACCGTTAATTTGGATTTCCTTGACTAATTAGGAATATTAATATTTAATATTTGATCTAGACCGTCCATCTAGATTTTCATACCACCTTAAACGATTTTCTTCCTTGTACTATAACACTACCATCTGCCCTAATTAGAGCATATGCAGCAACTATATGAAGGATGACATGGCAAAGGATGGAATGAATTCACCTTGTTTGAGATCAAATATACCCACAGCCATCTAGGTCAATTCGCTTACGTGGCAATCAAAAATCTACCTTGAAGGTGAATTTTTATAATTACTTTATTGATGCCCCGCACTTCTAAACTGCGCGGCATCAATAACCAATTACACTTGTCAAGATTTAAGTGGGTCTCGTGCCCCGTAATTCTGCGGGGAATATATACTCTTATGATTACGACACGTGGACGGTTGTGGTTTAAAGTTGAGTAACGGCTAGTTGATGCCCCGCAGTTCTAAACTACGGGGAAAAGCCTGTTAAAATGAATTGCTCAACACTCCTCCCTTCTTAGCTTACAAAAAAAATACTCTATCAAGATCCTAAACTTCTACCATGTCATCCTTAAGCTCTCAATCTAATTCTCAAAACCACTCTCAATCCTCTAATACGAACCAACAAGAGAACTTTTTTCCTACTCAATTCGGCGCATCTGATTCGTCACAAATGCCTAACCCATCCCAGTATCGCGATCACAATATTCGACAACTATTCCCACCACTCGACATTCATTTTCAATTTCAATTTGATCCCCAAAGAACCAATTATAACCCTCATTGCCAAACTCACCCTCAATTTGATACTCAATTGAGCTCATACTCTCAACCAATGAATCTATATTTTTCATTTCAAATTGATTTCGTCGGTGAAAGTTCAAGTACCACGCCGATGAGAAGTACATGGGATTTAAATGATTTAAACTTCAATGCATCACCGGTTGTATATCCGATTTTCCCTCCGGTTGTCACGAGAAGTAATGTGTGCGAGGAAAGGCGAAGCCTAAAAGAAAAATGGCACCGACACCTATTGTAGTTGAGGATGGAGTTGAGGTTGAGGATGAAGTTGATGTTGACAAAGAAAGAATCAAGAACTCAATAAATTGGACTTCCGATGACTTTGTGAATCTCACGTGCGTTTGGTTCCAAGTGTCTCAAAATCTCGATACCACGAATAACCAAAAAGTCGCTACATTTCGGTTCAACGTACGTGACCAATTCAACTCATTCTATAATGACCAATCGATTTGGCGATCATAAAACGGTGTCAATATTGTGCGTATATGAGACGGCTCAACAAGAATTGTACGATCTTTAGAGGCATCATTCAAGACCTTGAAAACTGACATTTTACCGGCATTGGAATGGGCGACGTAGTAAGTATTTAATTTTTTCTCATTTCATTAATTTTGTTAGGTTAATCGTACTCATAAGAATTTGAAACTTGATTTGTAACTTGGTTTGGCATACGATACATTCGAAAAAATATAAAATAAATCATTCCAATTTTGGGAGGCTTACAAAGTTTTAGAGAAATGCCCAAAATGGTCACAAATTCATCACATCGGGCAACCCGCCCGCAATGTCGCTAGGAAGTCAAATTTTAGTGATAGCCCGAGCAACTCCACCAACATCGAACCCTCTACACCTACTTCCGCCACTCCAAATATTATAATTTCGGATGATTCTACCGACATGAATACACCACTATATGCTTAAGGGGAAGTACGACCGGACGACAAAAATAAATACAAGACAAAAAATAACACAAAGTCAAGTGTAGGTTATTGGGGGAAGAAGATGTTTGAAATGATGACAAACATAATGGCGACATGGAATGAAAAAGACGAAAAGAAGAAAGAGGAAAATGAAGCTAGAGCTAGAGCTAGAGAACGAGAGGAACAAAAGTTGGTTAGACAGGAAAAGGAAGCTAGAAATAGAACACGTGAAGCGGAGCTAGCTAGAAAAGAAATACTCATCGAAGATCAAAATTTGGTTAAGGTGATGACAACCGACACAACTAACCTACTGCCGGCAGAAAAGCGTTGGATGAAGAAGTAACTTAAACTTTATTCCAAGAAGTTGAAAGAGCAATGTCCAAGTGATAACGACGTTGCAAGTGATGAAGATTGATGTAATCCTTAGCGTTAATAGTAGTTCTTAATTTTTATGTTATGGTTTATTTGAATAAAATAGTTATCAATCCTTTTATTCCGCCAAATATACTTCAATCAAGTGGAGAAAATATATAACAACTTCAACATAAAACTACAAACTTCGAAACAAAATACATTACCTTAAAAAATAAAAAAATAATCTTCATGTAGAGAAAGAAACTCTACATTACTCCGCCCATTTTTGATTCCACAAATGCGCGACAAGTTTTCGTAATTGGAAATAAGCACCTTCAATTCTAATTTCATGAATCTTCGCGATGTGCTTTTCCATAGTGTTGAGAGCATGTCTTGGATTTAATATCTCATGCATCCTATTCACAGATTCTTTAAACTTTGGATCAATATCCACTTCTCAGATGTAAGTATGACGTTCATCTTTGTCGATCATGTTGTGCATGATTATACATGCGTACATAACATTTCCTAGATTACTATGCTTCCAAAACCGTGCACCATATGCCAAAATTTTGAACTTAACTTGTAATACCCCAAATGCACGCTCTACGTCTTTCTGGCATGTTTCTTGCATCTTTACAAAATATATTTTGGCATTGTTTGACGGATTTCTTATGGATTGAACAATTATTTGCCATTTTTGATAGAATCTATCCGCTAAATAATACCCCATAGTGTGTGAACCGTGCATATATTGTAATTGCATGCCTGCGCAACTCCATTAGACTAGTCGTTGAAAAGTCACCCTTGATGCAAGACGTTCACGTCGTTATTAGAATCGGGCACCCTAAAGAATGTGTGTCATATCCAAAGATCTTGCGATGCAACCGCCTCTAAAATCACCGTTGGATGCTTCTTATACCCGGTATATCATCATGCCCACCCGGTAGGACAATTCTTCCATTTCCAATACATACAATCTAAACTACATAACATCCCCAGGAAGCCTCACGATCCATTAACTTTTTATAACCTTAATGTGTCGTTTTCATCTGGAGATCTAAGGTATTAAGCTTTGAATTGTTTTATAATTGTTATGCAAAAAAAATAATTAAACTCAAATTACCCGTAGACTCCCAAATTCGAACGTATTCGTCTTGGGCGCGCGTCTGCGCTCGTACCGTAACATAAAATGCGAAATGCGCACGTTATCTTTTGGTGAGCCGATAAGCCCATCGTTTTAGCGGCATTTTTTTTTTGAAAAAAATAGGTATTCAAATAAATAACTTGATCACAAATACGTTGATATACACCTTCTCTCATACGAAATCGACGACGAAATGGGATACCTTTGAAGACTGAGTTGGCACCAAAATAATCCCTCATAAGGCTAAACTCACCCAATTTATGATTACGCCATTTTTGTTTGTCAATCCTTCCCAGTTTACTAACCCCCCCCCCCCCCCCCCCCCCTCTTCCGTAATGATGTCGTTTCTTGCTCTTTTTCTTCTGCTTCTCTTATTCTAATGAGAACATTGCTATTCACATGCATCATCATAATTTGACGTCAGAAGCTCCTAGGTTCCAGACGATGATGACAAGGATGAGAGTGATAGGTCAGACATGATTAAGCTAAATTGATAACTAGAGAATAGAGTAGAGTATAAAAAATTAAGAAAATAGAGTAGAGTGTAGAAGATTAAGATAATAGAGTGTCCAAGATGAATGGCCTTTATAGATATATAAAAAACTAGTCGTTGAGCTTCTTGCTTAACAAGCTTTAGGGTAAAACAAGCCGTTGAAATACTTGTCAAACAATTTTTTTTAAAAATATAGCCGTTTGTTCACCCAAAAAACCAAGTATGAAGAGGGGAGCAAAAAAGATTTCATTCAGACCTAGCCCTGCAGTTTTGAACTGTGAGGCGAGGAAGGAATACATGGCTCAATCTAGTCTTTTGCTCCCGTAGTTTTGAACTGTGAGTTATATAGGAAGCTCAGATGGAGCCACGTGTCCCCCCTTTACGCCCCGCAGTTCTGAACTATAAGGCTAAGTCTGGATGAATTTGGTGTATTGCTTTAATTCATACTTTTTTTTGTTCTCCCTCTCTTTTAGGCATTTTTGCAAGCACCTTTCCTCTATTGAAAATGGTCATCACTTAGTTCTTTTATGAGCTCCTCTCTATGGGGCATTTCTTCAAACACTTGAAAAAACCAAGTATGGTAAGTGATGGATAAACATATTTGAACCAAACACAATTATCACAGCTTATACGAAACAAACATAATGCATAATCAATTAAACATAGTTTAAACATAGCATATCAAAGTACGATGAAAAAAGAAATACTAGAAATGTACTTTAAAGAAGTTAAACAAAATGTAATAAATAAATAGAAGCCTAAGTGGGACGACCTATCTTCGTTTGGCGGGCACATCTGCTACGTACGAAACCCTCGTCATAGGTACATTGTACATCCAGCTCTGTCTGGTAGGTAATAGAGATATCAGCTAGTCTCTCTCCCATGACTCGAATAATATCATGTGACCGTCTCAGCTGTTCCTCTAACTCCCTTGTGTGTTTAACGTATTACCTTCAATCTTCATATGCAACATGCCGCATTCCAGCAGTTTGATGCCACAACTCATCCACGGTATACCTAGGTGGACATAGGTGTGGTACCTAAATGGCCGGGATTGGTATCCGTCTACGTTCTCCGCCGGTTCCCGCCATATCCATGAACCATCCAATATTATGATCCTCGTCGGTCGTATCAACACCATAGACGTATCTAAACTCAAAGTAGGTGGCACCCGTACATTAGGCCTAACTAGATCACGCCCGAATATTTATATATTTTCGGCTCTCTTAACTAAAGTACAACCGATCTTGGGATTTGGATAAGCCAAGCACCAATATGTGAGATAATGGTTTCCATCGTAAAAGTCCACATCTTTGAATCTCTCATGCAACTCTCAATTGTACCGCAAAAATTCTATAATCTCTTGAGGGGGTCATAGGGAACACTATCATCCCCGGTGTTCTGAGGCATATACCGGTCTCCTAAATACCAAAGCGTATCGTTATGGTATGAGACTGAAACCAACGAAACCCTCTTCGAACTAAACATTTTTGCATGTCTTTCCTCCGGACCAATTGATATTTGTCTAGACCTCAGTCATGGTTGCCAATCTATGTTACTGTTATCCTTCCATTCTATCATTTCTCTGATCACAGCAAAAGAATGATAGATTTCATACCCCAAATTGTCCATTTCATTTTTCCACGCACCCATACAGGGATAAACATGGTTGAAGTTTGGAACCTTCACTAGATACATTCCAACCTGACAATACTCAAAGAACCAGAACTCTAACATCGCATAAAAGCCTGTGACCGATTCCTTCCCCTTCCCATTCTTCAGAATTGAGACTTCATCTAGTCTCTCATACAAAACTGCCATAATCGAAGTACTCCAGTCAAACTTCGACGCACCTACAATATGGTAGTCTGTCAAAGCTGTATGCAAGATAAGATAACCCGCCGGAAGAGATGTACTAGCATTTAAGGAAAAAAAATTACCCATCATATGCACAAAAAATGCCCCCGCATACACTATATTCATGTCTTGGTTGTAATTGTTGAGACTAGGATTCAAATCCACTTTCCATGTTTTCAAATACGCGAGAGTGTTGTTACCATACCTGATATCATTGTTTATGATTCCGAGGAACATCTTTTCTACTTCATCAAAACTTGAGTACTTATCGTCGTACGGGACTTCGATACCCATCCCACAAAATAAACTCGTTAGCATGACGAAGTCTAATGGCGTAAAGCCAAGTTCCCCGCAAGGGAAGTGAAATGTATGGGTGGAAGGCCACCACCGTTCCAAGAGAACATGAATCCATCCCCATCGCTATAGTGGTCATTGGGTGGTTTAGCTGCTCTTCTTGTCCTGTTTTTTTTTTAGGACGAATGAGAAGTTTATGCACGTCTACGGCAAATGAAAAAGCAAGCCTGCCGATCTTAGAGAATCCTTTATAATGGTGTTCCATCAGGCTTCAAAAGGTTTGATTCCGCGTCTTTTTTTTTACCTTAGTGCTTTCATGAAGGAACTCTTTGCATTCGCCATCACTCACTATAGGAAATGTGCTCACTCAACTATACCTTAAGGTCGTAACCCACCCCAGCGTTCATTCTTATTCTCACCGCACGCGGTACTTATCAGAGTTTCCTGCCTTAATCGACAAAAACTCTTTGAAACCCATATTATCAACCAACCTCTTCAACGTCGGGCACTTAGCAATCCATTGGTACTACTTCAATACCTTATCTAGTAATCCTCTACATTGTATTTTATCTCGGTTCTGAAAACAAAAACACATTAACACTTTAAATTTTCATTCCGACATTTTATCGAACATTTGGCAAACAACGTTAATAACACATTTGATTCGTTAAGAAAGCTTACCGGCATGTCCTCCAATCCAACGAAAATATAGACCTAGTTGTCCGGGAGAATATCAACTTGGTGAAGAAAAATAAGTATGAGAGGGAGAAGGGAGTGGTTTTTTCTTTGCAGACCATGCCGCGCAATTTAGAACTACGCGGCTTTATTTAATTCAAATATGCTAGTTTGATTCATTCTCATGCCCCGTAATTAAAAACTGCATGCAGATGGGATAGTAAGCATTGTTAATTCAGAACTGCATGTAGGATAGTAAGCATTGCAATAACAACACGTAACTAGATCTTACTCATCAGTCATAAGCTAGAAGGACTGAAAACAGCATTAGCTTTATTTTCAGATAGATCCCAAATTTGGACTTTAGTCTTATCCTCATTTCTTTCTATTTTCCGATGGTCAGCTTCCGACAAAGTTAAAATAGGGACTAATCCGTAGTCTCGGAAACATGAAAATATGAGAGATGAGATGGACAGCATTTTTATTAAATCATAACCATTCATCATCACAATATCAAATTTATAAATGAAATAGATAAGCATAATACACAATCTAAATGCCACAAGTTAAAAATAATAGCACATGTCACTTTGTATTCTAAAAACAAAATCTTTGATGCATCGTTAAATGGTACTAATCTGAAAAATCTGATCTCTACAAATATGAGCTTCGCAATACAATCATTAAACCTTCTCTTTATATTTCTCACATGGTTAGCTTTGACGTTACAAGATAAATAGAACGCATCCTCAATGTTCATCAAATGAAGCCGATGAAATGTTCCAGTAAATTTAGTATGTACCGAGGCATATGGGCAGACTGATTTTGATGCTCATCCATAATAATAATGCCAACCAACAGCAACCCCAGCAACTAATATAACTTTCAATATTAGCTTTTTAGATGAAGACGAAGGTGAAGATGGCGAGGAAGATTTAGTTGGTTCATATGGTCTTCCTCTGAGCTTTGCCAACAACTTGTTCAGAAGCAGAGGAACCAGAGGGATCTTCCTGCCAGCTGCAAGTAGAATACAAATAGAGGTATTAAATATACAGAGACATGGAGGCAAGCTTAAAAAGAATAGAGATATAGAAACATAGGGGCTAGCCGCAAGAAGACCCGTTATCCAGACTAAAAAGAAGTATGCATACAAAAAGAAAATCCGCACTCCAAAGTTTGTCTCCTAGAAAGTTACTGAAGATACATTAAATCTAGGATAGTAGGATATACCAAGCAAACCAATGGAAATATCAAACTGATCATGTTATCCTCAATCATCTACTATATATTGCACAGAATCTCCCGAAAGACAGAAGAGGTCTTCCTCTGAACTTGTTAAAAACAAATTCTTGCTTTGTTTTTGTTTTATCTTCCCTCAGAAGAAGAGGTCTTTACTATATATTGCACAAATTTTTGCTTTGATTTTGAAGATGCAAGCTTCCAACTAATGCTAGGTCCTGTATTGCATTTTAGATTATTATATTAAGCTTTTAATCTGTTGATAGTGTAAGTGTACTGGTAGGCTCTTATTGACCAGTTCTAAATGTCTTTTATGCTGGAATCGTAGTGAAGATGAGGATTGCCTATTTTGCAACTGCCCATACAGCAAGTATGTTCGGAGATCCGAATAACTACAACAGGCACAACACAAATTGGGAGAGTGAGATCACTTGGTAGAGCACACCTTTTACAGGATGCTCTTTAAACACTCATATTAAGAAGCTCACCTTCTGTGCCTTTATATACCATATCTGGAGAGAAAGGAATGACAGGATCTTTGACAACAAAGAGAATACTGCTGATACAATCATAAACAACATTATAGAAGACATTAGAATGAAGTGCTCAAACTACAAGATGGAAATGGATGACAACAGTGTGAACAGAGACTTTGTAAAGAATTGGAAAGTACAAATGACCTGGAAGATAAGTACCGCATTCGGTGCAAGAGGGATAAGCCCCCTATTGGCGCCTTTGCCATTAATACAGATAGAGTTCCGACAGTAATCCACAATACGAATAGAGAAACCCTAAAACGAATAATTGTACGAAGAACACACCAATTGGTTGGGAAAATCCCTTTAAGAGCTTCAATTGCTTAATCGAAGTTAATTACAATAGAATTACTCTCAAGCTCTAAGTCTCTCTCTCCGAACTTTGATTGATCTAACCTCTAAGATAATTTTGCCTAGGTTTGCCCCTTTTATAGGGTTACAAGTTCCTAGTTACAAAATAGGACAAATATGCCCTTAAACGCCTAAAGAAATAGGCTGAATCGCGCCTCTGTTCGAACAGACTTTAATTGTATTTGAATAAAACACCTCAGGACTTAATCTATTCGAATAGAAAATAAGTCTATTCGAATAGACCAGAAGTCGTTCGAACGACTCCAAATCTCGTTCGAACGACTTTGGTTAATTTTCACCAAAACTTCCCTAGATCCGCCTGAATCATGAGCCTTGGGCTCCTACTCAAGCTAGAACTGGAGATATGGAAATGCGGCGATGCCCATTTCCCTGTTGTACCACTTCGACTTACTAGGTAACTGACCCTTTTTCCTAACTCGGAACGACTCAATACCACCCCGTCTTGTAGTATGAACTTTCTTCTCTAGAATACCATCCTCCTGCAACAGATCTTCTCTTTCCATCCATAAGTCATCAACTGACGGTAGGCGAGTGTCGATTGTAGAGTCTTCATCTAAAAGAGACGGCTCAAACAGCTTCAAATGCTCGGCATTAATCACCGAATACATTTGCATAAAAGGCGGCAAATCTAATTCATACTCACATGTCTTGCCTTGCAGCAACTTTCGGCGAAACACACTATGCCCCTTGGGATCATCATATCCTGCAACATACTCTGACGTAACAATAGGTTGTATCTGCACAGAAACCAACATAGCGGAAGTAGTTAGTAATGGGGGCCGAAATAACCTATCAGCCATTTTATTGTCAACTCCCTTCTTATACTGTATAATCAAGGGGAATTGTTGGAGATACGACATCCCCTTCATCTGGCGAGCTTGTTGTAGCTTGGACTGTGTAGCTAAAAACTGGAACGGTTTGTGATCAGTATGTACCACAACCTCCCCTTGCAACTTCCCCATGTTGGTTTGTTGCTTATAAGGCGTTGTCATTGTAGACAACACTCTAGCCGACGTACCCTCTTGAACCGGTCGAACCAATAACACAAACTTGCCGCTCGCATTAACCAACCGTTTCACCTGAGTCGCCGTTACTAAATTATTTGCGGTGACATGCTCCTTACAAGCATTGATATGAAACTTTTTTTCCTCCTTCACAAGACAATACTTACGAGCTCTACGGTAATGAATCGCATCTCAGTCCCAAAGATAAGGGCAACCCAAGATGACCTGACACACATCTAAAGGAACCACCTCACACGTCACCTCGTCAATAAACCTTTCAGTGATCGCAAACTTGAATGTACACTGCTTAGTGATCATCAAATCCACATCTTTATGAATCCACCCCAAACCATATGGCTAAGGATAAGCTGTAGTAGTCAAACCCATCTTCTTCACCAACGCCTCAGAAATCAAATTTTTATGACTGCCCGAATCAACAATGGCCTCGACTAAGCTCTACTTTACCTGAATACTGACATGAAAAAGTTATTTCCGACTCTCTTCCTCGGTAGCGAAAGTCTGCTAAAACATAAGTGTAAGCTTAGGATTCGGTTTATCTAAATCCGGGAGGTCAACAACCTCTGCGGCTAGTGATATCTCTCTTTCTTGTTCTTCTCCTCCTTCGGCCTAAGCTCCAAGTGAAGTTTCCAACATCTATCTGAAATATGCCCAATCGCCGAATGATTGCAATAATTCTCCTTGGACGAAGACCCCTCTCCTTTGAACTCTCCCTTATGCTCGTATTTCCAACTAGACTTGTACCCCGACTTGTTCCTGTCGTCTTCTTTGTCACTCTTCAAGTACTTGCCTTCAATAGCAATTGCCTTCACGGTAGTGTCCTCGATATTGGCCACAGTAAAGAGCTTTAACTCTCTTCTAATGGACTCCGACAAACCCCCCGTGTACTTCATGAACACCTCATACTCGTCCACATCAATGTCCAAAACCAAAGCTCGGTTATGAAACGCCGTAGTGTACTCCTGAACGGATTGCTCAAACTTTTGACGTGAATTGTGTCATTTATACCATCTCTCTTGCTCATACCCAATTGGATAAAATTATTTTCACACTAATACCTTAAATTTTTTCCAACTTAAACTTCCTACATCGTGGCGTTTCCGATAAGATTTCCACCACGTGAGTGCATGACTTGCAAATTTCAACGTAAAAAAACATATTTTCTGAGCATTGGAGTATTCATAAACGGAAAAATAAGTTTTTAACCTATCTAACCAATTATCCAATATCTCGGCATCGATTGAACCGTCGAATACCGGAATTTTAATTTTAAAATTGATACGCAGATTACGTATAGGATTCGATAACTTACCAATACCTGATCGTTCCTTGACGGATTTGACATCACTAGAATCGCTATCTATCTCCGCAGCATCCTCGTCTCCATTCACCTCCATAACTCCTTTCTTTCTCGAGCGGCCTCGCCGTTTCACCGAAGCGGAAGCCTTCGCGAGGTTCGTGGGACACAATTGTTATACCAACCCCCCTACAGTAGAAGTTAGGTCAGAAACTGTCGTTTCCAAAGTCGTGAGTCATGAGTCGTGAGTGGGAATCGCTCATCTCCAAATTGGCTTTATTCTTCGAATTAGGTTTGTGGCGAATCTCCAACGGACGCACTAGCTTCTCCTTCGTTTGCTTGAGACGGTCACGTGTAGAGACCATAAACCACATCCATGAAAAACGGTGATATAAATCGTAAAATCAATTTTAAGATTTTTTTAGGATTCGTAAACTTACGAACATCCGTGATTTCCTCGTGATTTCCTCGGATTTGGCGTTTTTGGAATCTTTAGATTCATTGTCATCCCCCTCCTTCTCTTTGCTCCATTTCTTCTCTTTACGATCATGTCGTTTCTTGGAAGTAGAAGCTTTTGAGACCTGGCGGTAGACATGTTCTTCTTCTTCTAATTAGATTTCTTCCTAGATTGCTTGAGTCGGTCACATGTCGAGACCATAAACCACAATCTCCCAAGAATGAACGGAACATCGCTCTGATACCATTTAATCCACAATACGAATAGAGAAACCCTAAAATGAATAATTGTACGAAGAACACACCAATTGGTTGGGAAAATCCCTTTAAGAGCTTCAATTGCTTAATCGAAGTTAATTACAATGGAATTACTCTCAAGCCCTAAGTCTCTTTCTCCGAACTTTGATTGATCTAACCTCTAAGATAATCTAGCCTTGCCCATTTTATAGGGTTACAAGTTCCTAGTTACAAAATAGGACAAATATGCCCTTAAACGCCTAAAGAAATAGGCTGAATCAAGCCTCTGTTCGAACAGAACAAGTTTCTGTTCGAACAGAGAACATAACAGAAAGTGTATTCGAATAGACTTTAGTTGTATTCGAATAAAACACCTCAGAACTTAATCTATTTGAATATAAAATAAGTCTGTTGGAATAGACCAGAAGTCGTTCGAACGACTCCAAATCTCGTTCGAACGACTTTAGTTAATTTTCACCAAAACTTCCCTAGATCCTCCTGGATCAGACAGAGGTAGGAAGCATTGGTGTCTTCATCAGAGACTGGAATGGGGACCCTATCAAAGCTTGTGCGGGGACTTACATGGCTTGTTCTATTATATTTCTTGAGTTACTTGCCATCAAGCAGATTGTTTTAATGTGTGGTTGTACACAGACTCTTCTACAGCCTTGCAGCTATTCACAACTGACAATAAGCACCCATGGGATGCTAAAAGATTGGTTTCACAAATTAGAAGGTTCAGGAATGATTGTGAGCACATTTTGGTGCTCCACAAATACAGGGAAACAAATAGGGGATCTGATTGGCTTACTAAAGTAAGACCAGTACAGGTTTATGTTACTTATGGACCTTGATGAGTTCAGTCTTGAGCTCCAGAAGATTGTTGATGAGGACAAAAAGGGGTGTATATACACAAACCTGATTCTTTTTTAGTGAGAGGTAGAAGGTATTGCAGGGTCCGTCTCATGAAATGTTGTTGTGGTTGTTGATGAGTGGGTTCTTGAAGGCAGTAATTCTTGTAGGAACTTTTAGTGTTCTCTAAGTTCCTTCTGAGGAAATTATTGCACTTCCAGTTTTCTTTGGTGTTCTAGGCCCTCTTTCCCACAGTCTGTTAGGGCAGGAGTTGTCCCCACCTTGTAATTAGTTTTTTTTTTTCCCTTTAATACCATGGGGGTTAGTCACCCAGCTTGCTCTGTAAAAAAAAGGTAGGCTCTTATTGTGTTTCAGCTTATTACAACCTGCTAGAGCGCGTTTAGTGGTGTAACGAAATAATCAGCAGTATTTGTGCTCAATTTTAATTCTTTAGTATCAACTCAAAGGTCCAAACGAGTATAACACACTAATAGTACTTTACCACTAAACTGCCCAATATTTATTTTCTAATGTTCTCTCTCCGAAATGACATTATATAAACGTTTACGACAAATTTTAATATCCCAAAATAACATGGTGTAGACAATTGAACATATCTTCATTCAGTAATTTCAGTCTCTCTGAAGTAGTTTCAATCTACACATCCAAGGGTTTCAAAGAAGTCCCAAGTTTACACGATCTTTGATTTTGAAGCTTTTACAGCTTGCACAAGAGGTTGTCATAATAGTGTGTTTCAACTCTTGAAAGAATGTCCTGCCCTTGTATCATTTTCTCATTTATCAACCAAAGCAGCTCCCTTTAAAACAATATCTTGATTGTTTATCCAACTTTTAACAGTTTTTATGATAATCATATTTGGTGCAGCCTGAATTAGCCAGCATAAAATAGTGTGGATCCATCTCGACCGGTAGTTTTGTGGCATATTTGCAGTCGCAAATGCAGGGTTGCAACCTGATATAGCCTCCGAGAGTCCAAGGCATCACAACAGATCTTGCCTCACCCTAATGTTAGACCTCGCATATGTGGTTGCAACAAGCGACCGACCAGGCGAGGATTAATACTTTCTTACCTAACCACATCAAATGTTTTTAAATAGTGAGAACTTTAGCTTAGCATACACCTTTACCGAGCAGCAATAACTCCAATATCTGAAGATGTCTTTTAACTTTATTTTTAAAGTGCCCTTAGATGAACTGCAATACTTCTTTAATTTTGCGATAGTTGTTAAGGTTAGGAATTGGTAGCTTCCACTTAATAGAGTTCTCAAGGTTAGAAGTAGGGGAGTCGTTAAATAGGGGCACTAGCTTCCAACATCATCTAAAGTTGTATAGTTAATGTTCTTTTGTTTGAGTTTTGAATATTGTGAGCAGATGTCGTTCTTGACTATATTGAGTAAATAAACTATAAGGGGTCGTTCGGTAACGATTATGATAAGTGATTATGCCATTGAAATTTGATAATGACTTATATAAATGATTATGAGGACTTAATTAGGGGTTTGACAACCATTATTATAATTGATTAATTAGAATGATAATTAGATACTTGTTTTACTAAAACTGAAAAGTGCTATAAAATTTTGTCGTTTTGTCGAGTTTAACATTTCCAGGACTTCAAAACTCTTCACCCAAAAGAGAAAAAAAATCTCAAAAATTTGTTTTTCCTGCTTCAGATCTACTAGGGCTTGGTTCGTCGTCTTCAGATCTACTCGAGTAAGATCTCTCTCTCTCTCTCTCGTACAAGAGATCTCATAAAGGAGGGTTTAGTTTCATCTCTCTGTTTTGCTGAAATCCTGTAAGAGATAGATTATTAGTGCTCAAGTCCTTTTATTGGGCATCATTAAGTTGCAGTTTTGATCTAAGGTATGCTTAATTAGTCTTACATTTCAGTTCTGAAGATGGTTTTGCTACAAAAATATATATGTTGAGATTGATTTTCATACAAATCCAATATCACTAAGTTTTGGGTTTGTACGATTGACCTTGACAAGATCTGATGTGAGGGGATGTGAGACTTTTCTGGGGTTTAGTCTCCATAAAATCAAATGTGTAGATGAGTTTGGTAGTTGGAGCTTAGAGCTCCCCAACACTGTCATCTTCTATGTAATATTTCTAATTAGATTGGGGTTTTACGATCTCTTATATACTACATGATAATCAAGATTGGGTAGTTATTTGAATGTTGTTGCAAGGTGTTGGCTAATTCAGGATTTATCTCTTTCAAAGTTTAGGCATTGAAAGTTGATCATCTTCGAATTTACTTGTTTCAAACTTCGCTTTGGTAACCCTAGCGATATCAACTAATGCGTCGCTTAGTTCGGAGGCTTTTGCTACTTTTTTTCCACAACTGCTCTCGGTTGTTTGTAACGATTTTCGCTTGTTGGAATAATTACTTTCAAAAATAAAAACATTTATATCATAATCGTTACAAACGGCTCCTCTCTCTCTCTCTCTCCCCCCCCCCCCCCATGGAGACATTTGCATCAAATTACTTTTAGATACTAACACAAATGCAAGTAAAGCATGTCATAATTCTCTCTTTTTCTTTCTGTCCCTACAGATAGAGCCTATGTTCTGATCGCAACCTAATAGACGGAAGAGTCTGTAATTGGGGCAATTCCAAACATTTAGATGTACCCTGTTTGGTTTATGTTTTCAAATAGTTGACTTCTACGAACAGATCTAGGATACATGGAAATACCTTTTGCTTTCAGAAATCTCTCTTCCTCGCCAACCCGCCTTCGCAATACATTGAGCAGTGACCCAAAATATAAAGCAAACACTGTGCATGTAATCGTGATGACATTGTAAGGCATACTAAAGTCGGGAGTAGCCAAAGGAACGAGTAGTACTTCAGTGTACGACAAGACAGTATTCTTCTCCTGTGTAACATTTCCAGGCAACTAGAAGGATTAACAATATAACAAAAAAGAAACCATTTCGAATGACTTAATATAGCAGAAGTAACCAGTACCTGGAATTTTAGAAGCAATGATGAACAGGTGGTGTTCTCTTCAAGATAATAGGTACTTGTGTCAGTGTCCGGAAAGCTAATCACAGCTGATGGAATGTCGAATCCCTGATTAGCATCTGGAGGATAATCGTCTATATGTAAAAATCCCTACAAAGAACATCAGAATTTAGCATTAACCCACTAACAAAATTTTATCATATGAGACCCACCCAACAGTTCCCTAGTCAACCCCATTGGCATATAAAGTAATAGAGTCATTGTTAAACTGCCTTTATGATAACTTGCTGATAGAGTGGGAAAGTACTTGCACAAAACCACATCCGGTTCAAAGCATGCTAGCTGAAAATGGCTGAATTTATGCTCCAGCTTGAGGAGTGTAGGGGCTAACATGTGTAACAGTATGGGGAAAATATGTTCACACAATTTGCTATTTAATATCTGTATTAAGTGTGGTTTTCTGGACATATTGTGGCCTGCTGGGAAAAATATGTCGTCTGACTTTTGTATTGTTGTTCTATTTTCAGGTTGTACTCTTTTCACCTCCGAAAGTTTCTTTTTAGAAAATCAATATATTATTTTCACTTTCCCAACAATAACAAAAATCTTCTTCCCTCAACATTGGTAAGCGAGTAATTTGGTTGTCTCTACTCAGAGCTTCTAGGACAACAGTTACTCTTCAATTAGATCCAGAGGAGTTCCGGCCAGCCCAAAAAAAACTCATATCAATAATAGCAGGATTCTTAGTCTGCCTGAGATTTTTTTTTTCTTTAGTGTGCGTTTGGCTTCGGCTTGTATTACTTTTTACCTCAGAGATTCATTGTGCTGCCGATAAATTTTACCTTTTCTGAAAAGAAAAAAAACTACTCTCCAAATCGTGACAGTCAAGTTTGATCATTTTGAATGCCTTGACTGCAAAATTATCTAACTTGCGCGGAGAGAAAACAGCAAGAACCCAAAATCTGCTGAAACATATACCAGATATAGAAAGGGAGAAGCAGAGAACTTTAGGCTCATGTCCTGGCTCCTTAACTCAATTAAACCCATACCATTCCAGGCTATCCTTTCATGATGACTGCTTGATAGCTCTACAAAGCGATTTCTGTAGCTCCTCCACTCGATAAAACCCTGTACCAGTCAAGACTATCTTTTCTTGGAAACCGCTTAAAATAGGAAGCATTTCCTCAAATCTACTCCTAAATCAAGAATAATCCCGCGTGCCTTGGACACAGGAGTAAGTGCTGTCAGAGTAGTTCTGCTGAGTTCATAAAATTTGTGAACAGTTTGATCAGTACCAGCCCTTCTAGAAGTTTGAATCTCTACGTGTTTTCGTGTTTTGTAATAAATCAAAAGATTAAAAACCCATTGAATGTTTATTTTCTTAAGACCCCTTTTGAAGCACTTACTCCAGATCCTTGTTACTTACCCCAGATCCTTGTGTACTCCCTGCTGCCCTTTGCAGTTTTTGGATGTGCTTCTTTTGTACATACTTTAGGGCCAAAACTCAAGTAGACCTCGACCCTGAACTGTACGTTTCTTGGTTATTCTGAAACTTAGTCAAAGGGTTATAAAGACTACCGTCCACCATCAAGGGCATCTCCTATCAAGGGCAACTCCTATCTGCTGTCATTTGTAACTTACATTACACATTATCAACCAGACTGAGAGACAATTCAGCGCACCATAACTAAAGGTTTAGACAAAAAGGCAGAAACAGGCACCACTCTCCTTCCAAATTGACTACTTTAAATTAAGTTAAGCTTGTAGTCTTTCCGGTTTGCATATTTAATCTCAGGTATCACATTCACTACCCCTTTGATTTTGATTTTCTTAGTACTCTCCGCACAGGAAACGAAGTTTGATTATTATGAAAACTTATATCCTTTCTGTTGTTTTTATACGGCTTTCCTGTCATCTATTTCATATCGATTATCAGACGACATGTTCCCCTGTTGTGAAAATGCTCCATCCTGAAAATTGTATCCTTAACTGCAAACTACTCATAGGATCTCCATCACCTAAATTTTAAGAATGTCTTCCTTCAAGGTAAACTTCAGGAGAATGTGCATATGGATAGACCGCCTGGTATCTTTTTTCCAGGTCAGGATAAAAAAGTTCGTTATCTAAGGAAATCCCTGGATTATGTCAATCATTAAGGGCTTGGTTTAATCAGACTACGGAGACTATGCATGAGATTGGGTATAAGAACTGTCCGTCTAATCACAAATTGTTTTGCCACCACTACATTTCGATAACTAATTGTACTTGATCCTAGTGGCTTGATGATGTAAATCTAATGTTAAATAAGTTTACACATAACTATACCACTTTTTATATCTGCTTATTCCGCATTTAAATGTTTGTGGTAAGAGCAGGCACATGTTTAAATTCAGATCATAGTATAACAAACGAAAATACAGTAACCAAGCATAGCTAAAATCAATACAAATGTTAAAACATACCTTATCGAACTCTATAGTCAGTGCTGCTGTTTTCACACTGCAAGGAAGTCTCATAACCATCTCCATTACCCCAAGCGATACCCTATCTTCAGAAGGCGCGACACGTATTTTCTCCACAACCTCTGTAACTATCTCCAACCGTCCATCTATAACAACTTGTAAAGTATGGAAATAAAGTTTAACATACCAAGGAACGGCCTGGAAAATGACCACCTGCAGTTTACACCCATCTCCAGCAGCATTACCTCCCATTACCCCAGCACTATATTCTGTAGATCTCAATAAGATAACAATAGAACCCCTTTCATTGCCACTACCGGTCAAGAATCTAGTAGCATGAAATGGTGCTTGTGGGGATGACCAAACTACAGGAAGTTTCCAGGTTAACCCAATATCCAAAATATCATAACTACTGTCAAGGGAGAATCCATATAAAATAGATAAGCTCTCACTAGAAGAACTATTTACCTCCTTAATCACCTTGTCTGGGATAACAGACAACTCAAAAGCTGGGTTAGAGGCTGCCTCGACGCCAATTTTTTCACTCTTTACTCCTAACTTATTGAGTTCAAAAACTAAAGCCCTATCGAGAGCAAAGAAAATAGTGCTAGTCTTTGCAAGAGCGCACTTTCCGCTAACTTTTCTTCCGAAAATTGAGCTAATGGACCAACTTGGCTGTAACAGTTTGCTACTACTTTTGTAGCCTGGTTGAAGTACAATGGTAAGTGTTTGTTCAAGTTTTATACCAAGTTCAGTTGACACTAACCGCAAACGTTGTGAATGATAAAATCCTCTATAGATGGAAGGTCTATCAAGTAATGAGGCAAGACCAGCTTTATCTCGGCATGGAAGCAGCTTCAACCAGGGAGTTAAGTTTTCAGTGCAAACAGCCTCGCGGGGTAATGCACCATATCTCAGGTTATCTGCATATGGTGGGAACCCCGAAGTGGGAGCCGAATACGTAGTCGTAGACTCTAGGAAGTTTACAGAAGCGCAAAAGAGTCCTGATAGTGCGTGGGTCAAACTTTTCCAGGTTACATCAACTTGATCAAGTGGAACATTGAAGATTGCCCACAACTCGACTCCAGGAGGCTTGGCATTGCTGCTTGAGACTGGATCAAATCCACCCCAGGTCTCATAGTTCCATCGACCTTGTGTGAAAGACAGCTCCATTTCACGAATTTGAAATTTCTCGACCTAGTCCAACAACATAAATGTATTTGGCATTAGGTTCTGGAATTTTACTGATTTCACAAGTAGTCAGTTCCTGTACTCTTGCAATCTCGGGTTTACCAACAAAACTTTACTCATCTTCTTCTATTCTCCTCTCTACCAACCTTGAACCCTTGGAATTATGGACTCAAACATGTCTAGACAGCCACAAAGGCCAAGAAGGTTGATAAAGAGGAGAATAGAAGAAGATGAATAAGTTTGGGGGATGCACTTAAAAATGAGCTTAAATAGTAGATATGTTTGACAACCGAAGTTCGTTGTTTTGTGTTATGTGATAAACAATTCGGTCAAAAATGACTAACCAATTTACCCCCAATTTGTGTTGAATCGGGGATGTAAAGTGAATCGGGGACCAATTGTGGTAAATTGGTTAGTCGTTTTTGACCGAGCTGTATATCACATAACACAAAATAACAAACTTCGGCTGTCAAGCATATCTACTATTTATGTCCATTTTCATAAACATACCCAGAAAGAATCTGAAGAACAATTTTTATATTAAGTTGTAATAACAAAATCTTCCAAGATGATTATGAATTTTATAAAAGAATAGGAGACATACCAATTGATAAATAGCCTTGGGGAAAAGACTGTAGTGGCGCCCATGGGTTTCCGCAGAAGGAACTTTATTTTCAAAATGGAAATGAGCAAGGACCTTGCGATCAGGTAGGGGTCTCAATAATAGCTCCTCCGAGAACTCTTCATCTCCTTTTGATCCATTGAGGCAGAATAACACTAACAGGGTGAAGAACTGAATTAGACGTAAAAATGCCATTAATAAACGGAACTTGCACCTCAATGCTCACTAGCACTACCAAGTTATCAGACCCATCAATCACCATCAACTATTTGTCTACCTCCATGACTCCTGCAATCAAAAAACTCGTAAGATAATCATGTATAATAGTCTAAAGCATAGAAGAATACACTAAATACGAACTGAACATCTTCATTTCTGCCGTAAATTGGGTTGTTTAGAGTTTTGTATTTGAGCTCTAATGGGTTAGAAAAAGAAATCACCCAGAAATCACTCAATTTGGGGTTCAATCGTTTAGTTAAGAGAAACCCAGAAAAGATTTCATCTTTGTTGAAGTTGAGGTGCTTGGATTCAGTATTTTGATTCCTCATTTGCAATTTTGATTCTAAAATCTACAAAAGAGAGACATTTGTGTTTTTATTTCAATCAAATCACAACAACAACAAGAATGAAATTAGAAGAGATTAGGGTTTACCTGAAGTGGGCTTAGATCAGAGTTGAATGACTACTGAAATGAGATAATGGAGGAACTGACTTGATCTCCCTCTCTAGTAGTCTCTGCTCACTTCTTTTTTTGGTTTCTGCTCTTTCTAAAGTTTGCAGAGGGTTGGACGTAGCATCTCCAGCAGCAGTAGCTTAAAACTTGTAAGACCAATTAATTTTTCCCTTCCCTCTCACATAAAGCAACATCCATATGGTCATTTAAAATTTGAGAACATAAGTCTTATTCTTTTTTCTTTTTCTTTTTTTGATTGGTAAACCATACATTAATAAACAGCAGTATTTACAAAAGAGGTTCCGTCGGCCTGTAGAGATACCTGCAACCATTCAGGCAGGGAACCAGTCCAAGTAAGGCCAAAATTGTCACCTACGGGTCTAGTGGCAATCACATGGGCAACTAAATTAGCAGTGCGGGATACAAAATATATGTTAATTTTAATCAACTGTCCAAACAAAACCAAACAGTCCTGTAGAATAGCTTTAGTCGTCCAGGAAATCGTTGCTTCGTCGTTCTTACAAAAGGAGTGAATCGCCTCAGCATCAGTCTCGATAATTACTCTCTGGAGTCCTCGCTCCTGGGCCCAGAGGACCCCATCCAGAACCGTTAATGCCTCGCCTTCTTCACTAGACGCGAATCGGCGAGAGGAAGCTCGGCCTGTACTAAATGTATTGTAAGTACCACAGATAACTAAACCAATATGATTAAACAGTTTATCTTTACAGAAAGAGGCATCCACATTTATTTTTTCCCAACCTAGGACTGGAGGAACCCAAGAAGCCTTGAAAGCAAGTCGGTCATTTCAAAAAATCGGTTCATTATACAATAATTTATTAATGGTCAGGAAATAGAGAAAGCCAGTACATAGAGAAAGCCACCAATGTCCATGTGGCTCGGTCAATAGGCCAAGTCGGGGGTGGCGAGATCCACATCTCAATCCACGCTGGAAGAGAGAGATGAGACAACCCATGTAGCAGACCCTCAAAGGTCATGCCAAACTAGACCGCTCGTGTAAAAGAGCACTCCTGGAGGAGATGATGCAAGGTCTCGACGGGGGTTGAGCACAGCGGACAAGAAATATCAGCCAGTCCTAAGCGCTCACCAATTTTAGCCCGACAGGGTATCATATTTCGTAAGCATTTCCAGGCAAATAACTGTGCTCTAGGAGTAGCCCTATTATGCCAGAATTTGAGATAAAAGGATGGTTTTCCCGTAACCGGCTCCAAATATATCCTCCTCATCAGGACGCGATAGGCTGATTTGATCGAAAATTTGCCATCTTTAGAGGGACACCATTTCAGACTATCCAGTTCACCCATCCGTGGAAGGATGATATGGGATATAAGATCGGCCGAAGCATCATCGCACCATTTATAAAGTTTGTCACTCCTCCAGGTGCGTCGAATCGGATCAATAAAATGATACACTCATTGAGGTCGGTTCATCAACGGACAATCCCTCCTCGGGGACAGGTATCCTCCCCCCAGCGAGAGATACCACTTATCCGTCCAAAACAACACCTAACGACCTGATCGAATCTGCCAGCAGGAATGAGCACTAACCGTCGCAATGGCAGAATGAATACTGCGCCAAGTCCACGATGAATCTGCTTTCGGGCAGGCATGAAGAACGGAACAATTCATGAAGTATTTGGCCTTGAGGACCTGTCCCCATAGGTCGTCAGGCTCCTGATGAAGCTGCCAAACTAGCTTAGAGATATGTGCCTTATTAGTATCCCCTGCCTCCCTAATACCCAGCCCTTCTTCACGCTTTGGACGGCAGACTTCCTTCCATTTTTTTAAATATAACATTTTTTAGGCATCTTTCCCTTTTCCCCACCAAAAGTCCCGTTGAACCCCATTGATTTGTTTACAGGTAGATTTTGGTAAGACAAAGCAGGACATCTGATACGTAGGGATCGTCGAAGTCACAAACTTAATCAGGACAGTACGTCCTGCCTGGGAAAGGAGTTTCCCTCGCCAAGATTGCAGCCGATTAGAAATACGCTCTTCAATACGACGGAAGGTCTGAGCTTTGGACCGGGCAAAGAAAATATTTGTCCCCAGATATCGTTCATCGGAAGGCATGACTTTAATTTTGAGAAGGCGGGCGACAAGACGACACAGACGATGAGGGAGATTCTTACTGAAGAAAACTCTCAATTTTTCCAAATTTAGTTGTTGACCCGTCGCTACGCAGAATTTATCAAGGATAGATTTCATCTCGGACGCTTTAGCAATATCCGCACGACAAAAAAGAAGACAATCATCCGCAAAAAGAAGGTGAGACACCGAAGGTGCCCGACGGGAGGCTTTGAGGCCATGAATTTTCTGTTCCGCTTCCTTTACTCCCAATGCCTGTGAAAGGCCTTTCATCAGGATGATAAACAGGAAGGGAGAAAGGGCGTCGCCCTGCCAAAGTCACCGACTAGGTGTAAGAAACCCATGGGCAGATCCATTAATCAGGACAGAGTACCGTACCGTAGAAATACATTGCTCAATCCAATGGCACCAGGTCGGGCTGAAGCCAAGGGTTTCAAAGGATTGTATCAGTGTTCCCCATTCGATCTGATCATAAGCTTTAGACATATCTAACTTGATACCGCATGAAGTAAAGATCATATAAGTTTTCCAAACAACTCATGGCCATTGATAAAGTTGCAGTTCTCGACCCTTCTCCTTGCCATTGTTTAGAGATTTAATATATAACCCCAAAAGATGATTTTATTTTTCCTGAGGATATGTCAAATTCGTATAAAAGAGTTTTGTTTTGGGGAATGATTCAATAGTTAAAAACCTTTTTTTTTTGTCTAATCTATTTCCAAACACATTGTTGATTTTAGCTTTGGGCAATCCCAAAATTTCCAAATTCTCTCTAAAAAGTTAATATCTTGAATAACTTATTTTTAGCATTATACTTGTTTTAATTTTTTTATATTAATTTGTTGGCCATTGATGAAGCTGCAGTTCTCAGTCCTTCTCCTTGCCATTGTTTAGAGATTTAATATATAACCCCAAAAGATGATTTTATTTTTCTTGAGGTTATGTTAAATTCGTATCAAAGGGTTTTGTTTTGGGGGATGATTCAATAGTTAAACACCTTATTTTGTCTAATCTATTTCCAAATACATTGTTGATTTTTAGCTTTGGACAATCCCAAAATTTCCAAATTCTCTCTAAAAAGTTAATATTTTGAATAACTTATTTTTAACATTATACTTGTTTTAATTTTTATATATTATTTTTTTGGCCATTGATGAAGCTGCAGTTCTCAGCCCTTCTCCTTATCATTGTTTAGGGATTTTAATATATAACCCCAAAAGATGATTTTATTTTTCATGAGGATATGTTAAATTCGTATCAAAGGGTTTTGTTTTGGGGGATAATTCAATAGTTAAAAACATTTTTTGGTTTAATCTATTTCCAAACACATTGTTGATTTTTAGCTTTGGGCAATCCCAAAATTTCCAAATTCTTCCTAAAAAGTTAATATTTTGAATAACTTATTTCTAACATTATACTTGTTTTGATTTTTTTTATATTAATTTATTGTGGGTCACAAAAATTGTGTAAAAGAGCTCAATACAATAGATGGCTGCAGAAATAAAAAGGAACAAAAATCCAAAAATTAAATTGAAGCTCTTTATAGTTTTACTCAAATGAGGGATTGGAAAGCTCTTCCAGTTTTGCCCCAATGAAGGATGATAGCGGTTTGGGCTTTCGTAATTGAGAATATTTTGAGGTCTCATCCTTTGAGAAGAACTTTTGAGCAGGATATAAAACCTCACCATGTATACGTAGGCGCAAGTGTATTATGTGGTTCTTAATGGATACGAAAAATACAAATAATACAGAGTGACCGAAATGCAAGAGACAATTAATAATCCCACTATTTTGAATGGCTAATTTGGACAATAATAATACAACTTTCAACTAGTTCAGAGTTCCAGCAAAATAAACAAACAATATTTTTTACGGTTCAGGTTCAGCAATCAAGCTTCATATTCATAATAAGTGTTCAGAATCAGTAAAAAAACAAACGACCTCTTAGGATCCTAGGATTTCTAAAATTGGTTAAGTTTCCATTTTAGGCTTTGGGAGTACGACTCCAAATTGGCAGTCTTTCATTACCCTATTTGTCCAGTTCATGGGGAAGATATAATGATGTGAATCATCTCTCATGTTCGTTTCTCACATGTCAACAAACTATTTATATTTATGTCTTTTGATTCAAGCCACTCTGCCAGAGATGCTTAGTAGGTTTTAAGAAGTTTCTAATTAACCAACACAAGGTTAAGAGGGTACTTTTCCCAGTTTCCAGAATATTCCTAATTAGGGTTTCCACCCATTATGTTCTATAAAAGGGAGGCTAGGTTCTCTGTTTGAGGGAGGTTGTTGAAGTTGATGATTTGAAGTACATTAAGTTTAGGTTTTAGTTTAAGCTTTTGTTTAGTTTTGATTTGAAGTTAGTTTTGTGTTTTAGTGTTAGTAAAAACCGTCATTTTAATTAGGTTAATGTTTATCAATCCGAGTTCTTGCTTCCGCGACTCAGATTTACGTTAAATTTGTACCAGAGGTAGCAAGATTTTGCGGGAATTTTTTTTTTCCATCATCTGCTACAGTATTTTCTGCGTTGCTATATTAATCTCGGGGTAACTGTTACAGTAATTTCCGCATTGCTACAGTGATTTTCAGGTAATTGCTACAGTACTTTATGCATTGCTACAATGTTTTTGGGGACTGTTACAGTGTTTTTGATTGTCGCTACAGTGATATTTGCAAATAAATTTTCTAATGGCATCAATAAAGAATCCTGCAAATAAGCTACAAGTTGCTTATTTATCCAACGAATTCTCCAAAAAGCTCGAAGTAATCGATAAATTGTCCAACAAGTTCGACAGGTTAATGTAGGCAATCGTTTTGGGTACTCTCAAAATCCCTACCCAACAAGTAACGGTGACGAATTTGCCACCAACGGAAATTTTGCCATCAATTTATGACGACTATCCCCAAGATGTCGAAGTTACAAAACCGACAAATATTGGCATCGAAAAGGCTGCCGGTTTAAAATCCCTAAACAGCGTAATCATCGTCGATTTATAAGTAAAAGAAACCTCACACATGTCCAACCAGGCTCTTATGAATCGTACTTTCACACAAGATTGTGAATTTTTGCCAGACAATTATTGGGACAAACCCCCAATATTTGACGATTATCCAGATGATGTCATTGAGAAAGAGTTCGTTGATCCATTTTGGGAGGGCTTTTTAGCAAGTTTCGAGAAGCGAATAACAATGTTTTCTTCAGTTTTGGGTATTGATCGACTTAAAGATGTTAGTGACAACATGGTACCCCCGCTCTTGGGTACGACCTTGGGTTACGGTAAATTTGGAGGTAGAGTTAAAAGTTTGAAGATGGGTAGGCTGCATCAAAGAGTTTCGAGTTTCGTGATATTCCAAAATTTGTCAATTTCGTGGTCGAAATCTTCCGAAGACGGAGGGTTTGATGTGAATCATCTCTCATGTTTGTTTCTCACATGTCAACGGACTATTTATATTTATGTCTTTTGAATCAAGCCTCTCTACTAGAGATGCTTAGTAGGTTTTAGGGAGTTTCTAATTAACCAACACAAGGTTAAGAGGGTATTTTTCCCAGTTTCTAGAATATTTATAATTAGGATATCCACCCCCTTATGTTATATAAAAGGGAGGCTAGGTTCTCGGTTTGAGGGAGGTTGTTAAAGTTGATGATTTGAAGTAAATTAAGTTTAGGTTTCAGTTTAAGCTTTTGTTTAGTTTTGATTTGAAGTTAGTTTTGTGTTTTAATGTTAGTAAAAACCCTAATTTTAATTATGTTAACGTTTATCAATCCGAGTTCTTGCTTCCGCGACTCAGATTTACGTTATATAACATTAGATTCTTTCGATAAGACAATTCTGTTTTCACCATTTACTAGTAGTAAGTAACTATGATTTGGGTGGCCCTAATTTTTATATACTAAACCATTTGAATCCCCTGTTTTGCTCAAAAAATTGGGGGTCAAGGCGGATGTTTCGTCTTACTACAATAACCAGTAATGGCAGACGAGTCAACGACATCTGGTATAATCAGAATCGAAATAAGACGATAAGTGTAAAGTACTAAATGACGGTAGTAATAATCCTTGACCATGTGTTCCTTCTTCAAAAAAATGTGAAGTACTCGTAGGGTAGCATATAAATGTGTGTTTCATGAACTTAGTATGTGAATTGAGTAGATGATATTGGTCTTGTAATGGACAATCAACCTACTTAGTGTATTTTTGTTGGGAGATGGAGATGTAAATATCATAAGAGCATCTCCAACAAAGTGGTATGCTGTTCCGGTTTACCATACCGGTATTCCAGAATCGCATACTGTTTTGGTCCAACAACAAATTACATTTTTTTTTCTTGGGCACTGAACGGTTCAACGCCTAGTATCTATAAATCATTACTTTTCCCCATGGACAGCTGTATTAAAAAAATTGTTAGGCGCTGAACGGTTCAGTGCTTAGGCGGTATGCGCATACTCCTCGCCAAGGTTAGGTTTCGCATACTTTGGAGGGGTATGGGGGTGAGTATGTTGAACATCATACCCCTGTTGGATGGGATTTTTTGCAAGAGTATGGGAAAACCTTAACAGCATACCACTCTGTTGGAAATGCTCTAAAAAATAGGCTTTACTTGATTTTCTAATTGGACTAGGCTTCAAGTTTAATAATGTTTTCGCTCAATAACTATATTTTGTTGTGGAGTGATGGCACACGAGTGGTGACAAATTATGCCATTAGTGCGAAGATAATAATTAAAGTCATTGGAGAAGAATTCATGACCAATATCAGTTTAAAGAATTCAAATTGAGTGAATTCGAGTTTTGATAAAAATGAAAAAATGCTTCAATTGGTACTAGTTTGCTTCAAACTTATGACATATATTCAACAACAATAAAAACCAAGTGTATCGAGTGAATCGCAAACTAATGTTAAAAAATATTGGATATTGTTAGGAGTTGGGTCCAAGCCCTTGTTAGGAGCCCAATAGGGTTGGGGTATCCTATACAGACTCCTAGCAAGCCCATAGGCTCAATAGGGTTATGGGAAGAGTTATAGTAGAATAGGGAATCCTTCTGGGTTACCTATATATATCACTGTGCTATGTACAGAGAACACGATTATGATAATCAATAAATCTCTTTCTCTATTTCTCCCTTGTTCATGCTTTAGTATTATTCTGTTCTAGATTGATCATATCCCAACAGATATTACATAAAGAATGTGTTTTATAGCCTCCCTATAGGTTGCAGCTATTAAGTTCTATCAAAGAATCATTCGATATATAACTAATAAGGAAATATAATAGACATTGTGACATTTGCCACATCCATATTCTGCACCCATTTAAATGAAACAAGGATAAAAGACGCAAGAAGGGTAATTCGCGTTCAAAGTTGAAATCACATAAAGATGTGGAGTGCTATGAGTATCACAAGAAAGGGTATATCAGACGGAATTTTCCAAGTCTAGAGCAAGAGAAGAAAGAAGGTAAATGCAACACTGTGCATGTGGTAAACGAATGGTTGTGTGATGATGGCGAGTAGCTCTAACTTGTTAGAAGATGAATGGATTCTTAATAGCAGATGTTAATACCACATGTGCGCCAAGAGGGAATGCTTTGATTCCTACCAAAAGATGAATGGCGGAGTTGTTTTAATGGGGGATCATGGAACCTATAGAACAATTGGCATGGGTTCAATTCGGATCAAGATGCACGATAGTGCTGTAGGAACTTTGAGAAATGTCAGACATATTCCAAAATTGAAAGACAACCTTATTTGTATAGGTACTTTAGGTGATAAAGGGTACAAGACCCTAGTTGTGATGCAAGGAAGCAAGATGGGCAACAATCTATACAAACTTATCGGGGATACAGTTTCTGGTGGGGTTGTGGTTGCTTCTGAAGAAGGCCCATCTTATATTTGGCATATGCGCTTAAGGCATATTAGTTAGAGATGCCTAAAAGTGTTAAGCAAACAGGATTTTCTTAGAGGTGTGAAGGTGAGCAAGCTAGATTTTTGCAAGTATTGTGTGTTCGGTAAGCAACATAGGTTGAAGTTTAGTAAGGTTATTCACAATACATAAGGTACCCTTGATTACATACACACGGATGTATGGGGACCTTCGAAGGCTGGTACCAGGTAAATTGTTTCGTTTATTGATGATTTTTCTCATTATGTTTGGATATACCACATGAAAATGAAAGATCAGGTATGAGAAATATTTAAGAAGTTTAAGGCTATGGTTGAGAAATAGACTGGGAGAAGCATTAAACGGGTTCGTTCTGATAATGGTGGAGAGTATAAGAATGATCCACTCCAAGAGTTCTATAAAGCCGAGGAAATAGTTTGACATTGGTCTACTTCGTTTACACCTCAGTAAAATGGGGTTGCAGATAGGATGAACCGTACATGGCTCGAGAGGGTACAATGCATGCTATCCAATGCTGGCTTGGGTAGAGATTTCTGGGGTGAAGCAGATAACACTGTTGTTATATAGTCAATTGATCACCCTCAACATCGATTTATTGTAAGACACTGGGTAAGTTATGGTCAGGGTCTCCTGTGGATTACAGTAAACTGCGAGTTTTTTGGGTGTCCGACATATTTTCATGTTCCGGAAAGTAGGTTGGATCCACGAGCAAGAAAAGGGTTCTTTCTCGGTTTTTGAAAGTTGCGTGAAAGGATATCATTTGTGGTGTCCAGAGACAAACAAGGTTAAGATCAACGGGGATGTGACTTTCGATGAGTCTTCAATGTACAATAAGGCTCCTACTGAAGAGGGTGTTTTGAGTGATGTTCAGCATGTGGAGCCGGCTACTCCAAGAGATATCTCCTTTGATCCTAACTCATTAGAAGTTGAAAAAGGTGAAGTTCTTACTGTGGAACCTATTGAACAGCTAGAATATCAAGTACCTACGGGTACAAGTCAGCAACAAACATCCTTAGCATGTCAAAGGGAACCAAGGCTAAATCAGGGCAAACCTCCGGTCCGTTATGGGTTTGAAGAAGAAGAAGATGATGTACAAGATTTTGCAGCATATGCATTACCGTCCATTGGTGATTATCCGTTCTCATTTTGCGATGCATTACAGAGTAATGAAAGCGAGAAGTGGAAGGTTGCAATGGGTGAGGAAATAAATTATTTTTATAAGAATCGTACATGAAATCTTGTGAGTCTACCGAAGAACGAGCGAGCAATTGGTTGTAAGTGGGTGTTTGCAAAGAAAGAAGGCTTAGACGGTGTGAGTGATGTACGGTACAAAGCTCGATTAGTAGCAAAAGGGTTTGCCCAACGTGAGGGCATCGATTATGGTAAAGTGTTTTCACTTGTTGTGAAACATACTTCAATTTGTTCTCTTTTGGCGATTGTGATCTTACTTAATCTTGAGTTGGAGAAACTCGATGTCAGGACAATATTTTTATATGGGGACCTTGAAGAATGCATATACATACGTCAGCCATATGGGTTTGAAACTGAGGGTAGAGAAGACAAAGTGTGTGAGCTGAAGAAGTCATTGTATGGGTTGAAACAATCACCAAGTACAAGAAGTTTGACACATTCATAGTGTGGTAAGGATTTTCCAGAAGTGAGTATGATAATTGTGTTTATTTTAAGAAGCTTTCTGACGGGTCCTTAATTTATTTGTTGTTATATGTTGACGATATGCCCCTAGCTGCTAAGAGCATGGTGCAGATTAATGAATTAAAGTCTCAATAATGGCTTGAATTTGAGATGAAAGATCTTAGTACACGAAGAAGATTCTTGATATGGAGATTAAGCGTGATCAAAAGAAGAGGCAGTTGTCTTTGTCATAACAACAATATCTCGAGAAAGTTTTCTTCCCATTTGGGATGGAGAAAGCAAAGCCAATGAGTACTCCTTTGGTGGCTCATTTTCGATTGTCAGCAGCTCAATCTCCTAAGACGGACGCAGAGAAAGCCAATATGGCTAATGTTCTGTATGCTAACGCAATTGGGAGTGCAATGTATGTCATGATATGTACACCCCATGATATAGCCCAAGCAGTCAGTATGGTAAGTCGGTATATGGCGAATCCTAGGAGGGGTCATCGGCAGGCAATGAAGTGGTTATTGAGGTACTAGAAGGGTACCTTGGATGTTTGCTTGATGCTTGATAGGAACGATAGTATGGCAAAAAAAATGTGCGGCTATGTTGATTCAGATTATGATGGTGATTTGGATAAACGAAGATGACGATAGGGTTTGTGCTTACTTTGGCAGGTGCTCCAATTAGTTGGAGATCAGTGTTACTATCAATTGTGACAGCCCAAGTGCTATTTATCTGGAGAAGAACCAAGTATACCATTCACGAACAAAGCACATAGCTGTCCGACATCATTTCATACGTGATGTGATTAAAAAGAGTGATATCTCTTTGGTAAATATTGATACGAAGAACAATCCCACTGATATGCTAACGAAGGTGGTTCCTGCAAGGACTAATTATAATCCTCGTACTCAGCCCGGTATTCGAGCTCACATAGTCCGTATAAACACACTGACAATCATCTAAAGATTGAGAGCAAGTAGATTACAATACAGACTTCCTCACCTACAGTTCGAGGATATTGAAGCATCTAGTAACATCGCACAGCAGAAGACACTCAGATATCCATCAACAGTTAGAGATCGTATCTTCATAAACAGTTCAAAGTTACAGCTAAAGTCATCAATAGATCCGTTACAGATCAACAAGTATCAAGACATTACAAAAGACCTCATAAAGACTCATCAAATACAGACGACCAAAACGTACGTCATCAATGTAATCAACGGTCATATTATAAGACCTATAAAAAGAAACCTGGAGATCAGAATCAACGACAGCTATTATCACCTACAGAAATCTTAGAGAAAGTTATCCCTACCAAAACTCAGATATTTAATCTCTTTCTCTTTGTAATAGCTAGAATCTATATAGACACCATTCTTTCAGAAATCCTCATGAGAGGTCGTGGTTTTTTACCCATTCAAGGATTTTCCACGCTAAATCTCGTGTTAATTACTTTCAGGTCTTAACCAAAATTTTATATTTCAAGGGTGTAAGGCACTATCTTCCTCCAATACGAAAATAGGCTATTACATTCCTATTTCCAAATTTGAGCATTGCTCTAACTTGCTAAACATCTTACAAGTTTGAGCGCTGTGGAGATGACTAGTGGCGGTGGCGTAGGTTTGATAGAAAAGATCAAGCCAAGATGGATTTATCAGAAAGTGGTTATGTGGCTCGACTCTCATTCTGGTGGAGATTGTTATGAAAAAATAGTGATTCGAATTTTGGAGCAAGGCTCCTCGATTCACGAAAGAGAAGAAAAGAGAATAATAGTTTTTATTGTTCCGTTCAAACTCTCGAATAATGTTTATAGTTGTTCCGTTCGAATAGAGAGTTTGAACAATTAATGTTCTTTTAAGGTCTGAGGTCTTCCGCTTAAACCGTCTGTTCAAACAGACAGTTCGAAAGGAGAACTTTTGTTCGAACTCCCTGTACGAACAGAGATTGTGAAGACAGTTTCCCAACTTGGCGAAAATACTTAAAGACTTAGTTTTAGAGCATTGGTTGCTTCTCGGGAAACATGTAATTATTGTAGCATATCCCAATACCTACAAGGGACTTAGGTTTAGAGACTTGAAATAAATTGTGAGTTACATCATTGATCAAGAGAGTGAGAGACTATAATCGATTTTGATAATTCTACTAGAATCTGGTGCTACCACCGAAGAGAGTTTTTCACTCCTTTGGGGGTTTCTTCTACTGCATCTATAGGTGTTCGTAAGTAAGTTTCCTTTTTGTTTGTCATTGATTTGATTTATTTCTTGCTAGTGTAATTATTAGAATCGAAAGAATAGGGTTTTACCGTTCTTCGCATTAAAGGGGAATTTCACGAGGGATTTTCATAACAATCTCAACATATCTTTCCAAATATAAACAAACCTAAATAAAATAAACTCCTAATACTAGCTCTGACAGAAAACATAAAACATAAGCTAAATAGATAGTATCATTAGCGGGTAAAAGACAACCAATCATAACGTGTCACATCAAACCCTCCGTCTTTGGAAGATTTTGACCGCAAAATCTTTACGGTAGAACTTTTTAAAAAATCTTGATGTCTTTTGCAGAATTTTCCCTACCCAAAAATTGAACCCAAGATCTTCAAATTTATATCTTGAAGAACATCCAAAATTGAAGGTTACATTGTTATTCGCTTCTCGAAACTCGCCAAAAAGCCCACCCAAATTAGGTCGACAAACGACAGGTTTTTGGTCGTGTTTCGCCCATTTTCTTGGCTCGTGCACTGTTGGAACACACCCCCTATTATATTTAAATCACTAATGGTATGTCCTAATACATGCCTATGAAGTACATTAAATTTTGAAATAAGTTGTTGATAATGTGGCATCGTGGGGTTCAAGTGCTGACGTGTCACCATTGTAGTGGAACACATACTTGATGACGCGGCTATTGTGAGGGTTGGCAGTAATGTGGCACATATGGGCCCTTAATGACGTGGTACTAACGTGTAAGGTGCAAACTAGGCAAAGTGGAAATCATAGTTCCTGATGTGGCATGGGTCAATTGATGAGACGTGTTAGGGGGTGGCGTCATCCCCAACCCACGTGACGTCAACATTAGCAGATCAGACATTGTCTCTGTTAAAAGGGGATGGGACCTAAAGTATGCATGTGTAGTAGTTATTGATAGTGTTGATGACGTTGGTTGATGTCTATGCAAATGAGGTGCGAGTCCCAACAGTTGATTCATCACTTTCGTTGTTTGATGTAACACGTGTTGTTGTGGAAACTATGGATAACGTCGGCATACATAAGCAGCACGACCTATCGTTATCAGTTGCCACAACATGTGATGTTGACATCACTGTTGATGATGTAATAGCGGACGTTGTTGAGGCTGACATGCGTGGGTGTGGACTGGAAGATGTCAACATGTGATGTTGACATCACTGTTGATGATGTAATAGCGGACGTTGTTGAGGCTAACATGCGTGGGTGTGGACTGGAAGATGACATTTTTCGTAGTTTTGTTGGTAATGGAATCAAATCTGGTGTATTATGGAACATCGTAAATGTAACTATAATAGCCTAATTTCGTATCTCGAACTTAGCCTATACACCAAGGATATTCAGAACGTCTAAATGAATAATAGAATAATACTAGCACAAAGCTTAGCGTGGAAAACCATTAAATAGGTTAAAAACCATGACCTCTCCTGAGGATTTAAAAAAGAAGAAGTTTATTGATAGTTGCTAGATATTACAAGAGAAGCTCTGAGTATTTTAAGTATAGAGTTTTAGTGGGTATTCCTCTGTCCTTCATCGGATTCTCTGGTCCTATTTATAGGTCTTATAATATGACCGTTTGACGACCATTATTATCTTTTATGATAGACGTTATAATATGTATTTACTAATATTTGATTTGATTGTGTAACGTTCTGATCTTTGCTATTTTGTAAGGACTTCATTAATGACGGTGCGTTTGCTTAACTCGAACTGCTGATGTAGTGGTCGAAAATGATGACTAGAGCTCTATAACTGTAATGTGTCTTCAATAACATCACGTATTAGGTTGATAAGGTCGAGTGGTCGTATAATGGTTAAAGATGAAGTATGAATCCAAAATGCGGAATAAGCTACTACAACCGCTCCCTCTCAGCCAATAGTACGAAAAATATTGTGGGCGAGTGGTGTTGTTTGAGAAGTTTTATTTAATGCTACAATTAATAATGGGGAATCATTTTCAAAGCATCCTCATGAATATCTGCTTGTGGCATTTGGGTTTTATAAAACCAATGGTTCTAGTCAATTTTGTTGCATGGAAAATCCTCTTGACATTGGGAATTTGGAGAGTCGGCTTTAATGCGGACCATAGTATAAAGAGCACTCTGATTGGTATGTGATGAGCCCAGTATTCCTCCTAAATTTTCTTATGTATCTTTCTTGCGTTAACTGTCTTGTTGTAATATAGAAATTTCTAAGTGTTGAGAACATGGTAACGACAAGGTAACAGTCTCGGGAATCTAGGATTCAAAGGAAGATGGAAGAATTTTGTGTCAAATACTTTGGTCATCAACCTTTGCACTTACCGATGTCAATTTCGTTGTCCCCTACCTTTCACAGGATATCCTATGAGGAGGTTTTGGAGGCAGAGGATGACCATTTCCAGATGGTGCGCTTTCACTATCGGTTGACATCGGAAGCAGAGCGTTAAAATGGGTTGCGACTGCTGACGAAGGAAGCTGCTATAACTAAAGATGATGTGGCAGGCGTTCGTCCAAGGAAGTCTCGTCAGTACCCTGCTAATGAGTGGGTCTTGTCTAAGAAATAGGGCCCTTCTTCCTTCTTTGTAGCCGGGGGGGGGGGGGGAGGATGGTTATAGTGGAAGATACGGTGGTGAAGGAGGTTTTTCTTCCAGGGCCATAGATATTGTCCCTAAAGAAGATCCTTCTGCTAGTGCTATAATTCTCCGGTGATTTCCAGTTCCACTGTTTCCAGTCCCATTCCTGCAGGGGATCAAAGTTTAGAAGTTGCTTTAATTTTGCATCGTCTTCCACGGTGGCTGCTGAGAAGTATTTTGAATTGTAATTTGATGTAGTTTGTAAAGTAATATGTGAATTGTCTGGAACACTTATTATCTGTAAAGTAATCTGTAAGGAATTTGCGAACTAATGAAATATCCTCATTCTATCATTTTGATGCTGTGTTTCGAACTTCTCAACTTATATATGTTGTTTTCTGTTTTAAAATAAAAGTCTTTAAATATGTAGGTATGTGGAACATTAGTTTTTCATGGGGTATTGCTGGAAAAATCGAACTGTAAGGATCTCAGTGTGTATATTTCTAAAGGATAGTGAAAGTCGAGGTTTGAAAAAATAGAGGAGTTCAAAAATGTAAAGAGGTCGTGTTATGAGAGTAAGTAAACAATTGGTTAAGAAGATTGGGTGGTTGTGAGGGTATGTGTATATGTATATCTGTACGCATAAAATCTGAGGATATATGTCATAACGTGAAAAGTATGACCTGACACAATATTTTATGGCTTCAGCTGATATTTGTGTTTTCAAAATTTTGCACAATATATCTTTTAACAAAATTTGTGGGGGGCTTAGATTTGTAGAGATCTTCATTTTGTCTATATAAAGTAGTGATCCTTGGTTGTTATGTCTTGAATCGCCTGCCATAGACAATTTTGCCATTGAGGTAGAGTAAGCAATCAAGGTAATGATGCGCTCTCAACGTGTGCGTCATGCGGTAGAAGGTAGGTTCTATATCAAGCTTGCTGAACTTCGTGAACGATACTTTTGTCATTTTCCTTATGATACTTTGTTTCCCAAGTGGTCATTAAAATTAGATGGTTTAGATGATGAAGGTAAGCGTGCAGAGGTTGATCAATTTTTCTGGTGTGAAGTTTTTCGTAAGTTACTGTTGGATGTAACTTTATGAGAAGAAGTTGCGCGCGAGATCACACGGAACAAGTTCGCTGAAGAAAATGAAAGAGCAGCAGGAGGGGAGATAATACCATGTGGTGTGATGAATCATCTGGGTTGTTTTAAATGTAACTATATGTGACTATAACTTCGAACTCTGAGAGCTCGAAAATGAATAAGTAATCTATTTAAAGTATTCTATTTTGGTACTCTATAGAACGAGGCTTGTTGATGATGCGAACTGAAATGAATAAGAATAAAGTATTCTGTTTTATTATTTGTATGGCAAATATTGTGGATGACAGTTGTTTGATTTTAATAGCTATGTAGATAGTTTTAAATTTGAATATTGAGTTATTTTAGAAATGTCGTACGATCTTGGTATAGTATAAAAGTAAGGTGATTCGTCGTGCATACTTTTTTAGGAAAGAGGGGCAGAATTTTTTAATGGCAGATAATAGAGACAGACATGATGACAGTAGACGTTATCACATAAGTCATGATGATGTTGTATGACGAAAAGACGTACATGTAGAGACAGTAGGGGTCACTGACATATGTCTGAAGGAGCTATCATTTTGTAAACTGAGGGAGAGTATAACAACTCATATATCTCTCCCTCATAAATTGTCTACAGTAATAAAGAGAGAGAAAAGTGGTGCAACCCATATCTCCGCAGAGAAGAGACGCCTGAGTTCTGAGTGTGATTTGCTAGGGAAGGCTACATCTGTTGAGAAAAAATTGTTGGATAAACGATAGGAGCGGTCAATCTCTGTGAAACATTCGAGTAAAGCAGAAGATTGCGATTATTTGAGTACAGGCTAGTGATAGATGCTTCTGTTTTATTTTTGTTTGCTGCAATCTGTGTTTGATGTTGTATGTTCATCACTTTTGATTTAGGGAGAACAAAGTTGAGAATGTAAGTTTCTTGATATTTTGAGTAATTGCCTGTAATGTATTGTTAGGTAAATATACAGACTGTAGAGAGAGAAAATAGTTTTCTTGGAGAAGAAGAGGGAAAATTAAAATGATTGTTTGTCGTTTTGGGAAATTAGAAAATAAACGTGTTGACTGGGTAGAAACATGGGTAGGGCTATTTATACTGTATGTAAGGTGTAGCATGTAACGTATAGATAATGATATAATATTTTGTGTATCTGTAGGTCCAGTATGCGTTCAAAACCTATAAATCCCATGAGTAAATTAGTAGTAGCATCAAGTTCAGAGGAAACATTATCATCGGGGAGGGAGGACGATTGTAATGTACTAGAAGAGACTGTAGATAAGATAGACGTTACTATAGGTGTAGAAGTTAGGGAATCCAGTAAAGTTGATAAAGTTATAAATAAATAAAAAAGATACAAAAGAGAAAGATAAATTATTTTTCATTTATCATGAGGAAGTAGATGTAGGAAAGGAATTTTTGAAACATAAAAAGAAATTACAAGGAGAATGGGGAAACTATATGATGGACCAAGGTCGCTGGTTTAGGGCCTATGTCCTAGGAAAAGGAGAGGAGGCGGTATACTATCAAGTCCCCTATTTAGATAAGTGGAAAAGAAAGAAAGGTGTTCCTGAAGATGTTTAAATCTTGTACTATAATGGTGTTGGGTTGGTAGGCCCGAATGATGGGTTCTTATGTTATCTGAACCAGGTCATTTATGGCCTTAAAATTCCTCTAACCTTCTTTCAGAAAGGTGTTATGAATGTATTGCAGTACTGCCCTGTCCAACTGAATGGGAATGTGTATGAGATGATGAGGGTATGCGAGGCATTGAATGGAAAATAGAAAGGAGAAGGGACTGCCAAGTAGTTCGAAGCAGATGGCGTCCTGAAATTTTATAAATAGAAGTTCGTCAAAGGTCATAATAGTGGTTACCTGTATAGTGATTCGTCTAGGCAAAAAAAATTGACTTTGAATCTGCGGGTAGACCATGGAATGACCACCTTGTATGGGTAGGGGGCAACTGTATGCAGGTTCATCTGGTTCCAGATGAACCAGCGCTTGACCTGAACCATAAATATTATAATCCAAGTAAGTAACTTTTGTCAACTTTGACCAAATATCAGCATGTCTTCGAGCTGCTAAACATTATCCTATTTCTTGTGTGTCAGGTCCCAATCCTTCATCGGCGCGTGATAATACCAGCTTGTTCGATTGTGTAGCTTATGAGCAAGTCGAAATAAAGCAAATACTTGGTGAGTTAGGTATCCAGAGGGATAAGAAGGTAGATTTCATAGTGCCTAAAGTTCAACGAGCTCACAAGAATCGAGCTATGGCTAAAAAGAAGGTTTGTTTGTCTATTGATGATGTCACTAGTTTTCCTCCGCCTGCGCTGGAAAATATAAATATAAAACGGACTACTCGGAAAACGAGAAAACCAGATTTGGATGCTACGCCTGCTACTGTGGTGGTGATCCCAGACAAAGAGATCGTTAACCCTGCTGTTGGAGATGTTGCAGAGAGGCAGGAAGTGAGTGAAGTTACTTTTTTGGAGGCGGAGAAGAGTTCGCTGAAAAGAAAATGGCACAAGGATGAGGGTAGTACTCGTACGAATGCCAAGGCTGTTGCCAAAATGAGAAAGCTGGAGCAACAATACTTCACGATGGCAGGGACGAATCTGCAGCACCTCGATGATGTATATCAAGAACATACTTTTGTGGTATGTATTAAAATCTTTTATGTGCTGTATTTGGAATATGATCTATTTTTCTGAATTTGTATTTTTGTATTAATAGCTCTCGATGCTGATGTAGGAGGCAACTAAGTTCATTGATAAGAGGAGCCAAGAATTCGGAGATCTTACTCTTAGGTTGGATGCTCAATGGGCTTGGATGAATGAGCTCGAAGCTGAGCTCGAGATAGAGAAAAAGAAGAGGGCTGAAGAGGCAAAGGCTGCTGAAGAGCAATATTCATTGTTGTCCGAGCATGATGATGTGATGTCACGATCATGCGAGGCATTGCAGGTGGAAAGAAATCACTTTGTTCAAGCTTTTTATAGCTTTAGGTTAACTATTGCTGATGTAGAGCTGGGCTGAAGTAGCAAATATGATAAGATAGTCTTTCCTTCGGATGTAGAAGATGAAATGGTGGCTGATGCTGCTGATCCAGCCAATGTATCTAATTTACCCACTGAACCCATTCTAGCTGTTGATAAAACATTGGATCCTCCATCTGAGGTGAAGATCAGCAAGAATCTTTAATCACTCTGTGGTATTCTATTTCGAACTATAAGGTTTGTTTAACTTTGAGGAGATTGTACTTTGTATGGTCATAAAACTGTTAAGTTTGATATACAATTTTTAATTTGCTATCCATGAATGTTTGTATGATAACAAGATATTTGTAGTCTGTGTAAGAGGTAGATCAATTGAGAAAAACTATTTATGACCTGGAGAGATCATTGAGTAGAGCGAGGGATTTGGTGGCTTGTATTCAATAGGTATTAAATAAAGCTGATTATGAGATAAGGTAGTTTAAATATAATTCAGACAAAAACTTTAAAGAATTATATGACCTCCAGTGAAGATATGGTAAGATAAAAATAGAAAGGGATGAGGTGTTAAGAAAAGAGGAGGAAGGGGGGGCGTTAGTTCGAAAAATGAAAGAGTTGACCTGATTTAATTACCCGAGTAATAAGGCTAGTTGTCAAAGTCTATTGATAGCTCTAATATTATATTTTAAGGTCAAAGTAGATAGTGAACATGGTTTAAAAGAAGCTTATATAGAGCTTTAGAAGAAATGGGTCTAGTACCTGACCCAGCTGGAGTAATGTTTCTAGCTCAAAAAGCACGTAATCGTCATAGTGTTGATGCAAAGAAATGTTTAGCACGAGCTGGGGTATCTATTATATGGGGTGATATAGAACCTTTACCTGATTCTTTTGGCTTTATGTAGGATCAGATGGCAATGAGGATTATATTTTTCAGGATAAGGAAAGAGCAAATAGAGGTGCAGCAGAAGCTAGAGGGTGAGATAAAGGAGTTGCAAAATGTATTAATGTCGCAACATATGGAGCAAAAAATATCTTTAGCGACGCAATTGTCGAGAGAAGTAACTGTTCAAAAAAAGGTTGAAGGGGATGTGAGGGATTTAAGTGTATTGCAAAAGGAAATGCGCAAGCGTCTACACAAGGCACATATGCAGTTGAAGGAGCGTCTGTATCCGTCACGAACAAAGACTGCAGCACGAACGGAGCACGAGCGTCATATAGAAAGTGTGATTGATTTTTATGGAGGGGAGTTTGCGAGGGTAGAAAATGAATTTATAAAGTTCGTAATGGATTGTGGGAAGGATTTTGATGTAGAGAACGCAAAAATGGAAAATATGTAGTTTACAAAAGATGAGGAGGAAAAGGTTGTTGAAAAACCCATTCCTAGACCGAGAGAAAATATCTCTGAAGAGGACGATGAGGAGGTCAAGAGCCTGGTACCACGGTCATGGCGAAGCAACGCCAACAAGAGGTGGTGACCTTTTGGCTCCTATAGATGTTCGAGTAGAAAACTCAAAGAGTGCGAGAAACAAGGGGCAATCCTCTCGTGGCTCAAAAAAATGAAAATTGATTAGTTCAGTTACTTACCAAGCTTGTATGTGCATTAGATCTTTGTAAACTATTTTTGATGTTGAATAAAATTTGTTCTCTATGATGACCATATAGTTAGATCAATGTATTGATATTACTCAAATATTATGTTCTTGAGTAAACTTTTGTTCACTGTGATATGTAATCTGTTTGAATATGTATATTAGTAGTTATGTGAATGTTGATTGTTATTATAGGGTGAATTGGCAGAGATTCAAAAGCAGTGTGAAGAAATAAGTGCTTTAAACAAAAAATTGAATGCTGATTTGAATCTCCAACAGGAAACAATAAAAAATGTTACTAATTTAAAAGAGAAGATGGAGGTGATAATAGTAGAGGAACGAAGCACAGTTGCTCGTTTAACCAAACAACTAGAAGATAAAGAGGCTGAGTTAGCCATTGAACTGATAAAGATGGAGGGATTAAAAGAAGTTATAAGGAAAAAGGATATGGAAATTATGGGTACTTCGGTACAAATCAACCAACACGGGGCAGAGTTGACATCTGCGCGAACTCACATTACAGAGTTGTTGGCAGTGTTAGAGAAGGAAGAAAATACTATGAAAGATTTACAATTTCATATAAACATACTCAAAGCGAAGAGAGTTGGTGCGAGCAGCTATCGAAGGGGTAAATGATCGTGCTCGTAAATTTAAAGTATTATGGTATGTTTTGAACATGATGTTAACAGAGATAGAAGAAGCCCATAGTGAACAAAATGAAATGATAAATAAGGACTGGATTATGATCTGTACTTTAGAGCATAATGTTCAAACGTTGAGGTTAAACATTTTGGAGTATAAATCGGAAAATGGGGAACTGCGTGATGCGAAGACCAAATTAGAGGCGGATCTTTTCAAGTCTGAAATAAGTCTTGAGGTAGAAGTGTTATAGAGGAAGTGTAATTAAGTTCATATAGAAGAATCAGCAGGCTTAGTGGCAAATATGGATGAGTTTATGTCAATAATAGAAGGTCGTAATGATGCGACGTTGAGTGAAAAACGAGCGCTGAAAGAACGTTGCAGAAGTTTGGAGGCTATGCTGAAGGAGGCTAAAGGAAAACTTGTAGAGTTTATTCTTCTTGATAAAGTAAAATATGAGGCAAGTAATGCACATGAGAGAGAAATGATGACAATGTTCTCCTTCTTTGTATCCGATTTCAAGAGATTGGAGGTGGAAAGCAAAACTGTATATGACAAGCTAGTTGTTGACGGTGTGCAATGTGAGATGCAGTTGATACGATCTAAGTATTTGGATCCCGTGATGGTAAAACTTGGTATCCTTACAAAGAGTAAGGTTAAAGAAGGAAAACAAATTATGACTAAGAGGATACCAGAGTTCATACGCCTGCAAATTCGTGGGGAAAGTTTGTGTAGTATTGTGCCGCCTAATAGCTTAAGTGATAGTTCGAGTGATTACTCGAGTGACGAATGAGGCATTATGACTGTTACAAGGAATTTTTCGTATTATACTAATGAAAATATAGTAGATAGAGTGTAACAAGGTGGGATTGTTAACAAAAGTAATGATCTGTACAGAGTTGTACTAACCTTGTGATGAATCAATTGTGATATATAAGCCTGGTAGTCCTTTTGTAGAGCAACTAGCCGTTCTGCCGTATGATAGAGGATTGGTTTGGCTAAAGCAATAAACGCTTAATGTAATATAAGATCGGTTTAGCTGAAGTAACAAACGCTTAAGATAATAGAAGACCGGTTTAGCTGAAGCAACAAACGACCTGTAAAAAATATAAAATAGAAGATCGGTTTGGCTGAAGTAACAAATGACCTTTAAAATAGAAGATTGGATTGGCTGAAGCAATAAACGATCTGTAATATATTAGAATGGGGTGAACCCACTGGTAATCTGTAATGTTTAGACGTGTAATCTGTATATAGAAGTACTTGAATAATATATTAGAGAAGTACTGTAATGTAGGGCAATCAAACACAAATATTTCATTGTAATAAGATTGACGTACAAAAAATGTTAGATGGAGTACTGTAAGACATAGTAGAGAGTACTCTGATATAGGGTGATCAAATATAAGTACTTCATTGATGTAAGACCGACATACAAGATGATAGATTTATTAGAAAAGTACAATGTGATAGATTATTATCTTCGATATAGCTTCAATCTCCTTGTATTCCAAGGATTAGGAACTCATTCTCCAAGTTCGGTGGCGAGGTTGTAAGAGCCATGCCCACTTTGTCTAACAATGATAAAAGGACATTACCAATTTTTGGCGAGTTTTCAAGCATTGACTTCTTTTTTGTGCTTGGGGACTTCTCGGAGGACTAGATCTTTAATTTCAAACTCTTTATGCTAAACTCATTTTTTATAAGATCTGGCTAAAGCCTGGTGGTATCTTCCCAAGTTCATGATTGCTCTTTTTCTAGTTTCCTCGATCCAATTCATGTTACATACCAACAGGAATTTGTTTTCTTCATCTGTCATGGTATGGTCGCGTAATGGGTGATGATATCGAGTGGGGATGATTGCTTAAATACTATACGCCAGCAGGAATGGCGTGTATCCAGTCAATACCCAAGGCGTTGTGCGATATGCTCATAATATATGTGGTAATTCTTGCACCCAGTTACCCTTTTCTCTGTCAACCGTTTCTTTATTCTATCGACGATAGTTCGATTGGTGATTTCGGCCTGACCATTTTTATGTGGGTAGTATGGATTGGATAGAGAGTGGATGATGTTGTACTGGTTAAGAAACTCAACGACTCTAGAACCAATGAACTAAGGTCTATTGTCGATTCTGTTGAGATGGGAGCAGCCAAAACGTATTATGGTGGTTTCCCATATAAAGTTGATGACTTCATCTTCACGTGTACGACACAAAGGAACTGCTTCTACCTACTTGGTGAAGTAATCCATTGCTACTAGGAGGTGTTTTATTTTGCCTGGTACAGTGGGGAACTCTCCAACGAGGTCGAGGGCACATCTTTTGAATGGCCAAACAACTTTGCTAGAATGGAATTCCAAGGCTGGAGCTTAAATTTGAGGTCCATATTGTTGGCAGGCATCACACTTGCTTACATATTCGATGGCTTAAGCTTTTATTTTTTGGCCAAAAGACTCCTTGAGTAAGAGCTCAATTGGCTAAGGATCGTTATGCTGCATGGGACCCATAAGTGCCTTTGTGAAGTTCATGCAAGAATTTTTGACCCTCTTTATTCAATAAACATTCAAGATAGGCCACGACGTATCGCTTAGCATTATTAAGCACATGTCTTCTTTCAGTAGGATCTTTAGGGAGTTCGCCGTCAAACTTGTTTTAGGGTCTGATATATGTGAGAAAAGGTCATCTCCAAACGTCTTCATCCTCTTCAACACCCCTAGTATTAACACAATTTGAGCTTATGATGTTAATGCTAGGGGTAGATAATATTTTGATCTTGGGATATCATGCTTCTATTCTGAGGACTCCCGCCAGATAGGCAAGGGAATCAAAATGTATATTTTCTCCGCGAGGTAAATGTTCAACGGTGTCTTCTTGAATCTGCGTATTCTGTCCGCTACTGTTGCGGCATAATCAATCATTTTTCCATTCTTCTGAAACTTCTCTGTATAATAGTTCACGATGAGTAAAGAGTATGTGTACACAAATAACTTTGAAACTCCAATCTCTAGAGCCATATCTAGACTGTGAACTAATACCTCATATTCGGCCTCATTATTGGTAGCTTCAAAATTGAGTTTGATTGCATTTTTAATTTTATCATTGGAAGGCTTAATAAGGACGATGCCGATGTTTGACCATGCAGGTCCGGCAGAACCATCAGTTTGAAGATGCCAGCCCTTTTGAGATATTCAGTCTGACTTTTCTTTGAAATGTTCTTCATTGATTTTTGTACTATCTTCTTTCCAGTTAGGATCTTCAACTGGGAAGTCTGCAAGAAAATCTGCTACTACTTAACCCTTTTCAGAATGTCGCGGTTCGAAATGTATGTCATGTTTGCCAAGAGTTACTGACCATTACTGTACTCGTCTGGATTTCTCTCATTTGGACAAGATTTCTTGGAAAAGATAATTTGTTATTACTAGAACTGAGTGGGCTTGGAAATACTGTTTTAACTTCTGTGATGTGTAAACGAGAGCTAGCAGTAGTTTCTCAATCTTGGTATACCGAGATTCTGCTGGAGTGGGAGTTTTGTTGATGAGGTAGACAGGCTTCTCCGTCTTTTCATCAAGTCGAATAAGGACATAATTCAATTATTCATCTGTAACGGCAAGATATATGGTGAGCTCTTCTCTTTTCTATGGTGTACTCATCACTGATGGTTTACCTAAATAATATTTGAGTTCCTAAAATACTGCTTCACATTCTAGAGTGCACTCAATTTCAGGATCTTTTTTGTCGTCCCATCACACAGTAGGTCGAATAACCATCGACACCGATCTGAAGATTTGGAGACAAAATGATTTATTGTTGCTATCTTGCCTGCTAGCTTCTGCACGTCTTTCTTTGTTTTTGGAGAAGGCATAGATAATAGTGCATGAATACGATTTGGATCATCCTCTATCCCTTGCTTGCTGATCAAATATCCTAAGAATTTGCCTGACTGGACCCCAAGCTGGCACTTGTCAGGATTGAGTCATATTTTGTTGAAACGGAGAATTTTGAAAGTTGTGTGTAAATCTGCGATATGGTTATCCTTCTTGAGACTTTTACACAACATATCATTAATGTATACTTTCATTATCTTTCCAAGATGGTATTTGAACATCTGTGTCATTAACCTTTGATAAGTGGCTCTAGTAATCTTGAGACCGAAAGGCATAACCCTGTAGCAATACATGTCATGCTCTATAATAAAAGTTGCTTTCTCTTTATTATCGAGTAACATAGGTATCTGATTGTACCCTGACGTGGCATCCATCATATATAGGAGTTCGTACCCCACAGTAGAATCGAGTAGATAGTTTATGATATGAAGCAGAAAACTATCCTTCGGAGTATATTTGTTGAGATCCGTGAAATCTACGCATACTCTGATCATGTCATTTTTATTCGGTACTGCTACAATATTCGAGATCCATCCTGGATAATTGACTTTTTGGATAAAACTAACTTCATGAGTTTATCTATCTCTTTGTTGACTTCATCTCAGAGTCTTGGTGTTAAAGTTCTCTGTTTTTGCTTGACGGCTTCAGCTTTATCTTTCAAATTAAGCTTATGGCAGGTCAGATTGGGATCGATGCTCGGCCTTTCGTGAAACATCCAAGCGAATACATCATTGTTGTCTTTAAGGAACTGAATAAGAGCATCTCGTTCTGTTGTGGGTAGAAGAGTTCCAATGAATGTTCCTCGCTTATCCCTACTGATTTCAACGTACTCTGTGGTTTCTGTACTTGGTAGTTGGTTTTCTGTAGAGTTTACTGTAAAATTTCCTATAATTTTTCCTGTTATTTTCTGTAATTGCTATACGAGCTTTGGTATTGATGGTTCTGGTACGATGGTAACAGTATTTTCATATGCTCGAGCTAGCTTATGACTGCCTTTGATTTTGTAAATGTTGCCATTCCATTCGAATCACAATACCAAATGGTAGGTCGACGGAATAGCTCACATATTATGTAGCCAGCATCGTCCCATTATCCCCAAATAATGAGATTTTGCATTGATAACCTAAAATACAACGTCAACTGTTGTTGGTCCTGCCGTAATAAGAAGTATGATCTTTCCTACAAGTTCTTCTCTAGAGCCGTTAAATCTACAGATATCAATGTCACTGGGATCTACTTTGTCGGCCAGCCCCATCTAATCAATCGTGCTTTGAAAATGTAGTTCGATGCTACTACCAGTATCTACCATCATTGCATGTAGTACGGCATTTCTCATTTTCAACATGATCACCAATACATCATGGTGAGGAAAGTGTTGGGAGAGATGAGGACAACATGATCCAATCCTCCTATCAATTTCTGCTTTCTCTTATGCAAATCTATAGAGTATTAATCAAGCAAAAATAATCTAAACAATTCTAAACAATGAACAGCAAAGATTACCTGCACACAAGATTTAACGTGGTTTGGCAAAATCGATGCCTACATCCACAAGAGTGAAGATATTTCACTAGAAGAAGAAGGAGAAGATTACAACTCGATCTCACAATCTCTCTATTCAACCTGAATGATCTCAAGAACGATGAAGATCACCAGGATTTTCTCCTCTCTACAACTCTACAAAATGGTGCAAGAGTTTTCTCAATCTTTATCTCTTTTTGTCTCTCACACAAAAATCATGGTTGTATCAATTCCCTAATAGGCTTCCACATATATAGGAGAGAGCCCTATTAGGGTTACAATGTAAATTAGAAACGGTTAAACCTCCAAGCCTTCAATGTGGACTTCAACCTCATGCGGAGGGAATCCCAACAATTAGAAACGGCTAAACCTCCAAGCCTTCAATGTGGACTTCAACCTCATGTCGAGGGAATCCCAACAATTAGAAATGGCTAAACCTCCAAGCCTTCAATATGGACTTCAACCTCATGCCGAGGGAATCCCAACAGAAAGTTGGCGTGACGAATATCACAATCGTCAAAAGAGATCCATGTGCGTTGGGAGCTGGATACGGGAAGTAATCAAGCTTCTTTATCGTCCATGGAAAAGTTGTGACATTGGCTGACATATCGTCTTTTGCTCCTGTTCGATTGGCTAATAGTATGAGTCTCAATAAAGTGACTGAGGGTGATATGGTATAAATGTTTCTCTTCTGCCATTTCTTTGACCTGTACGACCTCTGTGGGAAGCCTGTAACTCCCATTCTTGTAACTTTCAACATCCACAATGTATTTATGCATTCGTCCATCCGCAAAAATATACTATAACAGTCGCTGTAAAGCGAAGCAATGCTTCGTCTCATGATGTCGGACTTTGTGGTAAATGTAATATAGTGTGTTCTCAATGGGTTAGGGATATTGTGCATTACAAAAAAACTTATCATTTTAAAGTATAGGATAAATGTTGGCTATGGTAACAGTCATCTTGGGAAGACAGGGTTTTGGCATATTACTGCCTTTCCGAGGCCGATCTTCATTAAATTTTGTTCACTTCCTATCTCATCCTTGATCAACAGCACTATTAAAATCTTCGCCTGTGGATTGATCTCTAGCTGTCAATATTAATTTTTGAGTTTTTTGTCTGTCGGACACCATTCTTTCAAGATCGATATACCCGTTGACTTTTTCGATCATGTCCTCCAAAGCCGTAGGTTTGTTTAGAACGAGGTACTCTTTCGCCCTTCCATCGACGAGTAAAGCATTGGTGAAGGCCGAAATAGTAATCTTCTTATCAAGCCGAAATAGTAATCTTCTTACTGACGAGCTGTGGTGGCTGGTCGCGGGACTCATTCATTACGAGGAATGTGGTCGCCACTTCCTTCACTAAGTCGCTCGAGAGTCAGAATTCAAACTTTTCCTCGGGGTGGCTCTTCTTGTCTGACTCTAGCGAGACCGCCATCAACTTCTTGGTGGACTTCCTGTATCGGAGTGGGCTTGCCCCCATGTTGCTTATGCTTAGATCGAACTTCACCTCCTAAATTGTTCGCGTGAGGTCTTATTCTGTCGAGAACGGAAACCTACGAAATAGCTGGCATCACGCCTTTTTTTTTTTGGGTTACGACCTATTGACTTTGTAGAACCTTCAACGCGTCATGAACGCTTGCTAGTTGTTGTTCCAGAGCGGCTTGCCTTTCAATTTTGGAATTGAGATTGGCCCGTAACTCTGCTAGTTCGGCGTTTCCTTCTCCTTGAGAAATTGGCGTACTCTAGTCTGGAAGTGTCATCTCGTAGAGAAATAATCAGTTATTTTCTGAGACAATGAGTTTAAGAACTTCGTTCTCATAGACGGCGCCAAATGTAATAGCCTAATTTCGTATCTCGAACTTTGCCTTTACACCAAGGATATTCATAGCGTCTAAATGAATAATGGAAGAATACTAGCACAAAGTTTAGCGTGGAAAACCTTCAAATAAGTTAAAACCCACGACATCTCCTAAGGATTTAGAAAGAAAGAAGTTTATTGATAGCCCTGGTCAAAAATGATGACTAGAGTTTTGTAACTGTAATATGTCTTCAATAGCAGCACGTGTTATGTTGATAAGGTCGAGTGGTCGTATAATGGTCGAAGATGAAGTATGAGTCTGAAATGCGGAATAAGCTACTACAGTAACGACCTATTTTCAAGAAAGGCTTTGATATCTCTTGTAAGAGCAGTACGAGTTTAGGTTTTGTTTTTGTTTATTTTTGTAAGATCTTACAAAGAAATATGACGTTTTAGAATTACTAACGTGTGTTTGGGTTAATATGACATAAGTTGGGCTTACGTGCAAACGCGCGCATAAGGAATATATAAACACACGTTGTGTCATATACACCTTATTTTATATGTGGGTATATAATACTTCTATCTCTCTCCTAGATAAAGCCTCGAATTCGTTGATTAGTCACCGGGATTGGATTTGGACAATTTCGGTGAGTTCTCTTAACTTATTCATTCTCACTTTTAGTTTATTTTGGGTTAGGGGAGCGGATTGGAAGCGTTTTTCTCGCGAGTAATTTGAGCATTAAGGACTGCTGAAGTTTAATTTCCTTTTTTGAGGGTTAAGGGGCTGAAATTGGGTATGATTTGAGTCTATTTTCATCAATTGTTGTGTTAAATTACTTGGGGTATGGGTAATTTTAGTTTGGGTCAGTTCTAAGGTCTTCATATATAAGTTTTGTTGAGAAACTAAAGCTTATATGAGTTTTGCTTTGATATTGTAAGTAAGCTTATTTCTTCCAAACAGCTAAGTATAGCAAAAGGAATTGTGTTCTTCCAAACAGCAACGGATGGCAATGAAATACCCAATTCATGGGCAACTAACTTGGAGAAAGTGCCTGATCCATAAAATCCCTATGATTCTCTTGTATCAACTCCTCCCTTCTCATATCTCTTATCTCTGAATGTAGGTCATTGTATTCTTTTCTTACTACAAGCCTGAGGGGATCACATTACAATAAAAGTTGGTCGTTCTGCCAGCATCCACCATATTCTTTTCTTGCTTTCTAACCATAAGATAACAATCCATGATTTGTCTTCTAAAGCTTAATTGAATCTAAGAATGTTGTCCAAGACCAGAAATGAAAACCACCTCAAGTGTCCATATTTGATATTGCATTTCTGCTTTTACGCCTACATCCATATCTATTTCAAGCATTTAGAACAAGTGTGTTATTCATTTGGTTTGTATGACCTTGTCATAACAATCTTGGAGAAATATAAAACGAAACAAATGTAGTGTGGGAACTGAAACATAAAAAGTGAAACTCTACAAATTGCATATATCAATTGAAGAAATCTTAGAATGTGTTGAACTTACATTCATAATATAAGAATACTCTCAATTCTATATGTTTAATCCAGCATAGACATGCTTTGATCTGAATTTTTTACTAAACCATAAACAAATGCAACTCTCTTAATCTTTCTGTCCCAGAACTTCTGTAATATATCGGATTTTATTGCGAATGGTTCCTTGATGTTGGAAGTATCATATTATCGTCTGGCCCATATAACTTGTGTCATAAATAAGGTCAAATTTCAGCTTTGCACGGAAACAGGTGAAACTGTGCCTTAAATAACTGGTAAATGATAATGAACGAGCGGAGTTACATGTTAACATGTGGTTTTCCATATACAATTTGTGACACGCCATTTTCTTCTCAGAAAAATTTGGTGAGTCAAAATACAGGTTGCAGAAATGACATTTCTCAGCTTTCGTTTCGTTTCAGGATGTACGACAATGGGGACTAAGGACTGGAACTTTTCCACCAGGTTCAACAAAAAGTGGGTCTCATTGCTTACCCGAGGCCGAGGTGCTCCATTGCACTTTGCTAGATATCACTTTACCTTTGATCCATACCAAATCACCAGCCTAAACTAATGTATCACCTTAAAGATCCATCCAAATATCCAACATACTTCCTAAAACCAAGTGCACAGATGAAATGAAAAGATGATAAATCATCTGAGTTAGAACCGCTATATTCTGAAAATACGATATTTGGATCAAGACTTGGGTGAATGGTGAGGGACACAACCCTGAACCCTTCTTCCTCGTCGTCATCCGAAGGGATCGCAAGACTTGATCGGACCATCAACAATTCAACACCAGTGGGAGACATTTGGGCAATTGACCATCAGAGAATAGTACCCACCCCTGATCGAGTTGCAGGAGCTTCTCAAACACAATCCTAGAAAGCTACAAAATACACCATAGAAAATGTAATAGACAGTATAAATAACATCAAATCAATGCATTTTCATATATATAACATCTAAAAATTTTCAAAAATCACTTCATTATGTTGAACAGTAATATTAATTTTTTCAAAAAAAAAAATTTACTTCATTATGTCGAGCAAATTGCTCTTGCTAAACCTAAGCCGAGTGACGGCTAAAATAAATATTAAATTAATACAATTTGGGTTGTGAATTATTGTCTTCAAAAGGAAATGCTGCTCTCCTATCAAGGATGCTCAAAATTGTTACCATATAAATAATATCCGCCTCCAAGAAGAATACCATCACACTAACTGGTGCCGGAGCAAAATTGGTTTAAAGTAGTAGCTCTGCAATTTGTATCGCATTAAGAGCAGCTCCCTTACGTATTTGATCACCGCAGACAAAAATGTCCAACCTGTTGGGGACATTAAATATTATTGTTTTTAGAACAAAGAGTTAATTGTACAAAGGGAAATAATTAGAAAAGAGACGATTGAACAACTTCTTAGTTCTTACCCATAGTTTCCATCTTGAGAAAGATCTTGACGTATCCTACCAACTGCAACATCATCTTTGCTTGATACCTGCATCCACAATTAAGAGAACCCTTTTACAGTACACCAAAAATCAGAAGCAAGAATATGTGACATAGACAGACAGAGGAAGAGAGAGAAGGGAGTATACCCCCAATGGAGTGGGGAACCGATTTGAAGCCCGGTCATCGATCACAACTAAACCGGCAGCTTTATTGAGAATTTCTCTTGCTGTTTCCTGGAAAGAGAACAAACTAATAATTTCAATCCCAGAGCAACTAGATCTTCGAAGCATAACAACACTGATTCTTATGATTAATCTATAATAGCAAACTTTTGAAAAGTTAACTACGAAACTTTCCAACGTATAAGTGTTCAAGTCTGTCGTTGGAGTAAATATCATGCTATAGTATAACTATTCATTTGCAAGTTGAACAATTACTAGACACCGTCCAATTCCACCATCGACTTCAATAACAGAAATATATATTTGGTTTGGGTAAGAACAATTTATTTCCCTAAAGCATCAACCAGATAGAAAGCCTTGAAAGTAATTGCCTCACCCAAAACAAGGAAACCGTCTAAATTGGGCACGTAGGAGCACTGTAGTATGTGTTGAACTAAACCAAATTTAGGAGGTTCTAGAGAACTCTAGAATAAAGTCTAAAAAGAAGTTCCTAGAAGATTATTAATGATGTTTGTTAGTTTTTTGAGTTCCTAGGTTTCTAAATAAACATGTTCTAGAATCTTCTCTTAAATTCTATATATAGCTCCTTTTGTAATGGATGCAAATTAAGAAGAAAGCAATTAAAAAGAAAGCCTTTAGAGAAATATTTTGTATATCTCTTCCCCTTTAAAATTCCTGCAGTATGTAGAAAAGATAGGGGATGCAGAACTGCATCACAAGGGGGGCGAGCGGTTGAAGAAGGTTATTTACTTGCAATTGACAGAAGGAAAGACAATCTTTCAAGGTGAAATGTCAAATCCATTAAGAGGCAAATAACCTAACTAACAAGGAACTAGATTCGAGATGGTCAAGAGCCTTTAATCTCGCTATAGAATCCTGAAAACCTCAACCCTCTAATAATTCTGATGATAGACTGAAAACCTTATGTGGAGCTGCAGAAGAGAATAGAGATCATCTCTATTTCCACTGTCCCCTTTCCAATCATAACTGGTCACAAGTTCTTTCAAACAGGGGTTCACTAAGACTATAAAGGAGGTTGGGACTCTGAATTTGATTGAATGGTAAGGAAGGCTTCATTAGATATTACTAGAGGCAAGATTATGAAAGTAGCTTTCTGTGCTACAGTGTATCATATTTCTACTTGATTGAAATGGCATTTCAATCAAGCAGAAACACCAGCGCTGACTATTTTCAGGAGGATTTTCTTTGAAGTTTCCTACAAGTGTGGTAAATCAATTCAAATTCTGGTATGGCCCCAATAACCATATTTATGTCCAGAATTAGGGAATTAATCCAATTACTAAGAAGCCAAAACAAATCTCATGGATTATGTAGAAGCAGGAGTGGAACTAGGAGTGGAACCATATGATCATTCTGAATAGATAAGGGTGCTTATCAGCAGATAGAAAAGCTTATGGTGGTGCTTTTAGACTCCCTAATTGATTCCCAATATTGGCTTATAATAGAAAGTGGGCATTGGAGTTCTGGAAATCAAAGCAGGTTGTGAGGGTCTTAGTATAGCTGAGAAAATTGGCCTCAAGAATTTATATATAGTGACTGATTCAACATATCCTGCTCAAGTAATTCTGAAAAAATGCAATCCCCCATGGGCAGCCATTGTTGAATTAAGAGAAGCTTGGACAACATAAAAGATATGGAAAGCTTTGACACCATTTACAAGCCAAAAGAAGGAAACAAGCTCGCTGATCATATTACATCTTTCACTGAGATATGTGATCTTTCCTTATAGCTTTGATCTAAATACTGTAATATTTGTATAGCTCATGCAATTGGTACGAAGTACCCTAAGATGTAATTTGTGTTCATATAAATAAAGTCTGATGGGGGTCTGCCTAACCCCAGCTTCTTCCTCAAAAAAAAAAATCTGAGAATAGAGGTCCCATACAAAATAACAACATATGCCTTCCCCTCAAACACTGCCACATGAAGATTCTATGCCTTCCCTCAAAGCGTCGATCATTTTTTTTTTCCTTCCACAGAATCTGAATCCACCCAATAAAATATGGCAAGATATTAAAAAGATCCTTCCAATCTTTTTCCTATAAGCTGCACCAAGCCTGCTAAATGCTCATGAAGTCGCGCTGTGTACCCAATAAACACCGAAGATATCCAGAATGCTCATATACTACTTTTGAGAAAGAAAAGTGGAGGAGAAGGTGGTCTATAGTCTCCACCCTAGTCCTTCATAACAAACACCACCAGTCCACGTCCTTATTTGATTAGCGTGTCCCCTATAATTGTCCTTCCCCAAGAAGAAGAAACTTTGAAGGATCTCCCTCTACCATAGCCTGCTACTTGCAGACACGTGTAACACTGCTTTTTCAGAAAATTGTTACCTATGTTATGGAGTGTGTATTTGCAGAGGAGATGAGGAACCAACAATAGTTTGCCATTTGACATTAAAATGACAGGCAACTATGGCCCCATTTGGTCCATATTTTGTAGAGGGTCATTCAAAAATAATAGTTCTAGCTGATCTAAGTCGCCTCCCTAAGTCTTGTTTGCTTTTGACGTTTGAGGAGGCCACTAAGATCCGCTAGGATTTTTTTTAAATGACCCGCTACAAAGTATGGACCAAATGGGGCCTTAGTTGCCTATCATTTTAATGCCAAATTGCAAAGTACCGTTGGTTCCTCGCCTCCTTAGCAAACATGCACTCCTATTTTGTATACATTCTTTCGATTTTCAAGCTAATATGTAAATAGCTTTAGTTAGACAGGAGTATAGCAGATATCTTACATTACCTCATCTCTAAATAGTTATATTCCTTACTATAGTATACATGTTTACCCCGTCTTTTATTCCGCAGAAGAATGTTTCAAGACCACAAATGACAGTGCATTCATATTCAGTTCTAACAGTTCTACCATGTGCATATGTACCTATGGCTTATACTGAAAGATAACTTATGGTCTCAATGTACTATAGACCATTAATCAAATAAATCTCAACCATTCATCCTTCCCTAATTATACCTTATAAGTAATCATTTATCTACCGATCAGAAATGGCAATCTTGGTGTAACTAACCACAATGCTGATAGCACAAATTAAGCTTTATAACTACAAGTGCAAGATACACATTTTCACAGCATTACCTCATCAAGAGGCTTGTCAAATTGGAGATTCACGCTCTCAGCATGGGCACGCATTACAGGAACTCGTATACAAGTGGCAGTCACTTTGACATTATTGTCATTCTGCAATCAATGTTAGAGTAAAATCATTAAGTCACTTAATTTAGTTGATTGAAAAAAAGAGTATATAATTCAATCAATTGCTTACCCAGATTTTTTTCGTCTCCTTCACTAGCTTCATTTCCTCTTCATTGTACCCGTTTGAAAGAACAGGTGCATTATGTGAGAACAAATTAAAGGCATACTGTACCAAGAGCAGGCGTCATGAACATGATCGTGATTAGTAGTTGAAAAGATGAAATCCTCTCTGTCATCAAGATAGCACATGAAACAAACAGACAAACAAACCTGCTGGTTAAAAATGTTACAAGTCGGCTCCTTGCCATCCAGGACCTTATAAAACACAACAAAGAAATGCCGATTTTTAGGAATTCATTATACTCTCTCCCACTATTAGATAGACATTACTAACAGACAAATCATTGAATGAATGATAAGTTGAAAATTTTAGAAACCTCGCGAGTCTGCAATTCAAGCTCTTCCATTGCTGCAGCACCAGCCCCACTGGCAGCTTGATATGTACTAACAACCATTCGTATCACCTGGCAACCAAATAACAGTGAGTTAAGCAATTCATCTGCATATGCTAAGTGGAACTTGGCAAAAGCAAAGCATAAAACGCGAACTTAATAATATGGTGGGTTGGATTGTCAAGGTTCATCGTATCATTGTACGTGTAATACACTAGATTATAACTTCTGATTAGTATGAGTAGGTTTTGTTTCTATGTTTACCTCTGTCAACTTTTAGTGATTACCTAGTAGGAGTTAGTTGCATATAGGAGTCTGCAGCTTCTCTCTTTATGCATATCCCTGCTTATGGTGATGTGAACTAATATGCAATTTGTGTATCTTTAAATCAGTGGTATATTTCTTATAATAGATGTCTAGAAGTTCTCTTTAGGCGATAGACACAATTTGAATATCTAAAAGTCAGTTTTATACCTTTAACTTGGTACCAGAGCATCTGATTTCTTAAGGACAACCTTGTGAAGCCATCTTCTATTGCCGTCGTCCATAACCTTTGACTGAGATGAGATGTGTAGGGGCCAAGTTTTGTGGGAGGGGAAACTAGCTCTTACACCATGGGGGTTTATCTTCAACTAGGGGCTTAAGCAAGTATATAAGGCAATAATAGACTATTTTATTGAACTAACACACTTGCGTGGAGTCCTAGAATTGGTTTCTCCACGACCTCTAGCGAGGATTTGAATGAGTGATGATATATATTGAGTTAGATGACAGATCGAATAGAAGTAGTTTACAGGGTATTCGAAGGTAATCTTGAAGGGGTTTCAGGGAGAGTTTTTCTAACCCCTTCATAGTGTCGCCTCCTTTCTATTTATAGGAGATAGGAAAGGGGGTGAGTCACCATGGGAGGTCATATTACATGTATATCCTTTGGGGACAACTACTCGGTTCTGACACTGTAGCTGTCCTGTCAGGCGGCTCGTTTCACTTTTCTGTCCGGTAAGCTAGCTGTCAGATGTGTCTGCCTTCGACCATGTATTACCATGGTCGAAGTCTCTCTGGTACTGATGCTGAGTTCTGGTGCTGACCGTCTATCTTCGGCTTCGACTATGGCAGTTAACTTCGATGATGCCTTCGAGTGTTCGATTAATCTCGAATTCGTGGACTTGGTTACTATCTTGTTGGGCTTCGAGTCTCTAGATAGGCTTCGATGCAGCCTTCGAGTATTCGACTGGTGCTGGAAGGCTGCGAGTAGGCTACTATATTCGCCCCCTCTCAGCAGGGGCCTTGGAAATTGGTGTAGATGGCGCGTGCTAAGAAAAATTGTTAGGCATGGAAAGTTGAAGAGTTGTCTGGTTGAATGTGGGCAGTTCCAAGGAGAGTAATTAAGGTAAGTGTTGATTAAGGAGGTAATAAATGCCCTTTAATCAAGGTATAAATAGGGGTTGTTAAGGGGAATTTCAAACATTCTTCATCTTCTTTCTTGAGTAAGCAAAACAATGGAAACTACTCCAAACACTCGTTATCAGAAGGGAATGAATGGAGGAAAAGGAACGCCGTATTAAAGAGAAGGCGATGGCATTGATGCAGAAATTCTTCGGGGATCAGGGTTTGGATGTTGTGTTGCAGGACATGGTGGAGCTAGAGCCGGGGGAGGCTATCTATGGGCATCCATACAAGCATTGGTGGAGAGTGATGCAGTGGTTGTCCCTCATGTGAGTAACCGGTATTTCTTGCTAAAAAGCCTAGCAGAAGACCAGGTGGAGGTTGAAGAGGTAGTCGAGGCTCAGGCGGGGCTCTGTAAGAACTGCCCCATATGTAAATAGGGAGGTCTTCGGTATGGTGATGGGTGTATAGAGGGGGTTGTTGTTGTTGTTATTTCTGGTGTTTTTATTGTTTCTCTTGTTTCTCTTTCTTTTTGTTGATCTTAATCATGTATGTCGGCGTACTTGGTATGAATGAAAAAATTATGTGCTTGTCGAAGTATGGTAGTGTAACAGTTATAGGTAATGTAAACGATGATAATATAGGCGCGGTTTTGATTGTCGAACTTCGAACTTAAGTAATGAAAACGAATAAAAGTGGTAAGAAAATTTGATTATGTCATTTAACAAAAAGTATTGACCGAAGGTTCGAGAACTTATGGATATGTCCGATGGATTGTGGTAGAATGTAGACGATGGTTCGAAAACGACAGCATGAGACAGCTCGAAAATGTCTGAGGTCGAAGGGTAGGACTATTGTGGAATGTATAAGATGGATCGAAGACGACTGTATGGGTGGTTTCGACTGCAAAAGCTAACAGCAGAAATGACAGAGGTGATACTATTCATAGAGCAGTGTGCCGTTGCAGGCCATCATTATGTTTCCTCGGGCATGGGAAAGAGGTGGATGTGACACGTGGACTTGAGTTAACAACTTCGGGTAGTGTGTCAAAAGGTTCGAGAGGGCTAAAAAATATATTATCTGGTGTAAGTGTATGACACGCACGTGGGAGGGCAATATTGGCAAAACACATCGTGCCCGAAAATGAGGGGGGAGTGGAAGAGTGGTAATGATGGTGAGTGGGGGAAATCAAGGCGGTTTTGTTTTTCTTGGAGGTATTTAAAGAGGTGAGAGAGAGAGTCACTATTCCCAAACAACTAAAGAGAGAGAAAGAAGGAAGAGAAGAAGACATACACCATTGTTGCGGCTGAAGTTGCTAGAGAGGAGGAAAGAAAATGCCATTGCCACTGATAAATCTAATCTACTCAAACAGGTATGCCCTCTGACTTCTTGGTAAAGATAGGCAATTTATTTGTGTTGTTGCTTCTCCTTTTACTCTTCGTTTATACGGTGGGGGTATGTTTTGCTTGGCCTTTTGTCTATAACGGCGTAACTGAGGAAGGGGTAACACATGTGGCTGGAAGTCCGGCTAAGTGGTAAATTGGGAGGAATGGCGGGGGGTAGCAATCGAACATTTGATCGTAGGTTGGCCGATTTAGTGAGGGCAGATAATATTATGATATCGAACCTTGATACTTGAATATATCGAGCTAACGTTACACCTCTTCTTCTGTAAGGTATAATGCGTACCCGTCATGCTTAGAGGATGAGGCTGGTAGATGAGGAGGAGGACGAAGTAAACAAACCAAGTGTATCTGGTCGAGGTCGAGGGGTTGAGAGCAGTGATGTGGAAGTATTAAAAATTGCGACGGATGCCCCGTTAACAGTAGTAATGCTAGATGTTAGAGCATCGAGTAGGAGCCGTCGTAGGGCTCGAATAGTCGGAGAGAGCGATGAAGAAGAAAATGAGGAAGGGGAAGAAAGAGAGGGAAGGGGAACGAAGGTGTTGTCGAGCCTTCGGGTGATGAGAGGGACGAAGGGGAAGGGAAAGAGAGTGATAATAGTGAAAGTATAGATGATGATTCGACAATTGTGGGGCCGATCTCACCTCAGGAGCAAGCGAGGCTGGAGCGATTTATGGCCAAACATAGGTTGGCGAAGGTGGGTGTTATTTTGGTGTCATTAAGGGCCGAGTATACGTTTAAGGATTCCCCCCATGATGGGATTATGGCATTCAGAGGCCAAATTTGTTTAGGGATATAGCCTCCTCTTCGAAGGCTGGTCAAGCAGGTATTGAATTTCTGGGATGTTGCCCCATGCCAGATGAATGACAATTTTTATGAAATGATGAGGGTGGTCAAAGGGATGAATGTGGAGTTAAAACGTAAAGGGAGGTTTTTGATCCAGTGGTTCAACATAGTGTCGTTCTATTCGAGGAAAGCAAATAAGAAGGTAGGAACGTATCACATTCAGTGCCATTCGGACAAACCATGGTTATTTGACCTGTGTTCGACTGGGCGTGGGTGGGATAAGGATCTGGTGGTGGTGAAGGGGAGCTATGAGAATGCACCGGGAGAAGAGGAATTTGGGTTGAAGAACAAGTTGTACAAAGCAAGTAAGTTAGGACTCGAAGTATATTGATTGTGTGGCTCGAATAAACTGTTGATTTTTTCTTTATTGTTTTGCAGAACCCACCAATAATGGATTGAAGAACCCGAGGACTTATATTGATGAATTGATCAACCAGGACGAAGAGTGGGTAAATAAGATATTTCGTAAGTTGGGTATTGTCAGAAAGAGACGAAAGAAGACGAACACGTTACTGAGAGACGTTCCTGTTGTTGATGGGCCATCGAAGAAGAGGAAAGAAGGAGGTACCTCGATAAAGGCAGGTGAGATGGATTGCGACAATTTGAGCCGAAAGTCAAGCTTTGTACCGAGGTCTCGACGAGGAGGGCCTGGGACGATACAGTCGAGCGTGCCCGAGACTATACTCGAGGTACCGCGGCAGACCAGCAAGGGTAAAGGCAAGGTCACTGACGAAGCTTCGACAGCGCAGCAAACGAAGACAACTTTGCAGAAGAGGGCTCGTGAGCAGATGGCCGATGATGAGGATGACCCAGCCGAAGTGAGGCGACGCGAGGTCGAACTGGAGGAGAGTGCTCGAGTAACGGCCGAGTCGATGACTACTCTCTGCGGCACAAACCCGAATGAAGCGTCGAAGCAAGTTAGCAAAGCTCTCCACCAGGTAAGTGTTTATGTTATTTTGAATGTTTAAATTACACTTCGAGAACTGCTAATTAGTCGAGTATTCGTGTAGGTAAATACTTGGGTGACATCTTTTAACAAAGCCCAAAAGGTATCAAGTGAGCAGCTGAAAAAGGCGAGGGACAGGCTTGAGCTCTCGCAGGGGATCATTATGTCGCTGGAGACCTAGGTCGGTGTGCTAAAACGAGATAAGTTACAGATTTGAGCCGATGCCACGAGGGAAATTGAAGCTGCGATCGCCAACTGTAATCAGAAGGTAGCAGTGCTGGAGGCGAAGCTGGTTAGTAAGGATGAGCAGCTGCGGAACAACAAAGCACATTTCTAGGCGCAGTATGATGATGAGTGTGACGTGACCACAGCCCTGAAGAAATTTATAGATGAGTTGGGGTACGATCCAGAGACCTTCGAGCCCTATCCTCCAACGGAAGAGCCTTCTGTCGAAGATGTTGCACCGTCGGAAAGGATGGAAGTGGACCCTGTAGGGGGAGGTGCTGGAGATGTGGTAGCTGATCCTACGGTTGAAGGAGATGGTGTTGGTGCAGGGAATGCTGTAGGGGATTCTGTAGTCGAAGGTGCTGCTGATACTTCTGGAAGGAACCCCGCTGTTGAAGGTAGTGGAGGTGTTGTTGTAGAAGATCATGGAGGAGTAAGTGCGGCCAATCCTGTATGAGTGGGGTATTTGGAGAAGGTACTTTCTTTGGCTTCCGTCGTCTGTAATGAACTCTCTCTCCTTTTTTGTTGCTTCAGTGTGTTAGATAGGCAGAATTTAAACAATGAGTAATGTAGTTGAATTTGACATGTGCTGAAATGTATTGGACTTGACTTGCTGGTAAATCTGTATGCTAGTATCTCTGTGTGATAATTGAAGTATAGAATGCGCTGGGCGTCGAAGGTCGCCCCCGGGTATTCCTAGCCGAGGGTTGGAGCCTGGACGAAGTAAGATATGGTCGACTGCAATGCATCCCCGAGTGTCCGGTTTGTCGATCATTCATGCCACTCGGGTTTGCTCGAACTGGAACCTTGAAGAATTTTGAGGTCGCCTCCGAGTATCGAAGGGTCGTAATACTTAGGTTGGACCAACTAAAGAAGTTCACTGGACTTCGAAGGTCGCCCCCGGGTCTATCCGCGGGTTTGGGCCTAAACGAAGCATCATGTGGTCGGCCCCAATGGATCCCCGAGTGTCCGGCCTGTCGACCATTCATGTCACTCGGGTTTGCTCGAATTAGAACCTTGAAAAACTTTGAGGTCGCTCCCAAGTATTAGTCAAGTCGAAGAGTTGACATAATACTTAGGTTTGACCAGTTCAAGAAAGTTCACTGGACTTCGAAGGTCGCCCCCGGGTCTATCCGAGGGTTTGAGCCTAAACGAAGCATTACGTGGTCGGCCCCAATGCATCCCCGAGTGTCTGGTCTGTCGACCATTCATGTCACTCGGGTTTGCTCGAATTGGAACCTTGAAAAAACTTTGAGGTCGCCCCCAAGTATCAGTCAGGTCGAGGTCGAAGGGTTGACAATGATACTTAGGTTTGACCAACTCAAGAAGTTCACTGGACTTCGAAGGTCGCCCCCGAGTCTATCCGTGGGTTTGAGCCTAAACGAAGCATTATGTGGTCGGCCCCGATGCATCCCCGAGTATCCGGTATGTCGACCATTCATGCCACTCGGGTTTGCTCAAATTGGAACCTTGAAAAACTTTGAGATCGCCCTCAAGTATCAGTCGGGTCGAAGGGTTGACATGATACTTAGGTTTGACTAACTCAAGAAGCTCACTAGACTTCGAAGGTCACCCCCGGGTCTATCCGCGAGTTTGAGCCTAAACGAAGTATTATGTGGTCGGCCCCAATGCATTCTCGGGTGTCCGGTCTATCGACCATTCATGCCACTCGGGTTTGCTCGAATTAGAACCTTGAAAAACTTTGAGGTCGCCCCCAAGTATCAGTCGGGTCGAAGGGCTGACATGATACTTAAGTTTGACCAACTCAAGAAGTTCACTGGAAGCATGACATGAAGCTCAGAGGAGAAAAAGATGTTCATTGATTATGTTGTATTTACATCAGTTGAGCAAGGTGGTGGTCGCGGCCTGGTGTATGAGACTAATTGCATCGTGTTCCAAGGGTTGGGTAGAGGCTCATCAACTTCCGTCATCAAATAATAGGATCCTTTGTCGATTTTGTCGTACACGACATAAGGTCCTTCCCAGGATTCGGCTAACTTGCCGGCATTGCGAGGCTTTGAACTATGCTGTCAGGGGCGGGGCGGGGCGCAAGGCGGTGGGCATGGTCACTGGCAGGGCGGGGCGGGGCGCTAGGCGAGGCGGAGCGCTAGGCGGGAAAATGTAAATTTGTAATATGTGTAATGTGTAAATTTGTAAATTTGTAATGTGTGTAATATGTATAAATTTATAAATTTGTATAATTATTTAATTTAAAGTATCAAACATGACTCACTGTATTTTTTTCCCATAATGTATATTATATATATATTGCAATGACTCAATGTATTATTATTATTTTTTGTTATATATTATTGTAATATGTCAATAACATAAAAGATAAATCCCAAATTGCAAGCAATGAAGCAAACATTAAAATAGATTAATAGAAGATCAATTCAACATAAAATAAAATTTTAGCATATCCAAAATAAAATCCAACCCCATCATCCAAAATGTGCAAAACCAAAAAACCAAAATAAAAACATCTAGCTAGAATAATGAAATTAAATGTCCTCATCGGATCCCGAGTCAATGCCATCATCATCTCCATCACCGATATCGTAGTTCGCATCAATATCGTAATCATCATCGTCGAAAGAGTCTTGAAGATGACGCGTTGTCGATCGTGAGCTTGATGCCACTCCTTGTGAACAATGTGAAGCAGTGTTCGTGCGAGAAGTACGAGTCAACGGGGGGTCATCAAATCCATCTTCGGCGTCCTCAAGCACACCATAAGTCATGTCCGTCCCTAACACAATGTCGTCTCTCGCATCATCGGGAACTAACCACTCCGCACATTCATCGAAGGACTTCAACACAATTGGGTCTATCTCTTTTCCAGAAATGCGTTCTTCATAACGCTTTTTAAGCCTCCTATTGTACTGAATATATGCAAGATCCCTCATCCGATCATGCTCCAAACAATTTCTCTTTTTAGTATGGATCTACAATAGTAAAATAAATAAATAAAAACTTAGAGAAATAAACTTTAACCTATAAGATAAATTGATAATGTATTTTGTTACAAATACTAAAAGCAACTTACATTGTCAAAGGTACTCCAAATCCTTTCACAAGGAGAAGCCGCACTAGTAAGCCCAAGAACTCTTTTAGCAAATCTTTGCAAGGCGGGAACTTCACTTCCAAAAGTGATCCACTACTCCACTATATTAAAAATCACAAAATTTAGAAATCAAAAGAATAAAAATAAAAAAACCTTAAAATTACTAAACACTAAAAAGAAGTAACTTAAAAGCAATACTAAGTTACTAACCCGGAGCAATTGTTTTTACACAAGCTTGAGCACCCCTCTTTCCCAACCTCCCAGCCTTGGTACGATATACAATCAGATCTCGCAAGATTTGGCTTTCCTCTTCCTCATCCAAAGCAAGTTTTGCTATGCAATCTAACAAACCCTCTTTAAGTTTAGTATTTGATTTCATCTCATCTGAGCTTGTAAGAGTTGCATAATAATACTGAGGGTTAAGATAATGAGCCGCCGCGTGCAAAGGCTTTTGAAGCATACCAGACCACCTACGATCAAGAATTCTTTCCATCTTTTTCCATAACTCGCGGTCATCATCGTTTTGGTCTCCCAAATTAGTTTTTACCTTAAGCTTGCAATCCTCAATCGCCGAATAAATATAAGCCATAGAAGGTTTCTCCTCGGTATCCACCATTCGAATCACATCCACCAAAGGAGCCATAATTTTTAGGCAAGTATGCATATTGTTCCAAAATGTATTACTCTTAACTTTTTACAATTTCTTTTCCAATAGGGTGCTTTGGCCACTTGCTATTTCTCCACTCAACAGTATGAAACATGTCTCTTAGTTCTTATCTCTTTTCATACATACTATGCAAACATAGAAAAGTGGTAGCAAATCGAGTCACCGCCGGCCTTACAATTTATTTACCCTTTGTTTGCTTCCTCATCAAATGGAGCACATGTTTGTGATTGTAGATGAAAAGGGAAATCTTTTTCGCATCTTTAACCGTTTCATCCACCAAATGCATCTTGCTCACATCTCCAAGCATTAAATTTATACAATGTGCCGCACATGGCATCCAATAAATCTTTGATTCCGCCATAATCCATTCACCCGCTAATACATAATTACTTGCATTATCCGTACATATCTAGTGAAAAAGTATACAAAAATTCAAATATGTATAAAGTCTAAGCAAAACAACAAAGATAGGAAAAAACATAAATACTCAAGACTTACTTGAATAACATACTTCTCTCCAACCTCTTCAATCACATCTTTCAACATTTTATAAATGAGTTCCGCATCATGAATATGTGCGGATCCATCAATAGACTTTAGGAAGACCGTTCCTTTCGGGCAATTCACAAGAAAGTTAATAAGTGTCCTACCTTTGCCATCGGTCCACCAATCGGTCATGATGGTTACTCCATAAGTTTCCCAATAAACTTTAAAATTATCTACCCAATTTGAGGTCTCTTCCTTCTTCTTCTTCAAGATCTTGACTCTCAAGTCATTATATGAGGGTGGCTTGAAAGCTACAAATTAAATTTAAAACTAAAAAGATTAAGAGTGTATTTGACAATTCTCTTTTAACTTGTATTGCAAAAAATAATTTGTAAGATAAAAGACTTACTCGATGGATCATTGTATTGGACAATTGCTTGCATCATCTTGGAATAACTATCTGATCTTGCACAATTAAATGATATGCTATTTTCATACAAGAAGTCGGCAATGTAACCATGGATGTTCTCTAAAGCTTTTTTGTTTTCGTTTGAATTAGGAGCTCTAGGGCGGAAATCCACATCAATAGGGGCTACAAAAGCATCCATAGGCCCTTTCCTCTTCTTAGGAATTTGAATCACAACTTCTTCAACCTCGTCATCATCATTTCCATACACATTGACGTTTCTAATCATCTCGTCTTTCTTACTTTGTTTCTCTTCGGTTATTTTTTGTTTTCCTTCCATAAAGCTTCTAAGTACATCAACATCTTGTGGAACTTTATCACATTTCCTAACGTCTTTGTACATAGTCCCTTTGTACGAAGCTTTCACAAGATGTTGTTTTAACCTCTTAATCCCCCCTTTCGACACATGACCACAAAAGTCGCACTTAACATGATCTCTATTTCCATCTACCGGTTGACCATAGTCCCACCCCGGATCATTCGAATTAGTCGGTCTATACCGACCAGTACTTCCCTGGGAACCTTCCACCGACATTACAAACCCCAAGAGATCGCAGTATCGCAAGAGAGAGACACACAGCAACCAGCAAGAACGCCGAGAGAGAGAGACGCAGCAACCAGTATAGGGTACTCTGAAGTCTTAACAATATAGGGTACTCTTAATAACATATATCATCCAAAATCCAAATTATACGCATCCAAATTATATCATCAAAAGCATTTAAGTCTGAGGTATAAATGAAAAGAAGAAAAACTGATGTCAAGTAAGAAATTGTTTTCAGAAATCACAATATTAAACAAAGGAAGAAACACAGTATTAAACATATATGTATCTTCTTCAAATTTATTTTGAGGCTAACAATGTCCTCCTGGCATTTGCAGTTTTACTGACGCAAAGGAAGAACAAGTGTTGAGGCTAACAAAAGTGTGAATTAAAGGTCACTAGAACAGACCTTGATTGACTCTGTTCAGACTTAAACAAAGCAGTTCCCGTCGGCCGTCGTTAGCTTGAAGAACGCCGAGGCCCGAGAGAGAGAGAGTAATTCCAAGAACAATACGCAGGTGCAGTGGATGTGGATCAAGAATCCAAGATGAATCATGAATGAGAGAGGAGAGACGCAGGTGCAGAGTGAGAGAGGAGAGACGCAGGAGAGAAGAAATGCAAATTGATTTGGGTTTTTTTTTTTGTTAAACACAAACTTAAATGAGCCAAATCATTTGGCAGTTTGAGTTTTTTTTTTTTTTTTAACAAAATAAGCCATATCATTTGGCAGTTTTCAAAAAAAAAAAAAACGCCATATCATAAAGCGCCCCGCCTAGCGCCTTGAAATGGGCGCCCCGCCTCAGCGCCGCCTTGTTCTCTGAAGCGCCTAGAGCGCTAAAATGTTACGGCGAAGCGGTTGGTTCAAATTTGGGCGCCCCGGCGCCGCCCTGGCGGCTCCCCTGACAGCATAGGCTTTGAAGAGGGTGTGACCTGTTGAAGAACCAAATCTCCAATATCGAAGTTTCTAGGTCAGTTGTATGACTTATGGAGAGAGAGGTGATAACGGCCGAGGTTAGCGATGGCTCAGACTCTCGTTTCATCGATCCATAACATGTTGCATCCAAGTTCGAACTCATTATCTTCATCGGGAAGGTCAGGGTCGCGCGTTAGCACTTCGAATTGAATCGGCATCACAACTTCGATACCATAAGCCATGAGGAAAGGGGTGCAGCCCGTCGTCTTTCTTGGTGTAGTACGATAGGCCCAGAGTACATGTTGTAATTCTTAAACCCATCGGCCCTTCTTCTGGTCGACACATTTCTTGAGACCGTCGACTATAGTTTTATTGATTGCTTCGACCTAACCATTTCTCTGTGGGTAATAAGGTGTTGAGGGGGAAAGGATAATGTTGTACTTCTTGAGGAAATTGCAAACTTTGTTCCCTACAAACTGTGAACCGTTGTCGCATCGAATCATGCGAGGACAACCAAAACGTGTGATGATATTTTCCCATAAGAACTTGATGACTTCTTCCCTAGTTCGACATAGAGGCACGGCTTTAACCCATTTAGTAAAATAATATGTGGCCACTAGAATGTGTTTTCCGCTGCCCGAAGCTTTGGGGAAAGGGCCTACTAGATCAATGGCCCACCGCTTGAATGGCCAAGCAACTTGGCTGCAATGGAGGTCTTGTGAAGGGCTTCGGATGTCGTGGACGTAACGTTGGCATTTGTCACAATGTTTCGCATACTCTTCAATTTGTTTCTTCATATTGGGCAAGAATAAACCTTGGGTTACGGCTCGAAGAGCCATAGATTGACCAGCAGTGTGAGCACCGCAGTTGCCTTCGTGGGGTTCAGTAAGTATAGTAGTGGCTTCGTGTTGGGAGATGCAAGGGAGGTGTACGCCATTTGGGGATTTGCGGTGTAGTCCGCCTTTAAGAATGGTGTATCGTCGACAGTTTTCCAATAACAAACGTTTGGCCTTGGGATCCTCCGGGAGGGTAAACTATTGAAATATGCAAAGAAAGGTGTGCGCCAGTCTTCAGGATCGAGTCTGGATGTGTGTGATAAGGGTGCTAATAGGAGTCTTCAGGATCGAGTCTGGATGTGTGTGATAAGGGTGCTAATAGGAGCGGTGAGTTTTGGTAGGATAAGCATGGGCCATTTTTTGTAAGGTTCGGAAGACTGAGCATCGGGGTGAGGACGTTTGCGGCTGTCGGTCTCCTGAGAAACGGGAGCGACCATGGGTGTAGTCGATGGTTGAGGTTTGTTGTGGTTAGTGGTCGAGGCTTGCCCCTGGCGATTGGATTCGCAGAGGCGTTCGTGGCTTTTGAAGCACGATGTACTCATTTACACTCCCAACCTTGGATAGCATATCCTCGAGGGTTCGTGGCTTTTGAAGCACGATGTACTCCTTAACACGACTGTGTTCTGGCAGAGCGTTAGAGTACGCGAGAACGGCATTCGCACAATCAAGGTGCTCGACTTTGCGCGACTCATCGAGAAAACGCTTTAAGAGCCTAGAATATACTACGAATGAGACTTTTAAAGCACCATTTAAGAGCTCAATCAACTAGACATATGACATCCATATGCTGTCAGACACTTCTGTTATAAACCACATCTTTAAGGGTTGGCAAGTCAATGTCAACTCTGCCCCCTCATAACCATACGCTCATCTAAGATTACGGTTGGTACAATTTTTCCGGTGTACGCAGAGCCTAAGTTACCTAATTCTTACGTATATGTTCACATTTTAATAATGCACCACCAACCTCCAATGGTAAGACAACCATTAAAAAGGATACCAAGCTTTGGATGACATCACCTACCAGAAGATACGGCTAATGTGCCTCTATCTATAGCCCATGCATCATAATGGTACCGAACTCAAAAAAGTTCTTAACGAACTTAACAATTCTATCATATTCCCATTGCTTTTAATGAATGTGAAACCTCATCCAGCTAGTTTACTTATTATTCGAGCGTATTGCCAGAGTGTAGAATGAAGTTGCAAAGATAAAATGAATCATTTTTCCCTAAAGGCAAAACAAGGAAGACACGAATTACATTTTTACCGTGTTACAGTATACATACTCTTTTCAGTGGGTGAGCATACTTTCACAATGCTCCGAATTAAAAAGGAGGTAAGCATATCTCACACTGATATCCTCCTCGACTATTAAAGCCCACAAAAATCATTTGGAATGAGTACGAAGAATAGAGAAATAGCCTAAATATACATCCTATATGACATCATGTGATGAAAATTTCATAAGGCAAACTAAAATGCATTGCTAGCTACCACACAAAATTCAAGAGTATGTAAGAAGTAGAACCATTTATACCTTAGCATGGCGATGGAGAGGTGTAGCGGCCATCAAGCAAATAATAGTAGAACAATTTGGATTAGCAATAAGTGCCCCCTTCCCATAATGAAGTTTAATGTGAGACATAGCTTCTGGATTGACTTCAGGAATGATAAGTGGGACACTATCATCCATCCGGAATGCAGAGCTGTTATCAATGACAACCGAACCACGATTCGCTGCAGCAGGTCCAAACTCCTTACTTATAGACCCTCCAGCACTGAAAAGCGCTATATCAACACCGTCGAAACTATCATGCGTCAACTCTTCGATAGTATAATCTTTGCCCTCGAACAATATGTGCTTACCGGCAGAACGTTTACTAGCCAGCATTTTAATGCTTTTGTAAGGGAAGTCCCGGTCAGTTAAGACACGTAGGAATTCTTGACCAACAGCACCTGTAACACCAACAACAGCTAGCGAAGGAGCATCACTTTTAAGCACCATCCGTACAGAGAAATTGGCTCTTCTGGTACTAGTTATTCTGGGGTTCGGAGCAAAAGCAGTAGAACCAGCTAGAAATCTGTGATGGGGTGCAATGGTTGGAGCCCTCATTTTCCTGACTGCAGTAGCTCTTAAAGACTTATCAAATCTTCTTCGATGAGTAACACTGTGATAATACAAGAGCAAGAGAAATACAGTTACTTCTTCCTCATGTTTTAATGACTGGATCAGCTACATTACTATTGCAAATCTATAAGACCTTCACCGTTGTTATTTTCGTCAACACCGAGGCTTTGTTTGGTACACGGGGAATGATTCTTATTGTAAACATTCACGATGCTTTAAGAAATTCCTGACCGTTGGATCAGCTTAGCTCTACTCGCGCACATGAATCCCGCAGCTAGCATTTGCTTAAATCATCGGAATGTCTACGATGGGGATCATTCCCCGTAGCGCTTATCGGGTCTCAAAAGCAATAAAGGGGCTCTTATTTCACCTTAAGTCTAAACCATTTTCTCACTACTTCAAATCCCTCATAACAGAAACATCACCTTAGAATTATAAATGCTCAAAATTTGGTCGACCCCAACTCATTAAAACCTCTAAAGATTGAATCTTTAATCCTAATCTTCGCTAATGACACAAAACTTTTGAATTTGATTTTCAACCCAAACACAAATACTATAAATTGGAACTTAAAGAACAATGCAGAGATGATAAGAGATCAAATTGGGGGTGAAATCTTACCAAGATGAGTTCAACTTCTCTCTGGGGTTGTGAACTTCAACGCTCAGAAGTGAAGATAACTGAAGCTTTCTCTCTCTCTCTCTCTCTCTCTCACTGTGACTCTGGTTCTCTATAATCTAGGCTGGTTGGTTGGGTGGTTTAATGAAAGTTTTCGGGCACCTTCAAAACTGTTATTGGCACCGTCCAAAGTTAGTAAATAAACCCAACTTTCGCGATGGCAATTTGCCCCGCCCCGCCACGCCCCGTTTGGAGAGGATTTGGGATGACTATATTGGGTATAGGGGCGGGTCGGGGCTGAGTTTGGTTAAATCTGTCGGGGATCGGGGCGGATTTGGGCTGAGCTTGGTGAAATCCGTTATCCGCCCCCGCCCCGCCCCATATAATATATTTACATTTATACCCCTGATATATATATTAGATTTAGAAATAATACATAACCCATCCCTAACTCAAATCTGATCTCTCATCTCAACTCTTAGCTCTCGCCTCTCAACCTGTTACCTGTCTCTCCCCAAACCCAACAATTATTCTACAAATTCTTCTAAACTCGAATCAAATGAACAGTTCTTCTCAACAATGAACAATTTTTCAGATGCAATTCAATTATTCTCCAGATAAAATTCTTATCTTTGATTTCATCTAAATTGGGCAATCAACAAAATTGAGGAATGAGTAATCGATTGAGGAACCAACAAAATTGGGTATGCTCTCTCTCTCTCTCTCTGAATCGAATTGCAATCTTTTTTTGTTGCTGTTTGTTGGAGTTCTTTCTTGTTGTTGTTTGAGTGTTTGTTGAAGTTCTTCATCTTAGAGCTCACTCCCAACACAAGCAAACAACCTTCAATCTGGAAGGAAAGACCAACATAATTTGGCCACACTAAAAAGAATCTCTTAAATCAAAAGTTGCTATAGATCCTTCTGCTCATGGACAATACCTGTAATTTGGTCAACACCTGTAATTAAGGAGCAACATCTCATTATTTCCAGCTACTCTTTATGGTAACTAAAATTATGGACCAGGCAGTGTCAACATCTCAATGATCTCATTAAGTTACAACACTCATAAACTAGTTGTCTTGATGTAGTTAAGAACTGTATTTCCTTGAACCAGGCAGTTGTCTTGATGTTGTTAAGAACTATATTTCCTTAGCCCAATGCATATCTGTTTTGTTAGGTGTATGTATTCCCTGCAGATCTGTTTTGTAAGGTGTATGCATTTTCCTTAGCCAAATGCAGAACTCCTAGTGGACTTATGGCCTTTGCCTTAGCCAAATGCATATCTGTTTTGTTAGGTGTATGTATTCCCTACAGATCTGTTTTAATGCATACTATACATTTCCCATGATCCAAAGCAAGAACATCATAGCTTTGCAGAGTGATAGCATTATAGAAAAGAAGTTGCTTATCAAGTAAAAGACGTCTATCGCAATGTGAGTACACATATTCTTAAACCAATTTCTCTAGTAAGATGTTAATAACTTCATGCATGACTAACGTCTTTGGTTAAATTATGTCTAACTTCATAGCTCTTGGTAGCATTGGTGAGCTCGTACAGGTACGAGGGCAAAAAGGTTAAGGAAGAGATTGTGAAATCAGAGGCAAAAATTCTCGGTAATGCCATTAAAAATGGCGACAAGAAGAAGCCTATCGAGGATGAAGAAGTGGTGAGAATACTGTCAACCATAAGCAAATTGCACCTACAACTGGTCTTCAATTACTATAAAAAAAATCATGGCAAAGACATCGCCCAGGTACGCCAATATCTGCAAACAACAGCTTTAATTCTTACGTATAACAATAAGGGTCAAGTAGTAACTAAAATCGTGTATATACTTATTTTTTGTAGTGTTTACCAGGATCTCAAACAATGTTGGTTGTTAAATCAAGGAGATCGTGTACGCTGAGCTGGCCGGTTTGTGTGTGTTTCTAGGAATATTTTAAGTTTTAGCATCTTATTTGCATAATTTTCTTACTATTTTAACTTATAATTGGTACTTACTTCAAGTTTATAACTTTGCAACTTTTCTTGGTCACAAAGCACCTGGATATTTCATTCCTCCCAGGTATAAAGTTTATATTTCAATATTGGGCATTATCCAATTATATTATGCTAAATGCGATCAAGAATAGCTTAGAAAATAATTAATTTAAATATGTCTTGAGGTCTTTCAACATTAAGCTCTATAAAGTAAGGCTGGTGTTGCTGCTGCTGCTGCTTGAGGCAAATCATTCTCAGGGAACCCTACTCCCTATACCATTACTCATCTATTAAGAATAAACCATTTCCAGATAGAGTGTATTTAATAATACGGAGAATAACATGCTTTTTTTTCAAGGAAACAAGTTGTACTGTTATGTGCAACTTAAAAGCAGAACTATACTAACTATTGCCCGACTTTTGCTATAAAATGGTTTCTCTTTTTCATGAGAATCCCCTTTTGCAGTGCTTCCCTATATTTGTGCGGTTTTCTTTTTCTTCTTAATGAGATACTGTCTGAAATGAACTTATTAATAAAATGCAGGTAGTCAGATGGCTTTATTCATATTAAATGTAATTGAACCGGTGGGTGTGATCTTGACCTTCAAACCCTTTTTGGTGCAACCTCACGACTAATTTACGTCGGTATCTGATGGCTTTAGGTGAGGGTCATTTTTCATTTTGATTAATACAATTGGTATGGCCATGACTTCCGGAGCTGATGAAAATACGAAAGGTCTTATTCGTGTAATTGTAACCTGAGCTAATGCATACATGAAGGCCATCAAAGGGGAGTACAATAAGAAATTTGGGCTTACGCTTGCATATAAAATTGAGCAAACTGCTAACGGGAATTTCAAGGATTTCTTGCTTACGGTTGCTGCACGATCGGATTGATGAAACAGTCTGTGTTTTTCTAAATCGAAGAAAATAAAGCTTGACAATGATTGGTACACTTTACTTCATTTATTTTTCTTCTTGTATATTGGGATACGTAGCTCATATTATACTCATTCAAATTGAGTAATTATATGCATGTTGATATGCATTATTTTGTAAGGTGTATGTATTCCTTTGGCAATGATTTCTAGATTTCTCTTCCATTTTGTCATTTACATTATTTATATGCATGCTGGGATGAGGTAAAATTTGAAGCACAATACTGAAATTCTAATTGATAAATACACCAATGTTATGTCTTTAACTATTTTTTTTTAGTTAAATGGGGCGGGGATGGGGCGGGTATGGGATTAGGTTTTGTAAGGTGGGCGGATTCGGGGATCCCCGTTTAACTTAAATGGATATCGGGGCAGGTATGGGGGGTTGAAGCCTAAGTGGGGATATGGATGAGATTAGCTCCCCCGCCCCATTGCCATCCCTACTTTCGCCTAGTTTTTTACACCGCAACTTTGGTGATCTCAGCGAGCGTGACCATCAAAGGGCCAAGTCTCTTCATCAAAACCGCTTCCACGTCATCGAAAAAAGAGGCACTCTCCAAGGCCCAGCAATACAAAGTAGCATTGAAGATTTGAAGTATTATCGTTGAATTACCATGGTACCCTAAATGTAGTCTACATGTCATGTATCCAGATCGTTGAGCTGTTGGGACACACTGAATGGTAGAGGCTCAAGTCTCCTAAAAGCTACTTCAAAAGAGTCATGAGCCTTACAAAAAGTGGATTTGAGGTCCTAATAGAGGATCAAGTCACTTTAAGAATATGCATTCATAGTGTTAGAGCGCCTAAAAATGGGTGTTGAGTTGAGTGTCTCTTAGGGTGTCAGGGCAGTTCAAGAGTCTAGATACATTTATCTTTTATCTATACTATAAATCTCAACGATTGTCCTACGTGACGTGCCAAAGTTAATTAGGACAACATGACATGGTCATCGAACATAAGAGCATAAAGTGGTGCAACTTCACATTTAATATTAAAACTGGAGGTTCCATTTCAAAACCAATTGGCAATGAGATGAGTATCCCCAGGATTTTATATTTTGAGGTGCAAGGCTCTATGTGTCTGATGTGGGACTATATATCTCAACACCCCCCTCACATATGACATAATTTTGAGCTCAACACGTGAACGAATATTTGGGTGTCTCAGAATAACACGTGGGCTATTGTGCTTAACACGTGCAAAAAAGACCCGCTTTGATACCATATTAGAACTGGAGGTTCTATCTCAAAACCAATTGGTAATGAGAGGAGTAGCCCTAGGATCTTATATTTTGAGGTGCAAGGCTATATGTGTATGATGTGGGACTATATATCTCAACATTTAACTATCACCAATATTACAACTAACTCATCATTATGGCATTGACAATTAGTAAGTTGTAATCCGTTTATGGACATTAAAGGAAAAAACCTCTTCATATCCCTAACCATTCCACTATTAATTTTTAATTATTCACAAATTTCATCATGGATCCCATGTAACTTTCCTTTCTATTTCTTCTTCTTTCAAGAATCTCTTTATTGAATTTCAGTCTTGAACTATAATCTATTGCTGTAGCAATCAGGTAAGCTCTCTCATACATACCTTATTATTATTTCATCTTTGTGTTTGGTCGTTCCATTTGCAATGAGTTTGGATTTGTGTTTACTCTTATAAGTAAAATATATTTTCATATCCGGAGTTTGTATTTAGTTTTGGTAATTCATAGATATGATGTGAGTATAGGATAACAGTGTGATTAGTCAACACTCAATTTGCCATGTTAAATACTACCTAGAGTAGTATGTAATAATCTGTGTCAATTTATACATTTTATTACATATATAATGTGTGAAAATTTTATGGTATGTATGAAGTTTCACTAAAAATATATTAGCTTGCACTAGAACAAGATGAAATCATGTGAGGGTTTGATCGAGTCCAGTAATCAGGACAGATTCTTAATTTGGTCTTATGAGAAGATTATATTTCTCTTTCTGCTAATGTGATGTTGGAAAAAAACCTGGTGGTTTCATCATTAGTTTGAATGGTTAATATCTAAGTTGTTTATTTTGTACCACATTGGGTATATAGGTTATACAACTCTAGATTATAAGTAAGAGTTGTAATATGTATGAGTTGAGTTGTCTCCAAATGACACATCTTTAGGTGTGTCTTGAGATGTGACCTTTGGTGAAGAGACACCAACTTAAGGTGTGTCTTAAGGAGTGACCTTTGGTGAAGAGACACCATCTTAAGGTGTGACCCTTGGTGAAGAGGCACCAATCCTCTATTAACCCAAATTCATTTCTATTGTTTAAAAAGAAAGTTTTACAATTTTTTTGACTCTTTTTCATCCAACGAATAACATTCACAATCAAGGTTCGATTGATTATATTGAAGTGCTTTCTTTTACTCGTATATGATCATTGTATCCTGGGAGACAGGGGCTGATTATATCCCGCAAAGTATTGTGGCAGTGACGAATTTGTCTTAAGGAGATAGTGTGCATGCACTAGACTCGATCATATCCCGATTAGTGTTTTGATATCTTTCTAATCTCCTTAACATGTTTTTTATACTGCCGATTTTGAATACAAGCTAATAACATGTGATACCGTTGTGGTACTTTTTAATTCAATGACTTATCTCTATTGACTAGATTAATGTTTAATGTTTAAGTACATTGTTCGTGTATAGTTGAAACCGAAGTATCCATTGAAGAATGTTTTTTGAGAAATAAAATTAAAGAAAATCCCTCCAAATCACGCACTTCAGGTTATGTTCTATGAACGATTTGATTGCCAAACACAATAATTTTTCTGAATCCAAACTTTCTCATTGAGAAGATAACGATCTCGTTGATGGTAACATTGAGCATTGCTCCTTGAACCATAAAGGATTAGGGTTATGTAGATGTCTCTAAGCTAAAATTTACTCATATATGTTCATTATGGTGTGTTAATGATGTACATCTAACACTTTTTCTATAAAAATAAATTTACCAAAGTCAAGCAACCAAATTTACACAAAAAGTCCATCTTTATAAAGAAACTAGAAACGGGAATATTGCTTAAAGAAAAACCACAACAACAAGTTTTCTCTCCCCAGGTGAGTGAGTTTTCTTCCCTTGATTTCCCTTGGTTTAATCAGTTGTTCTTGGGCGCATGCTATTTTTTCTTAGGTTTTTTTAATTAAGTTCTATTTTCAAGTGGGGAAAGTGTATTATTGGGTTCCAGTTGTGTTTATTAGGGATTTTTGGGGTGTTAATGATGATTATTAGCTAGAGTCGATTTGATAACTTTTCAGCCATGGTGTAGTTTCTAAGGATTTGAGATGAGTGTGTCATTTCTCCCTCTTCTATGTCATTTGGAAGAGTGATGGTTTTCTCTTTACTTCAATTCTGCAATTACACTTGATTTTTTTGGCTAACTGCTCGAGATTGTTTTTTCATTATGGATCCTAATCACAACCCAACAACCCTAAACCATTTACACTCCCAACCTTTAACCAACGCTATTAATACCTCTTACAATCCCAAAAATTTTAACACAAGTTCTTCTACTTCTTACTTTCTGGACAATCTCGCTGAAGAGTTCCAAAAAAAGATGTCGTTACCGGTTAGAGAGGAGAAAGTAATCCCCATTCATCCAAGACTTAAAACCCTAACTTCTCAGTTCTTCAAATTCTCCATTACTGTCAAACTTCTTGTGGAACCCCGTGTTAAAAATGACCTCTCTTCTATTCACAAAACTTGCATGGAGCTCTGGAATGCGCACGGTCTCATCCTCCCAGTCTCCACGCTTGGAAATGATATTCTTCATTTTAGGTTTGGAAATGCATAGGGGTTTGTTGCGATTCTCCAAAGACAACCTTGGATTGTTGACAATTACCCTTTGATGATCAAAACTTTCTCTAAATACCATCAAGATGAGGGTAAGGTTTTTACTCATGTCGTTTTTTGGGTTCGCGCGTCTAGTCTCCTTTGTCATCTGTATGATATGATTTTTGGTACTCATGTCTTGTCTTCCATTAAAGAAATTATAGAAGAAGATGCTATTGATATTGATTTTCCTGGACTAGCAGCTGTTGGCTTCAGTTATACCCATTTAACAAAAATATACCATAGAACCAACTGTTAGGAGACATGCCAAACCAAAGTTTCAAAAGCGATATATTGTAGAAAATTCAAGGCTACAAGACTATATACTAATTTTTCTTAACTAACCCATTTTGATGACAACTCGTTGATGCAATTACAAGGACACATCACCTACTACAAACTAGGGAATGAGCTAACCCCTATGTAATGTCAATCCTTTACTTTTCTGGGTTCAAAATCCTTTATGCATTAAATTTATGAAGGTTATTATATCTATTACATTCAAATTTCCACTCTGAGTCCTGCTTAATTTGATTCCAAAAAATGAATTAATATATAAAGCCTAGTCCCCTCGTTATGGACATTTCCAGATCTTAAAGCCTTACAGACAATCTTCTTTTGTCTTTTCAACGGAAGTTAGAGAATATTTGTTCCTTTTTTCTAAATGTAGTCCAACGCGAATGGTGCCTTGACCCTATAGCGAAATGATTTCCAATCGTGTCACCTAGTAGGATTTTTATTTTCCCATTTTCATCATGGTCTACCTCGGTAAATGCCAGGTTCCCTTTGGCGTCCTTACCGCAAACTAGAAATGAAATGTCAAGTTCTTCTTTCGGGAATTTACTTCTCATCGCTTCTATAATTTCTTGAATTAACCGTGTAACATTATCCGCGAAATATACGTCTTCAGCATTTGTTTCATCAACGTCCATAATTTAAAGATTCTTCTATAGTTCATCAAGAATAACGGCCATACTGCTATATCCCAAGGCTGCAACAACTAATGTGGAGGAAACCTTATGCACTTTTCTAAGCTGTTCGGTTAACACTACGTTATATTTTGATAAAACCCTTCCGCCAATGGCAAGTAATAGCCCAGTAGCAGTAATAAGTACATAGCACATCGTACCTGACTTAAATTGGAAGATAACCTTGGGTAACCATGCATGAATACTTCCATGATTTGGTACTCCTACTAAGGTTCCTAACTCAATTTTTTCCCATTTTCTTTTTTGGGATACAAGAGCTTTTCCACCTTCGAGATTATCCATATTGGTTTAACTTCCCAACGACTTCATTTTTCCTCTGAGCATGCCCAAAGACATTTCCTTTCCACCTTTGTCACAATCGGCAACTTCTAATTTATCATTGGGTAATACAGGAATACTTTGTCCTTCCACAGAAGTTCCAACCTCAGCTTTAACTCATTTTCTTTTCAGTGACTTTTTTTTATGTTTTTTTTTCTAAGCATGCCTAAAGATAAGGCTGCAACTTTTGTATGAACTTCTAATTTTTTCTGAAATTTGATCTGATTTTTTCGATTTTGGAAGCCTATTTTATGTTTTCGATTTCTGAAAATCCAATTTCCAATTTTTTCTTAAAAATATCGGATCAGAATCGAATATTATTTTTTATTGCGATTTTTCAAACAAGATCCGATCCGATTTAATCTGAACAACATAAGGAATATTAATAAGGTATAAAGAATATCAATAAGAGCACATATTTATTAACATTTCAACAATCTAAGATGATAGAGCATCAACATAAAGAATATCAATAATATAACTTTATATTACAGGTTCAACTACTAAGGATTACCAGATTGTATAAGCTTAGCTTTTAGTTTACTATTTATATCTCTCAACTTTGGGATTTATAAAGTGATTTGTAGTTTTTTCATTTTGTTTGTTTATCACAGTTGATCCAATAGTAGCCTATGTTAATTTTATTGTTGCACAAATGACAGAGTTCATGTTGTTTCAAACATGTTAGAGAGCTTTTGAAGACATAGTGGGGTTGAGATATGGTCATGTGGTCTTTAGTTGGTTTTATGGTTGTGTATTTTATAAACTTGTGAAATGATGTTTAATTTTGTAAACTTATTTGGACAATATTTATTTCCAAGTTGTTATTATTGGTTGTGTACTAAAGTTTCTGATATCCTTTATCAGGCCAAATACAATTTTTTTGATTTTATCAGAATATCCAAAAAATTTGATTTTTTTCTTTTCGAAATGTTCAGAATTTCAAAACAAAAATGTTCAGAATTCTAATTTTTTCGGATTCGGATTTATTTTCATTTTTTAGAAAAAAAAATGGATCAAAATAAATTTTACATTTCTGAAAATAAAATTGGAAAAATTTCAGCCGCCCCCATTTCCGATCCGAAAACATACATACCTAAAGACATCTCTTTTCCATCTTTTTCACTATTGGCAGCTTCTACTTTATCCTTGGGTAATGCAGGAATCTTGTGTCCTTCCACTGAGGCTCCAAACTCACCTTTTGCCAATTTTCTTTTCTACGACTTTATTTTTGTTTTTGAGCATGCCTAAAGACATCTCCTTTCCATCTTTGTTACTATAAGCAGCTTCTAACTTATCCTGCCCAAACTGAAGTTTGTTTGGTGAATTATTAGCCTTCCTTTTATGTTCTTTCTCAAGATGACTTTGCCTCTCTGCCATGACAACCTTCTTCATTAACTCTTCATTTGCTTTCATAGAGTTTGAGTCTTCAATGAAGTCTGTGGCTCTAACAAATCTCTCCAGTTTATCTTCATAGCTCGATTTCTTTATAGATGTTGCATTGCTTTGATTTATGGGAGTTTCAGGTTGGGTAACACCTCCACCATTCTGGAATCTCTTGGTGGGAATTTTGGTTCTAACAGACCTACACAACTCCCCTTCTATTTGAGCTATTATGGGATCCCTACCTCTTGTGCCATGGCCTGGGGCCATGGTGAAAGACCAAAAGGTTAAACCAAAGATATGGTTACTTCTCTCCACTTTTTACTAAAAAAATGAGGAAGGCTATGATGTTTAAAATTGCCACAGTGTACTCGGGGAAAAAATTAAGATAGACATTAGAGAACCCATCCCTTCTGGGCATATGTTCCAGTTCACCTCAGAGAACCCCTTTGGGATCAATTGGCATATGAGTTTCTTTCATTATTTTGTTTTTAATGTAGCATATTAGGGTACACTTAGAAGCTGTTTTTTTTTTTTTGTGTTTTGTTCTTTTTTTTTATTTTGATTACTTATTTTGATTTTTGATTGCTTATTCTAAATTCTAAATTTAGTGTTTGAATGTTAAAGATGAAATGTAAAAAAAATATGCTTATTTTATTGCTGAATCTGAAGTCTAAAATGTCTGAAAACTGTCAAATTGTCAAAATTACCCAGTTTTTTATTTTATTTTAAAGAATATGCATTTCCATAATCGCATTTAAATCCAAGTAAATTTTTCCAACATCATTTAATTAAAATAATTTTCAAACCAAAATTTCTTGCATTCTATCTAATTTTAAAAAACTCAAATTTGTACTTGACTAATCCCGTTTGTAATCTCCTTTCGCAGGGTTCATAATTTGTACTTGGTAATGATCAATATTTCACTCTACGTACAAACATAATATTGAAAGCCATGTGCCACTTCTGGGGTTGTTTGTATGGAGATAATAGATCGTATTACTGCTATTGCCTTATGGATAGGTATGGCCACTTTATGAGTGTCAGCTACACCAAGAGTCATTAGTTCCCTTGTCGTCCATACCATGGGTAAGACTTGTCATCCACTTTAGCAGTATGATCAATGTGCCAACTTTTTGCTACGCATTTACCAGGTCAGCTCAGGCTTTAATCCTTCATGGATACCTCAAACCGTGTTGGCGCATTTACTAAGGTATACGCGACTTTACCACTTACACTACGTCATTGAGTAATTCAAGGCAATTCAATAGCAATCCATAAAAGTAGAGTTGGTCTTCATTTGTCACCTCTGTATAAAGTAGGGAATTACATGAGGTAATGATTGCGTTTATTATAAATTAATACTCAAGCCGTTATACAGTCTATTCTCCCCCTGACGGCGAGGATATCATCTCAATAAGTGACAGGATCTGCGAAATAGATTCTAACTATCACAGTTATACATTGCGCGACATAGGTTTCAAATATCGTTAGATAAGTAGTAAATCATAACCTATTCTTATCCCCAAAAATGTTGAGGATCCATCTTTGTACATATATAAGTGTTGCAGGTATATATGTATCGCACACTTTAGTATACGTAGATGATAGAGATTGTTGGTTGCATGCCAGTACTAGTTATTGGTAAATAATTGGATGGTATGAAATTAGTCTCATCTAATAAACTCTGAGTCATGAAAATGTCTCCGAGAATTTTTGGAAGTTTTGTACGCCTATGTGACGGCTAAGAAATCACCAAAGATTTCTAGATTATAGACTATGTCAAACATTCTATGGTTTGTATATACATCAATCCCAACTAATAATCAAAAACATCAAATTGTTGAAGAAACAAGTTATCCCTATCCGCCAAGTCTACAGGAATTGTCGGTTAATCTGGGAACGCCACCTAGTGTCTCATGATCAATGTGTAAACATGCAACTGTTGTGTTCCTAATCGTTTGTAGGCAAATGTGAGACCATCTTTAAGATATGTCTAAAATGACCAAAAACCACATTGTTGATGGATAATTCCATAAGTGTTCTCCAATAAGGTAAAGGAGAAGTTTGTAGGGACCTAATCCCTACTTTGGTCTAATTAGGTCACGTATATAAGCTTTCGAACAAACGATGCACTAATATCTTTCATTATATGAATATCTTACTTTTATAAGGAGATGCGCTATCAGGTTTTGATCTTACATGTCTAAGAGATCCCAAATGAGAGGCTTATACCGTTCTAAGGCTTTAACTGCCCTATGTGGAAAGAAGTGATGTATAGGTGTAGTAGTATATTTCCCAGATTCGACAAGGACAAACTACAAAGAGTCAAGTTGAACAAGAAGATATTATGGCAGGTGATGCTAGCAAAGCTAAAGACACATGAACGTTCGAGAAGATATTAAATGTTCACTTGCAGATCTTGACCCTCTGACTGTTACACTTGGTCAAATAGAGCCATTGTAAGAGATCTGTGAAGTTCATCTACTATCCATTAAAATAGAAGACCAATTATTTGTATATGACCGTATCCATTATAAATATGGGTAGCGTAAATAGGATCCGGAGAACTCTGTTATTTTCTTATAATTTACAATCATTCATCTTACAACAATTGTAATAACTAGCACATATTGGATTTCATCATCAAACCTTCCTCGAGGTCATGGTTTTTTTCAGGCTTTACTGAGTTTCTACATAAAATCAAGTGCATTTTAGATTAGAATTGTAACCTCCTTATCGAAGTATTGGTAAAGTTTACTGTCAGAGAAAATACGCTATTATAATTAGCATTGTTTGTGGGAAAATCCACTTTTTCTTTATCAAATCTCATTATAAACTATCATTTTTAATGACCATCATGAACCTCAAAAGTTCTTCTATCACTCCGAGAAACAACGAGGACATTCCTGTCACTATCCATCCAAAATCTGTCAACTTCCATACTCTTATAGTCGAGCTTTAGAAATAGATAGAATCTAACAGGAACCAACGGCGGGATGATCAGAGAATTCATGCTCAGGCCTTCCAAGTTAAGAGGGATGATAGGATAAAGGCTCGGGAACAACACAATTGTAATCATAAAAAAGAAATTGATAGCTTACAAAGGCAACAAGATTGACTCACTGGTCGACAGGGATCACCTCCACATGCCCAAAGTGATTATCGGTCACGAGCTATCTAAAGGGAAATCCCGCCAAGGGAAGAGGGAATTTAAATTTCTAGGACTCGATCCCGAAACCTAAACAGGACATCTCGATATTTCGACCTTACGTCATCAGCCTCGACAACTCAAAAAGGTCGACGAACACCTCACCAAACCCACCACCTCCAAGACGACTAGTTAGAGAGTGTTTAGTCCCAGAAGGACAAGGAGATTTTGATCCCCAAGCAGTAGTTTGACCAAATGTTCTCCAACAATTCATTACTTTAGATGACATGAACAATATAATCTAAGCCATTCATCCAGACAATCTAAGTCAAAGATCTGCTCTAGATAAAATTGAGACTAACCCAATTTCTTATCTTCTCGAAGTCATGCCAATTCCAGAAAACTTCTATATGCCAAAGTTTTACCAGTATGCAGGCCTCACCGATCCACTCACCCACGTTCGTCACTTTAAAGCAGCTGTTGGGCTGTACTCTAAACGATCACATGCGATACCGCCTGTTTAATATGACTCTTAAAGAAGAACCTCTCAAGTGGTTTCACACCATTACTGAAGGTTCGATAACTAGCTTTACCCAGTTGCAGTGACTTTTTGAGTTAAACTATGCTTATGCCAAAGAGCGCGAGATAACAGTAGACTCTTTCTTTTTTTTCGAAAAAGGGGCAAAGGAAACTTTGGCAAACTTTTATAAGTGTTTCCTGCAATAAACATGGAAAATCAGGAATTCATATCCCAAGATTGTCGTACCCGCATTAACTTCCGCTCTCCACATTGATTTTAAAGTTTGAGAAGAGCTCACACTTCATAAACCACAAACTGTCACAGAGATGATAGATGTGGGGAGCAATTACATTGAACTCGAGCGATCCAAGAAAGATAAGATGAAAAGTTCATTTGTTATACATTCCAATGACGTGCACCCACCCCCTCACTCAATACCAGCAGCTAACGTCCTGGCCAAGCAGCATGGGCGCTTCCACGACAACGTCAAATGCAAAGATGGGAAAAAATATCGACATATCCCTGTGTTACCTCCTATGACGACCACCCTGTCCGCAATCTTATCAATCTTGAGAGGGGGTGAATTCTTTCGAAAAGTACAGGAGATGATTATGAACATCTTGAATAAACCTTTGCGTCAGTATCACAATGTCAATTGCCATGAAACTGATAACTGCTACTCCCTCATTCGAATTTTTACCGTATAGAACTAGCTGAAAGGCTCCACGAGTACGCTATCGATGTTAAAAAGTTTCTCAATGAAGAATAAAAAGAAAAGAGGTCGAGCAAGAGCAAGGCTACGGTCAAGCTCAACATCTTTACATGATCGAAATCGGGAAAGGCAAGAAGCGAAAGAAGGTTGATAAAATCATATCATGTTGCAAAATGACATCTTCCAAAAAATTGTCCAAACTTCTACTAAGCTCCAGCAAGACCAAACGGCCATTTCATATTTCCTTCGAAGATTGCGACACCAGCCATGTCAAATACCCTTACGATGATCCATTGGTGATAATGGTTAAAGTTGGACACGATTATCTACACACAATGCTTGTCAACACTGGAAGTGCAGCTGATGCACTATTTAAAAGAGCGATTGACGTTTTAGGCCTCCGAGATTCAATCAAAGCCTCAACAATAACCATTATAAGATTTAACGGTTCAAAAGAATTAGCCATGGGAGAGATTACTTTGCCTGTCTAGGCAGGACTAGAGACTACCTTCGTCAAATTCATTGATATCGATGTTGAGTCAAAATACTTGGGGATCTTAGGAAGAAGCTGGCTCCACTCTATTAAAGCAGTACCTTCAACATACTATCTGGCATTATGTTTTCTAACAAATTATGGTGTTTATTAAATTAAAGGGAGCCAGACCATGGCCCGAATGTGCGAAAACACTACCACGAACTCTCATACATCTAAACTCCTAAATGCATAGCAATTATAACAAGAGCCAACCCCAACGTTCGAGTAGCATGACACCGAAGCAGCTGAATCTGTAGAACTCGATGGTTCGGGAAGGAATACTTTTATTGGAACTAAGCTCTCGTTAGAAGAACAAGAAACCTTACATCAACTTTTAAAGAGAATATCGACATCTTTGCCTGGTCTTTGCAAGAAATATCGGAAATTGATCCTTCTATTACATGCAATAAGCTCAACCTTATGTCAGACAGCAAAGCAGTGGTACAAAAGTGTCGTAATGTAACCCCAAGGATCCGAGAGACAGTTAGAAGAAATCGACAAGTTACTCCACGTTGGATTCATTCGATAAGCCAAATATCCAAAGTGGGTCTCGGGCATTATGGCAGTCCTGAAAAAGAATAGAAAAATTAGGGTGTGCGTTTACTTCACTGAACCAAATAAACTCACACCCAAAGATTGTTGGAAAAACCTCATGTATTGTCTTTATTTTGAATGTAAACTTTGTGTATTTATTTTTAGTCCCACATTGGATAAGTGAAAATAGGATTTTATATCTTAAGACAGATTTTATGAATACATGTGTAACGTTTGTATTTATTTTTAGTCCCACATTGGATAAGTGAAAATAGGATTTTATATCTTAAGACAGATTTTATGAATACATGTGTAACGTTCTTAAGAGAAATTTTATATCTTCTTCGTGTTCGAGTTTTGCGAAGATGTCGATTAACAAAACTATTGTTCGTGTTCATCAAGAAAAGCCAGAGAAGTTTAATGGAGTGGAGTTCAAATGTTGGCAGCAAAAGATGTTATACTGAACCTTGTAAAAAATTTGTAGGAAAGTGCCCCCTTTCTCAAAGATAGTAAAACTGATAAGACCACTGTCGCTGCTGTGGAGGCATGGAAACATTCTGATTTTTGTGCAAGAACTATATTCTTAATAGGTTGGATGATAAACTATATAATGTTTATAGTCCACTCAAGACTGCTAAGGAACTGTGGGATTCCATGGATAAGAAGTACAAGACATAAGATACAGGAACGAAGAAATTTATTGTCGACAAATTCCTTGACTTCAAGATGATTGATTCTAAGTTAGTAATTAGTCAAGTGTAAGAGTTGTAGATTATCCTGCATAAAATTCATACAGATGGAATGATTATGAGCGAGTCATTTCAGGTTGTTTCATTGATTGTAAAATTACCTTCATCCTGGAAGAAATTTAAGAATTATTTGAAGCACAAACCCAAGGAGATGAAGTTTGAGGACTTGATCTTACGTTTGAGAATTGAAGAAGACAATCGCAACAGTGAGAAAGCGATTGGAGTTGGTTCGCTAGAATCAAAAGCCAATATTATTTAAGGAAATCCTTCAAACAATAAGGGTAAATCCCATAAGAAGAATGGGAAGAAGGGTAAAAACCCTATACTAGGACCAACTGGAAAAGACTTCATGAAGTTTTATGGGAATTTCCATACATGCGGAAAGAAAGGGCACCGCACAAAGGACAGTAGGAAGAATAAAGGCGAGTTATCAAAGAACCAGCTCCCTCAAGCCAGCGTGTCTGAAATGGAGAACCTTTCTGTTATGGTCTCTGAAGTATACTTGATCAGTAACGTCAAAGATTGGTTGATTGATACTGAAGCAGTACGCTACATTTGTTCTGACAAGACCCAGTTTTCGTCATACAAAAAAGTGGACAGTGATGAAAAATTATACATGGGAAACTTTGCAACTTTTGTAGTTAAAAGAGTTGGAAATGTTATCCTGAAATTCACATCATAAAAAGAACTTACTCTAAATGAAGTTCTGCATGTTCCTTATATTCGTAAGAATTAGGTGTCTGGAGCAGTTTTAAGTAAGAAAGGTTTTAGGCTTGTATTTGAGTCGGACAAATATGGCTTGACTAAAAGTGGAATGTTTGTATGAATGGGCTACTTATGCGATAGCCTGCTTAAGTTCAATGTTGATGTAACCCCAATAATTATCATTAAAATTGAAGGTTTTGATTATATTCTTGAGTCTTTTAATGTTTGGCATGCACGATTAGGCCATGTTAATACTGGTTTGTTACGCGGATTAATGAACTTAGGACTGTTGCCTAAATTCATCATTGATTGCAAACAAAAATGTACAACATGTGTTGAAGCAAAGTTTGTAAAACAACCATTTCATTCAATTGATAAAAGGAAGACAGTGTCTCTCAAATTAATACACAACAATTTATGTGACTTAAAATTTTTCTAAACAAGAGGTGGGAAAAATAGAATGTTGAAAGATATGGTAAATGCCATGCTGATTAGTTCTAGTTTACCATAAAACTTGTGGGGGGAAGCTTTACTTTCAGCAAATTATTTACTTAATAAGATTCCTCATAAGAAGACTAATAGCATTCCTTATGAACTTTGGAAAGATAGAGTACCTTCCTTTAAATTTATGAAAGTGTGGGGGTGCCTTGCAAAAGTACAAGTTCTAGTTCCCAAACGTGTGAAATTAGGACCAAAAACCATTGACTGTATTTTTATTGACAAAGCTAATAATAGTAGTGTATTCATATATCCGGTACACAAATCAAAGATTACTGATATACATAAGAATACATTCATAGAATCACGTGATATTATATTATTTGAGAATATTTTCCCAAGCAAAAAGAATGATACTATGAATTCTCTGAAAAGATTATATGACGTTGCTTCAAGTAGTGATCATCAGCCTAAAAGTTATGAGCAAACTCCATAACAAACTACTGAACAGGCTATAAAACTTAGACGTGGCAAACGGGTTAAGACCGCATCCATAAGAATCGGTCCAGAGTATATAACTAACTTGTTAAAAAATGAACCTCAAAACTTCAAGGAGGCCATGCCAACTCCTAAGGCTCCTAGTTAGAAAAAGGCAGTGCATAGTGAAATTGATTCTATTATACAAAATCATACGTGAGAGTTGATAAATCTTCTACCTGGTAACAAGCCAATAAGTTGTAAATGGATCTTTAAGAGGAAGATGAAGCCTGATGGTTTTATAGACAAGTGCAAGGCGCGACTTGTTGCTAAGGGATTTAGGCAAAATGAAGGCCTATATTATTTTGACACTGATTTACCTGTTATAAGGATAATGTCTATACTAATGTTGATAGCTATTGCAGCTTTGCATAAGCTTAAAATACATCAAATGGGTGTGAAAACAACTTTTTTAAATGGGGAATTAGATGGGGAAATTTATATGAACCAACCTGAAGGGTTTATTGTCAAAGAAGAAGAACACAGAGTTTGCAAACTTATGAAGTCCTCATATGGATTAAAACAAGCGCCCTTACAATGGCATGCAAAGTTTGATCGTGTTATGATCAAGGATGGATTTAAAATTAATGAATGTGACAAATGTGTTTATTATAAACATATTGATGTTCCATGCGTAATTGTATGTCTATATGTATATGATATGGTGATTTTAGGGACTAATATTAATGTAATAAAGTCTACAAAGAAAATGTTGACCAAGAACTTTGACATGAAGGACCTAGGAATTGCATATGTTATTCTTGGAATCAAGATCAATAGGATATCATAGGGAATTGTGTGGTCACAAGCACATTATATAAAAAATATGCTTAAGAGATTCAATAAGTTTGAATATAAAGGTGTTGAAACACCATTTGTTATAACTCAAAACTTAGCAAAAAATAAGGGAGTAAACATTTCTCAACCTGAGTACTCACGTTTCATAGGCAGTCTCATGTATATTATGAAATGTACCAGACCAGATATTTCTTATGCAGTAAGTAACTGAGTCGATATATGAGTAATCTGGGAGATGCACATTGGGTGGCACTAGTTAGGGTTTTAAAGTACTTAAAGTACACCTTATACTATGGTTTGCACTACACTTATCCAACTGTACTTGAAGGATATAGTGATGAAAGCTGGATATTGGATTCCGACGAGTCAAAATCCACTATTGGATACGCCTTCATACTTGGAGGTACAACAGTATCATGGAAATCTCATAAACAAACATGTATAGCTCGCTCCACGATGGAATCTGAATCCATTGCTTTGGACAGAATTAGAGAAGAAGCAGAATGGCTTCAAGAGTTTCTAGAGGATATTCCTTTATGACCACAACTTGTGCTTGCTATATGTATTTATTATGATAATCAGGCAGCACTAGCAAGGGCTAAGAATTAAGTGTATAATGGTAAGTCACGACATATACATCGCAGACACAATACCGTTAAGCAGTTACTTGCGAATAGAATAATATCCATTGATTTTGTAAAATCTCAAGACAACCTAGCGGATCCATTTACAAAAGAGTTGCTGAAAGGGCAAAGTATACTGTACATCAAAAGGAATGGGATTAATACGACCAATCCACGAGTAATCTCAATGGTAACCTAACCTAGTTGACTGGAGGATCCCAAAATCTAGGTTCAATAGGAAAACTAGTTAAGGGTTATTCACCTAAGCGCTATGGAGAATAAGTATCCATCTCATTCCTGATGTAACAGTGCAACCTGCAGAGATTGTTAGGGTAAAATTTGTTTTTAATGATTCATATAGATTGTGTATACAAGTAGAGTACGGCAGGGTACTCTTAATAAGAAATCACCTATGTGAGTAAGAAGTGGGGAGCACTTCCGTGAGAATTGATATGGCTAAATTCTCAAATAGTACTCATGAATCCAAGATTGTCCAAGGCTAAAATGGACACAACTTTTATAACTGTCTGTGACAGGAAAGGAACTGTGTGAATACTATTGTCTGGGCTTATACCAATGGCTGAACAGTTCAAGACATCATGTTCACTGATTAACCAAGTATGACCGATAGTATTTCACTAAAGAAGGTTCAAGTCCACAAGACACCTTCTTCGATACAGCATCATTCTTAACCTTAGTCTCATAAAAAAAAATCTCTTGAATTTCTCGTTTTTATTCTAAAGTGGGAGATTATTCGAAAAACCCCATGTGTTGTCTTTGTTATGAATGTAAACTTGGTGTGTTTATTTTTAGTCCCACATTGGATAACTGAAAAGAAGATTTTCACTTTATAATAGGTTACACACTACTATTATGTGTATCATGTGTAAGTAGGTGGTGCTCTCACACGTGTGTGAGGCGAGTATGTGAAGGCTTGCTATATGGGAATGCCCATGGGATTGCTTGCATGACCCGACCTATGACCCGCCTAGACTATTTTAAAAATCTATGATTCGGCCTTGGGGCCATGGGCTCATGGGCTCATGGGGATTTCTAATTTATACTTAGCCTTTTTTGGGTGCTTATTCAGGAGTTGGTTTTTCTCTCTAAGAGTTACAACTCTTCACAAAGGTATTTCATGGGGCACAAGTATGTTAACAGGTGCTTCAAAAAGTCACATTCTTCTTTATAAATCGTTATTTTCTATAGTGTTTCATACACAGAAAAATACCTGAATCTCATTTCTTTTTTTATTGCTTCATTCTTGAGAGTAATATCACATATAGTTTAACAGACATATCGACTTGAGTGCTTCAAGTCTATATGATTCGATCGCTATATCTTGGGAAATAGGCGCCATTTGTTGGGTGCAAACTCGAACTAAGGATTGTTGAAGAAATCAGAAAATTGTCATCGTCGTTTGAACGAATATGGAAGTCGTTCGAACGAGCTTCAAAGTCATTCGAACGACTTTTTCCTACTCCCTGGAATTTTGCCCCTGGAGTCCATCTCGTTTGAATGAGTTGTTATGTTTTTAGGGCTGGAGACTAATTATCGCAAAGTCGTTCGAACGAGCTTGAATGCCATTCGAACGAGCTTGGCATTGGTTTGCTCTAGATGTTATTCTGTGTCGTTGAGTTTGCCTCGAGATCCGTTCTACTTGTATTTAAAGTTCCTTACTATATAAAGGGGACTTAGGTTATTTTGTTAGCCTATCTTGTGTGAATTTAATCTTAGAGAGGCTAGGGTTTGAAGAGACTCTATTAAAGCTTGAGAGATCATTGTAACCTATTTGATATTATAGTAAATTGTTCGTAGGGAGTGGTTTTTCATTCGCAAGGGTTTTCCACATCCCTCCTCCGGGAAAATCTTTATGTCCTTTATATTGTTATTTGTTGATTTACTACTTGAGTTAACAATTTTTGCGTATCGTTCTTGTCTAAGAGGAGAGAGTAGCTACCTCGATTCTAAACAATTAGTGTCAAAGCGAGTGTTACTAATCCACAATACGATGAAGAAGCTCTAGTTAGCTGAAAGATATGAAGAATACCAAAATTGGGAAAAATAAAGCTTCAATTGTTTAGAAAAAACGAAGAAGATTACAATGAATCACTCCAAAACCCTAGGTTTTTCTCAGAACTCTTTCAGATCTAACATAAAAAACTTACTTAGAAAATAATGCCTACTCTTGCCCCTTTTTATAAGGGTTATAAGTTCTTAGTTTCAATAGGATTGGGTTACAAGTTCCTAGTCCCAATAGGACTTGCGTTACAAGTTCCTAGTCCTAATAGGACAAGTATGCCCTTAAACACCTAAAGAGAAAAGCTGAATCGCACATCTGTTCGGGCAGAACAGGTTTCTATTCGAATAAACAAAGATGTATTCGAATAAAACTGATCAGGCTGAAATATATTCGAACAGACATGAGTCTATTCGAATAAAACTTATTAGACACAAATATATTCGAATATGAAAAGACTTTATACGAATACAAAAGGGTATATTCGAACAGACAAAAAATTTGTTCGAATAAACTTCTTAAGAAGTAAAAAAAACTCAGATCTTCCTGGATCAGTTAGGGCTTGTGTGGTAAAGAGCGATGGGCGATCAGGAGAAGTTGAAGATCACAAAATTTAATGGATCGAATTTTAGAGTGTGGAAAATGCAAATAGAATATTACCTCTATATGAAGGATCTTGATTTACCACTGGGTGAAGTTAAGATGATGTCAGTAGAATACGATTCTGTTAAGTGGGCGTAATTGGATCGCAAAGCGTTTAGAACCGTTAGGTTAACGCTGTCATCTCAGATTCTACACATGATTTCCAAATTACGACTATGAAGGGTTTAATGGAGACATTAACCGCTATGCACTCGGAACTGTCCAGGGCAAACAAGGTACACCTTTTACGATACTTGTTTACCTTGAAGATGAAGGATAATGGTAGTGTGCAAGCTCACATCAGTGAGTTGAATACCATACATGCTTAACTGGAATCCGCTAAAATCATTTTTACCGAGGAGGTGAGAGCATGGGCTCTTTTAGGGCAGATGCCAGAAAGCTGAGAAGGATTTATTACAGCAGTGAGCAACTCATCGGAGAAAGAAGACATCAAATTTAATACTACAGTCTCATTAATTATGAGTAAAGATAATAGGCGTAAAATATCTTAACCCTCTTCGAGTTCAAACGGCAGTATATTGAACGTCGAGGAAAGATGGAGGTCTTACAAAAAAAGACCAAAATTTAGAAGGGGTCGATCACAGTCAAGAGGAAAGTCTAAGCCACCCGGTGCGTATTGAACTTATGGAAAAAAAAGGTCACTTCAGGCGAGATTGTAACTCGTCTTCTTCTAAGAAGATTGATGATGAAGAGAAAGAGATAATGAACCTTACTGAGGAGGTTAGTTCTGACGAGGCTCTACTATTATCGTGTGACGATGTTAGTGAATCTTGGACTGCTGATTCGGGTGCCTCTTTCCATGCTACTACGAACGTAGGTTTTCAAACAAATATTGTTAAAGGCGACTTCGATATGGTTTTTCTTGCTGATAAGAGTGTACACAATATTACTGGAAAGGGAAACGCTAGGTTGTTGTTGCCTTAGGGGGAATATTGGTTTTATAGAATGTGTGACTTGTACCAAAATTGGGGCGTAACCTTGTATCGGTTAGCAAATTGGCGGATGATGGCGGATATGTGAGTACCTTTGGTGCGACCTTCTGGAAAGTTACAAAAGGAGATATGTTGGCAGCTCGAGGCTTGCAACAAGGAACGTTATATACAGCACAAAACATAATTTATACTATTTGTTCGGCCACTCCGGGGATTGATGCAAGTACGTGGCACAAACGGTTCGGTCACATGAGTTAGAAGGTGATGAAGATAATGGTAACAAAGGGAATGCTAGAGGGACTTGCTAAGGTTGATCTCAAGTTTTGTGAAGAGTATTTCCTTGCGAAATAGAAGAAGACCGATTTCAAATTATCTAGAAGATCAAGGAATCCCAAAAAACTGGATCTTGTACACACGGATGTTTGGGGGCCAACCAAGGTGTCTTCTCTTGGTGGTTCTCATTATTATATTGCTTTTATCGATGATGCTACTCGTATATTGTGGATCTACTTCGTGAAGAATAAGTCAGATGTGTTCGATAAATTCAAAAGGTAGAGGACTCTAGCTAGATGAAAATGAAAGCGATTTAAAACTGAAGTGTCTTAGGTCGAATAACAGGGGCAAAAACTGTAGGGACGAGTTTAAAGACTTTTACGCATCAAACGGGATTAGGAGACATAAGACTATTCCCGTAACACCGCAACAAAATGGTGTTGTAAAATGCATGAACCGAACAATAAATGAAAGAGCGAGGAGTATGAGACTCAACGCTGGATTGCAAAAGTATTTTTGGGCGGATGCAATAAGTACGGCGACATACTTGATTAATAGAGGGCCTTCAACGGCTTTGGATTTTGGACTTCCTGGAGAAGCATAGACCAGTAAAGAGGTAAACCTAAATTACTTGCATATTTTCGGTTGTACCTCATATGTGCTTGATAATTCAGATACAAGGACAAAGCTAGATGCAAAGTCGACAAAGTACATATTTATTGGATACGTTGGTGATGAGTTTGTATACCGGTTTTGGGATGCGAAGAATCAGAAAGTTATCCGGAGCCGTAATGTTACATTCAATGAGGAAGTCTTGTATAAAGATTTCAAAGTACCTGTGGAAAAGATTCGAGGTGAAGTAGCGGAAAGTGTCAGCATTGAAGATGATGAACCCTCTCGAGAGGATGATGAAAAAATCATTATTGAGTATGATACACAAGATCAAAATAAGGAACCTAATGATCTAGACATTCTAACAGCACTTCGAAAGAAGCCGAGAGTTGCTAGAATTTCAGCAAGGTATGTTAATTCTTTAAATCACTTATTACTTACAGATGGTGGTAAACCTGAAAGTTACAAGGAGACTTTAGATGTATAAGCCAAAAGCAAGTGGGAGCTTGCTATGGATGATGATATGTAGTCATTATCAGTTAATAGAACTTGAGATTTAGTACGATTACCGAAAGGGAAGAGAGCATTGCACAACAAGTAGGTATACAGACTAAAACAAGAATCTGATGGTTTAAGGAGATTCAAGGCTTGACTTGTGGTGAAGGGATTTTAGCATAAAGAAGGCATTGATTTCGGTGAGATTTTTACTCTTGTTGTTAAGATGTCTACTATTTGGGTTGTGATGAATATAGTTGCTGATGAAGATTTGCATCTTGAGCAACTTGATATCAAGACAACATTTCTTCACGACAACCTTGATGAAGTAATTTATATGAAGTAGCCAGAAGGGTATTCGGTTAAAGGGAAAGAAGATCATGTGTATAGGCTCACGAAGAGTTTATACGGTTAAAAAAAACGCCGAGACAGTGGTATTTGAAGTTCGAATAGTTCATATCCATAAATGGCTATTCGAAGAGCAATGCGGATCACAATTACTTTATCAAGAATACGGGGAACTCTTATATCATTCTACTTCTGTATATAGATGATATATTGGTAACAAGTGCTGACATGGAAGAAATAGTTAAGTTAAAGGAACTGTTATCCTGGGTGTTTTCTATGAAGGACTTGGGTACGGCGAAACAAGTTCTTGGTATGCGTGTTACAAGGGACAAAAGGCGGCAAGAATTGAAGTTATCTCAAGCTGAGTACATCGGCAAAGTACTGAAGCGGTTTAACACGGATGGTGTTTTGGTTGTTAGTACACCATTGGGAGGTTACTTCAAATTACCAAAGGATTGTTGTTTAAAGATGCAGAAGGATCGCGATGAGATGCGGAAAGTTCCTTATCAATCTACGGTTGGTAGCCTAATGTACGCTATGATTTGTACGAGACCAGATATTGCCCAAGCAGTGGGAGTTGTTAGTAGGTATATGAGTAATCCAGGCATGGAGCATTGGATAGCTGTGAAATGGATACTGAGGTATCTAAAGGTGACTCAACATATGGTATTATGTTATGGGGGTTTTCAGATATGCTTATAGGGTTTCGTTGATTCTAATATGGTGGGTGACATTGATAGGCAGAAGAACACTAGTGGTTTTGTTTTTACATTGGGAAGCGGTACAGTTTCATGGATTTCTAGGCTACAGAAGATTGTAGCTTTGTCTACGATGGAGGTGAAATATGTTGCAGTTACAGAAGCGTGCAAAGAAATGGTTTGGCTCAAATGGTTGATGAAAGAGCTTGGTAGAGAATAATTTTCTCTTAAGTTGTATAGTGATAGTCAAAGCGTTATACACTTAGCGAAGAATTCGGCTTTTCACTCTATAACCAAGCATATTGATATTCAATATCACTATATTCGCTCGCTCCTCAAGGATAGTGTGTTAAAGTTTGTAAAGATTCGCACTGATGTGAATCCGGCCGATATGTTTACGAAGGTAGTGATTTTTCAAAAGTTGACGACATGTATAACTTTTGTGGGTCTTCAATATTGAAGGTTCGGGTAGAGCGAGCAATTTATTTGGAGATCTTGAGATGGGTTACGGGATTTGATTTCAAGTGGAATTTTATTGGGTGTGAACTCGAACTAAGGATTGTCGAAGAAATCAGGAAATAGTTGAAGTCGTTTGAACGAATAAGGAAGTTGATCGAACGAGCTTTAAAGTCATTCGAACGAGCTTTTTTCTACTCCCTGGAATTTTAGCCTAGGAGTCCATCTCGTTCGAACAAGCTTTGATGTCGTTCGAACGAGTTGTTAAATTCTAGGGATGGAAACCAATTATCGCAAAGTCGTTCGAACAGGCTTGGATGCTGCTCGAACGAACTTGGCGTTGGTTTGCTTTTGATGTTATTTTGAGTCGTTAGGTTTGCCACGATATCCTTTCTACTTGTATTTTAAGTTCCCTACTATATAAAGGGGACTTAGGTTATTTTGTTAACCTATCTTGTGTGAGTTTAATCTTAGAGAGGCTAGTGCTTGAAGAGACTCCATTAAAGCTTGAGAAGCTTGAGAGATCGTTGTAACCTATTTGATATCATAGTAAATTATTCGCGGGGAGTAGTTTTTCATCCGCAAGGGTTTTCCACCTACCTCCTCTGGGAAAATCTCTGTGTCATTTATATTGTTCTTTGTTGATTTACTACTTGAGTTGGTGATTTCCGCGTATCATTCTTGTCTGAGAAGAGAGAGTAGCTACCTTGATTCTCAACACCATTAGCTATGAAGTACCATACGCATGGTGAAATATGTCTTAAGGAAATTTTAGTGACTGCAAGCCTCGATCTTCGGTTTTCCATTTCCTTTTCGTTCATTTTCGTTTCATTTCTGAATACATGTGTAACAAAGATAACTTTCCACTTCCATTGATTCCTCATCTCTTCGATGCTGTAGCAGAGCATGAACTTCTTTCTATGATGGATGCAGCTTCCGGATACAACCAAGTCCCTCTCGCCGAAGAAGATCAAGAAAATTTCATATTTATAACAGAGAGGGGCCTTTATTGTTACACAGTTATGCCCTTTAGACTAAAAAATACTATAGCCACATACCAGCGGCTCGTCACAAAAATGTTCAAAGATCACTTGGGAAAAATTATGAAAGTCTACATCGATGATATGATATGCAAGAGCTTAAAGCAAAAGGATCATTGCAGCAATCTGCAAACCATCTTCGACATCCTTCAAACGTATTGTATGAAGCTAAATCCTGAAAAATGCTAGTTTTGAGTGGCATCTAGAAAGTTTTTGGGCCATCTAGTCAGTAAGAGAAGAATAGAGATTGATCCTGCATAAATAAAAACACTTATGGCCATGCCTTCACCACGAACCAAAAAAGACATCCTGAAACTGGCTGGAAAACTTTCCGCTTTACACATGTTCATCTCAAAGTCCTCTGATCGATGTAAACTTCTTTACCTCCTACTTCAGGGAAACCCATCCCCTATATCAAAGAAACAACCTAAGGAAATCATCTGGACTCTCGAATACGAATTGGCCTTTCAGATCTTAAAAGATACTTGGGGTGTCCTCCTATCATGAGTACTCTTGTTGAAGGTAAAACATTAACAATATATTTATCGATGACAGATAACTCAACCAGTTCTGCTCTTATTCCAGAAGACAATAGAGTAGAAAAATCTATATATTTCATCAGCAAAACTCTCACGCCTGCAAAAAAAAAGATACACCACCACATAAAAGTAGCTTCTAACGCTTGTATATACTTCACAAAAACTTCGAACTTACTTCCAAGCACACCCCATCAAAGTCATTACCAAATTCCCCCTCAAACTAGTACTCTCCAAAGAAAAGAAGTTCAGAAGGGTCCAACAATGGTCTATTTTCCTAGGAGAATATAGCATTTCCATCGAGCCACAAATATCAATTAAAGGGCGGGCAGTAGCATATTTTTAAGTAGATTTTTCCATCGAAGATCCAGACTGGGAGGAACTCAAAGAAGTATTAACTGATGATTATGTTGTAGAACCCGGTGCATGGTCGAAGAGTACAGGCTGTAGACTTTTTATAGATGGATCCGCTGGACCAAGAGGATCCAGGAATGGAATTATTCTTGTTACCCCATCCAATCATAAAATTGAAAATGCTATCAAACTCAAGTTCTATGCCACAAATAATGAAACTTAGTATGAAGCTATCCTGCATGGCCTGGAGCTCGCTTTAGCGCTTGAAGCATAAGGAATCGCTGTTTATGTAGATTCCTTTCTAGTGGCCAACCACTATAACAAGACATTCAAGACATCATGCAAAATGGTTGACTATGCCTCGCTAGTTGAAGAAAAAATGAATAAATTCAAGATAATCACAATTTCTTACCTTCCTCAAGCATAAAATTGTCATGCCAACGCACTCGTATACATCGTCGCCATACTCGAAGATAGTGAGAAAAAAACACTGGAAGTATAAGTTATCGAACATTCTAGCCTCGATATAGGTCATACCATGCAAATTTTGGTTACCGAAGATAAAGATCCCAAAGATTGAAGAAAGCCTTTCCTTACATATTTCAATTCCAATACCCTCCCTACAAATAGAGAGGAGGCTCGATCTCTCCTAGCGAAATGCCCACGGTTCAAGGTCCAAGAAGGAGTACTATACCGCATTACCGGAGGAGGTCCACTTATCAAATGTATTTCACAAAGATAAGCCCAAGCCAAAATCATGGAACTTCATAAAGGAATCTGTGCCGCTCATGTATCAAGACGTTCGCTGGCACAACGAGCATTCATACAAGGGTTGTACAGGCCAAAGATGTAGCAGGACTGTGAAGATTTTTTTTTGCAAATGCTGCAAGTGCCAAATCCACAGCCAAAATATCAAAAGTCCGACACTTGACTTACATGTTAGTAATGTACTGTGGCCATTCAAAAGATGGGCAATTGAGATCATTGGCCCCTTCCACCCAGCATCCGATAATAAAAATTTTATCCTCATGGCTACAGACTACTTCAATAAATGGGTCGAAGCTGTACCACTCTGCCATACCGACGAGAATGAAGTTATCAAATTCCTTTGGGAACATATTATCACTCGATTTGATTGTCCACAAATGATAAGATCGGATAATGGAAAATAATTTATCAATAGTAAAGTCTTCAACTTCCTCCATAAGTACAAAATCTAGTTGAGTACTTTGACACCTTATTATCCTCAGGGTAACGGCCAAGCCGAAGCTATCAATAAAAATATAAAGTCCAGATTACGAAAGTGCCTCAATGAAAAGAAGGGCAGATGGATAGAAGAGCTACTTAATGTATTATGGGAATATCGAACCACACCGCGGACATCCACACGTTGTACACCATTTATTATGGCGTTCGGTACTGAAGCGGTCATCCCCACCGATCTCGTTCTCCCGACAGCTAGACGATAAATAACAGATGAAGACAATGAACTTGGACTTCTCTGTAATCTCAATTGGATTGAAGAAACTTGAGATCATGTTATCGCAAACTTGGGGCGATACCATGACACTCTAAGGAAGGCATACAACAAGAAGGTCAGAAAGTGTACATTAGACATCGGTGACCTTGTACTTCGACGAATTCAAGATTGTACTCGACCAAAGAACTTCAGAAAGTTATCAAAAAATTGGGAAGGACCTTATATTATCAGTGACAAAAATGACAGTGGCACTTACTGGCTGATGACAGAAAACAAAGTACAACTCGAGTTTCCATGAAACGCAGCCCATCTGAAGATGTTTTACATATAACATGTGTATCATCTTTCTTATTACATCCAATAAAAAATATTTTCTTTCTCATCAACATTTCATTTCCTCTACATCCATTCTTTTGACGATACTTTATTAAGGTCTGTCCACATTAAGGTATCATTTTTTCGACAAACATATATCCAATTACAGGACATATCGTTTGCAAACATTACTACTTTGTAATAAAGAATATTTTCTTTCTCATTAACATTTCATTTCGTCTACATCCTTTCTTTTGGCGATACTTTATTAAGGTCTGTCCACATTAAGGTATCACTTTTTCGACAAACATATATCCAATTACATAACATATCATTTGTAATCATTACTACTTCGACAAGGAGTCACTTGCTCTGTCTTGAACAAGCTATCCCACAAAAGGATAGCCCTCCTGAACTTCTTTACAGTTACAACAGCCAGTACATGCCTATCTCATTATTCAGCAAGTGTCCAATTGTCAAATGGCACAATACTGATACACTTACTTTTCGATATCTTATACTCATAGTATCATCCCCAATCATACACCGGGGAAATTCATTCGTAATTTTGGCAATCGATATATCAAATTATCAATAAGCATACGTCATTAACATCAAAACAGATACTTACTAAGCGTTCACAATAACGTTTACCGGTCCCATCGACCACTTGTACATCAAAGCAGCAAAAAAAAAACTTTCTTTCAGCAGTATAAGTCAAACCTGCTTTATCATTACGGCTCAAGGGGAAGAGCTGGAGTAAGAAGCTTCACGGGTAACCCAAGAGTCAACACATCGAGCACCTCTTCCTAACCACCACCTTTGGCAACTACAGGTGTCAAAGCTTTAACCTCTGGAACTTCATACTCAATATCAGAATCCACGAAGGGTAAATTAGTAGCAGCGGCAAGACTTTTGTAGAAATTTTTTTCTCCCCTCCATCACCTCAAATTGAGTCACAAAATTAGACTTTATCCACTTTAGTAATTCGAGAAGATGGCGATCAATTTCTTCTGTGGCTTGGGTCAGCGCCTTAACCTTCTCCACATCCATTGAGCTATGCAGCTCACAAACATCATCCTCGAAGGTGAACCTTTGTAGAAATAAAGCCTCTTCCCTCTCATTTGCTAGATCAGCCTTGATCTTCTCAGTCTTCTTCTTCTTCTCATGCAGACACATCTGTGTCGTATCCCAGATAGTAGCTTCCTTCATTTCTAGATTACTGAGCTTTAACCTTTCTAGCTTGGCCTCCAGATCCTCCTTCTCTTTAATGAGCTCCTTCTTAATGTTTTTTGAGACTAGGAGCTCATTGGCAAGGCTCTGACCACCAAGCATCTGAGGCTTGGCATTAAGAAGAATTTTTTTGATTTGCGTAATAATATAAACGTGAGATTTCAAAGATGCTATCAAAGTCATTAAACGAGTTACAACATGGAAATTCTTAACCTGGTTCATCGTACGGTGACCTTCGATAAAGAAGGTTGACAAGCTCTCAACCCCAACAAGGCAGTTGGTAAACTCTTCCTCTATGGCCCCAAACGCATAGGACTCAATCATCCACTGTGTTTCCTTTTCCAAACTTTTTAAAGTTCCCCCAGCCTTTGACTTCAACAGGTCCACATGACCCTTCTTCCCTGTCACTATTCTCTGCTGTATAGCAACAACTTCCTTCGATGGCCGATCTTCTTGGACATTTGCAGTCCCCGACCCCGAGCCTCCCTCCTCTCTCCTCTTTGTTGGGTGTGGGCACAACAACCCCTTCGATGGTTGTGAAGGAATACGTGGAGAATTGGCAGCTCTCTTCTTCTTGCTTTTCCCAAAAAACCCCGTTAGCAAAGCTTCTGCCTCTGTAGCAATCGAGTCAGTTGTGTACCCACACGAAGCAGGGTTCTCGATGGGAATGCTTACTCCGACGACCTTATTATTTTTTACCGATATCTTCTCGTCAACCAATAAAATATCTTAGCCTTTCGTTCGGGTTCTCTTCAGCCCCGCCTCCTGAAATAAACGTTCCACCTTTCTTTGGTCTTTGACTAGTGATTCAATTTGACCAAAGTAATTTGCTCTCAGGTTGTACAACTTTTCCTTAACTGAAGATTCTCTATCGACCTCCTTTAATGTTGCCCACAAGCAGCATGAGTTAAAAACTCTTTAGCCAGGCATCAAAAAAAAGTTTGACAACAAAAAAATCTCATAGTTACACAAACCTAAGTGAAAAACTTTTTTCTTCAAGGGCTCTCCAGGGTCTTTAGGATCAAACTCGTAGTTCCCAGACACCATAAGCTTTTTGGCAAACTACTGACCCTCAGTCGATACCATCTCATAAAATAGTAATTTCTTGAGAAACCATGCTAAATACATGTAACCCACTTTCTGAGGGTTCTATTTTAATGCGTATTACACACATAAATCATCCACCGATATCAACTCCTCCCCTCTTTCTTCCAAGCGATCGTTTATCACAGCCACAACCCTAAATAAATCGTATACATTGAGATTGAACTGACCAGGGGCAACGTCATAGAAATTTATAAATTTCTTCTGATCAGCTCGAATGGGCAACTTTAGACCTTTTTTTATTTGTTCTCGATGTACAAGAATTCCATCCATTGGGAGCTCTTGATCTGTCATCTCCCTAAAATACTCCTCCAGCATCACATCCTTCGAGAAGCCGTACTTCTTTTTGAAACTCAGAATGTCATTTATTTTTGGGGCATCCCTATAACATTCCCCTAAAAATCCATCTTTCCTTCCCCCTCTCCACCTCCACCAGTACAATCCTCTCGATCACTTTCTTGCGGATCATGTTTCACGTTAGTTTTTGTTCTCTCCCCTCTAGAAACATTTACAGCATCAACCTCCAGGTCTGCTCAATTTTGACGAGCAACCTCTGTACTATTTTCACAACTTTGTACTCACTGCCCGACCTTTACATTCAAGTAGTAGCATCCATTATTAACGGTTCAACATCGACAAGATTATCAAATATTCATGTTGCGTCAGCATCAGGACAACTAACTTTTTGAACTGGTTCGACCACTTTATTTTTTACCTGAAAATCATATCCCCTTTTTTACGTTAGTCTAATGTGATATTTTATCATTATGCCTTTCTTAAATTTGATGCATATACATACAATTGTCGAGTTTTACTCACCACTACATCGTTCTATCTGCAACTATCTTCAACATTTTTACCTATGTTTGTTGTTAAAACTATAAACCATCAATATCATTTTAATTCTAGAATTAATTAATTTTTCTAACATTTATTTTATTCTTTCTCGAAGTTTGCTACAGGAATAAAAGTTTTTCGAAGACGTTTTAGTTTACCGCCAAATAGAGATCCAATACAAAATTTTAAAAATTTCCGTTATCTCCGTCACTAAATCTGGCACATATGTTGTGCATCCAGCAAAATACTTTGCCCTTTATCCAGAATACTCACCATAAATTTCAAATATTGTAAAACTTATGGTACCTACAATTCATTCTCTCTCTACGTCCCTCCAAATCAGAGAAAGCCCTTCTACCCCAATATTCCCCTACCCCATACGATACATTATCCGCATCAAGCGCATCCCAATTTTACCGACAACACGAATACAAATGCAAACCCTATAAACATAGTTTTCCCAAATTCCTCCAAAAATACAACTCCATACTCAAATTCCTTCCTCCATGGTATATATACAACTACTATCAACAAACGGTTTTAATTTTTCATTACAAAAACACAGCACTATCTGACATTAAAAAAACTAATGACAGATACTAACCTAATGACGTGCTACCTAGATATTCCTCTCCTTCGCGACTTTGGCTCTCTGAATAAGAACAATAATTTCCTCCGTACCAATATTGGAAACAGGAACAGTAGATGAGCAAAGAGAATCAAAAAACACATACAACTTTTCAGAAACAAGATGTGTGAACAGTCACCACCAACGAGGGTATCTATTGGACCCACAGGATTGTTCATTATACCCCTTTGAGATCCTTCGGCTACTCACCTAACATAACGCCTGGTACGCCTCTTCTCAAAGTCTTGTAACCTCCGTCTCTTTACAACTAACAAACTGTTGCATTGCCATTCTAAATCGCATCTCCACATCCTTGAATTTATCTATTATCCTCATAGTAGTTCTTATGTTTATAAATAAAAACTGCACATCCAATTCCTTGTACTTTAATACATCACCAACTGGAACACATTTAACCATTTTTGACAGACTTGCCAAAATACCATCATATCTTTCATTTTTTATCTGCCTCCTACTTTTCAAGAATATTTGTAATCATAACTCAATAAAGCTATCAATAACATTATATTCAAAAATATATATTCGAGAAAATACTATTTGTTACATTCCACATTCCTTACATAATACTTTGACATCGATAAACATTACATTTTATATTCACTACTCATTACGTCGGCAAACATTATAGATCGACCTACAGTATCCATTACATCAGTTAACTTTGTATCAAGTCAAATACACCTCCAACATGAAACACTCCTTCAAGAAGAAGAGCGGTAATTGTGCGGAATAAGATTTCTAATCTTTATCTCCCTTCTCTGCCACCACCGTCTCTTCCTCTGTAACCCCCACCGCCTCATACGCTACAAGGATTATAGTAACGACAACAGCCAGAATAGCCCCCATAGTTGGTCCTGCCCGCCATGGCATCTTCTTCTTCCACCATCGCGCAGGCTAAATTGCACAGATTATTTATACGCTCCGCCACCGTCACAAAAACATAATAGTATTGACAAAAAATGAAAAAATCCCTTTTCCATCCTCTTCTCCTCTACTTCTGTCATTCCTTCGTACGACAGCTCAACAGGTATGGGAGTCGCCAAAGAGAGAGAACGCCAGCCAAAATATCACATCCTCAACTCCCAATACTTGATTTTTTTATGCCTCATAAATTTGCCGTATAACACTTGAGCTCGTGTATTCACCATATTGTTAAACAAATGTATACCTTCCCATCCCCTATAAGGCTACTTATAGTTTGTCACTCAATATCACATTCCCCACAGTCAAACATCCTGCCATTATTATACATCGGGACCATGCAATGACCAGGTCTATTTGACTTCCAATATTGGAAATAACAAACACAGTGTTCATATACTGAAGTTTAAGAAATCTTTCAAATTCAGATGGTCTTCTCGATGCAGCAACAAGTAATTGTGTCAAGAATGAGGCGATTATAGTAGTATATTTTCTAGATTCGACAAAGACAAACTACATAGAGTCAAGTCGAACAAGAATATATTATGGTAGGCGATGTTAGCAAAGCTAAAAATACATGAACGTTTGAGAAGATATCAAATGTTCACCTGGAGATCTCGGCCCTCTGACTGTTATACTTGGTCAAATAGAGCCGTTGCAAGAGATCCGTAAAGTTTGCCCACTATCCATTAAAATAGGAGACCAATTATTTGTAGCTGCCCATATCCATTATAAATATGGGTAGCGTATATATTAAACGGGATCCTGGGAACTCTGTTATTTTTTTATTATTTACAGCCATTCATCTCACAACAATTATAATTACTAGCACATATTGGATTTTATCATCAAACTCTCCTCGAGGTTGTGGTTTTTCTCAGGCTTTATTGAGTTTCCACCTAAAATCTAGTGTATTCTAGCTTAGAATTGCAACCTCCTTACCAAAGTATTGGCAAAGTTTATTGTCAGGGAAAATACGCTATTACAATAGGCATGACCTAACATTTGCTTCTGTGTATTACACGTGATATCCAATCTTGTGGATATTTATACAATTTAGTAGGTTTACTTTCGGACCTTTCTGATTGTTGGGTAAATACGATACATAGTATTATGTATTTAGACAGAGTTCCATGGCTCTGCTAGAACCCTCCGCTACATTTGAAAATATAGAATTAACGTTCAAGTTACTAAGGTCAATTCATGAAAAACCATTTCTCAAATGATGGAATGGAGAGCTACATAGTCTGCTTGACAATAATCCATATTCATATGTATGAATCAAAATACTCGATTTGTAGTAAGTGATAGGTACATTTGTGTGCCTTATTTAGACCTCTTTTACATACTATTTTTATCATCTTAAGACCATAATCATCTAATTGTGTAATATTTTTATCTTTTTAGGTTAATAAAGGTATTAGAGATCAGATGACAAAAAAAGTATCAAATTAGAGCAAAAATGCAACTTCAAAGTACTTTAGTAAAGAGATGGTCAAACAAACTAGCCTCTAACTCCCGGAATACATTTAAGATAGATAATAGCTACATTTGACTAAATAAATGTAGAGGCATCTTCAACAGTCGATAATCAACCTCTAAGGAAATTAACCAACATAAAAGATCCTGACAGATGATATCCTGAATGTTGAAATTAGGTTGGATAAGATCGTGGAACAGGCATATCAAATCATCTTCGATTTGCATGATATTTTACAAGAATTTAAAGGATACAAAAATCAAGTTTCCAGAATTTTTCTAGACTTTTGCCCCACGTCAAACAACCGGTAAAAACTCGGCAACACGACTAGATTGGATGAATCTAATATTAGGGTTTTCTTATAAATACTTGTAAAGGCTCCTATCAGCCATACCTCCACACTAGTTCATAATTTCGTTTTAAGGTTTATTTAAGAGGCTTTTCAAATCTGAGTTTGCATCTCTCTCCTTTTCCTTTTATGTTTTTGGGCTAATTCTCATTGCTTGTTTATTTGATGATATTAGATATATTAATTCTTTTGGAAGTTTAATTTCAATCATGGTAGGCTAATCTCCCTATGGTAGAGATGAATCCCATGGTAATGGTTAGATAGAATAATCTTCATATTTATGATGAATTGTTTGTAGTTGGATAAAATTTATCTAAAGATCTCAAATTTTCAATAAAATCAACTCCTCTAGCGAAGATAGAATGACTAAAATAGAATGAATTTTTGGAGATAGTGATTTTTCTATTTTGTGTATAATTATTGCTTATTGATTTAAATATTAAGGTTTGTGTTCACTTAGAGAGAAGGAATTCATCGACCTTTTAATCCTCAAGATTTGTGTCCACTTCGAGAAAAGAGATGCATTGACTTTTTAAACATAAAAATATTTATGTCTACTTCGAGAGGATAGATTATTTTACATTTTTAGTTCATTGTTATTTATTTTACAAGAAGATATTATGGAGTTATTATATTAACGTTTATCTCAATATATGATAATTATTTTTCTTAATTTAGGCTAGCATCTAAATTGGTTGTATTAATTTCTTATGATCAAAAATGTTAAAAAAAAAGATGTTCTAATTTTGATCACATCATAACGGTAGAGTTTTAACCCTTGATTGTTTTACTTTTATTATCTCTCTAAACTCTTTCTTTTTTATCTCTTAGTTATAAATTCTTACAAAACCTGTTTTCCCTAGTTTCCTATTTTTACCTAGAAATTCCTACCTCCATGTGGATTGACACCCTACTTGTCCTTATATTATAGATTTATTGAGTAGGATATTTTTTGATAGACTTAACGATTATCTATTGGTAAGAACTATTTAGGCAAAGATATGGGAAATCATAACATAAGGTCATGTAAATGACACTTTATTTCTAAGAGGCATACTATAGATTCTACAAGAATGCTACAAGTATATGTGCACTCAAAGAATGATGCAAATATCTCAAGCTAAATTTAGCAACAATGTCATGGGAACATACTTAAACTAACTTACTCCAGGAAACATAGTGTGCACAATGTACGAAGTCAAGTGCTGAAATGAAGCGATGTCAGAAAAAGCTAATAAGACATTAAAGGCTAATTCTAGTGTGACTTCATGCACAACAATTTTCAATTCTGAATTTAACCTCAGGCAAATTCTAAGAATTTCCTGGGAATGCGGTAAAACCACAATCAACCCCAAGTAACATTCAGACGTAATGCTACATTGAGTTGTCTTTCTTCCTTTGTAGATTCTACCGAAGGTGGGCACCACACATACTGCCTCATCCTTGATTGCGACTTCAGGCGCTGCTAGAATCTAAACCACATGAACTAATAGTATTGTGCTTTAGACATAAACATACTAATAAAGTATGGGCGAGTGTTCCATACACAAGCTTTAATAGATTACAGACATGTGTACAAAGTATATGTATATGCATTTAAGCATAATAGCGTATACTCCAGGCATAACGACTTCTAGCACAGTAAAATTTGACTGGCACAAAGTCATGCATCTATTTCAAGTGTACTAGATACGATCGTAGTTGTGATTCTCTTGAAGAATATCGCAGCCGTGTTTTACTTCCAGCAGACACATTATTAGTTCATAGGTCTTAGAAAGGATCGCACATTCTATACTGCTAGTACAAGAGCGCCAATAAGAATGTAGAGATCATTTGAGTTTAACCGTTATTCTCAGTGATCATATCTCAACAAAACTTCTAGTTTGGAGATTAAGGTGAGGAGATACAAAATGTGAAGGTTTATGGTGCAGAGATCAAATTAAGACATGATATTGCAGGGTAATACGTTATGCCATCATTCCAAGTCTCAATATGATAACTGCAAGATATCAATGTTGTACCTTCTAGATACAAAACTTACACATGTTGAACGAGTTATTTAGGAATGGAGTTAAGGTATACAGTTAATCGAGGGTAAGGGTCTCATGTAAAAAGATGAAAAAACAAAGATCCTCTCCCTGCTTTAAGATTCGGCTCAAAAATGTGCATGAACTCACATGGCTAACAAGATTTTTTTAAAAAAGAAAAAAAAAGAAGAGAAAAAGAACTACGTTATATACCAATAATCGGGTTTATACAAAAATATGATTATTGTGTCTAATTGACACCAAGAATTTCCAGGGACAAACTATATCCATCGAGTATTTTTGGATCAAACTTAGAATTGTTCCTAACACTAGAAGCATTTGCGTAATTTGTCTGATCAAAAAATGGATTTTTTAAATAATCAACAATATAAAATCCGTCTTTTAGGTGTCAATACATGCATAAAAGGGAGGTTTCATAAAGGTTAGGTGATCAGTGATAGTACTTAGGGGTGACCCCGAAGTCATGCGGGATATATGCATCAAAATCCATAATATGTAGAGTGATTTAAATCGTTTGAATCTTAATATGCCATAGGTTTTCCAAGACATTTCAATGTTTAAACTAGCATATGTGATTTTATTTTAGATATGGAGATACTATGGACATAACTTACATCTTCTAATGAAAAATATCACAAAACGATGGCTTATGGAAAAAATCGGTGCTTCAAGCAACTGTGATATGCACAGGAGTGCTTCCAGGATGTCTTGCATTTGGGGCTCGTGTTAGGGTGCACTGCATAAACGGAATAAAATTGGTTTACTTTGTTTGAGTTTGGATCATATCCATGTCCCACTATTCTACTGAATATGAAAATGCCCGTTGACTGGATCCAAAAGGGTAATGAATGATCAATTAGTAACCCAGATCGCCAGGTGAAGAATAACCAAAGAGACGGATATTAATCACTTCAACCAAGGAAGGTTAAAGTCAATCTATCTGGATTGCAGGATAATAAATGTTAAGATAATTCTAGTTCTTACGATTATATCATGTGCCAAACACACAACTACACGCTCGCTATCAGTCTTAAAACTGTGCAAACGCAGGATCTTTGGGTGGCTGTGAAAAACTTGGATTGGTATTGCCTAAGAAGTGAGTCATATGAGGTGAGCGAACTCGACTAGAGACTTGGAGTGTGACACAGGTAGTTATAGAAGGTCAAAACTAAGGCACTAGGGTCGAGTCAAGGTGACTTAGGCTACAACCTAAAATTGGGATTTAACTCGTCTTAAACCTAGCTTAGCACTCGGCTTAGTCCTGGTCGGGTACTCAGCTCAGGTTCGAATCCACGACATACAAGCCCTAGCTCGGTGTGTGACTTGCAATAAAGAGTCAAGCGAAAGTCACCCGAGTCTGCGCTCGTGGCTTGGCCTTGAGTTTGCAGGTTTGAGCATAAAGCCAAGTTCGCATGATCTTGGTATTTACTCTAGAGATCGCAGATTCAGGCCCTTGGTCTCGTACGCAGATACTTGAGTTAAATCTTATAACTATCAAAACTTGGACCAGTGTACTCAGATCGGCCAAATTTGAGTCTCGATCAAGCTTCAAGCTTGGATCAGACTCGGGTTTAGATTCAGTGGGTCAGCTTAGTGGCTGACCTGGATCAGTCGACGTGAGCCTACTGGATCAAGTTTGCAGTACTTGACAAGACCAAGGGTTATGACCGGACTTAAATTTGGATTTCAGGCCGAACTCTAGAGTCACTGGGTCTAATCCAAACTTTTTGTTGTACTCAGTGTCACTAGGTTTGGTTTGAACTCCAAGGTTGGGTTGAAACTCCTGCGTTACGGACACGTGGGTAGCCTGTTACGGGGTTGGGCTCGAATTGTACCTAACACGTGGTTGCCTAGCTTACAAGGGCTAGACCTATGTCAGCACGTAGGTTGCCTAGTTAAGCAGACTAGGCTAGACTGCATGGCACATGGTCTCCTAACAACTCTTACAAGTTGGACCGTATATGACATACGGGTATATATGTAGTTCGTGGGCCAGCTGGACCTCATGCCTGGCACATGGGTCGCTGACTTGTAGGCTGGACTCATGTATGATGGACACGTGGATTCTAGCTAGCGGGCCAAGTATGACCTCGTGCTTGGCACGTGTGGTCACCGGGCTAGCGGTCTGGGCCTACCTAACACATCAAAAAGGATTTGGACCGAGCCTCTACGCAGCGTCCTCGGGCTCAGCCGGTTGGGCCTTGAGCTTTATGTCCCGGTCAAACTAACGAGCTGCATGCTCGAGCTAGTATGCCTCTCTAGTGAACTCGTGGCTTAAAGCTGGTGGTAGCTAAGAGCAAGTTCGACTAAATCAAACCTTGGTGTTTTTGGTGAACAAACTCTAATCGGTCTCTCTTGAGCACATGCTTGGGTTCGGTGAGCAAGCTCAACCGACACCCTGGAGTTGTGAAGATCGGGTCGGAAGCAAGCTCAACCGGTACCCTGGAGTTGTTAAGCTCAGGTCGGGAACAAGCTCAACCGGCACCCTAGAGCCTTAGCTCAGGTTCTGGAGGAAGCTCGTCGACACTCTGAATTATAGTTCCAAAATATTAATGTTTAGTGTCATCGTATACCGAATTAAACGCCAAAAAATGTACAACCTAACATGTGCGTCACCTATAGTGGTTAGACCCTCGGGCCTACCAACCAAAATAGGTCTAAATTTTAGAGTTTTCTAAAAAGAAAAATCCTAGATTTAAGTGATAGAGACTCATATTTCTAAAATATAGGGACATAAATATATTTTATCCTCCCCTTAAATGTAGGAGATATATGTGAACTATACTATCCTAAAAGATATGCTAAATTTTGTACCACTAAAAATTACAAATATCAATATATCTAAAAATATCGATTTTAGATTATGGAAGGAAATATTATTTAGATAATCACAAAATATATGCAAATTTATCCAAAATATTTTTCTACCAAATATTGGAGATAAAATTTCAACAATAATTATCCAACTATTTTAAAATTATTTTTCAAATATTAATCCAAAAATAACTAATTAAAAATTAGGGTTTAACGTAAAAATATGGAAAACACCATTTTTAATGGATAATATATATCAAATTGATGTAATTAAACTGTAAAAGCCTAAAAATTGGAAACATCTACAACATGTAATATAGGACAAAAAATAACTTATGATCTAACATGAATATTTATGCAAAAACCATATCTTGCATGGAAAAGTCATACATGATTCAATTATTAGGGTAAAAAAATAAAACCCTGGAACTTAAAAAATAGATCTGACATAGAATTAAGTTGAGACAAAATTTTACATCATAAGATTTAAAACATGATAGTTCTAAACATGCATCTACGATAATCATAAGATTAATCTAACCATATGAATTTTTATCAAGGTTAAGCATGCAAAAATCGTGGAGAACAAAAATTAAACTCAACTAAAAACATACTAACATATAGATCTAAGTATGACTACTACAAGATTTATATCTAAGCATACATACCACAAGATCTAATATTATTAACCTTGAAAGTTGTAGTTTTAGGGTTTACCTTGTTCCAAGCTAAGAAACACTAAGAAGAACTACCAAAAAATTGCTTCTATGCAAATCGAAGAGATGCTCCACGGTAAACAATGCGTGCCGATAACATGTAATCGTCTATAATAGTTAGCCAATATGAAAGAACATATAGAGATATTCTATTAAGGCTCCAAAAGGCCAAATATCATAAGCTTGTACAAAGTGGGGAGTCTTCCTATATTTATAGTGGAGACTCCTAGATCCCTCTCTCCCTAGCCGAACCCTAAGGGGTATAGTAGTCCAGTAGTGTCCCAATCCACTCCATGTAGGGGGTTCACCTTGGGTGACGTGGACTATAACAATAATTATTAATTTATCAAAATATTTGTATTTCTAACTTTTAATTTATGTATTATTTTTTATTTTTCCAAAAGAAAAAGTGTTTCCTAAGAGTTTAAAAGATTAAATGCAATACATTAGCTTAATCTACTAAACTCAATGTACTAAAGGTTAATGAACTATGTATACTCATTAAACCAACTTGATTCAATGTATTTTCCTCATTCAAGTAATGGATGTCGACCACCTATTGACCTATCCTAGAGAAAATGACACAACTTCAGAGGTATTAAGCGAAGAACAGATCATTGCATCATAGAAAATCCTCTGGATGACAAAATTGACGATGACAGTTGCAAATTATAAATTACATTAGTCATGCACGATTTTTGGTACATAATCACGATTTTTACCTTAAGTATATCAAGTTTGTTCAAAATTTTCATGGCAAAATTGCTTTTGAGATATAGAAAATTTTGTTTGGTTAAAAGTTGTTTTTGCGTGTTTACATGATAGTTGAGTAAAAAACATGTAATAAGAAAGCAAAGCACCTGTAGGAACACTAGTTAAAGATATTAAATTCTACAAACTAATGGTCTCCAGTTGACATGATTGCTTCATGGTCTCTAGTTGTGATTATGTTGCACCAATCTTTGACTTGTTTTTTCTTCTAACTTGTAGAGCTCATGACTTGTGTTTTTTTTTCCAAGCTTTAGCTTCACTCTCTAATTTATGGTATCTGTTTTTGTTTTAGAAATAATAGGCTCCACATTAATTATTATATTTGTCTAGAAACCTTAAAATATCTTAAAAGTAGTATCGATTTAACTGTTGTGTAAAATAAAACATTTGACTTAAGTTTATATCTTTTTGATAAATCAACTTTATATCCCCCTCTCCTCTTCTCTTTGTACCACGCAATGAAACAAAACCACTAGGAGGTGTTGTGTTGCATGTGTTAGGTTGTTAGTTGTCACTTGTATTATCCTACGTTAATAGAGATAGCTCAAACATCATAAATAAGTGACATGTGGAGGACAAGATTTATAGGCTAGTTGTTGGACTATAATATGCAACTACTGCAACGCAACAATTGCAGACGTATGAGTATCATCCAATTTGGTAAAAAAGGGCGGGTAATAATCCAGTTCTTCTAAGACCACTGAAAGACTTAATCTTTGTACATGGTAAAAGATAAAAATTTTAAAATTAGAAATGGTAAGATATATATATCTATATATATAAACATGCAATCACTTGAAATCAAACTATAAACACTCATTTCATCAATCATTATCAATACATGATCAAACCCACAAAACTATAGAAGATCATTTACAATTACCTCAAACACATATTATCAGTATTAAAACAACATAGATTGTAACCAATTTAAACTAAAAATCATGGGGAGATGGAGAGGGATTTCACTTTGTTCGTGAGAGATTTATAAGGCTTGAAGAAGAAATGCAGAGCTAGTGACGATGAGAGTGTGGTCTATCTGCTTAAACAAATATACCAGATTCCAAATTAGATTAGCAAATTAACTTTATCTCTATCTCTATCTTTCTTTCTCTTTCTCTCTCTCCCATCTATCTATTTGTATCACTTGATGAAACAAACCCACAAAGAGATGTTGTATTGCGAGTGTTTGGTTGTCAATTGTCACTTGTATTATTTTATGCTAAACATAGATAGCTCAAACACTATAAACAAAGTGACACGTGGAGAATAAGATTTATAAAATAGTTGTTGGACCAGAATATTTAGTAGCTGCAATATAATAATTGCAGGAGTATGTGCTAGGATTACAACTCAAAATAGGGGAAAGTCGTTCGAATGAGTGAGGAAGTCGTTCGAATGGCAGAGTTTTTGTTGAAGTCGTTTGAACGAGTCTTGAGGTCGTTCGAATGAAAAAGGCTTTGTTTATTTGTTTCTAAGTTCGTTTGGAAGGGGATTTAATCCAAAGCGATGGTTTATCTTGTGATGCGTACTTTGGAGATGACCTAATATAAAGTCTATAAATATATAGTGTGGGTTTAAAGCCTCCTAACACAGCGTGTGCGTTAAAAGCCTTTGTGTGAGAAACTTAAAATCTAGTAGAGATGTAGCCTCTGTGGTAGACCTTGTAAAGAGTTGGTATTTACAAGGAAGAAGGTGGAGGGTGTTATTCTCTTGGGATTTAATTGATGAGGGGGGAAGTACCTCTTGGTTACTAAGAAGAGAAATCAAGGTAGAGAGAAGATTGAAGGGTTTCAAGAAGAAGGTATGCAACATGGTCTCTTGTAAATCTATGTGAGGATTATTGCGAGATTAGGGATTTTCATATTTTTTGGAATCCCTTGAGTGCTTGTAATTGAAGTTGGATACATAGTGGATTTCTAGCTTGGTGGGGGGAGTAGCCTTATGGTGAACCTCCGGCAAATATTGTGCTTTCTGTGCATGTTAATTTTGTTTCTAGTTTCTTGGTAAATTATTTGTATGCCATGAGAATAACAGAGAAAACAAAATTGCGTGAGGGTGATATATTTTGCACGTTCGCCCCCAATAGTATGAGTACCGCCCAACCTGGTAAAAGAGGGCGAGTAATGATCCAGTTCTTCCGAGACCACTAAAAGACTTAATCTGTGTACATATTTGATGATTATTAAGGTTGTGTTTGACAAAACTGACAAAGTCAAAAAAGAGCTTTGCTTGAAAACCAGTGAAAACATAAAGTAGAAAAGCATATTGGCTAATGTCTTGCTTTTAGTCGAAAAGTAAAAAAAGATAGTTTGGCAATTATGTAAACAAAAAGTCAAATTTAAAATCTTTGATATATTAGAGCTTGATTATGCTAATTTGTGCATGCGAAGATACTATTTGGATGTCAATTGAATATTATGAGATAAAATTTATTAAGTAATAAACTATTAAACCGAACAAACAACTTTCAAACTCCAACATTCAAAAATAACTACAAAATGTTTTCACATTCAAAATATGGAAAACTAAAACTATAAAAAATGATTAAGGTAAACGATAATGCATGGCCATGCCTCTGTAAATTGCATCTCTTACTACTCCCATATCACGTCGCCGTTGGTTGACACCGGTACATGTAGAAGCGTGATTTGCATGTGAACCCTGATGATCACCTTCACCAGGGACATTCATATCATTTGTTCCAAAAATATCAAAAATGTCATCCTGAATGACATGTTTTATGATAAAATTATGAATCGCACATGATGTAATAATAATGTTATGTTGCTTACATAGGCTATATGGTGGCATCATCTTTAAAATTGGAAAACGAGCTTTAACTACCCAAAATGTCCTCTCAATCACATTTTGCAGTTATGAATTACCATAATTAAACTTTCTTTTGCATTTTGGGGAAGTCGGTCACGACCACCTCTATAATAATTTAAATGGTAACGTTCCCCCTTATATTGTGCCAAAAAATAAGTTTTATTTCCTTATGCATAATCAACAATAAAGAATTATTCTATTCAATTAATTAGATAATATTCATCAAATTAAAACCAAGACAAATCATATCTTAAATATAAGTTACCTTCTGGGGGATGTGGAAAAATCAAATGCTCATTTGTCAACGCCTCTACATACACCCTAAAATCATTTGTCGTCCCTTCCCAACCAACCAAGATAAATGTAAAGCTAATCCACAATACGAATAGAGAAACCCTAGTTAGCAGAAAAGTACGAAGAACACCAAAATCGGTTGGGAAAAATCCCTTTAAGAGCTTTAATTGCTTAAATGCAGTTAATTACAATGGAATTACTCTAAACCCTAAACTTCTTCCTCATAATTTTTATTGAGCTAACATAAGCTAAAAAAAACACTTAAGTCCCCTTTATACTTTATATAATAGGGAACTAAAAAGTACCAGTAGAACAGATCTCGAGGCAAACTCACATCTCAGAATAAAAACCTACGCCAAGCTCGTTCGAATGGCATCCAAGCCCATTCGAACGACGTTACACTAATTGGTCTTAAACCCTATAAACATAACAACTCGTTCGAACGGTATCCAAGCTCGTTTGAACAAAAAAAATCTATGAGCCAAAATTCCAGGGAATTGAACATTGGTCGTTAGAACGAAAATAAGGAGTCATTCGAACGAGTTGAGTTCCTAGTCATTCGAATGACTTTAAACCTCGTTCGAACGACTTTTCCATAATTCCATTCTTTACATACGAGTTTACCTCAAAACGTCCCTAAATCCTCCTGGATCATGGTTCCCCCCCCTTTAAAAGCCTTGAGCTCATGCTCAAGCTAGAACTGGAGATGTAGGAATGCAGCGCTGCCCATTTCCCTGCTATACCACTTCGACTTACTAGGTAGCTAACCCTTCTTCCCAAATCGGAATGAATCAATACCACCCCGTCTTATAGTATAAACTTTCTTCTCTATAATACCATCTGCAATGGATCTTCTTTTCCCATCCATAAGTCATCGACTGACGGTAGGCGAGTACCGATTGTAAAGTCTTCATCTAAAAGAGACGGCTCAAGCAGCTTTAAATGCTCGGTATTAATCACCGAATACATATGCATAGAAGGCGGTAAATCTAATTCATACTCAAATGTCTTGCCTTGCAACAACTTTTTGGCGAAACACACTACACCCCTTAGGATCATCATATCCTGTAACATAACCTGACGTAACAAAAGGTTATATCTGCATAAAAACCAACATAACAGAAGTAGTTGGTAATGGGGGTTGAGATAACCTATCAACCATTTTGTTGTCCACTCCCTTCTTATACTGTATAATCAAGGGGAATTATTGGAGATACGATATCCCCTTCATCTGGTGAGCTTGCTGTAGCTTGTAGCTTGGTCTGTATAGCTACAAACTAGAACGATTTGTGATCAGTATGTACCACAACCTCCTCTTGTAACTTCCCCATGTTGGTTTATTGCTTATAAGACGCTGTCATTGTAGACAACACTCTAGCCGATATACCCTCTTAAACCGGTCGAACCAATAACACAAACTTGCCGTTTGCATTAACCAATCGCTTTACCTGAGTCGCCATTACTAAATTATTTGTGGTGACATACTCCTTACAAGCATTGATATGGAACTCATTTCCCTCCTTCACATGACGATACTTGTGAGCTCTACAGTAATGAATTACATCTCGGTCCTGAAGATAAGGGCTACCCAAGATGACTTGACACACATCCAAAGGAACCACCTCACACGTCACCTCGTCAATAAACCTTTTAGTGATTACAAACTGGAATGCACACTGCTTCGTGATCATCAAATCCACATATTTCTGAATCCACCCCAAACCATACGGCTTAGGATGAGTTGTAGTCGTCAAACTCATCTTCTTTGCCAATACCTCATAAATTAAATTTTTTTACTACCCAGATCCACAATGGCCTCGACTAAACTTTGCTTCACCTGAATACTGGCATGAAAAAGTTCTTCACGACTCTCCTCCTCGGTGGCCAAAGTCTGCTGAAATATAAGTGTAAGCTTAGGATTTGGTTGATCTAAATCCGGGAGGTCAATAACCTCTGCGGCTAGTACATATCTCTCTTTCTTGCTCTTCTTTTCCTTCGGCCTAAGCTCCGGGTGAAGTTTCCAACATCTATATAAAATATGCCCACTCGCCTTATAATGATTGCAATAATTCTCCTTGGACGAAGACTCCTCACCTTTGGACTCTCCCTTATGCTCATTTTTCCAACTAGACCTATACCCCAACTTGTTCTTGTCATCTTCTTTGTCACTCTTCAAGTACTTGCCTTCAATAGCAATTGCCTTCGCGGTAGCATCCTCGATATTGGCCATAGTAAAGAGCTTCAACTCTCTTCTAATGGACTCCTATAAACTCCCCGTGTACTTCATGAACACTTTATACTCGTCCACATCAATGTTCAAAACCAAAGCTTGGTTATGAAATGCCGAAGTGTACTCCTGTACGGATTGCTCAAACTTTTGGTACAAATTGTACCATTTATACCATCTCTCTTACACATACCCAATAGGATAAAATTACTTTTGCACTAATACCTTCAGTTATTTCTAACTCAAACTTCCTACATCGTGGTGTTTTTGATAAGATTTCAACCACGTGAGTGCATGACTTGCAAATTTTAACGTAGAAAAGCATATTTGTTGAGCATTGGAGTATTCGTAAATGGAAAAATAAGTTTCTAACCTATCTAACCAGTTATCTAATATCTCGGCATCGATTGAACTGTCGAATATTAGAATTTCAATCTTAAAATTAATATGAAGATTACGTATATGATTCGATGACTTACCAATACCCGATCGTTCCTTGACGGATTCGGCAACACTAGAATCACTATCTATCTCCGCATTATCCACATCTCCATCCACCTCCAAAACCCCTTTCTTCTTCGAGCGGCTTCACCGATGAGAGCGACCTCGCCGTGTCGCCGAAGCGGAAGCCTTCACGAGGTTCGTGAGACGCAATTATTCTACCAGCTCCCCTACAGTAGAAGTTAGGTTGGAAACTGTCGTTTTCAAAGTCGTGAGTCGATCGTTGGAATCGTCCATCTCTAAATTTTCCTTCTTCTTCGAATTAGGTTGTCAATAAATCTTCAACAGACCCACTAGCTTTTCCTTCATTTGCTTGAGACGGTCACGTGTAGAGACCCCATAAACCATAATCAACCCCCGAGAATCATAACTGGAAAACTGATACTACTTAATCTATAATAGGAGTAGAGAAACCCTAGTTAGTAAAAAAGTACGAAGAACATTAAAATCGATTGGGAAAAATCTCTTTAAGAGCTTCAATTGCTTAAACGCAGTTAATTACAATGGAATTACTCTAAACCCTAAGCTTCTTCCTTAGAACTTTTATTGAACTATCATAAGCTAAAAAAAATAGCCTAAGTCCCCTCTATATACTAGGGAACTAAAAAATACCAGTAGAATGGATCTCGAGGCAAACCCACATCTCAGAATAACAACCTACGCCAAGCTCGTTCGAACGGCATCCAAGCCCGTTCAAATGACGTTATACTAATTGGTCTTAAACCCTAGAAACATGACAACTCATTTGAACGGCATCCAAGCTCGTTCAAACAAAATTTATATTTGGACCAAAATTTCAGGGAATTGAACATTGGTCGTTTGAACGAAAATAGGGAGTCGTTCGAACGACTTGAGTTCCTGGTCGTTCGAACGACTCTAAACCTCGTTCAAACAACTTTACCATAATTCCATTCTTCACATACGAGTTCACCTCAAAACGTCCCTAGATTCTTTTGGATCAAAAGCACATGCCTAAATCACAAACGCATATAACATTTTGAGTGGAGAGTGTTTTTCTTCCATGATGCGAGATTTGATTCTTTCTCGTTGGTACATATGCACTTATATGTGTCCCGTCAATCGCTCCAATACAATTTTACATCCATAAAAATAACTCAATAAATATTAAGTTGTAATATAATGATTAAATATGTATATGTATGAAAAATATATGAACTAAAAGTACCTTAAACCATGGATAGTACTTTATCTCCTTTACTCATAATATGAGGATTCGTCGTGTCAAAGTTTAGAGGCTTAACGACTTCTTTTGAGATTTTGCATATAGCCTTAAGTACCATTCCAAAGTAACGAGATATAGTTTCCCCAGAATGTTGAAAACGGCCAGTTACGTTTCTGTTTGTATCGTTATGCCCAACTGTGTATAGAAATATGCACAATTATTTCTCGACACTTACATAACGTGTATATTTTAATATTCCATGATCCCTCAATACTTTCGACAAATCCAACAATACCTATTTTTTCATGCGAAACATATCTGGACATCTATCATTGTGCCCTTCAAGAATGCAATTTACATATTTATCTTCCTATAAATGGATCATTTCTGTATGGTTCTTTTACGAAGTAATTTTGCTTGTAATCGCTCATTGCTTATGTTACTGCAAGATTGATTATATCTCATTCCTTTTCACTATCACTTGTTACAGAGTTCTCATCGTTTTCACTATTGAAACTCATATTCAACATGCACAAAGAAAATAGTTCTTAAGCAAATTCACATCTCTATGACCATGTACTTAAGAATCCATATATGCAGATAATATATATCATAATAACTAATTAAATAAAAATTCATTATATAAATCAAATAACTGAATAGTAAAAGCAACATAATCTTCTAAATCTCCTTAGCACATGAATAATAAAATCAACATAAGCATCCAAGTCACATAAACAGATTTCCTACATAAAATAAAGTCATTATAAACAATGTATCAAACTAAAATGCTCGTAATATTCCTAAATACTTTATTAAACTAAATCCTAATCAAAAATTCCATCTTCAACACTTTGGATCCAAGCCTTCCTTATATCATCAGACATGAGAATAAATTACTCCTTCCAGCCTTTCTCTTGAAGAATCTTCATAGCTTGCATGTACGTATTATCTGATAATCCTTGCCCATCTAAAATTGCCATACAATCACCTATGTTATATATTTTTTCCTCAACTCAGTCCTACTTTGAGATGCTTCAACTATCATTCTTAATGCTTCTGACAACTCTGATGCTTTGCTTCCTCGACCATTGTTAAGTACTACCGTTGGTGTTATGGGTTCTTCTGTGTGTTGACGTATATTACGTTACAAAGTTGGGTCGTCTCTGTCTTATTCATTAATTATTGTCACTCCAGTTTGTGCTGGGGGGGATTGTGTGTTTGGAACAGTCTCATCATTCTCCTCATCATCAAAATTTAAATCATGATCAATTGATGCTTGTAAGTTTCCAGTTGCTACAACATTCCCAAAAATCGTTGTTGACTTCTCATATTCAGGGCATCCTTTGGTGCGGAATCTCTTAGCTTTTGGATTGTTCTGCAATGAAAAATATGCATTATATGTGTTTTTTTTCATATGTTAACAATATAGATAATAAGTGGCCTTTAAGTAAATTAATCACCTTAACATAATCGCTCCACTAATACGCATGAGCAATAACATTCGCCGCAACTGGATCCCAACCCAATCCTGTGCATTTCACAAGCTTCCCAAACTCCTTGTAGCATTCTTTCAATAATGTGTATTTATTTTTTAAAACTTTTTTGGTGTGTTTCCAGTTAAACTGGTTGTAGTATTCTTTCATAATACTCGTCCATTCACCTTTGAGAAAACCCCAGTCGCCCTACCCTCTCTACGTGCAATGACTATTTCTACCATAAGATCAATACGAAATAATTCTTGCACTATTGTCCAGGTTGCTTAAGTTTCAGGTTCAAGGTCAAAGGGTTCCATTTGCTGATTTGGGGCCATCTAAAAATATTTTTTCAAAAAAATGTTATGAGACATATTGATGCTTTGAATAAAACTCCAAATATTTGTGAAAATGACAATGATTCTGAACTTTAATCCCCGTACATGACTAATGGAATAATTAGCAAAGTGCAACTATATTTTCTCACTTCAAAATAAAATGCCTATATTTATTGGGGAAAAAAACTAAAACATGAGATATAATAGAGCAAACTATAATAGAGCAAGAGTAACAATCAAATAGAAACTTTTAGATTACAAGTTGTTCTTGAAGCAATAGAACTAAATACATATTTGGTTTGATGAGCGTTTAAATTAGTCTCTAGTAAGTTAGGTTTTATGACGAAGTGACTCAAAAAGCTTATGATATACTCTCTAGTACAAATTGTTCCTTGTACTCAAACTGAAAAGTTGATACATACATAGTAAATCTATAACTACATAAATTAGTTTGTTTAGGAGGTTTAAAGGATTCTTGGCTTGTGTTCAATAATATGGGGCATTGGTGCAAGGCATCCCATATTTTTCATAGTTGTTAGAGTCTTAGAGAGAGAGAGAGAGAGAGAGTTGAGGTTGAAGAACCCTAGCTTTCATAAATTATTTGAAGAAAAAAAAAGAGGAGGCTCGTAGGTTTTGTTGTTACCCGCGAAAAGTTTTCTCCCTCAAAGCAAAAAAAAACAAAGTTTTTTAGCTTTCTCTTGGAGCTTTTTATTATTTTAAAAGCCATACTTTTAGAACAATACAAACTGTTGAGAGATAATCGATATAGAGTAATATAACAGTACTATATCTTATGAACAAAAGAGAGAGAGAGAGAATAGAGGATTTTTTATTGATTATAAATAATGTTCTATGTACGTAATACAGTGATATAAGGATAACCCTACAACAAAGGTTACCTAACATACTCAAACTCTCCCCATAACCATATCGGGCATATGGGCTTGTTAGGAGTTCTAATAGGACACCCCAACCCTGTTGAGTTCCTAGCTTGGGCTTGGACCTAACTCCTAACACTTTCCCTTGGGGTATTCCATACTAGGATGACTTGCCTCATCAAAACCTCTTCCTAGCAATACTCCATTGGGCAAAAAGTTGTGTATAGAAAGAGTACAATCTTATGCCCTGTATGGGTTGTGGATGCATATACGTTGCCTCATCAAAACCTTCAGCCAGTAAAACCTCCTAGTTTTGCCCTCCACCTAGGGGTGGCAATTTGACCCGAACCCGTTAACCTGACACGAACCCGACCCGAATTTCGCAGGTTTGGGTTTAACACTTATGGGTTTCGGGTCAATTCGGGTCGATCCAACTAACCCGTTTAGATAATGGGTCGGGTTCGGGTTGACCCGCGAACCCGTTTAACTCAAATATAATTTAATATTATACTCTAACCAATTCTCGTTAAAAAGTACCGTTTTGACAAAGATGGTAACAATTACTTCATTTTCTTCTATTTGATTATATTTTTTTCAATAAATATTTTTCACCAACGAGCTCTTGATTATTCGAACTACGAATTTTTAGTTTTTCCTTTAATGTTTATTCAAAAGTGTTTAATTGTTAAATTTATATATAAAGTTCATTCTCTCTCTGTTTTGGAGTGAAGGGTTATTCGATCCCAATGACTCCGATACTCTTTAGCATTCTCATAAGTTAAACTTTTGTTATACTATTATCTCTTTCTCTCCCTCTCTGAGGAATGTTCTCTCTTCAATTTTTGTTCTTCTAATTTGTGTGTTTTCTGTGGATTGTTATCATTTACTAGTTGTAAGTTTTTGATATCGTTTCACTATTCACTGTTGATTTTCAAATGTTCTCATAATCACTCTTTAATAATCTGATTCTTACTTGCATTTGTGATTTTTTTTACGTATACGAGTTAATAGGTCGGGTCGGGTCGGGTCAAACCGATTATAAGCAGGTCGGGTTCACAAATCTGACCCGTTTAATAATTGGGTCGGGTTTGAGTTTGGCGTTTCTCAACCCGAACCCGGAATGACCGGGGACCAGTTGACCGGATCCTACCCGAATGAGCACTTTTTGCCCTTTTTCATTTTTTATTTTTATAGATCCGACCCTCATAGCTGCTCTGCTGCATATGCTCTAGTCTAAACCCTAAACCTCTCTCACAAGCACACAAACTCTATATTTCTTCTCCTCTCATTTTATTTGTTGTTGAATCAAAATTAGGGTTTCAAATCAATGACAAACGGAGACGACGCAATGATGATTGAGAACAACTACGCCAACAATCGAGTGATGTGTCTCTTAACAGATCCTGAAAACAACCCTCTTGGAGCTCCATTATCACTCCCTCAAAGCGCTGGTCCTCTTCAACTCCAAGAAATCGTCAACACTTTGCTCCAAAACGTAACATTTCTTCACTCATTCTCTCAATTTGGATCAAAATTGGGAAAAATTTAACTGTAATTTGTGTTTGTTTGATTTTGTTTAGGAGGAGAAATTGCCTTATGCGTTTTACATATCGGATAAAGAGCTTGTTCTTCAACTTGGGTCTTATTTAGAGAAGAATAAAGGTTTGTCTTTTTTGTTGTTTTTGTTGATTTGGGGATGATTTTGGTGAAATGGAGGTGAGGGGATTTGTTGGTTGATCGCGTAATATTGAGTTATTTAGTGGAATTGGTTGATTGCAGTTTCGGTGGAGGAGTTGTTGCGGATAGTTTATACACCTCAAGCGGTTTTCCGTATTCGTCCTGTAAATCGATGCTCTTCAACTATTGCCGGTACGGTGTTCCCAACTTATTGATAATACTAGTCCAGATGTGTTTTATTGGCTGAAGTTTTAATTTGAGAACATGTTGGTTATTATAGCTAGTGCCCCTTTTTAGATATGGTATATACTAGTCCATGATATGTTTAGATAAAGGTTATTACTCAAAATTATTGCCCCAGTCTATAATGTCGAAATCGGTTAATTGTTCTTGATTTTTTTATCATTGGGACTACTTACCAAATCAAAGTACCATTAAAGAATATCCTAAGTTATACGGGGCATTATTGGAGAAAGTAACATTTATATCAGGCTTTTCTAATCCACATGATTGAAGGGGGTTGCTTGATAGTTGAAGTAACACCCAGAAGTAAAGCTCAGGGAGGAAATTTATGCAGGAAGAGAAGGCAAGAAAGCAAGGATCTAACGACCTCAAACATTAAGCTTTTACAACAATATTAGCAATCTTTTGTAAATATGATAATTTTTTTTATGTTGCTCCCTTCTTGAGGATTAAAATGTACAATGTTCACCAAATTGGTAAACAACTTCTTCAAGAGTGTATTATGCATAGATTTTTGTTAGTTGTATACTTCAATTTATTCATAAACCCCATTTCATTTATCCCATTTTGCAGATAAATTGTGCTAAAAACAATCGCTACTGACACAGAACAAAATCTTAAGAAAAACATATTAGCGAGAAGTGTTGTTGGACGTTTGAAAGTGACGCGCCTCATGTTCCCCTTGTCAAAATACTCTTCAATTACTTCAGAAAATACCCCCTGCAACATATCGTCACATAGCCAAAAGGTATCCAAACTGAGATAAAAATTCCCACAATGTGTGAGAGATAGATGATCTAGTTGTAGTTGCAATATTTGACTATTCAAAGTACCTACAATCAGTGCCTCTTTCTTCATGAGATAATTCATAGCAGTGATGGAGTCCCCAGATTCTAAGTCCATGGTTTTGAAAATCAACCAGTTCCCTATCAAAAGATCTAGGGTTGTACCGTTGTAGAGAGAGAGAGAGAGAGGTTAAGGCCACGACAGTCACGTCCAAAAGTAGTGGGAATTTAAATTAGAAAATCCTAGTTAATGGAAATCGAGGGAGGTTTAGAGCGAAGAGGAACTTGAGAGAGGGAGGCCGAAAGAAGTTATAGAAGTAATAAGTTTGTATAATCGATGAGTTTTATTTTTTATGATTTTTTATATGGGGCATTTTCGTAAATTTATAGGGGACAACGAAGGCTTGCAGATTGAACGGCTTTAAGGGGTAATTAGCTTTATAATAGTAGAGATAGTCTCTTACACTCTCAATTCTCTCTTTAAATATGTGATTGAAAGTTGAGTAGAAACTAGAAATCTGACATACTATAAATCCTCATATTAAATGTCTAACAGTACTTTGTCCGGCAATTGGTGAGCTTGTTCACGTGCAATGCACATGCACACCTGATAATTACATGACAATAGAAAAAAAACCCATTCTCCTGTCATAGGCATGAATTTACTGCAAAAATGTAGGAAATTATGCTGCACTTACTCCTAACAAAGAGAAAACTTCTTGCCATTTAAATATATATTCCGGGAAGTGTGGGGGTTAGAATCGGTTGAGAATTACTAAAAATGTGTGCACATATTTCAACTGACTGTTATTTTTTTATTTTTTTAAGTTTTCCATACACTGTTATTTGCATTGCACGCTCATTCTTACTGTTAGTTTTCAGCTACCAACATTCGTTATAATACTTCAAATCAAAGTCATACTTAATTATATATTTTATCTTATACCCTTGTCTCTGCAGGTCATGCGGAAGCTGTACTTAGTGTTGCCTTTAGCCCTGATGGACGACAATTGGCAAGTGGTTCCGGTGACACAACAGTGCGTTTGTGGGACCTAAATACCCAAACACCACTGTTTACTTGTACAGGTTGGACATGAACATCTCCCTGAACTCTTTATTTCATTCAGTAATAGTATCTTACTATCTTAGTTCCGAGTTGCTTCTTATTTTTAGTCATTTCTTTTGTTTTATTGTAAAATCTGTGTGAGTTCCATATGCCACGTTATCATTGTTGTCTATGAGAAATACTGCGTTGTAACACATTTCTCATTTTCTATGTTAGATACTCGTTTAAACTGTTCAAGTATGATCATTCTTCATAGACTGGGGTTATTCTTTTAGTTGATAAAAAACTTATTAGAAGATAACAATGATACACCAAAGAAAGAACGCAATCTTAGAATTCATAAGATTCAATTGCCCACGAGACGTTAAAAAGTAACAAGTACATGCAAAGAAAAGACAAAATCTGACATCCAATTCTTCGGAGTATATGTACACAGTCTGGCTTTTGTGCTCATATCAAATGCTTAGTATCTTATGCTTTTGTGAAAAAGCAAATGTATGTTGGAGAAGATCCCATTGACTAAGCGTTCAAGACTCTAGCACCATATATTCAATTTTTTATTTACAAAAAAAGGCAAATATATAATTTGTACTAAATATCTATCATATACATTATGGAGCTCTTGAAGGGATTTCCATTCTGGGGGCAAGGGCGAGGCTTAGTCAATGAAATAATATGCTATAAATAGATGGGCATACTGATAATTTTGTTATTTTGTTATGCTGGTATTCTAGCCGAGCATGCTAATAGAGTTACTTTGCTTAGATAATCTTCAATGTCGCTTCTACAACAACACATTATTTATGCCATTTAGAAACATGTAGCCCGTGATTCAAAGACACAGGAATCGGATCACTTAATGTCTGGATGGTCCGAATTAACTTATGTGCCTCAAACCTAATTCACATTCACAAAATTATATTTTATGATGATGATGATGATGAAAACTCAATCTGTTACCAATCCAACTAGGCAAAATTCGGGGCAATCCCTTCTGAGTTCGTCCAACTTGGACTGATCCATGATTTTCGAAGAATTCACTCCAAATCAGGCTGACCCCAGCTGGATCGGTCGAGTTGGTTCGTTTCTATCTAATCCGAGTTTTTGAATCATGCTGCAGTCAAATAATGAAGATCCTTAGGAGGGCACATTTTCCCCCAACTCGCCAAAATAAAGTTTAAAGCGCATAATGCTATCACCTCATTAGTGGTCATTCATCATTTTTGTCTTTATCCATTCTGTTGCACTAACAATGATTGATAAGAGGGATACATACTAAATAGACTTGCTTTATATATTGCGAAGCTTCCTTACTTTATATAATTTTATTCAAATGGGCCTAATTTTCTTTGTTCACATTCAGGGCACAAAAACTGGGTTCTTTGTATTGCATGGTCACCTGATGCTAAGCACCTCGTTAGCGGGAGCAAATCTGGAGAGCTTATAATTTGGGACCCACAAACTGGGAAGCAGTCTGGCAACCCCCTCAATGTAAAGTTCATATGTTCAGTTTTTAATTTATTTTTGATTGCAAAGCTATATATAATTTTGTCGTAATATTAAGTATTTACCCCCGAATCTTGAAATGAAGCAAATAAATAATCAAGTAGGAGGCGGACATAAATATGATACCATTTAGTTGATCAGATATGAGCAATTGCAAAATCTTAGGAATCAAGAATAAGTTGCCATATTGATGCATAGTTTCAAACCACTTAAATATGATACCGTTTAGTTGATCAGATACGAGTAATTGCAAAATCCTAGTAATTTCGCGTCATTAAGTCTAGACACCTAGTTTACTGTTCTTACATTTCAGGGACACAAGAAGTGGATCACAGGTATTTCATGGGAGCCGATACACTTAAGTGCTCCATGCCGCCGCTTTGTGAGCTCTAGTAAAGACGGTGATGCACGCGTTTGGGATGTTATATCAAAGAAGTGCATTGTTTCTCTTACTGGCCATAAACTGGCAGTGACTTGTGTTAAATGGGGTGGAGATGGATTTATTTATACAAGGTACAATATTTTTTTCATGTTGAACAAAATGTATGATATATGTACTTTCGTGAATATCTTAACCGTTTTCACGTCAGCTTAGTCTAAAACCTTTGAAATGATGTTTGGCCATATTCATCAATGAAATTATGTAGTGTTTCACGCGAGTTTTATCACTTGATTTTCTCTGTTAAATGCTTGCAGCTCTCAGGATTGTACAATTAAAGTTTGGAACTCGCATTGGACAGTTTTTCGTGAATTGAAGGTACATGGATCTCTCTCTCTCTTTCTCTCACACACACACACCCACCCACACGCGCGCGCGCACAAAAGATTCTAGACTGATACCTGCAAATGTTTCTAGAAATGGATCCTCTTTGTAGACAAAACATGAAACTCATTTAGTATACATATTTCTATTCATTTATGGTTCCTTAGTTTATAATAGGATTTTTTTTTCTTTTGGGTGTATAAGTTGATTTCAGATTCATAACTATTGGTTAGTAAGAGACGGTGTCCTGTCTATCTAGGCTAAACCTCATTTTTTTTGACAAATTACATCTATTTCATTAATTTCGGTCTACATGCCACCAATCCTTGCTTTATGGTTTTGATTTTAGGGGCACGGACATTGGGTCAACACTCTTGCCCTAAGTACTGAGTATGTTCTTCGAACTGGAGCATTTGATCATACTGGAAAACAATACTCATCTCCCGAGGAAATGAAAGCGGTAAAACTCTTTTATTAGGTTTATCTGTTTGCCTTTAATGTTTAGCCTCTCCTACCAGCTATTCATTTTTCAGTTGTATAACCTGGATATGTAGTATGTTGTTTCAATATTTGCATTACTACCTAATGTTTACAATATTGAGCAAGCTGGGAATCGCCAACCACAGCTTGCCCTCTAAAAGAGAAGTCTTTTTGGCATTCTTATATCTTAATTCATAGGCTTATAAGACTACCTAGGTAACAACAACACGGATACGGGTGTCGGTGTCCGACACGGGTACGGGGTGTCGGAAACCGCAGAAAATTGTTAAGTACCTTGTAAATAGTGTTGGACACGTGTGTCCGAGTGTCGGGTTGTTGGACACGTTTTATTTTTTAAAAGTGAAGTTTCATTTTTACCTAGAAGACTACAATATGGTATTTTATTTGCAAAACTCAAATGATGTTATGTTGATAAACGAAACTAGGAAAGTTTGAAATCATAATCAGAGATGTGGGAATGATTTTGAAATGTTAATTTCCCGTTAAGATACTCCTTAGCCACTTCCCTTGATTAAGCCCAATTGCCCGTTAAGATGAAAATTTTGGTGGTTATACAATTATTTGTCGAAGTTACATGATTAATGTTTAGCTCTCAAATCATAGGGAAAGGACAGAGACTAGCTGTACTATATAGAGCTGATCATTGATAGTTAATAAACATTTTCCTAAAGCGGATGTAGTAGAGATGAGTTGAGATATGGAAATTATTTAATATGGGTGCTATATCATTTCGGTTTTGTGATATCGTGTATAAAGTGGCTTGTTCGTCAAGCCATTAAAGCATTACAAATTATAAAGTATCATAGGGTTTTAATAAGATTACCAAGGATTAACTAGTGGAAATATAAGGAGTATATCTCCGCAAGATAGAGACAAATTAGAAAGTTGCCAATTCGAAGGGAAATAATTTGAAATAATGTTTTTCGATAGCTTATTGTATCAAGTTGAAGAAGTTGAAGGCTCTAAAACATGAGATCCAAAAAGTTATCGACGAAGATTCTAGGAGATGACATTTACACGTGTAAGAATGGCTGAAGGTGGGTTCTACAATCATTAGACCTTCCGAGGAAGGACAAAAATTGGTCTCCTTACTCCTACACACATGGTTGCATTGGTACATGTACAATATATTATTGACAAGGTAGACAAACACCACGTGATGGTTGTGATTCATGGGAAGGAGGTCGTGGAGGCGGCTTCCAACCATGTTCAATATGGTCTCTCTAAGTTTCACGGGGATTCTGTTGGGAAACCAACTTAGTACATGGCTACTCAGGTCATCTACGTTTGTGGACAAAGGGCATGGGCGATTTGGATAAGTTGATGAAGCCAATGCAAGTATTATTACTTTGATGCAGAATTTTGATCAGAAAATTATATTGAATGTGGATGGGATGCCTTTCTCAACATAGAAAATAGTAGCTCTTATGGAGGTATATTCAGACTACCTAGTGGGTTCCAATTGTTGCCTTCAATAGAAATACTTCTAATGATGATGGTATAGGCATAATTGAAATTAAAGCTATTTGTGAAGGTTTGAGAATGTAGATAATTTGTGATTCAAGAGTGTTCGTGTTATGAATGATTCTGCATATGCAGTTAAAGCACTACAAATTTACAAGGGAAGTGTAACCCTCCTTGGCTTGTTTGATTGATCTTAGAGATGCTAATAGAGTCTTAGCTGGCATGCCTAGTTTCCTCATAATGATCAAGCACAGACAAGGGGTTAAGCTTGCTGATTACATCACTTCAAATTTGTAGATTTCTGAGAACTATTTTCTTTTCCTTGTAGTTTTCTTTTACCTCTTGTGGATATGTGTATAACTTATGCGTGCAGGACAAAGTTTCCTAGGATGTAATCAAATGAAAAAAATCTGGTGGGGGTCTGTCTAACCCAGCTTCCTTCTCAAAAAAAGAAAGAACAAGATTGCTCTTAAGTTTTCTCTGTGGTTAATTGGGTTATCCAGAAATTGTAAATCAATCATGTGCTTCATCACATATCTTCCGTTCTTAGTATATAATTGCTGATTTTAACTCCTTGATGAAAATGTCATCACAAATTAATCGTTAATAGTATGTGTTGGTTGCTTGCAACAAATGGGACAGTTTGGACTTAAAATGGACTTCTTTTATAGTTCACACGGTGCTTGGCATTTCAAATGAGTGTCTCTGATCATGTCTTCATAGGTTTGTTGTGTTTTCTAATACCCTTGTTCTCCTTGAGTCATGAGTGGTATTTCTTGTGTTCCTAATTTGGGAGACGAATAACATATTATGATGGGAATCAGCTAAGTGTATTTTTCTCATGTACTTTACACAAAGGATGCAAGTATTACGATCATGTGCTTCGTAAAGCCTATTTGTGCGTGGATGTAACTTTCTTCTAATCAACACCCGATTATCTAAAGTATGCCAAATATTTGCATATTCCTTTAAACAAACTGTGCCATTTGGAGCTCTTTACTGTTGATACTCCTACATTTGAGACGTATATTACAATACCAATTATATTGTATCAGTCTACTACTTCCCTATTATTGCACCAATTTCTTCAGAGTTTGAATGCCATCTTTAAATTTAGTGTGATCTCCTTATTGCCATATGAAGCATACAAGTATTGCACTACACATCATTTTCTTTCCAATTATGCTGCGTATGATGATGTGGCCTCCTGCTAGGACTATGCGCCATCCTTTATATGGGGGAGGGAGGGAGAAAGGAACTTGAGATTTCCAAACGGCCACATGATACTCCCTGTCCTTTGTTTGAGGTTGTAGACGAATTCAGGGACTTCACAGGTGCTTCGGACTGCAAAATCGCGGTTTTGGCGCGGAGGGAGGGTGCTAGCCTGGAAATCGATCTTGGGCTGACTGATTGGAAGGGTACATGACTGAGCTACAACATTCCGAATAAACAGGAGAGCAATATCTTGGTCGAACCCATGAAAGTATGATGGGGCAACTGGTGCAATCAGCTAAACACAAAACTAAAGCTACGTGGAAGTCCTGGACACTGCTAGACGCAAGAACCGTCACTCATATGGTTGTTTTTGTTTAAAGACAACCACTTCATCCCAAATGAAAAGGTGAGAGAAGTGTACCCATATGGTTTCTCCTTCATGAAACACATCAATTATGATAGGTTGAGTGACTTGGGTCGACCCTGTACGCTTGTAGTTGAGTGAGCAAGAGACGAGACTAACGACATGCACTAAGGAGAGTAGAGGCGCATGCGAATCACGTGGAACTAATTGGTTCCTCAAGGCCTTTTTGCTTATCTTTATGCGCTTTTAGTGGTAAATAGGTTGTTGAGTGCATGGACTGGTATTTGCTGTCCACCATCTTTGATGGCAAACAACGTCATGTCAACAAGCAGGAAGGCCCCGAGATACCAATTAGCTTCATGTGTTTGGTTATTTCCAACATTTTACGCTTAATTCCCCTATGGTTTGTCGTTTGTTTCAGAAAACAAATAAAAGTGTCGCTTCTGTCCTTCAATTTACATAACTGTTGAGAAATATCTATGGAAGAATAGAAGTTATCAATTAATTTTTCAACTTATCCAGAGTCCTCAGAAGTTCATACAAGAAAGTCTATCTACAGATTAAATAAAAAATTATAAGAAAAGACGCACTTAGCCCATAAACTTCCCAACTAGTTCGGCAGCCCAATGACTAGGAGATAGTGAGTGTATCCTTAATATACTTGGGCAGGTATTCTATTATGCTCAAAAGTGATTCTGCCAATAAGCCAATGAGAACCCTGTGTCACATTCTCATAAGCTTCTTTAATACCATTCCAAGTAGTTTTGCTCCAAAAAATGCTTACCATTATCCATCTTTTTAGCCACCGTGAGCCAAGCTAGTTTCGTAGCGTTGATGAGTTTATTTTTATAAGCTTCCTCAGTCTGCACCTTCCTCTCAATTATGAAACACTTTTCCCATGATACCTTGTTGCTCTTTCAGTTGTTGAGTTTGCCAGTCCAAATAATGCTTCTTATAATATAGTCATACCTTATCTATTGTGCAATGCCACCACCTATAAAACGACTTGCTATAAATGGGAATGCTACTAAATACGTACTTGCCCTCCTTTGGAAAGAAGGCATGTTTTCCACTTAGTTGATTGCTCATTTTCTGTTTTTTTCCCCACTTGAGATCTTATAGTTGAAGATTAAATCCTAATCTGAATAATGGAAACAGTACTTTCACGAAGATGTCCCTTCTCTAAGTCAACGGTAACCTTCACCGTTATTTGCTTATGCTTCCCATTAATAGCTTACTCTTTGTAGTGGTAATCCATTGGACTACGTTATTTTGATAGTTATGTAAGAAAATTTTGTTGCATCTCAACCCCCTCAGATTCCATTTGTGAGTAATAACATGTCATCTGGAAATTTTGTATGGGGAACTAGGTGTATCTTTTTGTGCCACCATAGTCAGAGCTCCACTAGTTGCTCTTAGCCCGTGTAATCCTCTACTAAGTACCCTCTTGAGCCAATTCAAACATTAGAGTGGTATCCCCTTGCCTCAGCAGTTAGCTCTTTAGTAGCCATGTCTTTGAGATTCTAATCTTTGCCGAAGCCTAATCTCCTCAATACCGATAGCAAAAAGTGTCAGTTCAAAGTGTCAAACCCGAGTCCCAGATTATCACCTCCTCTCTTCACTGCAGATTCATTGTCATTTTAGTAAATGTTGCTTTATGTGCTTCTACCACATATAAATGTACCTTGTCATGGAGGGAAAATCTTCCTAGCAATGTATTTAAGCCTTGGATCAATGATCTTTATAATGATCTTGAAGAGAAAAAAATGTTTAGTAAATGGGTCTGTAAGTGACAGTGACTTGATCTAAATGACATTTTGAATCCTGTATATGCCTTGATCTATATAAGAAGCCTACCCTTTTCTAATCTGGGTTTATTTATCATTTTCGTTCTAATTAAATATTTTATTTTGTTAAATCTACAGGTAGCATTATCCAGGTACAAAAAAATGAGAGGAAATGCTCCAGAAAGATTGGTTTCAGGATCTGACGACTTCACCATGATCCTTTGGGAACCTGCTGCCACAGAAAAGAAAAGCGTAAAAATAGCTCAATTAACAGGTCACCAACAGGTGAGAGGCCTTTGTTGCACTTTATATTATTCTAGTTATACTTCATATTTTATGCGGTCTAAGTTGACAGTCGGCATATGTTCTGTATGAGACAGAAAGTTTAACGAGTGTTAACATGAAATTTAAAGAAAATCCAAAATAAAATATTGAAAAATTAGGACATGGGCTTGCTGTCAACCTTTTTTATCGAATGACTGTCAAGAGTTCTTTTACCGCAAGGCAAAACTTAGTCTCTCTCTCTTTCTCTCAATGCGTTGCATCGCATTCACGGACCTTCAGTTAAAAATTTTCCCTTGAAAAATTGAATTAACTACTTGAATCTTGTTTACAGCTTGTGAACCATGTTTACTTTTCGCCTGATGGACAATGGATAGCAAGTGCCTCCTTTGACAAGTCGATAAAATTATGGAATGGCATCACAGGGAAATTTGTTTCAGTTTTTCGTGGTCATGTTGGGCCTGTTTACCAAATAAGGTTTGAACTAGTTTCTGTTGTTTGTTTTTATCCCTTATTCTCCTCCTTTAACTAAGTTGCTACGTGGTACTCTGTAGCTGGTCTGCCGACAGTAGGCTTCTCTTAAGTGGAAGCAAGGACTCCACACTGAAGGTACATTCCATCCCTGAATTTCATCTTATAGGGTTGTAAAGTTGAACTTTAAGGGGTTGACTTAAATCCCCATGTTTTATAATGAAAAACTATAATTCTCCCTATTGCCGCTCAACTTTTGAGTTACACACATGACACATCCTTCCAATCATACGGAGGTACCCCTGGTTTTTAATTAAACTCCTTATACTTGACGAAAAGTTTTACGATACTATAGTAAAACTAGTTTAAAAATTAATGGCGGGAGGCTAATTTCATAACAGTACATTGGGTGTAACTCGAAATAGCGCATAAGTAATAGTCATGAAAGGTTTAATAATCAAAATATTATAAAACTGGCTCTTGGAAAAGACAGGTTTTAGTACAATCATCGATCTAGGTCAATTCCTTGCATTATTTATTTTTGAGGTCTGCAAAAACATGTTAAATTTCAACAAAATCTTTAGCAGTAACAGTCCCATCTTTAGGTCGAAAGCTGGATCAGGGGGTTCCATAAAAGGTGTTTGACACTCTGAAACTGGCACTTTTTGCCCCTGGAAGCTGGACCCATCGTTGAATAGGAAACTCGGGTGGATCAGGGGATACCCATGGAAATTTGATCAATTGTATCTAAATCCAATTTACCAAAATTATAGAGGTGTCAAACATGAAAACTAATAGCAAATGTTTTGGATGTTTTTCGAAGTTATATCTTGTACTTCTTCCGCTTTTGTCATGTGTATCAAAAAAGTGAATTCTTCCTTTTTTGAACCTTGGTTAACCAGAATCAAGGAAGCCAGCTTGTCGTCCGTTTGAATAAAACAGTTTTTGGTAGCACTGCTGTTTCTTTTTGCAATGTTAGTGTTCTGTTTGCTCATATATAGAAGATAATTCCTTCTTTGGTTAAGCACCATGATATGGATATCAGTGTTTAGTCTAGACCAATTAACTATCTTAGTATCTTGTCTTAAATTTTTCTCATCACTGGAAGTCGAGTTTAGTAGAGACCATATTATAATGAAAAGGACAGCAATTTGATCTCAGCTGCATCTCTACATATATTTTTCCTTATTGATAAAAATTACATGTGTTTTGAATGTATTCTAGATCTTTCAATCATATTACGTACATGTGAAAGAGAATGTACATATTTTTGGAAAGGGATCGGGGACAACAAAATTTAACAACACTTTCCATTTATTGGAATGCATATGGGGGGCTAGAGGTTATAGAATATAGATCTAACCATTGAGAATGTTCTTCATCATTACTAGATCATCACCGCAAAGTTTAAATACATTGTTACTTCATACCCCTTGAAATTTCCTATTGAAGTTGATGCTCATTAAAGAGTCAGTTTCCATCGTTAACTTGAGTTGGAACTTTTCAGGGGTTTGAAGCATTGGAATGCATTCAAACTTTGTGAGGACAATCTACTAATGATGGAGAACATAGCCAACAATCAAATTTGTATTCCATAACCTCTAGCCCTATGGGAGATCTTAGGTTAGTAGAGAATAATATTGAGTTTTGGAGAAATGGAAGAATTCTAGAGAGAGAGAGCGTTTGGTAGTTAACTTGAGCAATAAAGAGGTCGTTATTTTCCATTTGCTCGCTTCCGTACGTAGTAATTAACATTAGATGTCAAATTTCGTTGTCCCTAGCTCCCTTTCTCTTTTCTCTTATATTTCTTATCAATACATCCACATGATTCCTTATAAATATTTCTTTCGCGTCTTGAATCAATAAGTTGTTTACCTTTTAATCCACAATTGCCAGGAGAGTACTAATTAGAAGAATAATAAAAAAGATAACGAAGAACACATAATAGAATTGGTGGGGAGGAAAATCTCCCCTTAGGATTTCTTTATTGCTCTATATAGAAAGATTACAATAGAACTTCTAAATTCTAAATAGGTTTTCTACCTTAGACTTGTCCTTTTATAGGTTTTCTAGAATTCGTAAACTTACCAACATCTGTGATTTCCTCGGATTCGGCGTTTTCGGAATCCCTAGATTCATTGTCATCCCCATCCTTCTCTTTGATCCCTTTCTTATCTTCACTATCACGTCATCTTTTGGAAGTAGAAACTTTTGAGATCTTGGCGGTAAACATGATGTTCTTCTTCTAATTAGATCTCTTCCCAGATTGCTTGAGTCGATCGCATGTTGAGACCATAAACCACAATCTCCAATGATGAACGAAACCTGATACCACTTAATCCACAATTGCTAGGAGAGTACTAATTAGAAGAACAATAAAAAAGATAACGAAGAACACACAATAGAATTGGTGGGGATGAAACTCTCCGCTTACAGTTTCTTTATTGCTCCATCGAAAGATTACCAATAAAACTCTTAAATTCCAATTAGGTTTACAAACTTTAGGCTTGTCCTTTTATAGGGTACAAGTCCTATTTTAGAAGTTGATCTCCTATTGCTAAATTAGAGTAATACTCTAAATAGAAATAAGAATTCATACTTCTAAAACTAGATAAATACTCTAAAATATAAGTAGGACACTAAATTAGTGATACTTTATATATCTTCCTGGATCACCTTTGCCTAAAAAAAAGAAGGAAAACCTAAGTTATCCTATTTATCATAATAATAAAATCATGGAGGACACATGTTCAGATACCACGATATCATAATTTCTCCTTTGGCTATAGGCCACGAGAGCAAGATGTATATTGAAATCACGACTTTTGGCAAATGAGGTATAGTTTTGAATTAAGATAGATATTGTTAAAACTTGGTCGCAACGGGATATGTAACATCTGAAAGAATCATAGTATTAGTATCTTATGTTCTTGTAATACTTTGTCTTTTGAATATGACAATTTCTTTCAATTGCACTTTTTTTCCTTACTTTATTTGGTTTGCTTTTATCAAGGTTTGGGATATTCGTAAAAACAAACTGAAAGAGGACCTTCCCGGGCATGCTGACGAGGTCTCTTTCTCTCTCACTCGCCATTGAACAGATATCGTTCTATTTTTCTTCTCAAAAACAACAATTGATTAGCTTATTTTCCTTTTGTTATTGGCTTGGGATAGGTTTTTGCTGTAGATTGGAGTCCAGATGGAGAAAAGGTTGCATCAGGTGGCAAGGACAGAGTATTAAAATTATGGATGTAGTAAGGGAGAGTGATAAACACACAAATTACCAAATTTATGCTGTTTCTCGGAAGCTCCAGTCTACAGGAAAAAGTTGGACCACAAAAATGTCGTTTTACATATCAAGGAGAATATATGCAACGAATGGATGAAATGCGCAGTAAGATTTTATCTAAGTCATTCCTATATTGACCGCTTACTCAAGAAGGCTTTGTTTGGATCTTGGATAACTTGTGAGAAGGTGCAGGTGATACCAGTTTTTACTGAAATTTGTTGGTCTTGTTGGGGTCTCAAAGTTTGGAAGTATGTAGAGTATCTCCTCTGTAAAACATCAGTTTATTTAATAGTTGAATTTTCATTTATGCATAAATCTGCAATGCTGCCAATGCCTTTTTGTGCAACCTTGTTTTGCCTTTGTTCTTATCACTTCATCTCGATGATGCATTTGTTTAATCATACCACTACAACTGATTTGTTCTTTTTGAGGAAATTATGGGACTAAAAAGATAATAAACAACACCTTTTGATGAAGAAATGAGAAACTTCAGATATCTTCGTGTTATTTACTGTTTAGTTAAAAGTCTGCAAATCAGTTCTAGTAAACTAAGATATGTGCAAGGTTTGAGGGACTGTCATCTTTAACCGGGTGCCGTAAAGACGAGAATATTTGTACAAATTACTAAAGCAGAAACAAAAATGTTACATCACAGTACACAGAAGATATAGCAATTTACAAATCAAAACGATACTGAAACACATTATAAGGGAGGTCGCCATTGCATATCAACCGGAAAGCTTAACGTGAACACTTGACAGTTCTAGTATCTGAAACACAGGCTCCATCACATTTATGCGAAACTTCAATACCAACATCATAAAAACAGCAAGACACAATAGATGACAACAAACCTAAAACTTCTTGAAGAATAATTGTTGCTAGGAAAACGACTAACATACTCAGAGAAAGCTCGAATATAGTCTAAGATCTGTTCTATCTTCCTAGTTATGCTGGGATAGATTATTGCGGCGATAGAAATGGAAAAGCATAGGAATATCGCTGCTACTGAGAGTATCAAAAACAAGTGGAGAGTCATTCCTTAAAAGTGGCAAGCCCCGTGAGGAAAGACACGATTTTACTGAACATTTCCCAGCTGCTCAACTTGTATCGATTAACACAAGTGATTCGCAAATGGCGCCTCTGAATCTGATTTCTGTGAATGTCGACCGAGAACATATTCATGCAAGCCATGTGTGAAACTTCAAGTCAGACTTTGGTCTACCGTTTATGAAAAAATTCGGGCTGAATGATCAAAAGATGGAGTAATCTGTTGCGCCTGTTTATTTCAAGATTGTACAGTCTCTGTTAAGGATGTGATTGTAAGTCTTGGAAAGGAATGTCATGAGAGAATGCGCGCTGATGTTGGGGACATGGATTATCTTCTAGCGTAGTTTTTAAGAGTCTTGGAGGGATGTTTATGCCCATGATTGCAAGTGCTTATAGAGGAATGTTAAAATTGTTTAATCATCTGGATGAATTGACACTGTTTATTGAGATAGAACCGGAATTTGTTCCTTTACCTTAGTCTCACTATGTTGTAAGCGAGTTTTACGTGAAATCATGTCTATTAGCTGCAATGCCTGAGCACAGTTGCAACCCCAGTAACTAATTACACTGAGTACATCAATTTGTCGTCGTTGATAGTTTTCTTTGCCCATTTATCTTCTTTTCAAGGTGAACATAAACGTAAACTATAACAATATGTTTTGGAAGTACTGTTTCACGCATCATAAAACTATTGTGATCTTGACGACGCTTTGAGAATGTAACTTGCCTCTTTGATTTCACGTTTATGTGCTCTATTGTGATCTTGCGTCGCCCCATCACCGTTTGTGTTTCTTTCTTAAATTAGGTTTAGCTTCTGAGATGGGACGAAGTTGGTGTATTGATCTGCCTTGAGACTTGAGAGAGAAGAAATATTTATAATCTGATTATGGTAACCTAACTTGGGATTATATAGCCAATTAGCCATTCAAGGTCGGTTTACTTATTTGAAAAGTTTCCAATTTGGGAAGGACCTATTAGGAAATAACACCTGGACTTAGTTTCCAATTTAAGAGATCTAAAGTCTCGGGCAATTTCCAAACTTGCATCCAGGTGTTGCATCTTAAATAAAAGTATGCTCCGTAGCTAGTTAGCTTGGGGGCATCTTAATATCTGTAGCGATGCTCTTGATCTACAAAAGGTAAAAAAGAGAGTGCAAACAAAATTGTGTTGTAGCAAGTCAGATGTATGTGATGGCTGCAATGACAAGAGGCACTGCCCTAGAAAACAGTTCTAATGAGAATGATTCTTCCCATTGTACTTGAAACATAGAGCATTCAATCAGTGTCTTTACTTCATTTTTGAATTTGTCTTCTTTGGAAAACAAAAGTTATAACTATATAATAAAAAAATAGGAATTAGTAGAGCACAACAGTCATTTAATGGTAACAAAAACACGTGTATCATATTCATGCTCATGCTCAGCTGGTGCTGCTTGTTGCTGAAGGGACCAAGAGAAGTTGAAGATACCCTACACCTGAGAAGTTATACTCACACCGGGTGACTGCAAACAATCCAAAAAGAAAAGAGAAAAAAGAAAGTTTGTTACAACGGGAATCCAAACCTTCCTTATTACTTATTGGTGTATATTAATGTAGATTAGAAGGGGGGTGCAGATTCGCTAACCTTCAATTACGAACCCAAAAGGGGCCCACAGACGAGGGCATCTCATTTTTCGTCTGAGCAGCCTGAGTTCGTGGAGGGGGTGCATGCACTGTTATTGGAAGAACCCACTCCCCTTTATCTCTTCCCTCTATAAGAAGAGGGTGATCATATCTGCATTAGAACACCAATCAGAAGCCAAACTTGTCAGAAAAGACTGTATAAACCATCTCAATAGGGGAAAAAAAAAAAAGAGCTGTACAAATACTCAACTCTAGGTACTTAGAGAAGGATTTACGTATACGTATGCATACACATACATACCACAAACTATTTGTACTGCTGTATGATATGCATAAAGAATCAGAAAAGCGTACAAATTACATAAAAAAAAGTATGGTCATTACACTCCAAAGGTTCATCAGTAATATTATTTCCGATGGAAAACCATTTACTCTTCCATCTTTGCCATGGTAGGAGTAACATAACAGACATCCCTCATTTTCGTATAAATATTTATTTATTTTCATGGATCAACATAGTGCTAACCTAATACACCAAAGTTCAAACAGTATGAGTAATTCTAGTACTTTTTTAACTTCCTTTTTGTAAACAATCGTTTTGAATGGTTCTTGCAAAATCATTGCAGGCAAGTCCTACAACCAAGTAAACATAAATGGTAGTCGGGGAGTTTTATGCGCTTGAGCTGGCAAATTTTTAAAGTTCATTCACTCAATATCCCTTCTTATTTATCATTCTCCTGAAGCCTGCAAGCGATGCTTTATCTACAAAGTGAGAAAACCAAGACAAAAAAATGCTTACAAAGGGAAAAAAACCCAGGACATTTGATTCCACAGGAAGGCATAAATATGCTCAGACAGCCACGAAGAGAGAATAGAAACATGAGTAAAAGCTACATGCTCTCAACAACTCTTCCCACCTAACACCAACTCTTTGAAGAAGATCCCTTTGGAGTTGGGCTAGTGGTTTTGGACAATTTCTTGGACAGAGTGGTCACAAGTTTAATACCCAACACCGAGAGATATCCGCCAGGATAAATCCCGACTTAAAATGGAGCGTGCTGCTTGCAGAAGTACCATGGCAAGCCCCGAGAGACTACTTGGGAGAATGGTGAAAAATCATGAACCTAAACGAACTTTCGGATTTCAAAAAAAAAAAAACTTTTTCAAGAAGACTCCAATAATACCTTATAGAATTTGCTCCTAGTGAAGAGATGTCTGCAAATGTTTCATCCCTCAGAACATCCTGTCATTTCTTTCTGTAAAAAACCACACACTAACAAAAGGTAACAACATTACATGCGGACTGACCCTCACGGGGCAACCTTAACCTAGGCCAACCTTGCTGGCCGAGGTAAGGTACTGAGGCGATTTGAGGCGATGTGAGCATTAGAGCTAGAACACAATCTTAAGGAGGCTTGAAGGGAACGGGGAGATGCGAGAGCTTGTGATGTTTTCTATCAAAACTTTCATTTTATTTACTTATTTAGTTATTTTTGTCGATGTAACTAACATATATTGCACAACAACAAGCCGGGGTGTTGAAACCCACTACAGCCAAACAAAAGAAAGGGCATCAAAAAGGATGGAGGAAGCCCACTCCATGTACAAATATTTGAAAAGGAAAACAAAGAGTAAATCTCAGGTTGTCTTTCAGTGCTTTCTTGCCACACAAGTTCCCATCCTCCACCAGAAGCTCCAACTTTAGCCAGTCTATCAGCTGCCCCATTGGCTTCCCCGAAGTGATGAATGATTTTAAGACATGAGTACTGTCTTAAAAGAGCTCTAATATCCACCAGTAGTCCAAAAATTTCCCAAGGGTCCTTTTCCTCAATCAATAAGTTCACTAGAATTTTAGAGTCAATTCTAGCCACAATAGGGAACTCCCTCCATTGAAGAGCCAAGTGAAGTCCCAGCAAAAAAGAACCAATTTCAGCATACAAAGTAGAAGCATTTTCTAACCTCACCAACCTAGCAGCCAAAAACAAACCCCCATGTTCTCTAAAAGAATGCACCCTGCCATATCTATCAGAAGTGTGAGCTATTGAAAATAGTCATAGAAACTCTAATAGAAGCAGCAATGATCCTGGGGTCAGAAGTAATCTCTTCAAACACTGCTTGATTTCTTGAATACCGTATCTTCCACAATGTAGTGACAGCCATCGCCAAGAAAAACTGTTTCTCATTCTCAGAGGAGAATTCCCTTTTGATAGTCTCAAAGATATGATGCACATAAGCCAGTCCAAATGGTGAATGCAGTCTCAAAAGACAAACCATGAAGAACAGCAGTGATAGTAATAGATGTGACTTGGATTTCTTTTAATTTTCTGATGGTGAAGTAGAAAGATAACTCATAGCATGATTCTTGGACGGTAGTGGGTAGTCATCTTGTTGTTTCTCTCTAAGCCCTTGGTCATTCCATGTTGGAGTAGCGCAGGTCTTTGTTCTTTGCTTGATCTCCTGTATTTCTGCTTCTTTTTATGCTATATTAAATTGTTAACGCTTCCCTTTATCAAAACCAAACACACCATCAAGCCTTCTACAAACCTTGCCACCAGCCAACAAACTTTACCAAGAAGATGAAATAGGCCGCAATTCCATACACAAATTGCAAAATGAACCAGTTGGTAGTCCATATTCTCCCCATTCATAGTAGAAAATAACTAAAACCCAAGTTCTAGCTAGGGCTGTCAATGGATCGGATTTAGACCGGATAGTGCTGAATCCGAATCCGAACTCAAAACTACAGTACTTGAATCCGAAAGTAATTTCACCATCCAAATCCAGTCCGAATCCAAGTAGAACTTCGGATATCCGAACGTATATCCGAATCCGAACAAAGTAACAGTGCTTCCAAAAAAAAATCAGAACTTCTATGGTGAGAGAATTCCAAAATGAATCTCTACAACAACAACAATGAGTTATCTTCACATTTGTGTTCCACTAAGATTAGATTTAGAGCCAACCATGGAGTAAATCTTCAACTAATCCACAATACGAATAGAGAAACCCTAGTTAGCAGAAAAGTACGAAGAATACCAAATTGGTTGGGAAAAATCCCTTTAAGAGCTTCAATTACTTAAACGAAGTTAATTACAATGGAATTACTCTAAACCCTAAGCTTCTTCCTCAAAACTTTTATTGAACTAACCTAACATAAAAAAATAACCTAAGTCCCCTTTATATACTAGGGAACAAAAAAATACCAGTAGAACGGATCTCGAGGCAAGCCCACGTCTCAGAAGAACAACCTACGCTAAACTCGTTCGAACGACGTTACGCTAATTGGTCTTAAACCTTAGAAACATGACAACTCGTTCGAACGACATCCAAGCTTATTCGAAGAAATTTGTCTATGGGCCAAAATTCCAGTGGATTGAACATTGGTCGTTCGAACGACTTGGGTTCATGGGCCAAATTCCAGAGAGTCGGAAAAAGGTCGTTGAAACGACTCTAAACCTCGTTCGAACGACTTTACAATAATTCCATTCTTCACATACGAGTTCACCTCAAAACGTCCCTAGATCCTCCTGGATCATGGCTCCCCCCTTTAGGAGCCTTGAGCTCCTACTCAAGCTAGAACTGGAGATGTGGAAATGCGGCGCTGCCCATTCCGCTGCTGTACCACTTCGACTTACTAGGTAGTAGACCCTTCTTCCCAACTCGGAACGATTCAATACCACCCCGTCTTGTAGTATGAACTTTCCTCTCTAGAATACCATCCTCCTGCAACGGATCTTCTCTTTCCATCCTTAAGTCATCAACTAACGGTAGGCGAGAGTCGATTATAGAGTCTTCATCTAAAAGAGACGGCTCAAACAACTTCAAATGCTCGGCATTAATCACCGAATACATCTTCATGAAAGGTGGCAAATCCAACTGGAATGCATTGCCACCAATCTTCTTGAGTATCAAAAACGGACCATAACGGATAGGTTTGAGTTTCTTACCTTCCCCCTTAAGCCGTTCCTTACCCAAATGCAACCAAATTAGGTCGTCCTCCTGAAAAGTACACTCAACCCGATGTTTGTCGTGGCGAGCCTTATACTTCGCTTGAGTCTTCGTCAACTGTGCTTCAACCGCCTCATGAACCTTGCTTATCCTCTCAATGAAACGTTGAGCTTTAACCTGCTCCTCTTCCTCCTTCCCTGACACCGTCTTGTCGCCAAGACTAAACGCCAAATCAAAAGGGTTTTGCGGCAAGTACCCCAAACAAACTTCAAATGGAGACTTCAAAGTGAAACCATAAATCGCCCGGTTGAACGCAAACTGAAGATACGGTAAACTCTCATCCCAAGTCTTAGGATGCTCAAAATGGAATCCCCGTAATAAATGTACCAAAGTGCGATTAACTACCTTTGTTTGCCCGTCAGTCTGCGAATCAAAAACGTCACTTCTCTAAAAATACCCCAAAAAGCGGCTATCCCTATCAGAAATAATAGAAGGGAGCCCGAAATACCTCCAGACGTCTCTGAAAAACAATCGCGCTGCTCCTTCCCCGGTGACCGTCTTCTGGCATGGAATAAGAACAATCATCTTGCTGAATCGATCCACCACCACAAACAAATAGTCATTCTTACACCTGGTCATAGGCAAACCACCAATAAAATCCATCGAAATGCCCTCTCAAGGTCGACTAGGAACTGGCAATGATAAGTACAGTCCTATATTCCTATTGGTAGGCTTCGATGTGTTGCATAGCACGCAACCACGAACCACACGAGCAACATCCACCTGCATCTTCGGCCAATAGACATAACGCCGCAAATTCAAAAGAGACTTCTAAACCCCGAAATGACCTGCCACCCGGGAACAATGTGCCTCTCGAATCTAATGCAAATGGTCTCCACCCTCTGGAATACATAGTAAACTGCCCCTGTAAATCAAACCATCCTTCAAAACATACTCGCATGTCTTGCCTTGCAGTAACTTCTCGTGAATCACACTGAGCTCCTCGTCGTCCTCATACCCTGAAACGTACTCAGAAAGAACAATAGGTTGGATCTGCATAGCTACCAACAAAGCGGAAATAGTTGAAATTGGGGGTCGAGATAACATGCCAGCCATTTTGTTGTCTACTCCTATCTTATACTTGATCAATAAAGGTACGACATCCACTTCATATGGCGAGCTTGTTGTAGCCTGGATTGCATAGATAATAATTGTAATGGTTTGTGATCGGAATGTACCACAACCTCCTTCCCCAATAAGTAACTCCACCAATGTTTCACTGATTGATATAACACTTAGAACTCCTTATCGTAGGTAGGATAGTTGCGTACTGCTCCTGTAAACATCTCAGAATGGTAAGCAACCGGCTTCCCATCCTGCAAAAGGATTGCCCCCAATGCATAGTCTGACGTATATGTCTTAACCTCAAAAGGCCGCTGTAAATTGGGCAATGCTAACAGTGGTGCATCCGTAATCTTGCACTTCAGTATCAGAAAAGTCTTCTCATGGTGCTCTTCCCACACAAACTATACTCCGGACTTCGTCAAAGAATGTAAAGGTGCGACTATTTGTGAAAAATGTCGAATAAACTTTCGTAAGTACTGATAAGAACCCATAAAATCCTCACTTCCGTCGCAGTACAGGGTCTAGGCCAATTAGTAATGACCGAGACCTTCTTTGGATCGACCTTAAGCTCGCCGCCACCAACAATAAATCCCAAATAGTCCAACTCCCTCTTCCCAAACTTGCACTTCTTCCCGTTTAGAAAAAGTTGTTATAATCGCAAAACGCCCAACACTTTGCATAAATGCCCAAGGTGCTTCTCCCATGTACGACTATATATTAAGATATCATCCAAATACACAATAACAAAATTATCAATAAAAGCACGAAGTACCTCATTCATTAACCGCATAAACATCACTGGAGCATTGCATAACCCAAAGGGCATCACCAACCACTCAAATAGTCCTTGTTTGGTTTTGAACGTTGTCTTCCAAGTATCTTCTTCCCGGATTCTAACTTGATGGTAACCCGACTTAAGATCCAACTTGGTGAAAAACCGAGTCGTCTGTACATCTAAAAGCTCGTCAATCCGTGGAGGCGGATAACGATTCTTCACAGTAATCTTGTTCAGCGCCCGATAATCCACACACATCCTCCAAGACCCATCCTTCTTCGGCACCAATAACACCGGTGAACCACAAGGTGAGCAACTTGAATTAATAACTCCTTGCTCCAGGAGTTCATGTACCTGTTTCTTGATCTCATCAGACTCTGTAACAGAAGTCCGATATAATCCAATATTGGGTAGTGGCTCACCATTCACCAAGGTGATATCATGCTCCGCATCCCTCTTACGCGGCATCCCTTCTATTCCCCAAAACAAGTCTTCATACTCCTCTTGCAACTTCCCCATATCGGTTTGTTGCTTAGGAAACATTGCCAAAGTAGACAACACCTTAGCCGACGGACCCTATTGAACCGGTCGCACCAACAACAATACAAATTTGCCGCTCGCATTAGCCAACCTCTTCACCTGAGTCACCGCTACTAAATTATTGGTAGTGAGATGTTCCTTACACGCATTGATATGAAACTCCGTCCCATCCTTCACAAGACAATACTTGCGAGCTCTACGGTAAAGAATTGCATCTCGGCCCCAAAGGTAAGGGCTACCCAAGATGACTTGACACACGTCCAACGAAACCACCTCACATGTCACTTCGTCAATAAATTTCTCAGTAATCGCAAACTTTAACGTATACTGCTTAGTGATCTTCAACTCCGCGTCTTTCTGAATCCAACCCAAATCGTACAGCTTAGGATGAGCCACAGTAGCCAAACCCATCTTCTTCACCACCGCCTCATAAATTCGTCAATAAATTTCTCAGTAATCGCAAACTTTAACGTACACTGCTTAGTGATCTTCAACTCCGCGTCTTTCTGAATCCAACCCAAATCGTACGACTTAGGATGAGCCACAGTAGCCAAACCCATTTTCTTCACCACCGCCTCATAAATTAAATTCTTCTGACTACCCGGATCAATGATGGCCTCGACTCTTCACTTGAATGCTGACATAAAAAAGCTCTTCCCGACTCGCCTCGTCGATAGTTATAGGTTGCTTGAACATTATAGTAAGCTTAGAATTTAGCTTATATAAATCCGGAAGATCCACAATCGTTGCGGCTAGTGCACGTTTCTCTTTCTTGCTCTTCTCCTCCTTCGGCCGAAGCTCCGGGTGAAGTTTCTAACATTTATCTGAAATGTGCCCATTAGCCTTACAATGACTACAGATATTCCCCTTGGATGAAGACCCCTCTCCTTTGGACTCCCCTTTCTGATCGTACTTCCAATTAGCCTTGTACCCCGACTTGCTCTTGTCGTCTTTCTTGTTACTCTTCAAGTACTTGCCTTCAATGACAATTGCTTTAACGGTAGCATCCTCGATATTTTCCAAATAAAAGAGCTTTAATTCTCTTCTAATGGACTTCGACAAACCTCCCGTATATTTCATGAACTAATTGAAATATAGCTAATTGAAAATCTGAGATTTCCAAGAACTAATTGAAACATAGCTATCTTCGGAACTTCTTGATTGGAGATGAGAAGAAGAAAGATGTAATGAGATTGTTGTAAGTGTAAAAAGGAGAGAGAGAGAGAGTTGTAGAGGCTACAAAACATAAAATACCTAAAAGATGTTTCTTGGATTTGTACCGAATTGTATATGTGCAAATCCGAATCCAATCCAAAATAATTTGGATTATATAACTAGGATCCATAACCAATCTGAAGTTGTAAAACCTATATCCAAATCCGAAGTTTTCAGATCAGATTAGATTAGATTTTTGATTAAATCCGGTCCATTGACAGCCTTAGTTCTGGCCATGTTTTGCAATGTTAAATTCTCACATTTCACTCGCTGGGCTTTAGGCAGGTGTTGCAATTGATGGTTGAAAAGCTAGTCATGGCGAGTCATGCCATTCACAGAAAAATAAACCTTGAGCAAATAGAGGGTGAGGTTAAGTAAGATTTGGTTTAGTAAACGGGACGCAGGCTTTTCAGTGAGCCAGCCAAAGCCTATTGTTGTGATGTTGTAAGCTATTCCAACCACGACCGTGACCAAAATCTGAAAATCTATTCTTACTTCTAAAGACTTTCCTAGTCTATACCACCAAACTAATATGAACATGAATTTCGTACTGCCGCAAAAAATAACCCTGTTTACACATTAAAACTATATTCCACTCTTACTATCTGATCTAAGATACCCATGAAAGAAGGTATCTAAAGTGATCAAAGGATTGCTGCAATTAAACATAACTCCTATAACAACTAGAAACATTACAATCTCGATTTTTGTATAGCTTACTTTTGACGCCATCACATCATTTTTCTAAGGTTTAAACAAAACCTGACTTCAATTTTTCTTGGACCTCTCATCCCAGCTTCGTTTCACGCCTTCAATTCTTCGTGAATCTCGCTTCTCTTGTTGGGTCCTCTTTATATTGCGCCCATCGATTTTCTGATATCCACATTGACTTTTCATTCGTATTCTTCACCTATATTACCCCGAGTTGAAATTGAATTCGTCTCTAGTTCATGTATAGTTATCTAAAGTAATTTTTTTTGCGAAAGCAAAGAACAATAATAATCACAAAAGAAATAATTGATTCAGACACAGTAAATCAATAGGGGGTTTCCATCCACAATGGGAGAAACGATTCTTTAACCTCTTCCTTCATTACAAAGAGGCAAATAAAGCCCTATTAGGAAAGGAAGTAACTAATTAAGAACGTAAGGAAGTGCCTTAGTGCATCAGTAACTAGAGGCTGCATCAATTGGAATGGGGGGATGACATCAGATGAAATAATCCTCTACACTCCTGCATCAAAATCTCCGTAGAGTATACAACAGCTTCTCATTATCCACCACTTGAATACCAATCAGTACCTTCCTTTCAAATCCTCCCGCTTGGATTCTCTAGAGTCTAAATATACTAGGTAGGTAGCCAAATATCAAAAACACCCATTAGGTTTGGGGCGTAAAATTTGAACAATAGCCTCAGAATCACCCCTTCACTTTCGGTGTTCAAGCAATCTCTAAGGCATCCGACTGTAGTGCACTATAAAAGCCCTTCAGCAATTTGATTGAGATCAACCCTGGCCACCTGCTACACTTGGCAAAAAACTGGTACAATATAACGCACCAGCGTTTTTCCTGTTTCCTTTTGGCTTTTCTTCTTCAAGTTTCTCGCTGAGAATTGGAGATATACATCTAACAAGGATGCCCTATTTTCAACTTTGTCATTTGAAGAGGTAAAAGTGAATCTGTGAAGGAAAACGAGTATCACCTAGGGGCCCGAAAGGGCATGTTAATGGGGGACCAAAGATGGTCCGGAAACGTTCACATCTTGGTTAACACTTGCATAAATCAGAAACACTCACATATTGGTCTTAGAAGCTAGGATAACAGAACAATTTTTTTTCTTTCAAACCAAGGTGATCCGGGTTCATAATTAATCACCATTTACCCAACTAATCCCTGGGACACGTGAAAATCCTGCCAATCCACATACCGGGTTTACTCAAATAATTACCGATTTACCAGCAAGTGGCCCGGGTTTAGTCAGGATAACAGAACTATTGTTAGAAGCACAATCAAAATAGTGCTCCAACAGAACTTGTGAATTATGTCATGCAATCAGTATTAACGGTGTACCGACCGACCTTGTGAAGTAAATTGAGTCCCAAATTTGCACTTAAGCTTAGTTGACAGCCATTTGTGTATGAACACATGTAAAGGTAACCTGACTGGTCAAGTACATTGAACAAGCTTAAAGGTCATTGAGTACTTGCTATTTCTAAGTAGAAGAACCTTAAGAAAATAGAATAATACTTTTAGGAAAAGAGAAAGTATATTAAAAGGCTGAGCAAAGCCCAACAAAAACCACGAGGAAGAAGAAATATATTTAGAAGGAAATTATAAGAAAGACAGCACTACATAGCGACCAAGCTCATTGAAATGGAACGATAAAACCAGATCCCATGAAAAACCAAACGACTGCTGACCTATTAGTACAAATAGATACACAAAATCTAATGATCGAGTTGTCAAACAATAAGGACTTCTGTTGAGAATCTTTCAGTAGAATATATCCAAATCAACCAACACGAGGCCTTAAGAAAAGACCCCAGATGACCCCTCCGCAAAATGCAAGAACTTGGGACATCCATACAACATTGCCTTTAGTTACACCTCGTAAACGTGTGACCCCAAATAAAAGGAAAATAGTAGAACCTTGAATGGGATAAATTTACATCAAATCTATCTTTGAAACCATTCGAGATCGCGTCTTAGATAGCCCAGGACTGGCTAAGACGACTTAATCCCACAAATATGTCACGCAAAATGCACCATCGGTCATTTCCATCACCAACAATCAGGAGTCTGCTAAAGAACAACAGGCCCAAGTAGAGAAGCCAAAGACACCTTCTGCCTGACCTCCCAATTATCCCAACATAAAATGCATGCAACTGGGACATCCATACATTTACGGCTTAAGTTCCTCACATTAAATGTATGAACCCAAAACAAAAAGAAAAGTAAAGCAACATGGGATGAAATATTTTTACACCAAACCTTCGTAGATGAAAACATGTGTCTTGGAGTTGCCAGGACTGGCTAAGCCCACTTGATTACAGAAGGATCTCATGAAAAATGCAGCATTCTTATATCATTTCCCACTCCAACAATCAGGAGAATGCCAAAGAACAAGAGGGTCAAGTAGAGAAGTCAAATACACCTTCTCCTGATCTCCCAATCAGAGAATGGAGATTCCAATCCCTGCCCGAGTAATCCCAAAATCAGCCACAGAAGTAATCTTTGAAAAACACATGTTATAGATTTCCAGGGAAATATAAACCAGCGGGTATCTTCACACGATCTATACTGCCAAAACCTGATCTTCTCTTAAATCCCAACCCTGAGCTTCGCATCTTTCAAAAATTCAGGAGCAGGTTCGAGATGCATCTCCAAAACTTAAAACCAAGTCAAGGCACCATACCTAGCAACTTCTATTTGTCTCCACAACCTAAACTATTCCTTGTGCATCGAGAGCTTCCATTTAAGTCTCTAAAGGACCCTGATCCCAAATATCAGTACAACATGGTTGAAACCCAAAGGCGATTCCAAGTAGACATGTTAATGAATCCCATACTGCATCGAGCCTCTTGACTAAACTCTGACTATGACATCCATCACACCAAAATGACTTGTTAAAAATTAAAGCAAAAAACTGGACTAGACTTCCAAAATAGAGAAGAGAAGAAATCTAACTTGGGCACCATCCTAGAAAAATATAGTATCGTCGCCAAACCGAAGATGAGAAGTAACCCGTTGAGTCATTCTACTCAAAACACAGCCAAAATGAAAAGAAAAAATAATAAAAAGTCTCTATGCTGAAACCACGAGAACTAGAGAAGAACCCCAGCTTGAGAACGCCCTTAACCAACACAGAAAAGTGTACACCTAAAGTACATGTCTGCATACTCTTTCCACTTAGCTCATGAACCCATCCAAATTGAATCTACAACTATTACTACGTCCAAGGGGCCACAAAGAGATCATATAATAAAACTAAATTGTGCGTACGACTTGGAAAAATTTGCCAGTAGAAATTTTTAAATCAAAGGTATATCATTTCACATAAATTTTCATGAGGTCATGACATAGGAAATGATGGAAATAGTGTAAACAATTTTTTCTACTGGTCTTCACAGCACGGACAACCCATTTTGTGGGTAGTTTTCCAACATGAGCTTTGCATTACGAGTGAGGAATAAGAGTGTATGCTATAAAGAGAAGAAAAAAATGCATTTAAGTTGTTATCATACCTAGTCCAGTTCACATTCTTTGGAGTGGTGAAAAATTCAAACCTAAGAGCCCATTGTACAGAAACATGGGGAGTAGAAAAGCTCATGGGTCCATCCATGGGAATGGAAAAAAGAAAGCTTGTCTGCACCAAATCCGCAACAACCTCGTGATGATCACTCTGAATCTGAAAGGAAGAATAAGACATGTCAATTATGGCTGCGCCTTGGACACGTCCAGCACGAAACTAACATGCAAACCCTGGTCAAAGTTTGGATTCAAGTGCAGCTCAGTACTCTGATAATGATTCAACAAAACAAAGTAAAAATATAAACCCAATGAATCTCGGATCAGGTTGGTAGCTCAAATCAACCCCAACCCAATCTGTTGGTTTACTTCAAGCAGCATCCGTAGATTGTAAATAGAAAACAGTCGCATGTAATGAAGTTATTCTATTTACTCTCAGCAATCTAAGTTCTAATTTTTGACAAACACCTCAAGTTTTTCCTTTGTCCCATTGATTGTCAATTCGGAGCGCTATGGATGTTACTTTTATCGGGAAAATGTTATACTAAATTGAGCAATCTGACTCAGATTGGCCTCCTGGAAGGCATTACAAACCGGAGGTTCACTAGGGGTCAGACCTCGGGTTAATCATTTTCACTTTTGGGTCGACAACCAAACCGACCTAAATCGCCGAAGTTGCAGGACTAGTGTTTATCAATATAAATATAACAATTTATGCTCCAGACTATACAATCATGGATGAGAGGGAGTGAAGAAGCCAATAAAGGTGCTAGTTTCCGAGGCACATGTAACGTACAATGAAACCTATCCAAACGCACACTCTTGGGACCAATTAAAAGTGTGCATTTGGAGAAGTTGTGCGTTTACAAAGTTTGGTCTCCAGGTAAGGTACTTAAACTACGTAAATTAAGGTTCGGTATTGTTTTGGCTAATCTAATTTTCATTAAATATTAGTTAAGGATTTATAGGAAATAGTTTAAAATATTGGGAAAATAATCGTAGTATTATAATTGACACATTAAATAGTGAGAAATTGGCGAATGTATTATATATGTAGAGCTAAGTGCAAATACGCATAGGTAAATATATATTGTCGGCCCCCGTCTTTTTCCCGAACTTTTGATTTTTCATCAATCTCTCTTGATTTCTCATGATTGATCTTCTTCTCTGCCTCTAATGGATCTCTCTTCCATAAATCTATTTGATATTGAGTCAAATAGTGACCTCAAACCCTTAAATAATTAAAGAAAAGAGAACAAAGATGCTACAAACTCAAACTCGAAGGAGGCAGAAGAACTTTCAAATAAGAACCAACAAACCATGGAGCAACCAAGGAAGGGCAATGGAATACTACCCAACCTGAGAAACAAGAACCAAATATAATGTGAATACGAGATTGAATCAAATGCATAACTCCAATAGGATTGACTCAGAACTTGCTCTCTTATTCAATAACTTAAAATAACATAAATAACACTAAAGAACTAAAACCTAAGGGATGACTTTTATAAAGAGAAGCCCGAATTCCACTAACATTAGGGTTTCAAAAATAAGGAGACCCTCTCGAGCAGTTAACCCACTAACCCATTACATCAAATACTAGAAATAAAAGAAAATACAAAATAAATGAATAAAACCTGGAGAGAGTGTCGCCGACTAAGCGACCTAGACGCCCTCTCCCTGAGTATACGTATACACAGTGAGAAACCGTGATACACCCAATTAAACCTTCAACATGTGCGGATATGCTCAAAAGCACGATAGTTAAAGTTATTCCATTAAAGGAAATCTCAGTTCTAACACAAAGAGGAGATACATTAGTGGCTATCTCTGCAGTACTACAAGTATGGTTTGATTGGAAAATTGCCTTTACTTTCAAATCAAACTACAGGAAATTCGAAGTCAAGCTCTATCGAAATGGAACATAAAAGGTACCTGCAAGTTCATAGCAATTGGCAAAGGTCTTTTTGTGAATACATTAGCCATGAAGATGACAAACTTAAGATCTGGAGAGGGGAAACATAGTTTATTGAGAAACAACCCATAAGGCTACTCCCTTAGTCCAGGAGATTTAATCCAGAGAATTAAAGAAATACTCGAGCCTTGGTGTGGGTGAGGTTCCCTGGTTTATATATGGAGTATTGGTCTATCAACAATCTGCAACGAGGAAAGCCCTTGGAAACCTATTAGAGTAGATCATTTTTTTCAACTAGAGGTATCTGAGCCATCCGGCCAGACCGTCAATTCCCGACTAGATCCTCTAGGGCTCGTGCAATAGCCCGCAAACGACACGAACCGGTCAGTCGGCACAAAAGTATTAGAGTGGACCATTCGACTAGGCAGAGAGAATTTGGGTTTTATGCTAGTATACTGGTGGAGATAGGTTTTTCTAAGACTATACCTAATGGCATCTTGCTGGATGATGATGGTGTGAAAATTTGGCAGGAAGTACAGATTGTGGAGTCCCTAAAATGTTGTCAAAAAAGCTCTGAAAGAGAGTGGCAAAAGCAAGATAGAAATAGAGAAGAACAAAGCTAGAAGAAACAACAAGACCATGGAGAGGCAAAGAAATGAATCTCTCAAAATTAAGGAGGCAATTTCTAAAGTTCAAGAGATAGGGTACAGTCCAGTCTCTAGATGCCAGTGAAGAGTCCATATCCCCAATTGTTAGGGTGCCTAGTTAGAAAGGCCAGAGAGCTCTAAGGCTCATGAAGAATTGGGGATAGAAAGGAACAATAACATATAGCAGTTGGTAGAATCTCCAGAAAAGCTTGAAAGACAAATGGAGAAAATGAAGTCATTCCATCTACATTCCTGCGGTCTCCAGTCACAAGGGAGTGGGAAGATAGTGAGAATGAGAAGTCAGTGGGGGAACAAGAAGAAGGAGAGGACAATAGCAGCTATGAATCCAGTGACCATGAAGATGCAGGTGAAAGTTTAAGTACAAAGCAAAAGCAAAAGCAAAAGCAAAAGCAAAATAAAAGTACTGGTGAAACTGATGAGGAAGGGTTCGTAAAACCTAAAAGAAAGTACAGGAAAAGAGGCAGGGACCCACAATTCTAACTACAAGGTCTCAAGTAGCTAATGCCCCCACAATTCCTTTATGAGGACACTATATTGGAATTGTTGGGGTATTGGAAATAAGAAAACCTAAGTCTTTTTAAGAATAAATAAATAAAGTTGATGCAGCCTGACTACATATGCATAGTGGAGCCAAAGATTTTACACATTGACTCAAATACTAGAAGATTGAAGCTCACACAGTTTTGTAGTACTCCTATTACTAACTCTACTCGTGGTAGCTTAACAAATATTTGGCTGTTCTGGAGAAATAATAGGGAGGCCCTAGACACATTGCTCATTTCTCCTCAGCACATCACTAATATATACTCAAGATAGGCCCCTCACTTGGGTACATGCTAGTTGCTTGATCTCAATAAGAAAGTCTTTATGGCAGGATTTAATTCAATTTAAGGACTGGCATTTCCCATGGCTGGTTCAGGAAGATTTCTACTCTTTGCTCTCAGGGGATGAAAAAAGGGAGTCATACCACTCACGTTCACTTCTATGTCAGATTCTCATGAGTTTCTAGATCAGGCTTGCTTAGCACTACTAGACTGCGGCTTAGATTCTCATGGTACAACGGTCAACTTGCTGGGGACAGAATTTTGTGTTTACTGGATAAAGTTTTCCATAACAAGTTGTGGATTGATGAACATCCAAATTGGAAAACAAGAATTCTACCAATGGTTAATTCAGACCATGGGATGTTATTCAGCTGGACATCTCAATCCCAAAGCCCAAAAACTGCCCTTTTAAATTTCTTAAAATTTGGGGAGAGCATCCAACCGTCATGACATTGGTCAAATTACATTGAGGTACAAGGAGCTCCCTTGTATTCCCTTGTATATTCTTCGATCTAAACTGAAACTTCTTAATGTTGTCATTAAGGAGTGGAAAAAATAAATATTTGACAAAGACAGGAACTCCATTACTGATCTAAGAGAGAAAGTTGTTGGCCTTCAAGAAGTCCAGACCTATACCCAGAAAATGACATGGCCCAAAACCTAATTACTGAAGCTGAGATTAAATTGAACAAGGCACTATTGCAAGAGAAGTTTATGGTTACAGAGATCAAGACTTAAATGGGCAACAGAGGGAGATATGAATTTTGCTTACTTCCACAGTATAACCAACACAAAGAGGAACAAATCTTTCATCACCGATCTGGTCACTGGGCAAGGTATTAATTTAATTCAGAATGAGGAGATCAAGCAGCATATAGTGGAGCACTGTAAAATTAAATTCTCTATGAATATGTCTGTGAACACTAATCCTAGACTGTTGGATCTGATCCCCAGCATGGTCTCAGATAATGAAAACAACCTATTAAGCTCCATCCCACATGAAGAAGAGAATAAAGTAGTAGTGTGTAATTTGACTCTAAAGCTCTCCTTGGCCCAGATGGGTTCCAAGGTAAGTTCTACCACAAATGTTGGCCTATTATATCTCAAACTGCCATAGATGCAGTCAAATCTTTCTTTATAAAATCAGCCTTGCCTAATGGTTATAACTCAAATTTAATCATTTTGGCCCCTAAGGAAGACAATGCCATTAGACTCAAACAATGCTTTAAGATCATCACTAAAACAATTTATGCTTTATGGCAACAAAGCTCACGGTGGTGGCTATGAGAGTTATATCTCCTGAACAAAGGGCATTTATACCTGGGAGAAATATTCAAACAAACATTGGGTTTGCTAGTGAGCTGGTAAATGAACTAGACAACAAGAAAAGAGGGAGAAATGTGGCTATAAAGGTGGATATATCTTAGGCATTTGACAATCTTGACTGGGAGTTCTTGCTGATGGTTCTTAAACAATTTGGCTTCAATAACACTTGGTGCGGGTGGATCAAATCTATTCTTAGTAGTGCTCACATTTCTATCATTGTTAATGGGAGTCCCACAGGGTTTTTAAAGCCCAGTTTTTTTACTGTGACTGAGATCCCTTATCAAGAGTACTTTAGGCTTTCTTAATGTAATTGCTTAAGGGAAGATTGTAGGGTTTGTCTACAACTGCCATAGCTTTCTCCTAGACCTTGTATGCATGTCTACATTGGTTTGCATATGGCGTACCTTAACTTAGTTATTCAATAAATTACTTACCTTTTGCAAACAAAACAAAACAAAAATTTGTCCCGACAATAGGACCAACATTTTCTGTGCGATTAGGCAGGTTGTGCATTTATAAGGGATGTTGAGTGCATTTAGATAGGCTTCATTGTATGTAAATAACGGTTCATGGTATCACCACAAACGTATGACATTTTGGGAGTTAGATACGGACTTTACAACCTGTTATATAGTATCATGTTTACTCTTTAATTATAAATAGATGAGACAATCCCATGTAAAGGTTGTCTAACTTTTACTTAAATCTCTTCTTGGTATCAGAGCGACCTACGACTCCCACTGGGCCGCCGCCAACGTCGCCAAAACACATCATCTCCGGGTGTGATAGAAACCCAATCTCTCTCTCTCTCCCTGACACGGATTCAGTCATCATTTTTCAGGCATCGACGGCTTGCGCGGCCTGATTTGCCCACCTTATTCTGGTCGAGTATTTGAGAACAATCGTGCTTATCCATATTTAGCTTCCACCCCTCTGTTAGGTATCTCCTTAATTGCCAACTAAAGCTCAACCATCATATTTTATTTTGTTGCGATTTGGTGTCGATTACTCCAACTGATTTGTTCAGTTTGAGAACTATTTGCGACTATGTCAATAGCCAATTGATTCTGAGATAGAACCTCGAGTTCTAATATGGTGTCACAGCCCTTAATTTATTATATGTTAGTCGTTCGGCCCTTTCTTTGGCATGTTCAGTGACATTCTCCTTATCACCATATTTTTTAGGACCAAGCTATGAGAAGGATTTGGCAGGAGGTATGAGCAAGGCGGCTTATAAAAGTTTGGGACACCACTTACTCTTGCACATGTTGCGGTGTTAACAACTTTACAGAGTCATTGGTTTTTCTTTGAGACTAATGCTTTGGGGCACACCCTTCTAGGACATGAGAACATTTAGGACTAATTGTATTTATCCATCTTTAACTACTGTTTGTCGAACTCATCAGTTTTTAGTGTGTTGTGTGAATTTTCCAACACAGGTACTTTTTGTGTTACACGTAGTATCACAGTAATTCTTAATTTGATCTTATTTGTTCGGGCGTATGGGGCCCTTTGCCAGTTACTGTTTATTTTGGTAATATGTATTATGCTACTATTATTGGTAATTATTCACGTTATACTCAGGCCCGGTCTGGGGGTGTGCCACATGTGCGACGGCACAGGGCCCAAAGAAGAAGAAAAAATGTCCATAACCCAAACAAAAAACAAAAGAATTTGCATTAAGCCCAACCCAATTCAAATTCGTCCTAAGAGTAGACAAGTCACAAAACCAAACTAAATTATCTAAAGAGACCCACAAACCTAAATACCCAACTTCTTTTATCTCCCTCACTCTCTCTTCTGACTCCTATCACTCTCTAGTTTCCAACGGCTCAAATCAAAATCTCTCAAATTCTCTCTCCTATCATCACCTATCTCGTTATCTCTTTGCTATCACTCTTAAATTCATTTATAAAGAGCCGAATAATGTAGAAAGCTTAGATCATGAAAATGTTGGTTTGACTAATAACGAAAACAAAAATATTGGCTTAAATGATAATGAAAACGCAAATGTTGATAATAAAAATGTTGATTTACAAAATAATGAACAAAAAAATATATCTAATATTCTAGACATTTATGATCCAAGAAATTGGGGTAATCTTGACCAAAACTTAATAGATTAATTAGTAATAAATGGATATCCACGAGATACAACATTTGAAAAATGCCCTAAAGATGAAATTAGGAGACATTTCTTTTCAACCCATTATACTCGTTATCTACCAAACGGCGAAAAACATGATAGAAGTGGTTTTTTTATTCACAAGATACGAATAAAGTTTATTGCTTTTGTTGTAAGTTATTTGCTAAAGAACACCGAGTAGGTAATTTGGGAAATGAAGGAATTAAAGATTGGGTACATCTTAGTGTTAGGCTTAAAGAACATGAGTTGAGTAATGAACATATCACGTGCATGATTTATTGGATTGAATTAAGGACTAGATTGGAAACAAATCAAACAATTGACAAAGATCTTCAAAATCATATCAACAAGGAAAAAGAACATTGTAGGGCAGTGTAGAATAATTTCGGTAGTAAAATATCTTGGTAAATAAAACTTGGCATTTCGTGGATGACACACATCGAGAAAATGACTTTTTGAAGAGTTAGAAGATGTACTAAAGATGTTTGGTATTAATATTTAGGATGTTAGAGGGCGGGGTATGATAACGGTTCCAATATAAAAAAGATTACTAAACATAAACCCTAGAGCTTTATATGTTTCATGCGGTTATCATAGTTTAAACTTATCACTTTGTGACATTGAAAATTGTTGTAGTAAAGCAAGAGATTTTTTTGTAGTAGTACAACGTATTTATACCATATTTTCTACTTCAACAAAACGTTAAGACATTTTGAAAAAAAATATCGGATCCGATTTAACTCTCAAATCTCATTCGGCCGACCACACGTTGAGAAAGTTGTATAACTAGTGTAAAAGTAATACATCTTCAAACTCAAGAAATTAAAGATGCTATACTTGATTTAGCTAAAGATAATGACTCAAGAACAAGAAGTGAAGCTAATTCTTAAGCGAGATATGGATTAGGAAATTTTAAGTTTTTAGCAAGTATGATTATTTGGTATGATATATTGTATGTTGTTAACTTAGTACAAAGTTACAAGCTAAAGACATGCGTTTGGATGTTGTTATTGAGGAAATAAAATGGTTGTGAGGACATATTCTAACATATAAAACAACGGGGCTTGAAGATGTCATAACTATTGCCAAAGAAATTGCTAATGGAATGAAAATTAATCTTGTATTTGTTGAAAAACGTAAAAATTATAGAAAAAACCATTTTGATGAGAATGTAAATAATGAGACAACACTACTAGTTCCAGATTCAACTGAAGATTTATTTAGAAAGCATTATTGCAATTTTATCTTTGATCAATTTCTTCGTTAATTAGATACTAGGTTTGAACAATACCAAGCATATGAGAATATTTTTGGATTCTTGTTTAGTTTAGATAAGTTAAATTCATTAGATGATAGTCATTTGTGTGAACGTCGTGATAATCTTGAAATGTTTTGAAGCATGAGAGTTTAACTGATATTGATGGAGAAAACTTGTTCCGAGAAATAAAAATCTTGCACATGAGGTTACCAAAAGAAACAAAGACCGCGTTTGAGATATTGACTTTCTTGATTAGAATTGATTCTCTTCCAAATGCTTGTATTGCTTATAGAATATTATTAATAATACCGGTTACAGTCACATCAGAAAGAAGTTTTTCAAAACTTAAAATACTAAAATCTTACTTACGATCGACCATGTTACAAGAAAGATGTCTATAAAAAAATATTTGTTACAAAATCTTTATTATAAGAGTATAATTGGCAAATTTGCATCTAGAAAGGCCTGTAGACAAATTTTGAATGATATTTTGTTGCTTATTTTGGTTAATGTCTCATGCATGTATGAAATTTGTCGTCTTTATTTCGTGAAAATAATTTATAGTGCATTTATTTGTCTTTTTGAGGTTTGCATTCGAGGAATTGATCGAAGATGTTGATGATTTCGAAGACGCTAAAGGTGTTTTACTTGAATTTTGCAACATTGAAAAGGTATTTTCCTAAATGTACTATGACTACTATTATTTAATATACACCTCTTTGTGTTTATACTTTAAATTTCAATATTATACCTTAAGATGTATATGTTAAGTTTAGTACTACAAACAAACAAACAAAAAAATCAAGTAAAAAAGGTTCATTTTTATTCTTCGCACAGGGCCTTATAAAAGCTAGGGCCGGCCCTGGTTGTACTTGGGTTTATGTCCTCAAGTTTGGATATGAGGTGCTACCTACATTTATTTCCCTTTCGCAGATGATTAAGACTCAATTTAATGTGGTGGTCTGTGTTATTCGGTCTGATAATGAGGGTGAGTATGTTTCGTATGGGTTTTGCTCTCATTTTAATCAACTAGGTACCCCTATGCCAATTGGCTTGTATATACACCGAAGCAAAATGGGTTCGTGGAATGAAAAAATCGCCATCTCATGAAAGTTGCTTGATGCCTCCTTCGTGATATGCATGCCCCATAGTTTTATTTGCCTATGGCAGTCCTAACCACTGCATATCCTATTAACTGAACCCCTACTCGTTTTTTAGGGGGTAAAGTTCCTTTAAATATTTTACGGCCTGATAGTACACTCTTTCCTATTACTCCACGCGTATTTGGTTGTACTTGCTTTGTTCAGAATAAGGAGTCCTGAAGATATGGCTATTATTTATTTTTTGGGGGGTTATATCGTATCTATCGAGGGGTATCGTTGTTATGACCCGAGCTCTCGCAGACTTTTTCATTCTCTAGATGTTAGTTTCTTTAAGGATGTATCTTTGTTTGGCTCTCAATCTTGTATGCAGGTCCCTCCACAAGTTGCTCAACCTGTACCAGTCTTTCAACTTGTACCTACAGCTCTTTCGCTTAAGGTATATACTCGTCATCCACGCTCAGAGTTTCATGCCCTACCGCCCTCCTCTGGCTCAGCTATATGTCACTTTACTGAACCCAGTTCTAATTTAGCTCCTATTTTACCTGCTTCTGACACCGATGCACCTATTGCACACAACGCAAAGGCAAGCGTCATTGTGTGACTAACCACCTGATTGCTCAGTTTGTATCCTATCAGGGCTTATCTTACTATGACCACCACTATCTCCATCCCACGCAATGTATCTGAGGCATTGGGAGATCCTCACTAGACTGCTGCCTGAGATGGATGCTTTACATGGGAGCTTGTGACACTACCGCCAGGACAAAAAATAGTTGGCTGTAAATATGAATTTACCGTTAAGTACCTGACAGATGGTGCGGTGGACCGCTATAAGGCTCGGCTTGTCGGAAGGGCTTTACACAGATTCTCGGAAAGGACTTTATTGCTACATTTTCTCCAGTGGCCAAGCTAACTACAGTCCACCTCCTTATCTCACTGGTTGCTTGCCATTCCTGGCCTCTACAACAGTTAGATGTGAAGAATGCATTTCTTCCTGAAAAAGGATATTTCGCTTTCTCAGAGGAAGTATACATTAGACTCCTTACAGGAACTGGTATGCTCAGTTGTCAAGCTGTTCCTCTCATACGGACCCAAACCATCGCCTTCATGCTGGTTAGGAGACCTTCCCGGTCCTTCTATCTATGAACACCTTGTTGGTCGTTTGATTTAGCTGACTAACACTTGACCCGATATTACGTCTGTGGTCAACTGTCAGCCGGAATATGCATGCTCCGCAGACCTTACATCAGAATGTTGTCTAGCGAATGACGAATCCTTAGGCATTTAAGTCCTTCCCTGGACTTGGTTTATTTTACAGAGTTGTTGCACAAGCTCTTATTTCTTGCAACATGGATGCAGATTATGCTGGATTCATTACCGATAGACACTCCACTTTGGGGTTTGTACTTTCTATGGTGATATTCTTGAAACAAGACGTTGTGTCTCATTAAACTGCAGAAGCTGGCTGAGGCATCATGCTACCTTTGCCCTACGTTCCTTTCATCTTCTCATCAGTTAGCGGGGATTTTCACAAAGCCCGTGGGACCATCTGCTCTTTATTCTGACATTGTCAAGCTGGGCTTAGTTGATATTTTAGCTCCAGCTTGAGGGGGAGTATCGAGAGTTAGATATTGTCTTTTTAACCTGTTATATACTGTCATGTATTTACTCTTTAATTATAAATACATGTCACAAACACGTTGAGGGTCGTCTAGTTTTTACCTAGATCTGTACTTGATAAACCACCCTCTCATACACTTTTTACTGGACCCATATATACATCGTGTGACCTTTCTGATCTTAAATATATATTAGATTGCTTGTTTCTTTAGATATTGTGAAATGACATCTAAAATTGTGGAAAAAAATAAACAGATGCTAGGTGTTACCTATCAGTTGTATGTATTGTATTTGAGATAACTTCACTTAAGGTAACACCAAATAAATAAAGAAGTGGTTAATAATTGAAAATGACCACCCTCAGAACTTGACATAATGGGATAAATGATGTTGAGTACATGCATAGAGTAAGCTAACCTTCGTAATTGTAGGTGAATTCCTCCGTGAAGGATGAACAAAGCGCTGACCTATTGTTTCTGAAATCTCTAACGTTATGGAGACCTGAAAGATGCCCGTGTCACTAATATTTGTTTATTTCTTTACCAACGGTGATGGAACTTCAAAGACTGACATATTACCTCGAGGCATCGCCTCAATCCTTCTTCATGAAAAAAAGTAAGAGTACCACCAATCTGTACCAAAGATATCAGAAAAGTATTAAGAAATTGGTTTGGAGTAATGAACAAGCTTACAAGAAACTGTAAGAGCAAATTTACCATATCGCTGAAGTAATAAGTGGAGTCAGAGTTCTTTGGGGAGAACCGCAGCAAAACTTGGTCATCCAACCTAATATTATATGATCTTCCTCTAATAAAGCCTTCTGCTGCAGAAAATAGTAGTCGCAAATAAGCTCACTAAGATTAAGATAGTAAAAGAGAGTTACTACAAAGGGATACTTTGACATAGATAACCACTATGGCGTCTTTCAAATTGCAACCCCGTCCCATTTTACCACTCGGTGTTGCAAGTATTGATAATATTTTTCAACTTCTAATGTTTGACCCTTATTATATGATCAAAAGTTAGACTTGCACTCCACAATTTTGAACAGTATAATTTCCAACACGGAGGAAGTTGAAATTTATATATGTCAAAGTCCAATGAGGACAACATAGTGGCGATGCACATATTGGAGACTTTGACCCCATTATATGATCAAGGATTCAAAGTTAGACAAACACCCCAAAATTCTGAAGAGCAAATTCAAAACAGAAGGAAGTCAAAAACTGTTAATTGGGATGGGCAGAGTCTAATATAAGTGTAGAAAACAAAATGGGGTCAAAGTTGAACTAGCCATTATACAGCCCAAATGAGAATATAAACAGATTTCAAAGTGAATAAAGTACAACGATTTACATGCTACAGGTTCAACAGCTCCAAACACAGATGGTAATCCCGTATCATCATCACGAGCAAAAGGATTTGTGTGCTTTCTTTGCTGACTAGGAGAGTGAACAGTTTGAGACTGCGTTTGCGGTGATAGAACATCTGTTTGCCAGTACAGACCATCATTTTAAGACTTAGCTTCCACACAATGTACTTATAATATTTTATTATAGCATTAAACGTTCAATAGTAAACAAGCAAAATATATTTCATTATTCATCAAGAAGTAATTAAAAACAGAGCAAGATAATCATGGTGGAGCAGAAGAATAAATGAAGAAAAGAACATCTCTACACAACCAATGTGCCAGTTATCCCATGCGAACACGTGTATAGCACACTTTAATTGCTACAAGTCTATGTCGCAGCTCTCTAAATCTTACAACATAGTTTATCAAAAACAAAACAAAAATGTTAATGAAAGTTATCAAGATTCTTATATTAATTGTTTGAGTCTCACTTTGTAAATCTTGGCCATAGCTTTATAAGATACTAATTTTACTGAAATATTGACTTGTGCTACGTATACCTCCACACTTAACATTGCATTCAAACATCCTTCTTCCTTCAAACTTTACCCAAACACCTTCCTGAACCGATAGAGATATAGCTTTGATTATTAAGATATATACCCTGCCCTGTTTTATTCTTTTTTTTGTAAAGGCAAGCTGGGGTTTAGGCAAGACCCCTACCAGTATGTATTAAGAAAACAAAGTTATATTCAACTGTATGATGATCCAATAGAGTCCTGACACATAAGATTGTCAAGGTCCTCCGTGAACGGTCCCAAAACATATACAGAATTTTACATCATGAACAAGTCAAGACAGGTACAATGCAACGTTGTTGGTCTCTTGGAAAATATGCTTGATCTGAAAACCCTCTAACTCTCGAACTAAACTTCTAATTCTGTAGACATCATGTCTGACCCTCCAGGTAGGTTCAAGGTTCCCTTGTGCCATAGAGACTGCAAGCTTTGAAACCGATCCCAACTGAATTGTTTTGTACCCCATTTCCCTGCACAACTGCATACCCACCAACATGGCATAAATTTGAAGACCAAGTTCAGAACTTCTGTTGAGCCAGCATGGAATGCTCCTAGCCCCACTCCCTCATCATCTCTAATTATACCCCCTCATCCATAGTTTCCTTCCATTACAGTCCTATTAGTGTTAAGCATAATCCACCCATGATTAGGCTTTTCCCACCTACAACTGAGGGTCAGTTATAAGTCTAGTCCTAAGCTTCATTCCGAATCTGCTAGCCAACTCACTATTTATAGCATTTACTCTGCAATTCACTGCAGCCCAGCCCATCTATCCTTAAGATCCTCCACAATCAGATTGAAAATTAATTCAGGAGGCAAGATTACATCAGCAAAGTTCCTACCGTTCCTTTCTTTCCATATCCAATAGGTGGTTGCACATAAAACAACTTGAGCAATTCTCTTTCTGAAGCTATTCCTCTGCAGGTTGTCATTAATCCACTTCCATTTCCTCAATGCAGGTAACACACTTCTTCTAAAGCCTAACATCTTAAAAATGTCAGATTCATTAACACATGGCCTACTGGTACTAGCTCCACTGTGAGACATGGATCTTATTGTGTTTCTTCTATTAGGTCTACATATGGGTGGGTGTTATGCCATTGTTGAGTTTGAATAGTAGCTTGATTCTGGGCTCTCCTTGTGCTTGTAGGCTTAATAGTATTCGTCATTTTCTTCAAACTGTCAATGTCCTTGATCTTGTTACCAGCTCTTCTATTACATAACACACAATTAGAAGTAGATAAAGCATACCTTTGAACAAGTTTTTCTTGGGTAATCACCACCTTCTTAATAATCAGCCGAGTTATGAAACTACGCTTGGGTATAATCCCCTTGAACCAAACAAGTTTGACCCACTCTTCTTTAGGGCATCTCTTCCTAATGACTGCATATGCCGATTTCATAGTAAGACTTCTTTTAGGGTCAGGGGTCCAAATAACTTTGTCTACATACACTAGCATAGATTTGATGAACTTAATACAATTCCAGTTTGGGTTTAAGACCTCATTCTCAACACAGGGGAGGTTCCATTGATCACCCACCAACACATCAGCAACCAAGCTGTTGTCCCTATTTCTGGAGTTGCATCTTACCACACTATTAACTCGCTCCATCATAGGTCCCATAGTAATAGTGTAATACCAAGAGTCATGCCAGAAATTATTTGAAGCGTCATCTCCAATGAGGTGAGTAACAAAAGGTTTAGCCTCAAATCTATTATCCAGTATATGCCTCTCCACGCCCAATATCAATCACTAGGGGTACTCATAGTCCAAACGTGCCCATGCTTGATGAGATGCTTTTGAACCCATTTTATCCATAAAGAATCTTTTGAAACAGCCACTTGAAAGATCAGCTTGCAGGTAGAGGCAACATTCCATTTATGAAGATCAATAATCCCAGCTCCTCCTTCCCCTTTAGGTTTGCACAAATTAGTCCAACTAATCAAATTGTTTTCTTGCTCATGTTAGGACCATCTCATAAGAATCTGTACACATTTTATTCATGGTCTTGATCACTCACGCAGAGAGCACAAAAGGTCTGCTCCAATACATTTGTGAGCTAGCAAGGACAGCGTTGATTAACTGATGTCTACCTGCATAAGATAAGAATCTAGAGGTCCAAGAGTTTATTCTTTTGGCCATCCTTTCAAGCAGAGGTTAGCAGTCAGAAATAGATAGTCTAGAGGCCAGCAGCGGAAGCCCCAAATAAGTAGGGGGTTTGCAATAGGCATGTTGAGGATATGTGCAACATTTTCATTCACAATCTCAGCCCCACCCCCAAACATAATAGTACTTTTCATAAGGTTAGCATACAAATCACTCATGTCTTGGAAGGACTTCAAAACTTCCTTTAGAGAATTGGCTGACATTTCATCGGCCCCATTGAACACCATAAGGTCATCAGCAAAACTTAAATGTGTGATAAGAGGGTCTTTACACCTGGGATGAAGAGAAAGTTTCCCAGCACTGTGATGGCATTTGAGGATGTTGCTGAATATCTCCATGACAATAACAAAAAGCATTGGAGAGAGGGGACCCCCCCTGCCTAATCCCTCTCTTACCCCTGAAAAAAACTTCAGGAACCCCATTTAGCATGATAGAATAGTGAGTTGTTATGCATCTCTCCACCCATCCAATAAATTTTTCCGGAAACCCCATGATCTTCATTTCTAGGATAGTTTCCCATCTCACATAATCATAAGCTTTCTTCAGGTTGATCTTGACAGTCCATCTATTCGAATTTCCCTTTTTGTTGTACCCTTCCCCCTTATTATATCCCCCCGCTATCTTTCAGTCTATAATATTTTGCCTGCCACCCTTTTATCATAAATCCCTCCAAACTACAAATATGGGTGAAGCCAAGCTTTTGTAAAACATAAACAAATATTGCTTCTATGTGATAATAAATGCAGAAACAATAGAAGCAAAAATATTTTCAAGGGATCTATGTGGATATCACAGAATACAAATTTATGATATAGCCTACTAGAAATAGTAGGCTACTGAAACAAGAGAGGCCAATAGCAATACTTAGTTCCCAAAAATAGCCTACTAACCTCCAGTTGAATCATATAACACCTCAGCCACTGAAAGCTGAGGAAGTGCCATATATGACGATAGACTCGAGCGTTCTCCTTGATGATATTGGGCATCCCTATTTGAAGATCTTGCAGCACATGATTGCAAGGATAAAGAGCTTCCAAAGGCTGTTTCTATATTTCCCTTTGTGGGATTGTAGGAAGAGACAGATGAAACTTCATCCTTTGAGCTTTCGTAGCCTTCTTCAGGCCCATCAGATGTTTCATTAGCTCTAACCTAATAAGATTAATAAACGAATCAGAAAGGACAGCCACCTTCAACCAAGAATCAAAATATTGATTTGACGGTTATATGGGTCAGCCAATACTTTGATATACCTCAGCCTATATCTTATTCAATTTAACAGACCAAACTAAAAGTACGGAAACATCAGCAGACATATTCGACATATATCATGATTCGATATATGATATGTTTTCTTATAAGACTATTTAGTTTATATAATTGAAATTTTATTGCAATAGTATCTTTAAATTTACCAATATCACGTTCCTTTTACCACATGATCTAAAAAAACAGAGATTGAACTACTAATCTCAGTTCTTAAAAGAAAAAGAAAAAAACCCAATCAAACTAACAACTATTATTATATGAACAATCACTTACCCAGTCAGAATCGGCCTCTTTCTCTTTCCAATATATATCCATTTGAATAGATGACGGAGGAAAGATTCCTGTAAACATCAATAGACAAGGCTAAGTTCCTTGAATGATATGGTTATAATGTAAGTAAGCAAGAAAAGACAAATTTCAAGTGCAAACTCGGAATATTAATTAGTACAAATTATATTACTCCGAAGTATAGTTGACAGATTTGGAAGAAAAAAGATAAATGAGAACTGAGACGGCTTTATTGGTACTAGTGCAATGCCCGTGGCTCGCCATGGATGAACACTATTTTTGATCATAAGTTGTGTGCCTTCGGCACTACTACTTCACAAATATGTGCCCGCAACAATAGATAAATCTATAGCTCATGTTATTATTCATATGAAGTAAAAGGATATTGATAGTTATAATTCAGGTTAATGCTAATCATCAACAGGGTTTGAGGTAGAGAGAGGGAGAAAGAGAGGGTGGCATGAAAGAAGGGAAATGGTCATGGGGAAAAAAAGAGGAAAGTGCAAGGGGGGGATTAGGGTTGCTAGGGAGAAGCATATGTTTGCTTTAGTCGGCTTTTTTATATTTTTCTAATTAAATAAGTACTTTTGAGTTATGCGACCGAAGTACCTTTAATAGCTTTTAAGTTTGGTCAAGTATACCCCTAACTAATTAAATATAACTTACAATGTGACATTTTGGTTAGATTGAGAAACTCAATCTAGGCCCACAAAATATCATTTTTTTATCTCGACCAACGATGTTTTTTGCCTAGTGACATGTCTGAAGCCCTGTCTGAAAGGACCTTTCTGGTTTGTATAATGAATACATGTATAAGCTTATATTAACACATACTTGCATGCTATAATAAAATGAAAGCACTAAATGATAGATTACTAGCCACGGGCATTTAAGGGTTATTTTTAACAATGAGGACATTTTTTTTACAACGTTTGTGCAATCATCATTCGAGATGCTCTTAGAACAGATACGACATACTAGACAACATATCATAGGTTTGCCTAAAATAAATGCATCCAAAAGTACAAACCATCATTTTGAATTTCTTCAGTTAGTAAGCCGCTAGTTTTCTGGGTTACCCATATTTGCAACGGGATGCGAGCTTCCTGCATTGAGAGGAGCCAGGAATAAGAAAGTCTGACTGAATATGATCTCTGTTTGATAGCAAAGAGGTTTTCATAGCGAAAAGCTAATTCCACTACATGACTCCAAAGAATCTTAAGATAATGAACCAACCAGCTGAATGAGATCTTTCATTGACTCTCGACGGGTATGGCCATTCTCCAATACCAGCCACCGCCCAGATAATGCACACCTAGCATAGTAAAGATAACGGATGGTTGTACCCTTGTATGTTGGTGGTATAATCTCTGGCAAATCTGTTCGCAAAATATCTGTGGAGGAAATCGTATTATCAACATCAGAGATATAACAAAGCATACCAATTAACTTCAACAACGCACAGTTAGGATATGAAAGCCTGCAAATCTCGTTATTAACACTAGGGTAGAGTTTCAGCGTCAAGCTAGAACGTCGCATTAATGTCGCTGGGCCGCCCCTACTATAGACATTACCACTACCCTCCAGTGGGCTATTCTTGCAGTTAGTCAGTCAGCCAAATCGTGCTGAAACTAAGCTGCAATAGACTTTGATCCCCCTCTACAGTAGTCAGAATCAGATTATGAATAATATTGATTCTACTGGTCCGGACCTCCTTCAACTCAAAAGGGATTTTTTTTTTCATGAATTGCTATATACATGCTAAAGAAACAGCATGTTCTATAAGTCGGAGAACGAGGAAATGGACTCAGGTGTTAAAATTTTCTATAAGATGGCACTAATATATTATTGAAGATATAGCATACAGAAAGGAGGTTAGGGCATGCTGGGTAAAAAAGTCTAGAAAGGATCGGGCATAAAAAGGCAGGCTGGGATAGACATCGCGCAAATGAAAGAATTTAGGCTAAGTTGCGTACAAGGGGTCATGAATGAGTAGGAAAGGAAAAGCGGGCTAGGATGGGCGTGAAAAAGATAAAATGGGTCAGGCACGAAAAGGTTGGCCAAGTTTCAAAAAACAATAAAAAAGAAAGGAAAATAATTCCCTGAACGAATCAGCTGTTAACCATCCAGGTTAGAACAAGAAAAAAGCTGTGACTAGTTGGCTTATATTACATGCTGACTTTAGTGTCCTAATCCATTCCAGAAGAATAAGATCCAGCCCTAAGACAAGTCCCGTTTCAAATTAAAAAAAGGTTCTCACTAATTTTTATAGAAGATATGTTCTTTAGGCTAAAGTTTGACCGCGAAGTTTACCACTTTTTGCTTAAGGACGATTCTAGCATTTCTTATTGATAACTAAGAGGAGTGTATGTCTAGTTTTGATCATATATATATATATATATTTTCTTTTAGAATTTTTTTTTTTTTTTTTTGAGAATGCATAAATAGTTTATTGAATATCTCAAAAGAAACTTTACGAGGTGGAAAGAGTACTACCCGAAGGCAACGAAAAATGAAAAAGCATGACAAGAGTCATGCGACATCAAGTTGGTTTCATAATAACTAATTCCTTCTAGCGCATCGCAACATCTTCAAAACCTTCATATGTATGGAAGATAATGCCCAGCACAAAAGTTGTCACATGAATCTCAAAGGTGATCGATTCCACGGTCTTAATCTTCTCTTCGAAATGCACATCGCTCTTTTTCTTCCACAAGACCCCTCCAATCATATAATAAGGGTGTGTTTGATTCAACATTTTCAAGAGAAAAATAAAAAATTGGTTTTCCATTGTTTGATAGCCTTTATTAAAAGTTAGGAAAAAAAATTCAAGTTAAGAAAATTTTCTTAAAACAAGCCGTTTATTTTCCTAGCTCACCCCCTAAGAAAATTTTCCTGATCTATTTTCCAGCCCCACCTATCTCTTATCTCTCCTCCCTTGTCATTTCGTTTACATAGAGATAACTCAATAAATTTGATTATTTTCAATGTACGAATCAAATAACTTAAATGTAGTTTTCCTAGAAAATTTTCTCAAAACTAATTTCCATGAGAAAATGATATTTTCCTTGGAATATTTTCTATGCAATCAAATATCTCAAATACTTACAAGGCTAATTGTTAGCATAAGGAGAGGAGGGGCAAAATCTCCTTTAAGAAAACAAAGTTGGGGCTCAAGTCAAAATGTTTGTTCCTAGTTTAGATAGCAAAGTTGCAGCTACATTTAGAAAATGTCCATTCATGGTAGAGCAGCAACACCAAATAAGCCTAAGTCTTAACAAAGAATAAGATTTACTATAAAGTTGGCAAAGAAAACCCCAGCTATTGATGTCTATTGATGTTTGTTAATTGAATTATTCACAAACTTGTTCTTAAAACTTGCAATATGCCTCCATAGCCAGAGATTTAAAATCCTAATAGTACCTTACCACACACACACACACACACAAATTACATTGAATCACTACTTCTGGAAAAATTGAGGACCTTATTGATGTAGCCGGTTTAACTATGGTATCAGTCAAACCAGCCTCAAACAAACCAAAACAGTTGGTGTTAGAATAAAATTATAATGTTGAGGACAGTTATTTAATCTCAGACTTGAGATACAAACAAAAAACACAAACCAAATAAGCTATCGCACCTTGGTGTGAAGTTCTCTACATATGTATTTAAACAAAATCAGTTAATAAATACAACCCGAGCCCGACCATATGAAACCGCAATCCAGCCTAGGTCCAACCTATTAGACGAAGATTTGGTTAAATCGTCGGCTTGGTTTTTAAAGCATCGATATACACTACTTTTTTAAAGTAAATGAACTATATCCTTGTAAATAATGAAAATATGTAGCTAACAACTGAGACACTAGGTCATCTAATCAATGAGAATCTACATACTCGACATACGCCAGCAAGTGACATGCCTTCACATAGAGGAGCAACTTATAACAAATTCCGAATAATACGTGCCAACGAGATTTAATTTGACCGTCAAAAACATAAATAAAAATATAAGTTCAGTCGGACCAAAGTAATAGTACTAAATAAAGTGGCTTGCTTACATGTTTTGGTGCTACTAGAGGAAACAATATCGTTTGAAACAATAATTGGTGCTGAACAATCCAAAAAATTGAGTTCACCTACGCAAGTCAATGAAACAAAATAAGCGTAAGAAGTATTCCATAATTGTGTATATGACTATAAAAATGGAAAATCACGATGAGATTAATATGTAAAATTTTGATACAAGTTAGGTGCATATAAGGTGGATACCGAGTTATGAATTTCCCGAGACGTGTGGTCTGGAGGAAGGAGATAAAGTAGTTTTGCTTCTATTGGGGGTTGCTTCGGGGCAAACAATTACTAGCAATGAACTTAAACGAAGAGGTATGGAAGTGGATCATGTGTTCCTTCTTTGTGGTGTAAAGGACGAGTCCATTAACCACTTACTCTTACATTGCCCAGTTGCGATAAAGGTTTAGAATCACTTCTTTAATCTCTTAAGTGACAGTGGTGGTGCGAGCTATTTCAAACAACGATTGGTAAAGTTTAGTGGGACCTCATCCGCATGTGATTGCATGTATCTTGTAAAAGGAAATGAATGATAAACATTTTGAATAAAAGATCAAGACCGTGGAAGCAATCATCTTTAACGTTCACATGATAATTTTATATTAGGCGTCATCATCCATTCATACGAGGGGAGTGAGGTTTGAATTTTTAGCGATGTCTTAGAAATATTTAGTTATGGCGGATCTGACTTGATGTCGCATGACTTTTAAATTGATTTTCTTTCTCCTTTTGTCTTTTTCCGCCTCGGAAAGTTTCTTTTAAGATCATCAATAAATTATGAAAAGAAATATAGCAATAGGTAGACGTAAAATGTTGACGAATATGTACAAGATCACATCTCTAGGAAGATCATCAAATGTCTTTTTTGTGGTCTTCGTAGGATGAGGGGCTTGGGTGTATTATTATATGGTCACTGGTGAGACTATATATATTTGGAAGATTAAAAATCTAATCAATCTATTTCGAAGAGTAGAAGAAGGTTAGATTACAGCTTTTTGTCGCCATCTTAGTAGAATGCAAGTACACAATCGGATCCGGGACCTATCAAACTAGTGAAAAGGAAACTAATTTAATGGGGTTGAAATATGACCAAATACGGCTTGTATGAATGACTTGTCATGCCGCTTGGTTTGTAGAATGACCCCTCCACTTTGAAAAGCTTATGACGCAGATTGTCTGTTCACACTTTGGTAAGTTTGTAGTTTATTGTTTTAATGATATTCTTATATCCATTTTGCCAAATTCTGGGTATGTATTCCATCTGGAGAAGATACTTCGTATGTTAAGGTAAGAGAAACCTTATTTAAATTTGAAGAAATATGCATCCATCATTACTTTAGTTATTTTTCTCAGTTATATCGTCTCTTTGACGGGCATTTAAGTTCAAAGGTGCAAACGATTAGTCATTGGCCAACACTTACCACTATTACCCATATCATCAGTATATTCATGATTACAGCTCGAGCATGGCATCTACAAGTACGTCTATAAAAGCCAAACAAAGTTTGAACAGACATCTTCTGCAAAAAGACTCTTTGAATTAATCAAGGTAAAAAAAATGTCTTAAGTCGGTTTCTTGCATTATCTGCTTTTCTGAAGATGCTAAAGTTCCATGTCATACTTTGAAGGTGGGGTATTGCCGTATTGTTGGTGCAGTTCATAGCTCAGAAGAGTATCCTCCTGTATCTCGGCGAGAAGTTGAATGGAGCCAAACTAAATATTGCACTGATGGGCTGGAAAATACATAATAATCCAAGCACAGCTACGTTATTTGCATAATCGCGAGCTTACTCTCAAGAAGAGTATCCATCTGCATCTCGGCGAGAAGTTGAATGGAGCCAAACTAAATATTGCACTGATGCGCTGGAAAATACATACTAATCCAAGCACAGCTACGTTATTTGCATAATCGCGAGCTTACTCTCAAGACAGATCATGAGGCTCTAAAGAACGCTAATTTTTAGAAGAAGCTCTGCAAAATTATTTACTTCATAACGAGTTTATCTCAAGAAAGATCATGAAGCTCTTAATTACATTAATTTTCAGAAGAAATGCAGTGCATGATATTACAAGTTGGTGATTTTTCTACAGGAAACTTTGTTCCATCTTACGTGTAAGTCAGATAAGCAAACTCGTTGTACCAACGATGCAATTAGTCATCATAATTTACTTCTTGTTAACCTGCGTGCTCTATTTTTTGGACTTGGGGTCTTATGGAACTTGTATTAATCGGATGTGCACTAAGTCCTATTCCCACAAGTGTACTGAAACCAGCTCTTCTTTCGTCTAGTGGTAAGGACACTGTCTTTCTTTGAATGTCGAAAACCACCAGTAGTTAATTCCCATTCCGAACTGAACTCCTACGGGGCATATCACATTGCTATTCCTAGAGGCCTATACATATCTAGATAGCACACTATGTAACCTTCCCAACCTGGTAGTAGCGGCGGAACTGGGGGGAGACCTAGAGCCCGCGCAGGCAATGAACGACGGCATAGTATCTAGGTCGAAAAAGCACTGCAGGTGCGGGTCAGTCACTATGTTGCGCCTTACAGGAGTGGTCAGTGAGTGCGAGCAAGATAGAGAGGGAGCAGGCGCTGATGAAGCCCGAAGAAAGAGGTGGCAACGAGCCGTTCCCATCCAGATTCAAAGTGGCACCAGGTCCTAATGAAAGCGACAACATTTACATATCTATGTGGGACAAATTTATTTATGAGCTCCACTCACAAGGTTTGACTGGCCCTTTTGGCGTCAATAAAACGGTTGAGTTAGCTGATGATAACTACTTTTAGCCGCGTATGAGACGGGATGTTCAGGGCTATGTTTCTCAGTGTTTTATTCGCAAACGGCGACAGGTCGGAAGAATAACTCTGGTATCTGTACCCATCTTTCGGTTCCAAACGCCCCCTAGGAAGATATTTCCAATGATTTTGTTGAATGTTTGCCAAAATCAACATAAGGGATGGATTCAGTCATTGTGGTTGTCGATTGTTTCTCCAGAATAACATATTTATACCATGTTCTAAGAGTTTGGATGCTACTCATATTGCTCAGTTATTCTTGTAGGAGATTGTACCTTTTCATGGTGTTTCGCAATCTATTACCTCAGATTGCAATGTCAAATTCATGAGGAATCCTAATGTAGCTTATAGAAATGAATGGGCAAACAATTATAATTCTCTAGCGCTTATCATACACAGACAGATGGGCAGATGGAAATAGATAGTTAGAGGTTGGGAAACAACATAATGTGTAAAACCCTACCACGCACTGGGCAATTTGCACTATCGCTGGCCAAGTCCACTTCAACCTCTTTGCTATTGTTATAGATAGATCTTCGAACACTGTTCTCGACTTAGCCCATTGCTATTGGTGGGTCATTTCATCACTGATAATGTTGATACTTCTCCCAAACATATCAAATCAATCCATGATAGGGTGCATAAGAACCTACAGCACATCAATGCAAAATACAAGGTTGCAGTGAATAAACATTGGATGACGATGTGTTTTAACGTTGGTGATTTAGTAATGGTCCTTTTGCACAAGTAATGCTTTACTGTGTACACCTAAAGTTGAAGAAAGTTGGTGCAATCCACATTGTTCAACGATTTGATGATAACGCGTATGAGTTAGAACTCCCTTCTGACTACAATTAAGGAGAAATTTTAATTTACTGATCTTAATTTGCATACTTAACCTCTCACCGAGACCCCAAATTATATTTCTCACATACCAAAGACCACAGGTTTTTCACGATTCCTTATTACAGATGAGCAGCATATTTGGCGGGGTTCTTATATGCGGCACTTGGTCCAGCAGAAAGGCCGTGTCATTGGATAGTTTCTGACTTTCTCATTTGTACCAGAGCTCTAAGAAGAATTCATGCGGAAAACTCGAGGAACCGCAAGAGGATGATGGTGTCCTTCCATCTCCGTGCCGTGTAATATTTCCACAGCTGCATGGTCGCACCACACTTTGCCCATTTACCTTTCTTTTAGCTGGTGATTATTAAGAGAAAATACCAATTTGGTCTTCCCTTTGGTTTTGCTCTTACAGTCAATGTCTATAGAGAGATAAGTTTTGATGTTTTCTTTGGGACTTGAGCTTTTCTTCCTTCTCTGCCACAGAGAAGATCGTTGTTTTTATATGGGATTCTAATTAGTTGCGATAATTATCAATTGCATTATCCTCCTTCCCAGTGGCATTTATTTTCTATAGTAGTAATAGTGGTAGTTCTTTGTTCCGCGGGTATATTTGCATCATGGTTTTATTTAACAATATCTATCAAATTCAGTTCAACTAAGCTTAACACACAAACAGATTCACTTTTTACTAACAACAAGGATCAATGCATAAACAACAACTCAAAAACAAATAAATATATCATAATAAGTTCAAGAATCAAAACCTCGTCTCCGCTTCGATCCATGTCCTTGTTTCTGCGTAGCAAACCATTGGGTATCCAACTTCTCAATCCCCACAATCTCAAAACTAAGTCTTTCAATCAAAAACGAACAAACCCCCGAATCCCCACACGTGAACCGCGGATTATAAACCTCAACGCTCACCGAAACCGAATCGCCAGGTCTATAAACCTCCTTATCTGCTTGTAATCTCAAAGTAGGAACAATCTCGCTCTTAGAATTACTACTACTATTGCTATTGGTAGATCCGTCCAATGATGTCTTCTCCTCAGCTGGATTCAAACCACCGATTCCAAAAAAAGAGAATCCTCGAGAAGCTTTCGGTGGCATTTCTTCGATTCGAGAGATCCAATCCAGATTTTGGATCAATTTGAGAGATTCAATCCGTCCAAGGATGTTAAATTGTAATTTGTATGAAAATGTGAAAGAATTTGTGCCCTAATTTAGGGTAAAATTGGGGGAAATGAAATCGATTCCCTCCATTTTTACGATTCACGTGGGGTCGTTCTAACTTCACTTCACTTCACTGTATCTCCGTACGCTTAGACGAGCGCACCTCAACATGTTTTGCTAGCTAAGTTATAAGGGCTATCTAGCGCGTTCAGAGCATCCCCAACAAGAGAGTGGATGGATTTGCCCAAAATTAGAGTGAATTCAATCCACCCCACAACAGTTGATATCGAAATTAAGGTGAATATCATTCCCCGCAGTTCAGAATTGCGGGGCACAATCAACGCACAAGATCAACCCACGTGTCTCCATCTCAAACGTTCAAAGCTGCAGCGCAGTTCTAAACCGCGCGTAAGAATGACCAATAAGGAATTGTCACGTATTTTTGTTTTTTATTAATTAGCCGCGCAGTTCAGAACCGCGCGGCAACACCCTACAAGTTTTAGGCATAAGTTTGGTTCATTCGTTTCAAGTATTATTTCAATGAATAACATACCCAAGGCATACCCAACCCTTACTCCACAAGTTTCCAAACCCAACCCATTTCCTCCGTCATCGACGTCGTTAATCGCTTAAAAATGTCGGGAGAGTTTAGTTAACGACCGAGGTATAATTTTTCCAAAACTACACGTAATGCAAACGCCGAAGTAAAACGAAAGGGGGAAGAATTGGTAACACATATGTGGCCGTTACAATTGACGTTGGACAACGATCCCTCCCCAACGCTCGAGGAGTTGAACCGAGTAGATATCCTCCCGGACGGCTGGGTCCATATTTGTGTTGGATCGGAGGAAATGCCGGTAAGTTTTGTGTAAATTTTAAGTGTTATTAACGTATATTGTTATGTGTTCGATGAAATGCCCGAATGAAAATTTAACGTGTTAATGTATTTTTTTTTTCAGAACTGAGATGAAATACAGTGTAGGGGATCATTGGATAAGGTACTAAAGTGGTACCAATGGATTGCGCGGTACCCGACGTTGAAGAAGTTGGTCGACGATATGGGTTTTGAGGAGTTTTGCTCGATTAAGGTGGGAAACTCTGATAACCGTCTCATTCATGCTCTTGTGAAACGGTAGTGGCCTTCCACCCATACCTATCACTTCCCTTGCGGCGAACTGGGTTTCATAATGTTAGACTTCGTCATGCTAACGGGCTTAAAGTTTGGGCTAGGTCGCGAACTCCCGTATGACGAGAGGTACTCCAAGTTAGAGGAAACAGAAAAGATGTTCTCGGGGATCACAAGCACTGACATCAGGTTCGGTAACATCACTCTCGCCTATTTAAAAATATGGAAAGAGCCTTTGAATCCACGTTTCAATAATTACGACCCACAAATGGATATTGTGTATGCAAGGGCATTAATTGCCTATATGATAGGTAATCTTTTTTTCTCAAATGTTAGTACATCTCTTCGGGCAGGTTATTTTGTAGCCTTGACAGACTACGATATTATTGGTGCATCGAGTTTTGACTGGGGTACACTGATTATAGCGGCTTTGTATCGGGGACTAAATGAAGTCTCAGTTCTGAAGAACGAGAAGGTGAAGAAATCGATCACCAGATTTTATACGATGTTGGGGTTCTGGTTCTTTGAGTACTGTCGGGTTGGAATGTATCTAGTGAAGGTACGGAACTTTAACCATATTTATCCCTGTATGGGTGCGTGGAGAGATAAAAGGGTTAGTACGGGGTCTGAAATCCATCATTTTTTTGTTGTGATCATATAAATGATAGAATGAAAGGACATAACTAACATAGATTGGCAATCATAGCACAGGTCTAGGCAAACAATCTATCTAGAGGTAAGAGTTACTTCAGCGCTGAGCTTCCAGAGGGTTCCATTGGTGCTAGTCCTATACGAGTACGGTACACTTTGGTATTTAGGAGACTGGTATATGCGTCAGATGACTGGGCATGATAGTGTGCCCTATGACCCCCCTCAAGAGATTATAGAATTCCCAATGTACGATCGAGAGTTATATCAGGGTCTGAAAGATGTAGACTTTTACGATGGTCGCAATTATCTTGTTTCAGACGTAGATTAGATGACATATTGGCGTGCCGCTCATCCAAATCCCAAGATCTGTTGTAATTTAGTAAAGAGGGCCGCCAAACATACGTCAAGTTTAGCTACGTCTTCACAGGTGCAAGACTATGGTATTCAGGCGACCGACGATCTGCATGATATAGGATGGTTCATTGATATGGCGGGAATGAGCGATGAACGTAGACGGATACCGATATCGGTAATGCAGGTACCATACCCGTGTCCACCTACGTATAGTGTAGATGAGTTATGGAATCAATCCCAATGAATGCGGTATGCGGCATATGAAGACTCGAGGTAATACGTTGACCGCATGGCCGAGTTAGAGGGGGAGCTGAGACGGGCACAAGAGGTCATCCGAGAGACGTCTGAGAGATGTTCGAGAGACTAGCTAAGATGTTTATTTCCTACCAGACAGAGCCGGTTGCGCAATGTACCTATGACAAGAGTCTCGCATGTAGCAGACGCACCCGCCAAACAAAGAGAGGTCGTCCCAGTTAGGCTATGTTTTATTTATAACTTTGATTTATGTTTTGTTTAAACTACATTGAGTATACTTTGTTTTGTTTATAACTTTTATTTGTTATGCTAAAGCTACGTTGAGTATGCTATGTTTTGTTTAAAACTTTGATATGTTATGTTAAACCTTAGATTTTTTATGACCTCCTCTCTATACTTGGTTTATTTGGTAATGAAAAATATAATATTTTTGGGGAAAACTTGTTGACCAAGTAGCTCAACGGCTATATTCCATTGGAAACTTGTTGACCAAGTAGCTCAACGGCTATAAACGGCTAGTTTTTTTATCTATAAATGTCATTCATCTTCTACACTCTCATATTAACTATCTTCTACACTCTTCTCCCTCCTTAGCTTATAAGCAAAACCACTATGTCATCCTCAAACTCCCAATCTAATTCTCAAAACCACTCTCAATCCTCCAATACGAACCAACAAGGGAACGTATTTTTGACTCAATTCGTCATATTTGATCCGTCACAAATGCCTAACCCTTCCCAATATCATGATCATCATGTTCGCCAACTATTCCCGCCACTCGACAATCAATTTCAATCTCAAACCCAAGGATATTACCAAACCTAAGAATATTACCCTCAATTTGATCCTCATATGGGCTCGTACTCTCAATCGGGGAATTCATATTATATATCTCAAATCCGTTTCACCGGTAGAAGTTTGAGTACCATGCCGATGAGAGCTACATGGGGTTTAAATAATTTAAACCTTAATACATCGTCGGTTGTATCTTCAGTTGTCTCTCTAATTATTTCTAAGACACTCAATCCGGTTCTCACAAGAAATAATACACGCGGAAGGGAGAAGTCTAAAAGAAAATAACATCGATACCTATTGTAGTTGATGATGCAGTTGAGGCTGATGAGGAAGTTGCTAACAACAAATACACATACAGGAACTCAAAAAATTGGTCTTCCGAGGACTTCGTAAATCTTGCATGCGCTTGGTCTCAAGTATCTCAAAACCTCGCTACCACGAATAACCAAAAAGCCGCTACATTTTGGTTCAAGGTGCGTGACCAATTCAACTCATTCTATGTTGACCAATCGATGTAGCGATCGTACAACAGTGTCAATTGCGCGTATAAGAGGCAGCTAAATAAGGATTGTTTGATTTTTAGTGGCATCATTCAAGACCTTGAAAGCCGACATTTTATCGACATTGGATCGGGCTACTTCGTAAGTATTTATATTTTTTTTTCTCATTTCATTCATTTTGTTATGTTAATCATACTCATTAGAATTTGAAACTTGATTTTTAGGTACGTATGGCACACGAGACATTCGACAAAATATAAAAAAACCATTTACATTTGGGGAGGCTTAGAAAGTTTTGGAGCAGTGCCCAAAATGGTCATAAATTCATCACATCGGGCAACCCAGCCGCAACGTCGCTAGGAAGTCAAAATTTTATTATATCCCGGGTAACTCCACCAACACCGATCCTGAAACACCTACTTCCGGCAATCCAAATGTCATAATTTTGGATGATTCTATCGATGTAGATGCACCAATATATTCTTGTAGGGATGTACGACCGGATGGCAAAAACAAATACATGATAAAAGAAGCGGCAAAGTCAAGTATAGGTTATTAAGGGAAGAAGATGTTTGAGATGATGACCAACATGATGAAGGCATGGAATGAGAGAAACGGGCATAAGAAAGAAGAAAAAGAAAGCTAGAGCTAGAGCTAGAGTACGAGAGGAGCAAAAGTTAGCTAGAGAGGTTGAGATTCAAATGAGGCGTGAAGCAGAGCTATCTCGAAAAAAAACCATCGAAGATGCGCATATGGTTAAGGTGATGACAGCAGGCCCAAGTAACCTACTACCGGCACAAAGGCGTTGGATGAAGAAGCAAATTAAAGAATATTCGACGAAGTTAAAGAAGCAGTGTCCTAAGTGATGACGACGTTTCTATTGATGAAGATTGATGTAATCTTTTGCGTTAATAGTAGTTCTTAAGTTTTATGTAATTTCATTATTTCAATAAAATTGTTATTAATTGTACGTAATCCTTAAAATATACTTCAATCAAGTGGAGCAAATACATTACAACTTCTACATAAAACTTGGAAACAAAATATATTACTTTAGAAAATAAAAAAACAATGATGAAGAGTATATTATTCTTCCCCTTTTCGATTCCACAAATGCGCGACAAGTTCATCTCATAATTAGAAATGAGCACCTTCATTTCTAAATTCATGAGCCTTTTGGATGTACTCTGCCATAGTGTTGATCGTGTGTCTTGGATTTAAGTCTTCCTTCCAATTCTTCATGGATGTTCTAAACTCGGGATCAATGTCCATTTGTCGGATATAAGTATGACGTTCATCTTCGACGATCATATTGTATAGGATTATACATGTGTACATAACATTTCCTAGATCACTGGGTTTCCAAAATCGCGCACCGTGTGCCAATATTTGAAACCTAGCTTTAATACCCCAAAAACATATTCTACGTCTTTCTGGCATACTTCTTGCATCTTTGAAAAATGTATTTCGGCATTGTTGGACGGATTTCTTATGGTTTGAACAAGTGTTTGCCATTTTGGATAGACTCCATCCGCTAAGTAATACCCTATAGTGTACGGTACCATGCCTATATTATAATTACATGATGGTGCAACTCCATTAGACAAGTTGTTGAAAAGCCACCATTGATGCAAGATGTTCACGTCGTTGTTAGAACTGGGCACCTCAAAGAATGCGTGTCATATCCAAAGATCTTGCGATGCAACTGCTTCTAAAATCACCGTCGAGATTTTGTTATACCTGGTATATTGTCCTGCCCACCTGGTAGTACAATTTTTCTATTTCCAATACATACAATCTAAACTACCTAACATCCCCAGGAAACCTCGCGATCCATTCATTTTAAACAAGTGTAATGTATCGTTTTCATTAGGAGATCTAAGGTATTGAGCTTTGAATTGTGTTATAATTATTTTACAAAAAAAATTCAAACACAAAATACCCGTAGACTCCCCAATCCGAAGGTATTCTTCTTAGGCATCTGCGCTTGTATATAACATTTGAAATGTGCACGTTATCTTTTGGTGTGAGGATAAGCCCATCGTCTTAGCGGCATTTTCTCTTTGAATAAAATAAGGGTTTGAAGAAAGTATTTGGTCATGAATACGTTGATATACACCTTCGCTCATACGGAATCGACGATGAAATGGGATACCTTTGAATATTGGGTTGTCACCGAAGTAATCCCGATTAAGGCTAAACTCCCCCAATTTATGATCACGACCTTTCCGCTTGTCAATCCTTCTTATTTTACTACCTCCCCGCCTCCGTAATGATGTCGCATCTTACTCTTTTTCTTTTGCTTCTCCTATCTCAATCATAATCTTGCTATACTCGTGCATCATCTCAATTTGGCGTCGGAAGACCTCTTCGCTTCCGGATGATGACTCCAAAGATGAGAGTGATGGGTCAGACATGATTAGGTCAGCCAGGATTTCGTCAGACATGATTGGGAAAATTGATAATAATAGAATAAAGTTGAGTTTTGATATTTAAGAGGAATGAGATGAGTATAGAAGAGTAAGATAGTAGAAGATGAATGGGTTTTATAAATGAAAAAAACTAGCCATTTATAGCCGTTGAGCTTCTTGTTGAAGATGTTTGATAAAAGAAAAACCAAGTAAGGAGGGGAACCAACATATATTTTATGCATTTAGACTTCCAGGCTCTTGCCGCTTAGTTCTGAACTGCGCGGCAAGAACTAGCCATTTGTAATGATTTAAATCTAAGCCGTCCATGTGTCTCCATCTCAAACGTTGCATATGCGCGCAGTTCAGAACTGCGCGACAAGATGACCTATTAAAGTTTGACAAGTGTCATCATCTCATTGACTTACTCCCTACGCGCAGTTCTGAACTGCGCGACATCAATCCACAAAAAATCCACCTAGAGGGTAAAGAATCTACCCTCAAGGTAGATATTGGGTGGACACATGACAAATTCACCTAGCTGCTGGGAGGTAGATTGGTGCTCAAGAGGGCGGAGGATGAAAATCTACCCTCTACGTCAACCTTTACTTTGTTGCTGTGGGTACTCTCATGGAAAAAAATTGAAAATAAAAATAAACTTCTCTTAGTGTTGATGGGTAATATTGAAAGTTGTTGACATTGCGTTTCTATAACATACAAAATCGCTATCGCTAGGGTCTTAGCGTTGATGAGTAATATTGAAAGTTGTTGGCCTTGGGTTTTTATAACATACAAAATGCTAAGTTCCTAGCGTTGGTGGGGAAAAAATGGGAAAAAAATATTAAGAAAAAAACACTCCTTAGTTTCCAAAGTTAATGGTTTAATGTTGATAAGTAATATTGAAAGCTACTGACGCGTTTATATAACATATAAACGTTAAGGTCCTCGCGTTATGGGGAAAAAAACATAAAAATTATTTTCGTAAATTTCTTCTCAAAAGCTCATCCAAACATGAATTTTAACAAAATTTTATCACAATAACATACCCAAATTAATTTAATATTTCTCTCTCAAATTTAATTTTGATTATAAGTGTTGTTGTCATAATTTTTAAACTTTGAGTTGAGATATGACTATCGAGAGAAAGAAAAATAAATAGAGATAAAGAAATAGAACAAATGAGAGACGACGACGACGACAACTAAAATATCAAGTGAGGTCCTAATACTTCGTCGAAGTTTGAAGAACGAATTAGAGAAAGAGGGAAATCGTGGAAAAAGATAAATCGTAGAGAGTGAAAGAAAAATTACAGAGAAAGGGAGGGAAATCCATAAGAGTGGGATTTTATATTATTTTTTATGATCAGAGTCCTCCCTATTTTGAGTTATATACCCAAGGGAGGACTCCTCTACGTAGTGTTTTAGTAAAAAAGGATAGTGAAGAAAAAATGACCATTCACGTTGAGTGAAGGAAAAACAAATGTTTTACAACGAATGATTCTCAAGGATAACACTGAGTAAAATTATTACTAATACAGCATACCACAACACGGTAGTAAACGACCAGCAATTGCGATTTGTGTTCAAGAAGCCAAAGTCCTTATATATATATATTATTGTTATGTAACTAGTACTACCCATGGCTCGCCATGACGATTACGTCGACGCTCCTTCGGCGCTACATAATTATCAATTGACACACCTTCGGCACTAAAGAACTTTGCGACCTAACATCATTGATTGTATGCACCCTATTTGATGGGGGTATTATCATTTGAAGGTGTTGATCGTATCACCATTCTACCGACAGGAAGAATATGTGGTGATCCCTAATAATTCATGTGAAAGAGATTATTGGAAAGAAAAATTCATCCTGCCACAAGGGATAGGAGTACCCAAATAAATAAAGGAAAACTTCGTAATGTAAGCCTAGTTGTTGCTTGTATCACATTCTTTGTTGCAACAATAATTTATCATGAACAAATATTCCACTTTTAGCTTTGTTATTGATAAGTTGTCCAGAGCATTTTGAGGTCTTATATACATATTTCACTCCCATTAAGAAGACAACAAAATCATCTGTGTATAGCAAGTGAGAAAGAGGCATACATCTACTTGATTTCTCAAAATGAATAATAGAAGAGATAATGGAGCACCTTGTCTCAAACATCTAGGAGACTTAAAATAACCTTTGTATACCCCTAAAGAGCATCACCAAAAACCATAGAGTCTATACATACGCATTGAGCAATCAATAGCACCCATTTCTGAAGAAGAAAACAAATCTGAGTAACACAACTCTCAAGAAATCCCAATTAACAGTCATAAAGCCTTTAACATGTTTATCTTGATCACTATATTGTTTCCCTCTAGCCTCCTCTTAAAGTTACCCACAATTTCCTGAGCCAAACAAATGTTCTCGCAAATGTCATAACCCTGAATGCAAGCACCCTGATTTCTAGATATAAGTTTTTGAAGTATTTTGTTTAGCCTAGAAGCAATGATTTTCGAGAACACCTTGTAGATAAAGGTTATACAAACTAATTGGTCTATAATCAACAAAAATATTTAAAGGATCAACTTTAGGGATCATTGTAATGCTAGAAGTGACATAACCTTGTGGTAAACACGGTTGCAAAAATGTCATTAAGTAAACACAGTTGCAAAAATATCAATTAACATATGTATAACATTAGTCTGCTCAACAAGAATTTGGATGAAGGCAAAAAGCTACACAAATGTTTAGGTACTCAAACTGGTCTTCCATGAACTCATGACCAATGTTATCACATGATATTAACAATGAGAATTATATAATTCAAATTTCAAGAAAAGGGAAAAAAGAGAGGAAGACAACTAAATAACTCATAAAATAACTGTGAATCAATGACCATAAGATTAACAATGATATTTGTAGTTCACATGTAAAACAAATTAGCTAGATGGATTACTACAAAATGAGATAGTAGTGACAAATTCAGTTCTACAGGTACCCTTCCTCATCCTTTGTATCAATTTCCATACCCTTCTTAATGAGAGTTGGAACATCTTTAGTCCACCCTTTGAATGTCGCTTGGTGCAATAAAGTCCATCCATGCTCATTCTTTCCATTGATGGAAGCACCTTTATCTAGAAGCCGATAAATGGTTCGTATTTCACCTTTGTGTGTTGTTGTGCCTAAACTGTTCCCAAACTTAAGGGCATCGAATAAGCAATAATGTTCGTTCTCAGCTGCAACGTCATAGGCTATCTTGCCATGCTTATTAGGAATATTCTTGTTTGCTCCCTTTTGTAGTTATAACTTCACCATATGCTCGTCGCCTGATCCGGCCGCTAAATACAGTGGTATGCCACCTTCACCTGGAACATGCAGAGTCACAAATTCATGATATTATTGCAATTCAGGTAATGACGTCGACGTATTCAACGTGGCGAGTCACGGGTAGTACTATCAGCTATATCTATGATGCTTCTTTTAGACTTTTTAGATTCTAATGTTTTTTTTTATTTCTATTTGCAGGTAATGTTAAGAAGGGAAAAGGATGCAAGAAAAGTTCAAGTTGGTTTCCCATTTTTATTTGTTTACATGGTAGCCACTATAGGCGTGACACTCGATAGCATATTATAAACTCATTCTAATCATAACCAGAGATTAACCTCACTATGTAATTAGGTACTAGAAAATATAAATACCATTTGAGTAAAGAGAGATACTAAATGGGGATGTAAAAAGTACAAAAAAAGAGTTGTACGTGTATAAGTCTGTTATTGAGAAATATAAATATAAAAAATCCTAGCAACTCATTAATCTCAGCAGCTCATTTGGCTTATAGTCCTCATTCTTCTTCTTCCATATATTAATTTTTGTCATAGATAAGGTTTAATTACCATGGATGAACGCTCCTTTCAGTAGGTAAGCTGGGAACAAATGATACAAATCCTCGCCCTCCAAACACTGGGCACAGTTTTTAGTGAAGTCTCAGTTTTATATAATCTTACTTTATATTTAAATATAGGATTAGCTAATATGGTTTAGGCATGTGCAGTGGTGGAGATACTTCAAGTTGTCAAAAATAGTAGGCTCCTTTTGCAATCGATTTCTTGGGTTGTATTAAATTAGAGTCAGTGAACTTTGCGATGGTGTGTCATGTGTTATTGAGTCATTCTATATACGAATATCATTATCAGATCATCAAAAACAATATGAGTATATAATAGCTTAATCCTAGAAAGAAGTAATTGAGTTTTATTACATACATGTTTAGGACTTAAAAAGTTTAATATCTTTGTGGTTGCTCAAACTATCTCATGATATTGTGTAAATAAATTACAAAAGTCAGAAAAATGTTGCTAGATAGTCAAATCAACATCACATGATATCATACCCAAACAACAATAATATTGATTCAGCAGCTAGCCATGATGAAAACAAACATTTCTAGAGCTCTGCAAGTAGCTCTCATTATCTTTCATCTTATTCACCTTTTCAGTTGTAGTAGTCCTCGATTATCTCTCAAATATTCTCAAATGAGGACTTCAACAGAGAGAACTTATAGCTCAAGAAGATTGCTAGTTGTTTCAGTTTTTGCAGACGTTAGGGATGGCAATTCAAGCAGTGGAAAGAAAGATAATGATCAAACCAAGAAAGTTGTGGAGGCAAGCTTACGTAAATTAAGCACCACCTAGTGCTCCAAATCCAACTCAGAACAGATGATATCTTCTTAAGCACAATGAAGAAGAAGTATTCACAGTTGCAAAGATCTAAAGATCCTAGAGATGTAGTTTCTCGTTTTGATGCACTCTTTTCTTTTCTTGAATAACTATAGTCTATTTTTTCTTCTTTTTGAGAGATTTATTATAGAAAATTTGTACAAAAGAAATATTTGTATTTGGCTTTATGACTCTACATATTCAACCAATTAAACACAGTACATGGTGATACATTTTTCCAAGTTTCCTTCATCTTTTTAATAAACACTCTCTGCCACCACAGTAAAGAGCAACGATATTTTTCCCCAAATCAAAGATCAAGTTTTACCAGTAAAGAATACCAAGCTATCTCATCTCCTTTGTTTATCTCTCGATCACTACTCAATCAAACACCAAACTAAATCAAAACCCCAATTTCAATAACAACATCAACAATAAATAACAATATCACTCAAACATGCTGTTTAATTGTACCTGAGAGGCGAAATCGAACTATAACAATGACATTTCATTAGCTTTACTCGATGTAGATGTCAAAGGGCTCATTGAGTTTGATGGAGCTGCTAGTGAGAGCTTTAATGGAGGTCGAGAGCTTGAAAGAGTCATTGGTCGCGTTCGAGGCTTCTTTGATGCTTTGGGAGAGAGAGACGAATTAGGAGAAAGGGAGTCAGGATGATTTGTATTGAAGGAGAAAGGTGTTAAGACTAAAGTACCCTTATTATAGGTTTTGTCTAAGTACCCTTAAAATATTTGCTCCTACCAAGAGCAAAATAGATCTAGGCCGCTAATATGGTTATATTTAACCAATCTCTATAAAAATTTATTAAATCTCAGCCCCTCTTTATCATTGAGACAATAACAAACCTGTCTATTTGAAAAACACCATTGTGTAATGTAATATAGATAATATTTGGTGGGAAATCTCAACCCATGATACGGTTTGGGAACCTACATAAAGACCCATGTAGGGAGTTAATTTAGTTGGTTAAGGTGGCCACCCCATTTACATATAAATATATCCTGAGAGACTTGTAATAAGTTAGTTACTTTAATAAATTATGTTCCCAACTCTCTCTCTCATAAAGAGTTCAACCACTGGCATCCTTTTCACAACACGTTCTCAACATCGATTTTGTCTCGAAGAGCGTACCAAGGAGGAATTTTGGAGATCAAGGACAATGTTTCAACACCAAATTCAGGGAAATTTATCCCCTTGACATACTGCAAGTTTTATTATTCTTAATTTAAAATTTACAGAGAGATTTTCTCTCTCCCTGTGGTCCCACTAGAGCTGAGCATGGGTCGATTCAGTTCGGTTTTGAACCATAATCAAAACCAAAACTGACCAAGTCGATTCCTAAATATGTAAACCGAACCAAAGCTATTAGGGGTTGTTTGGATACTATGTTAAACCAGTCTAGTCCAGTTCAGAACTGAACTAAAGTTAAAAACACATGTTTGGCAAACTATAGGCCCTACTAATCAGATTTCCTTTTGAACCAGTCTGCTCCATATTTCGAAGAAAACTAGTTTTTTATTAAAAAAAATAATACTCGTTTCACAATAAAACGAGTTTCAAAATCTATTTAAAATCACGATAAAATAATAGAGAGTTCGCACACTTATCGAAACAAGATAAAGAACTCTACGAAGAGAACAATTATGTACTTCCTCTCTCTTCCTCATTTTTATATACATCAACCATTAATGCTTTCACCAAAACTAAACCTATGTATATTAAGTAAAGCAAAACCATATTTCGGTTCGATTCTTGAGAAGATGAATGATTTAAAATGTTTTAATCCAACAGAGACGAAGATTTACAAGTCTTTCTCTCTAACAGAGATGAAGAAATCTAAGATTTCAACTCTAACAGAGACGAAGACGAAGGATTTTAATTGTTTCAAATCAAAGATCTCCAAGTCAGAGACGAATCTCCTCCTTATCAATCGTTTGTTTCCAAATTAAATCTGTCATAAAAAATAAAGATTAGGAATCGTTAAATCTCCAACTTTGCTTGTGCATCTGTTTATGTTGTTGTTGCTATTGTTATTTTGATTGTTGTATTTGTTTTTGGACAATTTGGATTGAGAAGTTGGTTGCAAATTTTTGGTAAAGAGATGGAAACTGGTAAAAGTTTTGTTAGGAGAGATAAGTTGCTTGAGATTGAGGCAAAGGTTAGAGTTAGTTGGGAACAATCTTGTGTATTTAAAGCTGAGTCGAACGTAACTCGCCCGAAACCGGGAAAAATATTTGTTGGTACCTTCCCCTTTCCATTCATGAACGGTACACTTCGCCTAGGCCATGCCTTTTCCTTGTCAAAGCTTGAATTTGCTTCGGCTTATCATAGATTAAGGGGTGCTAATGTGTTGTTGCCTTTTGCTTTCACTGTACTGGGATGCCCATTAAGGCTAGCGCAGATAAACTTGTTCAAGAAGTTCATAGGTTTGGGGACCCTCATGTTTTTCCAACTTTAATGGAGGAGGATGAAATTGGTACTTCGGAGACGAATGGGGAGGAACAACAAACTTTATATGATAAGTTTAAGAGTAAAAAATCAAAAGCTGCGGCTAAATCGTCTGGGCATAAGTTTTAATGGGTGAATATGAAGAGTTTTAGGTTGTCGAATATTGAGATTTCTAAGTTCCAAGATCCTTACCACTGGCTCATGTATTTTCCTCCTTTGGCTGTAGAAGACCTCAAGGCATTTGGGTTTGGTTGCGATTGGAGACGCACCTTTATAACTGCAGATATAAACCCTTTCTACAATTCGTTTATTAGATGGCAAATGAGAAAGTTGAAGGATATGGGGAAGATTGTTAAGGATTTGAGATACGCAGTTTACTCTCCTTTAGATGGTCAGCCATGTGCCGATCATGACAGGGCGCTGGTGAAGGTATGCAACCTCAAGATTATACCTTAATTAAGATGGAGGTGGTTCTGCCTTTTCCCCCCAAGCTAGGACCTTTGGAAGGGAAACATGTGTTTTTGGCTGCCGCAACACTGAGACCTGAAACCATGTATAGGCATACCAATTCGTGTGTGTTGCCCAATGGGATGTATGGAGGTTTTGAAATCAATGAAACTGATGTCTTCATCATTGCTGAGAGAACAACTCTTCATCTCGTTTATCAAAAATTGTCTAAGATTCCCGAGAGGCTAACTTGCTTGATTACAATAACTAGACATGATTTTGGTTTACCATTGAAGTCTCCTCTGTCGTTCAATGAGATCATATACTTACTTCCCATGCTCACAATCTTCACATACAAGGGTACTTGACTAGTGCGCCTATTGATTCCCCGGATGACTACATGGTTTTACTTGATTTGAAATCTAAACCAGCTTTGAGAGCCAAGTTTGGAGTAAAAGATGAACGGGTCTTACCATTTGAGGTCATACCGATTATAAACATCCCTGAATTTGGTGATAAAGCAGATGTGAAGGTCTGCATAGATTTGAAAATTAAGAGCCAAAACGAGAAAGATAAACTTGAGGAAGCAAATCGATTAACCTATTTGAAAGGATTCACTGAAAGGACAATGATTGTTGGTGTATACACTGGGATGAAAGTGCAAGAGGCTAAGCCATTGATAAGAACAAAGCTTTTAGAGCTTGGCCATGGGGTTATTTATAGTGAACCTGAGAAAAGAATCATGTCTAGATCTGGTGATTAATGTGTAGTGGTTCTCACAGATCAGTGGTACATCACATATGGAGAAACTGAATGGGAGAAACAAGCCACAAATTTTTTATCAAACATGAAACTCGATTGTCACTGTTGCAGCTCCTAGGTTAGCTCAACTATTTTTGCTCATATATACATTCTGTTTATTGACTCGCCACAAAAGTGATAGATTGTTGTAAATTTATCCTAGTTTCAGAGACCAAAAGAGGTCGTCAGAGCTCACGGGTAGAACGCTAGCACTGTTTGGTTGGTATTATCCGATGTGCATCGTGGGTGATCTGGTCTATCTAGACCATCTGGATATTGGTTTGTTTCTTGCACTGTTTGCAGTATTGTTGTTCTTTTTATGTGTTGTCTTATTTTACCTATTTTTCCACTTGGAGCTTTTATGGTGGAAATGCTCGCTCAAAAAAAGTTAATATCTGAGATGGTTGTTGTTTGTCTTCATGTACTGATTACCACCTCTACAATCTTGTATCCAGTATTTATGATTATTGGGTTTGATTATGTTGTTCTGGCTGACATTACGTTAATGCTCTTTGCTAGCACTGTCTGGTTGAAGTTGATATCATGCATACACGAGTTATGATGAGTGTTTTGTTATAATTTTGAGTACATGCATTGATGTTTTTAACAAAGTTAATTTGAGTATTTTATTTAAAAAAGTTAAAATAATTATAAGAACTGGCTTACGATACAAGTATCCAAACAACATACATGTCAGAACCAGGATAACAGGTTAAAATAACCAAACAATATATTAAACTGAACTAGTTCAGGTATATACATATCCAGGATAGGCCAACTAGGTTTATCCTTGGCTGGCCCAAAAATTTAAGTATCCAAACAGCCCCTTAAGTTCTAAGAAACCAAACTGAAACTAAAGTGTGAGATATGCATATAACCGAAAGCAAAACCGAACTGGCAAAACCTACAAAATTTAGAAATTCCAATCGCGAACAAAATTAGCAGAGAAAACCTAAATCCTTGATGTGAGAGAAGAATCGCTTGACCCCATGAGTGCAAATCCAATATAATATGCTTGACTCCCATGAACACAACATAATTTTAGATTAGATTTCTAACTCCCTGGCTTTGATTGAGTTGGGTGCAATGGGAAACTCTTTCAATTCTTAAATGATTTTATGAGCTAAGTCTTTTTTGCATCATGAATCGTACCCTCTCCTCCTTCCTAAACACTCATCTTTCATATCCAGTTGAGAGCTTGGTGTGCATCTAATTTGGGCTCTCTTTCAAGACGAGATCCTCTTTCCTTGACCGATGCAAGGATCCTCATGAAGCAAATTTTAAAAAGGAATTCTACCTGATTCATAGTGAGTTCCCACACCGCTTTCACTAGCGACTTGAAAACCTGTTGACTACCGTCTCAGTGCATAATGAGATTCAACATAGTAGTTTGATCCTCCCCCCCTTCTTCATTGGAGTCACTAGTTGCTATATGTAACACGTCTTCTCCTCTTTTCTGAAATGTTGAACAATGGAAACAGTTACTCATTTGTGATTATTTTGCATTGATGTTGACAAAGAGATAATGAGAGATTGTTGTTTTTATTATTTAATTAAAGATGTGTATACAGATGTAATATAAGACTCTTCCAAACAATGAGTAGCTGGGTCCCATGGGTATATAAAACTATGAAGATAGAGATGTTTTACGGTTCGGCTACGTAGCAGAGGAACCGAAACCGAAACCGAACACTTTCGATTCCCAATTTTAGAAACTGAAACCGAACTTTTAAGAACCGAATCGTTTCCCTTAATTTGGCTAGGATTGGTTCAGTTTCTCGATTCCTTCAGTTTTTTGCTCAACCCTAGGCTCACCCCTTTATTCAACGAATTCCAAAATTGTTATTTGGTTTTTGACGAAAAATAATGTCCGTGTACCAATTTTTTGTGAAACTTATACCCCTTGTGACCAGAAATTTGGAGTCCCCGACCAACATAATCAAAACCTAAATCCTCCCCTGTATGTAACATGTGTCTACACCCCACTAATAGGTATGAATAGTGTTAGCCTAACCCTAGGGTCAAGTTGACACATTAGATATTTTTTACTAAACTTGGACAACAGGCTTTGACCAGACCCTATAACTTGATCATACTCGATCCAGATTAATCTAGATCGATCTAGGATCAACCCAGATCGACCTCAAAGGATCTTGATTGACCTATTGGGTCCCACACCGATCTAGAAACATTGATTTTTAGCAGAAAAAAATTAAAGAAAATTCATATAAATTTATAAAAAAATTGGGAGAAATTAACATAAAATCATAGAAATATTACAAAAAATAAAGAATATTCGTATAAATTATAGTAATTTTATAATAATAAAAAATTGTCTTATACACATGCATATCTTTGAAAAATTAGCTACATTTTTTTTTTCAAACTATATATTAATAAAATATATATAATATAGTATTCGTTTATACTATAAAAGCATGATTTATATTGGCATGCATGTTACCTATATATATAGAGTATATATATCTATATGAATGAATTCAAGGGAATATATTTAGAAAAGTATATACAATAAATCAAATAGATTGTAATCTACATTCGATATAATATATCTATTTACATTATTTATACCATCATAAACGGTATATATTTTGTTTAACAGATGGCACATGTTGCAAACGGTATATAGTTTGTCATGGGATAACTACCTCACATGGACCCTAGATGCTAAAATGCATCTCACTTCTGACTTGATGTAAAAAAGCATTCCAACCATCATAACAAGCGGTCCCTCTCACTGCAAGTTCTTCAGCAACAGACAAAGCATCCACCAAGGCTGCAGAACTTTCACCTACCAAAGCTAAAGTTTTGATCTTCCTTGGACATCACATTTGTGATGGTCTGATGGCTTAATATGTATCCATTAAAGATCCATCGGATCTTTAAACTGCAATAGCTAGTAGGTTTAATATTCATAAAACAATTATGCTCCCTAGGGCCAAGTTCCAATGGCCGACTCTGTAACTTCAAGACTTTCCATTCATTTATAACTATAACTCTGAAGTTCACCGCCATAATGAAATTATGTGAAGAGACTATTATTGATAGTGACCTCATTGGAAAGACTCTTACTACTTTTCATGCCTCCAATGTTCTACTGTAGCAGTGGTATCGAGCTCAGAACTATACCTGTTACGCAGACTTAATCACTATTATGTTAGCTGCAGGATAGAACAATGATCTACTTCATATTAATTATGAGTAAGGATTAAGTCTGCGTAACAGGTAAGATGAAAGTAAACCTCGACTTCCCAATCGTAAGCCAAGGAACAACAAGAAGAACAACGACCTCTGTAATAAATGTGGTCGACCTGGGCACTGGCCACATGATTGTCGATCTTAAAAAACGATTGTTGAAAGTTTCTAGCGCTCCAAGAATGAACGTCCGGAGGCCAATATTGCCTATGTAAACAACAATAACAACTCTATGGAAGTTGTTAATTTCTTTAAAGATTCGGACATGTCGAGACCATCTACTCTCAAATTGTCACGAATATTTACTATGATTTATATTTACTTAGCATGTTCCCCAAATCTGGTTCAGATAATAACTATATATTTTTTGATTAACATAACTAGTTATGGACTTCTATTTATTAGCAAGTTAATAACTCATTTAGACCATTAATATGGATCTGTTCATTTTTCACAATGTTATCAACAATTTAGGAGAACCGTGTCTTGTGGACACCAGTACTGCCCACTCTATCTTTAGAAGTAAGGATTAATTCTCCAATCTGACTTTAAAAAGATGTAGTATAACCACTATTTTTGTAACGACAAGTCTAATAGAAGGTTCAGGAGATGCTTGCATTATGCTCTCCTCATGCATGATATTAAATATTGAAAAAACCTTATACTAAAGTAAGTCCTTTAGGAACTTACTTAGTTTCAAAGATATATGTCAGAACGGATACCAAATTGAAACCTGCGAAATAGAAAAAAATGATTTTCTTCTCATCACCTCCTTCACAAATAATTACAAACTGTTTTGGAAAAGTTCCCAAGTCAGTCATCTGGTATATATCAGACATATATACGCATCATAGAATCCTATGCCATTACTAATGAACTGGCTTACAGAACTTGGAACGATCATCTTGGACATTCAGGATCTTCAATGATGAGACAAATTGTTAATAATTCGACTGGACAACCTCTCCGTGGTCGAAAGATACATTTACTAAAAGAAAAGTTGTTCATTTGTTGTATACAAGGAAAACTTATTACTAGGCCGTCAATCACCAAATTAGGAATAAAATCGTGTACATTCTTTCAAAGGATACAATGAGATATATGCGGACCAATCCACCCAACAAGTGGATCTTTTCAGTATTTCATAGATTTGATTGATGCATCATGTCGTTGGTCACATGTATGCCTTCTATTAGCTAGAAACAATGCATTTGCACAAATAATACGCACATGTGCTCATTTTCTAGATTTTCCAATTAAGCCCTTAAGATTGGGCGGTGCTAAAGAATTTAGTTATCGCACATTTGATGATTATTATACATCCATGGGAATTGATTTAAAACATCTAGTACCTTATGTACATAAAAAAAAAATGGTATAACGCGCATAATAGCTAATCAGGCGATTATAGATGATCACCCGACCGATGTTGATGCGCACTCAACTTACGTTGTCTGCTTGGGCACATGCCATATTGTTCACCGCAGACTTAATACGATTAAGACCAACAACTTATCATCAATATTTACCAATACAACTGGTAATTATGCATGAACTCAATATCTCCCATTTACACACATTTGGATGTGCACTGCATGTTTCAATTACAACACCACAACGAACCAAAATGTGACCCCAGCAACGCCTAGGTGTGTATGTAGGATATGATTCACCGTCAATCATTAGATTTTTAGAACCTACTATAGGTGATGTTTTTACTATATGTTTTGCAGATTGCCACTTTGATGAGATAATTTTCCCACAGTTAGGAGAAAGTAAAACAACAGTACAATGTGAAGTTCCATAAATAAAGATCTCATGGAATACACAAAATCTTGATTTATCCACCTCCCAAAGTGACAAAAAGACTTACATATTACTACACTTACACAAGATAGCTCTTGAACTGCCCGATGCATTCAATAATGCATTTAATCAAAGTAACAAAGTCACACGTACCTACTAGGAATGTGTCAGCACGTATTGAGATACCAACAAAGATCTCTATGAACATTCACGCTAGTGAATCACAGGTTAAACGTAGATGTGCCAGACCTCGAAAGGACTCAGAGGTCAGTAAACCACCTAGGGTTCTACTACAGAAGCAACATAAGGCCTTTATTCGACGTTTACCAAAATGTGCCAGGGAATCAAAGACTTATGGTGATGTTAGTATCACAGAAGAACACAAACTATCGCATCGACTGCTGGTGTAGTCAGCATTATAAAAAACACATAATACCGCCAAATATCCAGATAATTGTAGCTACATGATCGATTATACTTGCCGAGATTACACATAATGAAACAGCCCGAATTGGGACATATACACATTTAGAGAATTATGAGATCTCTGCAAATTATGTCTAATCATAAGGGGAACAACTTGATCCGTCAAAAGAAGTTGTCGACAACAAATTTTTAGATGCAATCGCTCCCTCTATTATGGATAAGGATCCTGAATCTAAAACTGTTACTGAGTATTAGCAACGGCAAGATTGGTCATCTTAGGAATCAACTATCAAAATATAGTTGGACGTTCTCGTAAAGTAGGAGGTATTTGGGTAGATAGTCCAGTGGAATACATCCACAAAGCTTATTGGACATAAATGGGTATTCACTCAGAAAGTGTAATGAATTCGGGAAAATTGTGAGCTATAAAGCTCATCTAGTTGCACAAGGATTCTCGTAAAGACCAGGAATAAATTATGAGGGGACTTAAAATGCTCCCTGTGATGGACGCAATCACGCACCGTTACTAACTCAGTTTGTTAGTCATAGAAGGGCCGTATACTCGTCTAATGGATGTAATCACCGCAGACCTGCACGGTAAACTTGATACAAGTATACATATGAAAATCTCTTATGGTTATTCCTTACCTAAGGATATTAAACCAGACGATAAACATAACTACGATATTAAAATAAAGAAATCATTATATGGATTAAAGCAATTCGGTCTCAAGTGGCAAAATAGGTTAATTGAGCATTTGAGGAATCTTGTATTCTCAAATGATCCTATTGCACCATGTGTCGTTATCAAGAAGACAACCAAAGGATATGTTATCATCACAGTCTATGCAGACGACCTGACTATCATCGAATTTAGGGAGAGATGGAAAAAAGCTGTCACATCTTTAAAAAAGGAGTTCAAGATGAAAGAGTCTTTAAAAAGGGAGTTCAAAATAAAAGATCTAGATAGAGCAAAGTTCTGCTTGAATATACAGACAGAGCATTTACCTGGTGACAAGTTCATTCATTAGTCATCGTACACAAAAAGACTTTTACAGTGATTCCATATGGATAAATGTCATCTATTGTCCACACCAATGGTTTCATGGTCACTAGACATTAAGGCTGGCCCATTCCATTCTTTAGATGAGGATGAAGAATTCCTTGGGCCAGAGGTTCTATATCTAGGAGCTACTAGAGCTTTATCGTGCCTAACAGGGTGTACAAGGCCATATATATTTCCTTTGTAGTAAATCTGCTAGCAAGGCACAGTTCGACCCCTACACAAAGGCATTGGAATAGAATAAAACACATCTTTAGATATTTGTAGGGATCAACCGACTTAAGATTATTTTACTAAAAAAACTCTAAGAAGAAGTTGATAGGTTATGCAGATGTTGGCAAACTATCTCTCAGACCCACACAAAGGCAGATCACAAATAGGTTACATATTTATGGCGAACGACACGATAATATCATGGCGATCGGTGAAGCGAACCATGGTGGTAACATCATCCAACCATGCAGAGATTTTGGCACTACATTAAGCTGGACGATAAGTAATTTGGCTCATATCGCTCATCAACTATGTAGACACAAGTTGTGGACTATTATCTCTAAGAAGCTCACCAACAATGATATACGAAGATAACTCTACATGTATACAACAGTTACGAGGTGGATTTATAAAATGAGATCGCACAAAGCATATATTCCCGAAGTTATTTCATACACACGAACTACAAGAAGCTAGAGTATAGACATCCAACAAGTTCGTTCATAAAAAAACTTAGCTGACCTATTTATGAAGTCAATTGCAAGAGCGGCGTTCAGAAGTTGGTCTGCGACATTGGGATGTGGAGACTTAGCAGATTACAATTAGGGGGAGATTCTTAAACACTCAAAGACTAAAACGTATTGCACTATTTTGTCCTTCGCTATAGTTTTTAGCTTACTAGAGGTTTTTCATGCAAGGTTTTAACGAGACAACATAAAACATGTCTTACGCTAACTTGAAAGACTGGTTGCATTCTTTCATATTTATAAGGTTTCCTGGTTAGGTTTTTGAATAGAGCAAGCTAATTCAAGATTATACGGGTACCCAAAAGGGGGAGTGTTATGGAAAATCCCAACCCATGACAGGGTTTGGCAGCCCACGTAAAGACACATGAAGGGAGTTAGTTTAGTAGGGGGGGTTAAGGTAACCATTACCCCATTTACCTATAAATATGTCCTAAGGGACTTATAATAAGTTAGCTACTTTAAATATATATTTCTCTTTCTCTTTTTTCTTTTTTTTTTTCTTTTTTTTCTCTCTCTCTTTCTCTTTCTTTCTCTCCTACTGTGTTCAGCCATAGGTATACACTTTCACAATAATTTAATTTTGAGTTATGAAACTTTAATATTGATTAATCACCAACAAGGGATACCCGCCAGTATTTACCCTGACTTACCTGACAAGTAGGTTGGTAAGGTTCTCATATGCCCCAAGGATTACTCGGGCAAACAGTGATAAAATATGGTTTGAAAAATAACAACAAGACATCTTTTACTTAGTTTCAATCTAGAAAACTAAGAGAACAACCTTAAAAGTATAAATTGTATTTGGCTATGTGTGTGTGTGTGTGTGTGTGTGTGTGTGTGTGTGTGTGCGCGTATATGTGTGTGTATTTTGCAAGCTAGGGTTAAGCAAACCCTATAACTAGCTATTTATCAATACTTAAAGCTGATACAACCTGCAATTAATACAACCTACTCTGAAACACATTAGGTATATGGTTTCATCAAATTGTGAATACCTATTCTGTAAAGTCACAAAATAGAATTTGTCTCGAACCAAAAATTCATATCCAACCCTTATAGATAATATCACATTATCCCTTCTCTTCATTTTCATTGGCTTACGCGATAGCACACAAATTACATCCTGCATTTTAATATATTGGAAGCTATCATACGAGGAAACCTAACAATAAAGCTAACAACCCGGTGCTTAAAAAAAAACTCAGCACATTCTACCTCATACACTACTCACAGGCCACCTAGCACGCCCGACCCAAGTGATTAACGGTTACCAACCCAGTCCAAACATATTTAAGTATTAAGACACATCCCATGGAACATGGTACTTGGCATACCCTCGGGCATGTACTAAACTACTAATGTAATAAATGTTTTTTGAAATAAAATCTTAATTATGATGCCATATGTCATGGCATAGTAAAATTTTCTACAAATAAAATAATCCAATTGGAAAATTTAAGAAATGACATGGCAATAAATTTGAAGATTATGTGTGGCGACTCAAGAAAAAAATTTGATAGAGTCAAATCTGTTGAGGTGTCCAAAGACAACTGTCATGTGGTTTTAATTTTTCTTGTGGCTATTCGAATGTGTATATATATATTATATATATATATATATATATATATATATATATATATATATATAACATTTATTTTGGTTGTAGCCATCACCTTATTTTGATTTGATTTTTATTTCTGTAAAGACAATATTTTGTATACATCACATAATTTTCTTAAAAGAGTGTTTGCTCTAGTATAATTCTAAAGTCAGATTGTTTACAAATTTTACAAGTCTTGGCATAGAACGACCACTTACATCATAAAACAAAGTTGGAGAAAGAAAAACTTGTGGTTGCCCTAGCTTGTATTGATACAAAAGTTGGCTAGGGTTCTTGGTCCATACCTCGGACTGTCGGACAATCTTATTTGTAATATTATCTGAAGAGAAATTACTTTTTCGAAACACCCTTATTATATGCACATGGTTTGACTAGTGCGCCAACTTTTCCCTTTCATGCTAAGAACGTACAGCTTTGCAAGGCCAAACCCTTTAGATATGAGCACGTAGACCTGTAACAGTAGTAAAAGTGTCACCTTATTTGATTTTAAAGAGCTAAAGAACAAGTCAAATATTAAAAAGATTTTTTGACTTTGGACCCTCCCCAGTCGAAAATGAAAATTAGCCTTTAGGCCCCAACTTTTTCACATATACAATTTTGAACCCCAAATAGTTGTTAACTGCAGGTCAAAACACATTGACCCAGTCCTTTCTCCCTCTTTCCCTGTTTTACCCCTTACGCGTGCATCACGTGATTCTTTAAAACCCAGAAAATCAAAATATAAATCGCATTTTTCCACCTCATCACTCTACCTCATCCTGCCTCCACGTCACCACTCCATATCACCTTTTAATAGTCACCATTTCACATCACCACTCCATATTATGTAAGATACACATGCGATATATTTCCCCCCAAAACCATTGTCTCCCTCTTCATACACTAAATCTATCTGTGAAACCAAATCCCAGAAATTAAAGAACACAATTGTCCCTTCTTCTCTTTTAATAATCCCAACTTTGAATGTAAATCTCCATGATCCTAACTTTGTTACACAATTGGTGTAAGTTAAGGGTTTTTTAATTAGGGCTTTGTATTTTATTCTCTTGTTATTAAATCACGAGAATCACATAGACTTTGGAGTAATGAATTTGAAAATTAGGGTTTTATGTTTGAGATAAAATATTTGTTTATGCTTTATACATTAGTGTTTGTTGCAGTAGTGGTATTCTCTATTTTAATTAGCTTTATACATTGGTACTTCATACATTAGTGCTTTGTGCTTTATAAATTGTTGTTGGTAATTAATGGCATACAAAATGTGGTTATTCACTTGGCAGGGGGGGGGGGGGGGGATTGTGGCTACTCTCAAAGGACAAAAGTCTTACACATGATCTATATGTTGGGGGTGACAAATATATATTTGAAAATGTTGATGGGGATCACTTTTTTTCAAGGTCTATTAGACTATATTTTCTCTTCATTTGAACAGCTGAGTCAGTCAATACCTGCTGGGTCTGTAGTTGAGGTGGTATGTTTGTTTCTTGGTGATTTAGTGCAAGTGAGCAACGATTATGAGTTGATCAACATGTGGAAATTCAGTGATGTAGATAGCCTACGAGATGTACACTTCTATGTGACTCCACCCCAGTTTCAGTTCCATCCCAATTGACATTGTGGTCCTCCCAAATACTCAAACTTAACAAGAAGTAATAAAAATTGATGATGACCTGAGATACCTATATCACAAGATGTTGATGCCCCCACTCAATTAGAGCCAATAAGAATACCAAAACCCAGGTCAAAGGTGGTGACACCAAATAAGACCTCTAATTTAAGTGGTCAGCCAAATAGTAAAGAAAAGAGGAAGCCTAAGACTGCAAGAAGAATAACACCCAAAAAAAGAAAAGTAAGACCTAGTGAAATGCCAGAAGAAAACTATATGATCTCCCATATATGACCACATTCAGTGATGATGAAGTTTAGGTAGTTGATGACACTATTGGTGGGGAAGAGGTATTGGGCTATTGTGTGTAGAAGGAGTATTTTGTGGTGGGGGAAGAGGGTACTTGAGGTTTTTGGCTGTAGAAGAAAGAGCTTTGTTGGTGGAGCTGAACTAGACCCAGAGTTACTAGTTGCTAAAGATGGGTACTATTCTACTCGCACAAGCCAAGATGGTGATGATGGTCCTACACATGAGATATTGATAGGTGTGATGATGACATAAGGGATATTGCTAAGGAATGTATAACTCTTTGAAAGTGAGTAAGCTGAGATTGTAAGCTCTAATCCCATATACCTAATATAGATTTGTACATTGACATGAAGTAGCCCACTCTTGATGCATATCGAAGTATGTTAGGGCAGCGGTCTATTCTCGTAAAGCATCAGTGTATCAATGTTATAATGTGAGAATTACAGACTAAGGTACAAGTGCAGTGAGCATGATAAGGGGTGTCAGTGGATGTTTTATGCTAGGGTTTTGCATGATGGTCACACCTTCACTTTAAGGGAGAGTTCAATTTTAAAACACACATGTCCTAGGAGAACTGAGTATACAACAAGATGCGAAATGCATAGTGGGTGGAAAATGAAGTTGAATAAGTTGTGAGGGTAGTGAGGACCACTAAAACAGCTGATATTTATGATTTGATTAAAGAGAAGTATGGGTGGACATATCATACTACACAACTTGGAATGCCTGAACCATTTGCATGAAGAGAATTGTTGGGTCACACGATGAAGGTAACATTCTATAACCTGAGTTGGTTAGACAAATCTTATTGGCAAACCTTGAATCGTAGTACATACAGGCCAAGACATAGACACTCATGAGGGGACTGGAATATGTGTGATATAAAGGGCAGTATGCTGGATTTTTAAATGGGTGTAGACCAGTACTGGGATTGGATGGTTGTTTTTTGAAAGGAAATATGGAGGCCAATGTCTTTACATAATTGGACTTAATAGAAATAATGGTCTATTTTCCTTTGGTAGTTTATTTATGCAGATATGAATGCAAAGAATCATGGCTCACATTTCTACAGATGGTTCAACCTCACCTCTCTCTTCATGATGCAAATCGATACTATTATCAGATAGATAGAAGGGACTCATTGAAGTTGTTAATCAATTATGAGATATTTAAGTTTAGTCCCACCTACAAGCTGGATATTTGCCTTTAGTCCTCAAGTTGTTAAAAAATGTACTTTTCGTCCCCAAATGGCCTTTGACCACAGGTCAACCCTAATTGAAGTATATTTTTACCCTGAAATACCTAATCTACCATCACGTGATTTTAGATAATAGGTAACAAGTTGTCTGCACGTACACCCGTGTGAGGGTAGATTAGGTATTTCAGGGCAAAAATAGACTTTAACTGGGGTTGACCTGTGGTCAGAGGCCATTTGGGGACCAAAAGTATATTTTTCAACAACTTGGGGACTAAAGACAAATATTCAGTTTGTAGGTGAGACTAAACTCAAAAAATCTCATCAATTATTCCAAATTCAAATCATAGGTTATGCTTCAGGTATATGTACAAGAATATGAAGAATTAAATTCATAGAGGTACTCATTTGGAGAGTTTAGTATAGAATGCTGCCAAATCCTATAAGACAGACTGATATGAACATTCACCTTGACCAACTGTTAAAAGACAACCTAGGTGCATATGAGTGGTTAGGTAAGGAGCCCTTTAAATATTGGGTAGGTCACACTTTGATTTCACTACAAAGTGTGTGAGCATATTACGAACAACTTCTCTAAGAGCATCAATAATTAGATTTGAAAATCAGAGATAAACCAATCCATAAGGCATTAAAGAAGTAAATTTGATGCTCATAAAGATTATGTATGACAGGAAGAAAGAAGTCAAAAAGAGTGGAGGAAGCTGGTGAGTCAAAACATTGTCTTAGTTTTATACAGTTAAATATGAATGCATGTTACTATAATGAATTTATTGACTAAGGTTTGTTATTGCAGTTCTTTTATAGTACCTAGAGCACAAACACATATTGACAAGATGACCAAATTCTATGGTCAATATAAGATTGAAGGAAGTAAAAAAGTTGTTGGCTGGCCAATGCCATTAAGATGGCCAGAGGTAGAGAGTTAATACAGTACACATGAGTGTGACTGTCATGAGTGGCAGGTGACTAGACTCCTATGTGTGCATGTTGTTAATGTTATACTCCCTTATAACTGGCCATGGGTTGAGTAAGTATCAGTTTTTAGTTGTTATATTTTTTGTTTGATTTGATTTTAGTTTTCATGATATTGAATGTCCTCAAATACAATTTTGTAGCCAACTGTCATAAAGTTTCAGTATATGTGGAAACTTACAAAGAAGCTATCTTACCTGTATTGATCAGTCAGAGTGGGAAAAGGTAAGTAATGGCTTGTTTTTAATTACTTAATAGTATATAAGTAGTGATTTTTTAATAGTCTAATTTGTGTTTGTTGGAACTACAAAATTTTTTGTTCCACCCCCATTATTGAGAGGAGCTAGAAGGCCTAGAACGGTGATGATACATGATCCAAATGAAGAAAAGAAACAAAAAAAATGTGGTAAGTGTGGACACTTTGGCCACAACAAAAGAACATGCAAAGGTTTTCCTGCACCACTAAAGTTTAAATTCCTAGACAAATAGTGAAGGTTGATACACATCTCAACAGAGTATTTCATTTGACCCCACATGGTCTTCCACCTGCAACTCAACTATGAGGAGGGGAAGACCTCCAACTCCACTACAACCAATGCAACTCCAACTGTGAGGAAGGAAAGACCTGAGATTCTACCTACAACAAATACAACTCCAAGTCCAAATTCAACTCTAAGGCCCAAAAGCAGTTCCAAGGCCAAAAGTTGTTCTAAGCCCAATGTAGTTCTAAGCTCAAACCCTTACAATAAATCATTTCAACCTCCAACAAGGGTTTGGAAAGTGTAACTAATAGACTACATTATGTAATGTTTATTTTCTTATCACAATTGTTTTGGGGTGAGATTTAGACTCCCTGTAAATATTTGGATAATTATTTTTGGACATCTCATATGGATGGTTATTTATGGATGAATGTACAAGTGTGATGATGACGTGAACAAGGATTTAATGTGAAATGTTGATTTGGTTATACATTGTCTTTTTCAGGTTTATACTTGTAATAGTATTGTTTGTAACTCTGCATATTATTGTCTTGTTGTTGTTTTGAATTTTTATCAGGTTTTCACTTATGCATGTTTTGGAGAATGTTCGATCTGCATGTTTTGATTTGTATGCATAATTTGTTTACAGGTAGTGATTGTAGAAGATTGTGGAAGTACATACCTTGATTGATGATACATGTACCAATATTTTTTATTTTTTTTATAAAATAAAGTCTTAGTATGTCCTTATATTGTCTCTCTAATGTCTATTAAAGCAATTTGACAATTTAGGCCAGTTGTAGGATTTATGGCCACTAACTAATGCTCATTTTATGTTTTAAAACTACAAATATTAAAATACTAAAACAAATTTAAAACTACCAATCTTAAAAAGCACGACCATTAAACAACATCAAGTTCAAAACAGGAGACATCAAGAACAACACCATAAATAGCAAACACATCACAAACATTCTCAACTAACAACAAGAAAAACACAAAACAAACTCCTGTAACAGGACCCACTAGATCTTGCATGTAGATACTCACCACCCTTTTCTCACCACCACTCTTCTTCTCTCTTATTTTCTTCTTCTTCTTCTTTTCTTCTTCTTCATCTTCATCATCTGCATCTGCATCATCATTATCATCATCTTTTGACTCAGTTTGACTTTCTGCCATCTCCAACTCCCTTTCAATTGCACCACCATATGTTTAATCTTCCCACTGTATCCTCTCCAATTCTTTTTTGGTGTAATCATCCTACTCACCATTAGTATCATCTTTATGGTAGTCATAATACCCCATCTCCTCTACAAATGACTCAGACTCTGACCCATTGTTAAGAGAAGATGAAAAAAAGCTAAAAGATTTTTTTGGTCTTTGTTCTTTTATGGAGAAAACAAGATAACATCAAGGGATTTATGTAGGGAGGTGGCTTGAGTGTAGGCCAAGCTGTCATTAATGGGCATTGAAGACTTAAACTCCAAAATATAGATAGTGGAGGTGGTTGGGGAGGTAGGTTGGCAAGGAGTTCGGGAGAATAGGGTATGGTTTATGGGTGCTAAAGCCTTAAAAAAATTACATAAGAAAACTGTTTTTGTTTTTGTTTTTGCTATACAAGAAAAGATAATTTATAACTTACAGTAATTAGTTCCCTTAGCATCCAGATCAAGGAATCTAACCAGTTCAAGAGGGAAGGAGCTAGGGGCCAACACCTGATCTTCTATTACAAGTTGGGGCCTTTATTTGCCTCTTTGAAGTCGTGAAAGATGTGAATGTCTTCTACTGGCTAATATAATGCAAAACTTCCTGAAACATGATATAGGAGTCCAGGGAACATCCTTCTTCTGATGAATGTAATAAACCATAAGTTAGAGTTTGTGCAAATCTGAATATTCTCAATGGCTGCTGCTTCAACAGCTAATTGCAGGCTTCTATGTATAACTTTCATTTCATGGCGAGGAATAGAAACAACAGTGTAACCCCATGAAAAGCTATAAAAAATAGACTTTATGAAAAAACTTGTTCAGAGAAGCTTGTTCACTATTTCAAAACCAAATGACTTAAACTTTATAGAGAATAATGATAAAACATTAAAATAAAGTACAAAATCTAATTCATCCCATACTAGATTTTCACTTAAAATCTTTACAAAAATCATCCAAGTTCATTGTCACACTCATTTTGATCTTCAAGTTTACATTTTTCTTATATTCTTCAGTCCTCTTCTCAACTTCAACCATTTACTCATTAAGCCATATGAAGTTCTTACAAAAGTTATTATGGCATTTAAAAACTTTTGGCCCTTAGTCTTCTCAGTACCAGATGCACATAGCTCCTTCTGAGACCCACATAATTTAGGGCAATCTACCACTCTCCAAGGGCACTTCTTTCACCAATGATCATGTTTGCCACAACCAAACAACCACCTCTAAAAGGTTTACTTGATTACCCAATTGCTTCAAATAGACATTGAAAAGAACCACAAGTATCAATATGACATTTCAAATATTTTCTATTAGGGTTAGCTAGTGTTTCTGACACTTTTAATCTCATGGTTCCCTTATAATTTGGGGCCTTACAAGGATTATAAAGCCGTGGGCAAGACTCCACTCTAGTGTAGGAATCTTGTTCACAGAATGGGCAAACCTATAAATGAATTTATTTTACAGTTAGCTTTTGAACCCCAAATAATTAAATTTGAAAAGTTGTACCCCCTATATATTTACATGCAATTAGTCTTTACCCAAAGCTTTAAAACACTTTAATGTCAAAACCACATATTTCTCATAAATCCCATATACCAAAACTGTTGAATTCCCATAAATCCCATACACCAAAACTTAATTAACAACACAAATGATAATGACAAAGAGGGAGTGAGAGAAAGAGAGCGCAAATGAAGAACCAGAATGAGAGAAGAAGATATGAGAGAGAGATATGACCGTTGGGATGAGAGAAATGACTATTGAGAGGTGATGTGGAGTGGCGACATGGAGGCCTGATGTGTGGAGTGATGAGGTGGAAATGTACAATTTATATTTTAATTTTATGGGTTTTAAAGAATCACGTAATACTCACATGAGGGGTAAGAAAGGGAAAGAGCAGAAAAAGACTGAGTAAATGTATTTTGACCTGTAGTCAATGGCCATTTGGGGTCCAAAACTGTATATGTGAAGAAGTTAGGGCTTAAAGGTTAATTTTCATTTTCTACTGGGGCCGAAATACAAAAATCTCAATATTAAAAGGTTGAGATCAAATAGTGATCAAGTCAAATACCAAAAAGGATGGCTCATTCTATTTGTTTCAATACTGTCATCCTATTTTTGTGTGAAAGAAATGTATATAATTTTTCTTTAGATAATCTTTATCCCTAGACCATGCTTCAAGGGCTGGCAATTTGGGCAGTCAGGTCGGGCTTAGGTATGATTTTTTGGGCCTAACAAATATTCGGGCTGGGTTGTGCCATATACATTTTTGATTTAACCTGCTGAAACCCGACCCGGAGTTAACCTACTTCAGTCCATGGCCCGCCCATGGTATAATCGGGCTGAGACGGACCGGGTTTTAGCAGGCCATTCCGGGCTGAGATTTTTGGACTGGGTTTAAATGAAACATAGGGACACAAATTTCATTATAGAGGGGGGGACATAAAAGCCTTACCTCTCTACAATTTAATTTAAGAAAAAAAATGAATCAAGTATTCATATGGCCTTACAAATTAAGTAATAAAAGTAAAAGAACTACTTTGTTCTAATAACTCCTCTGGCAATTCTTTTAGCATCAACAAAACTTAGTTTCTGTCTTCTGCTAAATACTAATCTCTTAGAGACATAGTTGCTTCGATTGTGTCATGTGCTAAACTGCATCTATAGTCCGTAATTAATCTTCTAGCACTACTGAAAGCCTCCTCAGATGCTATTGTAGATACTGGATCTGTGAGAATATCACGAACAATTGCAGCAAGAAGGGGAAACTTGTTTTATTGGTTTTCCACCATTGCAAAATATTAAAATCCTCGTCTAGATCTATTAAATCCGACTCTAAGTAACGACTCAATTCATTTGATCCACTACTTTGTGCCCCACACTGGATACTCTAAAGTATTTTTACCGCGATACTATCTCGTGCTTTGGACAAGCTTGGTTGAACTTGCATTAATGGTATATTAAACTTGCTCGTCGACTCATAATTTTCAAATAGCGATGTAATGGCATTTTTTGCCAACTTAAGTTGGGAACTATATATACGAGTGCTAACGATATCATGGTAAAAAACTTCTAATATTCTTAGTTTGTATTGGGTATTTAAAATGGTAGCTACTACCCAAATTAATGGAACTTTCCCCCAATATTTTTTATATTTTATTTCCATTTCCGCACAAATTTCTACAAATTGTATACGATGTCTATGTTGCTCAAATACTTCACTTATGTTAACTAAATGTCTAAGTACTTCAAAAGATGTCACATAATAACTTCCAGAAAAGCATAATGTTGCATCATAAAATACTTTAAGAGAATCTTAGAGTAACTCTACCACTTCCCAATCATCCGTGATTGTATGAGTAAGTTTTTTTCCTATTTGATATTGACAAATTGGTTTTTTTAAAGAAAGTATTGACTTTAACATCAAATATGTGGAGTTTCACCTATGTTGAACACCAAGAGGTGGCTTTCTTGGTTTCATGCTTAGAGATGTACATATTTTTGAAAAATCTTGAAAACATTTTTGTGAACTATATATGCAAATATAGTACAATTTGCCTAATATTTTCTAAAGCATCATTGCATACAAATAATCCATCTTTTACCATAAGATCAATAATATGACAACAACATCTATTTTTAAAATATTTTCCATTATGTGCTTTTGGTAACCATCTCATTAATATTGTATTAGCATTGTTATTTGCATTGGCATTATCTAAAGACAGGGAAAATTTTATTTCAGATGCCATATTCGTTTATTGTGTCAAAAAATGATTAAGCTATAGTTTCACCATCTTGTGGGATTTCATGTAACACAAAACAAATAATTTTTTTTGCATTGTCCATGTAGAGTCTATGAAGTGTGCTGTAACACAAGAAAATCCTAATTTTGTAGGAGAGCTCCATAAATCACTAGTGAGAGATATTTTACCACAAGTATTTTGCAATAGGCTTTTTAGTTTCTCGTTTTTGACTTTGAAAATTTTAAAAATATTGGCTTTAATGGTATTTCTACTCTGTGTTTGGAATGAATCCCCAAATGATCTCTTAATAGACCTTTTAAATATTTCTTTTTCATAAAAAGTAAAGGGTTCCTCATCCACAACTATAAACCTAACTAGTTTCTCATGAGCCACTTCTTGGTTAAATTAAAATGTGGTAATGCTACCTAAAGAACTCCTTGCTAGTTGTGGCTGTGAAGGATCTATCTATAATTTCTTAATGAATTTCTCTGTGTCTTTTAAGGTGAGTAGTGCTACTTTTTGGGGTGGCTATATAATCACCATCACCACAATTTTTATATTTAGCTCTTAAAATAGTCTCACCTTTTTTGTTTACCTGATTAGGATGTGGTACCTTATACTTGGTGAACCATGTCCAAACTACGGATGTCTCTCTTTGCTTTTGTTTAGGCTTTTTGGAAGAGGTCAGAATTTTGGGGCTCTTATTTTGGGAGCTTGGAATTTGGGTATGCGAACCTTCTCCATCGGCTGGTAAATTTGAATCAGTAAATGGTGGGGTGGGAAATAGATCATTCTCGGTGTACCTTAGCGCATTATCCGAGTCGTTACTGTCACACGTGGCCAAAAAAATTTTATTCATCATTCTGCAAAAATTAAAAGATATATGACATTAATATTAATTTGATGACAAAACATAATATCATAAAAGCAAGTAAGCAACATATATAAGAGATGTTTTTGGATGCTCATAGTTATTATTGTCGTAGCTTAGCTTATAATGGACAAAGACACAAATTATAGAGCTCACGACGGAGACCCCTAACTTAATAAAATGCTGCGAATGGTATTCTAATACATCTTATCCCATTTATTATATGGAGTATGGGAAACATTCTCACTAGCTAGTAAAAGTAAAGGAAAATCGAAAACTCAAGGAAAATTTTGGTTCATATTCACAATATATATTTTAAATACAAATGATTCTTTAAGAGAGTAAGGGGGTATGGAGTTGTGCCCAAGAAATATGTGGGCTCTGCTGTTGTGGCTTGTGTTGGTTGTTGTCCAAAATTAAAAGTCTATATCTATTCATGAGCTACAACTTACATGGGATTGACGAGGGCCTCAAGATGTCCTTAAGTTGGGGGGTTAATAAATTATTTGTAAGATATGATTCCCAAATAGTTGTCAATATAGTAAATCAGATTTGTGAACCCCATGGGATGCTAGCTAGAGCTCTGCTCATATCAATTGTAAACTCAAATCAGCAAATTTAAGTATTTTGAGATAGTAAATATTTTCAAGAAGACAAACAAGGTTGCTGATCTATCCAAACTCTTTAGGATTTTTGGGCATGAAAAGATTCTGCCACAAAACTTCTCTGCAGGCCTATCAAAACTTGTTGAGAAAGAAACAAGTTAGATATCTCTAGTCTTTCCAAATAGATGACATTTCATCAAATACATGTTGCTCACTGTCTATACGCCGTTGAGATAACATGTACAATTTACAACAACGAGGTCTACACAATTTACATTCATAATTCATCACAACAAATATCTGTAAGTAATTGATAATTCATCACAACAAATAGAAGGAATTGTTTACATGTGATTTTGTTCCAATCCAATAATTAAGAACACAAAACGCAGCAACCGAGAATAGCAAAAATCGGAGCTCCAACCTAGCAATCAAAAACACGAAATGCAACAACCAGAGAACAAGGATAAATTAGAGGAAAACCTTAGAGATATGAGTGCTTGAGAGAGATGCAACTTTGATTTAAGTGAGAATGTTTTTTTCTTGCAAAAGCTTAGTGCTTGAGAGAGATGCAACTCTGATTTGAATGTTTAACTCAAGCTATCAAGCCTAAGAGAAAATAGAGAGATGAGAAGAGTATGACATAATGAGAGATGAAGCTGGCCCTTTAAATATGGAAACAAATATTTATAACGGTAACATTTGATTGGCCCACTCCAAGTCTCCAACGGTAACATCTAGACTGGCTCTTTAAAACACTCGGGCAAGTTCGGGTTGGGCTCGGGCTAACTTCGGGCCGGGCTTGGGCCGGCCCGCTGCCTAAAGAAGGTGGCCCATAGCCAGCACATGTAATTAGTTAGGCTGGTTCAGGCTGACCCGAAGATCAGATCGGGCCGGGTTGGGCTAGATTTTTTTCGGTTGGGTCGGGTCGGGCAATGGGCTTTGGTCCATTTTTCCAGCCCTACATGCTTCATTTAATACAATCACTACATGTAGTCAACAAACTCCAAAACTTGTTTATATATTATATGTTGAAGATCACAATAATACCCTCAAGTAAGTCAAGAGTTAAATAACTTTAGAAATGAAAATTTTCTCTTGATTGATGACGACATAAAAGTTGGTGATACAAGTTTTGGGGTAATGGTTTAGCTTCGTCTCATGTAGAGGAAACATGTGTTGAGTTCGTGAAGGTCATCTATTTTAGGTAATCAACATCCTAAATTACTACCGCGTCCTTGTGGTGTTGGTGAATGCCTTGTTATAAAATCAAAGAGCGAAGATAATTAAGGCTGTTGGTTTTATGGATATCCTGATAATCCACAATACGATTGAGAAGCTCTAGTTAGCTAAAAAATATGAAGAACACCAATTGATTAGGAAAAATAAAAGCTTTTATTGCTTGAAAATGAAGTAATTACAAGAAATCACCCCAAAACCATAGGCTTCTTTTAGAACTATTTCTAGATCTAACATAAGAAAAGAAAATAACCTAAGTTCCCTTATATACTAGGAAACTTAAAAATAATAAAAGAATGGATCTCGAGGCGAAACAACGCCTAAGAATCAAAAATACCGCCAAAGTCGTTCAAACGAATTTACGACTAATTGGTCTAAACCCCAGAAACTTGCCAGTTTTTGTTCGAACGAAAACTCAACTCGTTCGAACAAAATATTGTACTGGGCCAAATTGCAGTAGGAAAAACTAAAGTCCTTTAGACAAAAATACCAGTCGTTCGAACAAAATATGGCTCTGGGCTAAAATTCTAGTAGGATGGAATTTGGTCGTTCGAAAATACCAGTCGTTCAAATGCTCGACATTAATCACCGAATACATCTTCATGAAAGGTGGAAAATCCAACTGGAATGCATTATCACCAATCTTCTTGATTATTAAAAATAGACCATAACGGATAGGTTTGAGCTTCTTACCTTCCCCTTAAGCCGTTCCTTACCCAAATGCAACCAAACGAGGTCGCCATCATGAAAAGTAAACTCAACCCGATGCTTGTCGTGGCGAGCCTTATACTTCGCTTGAGTCATCTTCAACTGAGCTTCAACCACCTCATGAACCTTGCTGATCTTCTTAATGAAATGCTGAACTTTAACCTGCTCATCTTCCTCCTTCCCTAACACCGTCTTGTCGCCAAGACTAAGCGCCAAATCAAAAGAGCTTTGCGGCAAGTACCTCAAAAAAACTTCAAAAGGAGACTTCAACGTGGAACCATGAATCGCCCGGTTGAACATAAACTGAAGATACAGTAAACTACCATCCCAAGTCTTAGGATGCTTAAAGTGGAATCCCCGTAATAAATATACCAAAGTACGATTAACTACCTCTGTTTGCCCGTTAGTCTCCAGATGAAAAGTGGTACTTCTCTTCAACTTAGTGTCCATTATCCCCCATAATGATCTTCAGAAATGCCCCCAAAATTAGCTATCCCTATCGGAAATAATAGAAGAAAGGAGCCTGAAATACCTCTAGACGTCTCTGAAAAATAATCGCGCTGTTCCTTCCCCGGTGGCCGTCTTCTGGCATGAAATAAGAACAATCATCTTGCTGAATCTATCCACCACAACAAACAAATAGTCATTCTTACCCCAGGCCATGGGAAAACCACTCATAAAGTCTATCGAAATGCTTTCCCGAGGTCGACTAGGAACTGGTAATGGTAAGTACAATCCTATCTTCCTATTGGAAGGCTTCGATGTGTTGTATAACGCGCAACCACGAACTATACGAGCAACATCCATCTGGATCTTCGGCCAATAGACATAACGCTACAAATTCAAAAGAGTCTTCTCAACCCCGAAATGATATGCCACCCGGGAACAATATGCCTCTCGAATCTACTGGAAACGTTCCCCACCTTCTGGAATACATAATAGACTGCCCATGTCAATCAAATCATCCTTCAAAACAAACTCGCATGTCTTACCTTGCAGCAACTTCTCATGAATCACACTGAGCTCATTGTCATCGTCATACCCTGAAGCGTACTTAGAATGAACAATCGGCTCGATCTGTATAGCTACCAACAAAACAGAAATAGTTGGTAATGGGGGTCGAGATAGCATATCAGCCATCTTGTTGTCCACTCCTTTCTTATACTTGATTAATAAGGTAAACTGCTAAAGGTACGACATTCACTTCATATGGCGAGCTTGCTAAAGCTTGGACTGCGTAGACAAGAACTGTAATGGTTTATGATCGGAATGTACTACAACCTCCTTCCCTAATAAGTAACTCCGTGAATGCTTCACTAATTGATATAACGCGTAGAACTCTTTATCGTAGGTAGGATAGTTGCGTACTGCTCCTGTAAACATCTCAGAATGGTAAGCAACTGGCCTTCCATCCTATAAAAGGATTACCCCCAATGCATAGTCTGACGCATCTGTCTCGACCTCAAAAGGCCGCTGCAAATTGGGTAATGCTAACATTGGTGCATCCGTAATCTTCCAATTTAGTTACAAAAAAGTCTTCTCATGGTGCTTTCCCACACAAACTATACCCCGGTCTTTGTCAAAGAATGTAACGGTACGGCTATTTGTGAGAAATGCTGAATAAATTTTTGTAAGTACTGACAAGAACCCATATAACTCTTCACTTCCGTCACTGTTCGGGGTTTTAGCCAATTAGTAATGACCGAGACCTTCTCTAGATCAACCTTAAGCTCGCCGTCACTAACAATAAATCCCAAATAGACTAGCTCCCATTTCCCAAACTCGCACTTCTTCCCGTTCAGAAAAAGTTGTGATCACAACACGCCCAACACTTTGCGTAAATGCCCAAGATTCTTCTCCCATGTACGACTATATATCAAGATATCATCCAAATATACAATCACAAAATCATCAATAAACACAGGAAGTACCTCATTCATTAGCCGCATAAACGTTGCCGGAGCATTGCATAACCCAAAAGTCGTCACCAACCACTCAAATAAGCCCTGTTTGGTTTTGAACGCTGTCTTCCAAGTATCCTCCTCCCGGATTCAAACTTGATGATAACCCGACTTCAGATCCAACTTGGTGAAAAACTGAGCCGTCTGTAACTCATCCAAAAGTTTGTTAATCCGAGGAAGCGGATAACGATTCTTCACTGTGATCTTGTTCAACGCTTGATAATCCATACGCATCCTCCAAGACCCATTCTTCTTCAGTACCAGTAACACCGGTGAGCCACATGGTGAACAACTTGGATTAATAACTCCTTGCTCTAGGAGTTTATGTACCTGTTTCTTGATCTTATTAGACTCTGTAACCGAAGTCTGATATAACTCAATATTGGGTAGTGACTCACCATTCACCAATATGATATCATGCTCCACATCCCTCTTACGCGACATCCCTTCTACGCTCAAAAACAAGTCTTCATACTCCTCTTGCAACTCACCTATATCGATTTGTTGCTTAGGAGACATTGCCAAAGTAGACAATATCATAGCCAACGGGCCCTCTTGAACCAGTCGTACCAACAACAAAACAAATTTGCCACTCGCATTAACCAACCTCTTCGCCTGAATCACCGTTACCAAATTACTGGTAGTGATATGTTCCTTGCAAGCATTAATATGAAACTCTGTCCCATCCTTTACCAGATGATACTTACAAGCAGGACGGTAAAGAATTACATCTCGGTCCTAAAGATAAGGGCTACTCAAGATGACTTGACATACGTCCAATAGAACCACCTCACATGTCACTTCATCAATAAACTTCTCAGTAATCACAAACTTGAACGTATACTACTTAGTGATCTTTAACTCTGTGTCTTTCTGAATCCAACCTAAACCATAAGGCTTAGGATGAGCCATAGTAGCCAAACCCATCTTCTTCACCACCACTTCAGAAATTAAATTCTTCTGACTACCTGAATTAATGATGGCCTTGACTAAGCTCTGCATCACCTGAATGCTGACATAGAAAAGCTCTTCCCGACTCACCTCGTCGATAGCTAGAGGTTACTTGAACATTAGAGTAAGCTTAGGATTTGTCTTATCTAAATCCGGAAGATCCACAATCGTTGCGGCTAGTACACGTTTCTCTTTCTTGCCCTTCTCCTCCTTCAGCCGAAGCTCCGGGTGAAGTTTCTAGCATCTATCTAAATTGTGCCCATTAGCCTTATAATGACTACAGATAGTCCCCTTAAATGAAGACCCCTCTCCTTTGGATTCCCTTTTCTGATCAAACTTCCAATTAGCCTTGTACCCTGACTTGTTCTTGTCGTCTTTCTTGTCGTTCTTCAAGTACTTGCCTTCAATAGAAATTGCTTTAACGGTAGCGTCCTCGATATTTCTCACATTAAAGAGCTTTAATTCTCTTTGAATGGACTCCGACAAACCCCCCGTATACTTCATGAATACCTCGCACTCATCCACGTCAATATCCAAAACCAACGCTTGGTTATGAAACTTCGTAGTGAATTGTTGTACGGATTGCCCAAACCTTTGGTGCAAGTTATGCCATTTGTACTATCGCTCATGTTCATACCCAATCGGATATAATTGCTTCCTCACCAAAACCTTAAATTCTTTCCAACTCAGACTTTCGACATCATGTCATTTTCGATAGAATTTCTACCACGTGAGTGAGTGACTTGTGAATTTCCAAGTAAAGAAGCAAATCTTTTGAGCGTTGGAATATTCATTAATGGAAAAATAAGTCTCCAACCTATCCAACCAATTATCTAATTTCTCGACATCGACGGAACCATCGAAAACCGAAATCTTAATCTTAAAGCCAAGACGAAGATTACGCATAGGATTCATTGACTTACCAAACCCTGTATACTTTTTGACGGATTCAACATTACTAGAATCGCTAGCTATCCCCGCATTATCCTCTTCTCCATCCACCGCCGAAACCCTTTTCTTCTTCGAGCAACCTCGCCATTTCGCCGATGTGGAACCCAACGCGAGGTTTGTGTGACACAATTGTTCTACTAACTCCTCTACAGTAGAAGTTAGGTCAAAAACTGTTGTTTCTAAAGTTGTGAGTCGATCGTTGGAATTGCTCATCTCCAAATCATCCTTCTTCTTCGAATTAGGTTTGCGATGGATCTTTAACAGACTCACTAGTTTTTCATTTGTTTGCTTGAGACAGTCACGTGTAGAGACCATAAACCACAATCAACCCCCCGAGAATTGTAATTGGAAATCTGATACTACTTAATCTACAAAACGATTGAGAAGCTCTAGTTAGCTAAAAAGTATGAAGAACACCAATTGATTGGGAAAAATAAAAGCTTTAATTGTTTAAAAATGAAGTAATTACAAGAAATCACTCCAAAACCCTAGGCTTCTTTCAGAACTCTTTCTAGATCTAATATAAGAAAATAAAATAACCTAAGTTCCCTTTATATACTAGGGAACTTGAAAATCATAAAAGAACGAATCTCGAGGTAAAACAACGCCTGAGAATCAAAAATACTACCAAAGTCGTTCGAATGACTTTACGACTAATTGTTCTAAACCCTAGAAACTTGCCAGTTTTCGTTCGAACGAAAACTCAACTCGTTCGAACGAAATATTGCTGTGGGCCAAATTTCCAGTGGGAAAAACTAAAGTCGTTCGAACGAAAATACCAGTCGTTCGAACGAAATATGGCTCTGGGTCAAAATTCCTGTGGGATGGAATTTGGTCGTTCAAACGACTCTCAAGCTCGTTCGAACAACTTTGATAGATTTCCAAATTACCCTAGATCCTCCTGGATCACCTGACTTAGTAATTTTTGCCATAACACCCATGATTTCAAGTACATATATCCTTGGGGGCAACCCCAAAAGGCCGAAATCATCGGTTCGACCTAAATATGTACGAAGTTATGACATTTTTGCAATGTAATGTAGGAAAACAGAGAAGGTGCGGTAACTTGCAACTATTATATATGGGTCGATGAGTTGGTAATGTGTCCATATGGGGAGGGTCCCTGCCGAATCCATTGGGTTAAAGAAGATCCTAATGCTGACTTGCGCTACTGAAACTATCCAAAGTCTATTATAATGGAAGAGGTATTGTCAAATTTTACAGTCGTTACTGTGATTTTTTTCTCTTAATTTACATATACTCATTTAGTTTAATTTAATTGATGTGTAGACCCGTACATACAGGTGCAAATCCTTCAAATGGACAAACAATCTTTATAACAATGAAGGATTGCGCCTTGACGAGGTAGAAAATGGTGTAAAATATGAAATGAGCTTACTACCAATTACTTCTAAAGTTAAAGTACATGACAAGTTCAATGGAAAAAATTAGTAATATATAAAGCAAGGAAACTAGAGGTTACATTTTGGCTCATGACGAACGATTAGGTGAAATGATTGAATTTCGACTAGCCCTACTGTCTAAAATGGCACCTACCAGCCGAACTATATACTAGAAAACATTTCCTGACCAAATAAGTCATTCTGCCAAAAGCCCAAATTAAGATGTAAGTGTAGGAATAAAGTACTATCAATTATGATCAATAACTTAACATTGAAGATTAAATTAACCTCTTTTCCCGCTCTCTATTTAATCACCTGTTCTTGAGTAGTCTTCCCTAAGATTGGCTACAGACCTCAATGGGATGGTTTTCTGTGTTGTAGCCTCTAAGAGGGACTTCCTCTCTATTTAACCTGATAGGGTTAGAGTGGTCTTCCCATTATACCCTCAAACCCTAATAAAGAGTAACACTAGGTCCCACCTACCTTAACTTGGTGTAACAATTAGGCACAACCAATAATACCTATACGACCTATTAACATGTGTGCTCGTGAACCTGGAGAGTAGTGCCGGTATAGATGGAAAATCCAACAATCTCCCACCCGGCGCTAACTCGATTGTAAGAAAAATAGTTTTAGCCTGATTCACGGCTTTTTATGAAAAGCGGATGGCCATCATTGGTTTTAGAAAACTACACATGATAATTTGTTGAAGGCAATGCTATATCGAACTTGACTGTCACTCTACGACTACAAAGATGGCTAACAAGATTCACAGACAAATTTTGGTCAGGCCTTTGAGCACATGCCTAATTCATATCGTGGACATCAGGCTGGCAACCTTAATATCTTTCAAGTATAATTTTTTTACTGGTGGAGTTTAGTGTATGAATGACAAATGTACACCTTAATGATGTGCTGGTACATTTCCATTAATGTCCTGTAACATGTATTTACCAGACACATGTCATTTCAATACTTAGACAAACTGTCATGGGAAGACCATCGCTCATACTGAAATGAAGGCCAAATGATGTGGAGCCTACCCATATCCAGCGCAAGCAAACTTGAGAAACCTTTCAGTATTCTATAGGCACTTGATACTTAGATAACTGTCATATGATGAAATCACTCGTATCTAAAACTTTATTGTAATTGCATAATTTAAACTAAATATGTGCACATATAATAATGGATCAAATTATAATAACAGCTAAATAATCAAAAATCAAATCTGAATGTCGACCAAAACAATAATCGGGAATAACTCCCACATGGATAAAGAATCATAATGCAGTAACAGTAAATAAATGAACAACTACTCCCACACAAAAGAATAATCCTTAAAGAGACTCCAGTAATCCCATACACGTAAATGTCCTCTGAAGGATGGTATCGAAAGTCCCTTAGTTAGCGGATCAACAATCATCTCTAATATCAACAAATGAGGAATCTCGATAATCTGTTATTGTACTTTATCAATGACGATGTGATACTAAATGTCAATATACCTGTTATCCATAGTCACGTTATCATTCTTAACATACTTGACGACTGCCTTATTATCATAAAATACTCGTAATGGTCTAGAAATTGAATCAACAGCCTTCAGCTCATAAATAAACTGCTTGAGCCATACAGCCTGTCGAGAAGCCTCATAACAAGCCACATACTCTGCTTCCATAGTCGAGGAAGCTACACGAGACTGTTTGACACTTCTCTACAAGATAACGCCATGGGCAAGCATAAAAACATAACCAGAAGTAAACTTTTAGTCATCTCTGTCCCCTGTAAAATCTGAGTCAGACTAGCCCAAGGCCATGAGCTCATCTGATCTCCTATAAACCAGCCTATAATCTCTAGCCCTCTTCAAATAGCGAAGAACCTCCTTGGCTGCCTGCTAGTGAATAATGGAAGGGTAATGTTGGTACCTTCATAACATCCCAATAACAAAACTGATGTCAGGTCTCATACAAATCATGCCATACATGAGGCTACCAACAACTGAAGCATACTCCATAGCGAGTTTTGATGAAACTGTCTCATGTGGCATCGTCTTCCTAAAAATATCTCCCTTCACAACAGTGACTTCAGCTGATTTACAATCTTGCATACCATACCTCTTTAAAACTTTATCAATATACGCACTCTGTGATATGCCAAGTATCCCTCTGGTCCTGTCTCGCTCAATCTTTATGCCAAGAACATAACTGGCATCTCCCATATCCTTCATATCAAAATGCTGAGATAAGAAGGCTTTCGTCTCTTGAATAAACCGGACGTCACTACTAGCGAGTAAAATATTGTCGACGTACAAAACCATAAATATAAAGCGTATCCCACTCTGTTTGACGTATATACAACGATCCATTTTGCACTCTATAAAACCGTGGTTTGAAACCATTTTGTGAAACTGTAGGTACCACTGCCTAAACGCCTAATTGAGACCATAAATAAAGCGATTAAGCTTGCAAAATAGTCGAACCTTCCCTTCGATCTCAAAACCTTCGGGTTGGTGCATATAAATCTCCTCGCTGAGACGTGCATTAAGAAAAGCTGCCTTGACGTCCATCTGATGAAGCTCCAAATCAAAATGTGTCGTAAGAGCCAAAATAATCCGTAATGAATCCTTCTTCAAAACTGGTAAGAAAGTCTCATCAAAGTCAATTCATGGACGCTGCTTAAAACCCTTCACAACAATTATCGCTTTAAAACGCTCAATCTTCCCTTAAGAATCACGCTTGGCCTTAAAAATCCATTTGCATTTAATTGCCTTAGATCCTTCAGGTAAAGGTGTCAACTCCCAAACAGAGTTGTGAGACATAGAGCTTATCTTCTATGTCATGGCATTACGCTACTGATCTGCAAAACTACTAGCCATAGCCGTACTGAAAGATACTGGATCATCGAAATCAAATAAATCCCCTTCAACTGAATAAAGATGGTAATCTGAAGAAATAGTAGAACGCCTTTCTCTAGAGGATCTCCGAGTAGGAGTAAAAGGCTGAACTGGAGGTGGAACGATAGGAAACTGAATAGGAGCTACGTCGGGGTCTGGAACTGTACTTATCACAATGTTAATATCAGATAAATGCGGAAGCATAACAGTACTGATCGGAATAGCAGTTGAACTCCGAGTCTCCGAACCCTCCTCAAAAACAATCTCTCTATGAATAGTATTGGTTAAGTGGTCCCCTTCCTCTATGAAATGAGCCTGAGCACACTCAACAATCTCCATGGGTCGAGAAGGACAATACAATCTGAATCCTTTCGATCTCTCTGGGAAACCAGCGAAGAAACAACTAACAGTCCTCGAATATAACTTTACGATATTCGGGTTTAATAATTTTGCCTCTGCCGGACAACCCCAAATACGCAAGTGATTAAGACTAGGATTTTTCCTAGTCCAAAGATGATAAGGATTAACAGGAACAGAACGAGAAGGAACTCGATTCTGAATATAGACTGAATAACGTAAGTACTCTCTCCATAAATTCATAGGTAAATCAGTATAACATAACATGATGCGAGCCATGTTCTGATAAGTTTAATTACGGCATTCACAAACACCATTCTGCTCTGATGATCCAAGGGTAGTGTATTGGGCTACAATACCCTGATCCTTTAAATACTTATAGAAAGGTCCCGAATGTTGACTGTTTTGATCGATCTTACCATAATATTCCCCTCCTTGATCTGACCGGACAACCTTGATCTTTCGATCTAACTGTTTCTCAACCTATAACTGGAAAGTCTTGAATACATCAAGTGAGTCAGACTTCTGATGGATAAGAAAAATGTAGGGGTAACATGAGAAATCGTCAATGAAAGTGATAAAATATCGATGACCACCACGGGACGGAATGGGAAAAGGCTCACATATATCTGTATGAATCAGCTGCAAAATGTCAGTGCTACGAGTAGATTCAAATTTCTTGATCTTGGTCAATTTTCCACGAATGCAATCGATACAAGTCTAAAAATCAGAGAAGTCTAAAACCCCAAGAACCCCATCTCAAGCCATAATCTCTAGCCTCTTTCTAAAAATATGTCCTAGTAGTTTGTGCCATAACATCGAAGATTGCTCAGAAACTCTAGAACGTTTAAAAGTAGATGAAGTATTAGCCTCAACAGATAAGCATAATAGAGATGTCTTAAAGGAATGATCAAGAGATAGACGATATAACCCATCAACTAGTAGGCCAGAACCAATAATGGAATCAAGATGAATAATGTAAAAGCCACCATGTCAAAAATTGAAGAAATAACTGAAAGAGTGCAATCGAGAAACTGAAACTAGAGATCGTCTCATCGAGGGAACATAAAAGGTGCCTGTCAAATCTAAAGTAACACCTGTGGCTAAAGCCAAACGAAAAGTGCCAACAAACTCAATATGAAGGCGTCGAGCGTCTCTCGAGAAAACCTTCTCCTCAGGCCTTGCCATCCGTCTGCTGATGAACCCCTGTGGAGAATTTGAAATGTGAACTGTTGCTCCAGAATCTAACCACCAAGAGTTGGAGGGAACATCAACCAAATTTAATTTAAAACAAACATAAACGTACGAGCGCACATTTCTACTGTTGTCATACTTCAGCGATAAAAGCTGAGATAAGTTACTGTACTGTCTTCCCTTGACGGAACTCTCAAACTTTTTCTTAATGACATCTGATTATTCCTTGGAGTAGTAAGAGTCCGTCAAGGTCTTAATATTAGTCAGTTGGTTATGGATCATAGGGTGGGTCCATAGCTGCATGAACCAAAGACTTATTATAAAGAACGTGCCAAAAAAATAAATTTTATGCACGTTGAACTTGATTTGTAAAAGATCTATAACTTGATGTCTTTAATCTTAATCCTTCCTGGGGTTAGGATGGTCGAGTCAGAGTGTATATAATATTTATGGTATAGAATATTTACTCTGCGGGTACATCTATGTATCATCGAATCCCTCCTTTGGGTGGTGATTTGACATACATTGCTCCCAGTGATGATCACTCACGCTCAAGACTAGACTGGCCACGTACAGTTTGACTCGAGATACTTCCCCACCTTTGGGCTGAGGGTTATCCTCATCTCCCCGTACCGTGTAGCCTATCTTGACCCACTAATTAATTATAAGTTTCTTAGCATCCTTTGGGTGGTCTAATTATTTCAAGTTTAATTAGTGCAAAATAGTCTTAATGAGACTGTACAATAGAGTCTCAAAATTAGAAGAAACGTTTAAGTTCATGGATAAAACTCCTTTGGGTGTATTTACCTACTTTATATCCCGCCTTCCTAACGACTACCTGATCTCACTTAAACCCCATTGGAGATCCTTGGGAATAAAAACGCCCTATATACATTAATGATTATCCATGGCGGATGCCAAAAATCTCTTTTTGTCAATTAAGAAGAAACATTAATGAATTTATTGCAGAAGTAATCACGAATGATTTAGTGTAATCCCTTTACAGGGTCATCATATGCTTAATATCCAAGAATAACGAACAGTTCATGCACAACACAAACAAACAAAAAATATTACTGTAAGCAACTCCTCTTAAAAAACAAGAAAAAAAATCATCAAGTTGAACGCCGGCAGACCATTAGTCGAAGCAATTTTGGGGGAAATTACAGTAGCCGAGCACGACCGAAAAAAGTTCTCTAGAACAGCCGGTCGAAGATCAAAACCAAAATGACCGAAATAACAACTCTAGAACAGCCGGAGACTCTCACTAAGCAAATACAAATTTCATGCAAATAGGAGGATTTATTTTTGCCAAAATAAGAATCGATGAAGGGAGAGTCCAGAGGCCATCGCCGTATATAAAACCAGAAGTAACAACTGAAATCATCACAGTTGCCTTCATTTGCTGTTAACTTTCTGCCACACAAACACAATTAGGCTCCCAATGCGAACTCAGATTTGAGTTCCCCTAATAAAGAAACAGATCTCGCTCGATTTCCCTCAAGAACGAAACAAATCTCGCCAATATCCCCTAAGAACGAAGTAGATCTCGCCAATAAAAGAGATGAAGACAATCTCTCTCTCTCTCTCTCTCTCTTGATGCAATGGAGAGGGAGATCAGATGGAGAAAACACTAAAAACAAAATAATAATGGTGGAGTGATAGAGAGAGAGAGACTCGGTAAAAAAAATGTTTTGTCTTCTCTCTCTTTCGGGAAGAGAAAATAACTGTAAAGTAAAATAAGAGAAAACAACTGACAACAAATTTGTTTTGCTTAGCTTTCTCAAGTCAAATTAATCATAGAGATTGTGTACCCTAGGGACTGATACCAATTGTAGGAATAAAATACTATCAACTATGATCAATAACTTAACATTGAAGATTATACTAACCTCTTTTCCTGCTCTCTGTTTAATCACCTATTATTGAGTGGAGTCTTCCCTTAGATTGGCTGCAAACCTCAATGAGATGGTTTTATGTGTTGTAGCCTCTAAGAGGGACTTCCTCTCTATTTAACCTGATAGAGTTAGATTGATCTTCCCATTATACCCTCAAACCTTTATAAAGAGTAACACTAGGTCCCACCTACCTTAACTTGCTGTAACAATTGGGCACAACCAATAACACCTATACGACCTATTAACATGTGTGCTCATGAACCTGAAGAGTAGTGCCGGTATAGATGGAAAATCCAACAGTAAGAAATAAGTTTTCAGTGACCAAAAGCCCAGGCCTGACCAGATTGTATGTTGAACCAACCCGGATTGTGTGGAAGCTCGTCATAAAAAAAGTAAGGCATCCTACTATTAGTCCATGACTCGAAAGTGGCGCTGAAGAGTTAAAATACTGTCTTTGAAATGCCATGAAAAATTGATTGTCGCGGCACCCTAAAAATTGATTGCCACATGTCACAATCGCAAGGATTTTTGTGCCGCGCAGTAACTTGAAATCCAAATAGAAGCTGCCACATGGACTGAACTGCGCGGTATAATTAAATAAGCTCATCACCTACATGTCTCTGAGCCGACTCACAAGTTGAGTTTTGGGGTAGTTTTGCTCGTCACGTACCCAACACTGGGTGGAGAGCACTTTTTGGGATGGTATCGAATCCACCCACTAACTTTTGCAAATGCTTAGAATTTTCTTTTCAAACTCGAGGGCAATTTTTCTTCTTCTTTGGGCATGCTCCTCCTAGTTCCTCGAGAATAGTAATTTTATTTTTCCTAGTCGTTTCGGGGACTAATAGTCCGACCCATCTAGATGATTCTGGTCACATTCTACCAAAATATACCGCCCATCCCAAAGTTTGAGTTCTTCATACACTTTCTCTCTCTCTCTCTCGCAAAGACGCAATCTCAGTGTCTCTCTCCAGATAGAAACTGCCACATGGACTTAATGACGTGACATAATTAAATAAGCTTCTCACCATACATATCTCTGAGCCGATTCACAAGTTGAGTTTTGGAGTGGTTTTGCTTTCCACCCAGCCAACTGCTGTGAGGCAATACCACTCAACCTAGAATTTTATTTTCTTTTTCTTTTTCTTTTTCTTGAGGCTTGCTCTGGTTCCTTGATAACCGTAATTTTCCATGAAAAATATTTTTCCTAGTCGGGTCGGGGACTAATAGTCCGACCCATCTAGAGATTCTAGTCACTTTCCATTAACATATCCCGCCCATTTCAAATTCAAATTCAAATTCAGATATTTATTTATGCCCGTTAGCGAGAAACTCTCTCCAAATAGGTCCCAAAGTTTGAGTTCTTCAAACACTCTCTCTCTCTCTCAATCAGCAACAATGGCGATCGATAAAAACGTGACGGGCAAGACGATCGAAGAGACATACCAGAAGAAGACCCAGCTAGAACACATCCTTCTTCGACCCGATACATACATCGGCTCGATCGAGAAACACACACAAACCCTCTGGGTATACGAACCCACCAACGAAATGGTTCATCGACCCGTCACCTATGTCCCAGGTCTCTACAAGATCTTCGACGAGATCCTTGTCAATGCTGCTGACAACAAACAGAGGGACCCCAAGATGGATTGCGTAAAAGTCGATATCGATGTCGAGGAGAATTGTATTAGTGTTTATAATACGGGAGATGGGGTTCCTGTTGAGATTCATCAGGAAGAAGGGGTTTATGTTCCTGAGATGATTTTTGGGCATTTGTTAACAAGTAGTAATTATGATGATACTGAGAAGAAGACGACTGGTGGGAGGAATGGGTACGGTGCGAAGCTTTCAAATATCTTTTCGACAGAGTTTGTGATTGAGACCGCTGATGGGAAGAGGCAGAAGAGGTATAAGCAGGTATGAAGTCAATTGATTTAGGATTTGTGTATTCATTTTTTTTTATATATGATTTATAATGGTTCATGATTCTATTTGAGTTTTGCCCATAGCTTTGTATACACATTTAATCAAGACATATTAGTCTTGATTAATTATTCTAGGCCCAGGGGTGATCTGAACTGGGCTGGGTTTGACTTAAGACAGAATTTCTTGAAAATGTATTTGATATTTGTTGTTAATAGGACAATGTGATCATCCAATTAGGATTTAACTTAATATACGATGACATATTTTTGGGATTGCTTCTATACTGTTATGAAGGTCTTTTTGAACAACATGGGAAAGAAGTCTGAGCCAACTATAACAAAGTGTAAGAACAGCGAAAACTGGACTAAAGTGACCTTCAAGCCAGACTTGGCTAAATTCAGCATGACCCATCTTGAAGATGATGTCGTTGCGCTAATGAAAAAGCGGGTGGTAGATATAGCTGGATGCCTTGGCAAAACAGTGAAGGTGGAGTTGAATGGGCAACGTGTTCCCGTAAAATCCTTCCTTGAATACACTAATATTTATCTCTCGTCTGCTTCCAAAACCAGGCCAGAGCCGCTCCCCAGGTACGTTATTTACAAGTTGTAGAGATGCCTGTTTATCATTCCATCACTTTAGTTTGATTAACTGGATAGGAACTTCAAAAATTTCAGGATTTCGGAGAAAGTTAACGACAGGTGGGAGGTTTGTGTGAGTGTAAGTGACGGGCAATTCCAACAGGTAGCACTACCTACTTATTTGTCTTAGTTATTTAAAATCTTCCATTTAGAAGAATTATAGCTGATGAGAATGCGTATGCTTATATCAGGTCAGCTTTGTGAATAGTATTGCTACCATCAAGGGTGGGACTCATGTTGACTATGTTACAAATCAGATTGCAAACCATGTGATGAATATAGTAAATAAGAAGAACAAGAATGCAAACCTTAAGGCCCATACTGTGAAGGGTCATTTGTGGGTCTTTGTCAATGCACTTGTTGACAACCCAGCCTTTGATTCTCAGACCAAAGAGACATTGACTACACGCCAAACAAGTTTTGGATCTAAATGTGAGCTATCACAGGATTTCTTGAAAAAAGGTTAGTAGGTCTAATTCGATACTAGTATTTTTACGTCCTTTAATTAATATATGTTTACTTATATGTCCTTTGTACATGCAGTTGCCAAGTCTGGAGTGGTAGAAAGTCTCCTATCTTGGGCAGATTTCAAGCAAAGTAAAGATTTGAAGAAAACTGATGGGGCCAAAAGACACAGGATTACAGGCATTACTAAGCTTGAGGATGCCAATGATGCCGGGGGTAGGAATTCTGACAAATGTACACTAATCTTAACAGAAGGAGATTCGGCTAAGGCTCTTGCTGTAAGTAGACATGCTTCATTTGTTATCACAACCTGTTACGTTTACATGTTAAGTTATATTAATAGAATCCTTTGATAATACAGATGGCTGGGATTTCAGTTGTTGGTCGTAACTATTACGGTGTATTCCCTCTGAGAGGTAAATTACTCAATGTGAGAGAAGCAAGCCACAAACAAATAATGGAGAACGCTGAAATTCAAAGCATTAAGCAAATTATGGGATTACAACATGGGAAGGATTATGAAAGTGTGAAGTCTTTAAGATATGGGCATTTGATGATAATGACTGATCAGGTTAATACAATTATTTTGTTAGTGGAATTTTTAGTGTATTAGTAATTTTTTTAAAGTTTAGTTTTTCTGTGGAGCAGGATCATGATGGATCCCACATCAAAGGTCTGCTTATCAACTTTATTCATTCATTTTGGCCATCACTTCTCAAGATTCCCTCATTTTTAGTGGAGTTCATCACTCCAATCGTGAAGGTCAGTGTGACATAATTATTCAACTTTTGTAAGTTTGTTCAAGAAAACCAGTATCTTATCTCCTCTCCATATTGGCATGTAGGCAACAAATAAAAGTGGGAGGGTCATGGTCTTCTATTCTATGCCAGAGTACGAGTCATGGAAGAAGGGCTTAGGGGCAACTGCGACTGGGTGGTCTATTAAGTACTATAAGGTCTGGTCTGTTTACTTAATTGCTTTCAAAAATATCAGTTTTGTTGAACCAACATAAAGATTGACCCGACCTTTAAGGTATCCAGGATTTGCCCAAATATTGGCCGACCCATATTTTTGTTAAACCCGACCATTTTGTCTTTGGTTTTCAATTCATGATCAATGTTATGGTTTTCATTTCTTCTGACAGGGGTTGGGAACAAGCACATCCAAAGAAGGAAAGGAGTATTTTACAGCTCTTGACAAGCACAAGAAAGATTTTGTGTGGATGGACGAGCAAGATGGTGACGCAATTGATATGGCATTTAGCAAGAAGAAAATTGAAGCAAGGAAGAATTGGCTCCGACAGTTTAATGTGTGAACTTTGGCCCATCTGCATTCTTAGTTCCAAAACAATTTTACAGGGTTTGGACCTCTTACAAGTTTTGTTTTTATTTTGGCTTTACAGCCCGAGACTCACCTTGATCAGAAGGAGAAACTTATCAAGTACAGTGACTTTGTGAACAAGGAGCTCATATTATTTTCAATGGCAGATTTACAAAGGTCAATTCCATCCATGGTTGACGGCTTGAAACCTGGGCAGAGGAAGATTCTTTTCTGTTCATTCAAACAGAACTTTACAAAGGAAGCAAAGGTTGCTCAGTTTTCTGGTTATGTTACGGGGCATTCAGCATACCACCATGGTGAACAGAATGTTGCAAGCACCATTATTGGAATGGCACAAGACTTTGTAGGCAGCAATAATATCAATCTTTTTCAACCCAATGGTCAGTTTGGCACCCGACACCAGGTACAATTGAGTTTTTTCCTCTTAAAGTTAATTGCGTCCTTTTACGTGTTCTATCTTATTAGTATCATGCATAATATATTTCAGGGAGGAAAAGACCATGCAAGTGCTAGGTATGTCTATACCTGCCTTTCTCCAATTACAAGATTATTGTTTCCTAAGAACGACGATTGCCTTCTTGACTACTTGAATGAAGATGGACAGTCTATCGAGCCAACCTGGTCAGATTTCTAAACTTGAAGCAAATTATCGTAATGTTTAGAGAGACTAACATATGCTGCAATTTAGGTACATGCCGACTATCCCGATGGTATTAGTCAATGGTAGTGAAGGTATAGGAACTGGTTGGAGCTCATACGTCCCAAATTACAACCCAAGAGATATTGTTGCAAACATTAAGCGCTTATTAAATGGAGAACCAATGGAACCTATGGATCCCTGGTACAAAGGTTTCAAGGGAACCATAGAGAAAACAGCAACAAAAGAAGCTGGGGCAACCTACACTATTAGCGGGATCATAGAAGAAATTGACGAGACTACACTTAGGGTCACGGAGCTTCCTGTACGTAGATGGACTCAGGATTATAAGGAATTTCTTGAGTCTATTATGACAGGGAATGAAAAGATAAAGGAACCATTCATTAAGGTAACGTAGTCATATAACTTCGAAGTTTCCAGGAGGGTCAGATAGTTATTGGGAGCTTGTTTCATTGATGCAGGATTATAGGGAGCACAATGATGACACAACTGTACACTTTGAGGTAATCATGTCCGAGGAGACCTTGTTGATGGCAAAACAAGAGGGTTTAGTGAAGAAATTCAAGCTCACCACCTCAATCAGCACAAGCAACATGCACTTGTTTGATGCGAAGGGGGTTATTAAGAAATATGATACCCCTGAACAGAGTAAGTTTTGACTTTGTTATTTCATTCACTGAAGACTGTATACAGATATTGATAACCCATTTGTGCTCCATTTTTTTCTTCTTCACATTACAGTTCTTGAAGAGTTCTTCCATATTAGGTTTGAACTTTACGTGAAAAGAAAGGTTAGTTGGTGGTCCTAAAATCTATTCACTTGATTTTTCAGATATTTTAGTGAAGAATATAATTATCTGTGTTTTCTCACAGAGAGTATTATTAGAGAATCTCGAAATGGAGCTTTTGAAATTAGATAACAAAGTCCGATTCATTCTTGGAGTGGTGAAAGGGGATATCATAGTTAGCAACAGAAAGAGAGCTGAACTTTTCCTCGAGTTGAAGCAAAAAGGTTTTACTCCAATTCCAAAGAAGACCAAGAATGTTGAAGCTGTTGTTGCTGGAGAAACTGAAGGAGAAGAAAATGAAGAGCACAGTGATGTGGCGGCTGTTGGCAACAAAAGTGTAAAGGCCAGTGATTATGAATATCTATTGTCGATGGCTATTGGAAGTCTGACTCTCGAAAAGGTTCAAGAGCTTTGCGCCGAAAAAGATAAGCTGACCGATGAAGTCGATGAATTGAAAGGTTCGACTCCGACGTCTTTATGGATGAGAGATCTCTGTGCACTAGAGAAAGAACTTGATGTATGTGTTCAAACTTATTTGGTCCTTATATTTTTTATGTCCTATTTTAACTATTACTAATTTATCGTCTTTAATAATTAAGGGGCAAGATATAAGTGATGTTGAGGCAGAAGTGGCGAGAAAGAAGTTGAAAGGCATGGTAATGAATGAAGCTGGGATGAAGGGCTCTAAACAAGTGAAAAACCCGAGAAAGACTAATGCAAAGAAGACTAACAATATTGTCACTGCTGCTGATGCTGTAGAGGAATCTGTTATGGGTAAGCTTGACCTCATGACTTTTTATGCCAAATATATGTCTGTCACTCAACTTGAATTTTCTTTTTTGCAGTAGATACTATTACAGAGGTAGTGAAACCCAAAGGTAGAGGTGGTCCAAGAAAAGCTCCTATTAAAAAGGTATGTGCTCCTTCACTCGCTCCATCTTATCTATATATCTTTGTGTCTCTTTTCATTTACTGAGTTTTTCGTTATTTGGTACAGAAGGAAAAACCTTCTCTGGTAGACAGTGATGAAGATGATGAGATAAAAGAATTAAAAGACCGCTTGGAGGCATATAATCTCGACTCTTCCCCTGAAACTGGAGTGAGTAAAGCGCCAGCCAAGAAGAAAGAACCAAGTAAGAGGGCTGCAGCAAAGAATCCTCCATTAACTCGTACAGAGGTATCAGATGATGAAGATATGCAAACAATCCTCGAAGAGAAAGATGACAATGACTTAGAGTTGGTGCCAGAAATTGTAGTAAATGCTATAAGGGGGAATAAAGGAGGTAGAAAACCTTCAGCAGCAACAAAGAAAAGAGGACCTGCGAGCAAACAACTTTTGGGCCAAAAACTTATCACGGATGTGTTGGAGCCTATCGAAAAGGGTAGGGTCTCACCAATGAAGAAAGTAAGGAAGATGAGACCATCTCCTTTTAATAAAAAGAGCGGTTCGATTCTAGAAAAGAAACAAGTAGCGATTTCACCTATGGGAAGTGACTCAGCCTCAGCTTCTAGCAATGAAGTAGCTGCTGCTCCAAGGCAAAGGCCGTTGAGGGGGAACAGACAGGCAGCTAAGTATGTATTGAGTGATTCAGAGCCTGAAGATGGTTCTGATGATTCTGACTTTGATGTAATTGAAGTATAATTGAACAAAACTGAATGGATTTTCAGTGAGAAAGTACTTTTCTCCATTGTATTCTAGAGTTTACCACTGAAATTAAAAGTTTCAGTAAGTTTGTAATTTGAGTTTTTTTAAATCACAGAACATTCTGCATCCATTTGATAAAGTTGTACATTAAATTCACTTCATATAAATCCCATTAATGATTTAATGTTTCAATACCAACTTAATGTGGAGGTATGGAAGTGATTTCCACCTTAGGACCAGCATAACCTTGATGAGATGCACTAGCTCCTGATGTTAGTCGACTTGAGGGTATGGCAAGTATAGGTTGAAGTGGAGTTATTTGAAGTTTGGTTGAAGTGGACTTGAGGGTATGGCAATATAATACTAAAGTTCATGAACAAAATGAGAGAGAGAGAGAAAAAGAGATATATTGATTCATCGGTAGTTGTGTTCTCTGTACATAATACAGAGATATATATAGGTAACCCTACAACATAAGTTATAGAACATATATATAGGTAACCCTGCAACGTAAGTTACCTAATCTACTCAAACTCTCCCCGTACTTTAAACAACCCAGGCAATGTAAAGCTCAGCTCAGCTCAACTTTTAAGTTTTATAGAATTCACATACAACCCACATACTTCCACGAGCCTAGGGTAACTCCATCTATTCGTCACTCAAAGAATTACACTTATCGGGAATCTGGATATCTCACTCCATCTTCAACAGCAAACTAAGGAGAAGCCATTTTACCTCATGCCAGTGTTGAATGCAAAGTCAAAAAGTATCACATATCAAAGCATAAAATATATGAGACAGCAAAGAAGAACTGCACTTGCTAGGGTCTGGACACATTCCATCCACTTCAACAGCAAATTCTTGGAGAAGCCAAATTCTTGGAGAAGCCAATTTACCTCAAAGGCACATATTGATTATAAATTTGCTAGAGTTGGTGCTAAAGATGTACAATTACAATCCTTAATATGACAGTCTGATGACAACAAACAATATTGATAGCAAAATTTGTCAGATATATGTTAACAACATATTAACAACAGAAGCATAGCACCTGCTGAAAACTATCATTCTCATAATAATGATCACTGACAAACTGCCTTAGAGATGCATATAAATTATAGATAGCTCATCCATGTTTGCAGATTAGGCACCTAACAAAACTTTTAAATGCATTTAAGAGTTGGAAAGATATGAAACGCACAAACAAATAGTTAGTACCAAGAGAAGAATCATTATATTGTAAGGCTATATCATGTTTGCTTTCATGACAAAATTATTCACATCCAAAATGGTTCATCACATAATCTCCCAATTCAAGTAAACATTTCACAAATTCTGAGTAACACTTGCACATTCTTCACTAGTCAGAACGGGATTTGACAATGAAGTTTTGGCGACTGATAGGGTTCATCACCACCGGGGGGCCTGCTGTACGTGGCCATGCCTGAAACTTCTTATCAGTTTCTTCACACCATTCTTTATCCGTAATCGTCTTTGGGGTGGTGCCTGGTTTCAACAAAGTAATAATGTAACTCCTAAAGATCATTGCCGGTGAAACCAATGTCTAAAACTTGGTATTCACCAGTAAACCAAAAGGTTGAAAAACATGTACGGTAACACTATTTTGGGATACTAACAAATATTTGCTGAAATTATCTTCTTATATTGATAAATGCCACTAACCGTGATCTAGTGAAGATAATGCATTTTCTATATAATTAAGTGGCTGATATACGGCCATTTTTATATATATATCAGCACTTTAGACTGATATATCAGTTTGCCTAAAAGAGTGACTGGTATATCATATATTGTATGCTTTATCAAAACTTTGGATTTATGATAAGAATATCATACAGTATTTTTCAACAATGTTGGAAATAGCGATCAACATAGTATAGAGCAATACCTCCAAATATCTTCTTGTCGGATATCACAGTGTCCACAGCGTAAGCAATTACAGTAGCTCCTACCAGAGAACCAACAATCTTGAGTGCCATTCCCATTGTTCAACCTGCAATACATTCAGATCACAGCCGCAATAAGAAAAACAAAATCATAAATCATAATTAAATATCCATAGTTTACTCTCCAAGTCTAGAATATTTGAGAATTTTAGCATGCTGTAGAAGTATATAGAATATGCGAGAAAGTTTAGCATGATGTATTGTATCAACTAGATTTGGATATGAAACGTTTGGTGGATATAATGGTTAAAGAAGTTCCCCATTTCTAACATTAAATCAAATTATCACTACTATAAATCAAGTTGAATATTTGCCATACTGCAGACCCAGCAATACTAAACCTTAGCAAGCACTCCAACATCAAAGTGGGGTTTAATTTCACACTTATCACAAAAAGACGCATTACATGTTGACCAACTCAGTAGCTGAATAATAAACATTACCTGTAAGACAATTCAATGGATTCACACCAAACTTAAAATGTACGCCATTTATTAGTAACGAACCTAAAGATGTATATATCGGTTAGTTCGTCTTCTTCCCCTTAAATCAAGTGAATATCTTTATGTTACGAGGAGTGCAATGTGATGGTTAAGAAATTATTGTGGAATTAATTCGTTTCAGTCACACCTCAAGACAATTTTCAATGGGTTGTTGTTGGTGATTTTTACCCTGTAAGACATCCACATGAAAAAAATTGCAGGTAGAAGTGCCAATGTGCAGTCTTGTTAGACTTTAAAGCTATGATTCAGAGCTGTGGTCCGTTGGATGTTGGTATTAATGGCTCCAAGTTCACTTAGAGTAATGAAGAGATGGGTGAAGATAGAATATGGGCAAGGATTAATAGAATACTATGCAATGCTGTCTGTGTCAAGAAGGCTCATGCATTAAAAGCTCAAAATTTAGGAAGGATCTGTCTTGACAATGCCCAAACACTGATGTCTCTTGAAAATGAGAATTATACTGCCCAAAAAATTCAAGTTCAAGAAAATTTGGACTCTACGCAGGCTTTCTGCATTTTTTAGAGAAGTTTGGCCTGAAGGGGTGTTTGGCAGTGGTTTATCTTTTCGGGCTAGTTAGATCAAACTGGTAAAAAAAAAAACACTCAAGAAAGGAATAAAGAAGTGTGCGGTGACGTAGAAAGAAATCTCAACTTCATTAGATACGCAATCCTGATTTTGCAACTAGGGTTACAAAGTAGGTGGGATGAGAAAGTACAAGAGAAACTATTAAAAGCCAAGAAGGGTCGTTCTGATTGTTGCTGCTACAAGAAGAATTGTGGAGAGAGAAAGCAAAAATTCAGTGGCTTCAGGCAAGTGATGCAAACACAACCTTCTTCCACAAACCTGCTACTATTTATAAAAGAGCCACTAGTATCTTTCTTTCACACTTGCAGATGGAACTGTGACTTTGACCTAAATATGATATATGAGGCCATTCTAGCATACTAGAAAGATGTTATCTCTGCTACCATGCAGTAAGGGATTAGCTGTTAGACTGCATACCTAACTTGGTGAACGACCAGGATAGGGATATGCTTTTAGCTAACCCTGATCATAAAGAAATCAAAGCAGCTCTTCAGAGTATACCTTTGGATAGCTCTCCTGGCAGTGATGGTATGACATCTACATAATTATCTTTTTTAGTATGCTGGACATTATTGAAGATTTGCATTGGTCCCTCGTACACTATTTTACCCTGACTAGGCTTTGCTGACTATTAGCCTATCAGTTCGTGTCCAGTTGTGTATAAGATTTTTGCCAAGATAATTGCTTTTAGAATTTAGACTAAAGGTGCTGTAGCTAGGATTAATCTCAAAGCTTACAACGAACAGATATTAATGAGAACATCAAATTGACCCTAAGAACTGGTAAAAGACATGAAGAGGAAGGGTAGAAGCCAAAAGGTGATGATCACAGTTGATATGGCTAAAACCTATGATTGGATGAATTAAACCTTCCTTAAAGCAGTTCTTTTAAAGTTTGACTTCTCGAAGAGATGGGCTGATGTGATCGGTCAGCGTGTAGAGACTCCTCACTTCTCAGCAGTTTTTCAAGGTGTGTACAAATTTTCCTTCAAATCATCTAGAGAGCTTAAACAAGGTGATCCGCAATCACCCATGGTTTTTGTTCTTGTTGAGGAGGTGTTATCCAGGGGTTTGTTTATGTGGTTTCAGGATGATAGGAGTGGGCACTTTATAGTGCAGAAGGTGTGCTCCTGTCACACACTTACTCTATCTACATGACTTCATTATTTTCTTGAATGAAAACCATTCATCAATTAGCGGACTGAAAACTTTACTAAGAAAATATGGAGCTATGTCTGGTCTAGGGCAGAAAAAGGAATGTATTTCAGTTCTGCCTTCCCCTTTTCACGGATCGGGTTTCAAGTTTTTCAAAGATGAAATTATCAAATCTATGATCCTAACCAGATCCATTGACACCCCTATTCTGGTCAATTGGTTAATAATGGTACTTGCATCATACTGTCTCTGAAACAAGGAAGCAGATCATCCAAAGAAGCTATAGCTTTGGTTTAAAGCCTTTTCTCTTATGTATCTTGGGGGCCCAATTCATTGTGGTGGCGTGAAGACTGCACATTTCAGGGTCTTCATTGTCAGGGTACAAAGTGAAATTCAAGGATGGCAAGGGAGGTTTCTTACGGAAGGGGGAAATGTGGTTCTTGGTGCTCATGTACACTCGATGCCTGTTCATTTTTATCTTGTCTGGAAGTTATGAAACAAGTATTACGTTACCTTAAGAGGATCTCTCTAAATTCTTTTAGGGCAACTTCAAATGCAGGAACGCGAAGAAGTGGATAGCATGGGATTGGGATACAGTGTACAGAACCAAAAGAGAAAGGGGCCTAGGCATCAGAAGTTTAGCAGAAACTACAAGAAGTTTCTTCATTAAAAAGTGCTGAAACCTCGAGCACAAATCTTTTCTCTGGTCTTCTATTCTTAGGCGGCAAATATTTCATTTGTGAAACTTCAAAAGAGATCAATGACAACTCATCTAGGCCTTTGTTTGAAATTGTAGAATCTCATACAGCCCAGTGCCTGGATCTTGGGAGAAGGCAAAGTGGATTTTTGATATGATACTTGGGCTGGTGAGAGCAAACTAATTCATATGGTTGGCGTACAAACCGATTGGAGAATTCTTTTCAAAGATATCATTAGTACAGATGGTAACTTGGATAGGTTAAGTTAAGTGTGGACATGCCTATTTTATGAAGGTTTTATTTGACTCATAGATTCTCTCTTCTTATGATCTTGACAAACTTGTGTGGATTTTTGCTAATGATGGAAATTTCAACATAAAGTCAGCTTGGGAAGTTAGTGGAACCAGAGGTCCAGTGGTTATGCATTCCGACTGATTGGGCACAGCGCCATCTCATCCAAAATACAAGTGTTCATCTGAAAATTAAGGCATAAAGCAGTGGCAGTTCGACTCCGCTGTACAGTCATGTCATAATCCTAATGACTATTGAGAACACACAACATAGTTTCACCGTGACGTTGCTCTAGCTGTGTGGGATTTCTTCAGCAAAGTCGCAGCATTTCACTGAATATTCAACATAGTGTAGCAGCTAGACAGAGAATCTAGTATGTGCATCCTAAGAGTAGTACTCAATTGGGTATATATAAGTATTTTCTCCTCCCTGATCTCGTGGGAGTTCTGGAAAGCTAGATATGCAGCCATCTATGACTTTACTTCAACGAGTTCGGTGTCTATGCAACAAAGAGTTTTGAATGGTTGTAGGGTCTCTCTCTTTCAAGCTAAAGATCAGCATACAAACTTCTTTCATACACAAACTCTCAATAATTGTTCTTGACCAGAGAGTTACTCTTCTGAAACAGAAACCTATGAAGCTAGTGAAGTGGATCGAGGCCCCCACTGGGTTCTTTAACAATGATGGGTTATTTTGCTGATCCTAGACCAAGTGGTGTGGAAGGGATTGCCCGAAATTATAGCAGGAAGTTCTTTTTTGTCTTTGGCTCTTTGCACAAAACTATGTTGTGGGCACTAACACTTGTGCTAAGTAATTGGCATTTCTTCACGTCTGTACTAGGCATGGTTGTTTTCCTCCTCAGGTGGACGTGCACGTAAGATATATTATAGATGGGTTTCAAAAAGGCTCCAATATACATTGAAAATCAGCAACTACATGAAAGGAAATTCTTTTCATCAAATTTCTCTTTGATTTTGTTGTGATGCACAAAATAGGGAGAGTGACTCATATAGGGAAGGGAATAATACGTCTTTAGACGGTTTTTCTCGATTTGAGAGCTCTCAACAGAATATATGCTATTAGTCATTAGCCGATGTGCCTAGAAATACTAGAGCTTGCTTCAATATAAATAGACAAGCCATTAGGCATTGGTTTCAAACGCAAGGTTTACTATCCCACACAACATAAACACCCAAAACAAAAACGTAAAAACATCAACAACGACAACTACGCAAACTCAATAAGGCAATAACCTTAACCCCCAGTTCCCAGACACTATCTTCTACCCACCTAACATCCAAACTACTATTTCCAACTCATCTAGGCCTTTGTTTGAAATGATAGAATCTCATACTGCCTGGTGCCTGGATCATGGGAGAACGCAAAGTGGATTTTTGGTATGATAATTGGGCTAGTGATAGCAAACTAATTCATATGGTTGGCGTACAAACCGATTAGAGAATTCTTGTCAAAGATATCATTAGTACAGATGGTATCTTGGATAGGTTAAGTTAAGTGTGGACATGCCTATTTTCTGGAGGTCCTATTTGACTCATAGATTCTCTCTTGCGATCTTCACAAACCTGTGTAGATTCTTGCTAATGATAGAAATTCCAACATAAAGGCAGCTTGGGAAGTTAGTAGAACCAGAGGTCCAGTGGTTTTGCATTCTGATTGGCTATGGCACAATGCCATCCCATCCAAAATACAAGTGCTCATCTGAAAATTAAGGCATAAACAGTGGCACTCGACTCAACTGTACAGTCATGTCATAATCCTAATGTTTCTAAATGGACATGCTCTTCCAATACTGCTATTGAAAACACACAACATGGTTTTATCTCAAACGAGGTTGCTGTAGCTGTGAGGGATATCTTCAGCAGAGCTTGCAGTATTCCAATGAATATTCAACACAGTGTAGCAGCTAGACAGAGAATCTGGTATGTGCATCCTAAGAGTAGTACTCAATTGGGTATATATAGAGGTATTCTCTCCTCCCTGATCTTGTGGGAGTTCTGGAAAACTAGATATGCAGTCATCTATGACAAGACTTCTACGAGTTCGGTGTCTATGCAACAAAGAGTTTTGAAATGGTTGCAGGCTCTTTCTCTTTCAAGCTAAAGATCAGCATAGAAGCTTTTTTATATACAAACTCTCAATAATGGTTTTTAACCAGAGAATTACACTTCTGAAACAGAAACCTATGAAGCTAGTGAAGTGGATAGGGCCCCCCACTGGATTCTTTAACCTTAACATTGATAGGCCATCTATTGCAGATCCTGGACCAAGTGGTGGGGAAGAGATTGTCTGAAATGATAGCAGGAAGTTCTTATTTGCCTTTGGCTCTTTGCACATAACTATATTATGGGAACTAACACTTGTGCTGAGTTATTAGTACTTCTTCATGGCTTAAAACACGGTACAAGGCATGGCTAATTTCCTCTTCAGGTGGACGTGTATGCACGATTTATCATAGATGGGTTTCAAAAACGCTTCAAAATACTTTGAAACTGGAAGGAAGTTCTCTTCATGAAATCTCTCTTTGACTTTGTTACCATGCACAAATAGGAAGAGTGACTCATAAAGGGAAGGGAATACGTCTTCAGATAATTTTTTTCGAGTTGAGAGCTCTCAACAGGAAATGTTTTATTAGTCATTATCCGATGCGCCTAAAAATACTAGAGCTTGCTTCAATATAAATGGACAAGCCATTTTGTCCATTAGGCATTGATTTCAGAAGCAATGTGTACTATCCAACACAAACACCCAAAAAAAAAAAAAAAGTAAGAATATCAACAACGACAACTACGTAAACCCAATAAGGCAATAACCTTAATCCCAGTCCCCAGACATTATCTTCTACCCACCTAACATCCAAACTACTTTTTCCTAACAGCATTTCTAACATTCCCTTTATATACCTCGATAATTAATACATTTCTATGCAATCGCTACAATACCCAAACATCAGAAAATGTGGGAATCCAATCCATCATTTTCGACAATTCGGGAATTACTGTAATAATTCAAATAAAAACATAAATAATTGTTGATCATTATTGACAAAGCAAGCCCTAATAATGAGAATGACATCTCTTACAACAACAACAAATTATTTTTTAAAAAAACTACAGATCTATCAAACGATTCAAGGATGAAAAACAAAGGGAGATCAAAGATAATAAAAATGAATCAAATCAAATCAAATCATAGAGAGAGAGACTTACAGAGAGGGATGAAGAGATTTGAGGTTTAAAGTTGAGTCTCGATCTTCTCGTCGATTTGAACCCTAATTATCTTGTGATCTGGTGTTTCTCAAGACCAGGGTTTAGATCATACATCCGGCCACTTAGGGGTAAAATCGTAAAAAATAATAATCTGAAATTCCTGGTCGTTTGACTCATTTCCGGTGGAGCCTCACATCGGAAAATTAATCGAAGTCTTCTTTGTAAGTAGAAATTGTGATTTTCCTGTTGGTGAAATTTTGCCGAAATTTGTTTAAATATAATTTTCAGAAATTCGTAGTTTTTCCCGGCACATACTTCTTGTTTCAGCGGCATCGAAGTGGCAGCACTGATGGCAAATGTTTCATGGAACTATTTTTGTGGGTGTGGGTATGTTTTTACCAAATATTGCTAAGACATCTGAAAATTTTCTGAAATTTATTTAGTTTTGGAGAAGTATCGGTGTACAAATTTCCCGAGACGTCACCTCTGAAATTGAAAATTTTCAGCCTTGGATGTTAGCCATATGAAGCTCAAGTAGTGCCCGTGGTTGTGCGGTTATGCACAACCACGCTAATATGAAACGATGCCTTCTGACCTTTTTCAACTGAGGTTACCTTCAATCTACAATCTTTAGTCCATTTTACATTTATACAGATTCATAGAAAACGGCAGAAGATTGCAGATTGCAAATTGCTTCTGTACCATCATGCATCATCAAATATATGACACCTTTGTTGCGCCTACTTCCAGAGACAAAACAGAATATGCTTGAAATTGATCACACGGTATGAAGTTGATTTAGTAGACAAGTCATAGGAAAAATCATTTCTACAATACAAGTAATGAGTAAAAAGTGTTCAGAGAAAATGACAGTGGCGTAGAAAGCTAAACCTCTGGTACTGCGTCGTGTTACAACGCTCATACTAAAACTAACAGGAATATATGAAGCTCATTGGAACTCGGAACTTTCTATCTACAAGGTATGTGTCGTGTTATAGCTAATATGGTTCACTTCTCTGATCTGAATTCCGAAACAAGCAAGTTTCAGTTGACAATTCTCAGAGGCCCTGCCATCACCATTTACTAATCTGAGATTACTGCACAGCTTCAACCCCAAAGTGGATGTGATGACAGGCAAGTAAAGGGGGCCCTGGACCTGCTGGAGCTGGATGACTTGATGAGTTTAGTAATTTTCTTGGATGCTTAGCAACCCCCCACTCTGTACATTTTTCTCCACGTTTTCTGAAAGCTGAAACGCTGCGAACGGGATTCAGTCTTGCCTTGATCTCCCATTATTCCGCCTTGAATTCGACTGTTTAGATATTTTTGTACTATTTGGGAGACTGCAGCCACTGTTGAAACTTGAAGCAATGTCTTTGTTTCTTATGGTGATTAATGACAGAGACTCGGCAAACCCTGAAGAAAGCATGCCCAACTGCATCAGCATACAAAAAATAATTTAAGCTCCTGGGAGGCTTCATATCCCATGCCAGGGGGATATATGAGATAGTGAGGATTAAAATTCACTTAACTTTGGATATGACCTGCATCCATTCACCGTTCACCGTTCACCATTCACCATTCACCATTTATGCATTCGAGTTCATATTGCATCTACCTTTATTTTTTCAGGAAGAATTCTGAAGTGCACCTCTTAATCTCTTATGTATTCTACAAAATCATGAGAAAATAAAACAAAAAAAAAAACGACAAAATATATCCTATTTCTTTGGTCTGTATCTATTCTGCATAGCGAACTCTCAATCTAAAGAGTAGAAGAATGCTGAGGGATGTATGCTGATGCAACCAAAGGAAAGTGCAAATTGAAAATGATGTGAGCTTGTGGCGATCTCAGATAAAACAGAAAACTGCTAAAAGCTAAAAACTTTCATCCAATTGCAATAAACACTGAAAGATGATAAACTTGGACATAATAATTTATCTTGAAGCATACAGAACTCCATAGTAAAATATAATCTGGCTTGAAGCAATGTCATCAAGATGCATAGGAAGGTCATGCATCCAAGTGCTTTAAACAAAGAGAATGCTCAGTAACACATCAAGTTTTTATTTTATTTGCTATCCCTATTCTCAGATTTCTAAAGACCTAAAATAAAACTTCAATAGTCCGGACAATATTGTAATTTAATTCTCTCTGCCACTGATTTCTTGTTCCTGTCTTCTTCCTTAAGAAATAAAAACCAATTTCGTCTTCAGTATGCTCATAATATAGTTTCTCTCCTCCTCACTTTTATTCTGATTTAAGCTGTTTTTCTTATATATTGTCTTCTATAGCGTAATTGGTCACTTTTGTTGTCTATTTGTAAGATCAAAATTACGGTTTTAAATAATGAGGCAAAGGATGCCGAGTATTACCTTTTTCCAGCCTTCCAGGACAATCGTAGTTGTCAATATCTTGTGATACACGATATGTATTTTAAGGTACATATAATGAAAAAGCCAAAGATATGTCTTAGATGCATCTCATTTCACCTGTATCTTATGACACACTTCATAGTAGTGTATGATACACAGTGTGTCTTTTGATACAAGTGTCTAACTATGCAGGGAAACAAGAAGAAGAAAATAAATCAAATGCTAAAATTCTCTTTAATAAAGTTGGCTAGAAAAGTCAAAGTTTGAGTTTCTAGAGGGTCGCTTGGGATTTTAAATATGTGTAAGTATCTTTCTTCATGGAGGCCAAAACCACATGATAGATGGTCATCCATTTTGGAGAAAAGTATACGCTCAACAATGCTAATCGGTAATCATGGACATAATATACCAAGATACTTTACTACCAGGAGAGACTAAGTAGCTAAAGCTAATATATTGCAGAGTTGAGATATGATTCAGTAAAACGCTAGGGTAAGAATGAAATGCGACTTTTGAGAAGGGTATAGACGTATAGTGCTAATAACATGAGATTCGGTGCAAAACAATATATAAAAGCGTAGACCAGTTTTCAAACGAAAAATCTATTTTCCATTAATGAATTAATTTAAATGGAAACTATTTCTAACACAAGTTACGGAGCACACTGTACAGACTCTGGTTAGCGGGATTGAAGAAAAAGACAACTAACCTGAGAAACTAATTGTACAACAGCAGATGGGAGATGAGTGCTGCCTAAGCTCTGCAAAAAGCCCAGAATTACGTACTAAGATTTCGCTTTGCCGCTTCCATTTTCACCAGTAGATCTCTAATATCTGTTTCCATTTTCATCTTCATACTAAAGTAGTCACGATAAGCTCGTTCAATGATTTGAAGTTCCTCAAGCTTTTGTTTGCGTCTTTCCTCTGCCTCAAGAAAGCGCAGCTTTGTAATCTGCTTGGAGTAGTCTTCGTCAATTTTCTCATTCTTAGCAAATGCAATACGTTTAAGGCCTTCAGCTTCTCTTCTAGCATCGTCAGCACGTGTTTGGAACATTTTTGCCTCCGCTTGTTTAATCCTCACAATGCTTTCTAACTCGTCCACTGCGGGTTTCATTTCAACATTATTTTGTATCTCTGGATTCGAAGAGCGTTTACCAATTTGATCCCAATTGAAGTTGGGAGAAGTACTTGCATTTCCCCTGTGAGAGGCATTTTCAGTAGAAATAGATGTCAGCCACATGGCCTCTTGGACAGGTCTAGCAATACCAATGCTGGCTTCAGATGGGTTCTTATTAGATAGCTCCTTCACAGGAATTCGCTCTGAATCATTCTCTGCAATTAAAAAGGGGAAACTTTCAAGGAAAGCATAAAAAAAAAGGTCGCAAAGAAATAAGCTTGGAATTGTACAAATATAACAGAAATATCTGCTACGTATTAGGGTTCAGATTCAAGTGCTCTTTTATTTTTACCTTTCCAAAATTAAGAAACTTCGGAAATGTGTTTATATTAATAACAATCACAAGACCATTTAAGAGTTGTAACGTACCAACACTTTTTCATGGGATTCATGCATAAGTTTGATCAATGTGATGTTAGAAGCATTCACAAAGTAGGTACAAAATATCTAATCAGCAGAACAACTTTGGTGTTTTCCACTGTTTTTTACTTAAAAAAATCTGAAAAGCAACATTTTCAGGGTATGTGTTCTGAACAATGAATTGTTTTCTAGCTTTCTCTAGATTAAATTTGGAGTACAATTTCTTTTTTATGAATAACATAAAAAATTAAAAGCCTCAAAAAAATCAAATATGCACAAAAAGCCAAGAGATAATTATATTTTTTATTTCCTATCTTTAGTATTTACTCTTTTTCTTTTTTGCTTATATTTTTTGAGGACATCTTAACATATTTTTCACCAATTCAGTGTTTGGCTCGAAGAAAATCTACTATTCAACAATACAATATAAATTACTTTATGTTGTTAGGTCATCCATGGAAAAATTATGCTGCCATTTTTAGTAAGTATTTTCTCATTAACTCTAAGTACCGTTACTTGTTCTCCATAAATGGTACTGGCACTTCTTACCTTCGCTGTTTAGAAAGAATGACAAATGATTTCAATAATATATATCACATGCCACTCAATCATAGCCATATCTTCAACTTAATCCAACAAGTGCATTAGCCTTTCCATTCGGATTTAGTCATCACCGTGTATATCACTTCATTAAGCTAATTTCTATGAAGAAATAAATGTTACAGTGACCTATTTAGAAACTCAATCTTAGCCATCTTTTTAACTTAGTCCAAGACATGCATTAGCCTTTTGATTCTAATCTACTCATCAGCGTGCATATCACTGCACTTAGCTGATTTCTATGTAGGAATAGATGTTACAGTGACCCCAACTCCCCATCATCTTCCCTTTGGAGAAAGAAATCAAAGTGTGTGTGATGATGAGCCCCAACACAGTTGACCCTCCTGAATCCACATTTGTTTTCCCATATAAACCTACGCAACAAAAATGTGCCATACTTACCGTTTTCCCTCCTTAATCCACATTTACTCTCCCACATAAACCGAAGCAACAAAAATGTACTATCTTTTCCATTTTCCATTCCAAGTCTAAACAAATAGATAGGATGTTTTTATCAAAAATAGAAAACATAATGGCATTGTAAGATACAAATTACTGCACCAAAAGTACCTAGGTGATAATGCTGCATAATGTTTAAGCCTTAACCAAGATCCTAAAATTTCCCTATCGCTCCTTCCGAGACTGATTACAGGCCATCATATCTGGCCCTCCATATCCATATTATGACAGGCCACTCTTTTGGTGCCCCATAGCTCATACTATGGTGGGACCACTCATATCCATACTATGAGCAGCCAAGGTCCTCTTTTCTCTTTTAATTTGTTCTGAAAAAAATACCAAGGCTATAGTGGTGTTTAAGCCTTGACGGAAGGATCCTAACACGGTGCTAATGTCCAGTGGTTGTATTTTCCTTTACAGAATTATTTAATGGGGTAATGATTCCTTGCAATTCTTCAGATGGCAAGATGAACCAATTTTTTAACCGAAAGGGAGCAAAATTCATGACAAACCAAAAAACTACAACCAAGCAACGTTTCTAAAAGAGAAAAAAAAAATGCAAAACAAATGAGAAAAAATAAATACAACCAACTAAATGCTTAAGGGAAACAAACAAAACGCACTAACAATTACTGGGATATTTGCGTAAAAGCTCAATGCAAATAATGGTCCAATTAACAGAAAATGACCATGGAAAATAAGAGAAACCATACCAGTTAGAAATCCCATTATATGATTGTAAACCTCAGAAAGATTAGATTTATTTTGCAACCTCGCCCTCAACTGTTCTGCCGCATCACACAATCGTTTCCCCCTTGAGTCATTGCTGGCAGAGAAGATCTTTCTGACATATTCAAGTTCCATCGAAAGAGTTTCAGCTTTCCATTCTTTCGCACAAGTTTTGAAGACTTCCTTCACAAAACCAAACATTTCCGAAGGATGTTTGCACGCAACACAATGAAATTGCATCTCAGTTGTTCCTTGAGGCCCACTAACACTCCTTCCATTTCTAATATACATTTCTCGTAACCCACAATCTGTATGGCACCAATGGAGGCAAACATCGCAACCAACCCAACTACACGTATTAGACGCCATGTCAAATTTGGAGCATATTAGACACATACAAGCACTGCAAAAGCCGTTCTTTTGACTGCAAACTTTGCATTCGCATTCGTCTACTGGCAATAAACTAAGACAAGTTAGATTTTTACATTTCATATTCAGGAACACCTCAGCTAGATCCGAAGAAGGGATGTTACCGCCTTTTTGAAGACAATCCTTAAGACCAGTTTTAAAAGCCACCATGATCTCGAGTTGAGCTCGATGAGACTTTAACAGTGCCTCTAACGTAATATCAGATCTGTTTACCAATGCTTGCCGGAAAGTATGCAATTGTCCACGTTTAGCATCATTCACTATTATTTCACAAGCACTCTCCTGAATACGTGATATGGACAATTCAGTCATTTCTTGAATTCTCCCTGCCATGATTTGTATCGGTTCTGAAACTATCATGGCTAAGATCCTCTCAACGAACCCATTCCCAGTTCCACCTATCAAAAGCTGCTCCATCTCCTTCTGGCTACTGCTTCTCACTAAGCTACCACTTCGCTCTTTCTTCGGCCTGCTTTTATCCTTGTTGTGTCCTGATCCAGTTTCACGAGAACCAAAACTGTATATAGATGACTTTGTCTCATTGTGGTTTCGTGATTGTAGACCAGAGACCTGCCTAGAAAGACTCGACTGACGATCCAGGCTAATAGGTATTCCACAAAATTCTTCGGAAGCATTACGATTTTGTTGTCCAAGCACAGGCAATGAATTCAGAATTCCTTTTGAAGCTTGTGGCGCGGGAACAGAGACGGTTCCATTAAGTAATCCTCTCTGATAAATTGAGAGTTCATTGAGATTAGGCTCATTTGAAGAGTTTGATGGCCAAACTCCTTGAAATATAGGACGACTGCCAACAGATTGTTCGCAGTTGTCAAAAGAATTGTGAGTGAGAGAGCAACTAGGATTGTGATTCAACGTTTGAGAACCAGAAAACGAAATTGATGTAGTAAAACCATCAGAATTAGTTCGGAATGTGTTAGACAGTGATTGAACACTTCTCCCATGACTAGGGGAACTGGGGGTAATGTTTGGGTTGTGAGAAGCAAGAGGTAATAAGACATTAGGCAAGCTCAGTCCAAGAGAAAGCTCAAGTGGCTCCATTTTTAGTTTTTCATCTTTATTCATATCGGCACCAGAATGGTTTTGTAATCTTGAGATACCGGGATTAGTAGAGAACAACTCAAATCCTCGACTACTCGGTCCTTCCATCAGCAAATCTCTTTCAACCCATTGACCATTTTCTGCGAAATTAGCTTCTGAGCAAGGGGATATAGCCAAACTTTTACCTTTATCCTTGTTGCATTGAACTAAACCATATATCACGGGCGCTGAGTTTCTCTCCTGAATTTCATTCGTTTGGAAAATCTCGTTCCTTGAATCTGCCACACCGATACCGACTTCCTTAACTTCAAGATATAAACTTTTCTCTTCCACTTTTTGGTCCAAGTCCAAAGGCAGTAATGGCATCCCCTCAATCTTTGTATCCTCGACTTCTTCCTCTTTAGCCTCACGTTCCAATTTATGGTATGGGGAAGGTGAACTCGTCCGAGATTCCTCCTTTAAGCAATCTGCCTTCTCTCCGCCTCTATTATCTTCATCTTCATCAATTTTATTATCTTCAGATTCTAATAACTCTTCTATCTCCCTCGCAACATCATTCACTGTTTCCAACATTCTATTTTTCTGCTTTTCGTCAAAACCACCATCTGTACTAAGCTCTACCTTCTTCACCTTATCAATCTGGTCCCCAGACTCTAAATCCTTGTTCTCCTCGCATTTCAAAGCAGATGGAAGATTAGCTTCAAGTTCAGGCTCTTCTAAGGGTTTAGGTTCAGGTTCCAACTCGCCTTCTTCCATTTCACTACTACTACTGCTCTCTCCAATCACGCTTTCAGTTTCCTTCACCTCACTACACTTTGATTGTTGGCCACCTGAATCCTTTGATGCGGGAGGTGAATTTGCAGTCCCAGTTAAACCCCGCGGCGACTCAAATTTTTTCACCTCAACACTCTTCAAATGCTTGCTCCCTGATTCTTTAGTTACGGAAGGCGACTTCACCGCCTCTCTTGCTCCCCGTGGCGACTCATTCTTTTTCACCTCACTACTCTTCGAATGTTCGCTTCCCGAATCTTTACCTTGAGCCGACGATTTCACAGCTTCTCTTGATCTCCGAGGTGACTCATTTTTCTTCACCTCGCTAATCTTCAGCTGCTCTCCACTGCTAGATTCCTTAAACTGGGGAGGCGACTTCGACTTCACGGCCTCTTTCGATCCCCGTGGTGATCTCACATTCACTCTATCCTCAAACAACACTCGACCTATTCTCCCTGAATCAATGTCGACCCTAACATCTTCCTCCGATTCCTTATCTTTACTTCCACTCCTAAATCTCCGCCACGACGAAACACTCTCCTCTCGCCTCGACCGATCCCTCTCTGACCTAAACCCCTTGGGAAAATCCCTTCTTGGGGCCGAAAAAGTCTCCGACCGATACATCCTCTCTCCGCCACCATAAGAACTCCTCGGCGACTGCGACGTAATAGGGTATCGGTCAAAACTCTTCCTCCTATCAAACCCATCCGAAGAATCATGACTATCTAATCGCTTCCTCGATGACCTCGACACCTCACGATCATCATCACCACCACCACCACCAACACTTCGATCATACGAAGAAGACGAAGACGACAACAACCCTCCGCTTTTCCTCCCAGAATCAGGTTTGGAGTGAAATCTACTACTACTACTACGGTGAGAAGAAGATCGATCGAGATCTTGTTGATCTCTTCTTCCCCAATCTGATTCGAGATCATCATCATACGATCTCAATCTCTTCATAGTACAATATAATTACACGAATATATAAAAAAATTGAACCCTAAGTTCTTACCGATTTGGGGATTTGAAACCCTAATTTGAGAGAGTGAGAGAAGTCTACGGTTGAGTTATCCATCAAGACGGAAGAAGAGCCGAAAGAGGGAAGAAGAAAAAAACAAAGAGAGAGTTTTTATTTTTCGTTTAACCTCCTTGTGATAGAACATTTATTGTAATTTCCCCCTTGAGTATTTGACTTTGGTTTCACAACAATTATAATTTATAACATAGAAATAGCAATTGGTTTTGCCACTTTGCTTTAATGCGACATCACAAACACTCTCTTGAGTGTCGTTGGTTTATGTCTTGATTTCCCAAGCACTAGCCCTACTACCAACTGTAAAGCCTCAATCATTCATTTGCAAAAAGTTATGAAGAATCAACCGTCTAACAAAAGCCAAACAATATGAGATTAGTTAAGCTTTTCTCAAGGAGCATGAGACTGAGAAAGGGGGTGATGACCTTAATTTCAAAAATCCAACTCGAATCAGGCTGTCAAAATAGATCAAAACCAATGCGATTGAGCCCGTGGCCTTTTCATGGGTGAGGATGTAGGTTATAGCTAATCTAGCTACGTTGTACAAGAACAAGCCATAAAGAAGCATTGATTAAGAGACTTGACCAACAAAATTACTATATTCAAATAAAAGTATGCAAGCCCAATACATCTATTGAATCAGGGAGTGATAAATAATATGCCCACTTGCCTGCTAATGACAAAAGAGAACCTGGTTAAATCACTGTCCGTTATATTTTAAGAGAAAAAAAAGTTGATTTCAGTCAACGCAGGGCAGGACTGCCTGCACCAATACAGGACGAGACTCGACTAAAAACAAGTGCAAGAAGAATAGATTCTACCGATACCGTGTCATGATCGTTCTTTTTATGGAGATCAAAATCAAAATCAAAATCAAAATTATCGATTGAGCGCTACTTTTAGGCAACACCAATTTCATTCCGAAGCAACCATCCAATATTTTTACTTTTGTTTAACTTAGATGTTTATCTCAAGAGTCGGCACAAATTAAAATGTTAAGATAAGTGCATCAAAGTTAGTACTACTTTGGGGAACAATGTAGTCCAATAGAAGTAGTGTATTCAAGGGATAAAGACTATTAAATTGCACTGAGGAAATTTAATAACAAAATCCCATACTTAGCCCATAATATATAGGTGGTGAAGTTAAGAACAATATCGGTGTACATCGAGGCTTGGGCCTAACAAATAGTATCAAAGTCGATGGTTCGGTCGGGCGTATAAGTGTATTAACATATCCATCTAATCGTTTGAGGCAGAGCTCAGACGTGATGCTCAAAATAGTCAATTTTTCTAGCATAGATGTGCGGTAGTGGTGGATGGTCGAATAATAACAGTGTTTGATCCAATGTGGAGATAGCTAAGTTCGGTGGTTCAAAGTTAGTCCCACATAGTCCAACACAAGGGAAACTTCAAACTGAAGCTCTCAATTTTCTCATCTATGGCATTAGAGGTCATCGTTCCCTTTTCATAGAGAGTTTGTCTTCTTCCCATATGTAATGACTAGTTTTCCAGTAGGTGGTAAAAAAGTATGATTCAAGTGCAAATAGAAGCTAATACGCAGTAGATTTTACGTGGAAAACTCAGTGAAGTCTGAGAAAAAGTACGGCCTCGAGGAAGGTTTAGATGTAAATCCACTAACTGTTAATCTATTACACTTGTAGAGAAATTTGAATTGTGGGTATGTAGAAAGGAAAATAACTCGTCCATACTGTTGTATGTTCTGCCTGTATTTATAGTCGGCTATAGGCAGTTACAAAAAATATAATATTTATCCTATCTTTAAGGGAGGTGGGCAAACTTCGCATGACACGTACAACGGCTATATTTGACCAAGTATAATGGCTACTGTAGAGAGTCAAGCTCGGTAGTTGTCGATTGGAATGTTCTCGAATTACAATTGAGTACACGATCAAATACCTTCGACATGCTTTCGATAGTTCTTCCTTATCAAATATGGAAAATATACTACTACAATCGTCACATTCTCGATACAATTACTTGTAGTTGTGTCGAGAAAAATATTTTAGGACTTGTGATGTTGACTTTTGTCTTGGAAAAGATGATGGGGGATAAAAATCTCTTGATTCGTGGTGTGAATACAGGCTAATTATCTTTATCGGTGTTGTATATGCGTTGGGATAGATTTGGCTTCTTCTATAAATAGCCATATTTGTTGGAGGAGACGCAAAGTGTTTACTGTAATGGTGAAAACTCGATCTCATCACCAGCAAGATGCAGAGGAAAGTCGTCTGGCCATTAAGGTTGCTGAAGTAGAGGAGCGATACTTGGGCTTTTTTTTTCTTCTGTTTCTAACGTGCTTCCTCCTCGGGGTCCTTTAGATGTTGTAAGGATGTTGCCAGAACATATGGAAGTGGAGGTTGACCACTAGATCTGGTATGACGTGTTTGCGGATAAAGTGCGCGAGATCAATCATCGTCGTGTTGCGCTGAGGTATATTGCAGAGGATAAGATAAGACAAGAAGATATTCTTGTTGCTGGAGGAGTGTTGATTCCATGTAGGCAAGTGAACTATGTGCCATGTTTCAAATGTAATTACATGTAATCATGCTATGTATTTGTTCTCAATGAAATAAAATGTGTCATCATGTTTAAAATGTTGTTGATGTAGAACTTAGTTATGATATTGTGTTGTCGAAGATTATTTAAATTTTGGTTATAACTATCTCGTGATTATAAGAGGTAAATAAAAAGAAAAGATATGGCGAGGGTTTGCAAATAACAATGGCTAGGTGCTTACCTCCAGGTGATGTATTAAGTTATAAGGAATTGGATATTCAGTCTATTTTTGTGGGTTTAAGAACTGTATTTGAGAAGATGGATAGGACTAAGGATGTTGGGGTGTATCTAGATGGTCTAGAGAAACAATGTAATGGTATGTTATCTTTGAGGAGGGAAAGAGTGAAGGAGTTCGAGAAGAGGCGTGTTAGGCGAATAAAAAGGAAAATTGCCAAACAATTAGGCGAAGGGTCTCGAGGTGGTGCGTCGAACCGTCACGTGGGGCCTATAAATACCCCTTTGTCTGGTGACGGTTCACACTATTGGTTTTCTAAAAATTCAAGAGTTTACTCTGATTCTTTATGTTCTTTACTTGTAAACTATTCCAATATTGGTACCGAGCTAGAAGATCTCTGTACTTATTGAGAGGGCAAAAGTTGCGAAGGAGAAAGATTTGGAAGCAACTCGTCTTCAAGGTTAGTTTTTTTTGCCTTTCCTCAATTATCTTGTTGTGTTTGATTTAATTATGATTTGAATGAAACCCATTATAGGTTATGATTTTATGTATGTTGTGCATGAATAAATTGAAACAAAATTGGGTATTGCACGAGTAATTGTAGTGGCGATCTGTTTTAGGGTTTGGGTATGATTTTCTGGATTATATGTGGAGTTGGTTGAATGTTGCTGTTAGAGCATGCATTTTGGACCAAAATGTATGTGCATGTATAAGGATTGGTGGTTTCTTGATTATCATGGAGTTTATGGGTTTTATTCGCCATGGAGGATACAGTGTTAAGTTTAGAAGGTGTATTGGAGGTCATGGAAGAGATAGAAGTTGAAATATTATTGTGGACGGAGTGAATATGGTATTACTGATTTTTACGTTGTACATTACCTTAATTTATGCCAGAGATATCGGATTTTTTTTCCTCCTTTTTTGGCGGGAAACTGGGCGCCATTTTCTCTGTTTCATCTTCGAGAAGAATTGTTGAATATACCTATATAATAACTTCGAGAACATAGATAAGTAGTTAAAAAATTGTCGATAAAAACATAGTCGATATAAGAACTTTAACAAAGTTGTTTTGTGAAATTATTCGAGAACAAGATTATAACATATATGATGACCTGTTGGAGCATAAGCTTTGACAAAGCTTCATAATATTGATAAAGGATGCTCCTTAAATGTCAATGTGGCAATAAATTTAGATTAATTTGTAGTACAAAAAATGATGTATAGCTAATTTTAAAAACTATGATTTTCAGGTTCGAATGGCTGAACAAGTTGAAAATACTAATCTTCCTGATGCAGTTATAGAAGGAGCTATGTTTAATGTTGTTGATGTAAAACCCATAATTATCGATGTTACCACTTATGACAGGAGTTGGGTAAAAATTATAGGGTTGAGAATAAGGGTGGTGATAGCTGTGGGGAGTATGGAGGAACTAGGGCGACGAATGAAGTCGTCTCGTGCTCTGATGCTGTGAGGTAAGAGGTCGATGAGGAGAGGACTAATACAGACATCAAACTTGATCATTAGACTAGTGATCGAGGAGAGGGTACTGGTGGGGGCAGGGCAATAGGTTAATATGATGTAGATCTCGATGAGGATGGCGAGTGCTACATGGACGGTGAGGAAACCAGTAAAATTTTAAACTTTAAAAAGAAGTATGACATTCCTCAGGATGTGAGAATGAAGGAATATTATGGGGAGATGATTGATCAAGAAATCCCTATGGATGGTATTCTAGTTCATCGGGAACAGATTAAGAAATGTTTGAAATTTCATCTTCGAGCTGATCAAAAGAAGTTCTTGAATTTCTTCGAGGTTTCCCCAGGTCAGTTGTATTGAATGTTTGACTTAAAGATAAAGGAGAGCAATTGATTTATGTGGATGATATGTTGGTGTACTACACAATGAAGCAGAATTCAAGTAAGCTGGGGTATAAGTATTTTACCAGATTTCTTAAAAGGCCGTTGTTGTACAATATGGTATCGACTGGAAGTAAATATTTTGCCGATCGACTTCTCATCTCAGGGAATTATGAGTTCGACCCAAAAGACCCTGGTGAACCTTTAAAGTGGAAATACTTTCACTAAGGTTAGTGGTATATGCTTGTGTGCTTGTATTTTGTCGAACTTATCTTTTTGTATGTCTTAAATGGTTGTACTGTTTGTGTAGCGCTGAAGAAGATCGATAAAAATTCCAAGGTAAAGGAAGATTATATAACTTGAGAACAAATTATTACGGTTGAATTGATTCTCTTATAAAGGATTAAAAGGTAGTAGAGGATTTGTTCAAGGAGGTGAGGTTGAAGAGAGGTCGAACAAAAGGTGGCAAGGTATGCCTGATTGACGGTAAAATGTCAGCCAAAACCAAAAAAACTACAGATTTGAGCATCCCCCTCGAAAACCCCGATCTAAGTGGATATATGACTAATTTTGCTACTGCAGAAAGGGAGGCCCTGCTAAGTGGGAGCTTCAGGAAGGCTGGCTAGAAGAAAAGGGCTGCTACTCTATCTCTTGCACCTGTTCCTTCTTTGAAGAGGGTTACTCAATAACCCCTGCGGAGAAGCAAGGGAAAGAAAAGGCTGTCGTTGATGGGACCGAGATAACTCCTAAAGTTTGACCAGTGAAGGCAACTTCCATACCCCTACAAAAGGCTACAGGGTTGAAGAAGGGCTCTCTCAATTCACTAAAATCGAAGCATGTTAGAAATTTGGTAGACTCAGAGGAAGAGATCTACAAAATTATTGAGGCTTTTAATGCTGGAACGAAGTCTATAGAGCAGGACTTCGATAACTGCTTGGCTGGAGCAGAAAACATCTTTACATTATTCGTTGATGGTTATCGAATGATGAATCAGGTAAGGAATTTTAATGCATTATCTTGATTAATAAATTTAGTCCCTTCATCAAGAACTCATGTTTTGACTATAATACAGATCAAGAAGTTGCTCCTCGATGGGAAGCAATTATTCCTTGGAGGGAAAAACATAGTCAATGAACTCTTGGTATATAAAATATCGAGAAAGAGTTGGTAAGGGAGAAAGAATGGCTCGAAGCTGAGCTAGATAAAGTGAAAGTTGGTGCGGTTAAGTCCAAGGGGGCGGCTATCCGCGAGGCCAAGAGAATATGCGAGATAGAGAAAAGGAAGGAGGTCAAGAAGTTGAAAGCTGATGTGGCTAAGGATAGGGAAGAGGCCCATTGACCACTTTTATTTTATTCTATTGGATTTGTAATGTTTTTAGAAATGTTTTGAATCCTATTGAAGTTGAAAGCTATTGTTAACAAGTCCCATTGACCACTTTTACAAGTTAACCTTAAAGTATTCAAAACATCCCATTAAAATGTATATTTAGAAATATAAAATTCATCGATGGTTAAATGTCAAAGTGAGATGCTTAGAATAGATGTATGTTTAACTACAACTCGAATTATATTTGACGGAGTGGGTCCATGAACGGATTTCAATGTTGATTGATTTGACTGTTGAAAATGTATAGTTCCAAGGTGAAATAAATGTGTTGTTTTGACTTTTGAATGTTGAGGACTATAAGTATCATTTGGTGCTTGAAGTGAGGGTTGTTGTGGTTTAAAGAAATGGTGAAGACGAGATCTCAGGTGCATAATGAGGTATATAGTCGTGTTCAAGCAAAGTATTGGGAAATATATGATCGGTACATCGGCTTTCAGAATGTGAATATCCACCTGGAAGATCATATGGAACCTAACTACGATGGAATGAACGAGGCAGAGGCAAATGATGTTGAGGAGGACTTTCAGCTTTGGTGCCAATTATAATATTGAAGTCCGCCTGAACGTGTGAGTTACATGTGGACTCGTGCGAAGAAGCTGATTAAGAGAGAAGGTGATGCTGCAGCTAAGGATTTGTAATGGAAATTTATAAGTAAAAGATGTAATGGTCGAATTTGTAGTTTAAAATGAAATGAGATTTAAATTTGTTGCTATAATGATGTTGTCGATGTTTTGTTGTGGAAGTTTTTGTCGAATAAATTTTGGAGTTGGTAAATTCTGGAATGTAAGAATGACTAGTATTGTAATTGTAATGTTGACTGAAAGTTTAAATTTGTATTTTTGACGAACATGTGCCCTAGATATAGGGGTTTGTAGATTAAATAGAAATTGGGGGGAGGAGATGAAAGTAATTAATTATGGCAAGGTGTGTTCCTTTGGGTAAAATTTTGAAGTATAAAGAAAATGATGTGCAATATCTTTGCGATAAAATAGGGTGTACATTGTTGAGTACGGATGTCCCGGAGGAAGTTCTTAGAGATATGGAAGGTTTGGAGGTACAGTGTAAGGGTTTATTGGTGTTGAGAAGGCGAAGAGTCAAAGACTTTGAGAAGTGACATGTAAGGCGTTATGATCGATTATTTGAACGGTCGCAAAGTGGGATGGTAAACAGTCTTGTGGGGTCTATAAATAGTTCAGAGGTGGGCGACTATTCATATTTTACAAACTATAAAAAAAATTGTCTAGTGCGAATTCACTGTGCTCGTCACTTGAATCATTGCCAATAATTGAGAAGGAGGAGATTGTCGTGTTGATCGAAAGAGCAAAGCGGGCTAAAGAGAGGGATACAAAAGCAACGCGTAAACAAAGTTAGTAACTGTGATGATTTTTATTGTGTTTATTGCTTGGTTGCATTTGCAATCATTAGTAGATGTAGATATATATTATGTAATTGTAGAAGGAAGTTGTGTAGGGTGAGGAAGATTGTGAGTTATATGGGATACGACTAGGGTTAGGGTTTGTTGACAGAGGTTGGTTAGTGATTATTAATGGTGCTTTGCCAAGGGAAATGGAGTCGCAGTGGTTAATAAAGGGGTTGGGGTGCGAGAGATGTGCGTAATTGGTGGTGAGGGGTGGAAAGAGTGTTGTTTGTGTCGCCGTAAGGATGGCGTGACTGTAGGGGATCAGTTGGGTTTGCGGCGAGAATATAGGGATTTTATTTCGAAGTAGGTTTGATATGGCCAGAATTTGCACCGGAAAAGGCGATATCTGTATGTTTGAATGATAGTGGTTTTGGCAGGAAAACATTGAAGTATTTTTGAGAACTTTCGCGATTCCTGAAATTGGAGCAAAACACACATTAATGAACTATTCGTTGTTTATTATTTAACAAATAAAAGATCATTGAGAACTGAACGTAGCACAGTAATCGATGTATATGATTTTAGGAAAGAAGTCATATGAGTTGTATCGAGAACTGCATGTATTAAAATGAACTGTTATAATGATAGTAGCAGATAGTAAATTGAGAATGATGTGTTGGAGAGTAATCTCGACAACTATACGAATATGAATATATGAACCTATGAACATATATATGTATAAGATATGATAGATACTAACTGTGGTAAAAATATGGAATCTGATTTACAGGTTCTTTAAAATGGCTGAACCAACCCAAATTGATGATAAAGATATATACGAGAATCTCCAAGACGTAGTGCCTCTAATGATTAATGTAAGAACCTGTGTACAATAGTTGGGAGGTAGATATAGTGTGGGGTCTAGTAGTGCAAACATAACTAGTGTGGACCAGTATAGGGTGGCACCTAGGTTAGTCAAACTTTTTGATGAGGAAGCTACCGAGACGGATGTGGATCACGGGCCTCAAACTAGTAATCGAGAAGGTAGTGGGGGGCGGGGAGGAAGATGTGGAGGAGGGTGAGGAAGCCTATTATGGAGAGGGTCCAGAGACGAAAGAAATATTGAGGTTCAAGAAAAAATACGGTATTCCTGGAGATATTAGGCTAGAGGAGTACCAGTATGATATGATAGACCAGGAAATACCCTTGGGTGGGATTCTGGTTTATCGAGAACAAATTAAGAAAGGGTTGAAGCTTCCCATTCGAGCTGACCAAAAAAAGTTGATGAACTTCTTTAATGTAGCACCTGGTCAGTTCAATCTGAATGTATATGATCTGTTTAGGGTATTTAGGGCAATAAATGGTCGACTCGAGGCCAGGGGGGAGGAGTTGATAACAGTTGATGATTTATGTATGTACTACACATTGAAGATGAACCCGAAGAAACTAGGTTATCGCTACTTAGCGAGGTTTCTTAAAAGACCGCTGTTTTATGACATGATGTCAACAGGTGGGCGATACAGCGACGAATGTTTACTTGTCTCTGGGAACTATGAGTTCGATAAGAAGGAACCTCTAGAGCTCTTAAAGAGAAGGACCTTTCATCTAGGTTTGTGGTTAGGTAACTGAATTGTTGATTTTGTAAGTGGTGATTGTTTGTGAATTTATTGTAACTGTATTATTATGTATGTACAGCTTTGAAGGAGGTCGATAGAAAATCTAAAGTTAAAGAAGAGTTGTACAAGATCAGGAAAAGATTCTTTGGTAGGATCGACAATCTGGTCATCGACCAAGATCGAGTGAGTACCCTAATCCAAGAGGTTGGGTTAAAGAGGTTAAGGACCAAAGGTGATAAAGTTTCTGGCATCGAAGGTAAGATGTCAGTGAAGAGCAAAAGGGCTGCAGAAGTCAGTCTGCCTTTGGAAAATTATTCCCTGGCTAGGTACAATACTGATACGGAGATAGATACCATGTTTGGAGAATCTTTGGGAAAGAGTAAGAAGAATTGGGTGGCGAGCCAAGCTGTTCCTCCGCTGCTTTCTCATAAGAGGACTACTCGATATTCAACAATGGAGGAAGCAGCTGATACCGCTAATCCAGTTGCTGTGGTAGATGGGCGTCCTCCATGGGGTACATGAAGTGTGCTCCCGAATAAGAGAGGGAGTGGTGAGACGTCGAAGAATAAATTCGTCAAAGAGTCTGAGATTGAAGTTCAGAGGACACTGAACTCGTATACGTCTAGGAGGGATGCGCTGAAGGTGGAGTTGGATGACTGTTTGGTAGGGACTGAGAGCTTGATTACGTTTCTTGGCGAGGGCCAGCAAAATATGTTGAAGGTGAGAAATTTTACTGCTTTGCTTCGATTAAAGAAATTGGAAAGTTATTCGAATACTTAATTTATGAATGTAATACAGGTCAAGAAGTTGCTGACGGAAGCCAAAGATCGCATTATTGGCAGCAGTGATCTGGCAAACCAAGTTCTGGCGTACATTAATATAGAGAAAGATTTGATTGTGGAGAAGGATGAGTTGAATGCAAAGCTGAACACCTACAAGCTGGAAGCAAAAAAAGTGAGGGATGCTGTGCTTCGTGAAGCGAAGACAATTTTGGAAAATGAAAAATTGGAGGCTTTGGTGTTGTAGAAAGCAAACTTTGTGAAGGATGTAAGGGAGAGGGTTGCCGATGCACGAAAGGCAATGGAACTGGAGCAGGGCAAGGTTCTTGACGAGGTTAGGGCTTAGTTGAATACAGAGAAGTTGGAGAGATATAGGGAAGTGGAGGCCCATTTTGCAGGGCAATATGCAGTGTTGGAGGTGAGGAAAAACTTTTATAAGGAGTTGGTGAAGTTTGGTGGTATTATCTTTGATGATTCAAGTTCAGAAGATGAAGTGTCGGAGACTCCCAAAGTTCGTGGTGAGACAGAAGTCGTCGAGGATGTGGTGATGATGGAAGCTGATGTCTCGTGTCTTGGGGAGCTAGCAAATGTTCCTGTACCTGAAGGTTTTCTGAATGTGGATGGCATAGTATCTTCTCCTCTAGTATAAAATATTTGTGTAAGCAGTATTATTGTGTAGAAGTATGTTAAAATGGTCGGTGAGACCAATTTTTTTTAATCTTATGGTATATTGGATGATGAATATTTATTTTTTGGAGAAATTTTATTTTAAAAACTTGTTACATATATTTTGTAAATTATGCTAAGTAGTAGATTCGACAAAGTGATATGTCGAATGTGATTGTAGGTTGTAGCAGATAAGTAAGGAACGCTTGTTGGCATGATAAGTGAACGATGGCCATGAAATGGCAAGTGCGAAGCATGAGTATCAGATGTATATCCTTAGATGGATATCTAGATTAAGGTTCGAGAAGAACAAGAGCTGTTTATAGTTTATTGGATAAGTAAGGAATGCGTAGTAGAATATCCTGTAGTTGGATAGTGTTCGCGTAAAATTGAATAATAGTCGTGATGCGTACTTATAAGTATGGATCGAGATCAATCAAAGATTGTACAGATGGTTGACATTCTGATATATACGTATCAAGTATGTATCGAGGGTAGGTTAAGATAGTAAAGATTGATTGTCTGAGGTATACATATAAAGTATGGGTCGAGAACAAGTCAAAATAGTAAGAATGATTGATTGTCTGATACATATTTGTCAAGTATGGATCGAGATCAAGTCAAAATAGTAAGGATGATTGATTGTCTGATACATATTTGTCAAGTATGGATCGAGATCAAGTCAAAATAGTAAGGATAATTGATTGTCTGATGCATATTTGTCAAGTATGGATCGAGATCAAGTCAAAATTGTAAGGATGATTGATTGTCTGATGCATACTTGTTTAACTATGAATTGAGATCAAGTTAAAATAGTAAGGATGATTGATTTTTTGATACATACTTGTTAAGTATGGATCGAGATCAAGTCAAAATAGTAATAATGATTGATTGTCTGATGCATACTTATTAAGTATGGATCGAGATCAAGTCAAAATAGCAGCGATTAAACTAATAGTAAAATTTGTTTATTTGAATTGATGAAAATGGTTACAACATTTTATCTGTAAAACAGTTTCAGTTGGGCAGTATTACATGGATATTCGAGCGGTATTTCATCTTTTGTTATTAGCCAGTAAGTTCCACTATCTGTCTTGTCGCTGACAATGTATGTCCCCTCCCAGTTTTTTGATAACTTTCCTGAATTCTTAGGCCGAGTACTATCTTGGATCCGTCAAAGGACAAGGTTTCCAATACCAAATTTCTTTTTTCAAACTTTTTTGTTGTAAGTTTTTTTTAATGTGTCATGGTATCGTCCCAAATTCGCTATGGCCTTGTCTCGAGTTTCTTCAATCTAGTTGAGGTTGTAGAGGAGACCGAGTTCATTATCTTCATCTGGAATTTCCTTTGGGTACTTGGTAGATCGAGGTCTGAAGGTATGACTGCTTCAGTACCAAAGACTATCATGAACGGAGTGTAACCCGTTGAAACTAGTGGAGTAGTTCGGTAGGCCCAGAGAATACTGAGTAGTTCATCGACCCACCTTTCTTTCTTATCGTCGAGGTGCTTGCGTAAACCTGATTTGATGCTTTTGTTTATGGCTTCGGCTTGTCCGTTTCCTTGAGGATTATATGGTGTAGATGTTGATAGCTGGATTTTATATTTATGGAGGAAAGCAAGTACTTTTGCATTGATGAATTGCTTGCCGTTATCGGAACGTATCATTTGTGGGCAGCCAAACCTGGTGATTATATACTCTCAAAGGAACTTGATGACCTCATTTTCATCGGTATGGCATAGAGGAACTACTTCAACTTATTTTATGAAGTAATCAGTGGCGACTAGGATGAATCTTCGGTTTCCCAATGCTGGACGAAAATGTCCAATGATGTGGCTACTACACAACCATGGTATGGCCTGTTGAATTTGGGGAATATGCTACTATACAACCATAGTATGGCTTGTTGAGTTAGTAATGATGGTAAGACATGTTTCTTATTTATGGGATATCTATTATTGAATAAATGAGACTCAGATTTGATATTAATTATAAAGTTTTGTCAAAAGTGATAGTAGATGATTTATTGACATGATATGAAAGAAAATTTATTTATGATAAAGAATAGATTACATCTTATATGTAGAACACCTTCAAATGTACTGTATTCCATGGATACTCTAGTTGTACTTCATTTTCAGTCATCAACCAGTATGTGCCAATATCAATTTTATTACTTATGTTGTAAAGACTTTCCCAATTTTCTGATAATTTTTTGGAATTTTTTGGTCGAGTACTATCTTGGATTCGTCAAAGTACGAGGTCGCCGATGTCGAATGTCCGCTTTCTCACTTTCTTGTTGTATGCTTTTCTGAAAGTGTCGTGGTATCATCCCAAGTTTGCGATGACGTGATCTTGAGCTTTTTTGATCTAATTAAGGCTGCATAAAAGTCCGAGTTTGTTTTCTTCATCTGTTATTTGTCTTCTAGTAGTTTGAAGGAATGACTACTTCAGTTCCGAAGGCCTCAGGAATGGTGTGCAACCTGTGGATGTTCAAGGTGTGGTCTTATATGCCCATAAGGCACTGAGTAGCACCTTGACCTACCTTCATTTTTTTTCATCCAACAGCTTTCGTAACCCCGACTTGATGCTCTTATTAATGGCTTCGGCCTGGCCATTTCCCTATGGCTAGTAAGGTATCGAGGTAGTCAACTGCATTTTGTATTTATGCAGGAATTTGGGGACTTTGTTGCTGATGAATTTCTTGCCATTATCCGACCTTATCATTTGTGGACATCAAAACTTTGTGATGATGTGTTCCGATAGAAATTTAATTACTTCATTTTCGTCAGTATGACAAAGTGGAACATCCTCGACCTATTTGGTAAAATAATATGTAACTACAAGGATAAATTTTCTGTTACATAATACGAGGTGGAATGAACCAATGATGTCATTTTCTCATCTTTTAAATGACCATAAGACATAACTGACATGTAGGTCGAGAGGCTGAGCTTTTTATGTCTTGAGCGTGGATTTGGCATTTATAACATTTTTGAACAAAATCTTCGCAGTCTTGCCTCATCTTTGGCCCTTGAGTAAATTCTCTTTGAGCCAGTGATCATCCTGAGACATGTGCTACGCAAATTCCTTCGTGAAGTTCTTTAATTTTGACATGTACTTGTTTAAGTAAAATACATTCAATCAGTGGGCCATCGTCGATAATTTTATACAGTACTCCGTCTTGAACCTTGAATCTTGGATATTTTGCTAAAAGGGATTGAGCTTCTTCCTTGTTCTGGGGAAGAGTATTGGAGTTGAAGTATGTGAGGAATGGTTTTCTTCAGTCTTCAAGATCTTCATCTTTAGTAATTTGGATTTGTATTACATAGTTTGTATCGAGGCTTGAATGTTGGATCACTTCGATGTCCAATGTCCTTTTCTCACTGTCTTCCAGTATTGTGACTATGTATGTTAGTGCATCAGCATATCAATTTTCAACTCTTGGTAAATAAGAAATTGCGGCTCTTTTATACTTCTTTATCCTTTCTTCCATCGTAGTAACATATTCAACTATATTACCTGATGTTTTGAATGTTTTATTGTAATGGTTGGCCATTAGTAATAAATCTACATAGACAATAATTTCTTCCGCCCCAAGTGCCAGTGCGAGATCTAAGTCTTGTCAGATAACTTTATACTCCGTTTTGTTATTCGTTGCATAGAACTTGAGTTTGATAGATTTTTGATTATGTGGTTGGAAGGTGTCGCCAGAACAATGACAATCCTTAATCCTCTAGGCCCTGAAGATCCATCTGTAAAGAGTCTCCATCCTGTACTTTTGGACCATGTGTCTGGTTCTATAATAGAGTCAATAGCTAATACTTCTTCGAGCTCCTCCCACTTTGGGTCTTAGACGGGGAAATCTGCTAAGAAGTCGGCTACTGGTTGTTTTTTAATTGATATTTGGGGCTCAAAAGAAATGTCATATTCTCCTAGGAATATGGACCATTGTTACACCCTCCTAGATTTTCTTTTTTGGAAATGACTAGTTTGAGGGGGAATTTGCTGATGACTTTGACAGGATGTGCCTAGAAATAAGGTCGAAGTTTTTGGGAACTGTAAACTAGAGATAACAACTACTTTTTAGTTGTTGTGTATCTTTTTTCTACAGGCATTAAGGTTTTGCCGATGAAGTAGATTGGTTTTTCCACCCAGTTATCTTATCGAATGAGGACAAAACTGATTGAATCTTTTGTTGTCGATAAATACATTGTTTAAACTTCACCATCCACAAAAGTACTCATTATGGGAGGATGTCCTAAGTATTCCTTAAGGTATTGAAAAGCTAATTCACATTCTGGTGTCCATATGATCTCCTTGGGTTACTTCCTGGTTATTGGAGCCGGGTTCCCATGAAGAAGGAGGTATAAAAGTTTCCATCGATCAGATGACTATGAAATAAATCTGTGAAGAACAACAACTTTCCCACCAAGCTTTTGGACGTCTTTTTTTGTTTGTAGTGATGGCATGACCATAAGTGTTTTGATTTGCTCTGGATCGATTTCTATTTCCCGTTTGCTTACCAGGTGGCCTAAGAATTTACCAGATTCTACCCTAAATTGGCATTTTTCGGGGAATTTTTTGGGGTTTAATTTTATGCAATATGTACGAAGGATATCAAATATTTTTTACAGATTGTTGCAATGATTATTTCATTTTAGGCTTTTGCAGATTATGTCGTCGATGTATACCTCCATGATTTTGCCCAAGTGGTCTTTAAACATTCTTGTCCCGAGTTGCTGATATGTTTCTCCTACGTTCTTTAATCCAAAAGGCATGATTGTATAACAGTAAATGCCTCTTTCTGTTACGAATGTGGTTTTTTCTTGATCTTCTTTGACAAGCGGTACCTGATTATAGCTTAAAGCTGTATCCATCATCGGCATAAGTTCATGTTCTGCCACAAAGTCGAGATGCTGGGGGATCAAAGGTAGAGGGAAGTTATCCTTAGGTGTGAACTTATTGGGTTATGTGAAGTCCATGTAGACCCTGATTTTCTTATTCTTCTTTAGGACAACTACGATGTTCGAGACCCATTTTGGATATTTAGCTTCTCGGATGAATCTAACTCGAAGTAGTTTATCGATTTCTTCATTAACTGCTTCACACAGTCTGGGTGCCAGGTTACGTTACTTCTGTACTACAACTTTGTTGTCAGATACTAGGTTTAATTTGTGACATGCAATGGAAGGGTCAATTCCCTGTATTTCTTGAAAAACCATGCAAAGACATTGACATTTTATTTTAAAAGTTGCATGAGGGTTTTTTTTTTTCTTTTGGTAAGCGTTTAGATCCAATGAAAGTATTTTTCCCAGGTCTGTCGAGTTCTATGGATTTGACAGTTTCAGTATCATGCTGCTCAAACTTTGGGAGAGGCTCTTTATGTAATAACACCTTCCAAATTTTTGATGCATGAGAGTTCGTGGTGGTATTTTCACACATCTTTGTAACTGCTTGACTCTCTTTGATTTTGTAAACTCCGTGATCAGTTAGGAAATACAAAGCCAAATAATATGTCGAAGGTACCACCTTGAGGTAGTGAAGCTAGTTTCTTCCCAAGATCCCTAGGTATTTGGATTCTGCGTTTGTAATGGCGTATTTTCTAGGAGGAAAACCTTCGCCAATACTTGTTCATAAGGATTGCATAATAAAGAACTAAACAACCAAGATTTTACGTAGAAAACTCAGCAAAAATTAAGAAAAACTACGACCTCGAGGAGGATTTAATGTAAAATCTAGTAGGTGCTAGTTATTACAAGCTTTCAGAGTGTTGCTAGTATTAAGGTTTGATGATCGTAAGAATTATGGTCCTTTAGAACCTATTCACTGCCTGTATTTATAGTATATACAGCCAGTTTACAAAAAGAAAGAAATAGTATCCTATTATGAGGGTAGTGGGCGAACTTTGCGGATATCTAACAGTTTCTTCTTGATTGGGCTTCAACGGTTACTTTTGGTAAGTCGAGAACTTACGAAATCTTCTAGAATGTTGAGTTGTCTTCGGCTACAGAGTGTTGAGCTATCTTCGACTATAGAATGCTGGCTTATTCTTATCGAATCTAGAAAATATGATACTACAATCGCCCCATTCTCGACAGAAGTACTTGTAGTTGTGTCGAGAAGAAAACTAGAAGTGAAAGAGGTTCCCAAATATTCGTAGAAGTTAGCATATGTCATTACCGAGGTTAAGGTGAATTGTATCTAGTCAAGTTGGTTTTTGAGGCGCAATTAATGTTGTTCATTGAATGTAGGGGGAGAAAGTAGGGTATAAATTGGAGGCTTGGAAGGTGGTATTTTGTGGAGTGATATCGCCCCAAGTATGGTGGATGATGCGGGCTTGGGCTGAAGACGGTGAACTTTCTGACAAAATCTGGCGCAGACCGAGAAATAAGAAATTGTTATGTGATCGGATCTGAGCATTGGGGTGGGAATAAAGATCAAACATAGACGAGATGTGTCTATTAGAAATAGTGGTATCATAATGTGGTTGTGAAGGTAATGGATTGTATCATTGTGGGAGTGAAGGGGTAACTGTTGGTGATGAAGATTTGAAGCTTAGATGGGCATCCAGAGATCTTGCCAACGTGGGAGTGTTCTTGTAATTTTTTGCTATCTTTTTCCTCCTGAGGCGTCTCTTAGAAGTTCAGTGACTTGAGAGTCATTGAGCTTTGAGGATCAAAGAGAGGCTTTAATGTCAAATTCTGAGTCATGGAGCTTCACTGACCAAAAAGAGGCTTTAATGTTAGATTCTGGTAAAAAGCAAACATCAAAATGAGTTATATGTCGAAGTAAGTTATGAAATATCAGAAGAAATGTAATAGAAGAAATATATAGTATTTTAGAAATAAATGTAATCGAAAGAGATAGTTGTCGAATGTAAGACATGAGAATATAATTGAAGGAGAGAGGTATCGAATGTAAGAAACAAGTTTGAAATAAATTAATATGTGTTTATTTAATTTATTAGTTTCTGTATTTGTCATCAAGTATTAAATATGATTAGAACATTGTGATATAATTTTTGTCGAATATTGCCATGTGTGGTAAAGTAGAACGCACTTGGATGTGTGGGGCCAATGATTGATGTCGAGGGTGATTGATTTGACTTTGACTGTGTAGAGTTTCAAAGCATAATAAATGTAGGCGAGTTGAATTTTGACATGAAGGATTATAAATAGAGGGTGTTGTTGGTTGAAGGAATGTTTATTATTTCATCGAATGTGATATGTACTTGTCAACTGTCGGGAAAGAAAAATTGTGGTTAAAAGAAGTGCTTGTCGAATAAAATGAAATTTAACTTATGTCGAATATAATCCCATAAGTATAGGAACTTGTATGGTAGTATGTATGAATAGGGGAACGTACATGCAATATGAATATGGCAAGATGTGTTCCACTAGGTGATGGCATGAAATATAAGGAAAACGATGTAAATCAGCTATTGGATAAGATAGATCATGCACTGATGGAGATGAATGTGTCTACAAAAATACTTTGGGAATTTGAAGGATTGAAGTACGAATGTAGAGGTTTATTAATGGGGAGAAGATTTAGTGTCAAAAATGTCGAGAAAAAATGCATGAAGCGTTACATTCGAGGAACTGGACGGTTGCAAAGTGGTGCGACAAACAGTCACGTGGGGTCTATAAATATGTCAGAGGTGGGCGACTGCTCATATCTTTTGCAAACTAAAAAAAAAATTAAGGGAGTGAATTGCTATTGCTCGTCGCTGAAGTGGTTAGATACGATTGGTAAGGAGGAGATTAGTGTGTTGATCGAAAGGGCTAAGCGAGCAAAGGAGTGGGATACAGAAGCAGCATAGAAACACGGTTAGTGATTTTCTCAAATTGTTTCGCAGTTTGATAGATTGGTTATAGATGAATTGATAATGTATATGTGAATTGGAAATGAATGAGTTATGTCCATGGATAAGAAATTAAATCTGGGTCTGTTAATTTTGAGTTTGGAAATTCTGGTTTTCGGTAACTCTGAGGTACGAAATTATGTTTGGAATACTTGGTGTCAAAGGAGAGAAATTAGATAGGAGGAGAAGTAAAATGGATTGGTGAAGGGCGCTGTAATTACGGCACAGTGGCAGGAGATGGTTGTGAGGTAGCGAGATATGCGGAGATAGTTAAGATTTTGCCAATTCTTATGCCGGAGAAGGGGAATTTGTAATGTTTTAAAAGGTTGTGTTTTGGCGGGAAAAGTTAAAACGTCTTCGAGAAGCTATTGAAATATGTAAAATTCGAGTTAAAATGATAAATAGAACAAAAAATGTTAGCGAATATATATGTGATAAAATACAAATCATCGAGCAATGAGTAATGTGCTGTAATCGATGGTATAATATGGAGGAATATATTGCATCAAAAATTGAATAATATAAAATGATAGTAACAAATAGTAAAGTGAATATGTGATTTGTAGAAGAATCTCGACAATGATATGATTATGAATATATGAACTTATGAATGTATATATGTGTCACATATGATAGATACTAATTGTGGTAAAAAATGGAATTTGATTGATAGGTTTGTTAAAATGGTTGAACCAACTGTAAACGATGATAAATATATATTTGTGAGTCTCAAAGATGTAGAGCCCTTGATGATTGATGTGAGAACTTGTGTGTAACAATTGGGGGGGAGGGGGGGATACAGAGTAGGTTTAAGCAGTGCAGATACAGGGGGTGCGGAACATTTTAGGGTAGTACCTAGTGCTATCGAAGTGTCTGAGGTGCGAGTGATCGAGAAGGGAGTGGGGATGGGGAAGAAGATGTGGGAGAGGGCGAAGAAGATGTGGGAGAGGGCAAAGTAGCATGTTATGGGGAGGGTCTAGAAACCAAAGAAATTATAAGTTTCAAGAAGAAATATGGTATTTCTAGGGATGTCAGACTAGAGGAGTATCAATATAAAATGACCGATCGGGAAATACCCTTAGATGCTATTCTTACACATCGAGAACAAATAAAGAAAGGGTTGAAGCTGCCCCTTAGGGCAAATTAGACAAAATTAATGAATTTCTTCGATGTAGCCCCGAGTCAATTCAATCCGAATGTATATAACCTATTTAGGGTATGTGGTGCAATAAATGGTAGACTTAAGGCCAGAGGGGAGGAGGTAATAACTGTAGATGATTTGTGTATGTATTACACATTGAAAATAAACCCGAAGTTAAAAGGGAATCGTTACTTGGCGAGGTTTTTGAAGAGGCCAAAGTTTTATGATATGGTATCAACTGGAGGTCGATATACTGGCGAACGATTACTAGTGTCCGGAAACTATGAGTTCGATCAAAAAGATCTCAGGGAGCCGCTAAAAAGAAAAGCGTTTCATCTAAGTCTGTGGTTAGGTAACTGAAATATTTAAGTTTGATGTAATTTCGGGTTAGATTTATGTTTATAAATTTGTGTTTGGCTCTCTATTTTACAGCTTTGAAGGAAAGTGGGAAGAAAGCGGAAGTGGAGGAGGAATTATATAAGATATGGAGAATTTTTTTGGCAGGATTGATAACTTAGCGATTGATCAAGATTGTCTAAGTACTGTCTTCCAAGAAGCAGGGCTGAAAAGGCCGAGAACGAAAGGTTTGGAAGTTCCTGTAATTGAGGGGAAAATGTCGGTGAAGAGCAAAAGAGCTGCAGATGTGAGTTTGCCCTTGAACAATCCATCGCTGACAGGGTACAATACAGATACGGAGTTCGATGCTATGCTGGGGGAGTCTTTTGTCAAGAACCAGAAGAAAAGGAAGGTTAACGCGGAAGCACCTCCATTGTTGAATTCAAAAAGGAATACTCGACAGTCAACAGCTGAGGGTGTCAAAGTGACTGCCAAACTAGCTGTCGTGGGTAGTGGGTTACCGCTACGAGGTTTGAGCAGTGTGCCTTCTAAGAAGACGACTGGTGGGACATCAAAGAAGAAATTTGTGGAGGAGTTTGACACGGAGTTGCAGAAGACTATGGAGTCTTATTCGGTCAGGGCAGATGTGTTAAAGAAAGATATGACAAATTGCATGGTGGGGATTGATAGCTTGAATACTTTTTTAAGTGAAGGAGAGAGGAATTTAGCGAAGGTAAGAAATCTTAATGCTTATACTCGAATGAAAAGTTTATTAGGTCATTCAAATACTCATTATATGACTTTCATGCAGATTAAGACGTTGATGGGTGAAGCAATGGGTCGTGCTGAGGGTAGTGGTGAGTTGGCGAACTCGTTGGTTGCCTATAAAAATATAGAGAAAGAATTGACCGTGGAAAATGCCGATCTAAATGCGACTTTAAATAGGTACATGTTAGAAGCAAACAAGGCGAAGGAGGCGGCGTTGGCTGAGGCGAAAAAAGTGTTAGAGAAAGAAAAGAAAGAAGCTTTGATAGTGCAGAAAGCCGCGTATGAGATAGATGTTAGAGAACAAGTTCCTGATGCTCGCAGACCAATGAAGTTGAAGTAGAACAAACTTCTCGAGGAGGTGACAGCTCGAATGAACGAAGAAAAATTGCAAAAGTGCAAGGAAGTGAGGGTGTTTTATTTAAAACAATTCAAGGAGGCAGAAGAAAGGAAAAAATACTATAAGGATCTTGTGAAAGCTGGTGGCCTTCCATGTGACGACAGTTCAGATGATGATATCCCTCAGATGCCTGATATTCGTAGAGTAATTGAGGTGGTCGACAATGAAGTAACGATGGAGGTCGAAGGTCATCGTCCTGGGGAAGTATCAGATGTGCAGGTATCCGAAGGTGCCTTAAATGAAGATAAATCTCCGTCTAAAATGTTAAATCTTATCTAAAGAATGCTGTATGAAGTGAAAGAATGTAACAAATGGTTAGTGGGACCGAATTTTTTTTTAATTTGGTGTGTGCGAAGGATTTTGGTGTTTGTTTAAATATTTTGTTAAATAACTATTTTGCATGTGTAAATAAGTTTAAGTAGTAGATGTGATAAAGTGATGGTAGATTCGAGCATATAAGTAAAGAATGCTTATGTGCGCGAAATATGAAAGATGGCCAATAAATGGCAAGTAAGGAGTACCAGATGTATATCCAGAAATGGGTATCTGGATTTAGATTTGGAGAAGAACAAGAGCTCATAAGAGATTGTTCGACAAGTAAAGAGCGCAAAGTAATCTATCTTGTAATTGGATAGTGGTCATGTGAAGTTGATTGATAGGTTTTAGGATACTTGTGTAACCAAGGATCTAAAAACAAATCAAGATAGTAAGGAATTAGTTAGTCTTAGGCATACTTTGTAAGTATTGATCAAGAGCAAATCGAAGTAAAAAGAGATTGCTTGTCAGATCTATACCTGATAAATATAGATTGAGAACAAATCGAAGTAGTAAAGAAGATAATGATAAAACAAATTATTTATTTGATTCGAAGGAAACGATTACAGGGTATCATCTATAAAAAAAGTTTAAGCTGGGCAGTGTTCCATGGGTACTCAAGCTGAACTTCATCTTCAGTCATGAGCCAATAAGTTCTATTATCTGTTTTGTTGCTGATAATGTAGGGTCCCTCCCAGTTTTCTGATAATTTTCTAGATTTCTTAGGTCGAGTATGATCCTGTATTCGTCGTAGGACAAGGTCTCCAATACCGAATTTCCGTTCTCAAACTTTCTTGTTGTATGCTTTTTTCAATGTATCATGGTATCGTCCCAAATTTGCAATGGCCTTATATCTAGTTTCCTCGATCCAATTGAGGTTGCAAAGGAGACCGAGTTTATTATCTTCATCTGAAATTTTGCATCGAGTACTTGGGAGATCGAAGTCTGAGAGTATGACTGCTTCAGTACCGAAGGCCATCATGAATGGAGTGTACCCTGCTGAGACTCGAGGAGTGGTGCAGTAAACCCATAATACACTGAGTAGTTCATCGACCCATCTGCCTTTCTTGTCGTCGAGGCACTTGTGTAAGCCAGATTTGATGCTTTTGTTGATGGCTTCAACTTGTTCGTATCATTTGCGAACAACCAAATCGGGTAATGATGTGCTCCCAAAGGAACTTGATGACTTCATTCTCATCAGTATGGCATAGAGAAACTGCTTCAACCTATTTGGTGAAGTAATCGGTGGCAACTAAGACAAACCTTCTGCTTCCTGATACTGGATAGAAGGGGTCAATGATATCGATTTCCCATAATTTAAATGGCCAAAGGATATTGCTAACATGCAAGTCGAGGGCCGACTTTTGATGTCCTGAGCGTGGATTTGGCATTTGTAACATTTACGAACAAAGTCTTCGCAGTCTTATCTCATTTTGGGCCAACAGAGTCCTTGTGTGAATGCACGCTGGGCTAGCGAGCTTTCAGAAACATGTGCACCACAGATACCTTCGTGAAGCTCTCGAATTTTGATTTGAGCTTGTTTTTGGGAGATGCATTCGATATGTGGTCCGCCTCTAGTGAGTCGATATAATATTTCATTTTGGACTATGAATCGGGGGCACTTGGCTAATAGGGATCGAGCGTCTTCTTTGTTACTGGGGAAGATGTTAGATTTGAGGTAAGCATTGAACGGTCTTTACAAGTCTTCAGGGTCGTCATCTTCAGTAATAGATATTTAGAGTGTGGACAAGATATCGAGGCTAGAATGTTCGATGATCTATATTTCTAAAGATCTATTTTCATTGTTTCCCAACATGGCAGCGATATAAGCTAATTCATCGGCATGGCGATTTTCTTGCCGAGGTAAATACGAAATGGTTGCATGCTTAATTTTTTTCACCTTTTCTTCGACGAGGGCTGTTTAATCAACCATTTTCATGTTGTCTTGAAAGTTTTGTTGTAATGATTGGCGACGACTAAGCAGTCAACATATACTGCTAATTCCTCAGCTCCGAGAGTAAGTACAAGATCGAGACCGTGCAAGATTTCTTTGTACTCCATTTTATTATTGGTAGCATAAAATTTGAGTTTGATAACTTTCTCTATGAAATGATTAGAAGGTGTGACGAGGACTATGCCAATTCTGGATCCTTGTGGTCCTACCGATCCGTTCAATAAAAGTCGTCAACCGAAACTTTTGGACCATGCGTCTGGTTCTTAAATTGAGTTGTCGGTAAAGATTTCTTCAATTTCTTCCCAATTGGGGTCTTCGGCGGGATAATCTATCAAAAGTCGGCCACTGCTTGCCCCTTAATGAATATTTGAGGTTAAAAGGAAATGTCATATTCCCCAAGGAAAATAGACCATTGTTGAACTTGTTGAGATTTTTCTTTTTTGGAGAGTACGAGTTTGAGGGGGTATTTTGTAATTACTTTGATGGGGTGATCTTGGAAGTATGGACAGAGTTTTTTAGAGCTGTAAACCAAGGCGAACAATTGCTTCCCCGTGGTAGTATATCATTTTTCTGTAGGCATAAGAGTTTTAGTGATAAAGTAAATAGGTTTTTCGATGCCTGTATCTTTTCAAATAAGCACAAAGCTGATGGATTAATTAGTAGTAGATAAGTACATGGTGAGTGTTTCACCATCAATTGAAATACTCATTATAGGAGGACCCCCCAAGTATCGTTTAAGATCTTAGAATGCCATTTCATAGTCAGGAGTCCAAATAACTTCTTTTTGCTGTTTGTTCGAAAGAGGAGTGGGGTTTATACGAAGAAGAAAGTAAAAAAGTTTGCATCGATCAGATGGCTTTGAGATGAATCTGTGAAGAGCGGCTATATTGCCGGCAAATTTTTAGACATCTTTTTTCGTTCGAGGAGAGGGCATTGCCATGAGTGTTTGATTTGAGCGGGATCGATTTCGATTCCTCTTTTGCTGACTAGATGGCTCAGGAATTTTCCAGATGTGATGCCGAATTGATATTTCTCTGGGTTTAGTTTCATCTGATTGTTGCGAAGGATATCAAAGATGGTTAGGAGGTTGTGGAGATGATCATTCCTTTTCAGGCTTTTGCAGATCATATCGTCGATATAGACCTTCATGATTTTGCCGAGTTGATCTTTGAACATTTGGGTCTCCAGTCGTTGGTATGTAGTTTCAGGATTTTTTAGCCCAAAAGGCATTACTGTGTAACAGTAGAGTCCTCTTTCGGTTATGATGGTGGTTTTCTCTTGATCCCCTTCGGCGAGTGGAACTTGGTTGTATCCTGAGGTGTCATCCATCATAGAATGAAGTTTGTGTTCTGCGACTGAGTCGAGAAGTTGCAAAATTAGTGGTAGCAGAAAACTGTCTTTGGGTGTGAATTTGCTGGGTTCTGTGAAATCGACACGAACCCATATTTTGCCATTTTTCTTTGGCTGGGCGACAAAATTAAAAGCCCACTTCGGATATTTAGCTTCCCGAATAAAGCCAACACGAAGGAGTTTATTAATTTCTTCGTTAACTGCATCTCGAAGTCGAGGAGTTAAATTTTGCCATTTTTGGATGATTTCTTTGCTATCTGGAAGGAGGTTAAGGTGACGGCAAGTTATTGAAGGATCGATTCAAGGCATTTCTTGAAAAGTCCAGGCGAAGACGTCGATGTTTTTATGAAGTAGCTATATCATGGCCTCTTTTTTATCGATTGATAGTTTGTATCCAATGAAAGTTGTCTGCCCAGGGCCATCGAGTTCAACAGTTTCGACCATTTCAGCATCATGTTTCTAAAATGTGGGTGGTGCTTCAAGCTGTAGTTGCTATGCTTTGAGAAGTTTAGCGTATTCAATTGCATCCCAAAATGCTTAAATATTTGGACTCTGCATCAATGACAAGATATTTGACGAATGTGGTTTCTAAACCTACTTGAACTGGCAGAGTGATTTCTTCTGTGACTAATTCTTTTAAACCATTGAAGCCTGTGATTGTTGTTGTCAATCCCTTTACTGAATCTGTAAGGCATAAGACTTCGATTGCTCTTTGGAATAAGACATCCGTGGCACTTCCAGTGTCAATGAGAAGCGTATGTAAGTAATCCTATCCGACTTTGAGCATAATAACAAGAGGGTCATCATGAGGGTATTTCACAAGACTGGTGTCGCTGTCCTCGAATGTTATTTGGTAAGGTCGTTTGGATTTGCTTGTACTTGGGAGAAGTTTTGCCGATTTGTCTGAGGAGGTCATTTTGTAGCAAGACGTAATACGATAACCTTGTTTTCTTTTCTTTTCTTTTTCAATCTCGATCATATACAGATTTTGAGCTTGTCCCTGGACCTAATTTTGCTCGACTTCTGTGGTTTTTGCTTGTTCTTCGAGAAATTTCTGAATGTCGATGACATAATTGTGGAGTCTTCCAACTAAGAGGATACGATGAAAGATACGTATGAGGGAATAACAGCTATCAGTTTCATGACTATGCACATTATGATAGTGACACAAGGGTCTGTTCGGAAGATCTGTAATTGCTTATGGCGCGTGGTAACACTCATCTCCCTTTATCGTTGGCAAGATAGCAGTGAGGGTTATTGTCATTGGTGGTAGAATTGGGGCAGGTCTGTCAGGCTTTCCCTCTTTTCATCTAATGTTATTAGTGTTTTTGCCGCGTTGCTTCGGTGCTTCAGTAGTGACTGCTCGTTGGGACGGGGTCGAAGATACTTCTTGAGAATGTATGATATAAGATCTTTTGATCTTATCTTTCTTTGATCATTCTAGCTCGATGTAATTAATAACCACGTCAATCATTTCAGTGACCGTATGTTGTTTGTGTAGAGTAAGCTCTTCGCGAAATTTTGAATTGATGTGCAAGGCGGAGGTGAATGTTGGAACCATGATTTTGGGGTCTGAATTTCCAATCTTCCGTGTTTCCTGTAGGAAATATTTATAAAAGTTTGCCAGGGTTCTGTAGTATCATATTCCCCAGATTCGATAACAGATAACTCAACACTCTGCAGTCAAAGACAAGTTCAATATTTTATAGTCGAAGACAGATCAACACTCTGTAGTCGAAGACAGCTCAACATTCTGAAGATTTCGTAAGTCCTCGACTTACCAAAAGTTGCCGTTGCAGCCTGGTCAAGAAGAAACTGTTAGAGATCCGCAAAGTTTGCCCACTACCCCCAGAATAGGAGACTCTTTCTTTCTTTTTGTAAACTGCCTGTATATACTATAAATACAAGCAGAGAATAGGTTCAAAAGGACCAAATATCTTTCATTTATTTATCCTAAACGTTAACAACACTCTGAAAACCTGTAATAACTAGCATCTACTAGATTTTACATCAAATCCTCCTCGAGGTCGTGGTTTTTCTCAGTTTCTGTTGAATTTTCTACCTAAAATCTTGATTATTAGCTCTTTATTAGACAATCCTTACAAACAATTATTGGCGAAGGTTTTCCTCCCAGAAAACACGCCACTATAATTGGCGTCGTCTATGGGAATACCATACTTTTTTTTCTACCATTTCCAATCTGAACACCATCTAATGACAAACATGAACTTGAGAAGCTATTCTAGTACCATAAGAGATTAGGACATTCCAGGAGCTCTTGATCTGTATGGTGCGGTTCTTGAACTTCAAAAACAAATGGCCTCAGAAAAAAATTAGAGACTGGAAGATCAGCGTGTCCATGCCCAAGCTTTACAAACAGAAATGGACGAACGCAGAAAAGCACTGGATCAGCAGAGTCAAACACATTAAAAAGAGATGGAGAGATTGCGAAGAACATAAGATCGAATCACAGCTCGCCAAGCATCACCGTCACTGGCTTGAAGTGAACATCAATCACGAGCAGTTCAACGCGATGATCAGCCGATAGAGGATGACCAACGAATATCTCGATCCAGATCTGGAAATCCTAATAGAGCCTCTTGACATTTTGGTTTAACTTCTTTGGCCTCGACAACCCAAGGAAGTCGACGTACATCTCATCAAACCCCTCCGCCAGAAAGAAGGCCCATCAGAGATCGATTGGGACCAGAGGGACAGGGCGACTTTGTTTCTCAGCAGCCTTACCTCTTCCCTCACAATAATTTGTCACTCTGGATGACCTTAACAACAGAATTCAAGCCATCAACTCTGATATCCCGGGCCGACGATCTGTGCTCGACAGGATCGAAACAAACCCCATCTCCCCATATCTCAAAAATATGCCTATTCCAAAAATTTCCATATGCCTAAATTCATCCAGTATGCAGGCCTTACTGATCCACTTACACATGTTCGACATTTCAAAGTCGTTGTTAGGTTGTACTCCAAACTCAACCATATGCTTTATCGACTATTTAACATGAGCCTAAAAGAGAAACTACTCTGATGGTTCCACACTATGCAGGAAGCCTCGATTACCTCTTTCATCCAATTACAAAATCTTTTCGAATTCAACTGCGCTCATGCTGGGGAGCGTAAAATCATAGTGGACTCTTTGTTTTACTTTGAGCAAGGCGTAAAAGAAAACCTAGGCAAGTTTTTATAAATATTTCCTACAGGAAACACAGAAGATTGGAAATTCAGACCCCAAAATTGTGGTTCCAGCATTTACTTCCGCCTTGCACATCGACTCCAAAGTTCGCGAAAAGCTTACTCTATACAAACCTCGTACGGTCACTGAAATGATTGACGTGGTTAATAATTACATCGCGCTGGAGCGCTTGATGAAAGATAAGATGAAAAGCTCTTCTGTCATACATTTTCGAGAAGCATCTTTGACCCCGTCTCAAAGAAGAATCAGTACAGCAGTACCAAAGCCGCCTACCAAAAATACTGATAACATTAGAAGAAAGGAGGGCAAACCTAATAGACCTGTCCTAATTCTACCACCAATGACAACAACCCTCTTCGCTATCTTGCCAACGATAAAGGGAGACGAGTGTTATTGCACACCATAGGTTATTTTAGATCTTCCGAACAAACCCTTATGTCAGTATCATAATGTACAAAGACATAAAACTGATAGCTGCTACTCCCTCATTCATATCTTTTACCTTATCCTCTTAGCTGGAAGACTCCATAACTATGTCGTCGATATTCAAAATTTTTCCGACGAACAAGCAAAAACTACTGAAGTCGAGCAGAATCATATCCAAGGCCCAAATCGCCATTTGTATATGACCGAGATCGAAAAAGGGAAGAAAAGAAATCAAGATGATCCTATTACGTTCTGCTGCAAAATGACTTCCTCAGATAAATCGGTAAAACTTCTTCTAAGCATCAGCAAATCCAAACGTCCTTACCTGATAATGTTCGAGGACTGCGACACCAGTCATATACAATACCCTCATGATGACCCACCTATTATTATGCTTAAATTGGGGCATAATTACATACATACACTTCTCATCGACACTGGAAGTGCCACAGATGTCTTATTCCGAGGAGCAATCAAAGTCTTAGGCCTTACAGATTCAGTAAAAGCTTCGACAACAACAATCACAGGCTTCAATGGTTCAAAAGAATCAGCCACAGGAAAAATCACTTTGCCAGTTCAAGCAGGTTCAGAAACCACATTCATCAAATTTCTTGTCATTGATGCAGAGTCTAAATATTTGGGCATTTTGGGACGCAGTTGATTACATTCCATCAAAGCAGTACCCTCGACTTACCATTTAGCACTACGCTTTCCTATGGATCACGGAGTCTATGAAATCTAGGGCAACCAAGCAGTCGCACAAATGTACAAAAATACCATAGTCAACCCTCATACAACAAAACTCCTCAAGGCATAGCAACTACAGCATGACACACCACCCATATTTGAGCAACATGATACTGAAGTGGTTGAAACTACTAAACTCGATGGCCCCAGGTGCACAACCTTCATTGGATCCAAGCTGCCAATCGACAAAAAGAAGGCATGATACAGTTACTTAAGTTAAACATCGACGCCTTCGCTTGAACTTTTCTAGAAATGCCCAAAATCGATCCTTCTATCGCTTGCCACCACCTCAACCTCCTTCTAGACAACAAAGCAGTCATCCAAAAATGACAAAATTTGGCTCCCCAACTTCGAGATGCAGTCAACGAAGAAATTAATAAACTCCTTCGTGTCAGTTTTATTCGGGAGGCTAAATATCCGAAATGGGTTTCCAATATCTTCGTCGTGCTAAAGAAAAATGGTAAAATATGGGTTCGTGCTGATTTTACCGAACCCAACAAATTCACACCCAAAGGCAATTTTCCACTACCGTTGATTCTGCAACTTCTCGACTCAGTCGCAGGACACGAACTTCTTTCTATAATGGATGTCGCCTCGGGATACAACCAAGTTCCACTCGCCGAAGAAGATAAGGAAAAAACTACTTTCATAACCGAACAAGGACTCTATTGTTTCACAGTAATGCCTTTTGGGTTAAAGAATGCTGACGCCACTTACCAACGATTGGTTACCCAAATGTTCAAAGACAGCTCAGCAACATCATGGAAGTATATATCGATGATATGATCTGTAAAAGCCTGTAAAGAGAAGATCATCTCAAAAACCTCTAAACTATCTTCGATATCCTTCGCCAATACCAGATGAAACTCAACCCAAATGTTAATTCAGTGTCGCATCTAGAAAATTCTTGGGCCATCTAGTAAGCAAAAGAGGAATCGAAATCGATCCAGCTCAAATCAAAGCACTCATGGCAATGCCCTCTCCTCGAACAAAAAAAGATGTTTAAAAATTCATCGGCAAAATAGCCGCTCTGCACAGATTCATCTCAAAGTCATCTGATCGATGCAAACTTCTTTTCCTTCTTCTTCGTAGCAACCTCACTCCTCTTTCAAATAAACAACAGAAAGAAGTTATACGGACTCCTGACTGTGAAATGGTATTCCAAGATCTTAAACGATACTTGGGGAGTCCTCCTATAATGAGTACTCCCATTGATGGTGAATTACTCACCATGTACTTATCCACAACTGAAGACTCCATCAGCTCTATCCATATTTGAGAATATGCAGGCATCGAGAAACTTATTTACTTTATCAGTAAAACTCTTATGCCTGCTGAAAAGCGATATACTACCACGGGAAAGCAATTTCTTGCCATGGTTTACAGCTCTCAAAAATTCCATCCATACTTCCAAGTTTACCCCATCAAAGTCATTACAAAATACTCTCTCAAACTCGTACTCTCCAAAAAGGAAAAATCTCGACGTGTTCAACAATGGTCTATTTTCCTTGGGGAATTTGACATCTCTTTTGAACCCCAAATATCCATCAAGGGACCAGCATTGGCTGACTTTTTGGCAAATTTTCCCGTTAAAGACCCCGATTGGGAAGAACTCAAAGAAATCTTCACCGTCTACTTAATTGCAGAACCAGATGCATGGTCCAAAAGTTTCGGTTGGCAACTTTTTACGGACGGATCGGCAGAACTACAAGGTTCCAAAATTGGCATTGTCCTCGTCACACCTTCGAATCATCGTATAGAAAAAGCTCTCAAGCTCAAATTCTATGCTAAGAATAATGAAACAGAGTACGAAGGCATCTTATACGGTCTTGACCTCCCACTTACTCTCGGAGCTGAGGAATTAGCAGTTTACGTCGACTCCTTACTCGTCGCCAATCATTATAACAAAACTTTCATGACAACTGGCAAAATGGTTGATTACGCAGCCCTGGTCGAAGAAAAGATGAACAAATTCAAGCATGCCACCATTTCGTATTTAGCTCGGCATGAAAATTGCCATGCCGATGCCTTAACTTACATTGCTGCCATACTGGGAGACAGTGATAAAAGATCTTTAGAAATCAAAATCCTTGAGCATTCTAGCCTCGATATTTTGTCCACACTCCACTTAACTGTAACTCAAAATGGCGACCCTGAAGACTGGAGAAAATTGTTTTATGCTTATCTCAACTCTAACGTCTTCCCCAGTAACTAAGAAAATCTCGATCCCTCTTAGCCAAGTGCCCTCGATTCACAATCCATAATGGTATATTATATCGACTACTGGAGGAGGGCCACATATCAAATGCATATCGCAGAAATAGGCTCAGATCAAAATCAGAGAACTTCACGAAGGTATTTGTGGTGCACATGTTTCTGAAAGATCACTAGCTCAACGTGCATTCATACAAGGACTCTATTGGCCCAAGATGAGACAAGACTGCGAAGACTTTGTTTAAAAATGCTTCAAATGCCAAATTCACGCTTAGGACATCAAGATCCCCGCCCTCGACTTACATGTTAGTAATGTCCTTTGGCCATTTAAACGATGGGGAATAGATATCATTGGCCTTTTCCATCCAGCTTTCGGAAACAGAAGATTCGTCTTAGTTGCCACCGATTACTTTACCAAGTGGGTCGAAGCAGTGCTCCTATGCCATACTGATGAGAATGAGGTCATCAAGTTCCTTTGGGAGCACATCATTACTCGGTTTGGTTGTCTACATATGATATGTTCTGATAATGGTAAATAGTTTATCAGCGCTAAAGTCCTTGCTTTCCTTCATAAATATAAGATTCAGTTGACAACTTCCACACCATATTACCCTCAAGGCAATGGACAAGCTGAAGCCATCAACAAAGGTATCAAATCTAGCTTACGCAAGCGCCTCGACGACAAGAAAGGCAGATGGGTCGACAAACTCCTCTGTATATTATAGGCTTGCCGCACCACTCCTCGAGTCTTAACAGGGTGCACTCCATTCATGATGGCTTTTGTACTGAAGCAGTCATACCTGCAGATCTCGATCTTCCCAGTGCTCGACACAAAATTTTAGATAAAGACAATGAGCTCGGCCTCATTTACAATCTTAATTAGATTGAGGAAACCAGGGACAAGGCCATTGTAAATTTGGGCCGTTACCATAATATATTGCTAAAAGTATACAACAAGAAAGCTCGAGAATGGGAATTTGGTATTGGAGACCTTGTCCTACGATGAATACAGGATCATACTCGACCTAAGAATTCCGGAAAATTATTAGAAAATTGGGAAGGACTTTACATTGTATACAACAAAATAGATAGCATAACTTATTGGCTTATGACTGAAGATGAAGTTTAGCTTGACTACCCATGGAACACTGCTCAGCTTAAACTCTTCTATAGATGATGCCCTATAATCTTTTACTTCGAATCAGATAAACAATTTGTTATACATTATCTTCTTTACTACTTCGATTTTTCCTCGATCTATACTTTTCAAAGTATCTTTCTGAGAAATGATCTCTTTCTACTTCGATTTGTCCTCGATCTATATTTTTCAAGTATTTATCTGACAATCGATCTTTCTACTATTTCAAATTGTCCTTGATCTATACTTTTCAAGTATTTATCTGACAATCGATCTCTTTCTACTTTGATTTGTCCCCGATCTATACTTTTCAAAGTATCTATCTGAGAAATGATCTCTTTCGACTTCGATTTATCCTCGATCTATACTTTTCAAGTATCTTTCTGACAATCGATCTTTTTACATTTTCAAATTGTCCTTGATCTATACTTTTCAAGTATCTATCTGACAATCGATCTTTCTACTATTTTGAATTGTCCTCGATCTATACTTTTCAAGTATCTATATGACATTCGATCTCTTTCTACTTTGATTTGTCCTCGATCTATACTTTTCAAGTGTTTATCTGACAATCAATCTCTTTCGACATCAATTTATTCTTGATCTATACTTCTCAAGTATATATCTGACAAACGATCTCTTTACTACTTCTTTTTCTCTTAATCAATACTTACCAAGTATGCCAGAGACAAAATAATTCCATACTATCCTGATTTGTTTTATGGTCCTTGCTTACACAAGTATCCTAAAACCTATCTTGACTTCACGTAACCACTATCCAATTAAGGATAATTTACTTCATGCTCTTTCCTTGTCAACCAATCTCTAATGAGCTCTTATTTTTCTCCAAATCTAAATCTAGTTACTTATCTCCAGATAAAGATCTGGTACTCCTTGCCATTTCTTGGCCATCTTACACATTTCGAGCACACAAGCAATCTTTACTTATCTGCTCGAATTTAATATCACTTTATCACATCAATACTTAAACTTATTTTCACAAGCAAAATAGTTATTTATTAAAACATTAAGCAAACACCAACATCCTTCGCACACAAAAAATTCAAATGTTTTCGGTCTCACTGACCATTTGTTACAGACTTTCATTAAATCAACATTCTCTAGTCAAGATTTAACATTTCAGACGGGGATTTTTCTTCATTTAAGGCGCCATCTGGCACCTACACATCTGCTACCTCCCCAGGAAGATGACCTTCGACCATCATCGTCATTTGATTGTCAACCACTTTAGTTCCTCCAGGAACATCCGACGTCTGGGGTACATCATCATCTGAACTATCCTCACATGGCAGCCCACCAGCCTTCACAACTTCTTTGTAATTTTTTTCCTTTCTTCAGCATTATCGAACTGCTCCTTAAAGTGCATCCTCACTTCATGGCACTTTTGCAGCTTTTCTTCATTCATACACTTTTTCATCTCATCGTGTAGTTTCTTTTGATCCTGCTCCATCGATCTTCGAACATCGGCAACATCTTTCTCGAACTTAGCTTTCTGCACTGCCAATGCTTCTTTCTTTTCTTTCTCTAGCATTTCTTTTGCCTCAGCCACTGCAACCTCCTTCACCTTGTTTGCTTCCAATTGATACCTATTCAGCGTCACATTCAGCTTGGCATTCTCTGCAGTCAATTCTTTCTCGATATTTTTGTACACAACCAACTGGTTCGTCAAATCACCACTACCCTCCGCATGACCCATTGCTTCACTCATCACCGTCTTAATTTGCATGAAAGTCATATTATGAGTATTTGTTTGACTTACCAAACTTTTCATTCGAGCATAAGCTTTAAGATTTCTCGCCTTCGCCAAGTTACTCTGTGCCCCGCCTAAAAAGGTATTTAAACTATCAATCCCCACCATGTACTCCGCTATATCTTTCTTCTGCACATCTGCCTTAACAGAAAATGACTCTATAGTCTTCAACATATCCGTATCAAACTCCTCTCCTAATTTCTTCTTCGCAGTCCCACAAGTTGTCTTCTTAGGAACCGCACTGTTCGAACTTCATGGAGGTAACCCACTCACCGCAACAGCGGGCTTGTCAGTACCTTTGCCACCTTTAGAAGATAATTGTCGAGTAGTCCTCTTCAGGTTCAGTAACGGAGGTATTTCAGCATTTACCTTCCTTTTCCTCTTGTTTTTGCCTAAAAACTCCCCGCAGCATCGCATCGCATCGCATCGATCTCTGTATCTATGTTGTACCCTGTCAACGAAGGATTGCTCAGGGGCAAACTTGCATTTGTAGCTCTTTTGTTCTTCGCCGATATTTCCCCCCCGATAATTGATACTTAAGCACCTTTAGTTCTCAACCTTTTCAGCCCTGCTTCTTGAAAGATTGTACTTAACTGATCTTGATCCGTCGCTAAGTTATCGATCCTGCCAAAGAATCATTCTCTTATCTTATACAACTTCTCATTTACTTCAGTTATCTTCCCGATCTCATTCAATACTGCAACACAGAGAAACAACACATCTTTAACCAACATACATCTAACCTGAAAATACATCAAACTTAAAACATTTAAGTTACCTAACCACAGACCTAGATGGAACGCTTATCTTTTAAGCGGCTCCCCTAGGTCTTTTGGATCGAACTCATAATTCCCAGACACTAGTAAACGTTCTTTGGTATATCAACCTCTAGTTGACACCATATCATAAAACATTGGCCTCTCAAGAACCTCACCAAATAACGATACCCTTTTAACTTCGAGTTCGTTTTCATTGTATAATACACACACAAATCATCTACAGTTATTACCTCCTCCCCTTTGGCCTTAAGTCTACCATTTATTGTACCACATACCCTAAACAGGTTATATACATTCGGATTGAATTGACTTGGGGCTACATCAAAAAAATTCATTAACTTTTTTTGATCTGCCCTAAGGGCAGTTTTAGCCTTTTCTTTATCTGTTCTCGATGAACCAGAATACCATCTAAGGGTATGTCCTGGTCGATCATTTCGTATTGATACTTCTCAAGTCTCACATCCCTAGGAATACCATATTTCTTTGGTCTCTAAACCCTCCCCATAACATGCTTCTTCGTCCTCTTCCACATCTTTTTTCCCATCCCCACTTTCTTTTCGATCGCTCACCTGAGGCTCATGATCTACACCAGTTTCAATCGCTTCTTCCTCAAATACTTTATGCATACTAGACACTACCCTAAACTGTTCCCCACCCCCTGTGCCTGTACTGCTCGAATCTACCCTATATTTCCCCCCCAATTGTTACACACACGTTCTCACATCGATCATCAAAGGCACTATATCTTCGAGACTCACAAATATATCTTTATCATCATTTAAATTTGGTTCAACCATTATAAAAACCTGTAAATCAGATTCCATATTTTAACACAGTTAGAATCTTTCATATGTAATATATATATACATAATCCTAAGTTCATATATTCATAAAGATTTCATTGTTAAGATAATTCTCCCATAAATTATTCACTTTACTTTCTTCTACTATTATATACATTTATACTTATACAGTTCTCGATCTCATTCATAATAATTAATTCATCTAAGTATTTTTCATACAATGTATGTTCAGTTCTCAATGTTTATTCTAAGTTTAATAAGTAACCTCGATAACTCGCTAATTTCTATATTCTTGTCGAAATTACAGGAATTTTAATAGCTTCTCGAAGACGTTTTAACTTTTCCCGCCAAAAATAGTCATTTCCATTTTACGAATTCCCTTTCTCTGGCACAAAATCTGGTGATAACCGCAAAATCCTAACTCTCTCTGCCTATCTCGCTCCCTCACAACAATCTTCTCCCACTGCGCCGTAATTATAGCGCCCTTTCCCAGTCCCTTTTACTTCCCCTCCTATCCAATTCTCTCCTTCCAGAAATACGTAACCAATAATTTCCAAATATCAAATTCACAGACCTACAAACAGTTTACTTTCCTCTCCATGGACGTATCTCATTCATTTTCCAATTCATTACACATTATCTATTAATCTATAACCAATGCATCAACTTACGAAACAATTTGGGAGAATCACTAACCTTATTTTCGTGTAGCTTCTGTATCCTTCTCTTTTGCTTGCTTCGCCCTTTCGATTAACAAAAAAATCTCCTCCTTAGCAATTGTATCTAACCACTTCAACAACGAGCAACAACAGTTATCTCCCTTAAAAAAAATTTAGTTTATAAATGATCTGAACAGTCGCCTATCTCTGACATATTTATAGACCCCACTTGACGACCATCCAGTTCCTCGAATATAGCGCCTCATGCATTTTTCTTGATTGCTTTGATTCTTAATCTTCTCCCCATTAATAAACCTCTACATTCATACTTCAATCCTTCCAATTCTTGAAGAATATCTGTATACATATTCATATCTGTCAGTACACTCTCTATCTTTCCCAATAGCTAATTTACATCATTTTCCTTATACTTCATACCATCACCTAATGGAACACATCTCGCCATATTCATTTTGCATATAAGTTCCCCTATTCATACTATCCTACCAATTCCTATACTTATGGGATTATATTCGACATCAGTTGCCTATCATTTTATTCAACAACATTCGTTTAAACACAATCTTTATTTCCCGAAGTTTGTCACGTACATTTTACATTCGATAACTAAACATTCCTTTCAATATACTGAACTTTTTCCTTACATAACATTTTACCAAACATTTACCAGTACAACACCCAGTACATTGCCTGCACACGTTGAAACACCCCATCACGGGCTTGAGCTCTCGTCTTCACTATTTTAGATGAATGCATCCCTCTACAAACTACAACATCTATTTCTACAACTTTCAGTCAATACCAAACTCCCCTACGTTTATTATGCTTGGAAACTCTACACAATCAGAGTCAAATCAATCAACCCGAAATCCATCATTGGCCCCACACATTCTAATACCTTCGACTTTACACACAAGATAATTATCGACAAGATTGTATCACAATTTTTTAATCATATTTAATATTCGATAACATTAAAAAAAAAACAATTTGATAAACACATATTTATTTATTTCATAAACTTCTTTCTTACATTGGATAACTCTTTCATTTGATTACTTTATCAAAAATCACATTCAACATCTATATCTTTCGAGTACATTTATTTCTAAATACTTAATTTTTCTTCTATTACAATTTATCTGTTGTTACTAACATCCTTCGACATGTTAATATTTTCGTTGTTTGCTTTTCACCAGAATCGGACATTAAAGCCTCTTTCTAGTCCTCGAAGCTCAATGACTCTCAAGTCACTGAACTTCTAAAGAGACTCTTTAGTAGGAAAACGGCAACAAAAAATTGCAGGAACACCCACACTTTCGGCAAGATCTCTAGACAACCATCAAAGCTTCATATCTTCATCACCAGTAATGACAGTTACCCCTTCACCCCCCAACTGACTCCATACATTACCTTCACAATCGCATTATGATACCACTATTTCCAGCATACACATCTCGTCTCTATTTGATCTTTGTTCCTACCCCACCGATCTTCTTCGATCACATGATGATTTCCCGTCTCTCGATCTACGCCAGTTTTGGTTGGAACACTCACCGTCTTCAACCCCTGACCCAATAATAAACCATACTTGGGGCGACCTTATTCCACAAAATACCACCATCCACCTTCCATCAACCGCTTATTTATACCCAGCATCCTTACTTTACATTCAATGAATAACATTAATTACGCCATGAAACCAACTTGATCAAATACAAATCACCTTGACCTAGGTAATGACATATGCTGACTTCTGAGAATATTCGACAACCTCTTCCGATTCTAGTTTTCTTCTCGGTACAACTACAAGTACTTCTGTTGAGAATGGGGCGATTGTAGTATCATATTTCCCAGATTCGACAAGGGACCGCTTAACACTCTGTAATCAAAGACAAGTTCAACATTCTATAGTCAAAGATAGCTCAACACTCTATAGTTAAAGACAACTCAACATTCTGGAAGATTCTGTGGGTCCTCGACTTACCAAAAGTATCCGCTGTAGCCCGGTCAAGAAAGAACTATTAGAGATTCGCAAAGTTCGCCCGCTACCCCCAGAATAGGAGACTATTTCTTTCTTTTTGTAAACTGCCTGTATATACTATAAATACAAGCAAATAATAGGTTTAAATGGACCATATATCTTATATTTCTTTATCCAAAATGATTACAACACTCTGAAAACCTGTAATAACTAGCATCTACTAGATTTTACATCAAATCCTCCTCGAGGTCGTGGTTTTTCTTAGTTTCTGCTTAGTTTTCCACATAATATCTTGGTTGTTAGCTCTTTATTACACAATCCTTATGAACAAGTATTTGCGAAGGTTTTCCACCCAGAAAATATACCACTACTGGTTCCTTTCGTGCCTTGCTCGAAGTAAAACAAAGAGTCAACAGTTATTTTGCACTCTCTAGCATGAACGTAGTTTGATTCGAAAAGATTTTGCAATAGGCTAAAGGTGGCGATGAAGACTTTTTGGATAGTGTGGAACCATCGGAGTGGTTCCTTTTTTAGGCTCATGATGAATAGCCTACACAGCATATGGTCGAGCTTGGAGTATAACCCAACTGCGGCTTTAAAATGTCGAACATGCGTCAACGGATCAGTTAGGCCTGCACACTGGATGAACTTAGGCATATGGAAATTTTCTGGGATGGGCATATTTTTGAGATATGGAGAAATGGGGTTTGTTTCGATTCGATCTAGCGCAGGTCGCTGGCCTGGGATGTGAGAGTTGATGGCTTGGATTATGTTGTTAAGGTCATCTAAAGTGACAAAATACTGCAGGGGAAGAGGTAGGGTTGCAATTTGAGGAACAAAATTACGCTGTCCCTCTGGTCCCAATCAATCTCTGATGGGTCTCCTTTCTAGCAGAGAAGTTTGATGACGTGTGCGTCGACTTCCTTGGGTTGTCAAAGCTAAAGAAGTTAGACCAAAATGTCGAGATGTTTTATTTGGATTTCCAGATTTGGATAGAGACATTCGCTGATCATCTTCTCTCGGCTGTTCATCGCGTTAAATTGCTATTGATTGATGTTCACTTTGAGCTAGTGGAGGGGACGTCTGGCGAGCAATAGTTCGATCTTGTGTCCTTTGCAATCTTTCCATATCTTTTTGTTGTGTTTGAATTTGATAATCCAAGGCTTTTCTCTGTTTATCTCTTTCCTTTTGTAACGCTTGAGCGTGGATACGCTGATCTTCCAGTCTCTGAGTTTTTTTTTGTGGCCATTTGTTTTTGAAGTTCATGGATTGTACCATACAGATTAAGAGCTCCTAATATGTTCTGATCTCTTACAGTACTGGAATGGTTCCTCAAGTTCATGTTTGTCATCGGATGGTGTTTAGATTAGAAATGGTAAAAGAAAGTGTAGGTTTCCTACAGACGGTGCCAATTGTAATGACATATTTTCTAGGAGGAAAACCTTTGCCAATACTTGTTCATAAGGATTGTATAATAAAGAGCTAAACGACCAATAATTTACATAGAAAATTCAGCAAAAACTGAGGAAAACCATGACCTTGAGGAGGATTTAATGTAAAATCTAGTAGATGCTAGCTATTACAAGCTTTCAAAGTGTTGCTAGTGTTAGAGATTGATGATCGTAAGAATTGCGATCCTTTAGAACCTATTCTCTGCCTGTATTTATCGTATATACAGTCAATTTACAAAAAGAAAGAAAAAGTCTCCTATTCCGGGGGTAGTGGGCAAACTTTGCGAATATTTAACAGTTCCTTCTTGACCGGGCTTCACGGGCTACTTTTGGTAAGTTGAGGACTTACATAATCTTCTAAAATGTTGAGTTATCTTTGACTGCAGAGTGTTGAGCTATCTTCGACTATAAAGTGTTGAGCTGTCTTCGACTATAAAATATTGGCTTATTCTTGTCGAATCTGGAGAATATGATACTACATCGTTGATGATGATAAATTTGACAAAAGTTGTTTCTGGTCCTGCCTGAATTGGGAATATGATTTCTCCTAAAGCAGATTCTTTGGAACCATTGAAGCATGTGATTGTTATTGTTGAAGCTTTGATGGAGTCCTTTAGGCCAAGGACGTCAACTGGCCTCTTGAATAGTACGTCTGCCGTGCTACCTATGTCCACGAGGAGTGTATGTAAGTAGTCCTGACCTACTTTGAGCATTATCACCAATAGGTCATCGTGGGGGTACTTCACATGACTAGTATCACAGTCCTCAAATGAAATATGATATGGGCATTTTGCTATGTTGAAGCTTGGTAGAAGTTTGGCAAATTTTTCAAAAGAAGTTATCTTGCAGCATAATGTGATTCTGTCATTCTTCTTTTATTTCTTTCCTTTTTTGATCATGGTCATTCATAGATGACGAACCTAATTTTTCCCTTGTTCGTCCTCCTTTTTTTTTGTTTCCTCCTCGAGGAACTTCTGAACATCGATAACATATTCGTGGAGTCTTCCTGCTAAAACAATTTGATAAAAAATACATATGAGAGAATAATAGCTATCGATCTTATGGTTATGGACGTTATAATACTGGCATAAGGGTTTATTTGGGATGTCAAGAATCTTCTGTACTTCTCAAAAGAGTTTATCTCCCATCAGGATGGGTAAGATGTTAGACGGGGTGGTTATCATAGGTAGTTGAACTGGGATTGGTCTATCCTTTTCCCCATCTTTTCCTATAATATTAGCGTTGGATTTTCCACGTCGTTTGGTGATACCACTGTTTGTCTGTTTCGAGTATAGTGGTGAAAGAGCATCGTTGGAATGAATGACGAAGGAGTTTTTCATTTTATCCTTTTTTGACCTTTCAAGCTCGATATAATTATTAACCACATCTATCATTTCTATTACCATTTTTGGCTTATGAAGTTCTTCTCAAACTTTAGAATCAATGTGGAGTGCAAAAGTAAATGTTGGTACTATAATATTTGGATCTGAGTTTCCGATCTGCCTTGTTTCTTGCAGGAACCATTTGTTAGAATTCGTGAGGGTTTCCTTTGCACCTTGTTTAAAAAAGAAAAGAGAATCGACACTAATCTCATGTTCTTTAGCGTGTGTATAATTTGATTCAAACAGTTACTGCAGTTGAACAAAGCTAGTTATCGATCCTTTGGGAATTGTATGAAACCATCTGAGAGGCTCTTCTTTAAGGCTCATGTTAAACAAGTGGTATAACATGTGATCGAGTTTAGTGTAAAGACCAACTGCTGCTTTGAAGTATCTGATATGGGTTAATGGATTGGTGAGGCCTGCGTACTGATGAAACTTTTTCATGTAGAAGTTATTGAGGTGGGAGGTGATGGGATTTGTCTTAATCCTATCTGGAGCAGATCTTTGACTCAGGTTATTAGAATGAATGGCCTGAATCCGATTGTTCAAGTCATTCAAGGTAACAAACTGAGGGAGCATGAGAGGTGCTATAACAACATGAGGGTTAAAATCTCCTTGCTCTTTTGGGCCCAACCACCCTCTTATTGGTCTTCTTGGAGGAGGTGGAGGGGTCTGATGTCGAGTTTGTCAACTACCTTGAGTGGTCGATCCTGATGATGTAAGTCTGAAGTATCGTGATATTATGTCTAGATTTCTTGATCGTGGTCTCGAGGTTCGGTGCCGTTCTTCTCTCGGTGACCCATTCTCCATCTGAGATGCTCTCGATCGGTATCACTTTAGGCCTGGATGGGCGACCCCTGATGAGTGGTGAATCATTCATGATGGCTGTGTAGGCTCTCCAGAGATTGCCTTCTCTCATCTCTTTTGACTTGGAGGATTGAGCGTAATTATTTTGATCTTCAAGCCGTTGAACTCTATCATATTCCATCTATTTTTGGAGTTCGAAAATAACATTGTGTAAATTAACAGTTTCTGGCCGAACAACAGATGGAATGTTCTTGTTATTCCTTTGGGTACTGGAACACGTCTGAGGTTCTGAGGTTCATGTTGGTCATGGTAGTAATTGTTAAGGATGAGATTTGATAGAGAAAAATGTGGTAATTCTCACAGACGATGCCAATTGTAATGGCTAGTTTTTTTGTAGGTAAACCTCGTTAATACTTATGTAAAAAAGTATGATTCAAGTGCAAATAAAAGCTAAGACGCAATAGATTTTACGTGGTAAACTCAGTGAAGTCTGAGAAAAATCACAACCTCGAGGAGGGTTTAGATGAAAATCTACTAAATGCTAATCTATTACACTTGTAGAGAAATTTGGATTGTGGGTATGTAGAAAGGAAAAGAATCTGTCCCTACAGTTGTATGTTATGCCTGTATTTATAGTCGGATACAGACAATTACAAAAAATATAATATTTCTCCTAACTTTAAGGGAGGTGGGCAAACTTCCCATAACACATACAATGGTTATATTTGACCAAGTATAACGGCTCCTGTAGAGAGTCGATCTCGGTAGTTGTAGATTGGAATGTTCTCGAATTACAGTTGGGTACGCGATCAAATACCTTTGACATGCTTTTGATAGTTCTTCCTTATTGAACCTGAGGAATATGCTACTACACCATCCACTTTACATCTTTCACTCATCAATAAATGTCATTTATGTTATATATTAGAGTACCCACATGAATCAATCACAATATTTAGATACACACAATATTGAGAGAGAGAGAGAGAGAGAGGGAGAAAGAGAAAGAGAAAGAGAAAGATAGAGAGAGAAAGAGAAAGAGAGAGAGAGAGAGAAAGAGGGAGAGAAAGCTTTATTAATTTTAATTTAAACCAGAGTTACATTAGGGAGAACCCTAATAAGCTTATATAATTCTTTCTAAAACTCTCCCCAGAAACCCTAGACTTGTGACCTAAATTAGGAGTCCGGTAAGGAGCACCCCAACCCAGTTCAGGTCCCCACCAAAACTGAATTATTTCTAACACTCCCCCTTGTGGTGTTTCATACCAAAATGACTTGCCTCATCAAAATCTTTGGTTAGTAAAACCCCCTTGGGTAAAAAATTATGCAAGTAAAGAGTATAATACTATGTCTTATATGGGTTTTGGACGCGTAAAAGTTGCCTCATCAAAATCTCTAGCCAGTAAAACCCCCTGAGATAAAAAATGCATTACTAGGATAAAAAAGTGCAACATGCATGTATCCATGCCAGGATGGGACTACTTACCCTGACGTCTATCTTCTTGAGATGTATATATGAGTAAACTTCACATGCTGATTCCCTGTACCAATCTCTTTAACATAAGAGGTGCAAGAGCCTTCGTGAATAGATCAGCTGAGTTATTTTATTGAATGAACTTCATCGACGTTAAATCTCATTTCACTTCTATAACTCAAGTATATGGAAAATTTAAGTGAAAGGTGTTTTGTTTTGTCGCCTTTGATAAATTTTCCTTTGACTTGAATGATGTAAGCTGCGTTGCCTTCATAAAGCTGTTGGTTTATCTTAGATAGAACTCAGATGACCACAACTTATGTTGATATGATTTACTATGAAACGTAATAGAAAACATTTTCTATCAGCTTTACGAAGTACAAAAATCTCTGTGTGGATCGAAGATGAAGCAACCATCGTTTACTTCACCGATTTTTATTAAATCGCTGGATCTCCATTCATAAATACATTACCCAGTAAGAATGACCTTTATGTCGATCTGGCAAGTATCATGCATTGGCGTACCCTATAATTTTATGTTTACTATTTTTTGGGTAGAATATGTTGAATCGAAGAGTGTTCTGCTCGAATTGACACAATGTTTATTTGAACGGAAGAAGCAGAACGTGATCTATTCGAATAGACTCTAAAATCTATTAGAACAGGCAACTTTCTGTTCGAATAGACTTTGAATTTATTCGAATAAAAGTCTCAGAATTGAGTTTATTCAAATAGACTTTGGAGTATGTTCGAATATACATCGTAAACTCAGTTTTAGAAGGTTGAAGTGAAGATATTGGCTTGCCTTGTGATTCATTTTTCTTCCTAAGTATATAAGGGAGTAAAAGGGTATTTCTTAGGTTAGTCCTTTTGTAAATCCTTTGGTGAGTTCTACTTTAGAAAAAAAATGTAGAAAAATCTCAATTTGGCTTGTGAGCGATTTTAACCTCGAATCATCGAATACAACTTTCTCTCTATTGGTGTGGACATATGCAATTTTCCAAACCATGATAAATTGTGTGTTCTCGCTTGTTTGTGTTTGTTTGTTTAGTTTGTTCATCGCTAATCGAATCGACTTAGTATTTGGTTTCAACTGTGTGGCTCAACAGAACCGACATAAGTTATTCATTATGATGATAATATCTCAGACTGTGTTTGATCCCATTCTAGTGCCTTTGGGTAGGGGCAAAACTATGGCGAGCCAAACAGTTCACTACGAATGAGATATAGAGTCGAGTACACCCTCCTAAGTATAATAAAACACTATAAATATAATTTTTGTTTAGGTACCCAAACAAGGATCCATTACATATAATGTACTATAGGAAGTTAAAAAATGCGTACAAAATAAGCAGGATAAGATAAAGATGGAGTTCGAGGTTATGATTTGTGATGGGTTAAGGGCTTGGATTGTAAACCAAAATGGTGATCTCGTCGAGCTTTTGGTCGAGCAGAATGCATTTACTTGTGAAAGTAGAGACGAGGATGCTTTGAATTCTATAAATAGGTAAGCTAAAATAAAATTGAAAATTTATTTTTTTAAATTGTAATTCTTATATGTTTTTGTTTTTTCTTATCTTATTTAGCCAAGTGATGGGGTTAAAGATGGACTAGGCCCTGATTCCGAGTGGAGAATTCGAAGCGTTACTCACGTAAGATCGAGGGCTCAAGTTTACATTTAATATAATTAGAGATGCGAATTTGGTGGACCGGAACACGGGTCCAAACCTCCAAGGTAATTTTCTAGTATATATATATAGTTATGCACAACTACTATATATTGGGTTATTTAATGGGTTTTTATTTTCGTTTCAGTTTGGTACATGTCTGAAAACAAACTAGAACATATTTGGACATTGGATAAAGACCAATGTGAATTACCTAGAGAAAATGTAGAAAAGAAAAAAGTATAGTGGTGCTTTGCAATATTATATGCTAGGGTTTCTAGATTACTACTTATTGATTTTTAATCCTTCAAGAGAAAAAAAAAGAGGTTTTAGAAATGAAAAAAGTATCAGATGAAAAACACGGAGAGCTTCTAGGTAGGGTCAATGCAGATGATGTATTTTGATAATAAGGTCTGATATTATTACTTATTTATTTATTTATTTTTGTTATATTCTTAAACTCATGCATGACCCATCTTTTGGTTTTACGACGATTTTTATTCCACCAATTAATTGGTAACGTTAATGAGTAGGCAAAAGGTCAGTGGTCACTAATATGTTTGTGATCCAATTGAACCCAGTACTTTTGTTTCAGTCTCTTGCAAGAAACAAAATATATTATATTCTATATCGTCTCTATCCTTGAACGTGCCATCATCACTGCAGATTTCTTCTTCATTTGCAAAAAGAGGAACCATGGTTGGAGAATGATTTGAAGGATTAATTATGTAAATTATTATCTATAAGAGAGTAACGAGGTTAGGTTTATAAGGGGTGGTGTTTTGTGAAGGAAAAGAAAAGGTTTTTAGGTTTATGAGAGATTTTATTAAGTGTTTTCAATTCAATAAAATAGAGATTATTTTAAGTTGTGAACACTCGCTTCTGGAAATTGTCATTTTTCATTACAAATATTCAAAAATTTATTTCCATGCTTCTAAGGGTTCTTCTTCTCTCTGTAAATACTCCTATTAATTAGCCTATGCCAATCATTATTTTAATCATTTTCTCTATCATAAAAAACACTTGAAAGGAGGAAACCATGTGTGCAAGGAAACATAAATCAAAGTTCAAGAAAAATGTGTAAGTCACATAATTATAAATCAAACTAGTTATGCATTTATTTTTTTATCATATAAATAGCGTTTTATCTTTTTCGCTTTCTTGAATTCAAAACTGTTATTATTGAATATTTTTATCAGCTAGGGACTGCAGTAACATGCTTGCGAGTAGTTGGAAGATATGTTTTAGGTTGCGATGGCCGCATGACAATAGAAGGCAAGTGATGCGGTTGAAGAAGGGTTGGGCCCTAAATTCGAGTGGAGAGTTCAAAGTATTATTCGTGCAAGATTGAGGCCTCAAGTTTACATTTAATGCAATTGGAGATACGAATTTGCTGGACTGGATATGTTTTAGGGTGCGATGGCCGCATGACAGTAGAAGGTAAGTAATGGGGTTGAGGAAGGACTAAGTAACTTAAAAGTTGGCGAAGTGGCTTCATTCTATTATGATCGGATCACTGGTATGTACTTCAACTTTAACTTGAGGATATGTTTTAGGTTGCGATGGCTGTATGACAGTATAAGGAAATAACTTAAATGTTGACGAAGTGGGTTCATTATATTATGACCGTATCACTAGTACGTACTACAACTTATAATTTTTTTCTAAGTACTTGAAATGTATGTTCTTTATTGTAGTTTCCCTACATTTTTTTTGTTAATATCGGTTATGATTCAAAGGTTGACTGGGGTGTATGCTCAATATCAAATGTACACAAGATATAGAAAGCTATAAAAGTTGTGTACTATATGTGGAGATGATGATTTCATGAATTAAAAGAGGTCCCATATCCACTTCTTAGATTTTATGGACTCTAAAAGGTATCCCAACTTGGCCTAACCTAGTTTCATAGCAACTGAATCTGAGTTAACAATGTCATGGATATTATCACTGCATGGTTTACCAAATAATCAATGTTAGTCCCACATTTACAGATTAACTGTAGTTAACTGTAGTTGACTTTCGTTAAAATTAGTCAACTCAAATGATTTTTTTCATATAAAAATTACCCTTATGTTATAAAAATACCAAAATAAAGGTAATAAAATCAAAATCAGTCAATCCGTTCGAGATACGTATCTATTGATCGAACGACCTAGAAAAGTTTACAATTGCTGGTAGTGAAATGTTTACAAGAAATGGTAAATCTCATTAACTTTGATTAAAGTGTTTCCAAGACTTCTAGAAATTGTAACATTTGTGTTTGCATGTGTCGTGGTTTTTTTTATTCCACGCATTAGCAATCCATGGTGATGAAGGAGAGAGATGCTAAATTTTTGCGACTGTGGTTGATGGGAAAGTTTCCTAATCTGAAGATAACACAAATAAATTCTTGGATCTTCTTATTGCAGCATATAAACAGTTGAGGAAAGGCTATGATCAATAAAAAAATACCATCGAGAAATCCAATAAATCTTTAAAAATAACTAAGGTGGCATTTGTGGGGTAGGTGTTCTTCTACGACACCTTAGTGTTCTTACTTTGTCTGGGGATTAAAATGAGCTACGGGGAGTGGCAACACTCTGTTATCTCAGTTATCATCAGAGTAGTCAAACAAAAGCACAAGTGAGTTTAGTTGTAGAAAATTGTATATCCTTCACTCATGGTCCAATGGTACTTATATAGACATAAGAGCATTTAATATCATGTGTGAGCTGCATCAATAACATCGTAGGCTGTGTCTAATAAGTGCATTCCTTATGCTTATAATTTATGTCTTATATTCGTTGAAGTAACGTCTTAGCTAGTACGTGTGTCAGTTACTCCTTCGTCAGTTATGTTAGCAATTATAACAGAGCCAGTCTAGCGTATATGACGTAAGGCTGGCGAGGTGCTAGTCGACCGGGTCAAGAATGTAGTGGCTCAGCTATCTCAATGGATCGACCATCATATTGTCCTTCTAAGCAACTTTCCTAGGGAACCATATTTTATGTTCTTATAATAGTCGCATACGGTTATTTTCACACTTGAAGTCAATAATATCCTTCACAAATCCATCTTTCACTACTTTGATCAATTGGCATTTCTAACAGCTTGTTTTGTTGCAAAAAGGATCTTCGTCATAATAAAATTTGGCGAGATTGGTTTTGGACCTTTTCCCCAGCTGAGTTATTTGTTCCATGAATGAAGTGGAAGAAGAAGTCCATTCAACATAACTTATTCGATCTATTAGCGAAATGCATGAATTCAAAGCATTACCATTGATTCTGCTTAGATAAGCCCTCGTGGTAAAATTTTTTATCTTCTATCAAAATCTGCGAATCGTTTCTCAAATTCAATACATAGTATAACTTTATAATGAATGTATTAAGTGTTTAGTACTATCTCCTTTAAGATTTCCTTGGTGCTTGTAAATGCTTCATATGCCAATTTCCAGTTTTCTTCCTTCGAATATAACTCATCTAACCAAGAACTGAAAGCAACTTTAAAAATGGGAAAACCTCATGAACAAGAAATACTTTTCCCTAATAGAAAATATCATTGGCCATAACTGAGTCTCCAATTACTTTATAAATTGTTGTAACCTATAAAATACTTTCAAGAAAATATCAAAGTATGTTCCATGGACCCAAAACAATGCCTTTAAAGTTCTAGGAGATTGAAAAGTGTTGTCAAAATTCTATACTCTAGATCCGTATACCACAAGGTGTGTAAGACTATACTCATTTTGTTGAATGGCTTCCCCAGTTATGAACCCCTTGGGCCCAATCTAAAAGTTGTAAGCAAATCTTAATTTTAAGAGTTCAAAACATAGGCCAAGGGCATCATTTGCATGTTGAAGAACCTTAAATAACATCCCATCTGAAATGAATCTTTGAGATAAATCATGGCAAAGATAGCCAGCAAGAATGCTTGATAATTTAGATAATTCCAGTTTACCTTCAATACCAGTTGACTTCATAAGATCAACAACCTACTTTACTTTTTCAGCACTAAAATCAAAACCAAAAGGACCTTTTCCTTTTTGAGGTAAAGTTGAATCATACAACGAAAACTTCTGACCAAACCTATTTTAAAGTATGGCAAAATTTGTTGTACAACCTACCCAAAAGTCAGCACGTTTACATTCTACACCGAAATCTTGTGTAAACCTTGAAAAAAATCCCCATAAATTGGAGAAATACAAAGGAAAGGGGCCAGCCTTCCATCAACCCATAGCATGGCCATGTACTTTGGGAATTGAGCCTATTTATTCTTCAATAGTGTGATGATCAGCTTGAGTATTTCATATTAAATGTTAAGATTACCCTTTGAGTTTACAATGTCTGGGGCAGAGGCACTACTATATTGTCATTAATCAACTACACACTGCCAAATCTTTAGTATTTTAGAAGTCTGCCTCAAGATCATTTCTAATTTATTTGGCTCAGCATTGGATATATTTGTCTTGAATTTATTCGATAAAGCCTTAAAGATGAAAAGTGCGTTTAAACAATTCAATTTTGCTAACTCTAGCTCGTGAGATTTTGGAATAGGCGGCGGCTCAGATAATAAATCATCTTCACTCTTTGGTATCTCAAGAATATTGTTAAATTTTAACAAACTCGTACGACATACATCGAGTCTATCAAAGCCTCAAGCTTTATATATATTTTGTTAGCAACTAGAAGACTTGATTTTTTAGGGAATTATCATGCCCATAAGAATTTGCTAGATTATTTACTATATAAACTTGCATATTGCCCAAATTTTATCATCGGGATCTTCTGCTTCAAATTTTCTAACTATTAAAAACCTATTTTCCCAGAAGTTGATTATCTCCAGTCTATGTAGAAACTCCCACAACTCTATAGCTTTATCCATGAGAACGATATCTGAGTCTTTACATTTCACCGTAGATAATGACGTCCATCACTAATTCTTGTTCTACATCTAATCTTTTTGAAGTGGGAGTTTTCATAGAAGGTCTACAAAGGTGTTTAAAGCATTTGAGAGGTATATTTGAGATACCAAATAAATTTAATTTATTTTCTTTTCTGGACAATGTTTGTAAGGCGTATCACGAAGTTGTGTTTTAAAATAAAAAAAATTAAAAGAAAATATTAGTTACCATTTACGTAATTTATTTGGCAATGACTTTGAATATTTATCACCTGTCCATTAAGATAAGACTTGATTTGTAAAGTGGGTTCATTGTATATATATTTTTAGGAGGCCTCAAAATTGAATTAGTTTACACTTAAATATTATAGCTTTTTTCATACATTTTTGTGAAGTCTCTATTCCTCGAAGATTCCAAAACGAAGCATGTAATCAACAGCGTAGTAATTGTAATATTGTATTTTACACTTTACAATTATTTCCATTAGTTTTAGGAGTATAATCTCAAATTTCAAACTAAGCATTTCCCAACAAAACATTTTTCGTGTAATATTGACTTTAATTTATCTTTGAGCTTTTATGCATTATGTATTAAGGCTCAGTTTGGTTCGAGGAAAACTGGATGAAAATGCAATAGTTTGTCTTTTCACCCGATTGTAGGTGTTTGGTTCAACTTAAATTCAAGGGGAATAAGTTGCAGGTGTTTGGTTCATTGCAAATACAAGTCAACTGCAAGTTTGACCAAATACATGTGTTTGGTTCAATTTTGTAAAACAAATACAAAAAGTTTGCTACTATTTGTTTCAAGGTTAATTATCCAATGCAAAAGCAAGGAATTTGTATTTGGTGTAAAATGGACTTTTTTTTCTTTGCATTCTGTTGCAGCCAAAAATCTCTGCAAGAAGACTTGCATCGAGGATTCTCTCTTCCCGCCAAAAAAATCTCGTGATCAAAAACAAAATAAAGCCCTTTTAAAACCAAACTCTTGGTTCTCCTAAACCCTCCTACTTCAACAAACAATCTCGTACATCTTTATCTCTCTCTCCTTACTTTTGCTATCGGTTTATAGAGAAGAATTGGATAATTGATTTTGATCATGTTTGCTCTCTCTCCCCAATAACGAATTTCAGAGTCCAAGATCACCGATTCAAATATTTATTTAAGGTTTGATCGATACCCATATTCTGTATTTCTCAAATGGTGTAAATATTGAATGTTTATTTTGAATTCAACCCTATTTTAGTCTAATTTCGCAAGTTGGGGTTTTCTGGTCGATTTGTGAAACAGAGATACCCTTTGTCACAGAGGAAAAATTTGGGTGATTCCAACAGTTGGGAGTGAAACGGTTGCTGATTTATTTAAGGTTTTATTTCTTTACTTGTCTTTTTTGTTTCGCATTTTAATTGATTGTTCTTTCTCGAACCTTGGTTTTGTCTTGTTTTTGTAATAAAAATACACATAAGTTCCAATCTTTTTTTGTAGTTTATTTTGTTTAATTTTGTATAAGGAACTATTTTTCTTGCTAGATTGGGAACTTTATTGATTAATGGATAACTTTGAAGAAGAAAGTGAGATGCTTGTTGTTGTTGCTACCTCTTCGGTCATATTAGGAGTTACTGCCTGCACAAAATATATACTAGATAATAGTATGGGTCCTTATGTCAATAAGGTTGCTGAGAGAAATGACTATATGAACTCTATTTTATCCAACGACAGCAAGTGTAAGTCCAACTTACGTATGATGCAAGGTCCATTCCATTGCCTATGTGGCTTGCTTAGGGAGAAAGGGTTGTTGAGTGATACTAGAAATTATAGTGTGGAAGAGCAAGTGATACGTTTTTTACATATAATTGGCCATAATCCACAATTTCGGATGGCTGAGGCTCGGTATTTTCATTCTTTAGAAGCGGTTAGTCGTCAGTTTAATGAAACACTCTCCACTGACGTTAAACTTTATAAGTACTTAGTGGAGAACCACAAAGATTTCATTCACAATGGAGGAAATCATCCCTAAGTTACCGTTAATTCCCGTTTTACCTCATACTTCGAGGTAAATATAATTCGTACATATAATAAATTTATCAATGATTCATTGTTCATAGCTAATATACAAACATTTTCAGGACTGTTTAGGTGCACTAGACGGAACACACATTGCAGCTAATTCCCCAGAAGAGGAGCAAATTAAATTTAGAAGTGACAGAAAGGGAAGGACATCCCAAAATGTATTAGCTGCGTGTTCCTTTGACTTAAAATTCACTTATGTATTAGTGGGCTGGGAAGGAACTGCGCATGACCAGCGGGTTTTGGATGATGTACATTTCAAGATGAACCCTTTTACTATTCCCAATGGTAAATAAATATATTATTTTATACTTTGGTACTACATAATATTAAATTTTCTTAGTGAAGGAACTCCTAACATTGGTATTGCATGAATTGTTAGGAAAATACTATCTTGGTGATGCGGGATATACAAATGAACCAGGAATTCTAGCCCCTTATCGTAATACACGATATCATTTGAATGAGCACATAGGTCGTAGGCCTCAAACGCATAAAGAGTTGTTCAATAAGCGTCATGCATCTCATAGGAATACAATTGAGTGGGCATTTAGAATAAAGAAACATTTTCCATTGCTGTCAATTGATTCGTGGTTCCCATACAAAATTTAAGTCAGGATAACCATTGCTTGTTTTGTGCTGCATAATTTTATTATGGGAGTTGATCCAAACGACCTGATAACTGTGGAAGCTAGAATGATGATCAAGCTCCAACACAAGATACGATTCCAATACCTACTGCTTATAGTAGCCAATCAACTACATATAGGGGTGACCAGAACTGTTGGGCGAACTTCAGAGATACTTTGCGACATAAATGTTTAACGTTTATACGAACCGGAGAAATAACCAATCAAATGTCGCATATTTGTTATTTTATGTTATTCTAGTACTATTATTATTTCATAATTCAACTTCCATGTTTACATTTTCATTATATGAAATGAAGCTTGACATATATTTTGTTTGTCTTGTAATTATTATAAAATTATCATGTTAAATATCTTTATGGATTGTCTGATTTTATTTGTCAATTCACTATAACATCTTGTTTAGATTTTGATGAATTTATATGTCAGTTTATTTATATCATCTTATTAATAGAGATGGTTGAAAGAATGAACTGGGACTCAAATATGGATGATGGCCTGATTGAGTCTTTAGTTGAGTTAATTAAGGCTGGGAAAAAAATGGTCGTGCTTGGGATGAATCTATTTGGGAACCTCCAAAAAATGTTGTCTTCAACAAGTCTCAAAAAGTTCTTAGGAAGTCCCATATGAAGAGTCATTTTTGTACTCTATAGAAGGAACGAAAGGGATTCAATAAGTTATTGAGCAAAAGTGGATTTGGATGGGACTACATAAAGAACACCGTGACTGCATCTGTTGCATGTTGGGATGAGCTTCTATCTGATAAGAATCAATCTTATTCTGCGTTCTTACTATTTAATTATTATATTTAACTATTTAATATATTTTCTAGTCGTCTATGAATGCTATCTCCCACTTAAAAAGGCTACAAAGTTCCACTAAATATTACTATTGAAAAACATATGAGTATAAATAAACATGTGATAATGAGGAATACTACTAGAAATATTTTTAGTGATGACAGGTTTTGTAAATCTTCTAGTAGTTACATAATGGAAGTAATCTATATTTATATCTCCTGATTGTAGCCATTTAACTTTTGATCTCTGCCTCCATTACATTTATTATATATGTTCTATCTCCTTCGGTTATTATTCCTTGTGCAATATAGTATTTTGTATCTGGTCATTACTGTGATCTTGCTATAGCTAGATCTGGTACTGTAACATATCTTTTTCAATCTACTTTTTACTCCTGTCTGTATTATTGGTTATTCTTCTCCATTGCTTAATGTCTGCCTTAAGTCTCCTGAGCTTTTACATCACTGCAAATAAAGGTTCTGCACTTAGAGGCTTGTTCCAACTATTCTCAATTGTGCTTCTGAAATCTGCATACTCACTCCATGACTTTAAAAATCAGAAGCAGACATTTTGTGGTTTTGGGATTTCCTTACACTCACCAAACAAGAAAGAGTGATTTGACTTTGATCTAGCAAGCACCTTGATACTCCACCATTTGTACTTATATATTCACTGTGAATTATGAAGACACCTGTCTAATATACTTAAGATTTTGTCATTGTTATTTTGGTCATTACGCCAAGTATATGTAAGACCAGTTGATACACTTTCAGTCAGTGCTACATCATCAATAAAATTATTAAAGTCAAGCATTGCTCTAGCTAAATGTGGCCTTCCGCCTTTCCTTTTAGAGGCTTTTAAGACTGTATTAAAGTCTCCAAAAAAATCCATGGGATTAGCTGAAAGCTGGTTATGTAGCCTCTTCCATGGGTGGCACCCTGCAAATATGACAATAATTTGTTATTTGGTATTAGAGATGACAGTTGGTTATGCAGCCTCTTCCCCCCATAGCACCCTAATGTTTCCTTTGTTTTGATTCTCCTCATTAGTGATCATTTTAGAGCTATATCCAGCTAGTCTAAACTTGTTGCAGTATATCTTAGGTTCTGCCAATCCATAATAGCAGGCCTGAGCTCTACTACTTTTTTCTTCAAATTTTAAGAGTCCTATTGTTACCAAGACCCCTTGCATTCAAGTATAGTACTCTCATTGGTCTTTATGGTTAGTTCTTGCTACTCTGACTTCTATAGTGCAAACTTTGCCACCTATACATATCTGATTAAGTTGGCCCTAGCTGCCCTTCCTTTTGCTCAACTTGGTCTGCCCAACTATTTGAATTTAATAGACTTCTAACCTCTTCTATTGCTTATGATTCTTGACTTTGTTCTGTGTTTGCTTCAACTTCACAGTCATCATGAGGCTTTAAGGTACTAGATACTTCAATTTCCCCTTATCTTTTGTTATTTGCTTCTACACTTTTCAACTCATCCCCCTTTTTACTTGAATGATGTTCTGTATGACTGATGTTACCAGAGCGACCTTCATCTTCTTCCAGCACCTCGGTCATTTTAGGTTCTGTAAATAAATTTCTTCGTCAACTCCATCTAAGCTTGAATCTTTCAAATACTTGGATCAAAGAAAGTTTGTTGTTTTTGCCGCCCCTTCTTTCCCATCAGAGAATGAAGAGAACTCAAATGCCAATTCTTTTTGGTCACTAAATGTGCCCTGCTCATAAGATTTCTACAAGTAAGAATGCATAACTTCATCATTACTGGCAAGAGCATCTTTAATATAATACCTGAAATAACAACACTTTTCAATGGCGTGTTAACCATCACGAAATAATTCTTACATTTTAGCACTTGAAGCTCAAGATTTTAGAGGGATATGTCATTCAATTATTCTTGGACATAAAAGTTCACTTATAACCTGAAAATCAAAATTCTTTGTTGGTTTATTATAACGTAAGTTTTAGGTGGACAAGGAAGACGACGTAGATGTCAGATTAACCAAAGTAAAGACACTTGAAAGAGAATATATGCAATGGATAATAAATCAAGAAGTGTCATCTACGACATTCTTACATCATCTAGTTCCTCTAAAATGATTTCCTTTGAATCCTTCAACACTCCTATGATAATAAAGATACGAAAATCTTGAGTAAGTAATATCATACTTGACAAGAACCGAAATATGAATAACATTTAGCATTGGTTTTTGAGTCCTTACCATCCATATCATGAAGGTAAATGCTTTTTACACCAACAATTGACAACCAATGTAAGAACTCGACAATTTTTGAACTATTGTGAGCTTTTTCACTGTCAACAACAATAGCTAGGTACTGGAGTTCACTCAAATCAAGAGCTTTGTATTTCCGCAATAATCCACTTGGAATAAGGTAGCTTTGAAAAGTATTAGCTGTACCAGAAGAAATTGACTTGTGCTGATAACAAGATGGATAAAATTCTATAGTAGTCTAAGCAGAAGTGCCCATATCTCACGCACAATGTAGAACTGGCAATATATAAAAGCCACAATGAGCACCTTTGAAGACCTTCTAAGATACAAGAAAATTAAAATTGGTAAATTAAAACATCGGAGATATAAAAGTTATTTATTTTAACTCAAAATTTACACCTGTATTGGTCTAATATAAGTGATAGGTGGTCTGAACATCTCTACAAACAACAAAGTTGCAATGTTAAGATATGTGCGGTACATTACATCAGGAAAGGAATCTTTATGGGTATCTTGGATTAAAACAAACTTTATTAGAAATAAAGATTTTTGACAGATGAAAGTGTCCCAGGACTATTCTTAGTATGGGGATAATATCCTGAAGGCTAGAGAAATTGCTCAAGAGATCATTTTCCACATCAAAGGGGATGGGAGAGACATGCTGGTATGAAAACAACTTTGGCATCCATTAGGCATATTGATAGATAAATCCCAACCCCATTTCACATATAATTCAAATCTCAGCCTTAATGCCAAGGCGAGCAACATAATTTCCAATGGAAAATAGGCCCCACCCCTAAACTCAATCAATAGACTCAATAATATTTGGAGCTACTTAGAGGACATCCCTATTAATAGTGGGAGAGTCAAGAATGAAATTGTTTGGGCTCTAAGTGACAAGGGTGATTTATTCGCAGTCATCATGAGGCTTTAAGGTACTAGATACTTTAGTTTCCCCTTATCTTTTGCTATTTGCTTATCCACTTTTCAACTCATCCCCCTTTTTACTTGAATGATGTTCTGTATGACTGATGTTACCAGAGCTACCTTGATCTTCTTCCAGTGCATGGAATTTGTCTTTTTTTTTCTATCCTATCATTGACTATATTCTTCTCCGCACTAGCTTTGTGATTGTTCTTGGGTACAGACCATCCAGTCTCAGATATTCTTTCAATCTGTTGTACATGGTTAGAGGGCTTTGGAATGCCTAAAGAGTAAATAATGGGGGATTCACTATCTACTGGTGACACTTGTTCAAAATATGTGTGCTTATTTGGTAGTAGATCCCCACCTTCGCTCATATTGCGCAAAAGTTTCTTCAGTTGATGAGGAATAAAACATGGGCATTTGTCGGTGATTCAATTTCTCCCAAGCATGTTCAGTCACTCCTTTGCATTCTCTCAAAGGTATCTTATAGTTCTCACTCACTCACTGAATGTTTAGCATGAAGCTTAGGTGATTAGATTACTTAAATCAAGAATTGAGTTAGGTTCTATATATTTTTTCGTATGTGGGCTATAACCCTCTTAATCTAAAACAAAAGATTAATAGTTTGTTTCAAAGGTTCCTCTAAATTTACTAGTCATAACCTTTAAACTTCGAAGTCATCTCCACAGTTATTTTCAACAATGTAAATGCTTATCATGATATTTCTTTCACCAAAGGCACATCGATACACTTCACGAATAAGTTCGTAGTTTGTCCAAACAATTGTTAAAATCTTTTTACTATTGACATTAATTTAAAAATATACAATGGTGGAGACTTCAAAATCAGTAATTAAGCTGAACTAAAATTTTGTTCGATTATTCTTGCTACCTTGTAAGATTACATTCTGCTAACACATGCCCAATGTATTTATAGTGATTACAAAATATGGGGATTCTGTGGTTTGCCATAGGAGGGTAGTGTGGCCTTCTGGGAGAAATCCGACATGAGGAATTGGATTACTACACAGTTGTAAATCGTAAATGCTAACAAATAAAAAAATTCTCTCTAAAGCCTTTCTGTTAGCCATAGGTGTAGTAGGCATGAAGAATTGGATTGATGCACATACTATGTAGTTGTACATAAAGAGACTTGACCAGATGGTCTCCACATAGATAATCTTTGGATTGAGTTTAATAAAAGACTGCAACGCTCCTTGGAGTGAGAATTATGAGTAGCAATTAAGGCCTTGGATGGTAATAAGATTCAGTAAATTATATTCTATAAACTGGTTGGTGGAGACCCTGCTAGAGTTAATAGGAAGGAGGTTGGTCTTGGGGTATGAGAGGATTTGGTAATATGCATCCAATATTTCTAAATCAAATTGAATGCTACTGTTGATGACCATTTTAATGACCAATTGGGAATGATGGCCTTTGAGTTATAGATTAGACTTAAAAGTGAGTGTTGGTGTAGATGACCAATTAGCAGCCAGTCTGTATTGGTTATGACACTGGAAGAGCCACTGTATACAACATTTGTTGTGACACCCTCTGGTTGCAGAAGGGCGTCATATTGCCCGCGAGAAGAATACAAGTTAAATAACGGAGAGTGACTTAAGCTCCTACACTGGGAAAGGTAGAGTCATATGGAGGGCGCTTCCTTTCACGATCAATTCGGGGTTTAGTTAGAAAAAACTAATAGGGACTTTGTATAAGAGGTAAGTGATGAGCACGTAATTATGACATTTTTAATATACCCAAACATATATTTTAGTCGTCCATTATATTTAATTTAAGGTACTTATGTGCGTTTGTTTGATTGTAGCTATTGGAGATGGATATTTGAAACCAAGCTCTTAAAGTCAAGTAAAAGTGTCTTCAGCAGTTCATAGCACACAAAGTCAAAGGCACAATATATTTGGTCTCAAGATTGAAGAAATATATACACAAATATTCTTGGAGAATAAGATCAAAGAATATATTGCATCCAAGATCCTTGAAGATATTTTATATTGAAGATATATGCAAGAGTTTCCATGAAGAAAGATCTTTAATTCACTTAAGGGAATTATATGCAAGAATCTTAGGAGATTGGTTGTAAAATTAGAAGATATTATTGTGAAAATATTTTTTACAATTTAATGTATAGTTTCTAAATTTGGGTTCCTTCTCTTATAAAAGAAACCCTTCCCCCATTGTAATTTGGCATCTCATATTAGAGTGTAATATCAAAGTTCATAGCAATAAAGGTTATTATTTCTCTCTTTTTCTTATCATTTCCTTTAAGCAAGTAATATGGCAATGATCAAAGGGATGGATAGCTAATCTTCTTTGCCAAGGCTAGAGGAAGCTCCACCCAATGTAGCCTTAGTATAGAATAACATTGTATGACTAGAGTAGTTACTTTCTCTTCCTTCATTTTAATGCATATTCTTCTTTCTATGATCCTAGCTTGACCATAGCTTGGATTCGAGGGAGTAGAGAATCTAAGGAAACCATCTTGTTTGACCATTACAAGATGGTTTAGAACATGGAGAAGAGGACATAACCCGTTCTTACCAACTGGACCATGGTTGAATAAGGTGGTTTATGGGTAGTTCCTAATCATAAATCTCATTTATCTTTTGATGTATTGCATATGCCCGACCAAGGATATGCGATGCGGGAACTCATAATTTACTATAATTATTTATGCTATCTCACAGGTATAAATGGTGGAGTGGAATCTAAGCCTTGGTTCTCACTCTATCTCATACAACTTATATTTTCTAGCATTTGTTTATTTCTTCTTTTTAATTCGAAACCTACTCAAACTCATTATTATTGGATAAAACTAGTAGCTCAAAGTATAATTCGCACCACAAGTCTCTTGGCATACAACCCCGCTTACCCTTGTACTTAACGGTATACCGTGCGCTTTCAGGTCTTTTAAGATGTCAGTTTATAATCAATCAGGAAGATCCATTGTGGACATTATGATCGTTTGTAATTACACTATTCTATTCTTAATGATGTAAGAAGAGCCAAGAAGGTTATGGAAAGCATGGATTCAAGATACATCATCTACAAGCAGATAGGGGAATAAAATGCCTAACTTTATTGCTTCATATCTAGACATTCATGAAGAATTCATTTTCTTTCCATGTAGTTTCCTCCCAGTTCATGTAGATAAATGTATAGCTGATAGTAGAGGCATACCATATCATAGAATGTATTTATTTTTTATTTGAATAAAATATGGTGGGGGACTCCTGCCATAACCCCCAGATTCCTTTATTTTTTTAAAAAGAGGCTATTCTCATCCCCTCGCCTCTAATCTGCTAAAAGATTTCATCAGTTGATGATTTAAGGTGGTTTCCGGTATGAGAGGCATATTTTGTAAGTCTCTTTGTTGTGTTGAAGTTCTTAAGGGCTGAAATTACTGTATTTTTGTGGCTTTTGGTCTTTTCTACTATTTTTTCTTTTCATTGTTGTTATGTTTGGTATACTTTACCTTAATCAGTAAAGTTACATTCATAAAAACAACGAAAATAGCTAATACTTTTCAAGAGGAAGTAGAGGCACTTTTTGTGTCTATGTTCTACAGCATGAGAGGCAATTTTTCAAACTACACTTCTTCTAACATACTGTCCTTGAGTCATTTGTGAAAGCTTTCTTATGGATTAAATTTGATATCTCATTGCCTTATTTGCATGAGGTCTTGATTTATAATTAGGGCTTGTAGGTGGAGTGAAAATGGCTAAATAATCTTAGACAGCCCTAGCAAAAATTTTCTGCTACTACATTGATCTAAGCGGTGCCAACCTAGTTGGGTTCTCTCTAGATCTTGTATTTATTTGATGTAATTATTCTGGACATAGTTTGCATAAAGAATCTTTAATATATATATATATATATATATATATTAAAAAAAATGGATTAGGATATTATGGTATCTGGAAATCATATACTAAATTTAACATTGGGACATTTCATTTTTATTTTTAAATTTCTGTAAATAAATCAAAATAATATTATGAGTAATGAAGAAAATATGCTTGTAAATGCACTGTGATATATTGTAAAGTAACTTGATTTTATTACTAATGAATTTAAATGTTTTCTTGATTCAGAAAGCTGCTGATAAGTACAAAAGCTTTCGATTTCGGGGTCCGAAGTAGAATTTGGATAGCTTAACTATGATATGTGGTACTAATTACGCTAGAGGTAATTATTCAATTGGTGGAGTAGACACTGAGGACATAGATGATGTTTATCGTCTTGATATGAGCGGGTTAGTAGATGAAGATGAGCACCATAAAGATATAGAAAAGAACCCAAGCATCCCCCTAACCGATTCTACTAGGAAAAGATCGGCTCCTGCTTCTCCATTGGAAAAACGACAACATGGAACTAAGGTAAAGAAGACAGATAAGTTGGAGGAACTTCTTGAAGGTCTTTCAGGTACTCTAAGCGGGTTTCACACCTCAATTGATCACGAAAAAAATTCACAACCCTACGTAAAGAAATTATGAAGATGGAAGGATATAGTGATGCCTATTTACGAGGTGCATGGTACACGATAATGAACTCTCCCATTGAGACACAATTTTTCCTTATTGGTGATGCTATAGATCGAAAAACATGCCTAGATAAATTGAGGAAAAGTATTGGAGATGTTTAGAAAGAGGCTTAGGGTGGTTTAGTCGCATTAGTGAAAATAATTGATCAAGTTGATCATTTAGGTTATTTATTTATTTATTTTCCAGTTGGACATTGTTAACGATAATAATGTAGTTGATTATGTTAATCAATGATGAATAAATTTTTTATTTAAAATAATTAACTTGCATTTGCGTACAATGCCCCTAACCAAACACGAACATTTGTTTCCACTTCACTTGTGTTACAGTAAACCAAACACATGTTAACAAGTTGCATTACATTACTTGCAACACATTGTAAATGTAATTTATTTGTCTTGCATTACAACTAATGTTTTGTAATGCAAGTGGTGTGTAAATACAAGGGAATTAAATTCCAGCTAAATGGTTGAAATGCAATTGCAAAGTATTACCTTTCCACCTCATGGTTTGTATTGCAATGTAGTAGCAAATGCATTGAACTTGAATTTGCATCTAGTTTGCCTCGAACCAAACTGAGCCTAAGTGTTTTGTAAATACCAAACTTTATAATTCAAATAATATAGTTGCAACTATGAGAACATATAACATATTTAGAATAAAAAGTTATAAGAAATACCTCAAATATCTACTCAAACGTATCGCAATACTCCTTATTATTTTGAAAAAATACGGCGCTTTACCAAACAAAGTTCGTCGGAGATCAACCCATACGGGAATACCAACGATGCAAATATATCGTACAGTCAGATATGAGATTAACGATCACATGTAATATACGTAAATAAGTGAGGAACATAAATAATACATATGATTTATCGCGGTTCACCCCTAAGGGCTACGTCACACCCACCGAGAAACGATTTCACTATTACATGAAAAAGATTACAATTTCTCTACCTTACAAAAGCTCTCAAATCCCTGGATTTGATTTTACCAACAAACCACCATTTTTGCAAAGCTTTAAACCACAGATTTAGACTTTACATAGAATATACCTTGTAGATTTTTCTCAATCACCAGAGTCTTCAACCAAGTCTCCCAAGCTTTACGAATCATCTTCTTAGCCTTTATACCACTATCGTTGCACGACTATTCGATAGCCGCCATAGAAGCCAAAGCTTCCCTAGGGAGGGGGCAAAGCCCCTCCCCCTCTTTCTTCTAAGTTCCCTCTCTAGGGTTTTTATTAACCTAGAAGAGAAGTCAGATCTATCACACTAGATTAGTATCACAAAAATCAAATAGCCTCTGCTATTTATAGGAATTGGCAGTAGATATTCAAGTCCTTATTCAAGTCGAAGTCCAAGACCATATAGGAGTTCATCTACTTAAACGTGATAAGAAAATTCATAACTCCTACCGAGAGTATAACTCTTCCTTTTTTTTGAATAACAACAATTATACTATGAAACCACTAACTCCCCTGCCTTAAATCGCATCCACATGCACATGCAAGAGAGAAGCTTCACCGTGTTTTCCTTCGCACACGTCATCTTGTTTACTTTTTTATAATTATTCTAGTACTAGTGGAGTCGAGCTCGACTTGATACACCAAATCCAACAATCTCTACCTTGTTGAGAGTCGAGCCACACTCCCAATAAATCTTTATATTGGCGAGAATACTCTCTAGCCAAATCCTCCACAAGCACTGACGAAGCCACATGAGGACCAGCTGCCCCCACTCACTTTTCTCCAAAGAAGAGCTTATATATAATATATACTATACATACACCAAAACAAATAAAAAAATCTTCCCTATTGGTATGAGCTTACATTGTCCCTATGTTTTTCAATTATTTCTAGCAAAGTCTTGAACAACTGAAAATTTTATCTTCTACAAATCTAATCTTTCAATGAGACTGAATTTACATTAGAGATAATTGTTACCTTCCACAACCTGAAATCCATCCTTGGGTGTTGTAGTTGCTGTAAGAGCTTCCTGGGTTTCATTATTCGCTGGGTTTGATGTTGATTCTGATTGCTGAGCTTGCTCCATCTCACTATCGTTCGATTTCATCAAATTGCCCAATTCACACTGTTGACTACTCTTTGGGTCTGAATTGGGAACACCTCCTTCTTTGTCATGCTGCTAGTTTGAATTTGGAACATCTTGATTCACCTTCAATTTTTTAGGAACTTCAGGTTTGAAGCTCCGCTTCAGCATATATGAAAATTCCATCAAAACCAATGTAATCCCGCTAAATTTTTTTGGGGGGCCTTGACCAATAATCCTAGCTCGGCCACTATCTACCAGCATCACAAGAAGCTATCTCACCGGGCTTCTCTCCATACATTCATACAATGCACCCACTGTAGGTGAACCATCAAGTCCCAAGCCTGATAATCGAAACACAATTCTAAATATACAACCTTAATCTAAAAATACGTAGCTACTGATATGAACAGTCACTGCTCCACCTCGACGAAAGTATCACTAATGTCTTGCAGATCAAAACCATCATCTCTGACTAAAGGCTAAACCGATCTCTTACCACAAAGTTACCCTCTGTCGGCAAGACTCCCTGCTTGAACAATAGAAATATAACAACCATCCAACAATGTATGTCTATACTGTAGAAACTGATAAAGCAAGCAACGTGCCTCTCTATCTAAAAATAGTACTCGATTATACCATCACACAAGTATCTATCTCAAGACAAATAAAATACTCCATCACAAATTTTATTATTATTGGTAAACCATATATTAATAAACCAAAGGATTTAAAAAAAGGTACTGTTGCCCTGTAGAGACACCTGTAACCATTCAGGTGGGGAACCAATCCAAGTAAGGCAAAAATTATCACCCATGGGCCTAGTGACAATCACATGGGCAACTGAATTAGTAGTACGGGATACAAAACATATGCTAATATTAAAAAACTGTCCAAACAAAGCCAAGCAGTCCTGTAGAATAACTTTAGTAGTCCAGGAAATCGCTGCTTCGCCGTTTTTATAAAAGGAGTGAATCGCCTCAGTATCAGTCTCGATAATTACTCTCTGGAGTCCTCGCTCTCGAGCCCAGAGAACCCCGTCCAGAATAGCTAATCCCTAACCTTCTTCACTAGACGCGAATCGGCGAGAGGAAGCTCGGGCTGCACTAAAAGTATTGTAAGTATCACGAATAACTAAACCGATATGATTAAAAAGTTTATCTTTACAGAAAGAGGCATCTACATTTATTTTATCCCAACCCAGGATTGGAGGAACCTAGGAAGCCTTGATAGCAAACAAATCATTACGAAAAATTGGTTCATTATACAGCAATTTATTAATGCTAAAAAAAATCTAGGATGGGTCCGGCCTAGTATTCTGAAAAACCCAGGCACAATGCGCCTTCCAAATCAACCAATACATAGAGAAGGCTACCAAGGTCCATGTGGCCAGGTCAATAGGCCAAGTCGGGGGTGGTAAAATCTACATCTCAATCCACCCTATAAGAGAGAGATAGGACATCCCATGGAGCAGACCACCAAAGGTCATGCCAAACCAGATAGCTCGCGTAAATGAGCACTCCAGGAGGAGATGATGCAAAGTCTCGACGGGGGTCGAGTACAACAGTCAAGAAATATCCATCTGGCCTAACCGCTCACCAATTTTAGCCCGATAGGGTATCATGTCCCGTAAGCATTTCCAGGCAAATAACTGTGCTCTAGGAGTAGCCCTATTATGCCAGAATTTGAGATAAAAAGGAGTTCCCTTAACCGGCTCCAAATGTGTCCCCCTCATCAGGATGCGATAGACCAATTTGATTGAAAATTTGTCATGTTTAAAGGGATACCATTTCAGACTATCCATCTCACCCAGACGTGGAAGAATGATATGAGATATAAAGTTGGCCGAAGCATCATCGCACCATTTATATACTTCATCACAACTTTAGAATCAAAAGATTTTACTATCAAAGTCAGATATACCAAAGGTATATATCAATGCCACTATCAAAATCTCAACGGTCCCGCATGCAAATCATGCCTCTATAGGATAACCATCATATAAGCAAAATACTAGACAATATTAATTTCAACACACAATGATCGTCATTGCTTCCGCAGCTACTGAATACTATGCACAATGATAAACCATCGAAATAAAAGAATACTGCCACAATATTCTAAAAGTCCACATCATCATCAGCCCTGCGATAACGCATACTGACTTCATCATACCATCTGACTAAATGTAACTATAGCATACCAACTACTAAAATAAACCATCTCGAATACACGAGCCCATGCTCGTCCCACGGTATAAGAGAGAACATGTGTCGCTACTAGGAAGTACTAGGCAATATGAAGCATTTATATCTTTGAAATGCTAACCGGTGCCAACATCACTGTAAACTCCCAATTTACTGAATCACAATCCATAACTCATCTCAAACTCAATACACGTGTAACTCTAGACTCACAAAGAGTTGAGTTCCATATGAAGATAAATATCCTATAAGCAAGTAGGGATATTATCAACATATAAGAGGAAAATACTAACTCACTGAAGCTTCCAAATAGATGTAGGAATCCACTCACTCCAGGAATATCCAAGAATCATCATAAATGTGTCAAATCGTTCGTATCAAGATGTAACAGCGACTAGAAATTACAAACTTATCTGATTTGACCACATCTTCCTCTCTAAAACTAGCTACCACATCATAAACCTCATCAGCCACCATCAAAACCATACTGCTTCTCTTACCAATCTCAAACAACATCATATACGCATCCCTACGATAGACAAGAAGAGTCGTCAATTCTAACATCGACTACCCACAGATATCACATATCATGGTCTATTCCAAATCCAAGTCTAATGCATCATAGAACTGTAACACAACTATAAGAAGCTGCTAAAATACTATCTTTAATCAATGGAATACGTACAAACCAGCGGAACTTCACAGCTAGCTCTACTTGAATGAAGAAATATAGAGTCCTCTTCATAAGGAGATTTTTCCCATATATGTTGAACCCACAATGGTATTCATACGATCAACCTTGATCTAAATAACCATTAGATCAACCCATCTAAAATGGCAATATTGTTGTAGCCCCAAACTAAATTACCTCCATATGGAAGTACTTGTCATTCTACTAACGACTTCATCGGGAGTCCGATCAACTTGTCAAATTGTAACCAATAACAAAATCAAGAGTCCTTTACTCTACCTGCATACAAATCATCAACCATCTAAAACTGTACACATGTACTACTTGATAGCTAGAAGTAAGCTTCCCACAGACTTCAAAAAAGTAATCGCGACTAGACCCGATCTCCTATAGTCTTTGACATACATGTCCACAAATACCTCTAACATACTTACAGAGTATGCATAACCCGAAGTGAATACCAACTGCTATACCAATGATCTGTAACCTGAAAATGATATTGCCCTCTCCAAGAACAGCCGTCTTTACTCTCTGATCTAACAATCAAAAGAAACTGCAATACCCAAACCTCAGATAATACCTTCAGAGTCTCTCGTATGATGAGCTGCACATCTGAATCATAACCATAATGTCTACCAGTACTACATTACTTGTAATAGCCTAATTTCAAGATTCAAACTTAGCCTTTATACCAGATATGTTTAAAACGCTCATGGACAACAAGTAATGACTAACAAGATGATTTAGCGTGGAAAACCTTTGAATAGGTTAAAAACCATGACCTCTCATGAGGATTTTAGAAGGAGAGAGGAATCTTATTGAGATTGCTAGCTATTACAATGAATGTCCTGAGTATTTTAAATATGGAATGTTAGAGTGAGGATTCATCCGTCTTTCATCTCAAATTCTCTGGTCCTATTTATAGGTCTTATAATATGACCGTTTGGCGACCATAAAGATTCTTAATTACGGATGTTACAGAATATATATATTTGATGTTCTTTGACCTGATTATGTAACGGTATGATCTTGCTGTTGTAACGGCTTTATAGATAACGTTGCGTCTGTCAATTCAAACTGCTAAGTTACAGGTTGAAAATGAGGAATAGAGCTGTGTAACTATAAAACGTTATTTACTGTGCCACGTGTATGTTGATGAATTTGAAAGTTCTTATAGTAGTCGAAGATGAAGCATGAGTTCGAGATGCGGAATAAGCCATTACACGAACTGTTGAGGTAGAGGTGGAAAGTGATAAACATGGCTATGTAATTGTATGGTGTCATACATTACGTTATATGTATGTTGAGGAGGTCGAGTGGTCGTATTCTGGTCGAGGATGAAGAATGAGTTTGAGATGCAAAATAAGCTACAATAACCGTCCCCTCTTAGCCAACAGTATGAGAGACTTTGCGGGCGAGTGGTGTTGGTTGAGAAGCATCATTTAAGACTGTAATTAATACCTGGGAATTATTTCCAATATAACTTCATGAATATCTGTTTGTGGATTTTGAGTTTTCTAGAGCCAATGGTTCTAGCCAATTATGTTGTATGGAGAATCTTCGAGACGTTGGGAATTTGAAAAGTCAGCTTCAATGCTGATCATAGTATATAAAGAACACTCTGAGTGGTATTGATAAACCAAATCTTCTTCCCTAAACTATTTCTTATGTGTTCTTATTTCTGTACTTGGAATTTGCTGACGGTTAAAAGTATGGTAACTACAAGACAACAGTCTCGGGAATCTAGGATTCGAAGGAAGATGGAAGAATTGTGTATAAGATATTTTGGTTACTAGCCTTTGCATCTACTGATGCCAATTCCGGTATCCCCTACATACCACCATATGTCATATGAGGAGGTGATGGAGGCGGGGGATGATTATTACCAAATGGTGCGCTTCCATTATATGTTGACATCGGAGGAGGAGCACCGAAATGGCATGCGGCTGCTGGCGGAAGAGGTGGAAGTTATGGTGGAAGATGTGGTGATGGCAGAGGTTTTCTTCCATGTACCATATATATTGGCCATGAAGAAGATTCTTTTGCTGGTACCGTATCTCTTATGTGATTTTCCAGTTCCACTATTTCCTATTCCTTTCACGCAGGGGATCAGAGTTTAAAAGTTGCTTTAATTTGGCATATTCTTCCTCATTGACTGCTGCGAGGCATTTCGAACTGTTTACTTGATATAATTTAGAAAGTAATCTGTAGATTGTCTGGAATGCTAGTTATCTGTAAAGTAATTTCTAAGAAATTTGTCGAACTAATGAAATGTCAATGTTCTGTAATTTTGATGTTGTATTTCAAACTTTGTAGCTTCTTGTTTTGTAAATATGTATGTAGGAGTGTTGCTGAGAAAATCAAACTGTAAGAAGCAATAAATGGTATTGGAAGTCGAGGTTTGAAAATATAAAGAGTTTGTGTGATGATAGGAAGTAGATCATTTCTGTAAGATGACTGGGTAGTTGTAAAAGTATATGGTTATCAGCAATCTATGCATTCAAACTTGATGAAGAATGTCACGAACTGTGGAAAGAATTGAGATTATACTGTAGGTGCTACCCCTGGATTTGCTTGATTTTGTATGATGCCATCTTTATATCGGTGTATATAAAATCTGAGGAGATATTTCATAACATGGAAATAATGACCTGTCATAATCTTCAGGATTGTTTGTTGATATTCTTTTGTCTGAAAAATTTTCTTTGTAAAATATATCTTTTTACGACCTCTGTTGGGTGATATAGATTTTCACAGATCTTTCTAGTGCTTATATAAAGTTGTGATCCTTGGCTATTAGGTCTTGTATCTTCTGTAAGGGCAATTTGTTGTGGAGGTACAATGCTTAATCATGGTGAGGACACGTTCTCAACATGCTCATCATACAACAGACAGTAGGTTCCATATCAAGGTTGCTGAACTTCGCGAGCGATATTTTTGTCGACTTCCTTATGATGTTGTATTACCAGAATAACCATTAAATTTGAGTAGCCTAGATGATGAAGGCAGGCGTGCAGAGTATGATCGTTTTTTCTGGTGCGATGTGCTTCGTAGGTCTCTGCTAGATGCCACAGTACGAGAAATAACTGTTCGACAGCTCGCATGCGACAAAATTGTTGAAGAGGATGCAAGGGCAGTAAGAGGAGAGATAATTCCATGTGGGGAGGTAAACCATCTAGGCTGCTTTAAATGTAGCTACAGAAGTCTGTAAGATCGAACTGTGAAAGTTCACAATAAATAAGTGATTTATTTGTGTTATCTATTATATGTCGAACGAGGCAAAGTTGATGTAACGATCTGAAATGAATAAGAATAAAGTATTATGTTTTACTGTTTGTGTGTCAGATATTGTGGATGATAGCTACATGATTTTAACAGCTGTATAGATATCTTTGAATTTTGAATATTAAACTATTTTAGGAATGTCATACGATCTTGGTATAGTATAAAAGTAAGGTGATTGGTCGTTTGTACTACATTGGGAAAGAGGGGCAGAAGTTTTTAATGGCAGAAATTAGAGATAAATGTGATGACAGTAGACGTTATTATAGAAGTCATGATGATTCTGTTAACCGAAAAGATATACATGTAGAGACAGTAGGGGTGCCTGACACGTGTCTGAAGGAGCCGTCATTTCGTAAACTGAGAGAGAGTATAAAAACTTGTATCTCCCTCCCTCATAAATTATCTATAGTTACAGAGAGAGAAAAAAGTGATATAAATCCTATCTCCAAAGAGAGGAAACGTTTGAGTTCTGAGTATGATCTGAGAGGGAAAGCTTCATCGGGCGATATAAAATTGTTGGAGAAGTGACGGGAGAGGTCCTTTATGGTAAGATGTCTGGGTAAAGCAGAAGATTGTTGTTCTTCAAGTACAGGTTGGTGCTATATGTCTTTGTTTTGTTTGATTTGTTATTTCTAGTAATTTGTGTGATATTGTATGTTTATCCTTTTGGGTTGAGGGATATACAAGTTTGATAATGTAGGGGGTTTAAGATCTTGAGTAGAGAGTTCTGCAGTGTAAACTTTGCGATATGAATAGACTGTAGAGAGGGAAAATGTTTTTTTAGAGAAGAAGAGGGAAAATTAAAATGATTGTTTGTTGTTTTGGAAAATTGAAAATAAAACGTGTTGACTGGGTAGAAACAAGGGTGGGTTTGTTTTTACTGTGTGTAGGGTATATTATAATGATAAAATATTTTGTGTATTTGTAGGTCCAGTATGCGTTCAAAACCTATTAATCCCATGAGTAAACTTGTTGTATCATCAAGCTCAAAAGAAACATTATCGTCAGGGAGAGATGATGACTGTAGTGTAATGGAGGAGACTGTAGTTAAAATAGATGTTACTGTAGGTGTAGAGATTGGCAAATTCAGTAGAGTAGAGAAAGTTATTAAAAAAGATGAGACAAAAGAGAAAGCTAAATTATTTTACATATACCCTAAGGAAGTAGATGTAGGAAAGGAATTTTTGAAGTACAAAAAGAAATTACAGGGGGAATGGGATAATTATATGATGGACCAAAGTTGTTGGTTCAGAGCCTATATCCCAGGAAAGGGGGAGGAGGCGGTATACTTTAAGGTCCCTTGTTTGGATGGGTGGAAAAGGGATAAAAGGATCAGTGAGAATGTGACAATCTCGTATTATAATATGGCCTTGGGTTGGTAGGCCCGAGTGATGGATTTTTATGTTTTCTGAATCAGGTCGTTTATGGCCTTAGGATCCCTCTAACCTTCTTTCAGAATGGGGTCATGAATGTATTGCAGTGCTACCCTGCCCGACTAAATGGGAATGCGTATGAGATGATGAGGGTATGTGAAGTCTTGAATGAGAAATGGAGGAAGGAAGGGATTGCTAAGCAGTTCGAAGCTGATAATGTTTTGAAATTTTATAAGTAGAAGTATGTCAAAGGTCGAAAGAGTGGTTACCTGTATAGTAACTCGTCTAGGCAAAAAAAATTTGACTTTAAATCTGCGGGTAGACCATGGAATGATCACCTTGTATGGGCAGGGGGAACTGTATGCAGGTTCCAGATGAACTGGTGCTCGTCCTGAACCATAAATATTATAATCTGAGTAAGTAACATTTATTATTATAGTAGCCTACTCGCAACCTTCTACCCCAAACAAATGCTCGAAGGCTACTTCGAAGCCTACTCGAATGTCCCAAAGTCGAGTCAATCCACAAACAAGCCTCCCAAAGATCATCCGAATATGAAGCCTCAAGAATGGACTCCACATCACAGCAGAAACACTTTGACCATATCCGCACATGGTCGAAGCATGACGGGACAGACAACCAACTCACTAGACAAGACGGTGCAGTTGTTGGCCCTTGCAGTTACAATGACAGGCCCAACAACTACTACAGTGTTAAAGTACAGAGACAGACCCAACAACTATTACAGTGATAGTTCCGACATTTTTTATGCCCATACCCACGCCAGAATATCCGGATGGTACCCTTATAATCTAACCTAGCCTTGGTGACTGAGCCCTTCCTATGTTATATAAATAGGAGAGATGGAGAACCAAGAGAGGGTTAAAAAAGTTCTCCCCAGCCCCTTTGTAATTTACCTTCGATCATCCTGTAAAAACCCAGTACTCGAACCTTCGACTACTCAACAGAAATATAAACATACTTAAAAATCCTTAACAGAGGTCGTGGAGAGTCCCATTCCAGGCCTCCACGCAAGTATATTGTCTATAGATTGTTCATGTTCTAGATTGTATGCTTGCATTCTAGAAATATAAGCCTTGTCATGAAGTTAGGCCCCTACATTTGGCACCGCCTGTGCTACCCACCCTACCAATCTCCTTTTCCTTTTCCTCTCCCGTTATTTTCAACTTCCACAAAATCCTTTCAATGGCACCTACCCTCCATTCCAGTTCAACCCATGCCGGCAACTCCATCGACGGTGTGGCCGCCCAAGTAGTCTTACTTTCTCTGCAATTCACCTAAGCCGAGGAACGCCACCATGCACAACTTTACCAGGAACGTAAAAAGCACTGGATGGAGTTTGAAGCTAAACGGAATCGTTGCCTGGATGATGCCGATAGACAGAACTGGGTGATTGACGAGTTTCAAAATACCGTCTGAGAGTTGCAATGACTACAGCCTCTGGAAGCTGTTCGGCCATCCCAGGCACCCGACCCATCGCGCGTGTCTGCCCACGCCCGTCTGGGACCATTACCAAATCTCAAGATACCCCCAGTACGTACCGGTGCCGAAGTTGTTCCCCGTACTATTCACCCAACTGGCTCTATCCACCTCGGCATTCACCCCACAAAAGATTCGTCTTACTCCACCTTCCACTCCTCCAGACACCCCAAGCGTCGTCTTGCTCGAGAACGGCTCGGGGAACGCAGTGCCGAATACATACCACATACTCGACCTCACCATCCTCGAATCCCCCGATCCTCCCCATCCTGCCTATGCTGCATAGCAGGACTTCGACCACAAAATCTAACCAGTCATTCGCGTCAGCGAAAAGCCCAGCCCTAAAATCATGGAGTCGACTGAATAACCCCCGGTGTCCCAAGCTTCTCGCTATCGAGATACCCCCCCAATTTCCGTGCTCCAAACTTAGCAAGTGCCGCAACACATACCTTTAATCGCACATACTGAAATTTTAAAATGCTCTAAGCCTCTACTCTACTGCCGACCACCTGATGCGTCACCTTTTCCCAACGAGTCTCATAGATAATCCCCTTCGCTGGTACCACAACCTCCCCAGTAGCTCTATTCAAAGCTTTGAGCAACTATCCCATCTTTTCATCACCCAGTTTGCCTTTAACAAAGACAGAGAGGTCCGAGTCGATACTCTCTTCAACTTCAGAAAATCCAGTAATAAAACCCTCGGAGCCTTCACCAAGAGGTTCCTCGATGAGTCCCAAAAAATTGAGAACCTTGACTGCGCAAATGTTATACTTGCATACTCGAATGCCTTGCCTGATCACAGTCGTGTCAAAGAGTACCTAGTCATCCATAAACCTCAAGCCCTCGAGGAGATGCTCTCAAAAGTCAATAGCTATATCGACCTTGAGCGCCTCCGCGAATCACATAAACAGGGCCAACCTTCGACCCCTGCTATCAGCAAACCTCGACAAGGCCCACCTTCTACCCCTACACCCCTGATCGATCCTGCCTTACAGGAGATTGAGAGCCACAAACGCCCTCACAGCGACAACAATGCCGAAACTCATAAAAAGAGATCGAAGCTGGTCCTGCCCACACTTACTGCCTCCCTCAGCACTCTTCTACCACATATACAGGCAAACCCCATATGGCGTATCCCTTTCCCTATCGAAGTTAGACCAGACGAACCTTACGGTGCCAATCACAAATATAACTGTCACCACACTAATAAATGTTTTGCCCTCCAGCGCTCTCTCAAACTTATCCTTAAAGTTGGTCATCTATACCAGTATAGTGCCGACCTCCCCAGTTACCTCGATGGGTCCTACCTCAAACCTCAATCCATCCCTACTGCCGACCCGGCCGAGGTGCACATCTACGGAATAAACTTTATCGAAGTCAATAATATCGATAGTGGCCATTCCAAAAGTAAACGCAAGCATGTCGAAGAATGTTACAAACTCACATACCAGGAGAAGTTGCCCGCTTTCCTCCTAGGATCAAGCCTTTCCCCTCAACTCGAGGGCATCTCTTTCATTGGTTGTAACACATCCCATATCCGTTTTCCCCATTCTGATCTATTAGTCATCATGATTAAGATCAAAAACCTCATCCTCCACACAATGTTCATAGACACAGGAAGTGCAGCTGATGTCCTTTTTCTCCAAACTGTCGAAACCATGAAGAAAGCTGACCTCATAACTTTTGCCAATATCAAATTGAAGGGATTCAATGGGGCCACAAAAGTTGTTGTTGGTCGAATCCGCCTCCCAGTTACTACCAGCCCTGTCACACTTCAAACTAGTTTTCTTATCGTCGACAAGATGTTAGAATACCTCGGTATCCTCGGACGCGACTGGCTCCATGCCATGCGTGCCATACCTTTGACCTATGATCAAACCCTTCATTTTACTACCCCCTTGGGCACTTGGAATTTAAAAGGCTCTTAATGCCTCGCCCATTCATGTGAACACCCGGAGATCAATCAGACATGGAGGCTCATCAGCATCCCATAGTAATCACTGTCTCTCTCTCCCTATCTCTTTGATAGATACCACCCCACCCCACCCATCGAACTAACTATTATATCAAACTCGACGGTCCTGGTTGAGGTACATTCATTGGAACATTTCTAGACGGAGCAGAACGCCTCGAGCTTATAGATTTCCTTCGAACAAACAAAGATGTCTTTGCATGGATATTCTAAGAGATGCCCAGTATCGACCCCAGTTTGGCGTGCCATTGCCTCAATCTTATTCCATATGCTATAGCAGTAAAATAGAAGAAGCGTACATTGGCACCACGCCTTCGAGAAGTAGTAAACCTCAAAGTAGATAAACTTATAACCGCGGATTTCATTAGAGAAATAAAATATGCGGACTAGATATCAAATTTTGTGGCAGTTCCCAAGAAGAACGGCAAGATCTGGATTTGTGCCAACTTCACAGATCTAAACAAGCATACACCGAAGGACAACTTCCCCCTCCCGATCATCTCAGCACTCCTTGATGCCACTGCAGGTCATGAGCATTTGTCTATGATGGACGCTGCCTCGGGTTACAATCAGGTACCCCTCCTTCTCAAAGATCAACTTAAAACTTCTTTCATTACTGAACAAGGCATTTACTGTTTTAACGTCATGCCCTTCGGCCTTAAAAATTTAAGTTCCACTTACCAACGCCTTGTCACCACCATGTTCAAACCCTTGCTTGGCAAGTCGGTCGAGGTTTACATCGACGACATGTTATGCAAGAGCCTCCAAAAACAGACCTATGTTCAAGACCTAACCGACGTCTTTTCGATACTTCAAACATACAACATGAAGCTCAACCTTGATAAATGCCAATTTGGTGTTTTATCTGGTAAATTTTTAGGCCATCTATCAGTAAACGAGGTATCTAGGTCAACCCCACACATATTCGAGCCCTCATCGACATGCCTTCGCCCCTAACCAAAAAAGTTGTCCATAAAGTGGCTGGTAAAATTATAGCCCTCAACCGTTTCATTTCCAAATCCTCAGACCGTTGTATTTGGCTCTTTTCTCTCTTACGTGACCAAGGTGTCTACAAAGCAAAAAAGAAAAATAACCCTGAGATCAACTAGACACCTGAATGTGAACAGGCCTTCCTCGAACTCAAAACCTATCTTGGTCGACCCCCTATTATCAGCACCCATATCGAAGACGAAACACTATCTTTATACCTCGCTGTTACAAACACCTCTATCAGTTCAGTGCTTATTCGATTTGATTTGAACGTCGAGAAGCCTGCATATTTCATCAGCAAAACTCTAACACCCGCAGAAAATTGATATTCAAAACTTGAGTGTTTGCTCCTCATACTTGTCTATTCAGCCCGCAAACTTAAACCATATTTTCAAGCTCATCCCATCCGTGTTATAGCAAGTTACCCCCTTCGAGAAGTACTTAGTAAAAAAGAGAAATACAGACGAGTACAATAGTGGTCTGTGTACCTTGGCGAACATGACATTGCATTCGGGAAGCAGATATCCCAGAAAGGCCAAGCAGTAGCAGACTTCCTTGCTGACTTCCCGGTCGAAGATGTCAATTGGGAAGAATGATGAAGATGACTTAAGAGAAGACCAACCCAAAGCAATAGATCCATAGAACCCTAACACTGGCTGGTGTTTATTCACAGATAGATCCACTGGACCTAATGGCTCAGGAATCGGTATTGTCTTGGTCACACCCACCAATGATCGAATAGAGAAGGCCGTCAAACTTACCTTCGAATAATGAAGCTGAGTACGAAGCTTTGATCCACTGCCTCGACCTCACTCTCGACCTCGACATTCCCAAACTTATAGCTTTCACAGATTCCCAACTTGTTCAGAGGCATAACACAGGTAAAAATCAAGTTAATGGTCACATGGCTAAATATGTTCTTTTTGTTCGACAGCGCATGGACCGTTTTCCCAATAAATCTACTATCACTCATTACCCTCGAGGAGAAAACTGACATGCAGATGCCCTCATCTACCTAGTAGCTATGCTAGGCCAATCAGAATCCCGGACCCTCCATATCGAACTACTCAAACGTCCAAGTATCGACAAGATAGAAGTCAATGTCGTCAATACTGGGGGTGAGAGTCTCGATCCAGACGACTGGTGAACACTATTCCTCTATTACCTTAATAATGCAATACTCCCGGATGATTCCAAAGCCAGATGATCGTTGTTAGAGAATTGCCGCAGATACGCTATCCATAAACATGAGTTACATCGTAAATCCCCAAATGACGTCCTCCTTCGATGCATATCTCAAGCCAAAGCCTCTACCATTCTAGTCGAACTCCACGAAGGTACCTGCGGTGCTCATACTGCTGGTCGTTATATGGCCCTTCGAGCCGTCTCTCAAGAATCATTTTGGCCGAATATGAAAAAGCAAGCCGAAGAGTATGCCAAACACTGTGACAAATGCCAACGTCATGCTCACAACATCCATTACCCTTCACAAGACCTCTATTTCAGTCAAGTCTCTTGGCAATTCAAAAGGCGGGCTATCGATCTCATCGGCCCCTTCCCTAAAACCTCAGGTAGCTGATAGAATATCCTTGTTGTAACAGATTACTTCACCAAATGGGTCGAAGCTGTACCTTTATGCCAAACCAGAAAAGAAAAAGTTATCAAATTTCTATAGGAAAACATCATCACATGCTTCGGCTGCCCCCATATGATTCGATGTGACAATGGTCCCCAGTTCATCGGTAGCAAAGTCAGAAACTTTTACAAAAAACACAATATCATCATCTCCCCCTCAACACCTTACTATCCCCAAGGAAACGGTTAAGACGAAGTAATCAATAAAACCATTGTCGATGGTCTCATGAAAGAATTAATGCAAAGAAAGGTCGATGGGTTCTGGAGTTACAACATGTTCTCTGGGCCTATGGAATAACACAAAGAAAATCTACAGGATGTACCCCTTTCCTTCTAGCATACGGTACCGAAGCTGTGCTCCCCACTCAATTCGAAGTACTCACACGGGATCCTAACCTCCCAGATAAAGACAATGAGTTTGAGCTCGGGTACAACATGTTATGGATCGATGAACCCAAAGACTGAGCAATTGCTAACCTTGGTCATTATCATTTGTCCTTCCAGAAGTCCTATAACAAGAGAGTTCAACCACGGAGATCTAGTACTTCGATGTGTCAACCAATCCTCGAAGCCTCGAAATGCCGGTAAGCTAGCCGAATCCTGGGAATGACTCTATGTCGTGTACGATAAAACCGACAAAGGCTCAAATTACATAATGACAGAAGACAAAGAACCTTTACCAAATCTGTGGAACACAATGTAGCTAGTCTCATACAGCAGGCCACGGCCTCTCCCTTATACAACTGATGTAAATACAGAGTAATCAATAAATAGTTTTTTTACCCTACTTCGTCTCCTATTTTTAATGAATTTCTTGGTTTACCTTAAGTATCATGTCAACCCTTCGACCCGACTGATACTTGGGGGCGACCTTGAGATTTTTCAAACCTTTAATTTCGAGCAAACTCGAGGGGCAAGGATGGTCGAAAGAACGGACCCTCGGGAATGCATTGGGGGCAAACAGTTATGCTTCGTTGTGGCTAAGGCCTTCGAAGTCCAGTCGATTTCTTGGTTTCTTCTAAGTATCATATCAACCCTTCGACCTGACTGATACTTGTTGCCGACCTTGAAATTTTCTAGCTTCCAATTTTGAGCAAACTCAAGGGCAAGAATGGTCGACAGACCGGACCCTCTGGGATGCATTGGGGGTGAACAGATATGCTTCAATCAGGTTTAAAACTGTCAAAGTCCAGTCAATTTCTTAGTTCACCCCGGGTATCATGTCCACCCTCTCCTCGACTGATACTTGGAGGCGATCTTGAAATTTTCAAGCTTCCAACATTCAAGAAAACTCGAGGGGCACGAATGGTCGAAAGACCGGACCCTCAAGAATGTGTTGGGGGCAAACAGTTAAGCTTTACTGTGGCTTAGGCCTTTGAAGTCTAGTAAATTTTTGGATTTCCTCTAGGTATCACGTCAACCTCGGCCCGACTGCTATTCGGGGGCGACCATGAAAATTTTCTAACTTCTAATATTCGAGCAGACTCGGGGGGCACGAATGGTTGACCGACCAGACCCTCAGTAATGCGTTAGGGGCGACCACGTCTTACATCGTTGTGACTTAGACCTTCGATGTCCTTCAGATTCCTCAATTTCAAAATAAGTATTACAATCACCTTGAAGCTCTTCAGGGTTCGATCACTTTCCAATCATTTGACAACAACAGTACATGCAGATACTATTATACATAAATATCTACAATCCTACCGCATGCAAGAAGTTTCAAAACAACATATCAGAGAAGCAGTTCAAACACAGCTCAAGCCAAGCCATGCATCAAGAATTCAGAATCAGACACAATATATCGCCAATCAAGCACAAAGCAAAGTTATAACAATTCAAATTCAGTTTAGACTCAAATTCAGTTTAATACAATTCAAGTAAGCACAGTTAAACAAAATCAGTATAGTACAACAGCTCACAACAATAACAAGTTCAACGATCAACCCCATAGAAAAATAAAGATAGTTCAAATATTACAACCCAACAGTAAATCAGAAAAAGTAGGCATGGCACTCCAGTACAAGTACCTTAGATCGGCGTGGCTACATCTTCTTCCCCAACAAGCCCTACAACATCAGCACCTTCAGCACCCACAGTCGAAGGTCTCGACTCTGCACCATCTGTAATCATGTCAGTTGTAACCCCAGCAGCAATACCTTTGGCCCCAAGAGTTTCCATGCCCCTTCCAGTACCTTCAGCATCAACGTCCACCCCTCCTTCATTCATCTATAAAGAGTCCACAGTAACAGGTTCTTCCACAACAGGAAGGCGCTCAAAAATGTCAAGATCAAAACCCTTATCCTCAATAAACTCCTTCAGCCTAACAGTCACTTTACATTCACCATCAAACTGTGCCAGGTAATGCACCTTCTGTTCTTCCTTTTCCTTATCCTTTACAGCAAGCTTCGCCGCAATACCTTCTCCTGATTATATTATTGACCCTCGAGCCTCTTATCGTAGGAGTCAGTGATCGCCGCCAGATCTCGTTTTAACTCTTTAATTTCAGAAAATAACGAGGCCTCAGTCCCTCAAGCAAGCTCTAAACTCTCAAGCGCCTCCCGTAACCTTATTTTCCCTACTTTAGCTACCTTGGTGAATGACTGCGCCCAAGCATCCGTCTGCTAGAGTATTCGAACCATCAGCATTTCTCAAAGTATGAAGTACTTAAGAAAATTACAAAAACTTACAAACAATAATAGACAGTTACCTGAAACATAGTCTTCTTCATCCGCCTCGAAGCCTCATCCGGGTCAGCATCGCAGAGTTCCGCCATCAAAACATCCTTGGCTAGAGCATGTTCTTCTCGCTCAGCCTCTGTCATTTCTTCGTCCTCATCCTCTGCGTCATCTTCCCCCAGTGTTCTACACCTTTTGCGCTGAACAACCTTCGTATGTTGAACCTTCAGACCCTCAGGAACGACCCTACCTTTCCCTTTCTCAGTTTGTATTGGTACCTGCCTCAGTCTTAGTCTAAAAGAATTACTAGCCACTTCGACAACCGGTGTTGCTTGCTTCGAGCCCTTTTTCGATTTCGAAACATACTGAATATTTCTTGGCAAATCCTCCTCCCCCATTTCTTTGGGTACTTTTGAATCACCTTTTCCCTTCCTCTTCTTTGAAAGCTTTGGCGCAATGGGTACGTTTCGAAGCAGGGAATCTATCTTCTTTTTTCTCTTCCTCTTGATACCTAGACTCGTAAATACAGAATTTACCCACTCCTCGTCAGAATTGAGTACAATGTTAATATAATTCCTCGGTTTCTCTCAAGACCGGTTAGTTGGACCTGCAGTATAATAGAAATATAATCACAGTTTATTTGAAAAATACACCAACATTAAACCTTCAACAAAAAACGTACTCGGGCTATAGCCTCTATGATGTAACCTGTAAGAGCCCTCCCCTTTGACATTCTTAATACTACCCTATACCATAATTAAATCCTTATTCAAGCTTTGACCCGTCCAGTACAGATCGAGCAACCAGGGCTTCTCTGGGTGACACTAGATATGGTATGTCCCTACATTCTAATTTGCTTTCCTCAAATAAAATAATACTACATCATACCATTCGATTAAGCCCCTCTTCTCACTCCTCAATTTTTCATTCATGCCCTCTATTACCTTCATCATCTCGTAAAAATTTCCATTCATTTGAACCGGGACAACTTCCCAAATATTTATCACCTTCTTCACTAGCCTTCGGAGAGGAAGCCGCAACCCCAATCGAATCTGGCCTCTATATGCCATTATACCGTCTCCCAGGTTCAATTTGAAAGTCCACCCCACCCCTGCTACATGTAATGTTACCCCCACCTTTGACAACTCTGACTTGGCAGCAAATCGATTCAATCTATTTTTATCTCTAGCCGAAACAGAACCCTCGACCCTATCCGACTCAGTCGAGTCCTCACTCTGATCACCCTACTCCCCTTCCCCCCTTTCAATACTAAAAAGCCCAGCATTACCCTTACCTCTCTCCCCCCTCCTATCTCCTCCTCCTCACTATCCTCACTCACTGCCATCTTACGACGTCTAGTAGTCGGAACCCCACCTGCCAGAACTACCGCGGCTAATGAGGTATCAGTTACAACATCTAACACTTCTAAGTCGCTGCCCTCATCCATTCGAGTACGTCCGGAAAAACTAGCCTCGAGTTCTTCAATTTCCTCATCTATCAGTCTCATTCTCGAAGCTCGACGGGTACGCATCTTATCCTACAGAAGAAGAGGTACGCAATTAGATTGATACATTTGATAATCATGTATCAATAACCCATATCTCATATACCCCTTCCATCAGATACAAACACTATCGCAAACTCGATCCTAAATCTAATCCCTACATCATTACCCCCAAAATCCTTAAATGGGCTCGAACCCAGACATATGACTTCCTTCTGTCCTCAATTCTTACCTCTCAATTATGAACCCAGAATATTCTACTTACAGATATAGAAGGAGAAGCAGAACAAATTCAGACAAAGATCAATGAACTTACCTGTGTTAGCAGAAGAACAATCGAAGCCGCGAGTCAGTCTGTACCCCGCAATAACTTTAAAAACCTCTCTCAAGCTTTAGCGATAATGGCGCATGTTATCTCCCTCTCACTCTCTGGTTGTCTCTTTATGAACAGTACAGTAGTTAACTTCCTCCTCATTTATATACCTTCTCGGAAAACCAAAACCTTCTCGATTTTCAAACCACTATCATTACCACGCCCCCACTACCCTGGCTTTTCGGCTGTAATGTATTTTGAATGATTTACCCCTCATATCCCTCACGTGTGAACTGCACACTCACTTCGAATTGGCTATAAACTTAAAGCCTCTCGAACCTTTTCACCCTCACTCGAAGCTACCAAGTCAAATCCTAACTTTTTCTGTAAAATGAGCAAAAATCATGATTACTTGTACGACACACTGCCCCAGGCTCACATACCATTCTGACAGACCAGCTGTCTGGGCTATCAGTATGACTAGTCAAATACAACAAAACCTTCGACACACTTCTCACATATGAGTAATTGACTATACTGTATTTCAAACATTCATCAGAAGATAATCTCAAATTCGATTCCTAGATATATCGAACATTCGATCTACAGTATATTCGTCAGTTTAAAACTTTATGTCTTTATTACTTCGACAAATCAGCCTCCCACTTCGTCAGATTATAATTTTTCACTTAAACAGTTCAGAATTCCACTTATACATCACAATTTTCCTTCGACAGACCAAACTTCTTCTTCGACAGATTATAACCTTTTTTACTTTGACAGTTCAGAAATTTATGTCTACACAAATCAAAATTTTACCTCGACAGTTCAAGCACCTTACTTTGACAGTTTATACTATTACTTCGACAGCTTAGAATATTACGTTGTGAATTCAGAATCTTACTTCGACAGATTTTACGGTTACTTCGACAGTTCAAATTTTTTGCTTTGATATAACAGATTTTTAGTGCGAACAGTTCAAATCATTACATATAAAGAGCTCAGAGTTCAACTTTAACAGTTATTAGAAATCCTAATTTCATTCAAATAAACAAGACATCCACAAATTACAGACGTAACAAAAAAAAAACAAACAAACCACCACCAGCCAAGCCAAACACCCAACAGTACAGATACTCGAAGTCTACTTTGAAGCCTACTCGAATGTCTCGAAGTCAAGTCAATCCACAAACAAGCCTCCCAAAGATCATCCGAAGACGAAGTCTTGAGGATGGACTCCACATCACAACATAAATACTTTGACCATATCTGCACATGGTCGAAGCATGACGGGGCAGCCAGCCAGCTCACTAGACAGGACGACACAGTTGTTGGTCCTTGCAGCTACAGTGACAGGCCTAACAACTGCTACAATGTCAAAGTACATAGACAACCCAACAACTATTAAAGTGACAGTTTCGACATTTTTGGCCCCCATACCCACGCCGGAATATCCGGATGGTACCCTTGTAATCTAACCTAACCTTGGTGACTCAGCCCTTCCTATGTTATATAAATAGGAGAGATGGGGAACCAAGAGAGGGTTAGAAAATTTATCCCCAACCTCTTTGCAGTTTACCTTCGATCACCCTGTAAAAACCCAGTATTCGAGCCTTCGACTACTAAACAAAAATATAAATACACTTAAAAATCCTCAATAAAGGTCATGGAGAGTTGCGTTCCAGGCCTCCACGCAAGTATTGTTTATAGATTGTGCATGCTCTAGAATGTATGCTTACATTCCTTTGATTAAAGATTAAACCCCGTGGTATAAGAGCCAACTTCACCTCGTCACTAAGTTAGGCCCCTACAATTATCTTCAAACATTGATCAACATATCATTAAGCTATTAACCATGATCTTATTCTTATTTTTCTGGTCCCAGCCCTTCAGCGGCTCCTGATAATACCAGTCTATTCAATTACGTGGCTCACGAGTAGGTCAAGCTAAAGAAAGTCTTGGTGAGTTAGGTATCCGAAGGGATAAGAGGGTAGATTCCATAGTGCCCAAAGTCCATTGTGCTCACGAGAATCAGGCCATGACCGAGAAAAAAGCTTATTTGTATATAGAGGATGTCACGAGTCTTCCTTCTCCACCTGAAAATATCAATGTTAAACGGGCTACTCGAAGGTTGAGAAAGGCAGCTCTGCCAACTACATCCGTTGTTATGATGGTCGCAAAGCAAGAGGTTGTAAAAACTACTACAAGAGATATTAAGGATAAGCATGAAGCCAAGTTGAGAGAGTTGGAGCAAAAAATATTGTATGATGGCGGGGACCAATCCTCAGCAGCTTGTTGGCACTTTCAAGGAGCAAACTCTTGCGATATGTCTTTGAAATGTCTTGATGTGATGTATTCGGTAATATGATATATGATATTGAACTTGTGTCTTGTGTGTTGATAACACTCGTTGTTGATGCCGGGGGCAACGATGTTTATGGAAAAGAGGAACCAGGAGTTTAAAGATCTGAGTCTTAGGCTGGATGCTCAGCTAGCTCAGACGGGAGAGCTCGAAGCTGAGCTTGAGATAGAGAAAAAAGAGGGCTGAAGATGCCGAGGTTGTTGCATATCGATATACAATTCTGTCTGAGCATGATGATGTTATGTCACGATCCTGCGAAGCAATACTGGTGGAAAGAAATCATCTTGTCCAGTCTTGCTATAGCTTTGGATTGACTGTTGCTGATGTAGAGTTAGGTCGAAGTGGTGGCAGATGTTGATGGTCTATTCAATGTATCTTCTTCACCTACTGAACCAGCTTTGGCTGTTGATAAGGCTATGGATCTTCCGTCAGAGGTAGAAATCAGCAATAATTTTTAATCACTCTGTGGTATTCAATTTTGTTACAAACTATATTGTTCGATTAAAAAAGTACTCTATATGGTCATAAACTGTTAAGCTTTATAGATGCTTTTTAGTAGGTTATGTTTGAATGTTTGTATGATGACAAACTATTTGTAATCTGTGTAGGAGGTAGAGCAGTTGAGAAAAAGTAACTCTGACCTGGAGAAAGCTTTAGGTAGAGCGAGAGACTCGGTGGCTCGAGTGCAGCAGGTACTTAATAAAACTGAGTATGAGAGAAGACAGCTTAAGTCTTACTCAGAGAAATTTTTTAAAGAATTATTTAAACTTCAGTGTAGATATGCTAAGATAAAAATAGAAAGGGATGAGATATAAAGAAAGGAAGAGGAGATGAAGGTATTAGTTCGAAAACCAAAAGAGATAAACTATTTTAATAACCCGAGTGATAAGGCTAGGTGTCAAAGTCTGTTGCTAGCTCTGACATTATATTTTGAGGTCATAATAGATAATGAACAGGGTTTAAAAGAGGCTTACGTAGAGCTTTTGAAGGAGAGAGGTATAGTACCTGATCCAACTCGAGTAATGTTTATAGTGCAAGAAGTACGTAATCGTCATAATGTAGAGGCGAAAAAATATTCAGCTTGAGCTGGGGTATCTGTTGTATGGGGTGATGTAGAATCTTTACCTGATGCTTTTGGCTTTATGTAGGATCGAAGGTTGATGAGGGTTATATTTTTCAAGATAAAGAAAGAGAAAATAAGGATACAACAGAAGTTAGAGGCTGAAGTAGGGGAAATGCGGGATGCATTAACGCAACATATGGAGCAAAAAATATCATTGGCCACTCAATTGTCAAAAGAAATAGATACTCGAAAGAAGATAGAAGGTGGCTTGAGGGCATTAGGTGTACTGTAAAAAGAAATGAGTAAGCATCTGCACAGAGCGTATATACAGTTGAAGGAGCATTTGTATCCATCGTGGGCAAAAATTATAGCTTGAGCAGAACACGAGCGTCATCTAGAAAGCGTGATCGATTTTTATGGATAAGAGCTCTCGAGGGTGGAGAATGAATTTATGAAGTTTGTGATGGAGTGCAAAAAAACTTTGATGTAGAGAATGGAAAGGCTAAAAATTTGTGGTTTACCAAGGATGAGGATAAATTTTTTGAGAAAATAGCTCCTCTACCGGAAAAAATTCTACCAGAAAAGAGGAGGATGAAAGTTGTTGAAGAAACAACTCCTCTACCGACAAAAATTTTACCAGAAGAGAGCGATGAAGAGGTCGAAAGTTTGATACGTTATTCAAGGTGAAATCGACGTCAACATAAAGTGATGACCTTCATAACTCCTGTGGATGTACGAGTAGACAGGTTAAGGAGACCAGGTGATAAAGGGCAATCTTCTCGTAGTCTGAGGGAAAAGTAAAGTATTTTAATTTTCACGAACTGATATATGCATTGCATCTTGTACACTATGAATAGAATCTGTTTTCTTTGATTGGATAGTATTCAAGCATTATATTCTTGAGCAAAAATTATAAACTGTGACTTTATTTGTTTGGCTAAACGAACTAGTATAAATATTAACTGTTGTGATAGGTGGAACTGGCAGCTGTTCAGAGCCAATGTGACGTGTTTCGTGATCGAAATAAATAATTGAATACTTAACTAAATTTGTTTCAGGGAGTAATAAAGAGTGCAACTGAGGTAGAAGAAAAAATGAAGGTGAAGATATCAAAAAAGGAAAATACGATAGTTCGTTTGTCCGAGAAACTGCATGATAAAGAGGATAAACTAAATAGGGAGTTGAGAAAGATGCAGGGATTTATAGAAGTTATAAAGAAAAAGGATGCAAAACTTTTGGGTATCTCTGAACAAATTAAACGTCAAGGGATGGAATTGATAACTACGCGAACGCACAATACAGAGTTGTTGGCGGTGTTAGGGAAGGAAGAAAATAATGTAAAAGACTTGTAATATCATATAAACATGTTCAAAGCGAAGAGAGTTGGTGACGAGGTAAGTGATCGTGCTCACAAATTTGAAGTTTTGTGGTATGTTACGAACATGATGTTAAAAAGGCTAAAAGAGGCCCATAATGAGCAAAATGTAATAATAAATAAGGATTGGATCACGATCTGTGCTTTTGAACATAAAATTCAAATATTGGATTTAGATGTGTTGGAGTATAGAGTGGAAAATGATGAATTGCGTTCTACGAGGATTAAATTGGAGGCTGATCTTTTTAAAGTCACATTGAGCCTTGAGTCAGAAGTCATAAAAAGGAAGTGTAATCAAGGTCGTATAGATGAGGCAGCAAGCATGGTGGAAAATATGAAGGAATTCATGTTTGTACTGGAAGGTCGCAATGATGCGACATTGAGTAAAAAGGGTGACCTAGAAATTTGTTGCAGAGATCTGGAAGCTATGCTGAAGGAGGCTAAAGGTCAACTTGCAAAGTTTGTTCTTCCTGACAAGTGAAAATTTGAGGGAAATAATGTGCATGAGAGAAAGATGATTGCAGTGCTCTCCTTTATTGTATTTGAGTTCCAAAAACTGGAGGCAGAAAGCGAATTCTGTATATGACAAGCTAGTTTCCAAAAGTGTACAGTGTGAAATTCGGTTGATACGATCTGAGTACCTGGAACCCTTGATATCAAAAATTGGTGTTCTAACAAAGAGTCAGATTGAAGAAGGAAAAGGAATTGTAACTAGGAGGATGCCAGAATTTATGCATCGACGACTCTATGGGGAGAGTTCACGTATCGCTGTGTGACTTGATACTTTAAGTGACAATTCGAGTGATGGCTTAAGTGCTTAATGAGTCGTTATGATTGCGGAAAGGAATTATGCAGATGATACCAAGGAAAAAAATAGTGTAACTAGTTAGGATAGTTGATAAAAGTAATAAGTTGTGCAGTGTTATACTAACCTTGTGAGGACTCAATTGTGATGTATAAATCGAGTATCTGCTATGTAGAGCTATTATCCGTGCTAAAGCAACAAATACTCAAGATAATAAGATATCGGTTTGGCCAAAGAAACAAATGATCTGTGATGTAATAAAGGATCAGTTTGGTTGAAGCAACAAACGATCTGTAATGTAATAGAGGATTGGTTTGGCTGAAGCAACAAACGATCTATAATGTAATAGTGGATCAGTTTAGCCGAAGCAAAAAACAATCTATAATATAATAGAAGATCGATTTGACTGAAGTAACAAACGATCTGTAATGTAATAGAATGGTGTGAACCCAATGGCAATCTGTGATGTAATCTATATATAGAAGTACTTGTTTTATATATTAGAAAATTACACTATTATAGGGCAATCAAACATACGTATTTCATTATTGTAAGATTAACGTACAAAAATTATTAGATAGAGTACTATGTGAAATAGTAGAAAGTATTCTGATGTAGGGCGATCAAACATAAGTATTTTATTGATGTAAGACCGATGTTCAATATGATAGATTTATTTAGAAAGGGTATACTTTGATAGATTATTATCTTTGATATAACTTTAATCTCCTTATATTCCAAGGGTTAGGTACTCATTCCCCAAATTTAGTGGCAAGGTCGTAAGAGCCAAATCTACTTTTTCCAATAATGATAAAAGGTCATTCCCAGTTCTCGGTGAGTTTTCTACCATTGACTTCTTTTCTGTGTTTGGGAATTTCTCAGAGAACCATATAATTGATTTCGAACTCTCTATGACAAAATCGCTTATTATAAGATCGGGCTAAAGCCTGGTGATATCGTCCCAAATTCATGATTGCTTTGTCTCTAATTTCCTCGATCCAATTCATGTTACATGCCAACTAAAATTCATTTTCTTCATCTGTCATGGTATGGTCATATAATGGGTAATGATATTGAGTGGGGATGATTGCTTCAGTACCGTATACTAATAAGAATGGTGTGCAGCCAGTCAATTCTCGAGGTGTTGTATGGTATACCCATAATACGTGTAGTAATTCTTGCACCCAATTACCCTTCTTTTTTGTCAACCATTTCTTGATGCCATTAACTATAGTTTGATTGATGATCTTTGCCTGTCCATTTCCTTGTGGGTAATAGGGATTTGAAGGAGGGTAAATGATGTTATGCTGGTTGAGGAAGCCAACGATCTTGGATCGGACAAACTGAGGTCCATTATCGATTCTGATGAGGTGAGGGCATCCATATCGTAATATAATAGTTTCCTATATAAACTTGATGACTTTGTCTTCACGGGTTCGACATAACAGAACTACATCTACCCATTTGGTGAAGTAGTTTATGGCTACTAAAAGGTGCTTCTGCTTTCCTGGTGTAGTTGGGAACTCTCCCGCGGGATAGAGGGCCCATTGCTTGAATGGCCAGACAACTTTGCTAGAATGAAGTTTCAAGGCTAGAGCCTGAATTTGGGGTCCATATCGCTGGTAGGAATCACACTTGCTTAATATTCAATGACTTGAGCTTTCATCTTAGGCTAAAAGACTCCTTGAGTGTGAGCTCAGTTTGTTAAAGATCGTCCTGCTGCATGTGATCCACAAGTACCTTCATAAAGGTCTTATATAAATTTTTGAGCTTCTTTCGTAGATAAATATCAGAGATATGGTCCTGTAACCGAGATTTTATAAAGATAATTTTCATCAATGATATAACATTTTACATTGTCTAGCACCCGTCTTCTTTCAGTAGGATCTTTGGGAAGTTCTCCTTTGAACTCATTTTTGGGGCCTATGTACGTGAGGAAAGGTTGTCTCCAATCATCCTCGTCTCTTTCACCGCCACCAATATTAACAGAATTAAATACTACTTTAATCTTCAAATATCAAGCTTCTGTTCCCAAGACTCCAGCCAGATAGGCGAGGTAGTCTGAGTATCTATTTTCTCCATGAGGCAAGTGCTCGATAGTTTCTTTTTTGAATCTGCTCATTCTGTCAGCTACTGCTGCGGCGTAGTCAACCATCTTTCCATTTTTCTGATACTTGTCAATATAGTGGTTCACAATTAATAAAGAGTCCGTGTATACGGATAGTTCGGGTACACCGATCTCTTGAGCCATATCAAGTCCGTGTATGAGTGTTTCATACTCGGTCTCATTATTGGTAGCTTCGAAATTTAGCCATATGGACTTCTCAATTCTGTCAATAAAAGGTGTAATTAGGACGATCCCAATGCCTGACCCAGCCGGCCCGGCAGACCGTCAGTAAGAAGGCGTCAACCCTTCTTGGATATCCAATCTGATTTTTTTTCAAACTGTTCTTCAGTGACGTCCGTATAATCTTCTTCCCAGTCGGGATCATCGACAGGAAAATCTGCTACTGTTTGCCCCTTTTCAGAATGACATGGTTCGATACGAATATCATGCTCTCTGAGGGTAACCAACCACTGCTGAACTCGTCTAGATTTATCTCGTTTGGATAAGATCTCTCGTAAAGAATAATTTGTCATTACTCGAACTGAGTTAGCTTAAAAATACTATTTTAATTTCTGCGATGTATAGGCGAGAGCTAGAAGTCGTTTCTCAATCTTTGTGTACTGTATCTCTGCAGGAGTGAGCATTTTACTGATAAAGTAGATAGGTTTCTCTATTTTCTCATCAAGTCAAATGAGAACTGAGCTTAGTAATTCATTAGTAACTACAATATAAACTGTGAGTTCTTCTCCTTTTTTGGATGTACTCATGACAGGTGGCTTCCCGGGATAGCATTTTAATTCCTCAAACGTTGCTTCACATTCTGAAGTCCATTCAATCTCCGAATCTCTTTTAGGTTTCTTCTTCTTTGTCCCTTCACGTAGAAGGTTGAATAACAATCGACATCGATCTGAAGATTTTAAGGAAAAATGACTGATTGCTGCGATCTTTCCTACTAATTTTTGTACGTCTTTTTTTGTTTTTGGAGAAGGCATAGATAATAGTACACGGATACGATCTGAACTAGCTTCAATTCCTTGCTTACTAATTAAATATCTTAAGAATTTGCCTGATTGGACTCCAAACTGGCATTTGTCGGGGTTTAGTCCCATCTTATAAGATTGAAGAACCTCAAAAATTATGTGTAAATCTGCTAGATGGTTCTCCTTCTTGAGACTCCTACGCAACTTATCGTCAATGTAAACTTCCATCGCTTTTCCAAGGTGATCTTTGAACATTTGTGTCATCAGTCTTTGATAGGTAGCTTTAGCATTCTTAAGACCGAAAGGCATTACTTTGAAAAAGTATAATCCATGTTCTATAATAAAATCGGTCTTTTCTTGATCTTCGTGTAATAGAGGTATCTGGTTATACCCTGATGTGGAGTCCATCATGGACAAGAGCTTAAGTCCTGTAGTTGAATCGAGCATATGATTGATGATAGGAAGTGGAAAGCTATCTTTCGGAGTACATTTATTGATATTCGCAAAATCTACGCATACTCTGATTTTGCCATTTTTCTTTGGTACTGCTACGATGTTCGAGATCCAATCTGGGTAGTTGGATTTTTGGATAAAACCAACTTTAATTAGTTTGTCAATCTCTTTTTTGACTTCTTCACGGAGTCTTGGTGATATAGTTCTTTGATTCTGCTTGACTACTTCAACTTTTTCTTTCAAACTCTGGTTGTGGTAAGCCAAACTTGGATCGATACCTGGCATCTCGTGGAATATCCATTCGAAGACATCACTGTTGTCTTTAAGAAATTAAATGAGAGCATTGCGCTCTGATGTGGGTAATAGAGTTCCAATGAAGGTACCTCGTTTATCTATACTGATCTCTATGTACTCTATAGGTTCTGCGTTTGGCAATTCATTTTTGATAAGGCTTTATGTAATGTTCCCGGTAGTTTACTGTAATTGCTATGCGAGCTGTGATATAGATGGTTCTATCACCGTGGTAACAAAATTTTCGCAAGCTCTAGCAAGCTTCTGACTACCTTTGATTTCGTAAATGTCGTCATTCCATTCGAATCGTAGGGCCAAATGATAGGTCGATGAAATAGCTCGTATATTATATAACCAACAACGTCCCATTATCCCTAAATAATAGGATTTTGCATTGATAACGTAAAATACAATGTCAACTATTGATGGTCCTGCCATAATAGGAAGTATGATCTTTCCCAAACGCTTCACTCTAGAACCGCTGAATCCTCATATATCAATATCGTCAGGCTAGACTTTGTCAGCCAGCCCCATCTGATCAACTGTACTTTAAAAAAGTAGTTCGATGATGCTACCAGTGTCTGCCATTATTTTATGCAGTACAACATTTCTCATTTTTAACATGATCACCAATACATCATGGTGAGGAAAGTTGACGTGACAAAAATCACAATCGTCAAAAGAGATCCCTGTGTGTTAGGAGCTAGATATGGGAAGTAACCGAGCTTCTTTATCATTCATGGACAGGTTGTGACATTAACCAACCCGTCGTCTTTGGTTCCTGCTTGATTGGTTAATAGTCTGAGTCTCAATGAAGTGGTTGAGGGATATATGGTATAAATACTTTTCCTCTGCCATTTTTTCGACCCGTACAGCTTCTGTAAGAAGTCTGTAACTTACATTTTATAACTCTTAACGTCCATGATGTATTCGTGCATTCATCCATCCGTAAAAATATACTCCAGTAATCATTGTAGAGCGAAGCAACATTCTGTGTCATGATGTTAAACTTTGTGGTGTTTGCAATGTGGTATGTTTTCAATGGGTTAGAGATACTATGAATTGCGAAAAAACTTATCCTTTTGAAGTATAAGATAAATGCTGGCTATGGTTACAGTCATCTTGGGAAGATAGGTTTTGGCATATTATTGCCTTTCCAAGGTCGATTTTCATTTGATTTTGTGCACTTCTTGTCTCCTCCTTGATCAGTAGCACAGTAGAAATCTTGGCCTGTGAGCTGATCTCTAGCTGTCAGTGTTGATTTTGGAGTCTTCTGTCTGTCAGATACCATTCTTTCGAGATCGATATAGCTTTTAACTTTTTCGATTATGTCCTTCAATGTTGTAGGTTTGTTTAGAACGAGGTACTCCTTAACCCTTCCATCGATAAGTAAAGCATTGCTGAAGGCTGAAATAGTAATCTTCTGATCAAGTCGATCCATCTTTCGAGCCAACTCTAGGAATTTCTTAGTGAATATTTTGAGCTTTTCTTTTGGTACTTGCTTAAGGCTAAATAACGAATATAAATTCTCTTTATTATCTCTGTTGTACGAGTAATTTTTTACGAAGAGTTCTCTCAACTGCTCGAAAGTTGTAATAGACCCTTCGAGTAGTGTGTGGAACCATCGCAAAGGATCCCCTGATAAACTGGCAGGAAAGAGCCAATATAAAATGTGGTAAGATGTAGAATGTAATCCTAAAGCATCTTAGAACTCTTGCACGTGCTCCACAGGGTCAGTCCCCTTGTATTTCTAGATTTTCAGCGTGTGGAAATCAGGGGGGACTTTGTCATCCAGTAGTTCTTGTGTAACCGGGCTCTTCTGTAATCTATTGTAGATTCCTTTAGCGGTTTAAATTTAAGCATCAAGCAGCTATTTGATACACTTGTCAACGTGCTCCTGAGTTACGTACTGACGAGCAGTGGTCTCGAGATTTGTCCTTCACGAGGAATGTGGTCGCCACTTCCTTCACTGAGTCGCTCAAGAGCAAGAATTCAAACATTTCCTCTGGGTAGTTCATCCTGTCTGACTTTAGCTAGGCGGCCATCAGCTTCTTAGTGGACTTCCTGTATCAGAACTGGTTTACCCCTAGGTTGCTTATGTTTAAATCGAACTTCTCCTCCCAGATTGCTCACATGAGGTCCTATTCTGTCGAGTGTAGAAATTTATAAACCAGTTGGCTGTATTCCAGTGGGTTATACACCAGTTGGATACAGGCCTTTATTCTTCTTTGCTGCGACCTGTTAATCCAGCAAAAAATTTAATGCCTATTGAATGCCTGCCAGCTGCTATTCCAGAGCGGTTCGCCTTTCAGTTTTAGAGTTCAAATTAGCTTGTAATTCTGTTAGTCTGGCGTTCCCTTCTCCTGGAGGAGTCGGCGTGCTCTGGCCTGGAGGCATCATTCTGTATAGAGTTAATCAGATATTTTCTGAGACAATAAATTTAAGAACTTCATTACCACAGATGGCACCAAATGTAATAGCCTAATTTTGGGATTCAAACTTAGCCTTTACACCAGATGTATTTAGAACGCTCATGAACAACAAGTAATGATTAACAAGATTATTTAACGTGGAAAACCTTTGAATAGATTAAAAGCCATAATCTCTCTTGAAGATTTTGGAAAGAGAGAGGAATCTTATTAAGATTGTTAGCTATTACAATGAGTGTCCTGAGTATATTGAATGTGGAATGTTAGAGTAAGGATTCATCCGTCCTTCATCTCGAATTCTCTGGAACTATTTATAGGTCTTATAATATGACCGTTTGGCGACCATAAAGATTCTTAATGACGAACGTTACAGAATATATACATTTGATGTTCTTTGACCTGATTGTATAACATTTTGATCTTACTATCTTATAACGGCATCATAGATGACGTTGTGTCTGTCGATTTGAACTGTAAATTTACAGGTCAGAAATGACTAATAAAGCTGTGTAACTACAAAGCATTATTTACTGTGTCACGTGTATGTTAATGAGTTTGAAAGTTTGTATAGTGGCCGAAGATAAAGTATGAGTTCGAGATGCGGAATAAGCCACTACACAAACTATTGAGGTAAAGGTAGAAAGTGATAAACATGGCTATATAACTGTACGGTGCCATACATTATGCTATATGTATGTTGAGGAGGTTGAGTGGTCGTATTCTAGTCGAGGATGAAGCATAAGTTTGAGATGCGGAATAAGCCACTACAATCCAGTCTTATTATAGCTTTGGATTGACTACTGCTGATGTGGAGTTTGGTTGATCTAGCAGATATGATGAAATTGTCTTCCCTTCAAAGGTAGAGGAAGAAGTGGCAGCCGATGTTGCTGGTCTAGTCAATGTATCTTCTTCACCTACTAAACCAGCTCTGGCTGTTAATAAGGTTGTAGATCTTCTGTATGAGGAAGAAATCAGCAAAAAATAAATTACTCTATGGTATTTTGTTATGTTGCAAACTATATTGTTCGATTGAAAAAGTACTTTATATGATCATAAACTGTTAAGTTTTATCATTGATATCACCTTCAGAGTCTCTCGTATGATGAGCTGTGCATCTGAATTATAACCATAATGTCTACTAGTACCACATTACCCTAAAATAATGACTTCATCAGCATACTACAGAAATTAAACCATTTGCTTACTCTGGAGCCTTTCTTACTTGTCTGGCTAAGGCGCATAAGCCACGACCAAGTAGAAGTAACATAGAACACTTTATAAGACATCACAAAATCAAAATACTAGATATCAAAAAAATTACCAATCATAAAGAGCACAACTACCAACCATCTAGAATTCCTGAGCTTCAAACATAGTTTATGCTATTTACTTTAATTGCATTATAATTAAGAGAAGTCTCATAACTAGAGTCTAGCTAGGGTTTCTATTAGTGCTAGGTATTTTCTTCTATATAAAAGAGAGCCTAAGTTTAGTTTATTTGGTATGTTGGTTTTACTGAGAGAAAAGGCTTAACCTTAGAGAGAGAGTGAGAAATTATTAAGTTTGGGGTAAATCTCATAAATCCTAGGTCATTGACCTTTATTTTATGTAATAGAGAGATCTTAGTATTAATCAAGGTTAATTTAGCTTCCGCGTTATTAACTTTCTAACAATAACCATGAAGAGAAATGACCTCTTACTACAGGACGCGCTAGGAAACGCATATGTATTATTTATACACCTGCCAAGAATTATGGCAGTGATCTTCAAAAACTTAAATAAATTATAAATAAAAAGAAAGAGGTCTTTTCCTTAACCCATGTTTATTCACCAAAATATTCACTTTCATCGGACTCGCTGAGATTTTTAGAAGCTCTGAGAATTGATAATAGTAATTAAGGTTTGGCTAGAAGTTCGAAATAATCCATTTTCAGCTTTCTTTATGCACCTGCAACAAATTTTGACTACTAGATTAGCAATACACGCGAACAAACTATAAGAAAATGATATGAATAATAGCCTATATCTTAGTTGCAGAGATAAGCCAGCACCATGACAAGGCTTTTGAGTTTCCTTTGAATCAACATGATCGATTCATATACTAAGGCTTAAGGAGATTCATACAAATTCAAAAATTCACAACTTTCCTTTTGTGAATCTTCATGTTTTCTTATGATTACTTCCAATATAACAAGGTCTGCAGCACTTTCCAGGTACTTGCAACACACTTATATGGTCAATAACATGTAAACAAGTAATAAAAATAGGAAAGATATTAAGACAAAAATGTAAGCGAAACTTAAGAAATGAGGTAATCAGATTCGAGATCTAACCTCCGGCCACATTGTTAAACTAATCACCATTTCCACCTATAAGTTTTACATATATTTAAAGTAAAGAACTGAACCGAACCAGATAAATATGCAATAAAAACTTAAAATGTCATAGCCAAATCTTATAGAGAAGTTAACATTAAACCTACGATATATCAAAAGGTAGTACAACCCCAATGTTTACAGTCAACTCTTACTTTCGAAGCTTCTTGGTCGAGTATAAGTTACCTGGAGAGTCTCAAGTCACTCTTTTCTTATAAATCAATGTCTGCCCTTTCCGAATTTTAGTGGTATAAGAAAAAGAGAAGTAAAACCCAAGCTGTTATAAACAAACAAACAAAAATGTAGAAAAAGTTGCATTTGAACTCAGAATTATGAATTTATAAGCAAAAGTTAGTGGGCATCCAAGTAACTTTAAAAACTTCATAATAGGATTGTAGAAAAAACTTAAGTAAAACTCTCTAATGAGCACGTAATTATAATATATTTAATATACCCGAACATGTATTTTAGTCATCCATTTTATTTAATTATTGGTATTTATGCGTGTTTGTTTGATTGTAACTATTGGAGATGGATATTTGAAACCAAACTGTTAAAGTCAAGTAAAAGTATCTCCAGCAGTTCATAGCACAAAAAGTCAAAGACATAAATATATTTGGTTTTAAGATTGAATAAATATATATACAAATATTCTTAGAGAATAAGATCAAATGAGATAGTGCATCCAAGATCCTTGAAGATATTTTATATTAAAGATATATGTAAGAGTTTTCATGAAGAAAGATCACTATATCACTTAAGAGAATTATATGCAAAAATCGTTGGTGCTTGGTTGTAATATTATAAAAAATTATTGTGAAAATATTTTTTAGAATTTAATGTATAATTTTTAAATTTGAGTTTTTTCTACTATAATAGGACCCCCCCCCCCCACACACACACACACATTGTAATTTGGCATCTCATATTAGACCAAGTTTAGAAGAAATAAAGTCTTAGTTTTATTTAATTGTTGCATCTCTCTTTTATTTTATTTTGTAAATAGTTAGCTAGTTTATACAATGATCTTGGGAATGATAGAAGGTTAATCCTTTCTATCTATGACTAGAAGAAAGCCCTTACTCAAGTAGCAATAGTTATATTATAGTTCAAGGATTAGCTCTCTTTTACAATCTTCTAAAATAGTTATAATCGACTTTTAGGCTTAACCATAGCTAGTAAGTAGATTTAGACTATTTAGTCAAAATTCAGTGTTATAACCATTAAACCAGATTTTAGGGCAAAAATGAGATGACTCGTTAGAAGAGATTTGACCAAGCTTAACCATAGTTGGAAGAATTTTTCCTACATATTGGATTAAGGCAAACATATTATGACCAAATCCTAGATGCCTAACCATGGATCTAGGGTTGTCATTTACATCGAAAATGCCTTACCAAGGATTTTTTTATATGAATAATCCGCCTAGTAAAACTATATGATAACTATATTGCTTTGGTTGGGCTAAATTCTAGTTGTAGCTATTCTCTTGTTAATTGTTTGTTTTATTTTTTTCTTTTCAATCGATCTCTTATAAAACCTTATTCGGCCTAAAAAGTATTTGTTTTCCCAAACCTTCCTGTGGATTCGATCCCACTTATCCATGCTATAATTCGATAACTGTACTTTGAGCAGGTATTTTGTTAAAGGACACAAAAATCCTCTCATCAAATAGTACCGTTGCCGGGGACATAACGGTAAAAATGATATCTTTTTAATGCCGAGAGACAATAATCAAACGCAATCATGCGTCGGCTTTGGTTACCATCAATCCTGGAAATAACATCTTTGCCTCCATTTCTAAGAAGCCCATTAATAGCCCTCAAAGTGTATACTCCACAATCAAACCAATTCTCTTGGCTATAATACTTACCTGGTCCCCATGTCTAACATGCGTTAATAAGCTCGTGGTCCACTTCACCGACTCTATCTTCAAGCTCAGCATGAGCTATAATGCGTGGGACATTAAAAAACATTGTTTAAAAAAGATCGACATAAGCCTTGTGTTGTCCTGAACCCACTTTGTTGATCGGACCCAAAGAATCATAGAAAATAAATGACTTTGACTGTATTGACATCTTTGCAGCTACTCAGTAACTGACCTAGGTTATATGGATAGATGATATCCTTCCCCCTAACTCTGGTGAATGTACGCCTCATTATGCCATTTAATTTGACCTCGCTTAATTACTTTATTGATTCCATCGTAATTTACTTCATATCTTAAATCTTATGGCATAAAGTTTTTTTTAATAATTTAATACTTTGGATGAAGTATACATTCACTACCAAGTAGCCAGAATTTTGCCCGCGCTTCACATTGTGATACCTCTTCAGTAAAACTGTATAAGAATTGATAACCTGCATCAAGTAAAAGCAATGGAGTTAAGATAATATATATCTTCCGATGAACACATAACAATATGAACCAAGTACAGGTCAAAACATATGTCGTTGTCTAGCCATTCCATTCTTTTAAGACTACTAAAGCTTTCTAGCCTCAAGAAATCTTGGCCAATAAATCTTATTAGTGTTTGGTTATTGAAAGCTTTATCATCGTCACTAATGCTTCCCCTCCTTACTTTTATCCATATATCAAGTATTTCTTCCTGACACTTTATCAGCTTCTCGTGCGTATAAAAGGGTTCCCCCAAGACAACCTTCAAGTTCGTCATTAGTTTTTGTTTTAACAGAGAGTCTATATTGCTTGATTGTCTCTTAGTTGAGCCAACTTTACCTAAGCGTTAACTACTTTAGTTAATTGATTCATCTAGCAGATCAACCAATTCCATGTCTGATCAGAAATTGGTTCCTCATTAGCAATGATAGGCACATGATAGACACGTAATATTTACGTATGCGACTCCTAAATTTTAAATCTAACTTGCCATTTATTAATTAAATGTGATAATAATAGTGTTTTTGCTTATATTTACAGGAATCGGTCGCAGGATAAAGATGTCGTATGTTTTTGCAGTTTTCAATAGAGAAGAATATATAGGCACAGTAAAGAACTGAACTTCCTTCAAAGGTTCAAATCTTTCATGACCATGAAAATAATAATCATCATCAGAATAATGAACTATAGAATTTTCCTAAAACAACAACATTGGCATATGATATAAAAAAACAATATTTGCATAAACACCTGACAACAATATCAGTAAAGATATTTTACTTCAATTGGACATCTCTCTGCAGGCTCTAAAACTATATGGTTTTCTAGAACATCCTCGTTACCGTCCTCTTTTTTCGTTCCCATTTTCACCCAGCACAAACGCTACTTTTCTTCAATCTTCTCAACATATCTTAGCATTTTGAGATTCCCAACAACGTTATCCTCCTAAATATAAATATCACGCTTACAACTATTAGGTATTTGATACTAACAATTAGCAAGAGATACATCAGGGGTTACATCATAATTGTCCACTTTTCTTCTTCATCCCCCAGAATGAGCTTTATTCTCTTGTAAAGTTCTGGGGAAGGTTTTTCCCCTATCCTTTGCTTCTTTAGGAACAGTGACAACTGTTTAGAATGCCTCTTCCCCGTCATTTGAAAAATAATAATGATTAAAAGGCAATTGGCAAATGACAAATGATAAATGAAGAAATAAGTCATGACATAAAATAAACGATAAAATAAAATTGAAATTGCATGTGAACTTACAGATTCATAATCAAAACTCTCCTCCTGAATCATAACATCATTGGCTTCAGTAACAATTAGGATGCTTAAGTCCGCATCTTTAGGCATCAAGGTTCACAATTTTAAATGTGGATTACTAAGAATGTCTATGAATTTATTTATTTTACTGAACGAAATCTTATCAAGCCTCCAACTTCAACACCATGGAAATAAATGCCTATGATCTTACATTCTACAAGGTCCTATTTTGGGAATGAGTAAAAGGACCCAAACCATGAGAACCCATACATATCCATGAAGTTATATGGAGTTGGATACTATGCCGTTATTAGCAAAATCCTTCAGAGATTAGGTGAGTGAATCATAAACTGCGCGACCCCAGAGAAACTTCTGAATCTTACTAGATCATCAACCATGTCAACGCACTTTATTACCACATTCCTTCCTTTTTTTAGGTAGGAGAAAAGATGGAGCACCAAACCAGTTAACTTTTAAAAATAAAAGACAAAAGAAAAATTATAAGTGACAAAACAAAGTACAAATATCTCAAAAATACCTGACAATCAGTAACAAAAAAATGAAACACCAATAAAGGTACACATGACAAAAGACAACCTATTATGCACCCAAACAAGTTTAGATTGGTTTTACTTACGTTTCACACCATTGCACTTGGAATCGCCGAGTGTTTTGTGATATCTTCCTTCTTAATGTTTGCACGTAGTAGTTTTTTTTGGAGAAATGTCTTTTCCTAAACTCTGATGCATGACCATTGTCAACAAAATGTACATCAGGATGATATTCTCTCAAACTAAGTCTGAGAATCAGGCCGTCGGCAATCAACTTGAACTTGTGGACTTTGTTACCAAAATGGAAATTCATATTTCCCTCGTGCCTCTGAAATATTTCCAAGCATAAGGTGCTCATGGTAGGGATCGGAAATATATCAAGAAGTAAGGATAAACAACTTTCTTTTAGATAACGTCTCTCTATTGAACCTATTTCTGACCACCATCAAACCAAATGAGTAGCAGAACATCTTGATGTTATGTGTAGTTCCTTCTTCTTAGATATCTACTTCTTAGACATCTGACTACAAATAGGTACATAGAGACAAATAAAATTAGCTATAGAAACAAATGAAAATCCAGTAGAACATTGCAAAATATAGATAAAGAAACAAATGAAATCGCTGTGAATGGGAATGGATATTGTTACAGAGTAATAGGTATAACTTATTTTGAAATAGTGTGTTTTGATGCAGCGTTTGATGGAGAAATTTCTTCCCGGAGAGTATGATGATTTTATAGTCATCCATGAGGGGCGGTTGATAAAGGAATTTACACTGAAGAATGGTTGATATCGAAGTATTTTTCTGTGAAATGTGGGAGGAGTGGGGGAAGATATAAATAAAACAGTTTATAAAGATGACGTATGAAGTTCCTTTATGATGGTACTTTTTATCTTCTTAAATTCCTTCAACATGTTCATGCACTTATCGATACATTTTAACGCGTAGATGAAACAACGAAAAACATGGGACGTGTTTCAGTTGGACTAATGACAACTAATGCATTAATAATAATTTGGATAAATAGTTATAAAAGTAAGCATAAATGACAAGCAAAGCATAGGTAAATGGCAATAAAAGCACTACGCAGTTTCCAGAAGAACAAATGATAATATAAGATTAGAACAACTGCCAAAGTCTAATAAGCTCCAATGAAAAAATATGTAGTAAACGTAAAAAAAAAATGCTAAGAAACACCTAATTCTTCGGTTCCTAGTAACTTCATAATAATATTGTAAAAGAAACTGAAATAATACTCTCCACATGGCAGAGAGACAGTAAATCAGACGCAATCGTGCACCGGCCTTGGTCATCATCAATCCTGGAAATAACATCCTTGTCTCCCGAGATCCGAGCGAAGGTGAGTGACAAGGCGAGCGACAAACTTTCCTCCCTTATTAACTATCTTCTCTTCACCCTTATATATAGATGCAACCTTTAATGGAACACTTTCAATCCCAAATCTCTATTTCTTGAACCACTAGCAATACAAATTGGAATTCGATCGATTTCAAAACCTAAATTTCCACCTTCTTCTTCGGCGCCCTCACCTCGCATTTTTCTTTACCATTGCTTTCCCCAAGTATCATTTGATGTTGATGATGATGATAATCTTCTTGAGGTTGAAACCCCTTATTGCCCACAACTTCATTACTGATTACTCTCCAACTCTAGCATCCCCCAAATGCAAACAACTGATAAACAAAACCCATTACTCGAAACAGGGATTTGAGAACTTTTAGTAATAAAAAATGCAAACCTTGCATAATTTACTTGTGAAACAAACATTTGTTAAGAAATCGGTTGAACAATTTGAAGGAAAATCCATTAGCGATAGAAATTTAATTACAAGGATAAAAAAAATAGAAATCGGTGATAGTGAAGGAAATGAATAAGTATGGAGTATTAGAGAGATAATGATCTGAGAAAAGAAGAATTTCAGGGAGTATTAGAGTGAGAGAGAGAGTTTTGATGTGATTGCTGACAAATATGTAGAGAGTCAGGCTAGTTTTGGTTGTAAATAAGTGGTTATAGTAGGGGGTACGAAACATTGTTAAATAAGTGGTTATAGAAATTGTTAACTAAGTAAAAAGACCTTGATTTAACCCAAAAAGCGCGATAAGTATCATTGTTTCTTTTCAAAATATTTAAGTCGAACATGTCTATAAACACAACAGTATAAGAATCACGATACTTATTAATCAAAGCATAAAAACTGACTTCTTTAGAGTTCTGCCTCCTACATTTAAATAGAAACAACAACAGCAAGTACCAACAACAACAGCAATAGCAATAGCAACACAGCAGGTATAGCAAATTAAAAAGTATAACCAAAATTAGTAAAAAAAACCAGCCTTATCAAAACCTATGGAAGTAATTGTAATGAAATCAAAACCTATAGAAGTACCAATCAAAGTTAGCAGCAGCAATAACTGCAAGTACCAACAACAGCAACAAGTATCAACTGCAACAACAACTGCAAGTACCAACAGCAACAACAAGTATCAACAGCAACAACAACATGGTAAAAATCAAAACCCTAGGTACGAAACATGGTACACATTCAGCATTCATATTTTAATTCTCCAAAATTAAAATAAAACCATTAAACAATAAATCTATGATAGAAAGAAGAGAAAGGGAGGAGAGAGATGTTTACCTTGTGAGAAGAGGAACTACCATAACGCCGGAGAACGATATGTGATCTGCAATCTCCAATTTATAACCCCCAACTTCATAAATCGAATTTTTGAACCCCTAAATCCAAAGAGTAAAGAAAGATTATTTGAGGGAGAGGGACTGATCTAAGAGTGAGGGTTTCGTGTGGAGAGATGGGAAAAAAGATATGGAAGAGAGAGAGAGATAAGAGTCGGGATGAAAGGTTGTTTGGCTATTATATGTTTAGACTAAAGTGCCCTTATTTAGTGTTTTGTCTAAAGTAACCTTAAGCATATTAGCCCTGCCAAGATTTAAATGGATCTCATCCGTTGATCTCGCTCTTTCCCATAAATCTCCACAAAATAATATCAAATCCCAACCCCTCTTTATCTTGTCTATTTGAAAAACACCGTTCTCTAATGTATAATAAGATTGCCAACTCTATAAACTGCATGAAAATATACATATAAGCATCAGATATCTTTAATAAAACATAAACAATTCATAATACTAATGAAGCCAATGTTTTGAAAAGAAGCTCTATAATTAAACCAACTAACCTTGCAAATACTTTTGTCTGGTATATAGCTGTACTCCTGCATTATCCAGTCTATTTTTTCGGCCTCCTTTTTTCCAGCGACATTAATTTTATAACGATAAAACACAAGTTGTATCTTTGTAGAGGTCACCACCCCAATGTTATCCTTGAAATCAATATGAGTAGATGAGTGCCAGTACCCAAGATCTCCTACCAGTCGGTTTGGCCTAGAAAAATTTGGGGTAAGCCAATTTCGCCGAACATAATAGTAACTTTCAGCTTTGAATTCACCAGTTCGATCATCCCTAGAAAATAAATACAAAAATTTAGTTCACTTTATAAATCATATATTTGTGTAAAATACATAAATTTAATGTATGTGTATATATCTTTGTACATACTTGGCATATATTCAGGATCACAATTGTACACATCAACGTCAACGTTATCAATAATTGGGTTGTACTTGGGAGATTTTTCAATAATCTTTAGTAACAGATACTTAAATAAATGATCATCCCTTGGAGAAAATTTATATCCTAGAGGCACTTCTTCGTCTGACATTCTCGATCTTCTTCTCAAAAAACAAACACAGGTAGTAGTATCCTATAAAGTCAAAGAAAGAAACCATTTTAAAAGGTTTGTACTTAATGAAGGATCACTATGCAAATTGTAATAACATATATGCAGTAATAAAAAAGAGAAAAACAAACATGATAGATAAGAACATAACATTAATTTCATAGTTGAGTACATACTTAAACCAGCGTTAATTTGTTTCCTACTTAAATGTAAAACATGCAAAACTTGCAGAAAACATGGTTCGGAGAAGGCATATGAAAAATATTAAGCTAGGGTTTTCAAAGACAAAAGAACGATATTTTTGTACGTACCAGCAAAACTCTGTAAGCTGAGAAAGAGAACTAGAGAGTTTTGAGAATTTTTTTAGGATAGAAAATATTTATAGAGTAATTTTTTTCTAGCATGTATTGTCCATCTAGTAACTTTTCTTGCCAGTTAGGGCTTTCAATGACAACGAGACTCTTTTCTCACACAAAATTAGGGATAAGTATGATACTTCAAAGTTAGGGTTAGGAACTTCTCTAGCAAGTGTTGTCCGACCACTAGTTTAAAAAGAAGTATAGCCCAATGGGACTCTTTTCTATCACAAACATTAGGGATAAGTATGCTATTTAAACGTTAATATAGGGATTTTCTAGTGTTTTTTTGTTATTTAAAACTGATAACTTGAGAATCCTAGAAGTGACAATCTTATATGTGACTAACTTGATAAACCTATTTCTATCACGTATTTCACTAATACTCTATGTCACGCCCCAAATTCTAATAATTAGAGCATATCTAAAACCATGTCATCCAGGGCGTGCAGGTCGGGGAATCCAAAGATTCGCCCCCACAAATAACCATGCTAATAGGAAATAGCTCAGTCATTCACTATAGCAATTTCATCAGAGTAAAAAGAATAAAGCGAAAGCAAAAGATATATATATATATATCAAACTGAAAATATACATACAATATCTCGAATAATATACAATGTCAAAAGCTGAGATCGTATAAGCAATACTACAACAAGAACAGAATCTACAGCTGCAAAAATTGGAACCAACACAGCTAAAGCCCTCAGGAAAACCAACAACTACCCTGCCTCTGAAAGGGGGAAAAGAGAGAGTGAGCAAAACCACGGCTCACTAATGCCCAACAAAGCGAAATAACTTACTAATAAAACTGGTGCAAAGAAAGAGGATGAGGTGAATAAGATATAAGATTTTAAAAGCACAGTAAATATATAAGTGAAGAATAGAAGAATAGAAGAATAGAAGAATAGAGAGAAGAGAAATATATATTGATGTGATGATGATGCTATGACCTGATATGAGATAGTGAGATATGATATGATATGATTCTAGAATTGTCCTAATGTGGCTGCTTGTGATGTGATGAACCAATGGACTAGACCCAATAAATAAATGTATTGGGCTGATCAGTCACTAATGCATAATAACCTTAAAGAGATCTCAGTTAGATACAATGGGTACGATTGGGTTACCAGCTCGACCACGCTAAAGGATTTATCACTTGATCAAAGTGTTCTGGGCTTTTCAATCCACGGAGCCAACGTTCAAACTTTATTTCACTTATTCCAAGGGATTTCAACCTCACGGAGGATAAGACGGGTACTAAAGGAAAACTGTCTCATACCATCCCACCTTCCCGAAGGGTAATAGATATGATAGTGTTCAGCCCGAACTTTATCAACTTATTTTAACCCGATGTAGGAATCCTAGGTCCTATCGAGGGTCATCCAATGTAGAGTTTTGTTATGTATCCGACCCTATTAAGTTAAAAGAATATAAAAACCTACACTGCAAATTGATCCCAAGGATCAAAACACAACAGCCACCGACACGGCCAACACACATAGGATAACCCCCTGTCTGAGAGAAGGGTAAACAATCCTAACACAGCAGCCCCAACATGGCCAGCACACACATAGGATAGCTACCGGCCTCAAAGGATGGCAAACAATCCTAACACAAATGAACAGTGACCGCCAGTCATAACATCCAAACAACATCAGTCTCTACAAGACTGAAACACAGTATTCAAGGACAAAGCCACGAGAATACCACACGAATGCACAAGTTCCTAAAAGACAAAAGTGAAACACAACTCTACATGCCTAACCATAGGAAATAAGATGAATTAACAACTACTACAGAATAAATAATATAGCCTATAACTATATCACAAACATCCCAATGCCAATGCATAACACTCTAACCAACACTAATTGAACTAGTAGAGAAAATTAACAAGGAAGGAACACTCGCCTGACACGAGCCGCGAATCAAATAATCACAGGACAACTCAAACTCGACCCCACAGGCCAACAACCAAACCCACACAATTAATCTAACACCTGCAATAACCACAACTCCGTAATTCAACAATCGCCCCAAACATAAACCCTGAAATGAAATCAAATTCAACGATACAGAAATGAATAGGGAAATTACTTACTGAGAGAAGTGGCAAAGATCAACCCGACAATGATCGCAAAGGAGGAGCAAGAGAGGAGAGGATTCTAATTGAGAATGAGTGGGAGAGTGAAAGAGAGGGTGATGAATGAAAGAGAAAGAGAATGAAATGAAATGGGGGATTAAAACCTAAAACCAATACCTATCTCGAGGAAGGGATCAACGGTAAAGAATCACGTGAAAAGACCCAACCTGGTCGTCAAAACATACCTCTGTTCGAACAGAAGATATTTCAATTCGAACAAAACAAAGAAGGTAGAAGTCTATTCGAACAGGAAAGGGCTTGTTCGGACATAACCAAACAGAAAAAATATATTCGAGCAAGAAATGTGTTGTTCGAATAAAATGAAGCAGGTAGAAATCTATTCGAACAGGAACAAGTCTGTTCGAATAAAACAAAGCAGATAGAAACTTATTCGAATAAAAATGAGTCTGTTCGAATATAATAGGTAAAAACTCTGAAAACTCAGAAAACCAAAAAGATTCCCTCGAGCAAAAACTGACAAAAATCGAGGAAATCCTCATATCCCTCCCAGATCACACACCACACAACAACATAAAACAACAACAACACGCCTCCACCAAGCCAACCACAGGCTCCCAAAACCATAACACAACCTCCTCCGCCCAACAACCACCGAAACACAGAAAATGAAGAAAGAAGAACTCAAGGCCCTGATAAATGCAATAAGATGCAGATGCATGATGAATGGTAATATGATGCAAAATAAAATGATAAAAAAAAAATCTGGGTCACTACACTTTATTTCTTTATAACGAATCTATGGTTGCCGACCAACACAACTCTAGTTGATAATTGGCGATGTAACTGAATCGTCTGCCATAAATACATTACCAATAGCCGAAGCATATATAAACATGTGTCCTTAAAATTTCCAATAGTAGGTTTGATCTATCACTTACGTTGGTTAAAGACCTTTTCACAAAAACAAAAAGCAAAGAACTTTGCTTGATTGTTAAAGAGTTTTTAAAAGGCACATAATTTAATCATATAAATTTTGAATAATATGCAATGTCAATAAGGTGATCTACAAAGAAAGTCTACAAAGTAACCCCTGTTTTAGAATAAGTAAAACCCATGACAAACCCTAAGGTAACCTTAAGCAAGTGAAACCATGACAGTCTAATCGATGTTTTGTTTTTATATATCTATACTCAAAGAATACAAACTGATTACCAAGCATGGTTTGGAGAAGAGAAACAATCAAGATAGTCTACATCAAAATGAATCACTATTTACATATTGTAATCACATAAGTAAAAAAAGAAAATAACAAATTACAAGCCATGATAAGCAAGACCTAACTTTTTTTTTATAAAAAAAACCCTTAGTTATGGATAAACATTCAAAAATTCATTCATATAATACATAATACTTGAACCAACCTTAATTTATTTTCTATTTATATGTTACACATAAAGATCTGATTAATTATTAAGTATGGTTTAAAGAAGAAAGATGAAAATTATCTTGCTAAAGTTTTGGAAAACATGCATGCATAGTTTTAAAAAAGAACATGAAAATATTTCTCTGGACATACCTTTGTAATAAGAGAGACATTTTTTTTTCCAACAATGATGAAATATTGAGTTATGGACCCTTTCATTTATAGTGTGGTAGAAACTTGCGTACCAAGTAACAGTAATTTACTTGAGCTAGGGCTCTTCTAGGGTTTGATAAAAATAGACATATCACACATGGATAAGCTAAAATCATAAAAGTTGTTAAGATTGGTGATTTATATATGTTTTGATCATGTTCACTAAAACTCCAACTCAGGTATAGTGTAGACCCTAGTTTTGGACTTTCTCTTGGGCTCAAAAATTCTGAGTCGGATCTAAATATCTCAAGCCCAATTACCAACCTTAAATACTAAAAACATTTGAAGATAATAAAACGGAGACTAACCATTAAGAGAAAAGTTGAGTGAATTCATTTTCTTAGGATAATATACGAAAGAACACCAATACATGAATGAGTAAGAGGAATTACCTCAATAAAAATGGAAACAACATTGTCTGAAAAGCCAAGTGATAATAAGATTCATGGGTCGTTTCACATTACTTTAGTTTGATTTCGACCAAGGTGCTCCTAATACTTTAGTTTCACATTCTTAATCAATTAAATAATTACTTTTAAATGAAATGAAACTTGTAATGGGAAGGTGAGCATTATTAATCAAAAATAATATAACTTGATTAGATACCCCATTAGTTGAGATTATGCAAGAGATATTATGATCAACGATAGCCATTTGTACAAGATATACAGTAAAAGAGGTATGCAACTATTTAGTTTTTCATCTAGATGCTTTTGTAATGTAAATCTACAAATGCGGAAGCTTAATTCGTATTCAATTAACACTAAGTTTGAACTAGATCTCAATTGATAGACATGTAATATTTACGTGTACAACTCCTAAATTTATATCTACCTATTTATTTATTAAATAAATATGATATTAATAGTGTTTTTGCTTGTATTTATAGAAATCGGACACATGATAAACAAGTCGTACATTTTTACAATTTTTAACAAAGAATAAAGGTGATGCACTTCAACAATGATCCTCATTTGAAGTTGTTAACCAAAGGCCCATGGAAAACCATTGAAAATAATTTAATGTAGAGATTATTCTCTTGAGTTGTAATATTTATGCATGGTCTAAGGTATTGTTTAGGGGATTTTACATTAATGGTGATGTTTTGTAACCCCTCTTATACTTTATAAATAGGAGGGGAATTCCACCCATGAGAAATTTCTTGAAGAGTATAATATCAAGGTTCAATAAGCAATAAAACTTGTTATTATTTTTTTCCTTTCTTGTCATTTCTTTATTGTCATAATCTAGTAATATGGCGATAATCGAAGGGATAAGTAGTTAAACCTCTTAGCCAAGGCTAGAGGAAGCTCCATCCCAATATAGCCTAGTTGTAAAAGTAGCTTTAATTTAAGTACTATTTCTTTCTCTCCGGGCTCAAGTTCGAATCCTTTATTTCTTTATCCTATGCTTGACCATAACTAGGATTTGGAGGAATGAAGAAACTAAACAACCATCTTATTTGGCCATAACAAGATAGGTTATGAACAAAGAGAAGAAAAAGTAAGCTACCTTACCCAACATGGCCATTGTTATATAAGGTGGTTTATAGAAAATTCCCAAATGCTTATTTCTTATTCATTGTGAGTATCGTGTATACCCGACCAAGGATACATGGTATATGAATTATTATATACTTTGATTAAAGATACTTTCTCATGGACTAAAACGGGGTGGAGTGGAATCGATAACATGGTTTTCACTCTAATTTATCTTGCAATTTATTTCTTCCTTCTTTTTATTAGATTACCTACACATAAATATTTTGTACTGGTTAAAATTAATAGCTCGAAGCTAATTCGCACCTACAAGTGTCTGAGGATACGACCCGCAACTATTTGTACTCAACGGTACATTGTTCGCTTACGGATCATTTTAAGACGTCGGTTTATAATCGATTAAGTTTTTGGCGTTGCTGTCAGGGACTTGCAAAGGTATATTTCTTTTTTGGGTTCTAATTTTAAACCAATTCATTTGCATCTTTTTTTTTCTTCTTTCTTCTCTCTCAAAACTTTGTTGTTCTGGATCTTGTGAGTACTTAGGTACAAACAATACATGTTGTTTGATACTTAATACTAAAGGTTTGAATGATTTTTTGTTGGGTTACGGCTCAAAACAGAGGAAGTCGTTCGAATGAGACATAAAGTCGTTCGAACGAAAACCTTGGTATTTGTTTTGTAAGTTTATTTTAGAGGCGATAGTTTGTCTCGTGATGCGTACTTTGCTGATGACCTAATAGAGAGTCTATAAATATAGAATGTGAGTTCAAAGCCACTGTAATGTGTTAGAAAGAGTTAGAAAGAAAAAAAAGGAGAAATCTAGGGTTTTACTCCGGAGAGATTTCTTGGGTTTTCTTTCTAGGGTTTCTTGTTGGGATTATCTGTAAGGGTAGAAGTGAGGTTGAGAAATCTATTAGTTAGAGTTAGATCATTTTGGGTGGTTTTGATCATTTTGGGTTTCCACCTTAATTTAAACCGTGTGTATGTGTCTATTGCTTGGATTGAATTTTCTATTAGTTAGAGTTAGATCTTCAGTTCTTGCTCAATCAGATTGTGTTTCCACATTACGATTTGCCCCCATTGTTTCTTAACATTTTTTTGCTTACGTTACAAAGTAAAAAAAAAAAAAAACATGTAATGTAGTTAGTTGGGTACCCGAACTAGTGGCTTATTTTTACTGTGATCTTACAAGGATATTGCTCCATTTGATACTCTGTATCACAGTAACAAAGTTAGCTACAGTATAACAATTAAAAAACAAGGCATTTTACTTGATTTGAAATTCAACAGTACACCATTTGTTATCAAGCATAACATTTGTTTTGTCAAGTAAGACCCTCTACCCTCTGAGTTACGTGCTTAGAACTTTGAAGTTACGTGGTTTGGAACCTAGGTGTACCCAATTTGATCTATTTGCATTTCACCTAATATATTCTTCCTTGTTAGAACCGTGGTTAAGAACCATTACACATTTTTGTTAATCTCAATAATACTCCAATTTTCACTTAAAAATACGCGGACCAAACTTTTATTATTTGTGGCATCAATAAACGAGACAAAGGAACGAAAATCAAGGAAAAGGTACGTTGAACGGAAATATAAAAAGCTCAAAGCTCGGTCAATCTCTTGTAATTTCCTTCTAATGCCCCCTAAGTGAAGGGGCACTTCCTTCTTTTGCCCCCTAAGTGAAAGGGCGGCCACAGTTTCACCGGGAAACACTTCCCGTAGGTTGGTATTTATCTAAACTTGACATATAGAAGGGGATCCTATCCGCTCTGCCCCAGCACTAGGACATATAAAGTCGTGTAGACTTTGCAAATACACGCTGCTCTAATAAGAAAATTACTGTAGTTGGATTGACCTATTGTTGTGTTTAATATTCTATTTCTTTTCATCATTAGTAAATGTAATAACTGCTAGAGACTTGCGGGATTTTATCATCCAAAAAACTCTCTAACAAGTGGGACCACCTATTAGGGATACGAAGAAATTGTATCACACAAAAATTGAGCCTCCTGAACCTCAAAATAACTGATAATCAAAAAAGGTAGCAAGATTCTCGCGGGATTTCATCACCCAACGGATAGGTGTACCGGACTGGGGTACAAACACGGGTTCATAGGATACGGCCCTGGCCTAGTACCGTGAAATACCGATTGTAGGCTTGCGACGTCAGCGTTCCAAGTGCTGGCGTACGATAAGGTGGTACTAGCATAATGATCCAGGGGAGTATAGGAACCAAAGCCTTTTGCCATCCTAGCCATTTTGAACATAAAAGAATATAGGGGAGACCCAATTATTACTTCTTAAAAAATATTGATGTGCCAGAGTTTAGATTTGATTGATTGTTTACTGCACCAGGTGCCAATATTTTATTGATTATTAGTTGTGCATGATCAATTAGATACGTGAAAGAAAATGATTAGGAAGTTTACCAGAACCTTTGCCCATTTATGGCCCACCACCACAGCCTAAGCGGAAAGGGAGATCACCTCACCCAGTCAATGTAATAGAGGACTTAGATGCCCCAGTTTGGGAGGAAAGTGGTCCATCTCGAGTTTTCCCAATTTTGGAGGAGGGTCATCCATCTAGAGTTGGCCCAATTAACCTTATTGTTGAGTTAGAAGTCGATCCCCCAATCATGGTTGCTGCCAAATCTTTTAGGGACTATTGGACCCCAGTAATGAGTAATATGCCTTCGTGTATCGTGTTACCAGCCGTCACGGAAAACTATTATGAAATCGAGCCTAGTGTAATCCAAATGTTACCTACATTTCATGGGCTTGATTCTAAGAGCCCTTATAAGCACGCCCATAAGTTTAAGAAAATTTATGCACTCACCAAATACTAATATTTTACTGAGGATTCCGTCTGCCTTTATTTATTCTCATTCTCACTAAAAGATAAGGCGAGTCATTGGCACCAGCATCTATCAATTCCTAGGATCAAATGGAGACCAAGTTTAATACCAAATAGTTTTTTATAGAAAAAACCTTCGCCCTTAGAAATGTAATTGTTAAATTTGTTTAAAATGAGAGCGAAACGCTTTACGAGGCATATGAGAGATATAAAGATCTTCTTTCACAATGTCCCTATCATGGTTTTGAGAAGCAGCATCTAGCCCAGATCTTCTATTATGGAATAACCTCTGAGAATTATTATAGGCTAGAATCTATGCATAGTGGCAAACTCCAGGACCTTTAACCCGATAGAGCTTATGAGATATTTGAGACATTGGCTGAGAACTCTCAACAGTGAGATTTTGATCTATATAGAAATATTCATACAACCAAGAAAGGTGGCTTATACAAGGTGAGTGAGGGAACGACTATCAAAGCCCAATTAGATACTCTTACCCAAAAAATTAAAGCTATGGCTATGAATCAATCTAAGGGTAGTGTGAACCAAGTTCAGCAGCAGGGTTGCACCGTTTGTTATGATGTCACCCATATGACTCAAATGTGTCAATGTTCAATGAAATGAATGACAATCAAGAGCAAGTGAATGCTTTAAATAATACCTTCAAGAGACCATTTGACCCGTACAAGCCAACTTGGCAGAACCACCCTAATTTTTTGTGAAAGAACAACCAACCCAGTTCGGGTTTTGGAGAGACATAAACCTCAGGTCTTAATTTGCTAGGAATCCCCTTTCTCAATCTTATCTTCAGGCATCTCAGCAATCCTTTCAGCCATCCAATAGCAAGATTTTTGCAGAGGATTCTAATAACAATATTGCACAAGCTAATGGACCTAGAGTGAGCCGATTTAAAAGCTTGATTGTTGAAAGATGAGAATAATAAGGTTGTTGTTTATAATCCTTAAGGATGAACCCCCCATGGAACATGTAATTAGGAGACTGAAAAATGTCATCTTTCATATTATACTAGTTTTGCCTAAAAAAATAGGGGTTGAAACTGACGTGGCACGTCTCTAATAGGGTCGTCTACCACCTGTTTGAGATATTTTTATTTTTATGTTTAGCTTATACACTATTGAGAGATATTGTAGGAGTGATCCTAGAGAACTAGGTTATAAGGAAGAGGGTGGTGTAAATCTAAGTTAGTAGTTTTTGTTTTATGAAAAGAAAATTTAGTTCTTCTCCAAATAACCCTAGTTGAGATCTAGTTCATACTTAGTATTAAATCGAATACAAATTAAGCTTCCGCGTTCGTAGATTTATATTAATTGGCATTAGAGTCGCGTTCACATCCCCGGTGTAGTAAGTTTCAAGAGCAAGATGCCTCGTGGAAGACCCGTGATGAAGAAACCTACACTCGTACAAGATGTAGCGTCATTGACAGAAATATTCGATAGGCATGTTGGGGCTTTGGGTACGAGAGCCCCCCCCCCCCCCCCCCAACCACCTCCGTTGAGCATTCACAAACACCCCTTTTGTGAGGGAAACGTCACCGCGAAGAACGACGAGTTCGAAAACTTTTTTGCAAGCTCAGAACATAAGTACGTAACCCGCAAAAATGAGATGCTCAGCACATTGGGCAAAGGCAAGGGCCTAGCCGATAGTTCAAACACCCAATCACGACCCACATATCTCGGTAGTTTATTGGGAATTAGTCCCATGTTATCATCGAAACTACAGATTGTTTCGGTAGTGGTATCTAACAATACAGTACCGGTGGCACTTGCTAAGTCTGACTTCCTCGCATGGGCAAGTCGACAGCAAGCCTTAGTGCATAAGGCCTAAGGCCCACATCACCAAAATCTGTTATCGTATCCATATCAAACCCAGTGGGGTATGAACCAATTTCCAGCAACTGGGAACCCGACCCAGAACCTATGGGCTCAATGGGTTGGGCTTCACCAATCACTAAAGGCCCAGACTTTGAGGGCATCAACCCCGAGTGATGGGCTCCTCACAAACCATCACTCGCCACTTTCAAAGATTCAAATCTCCTCTCCCATCATGGGCCCCCAACTTCCACTCTCTCTCACCCCCGACCTTAGACCCTCCTCCTTATCTAAAACTGACCCTCCTCGTCGAGACTCTACACCGAATGGGGTTGTCAATAACACCGAACCCACCCTTTTCTCAACCCATGACCATTCCAACAGTCCATGAAGGACCCCCAACACCTACCGGAGGACCCAAATCACTGAACTCCCCCTTCAACGATACTGACAGTACTACCACCCATAGAGAGCTACCACCACCAACGTCCGACCACAACAGTCCCGTTGAGTACTTATGACACGTCTCAACCACCGGTAATCTCGCACCGAGACCAACCGTATATAGAAACATGTAAACGACAACTACCGGGAATGAACTCTAAATATGATTTCGAGTTACGGACACCCTACGGTGATGGTTGGGGGTCGCGTGACGATAATGTTTATAGTACTCACTCCAGCGGGAGACATAAATCTTCATGTTCTCGCCACATTTCGACTTGGGAGAGAGATTGACAATTCAACGGGCGAGGCCGGGGCTGTGTTTCTAACCCCCTGGTTGACACCCCATTATGGGATCGATAGAGACAACGTCCACTTGGGTCACCCCCCCCCCCTGCGTTTTTAGAGACACATGTATGTTATGACTTGGTAAGATGATGATTATGGTTCAGACTTTAAGGATGAGTAATGACCACAGCCACACTGAAAGGGTAGAGGTACCGACATTAAGGCTTTGGCTAAGGCTATTGCTGAACAGACATATGATGTGCACCCCAAGGTACCAAAGTTTGATGGTAAGTCTAATGTTGACGCCTTTATTGAGTGGCTAAACAAAGTTGAGCGGGTATTCAAGTACTACAAGAAATATGATCCAAAACAGGTTATAATTGTGGAGTCTCGACTTACTAGTTTTACTCTCACCTAGTGGCAGGGGCGAAGCTAGGGGGGACCAGTGGGGTTAAATGACCCCACTGGATTTGTCATAAATCACTTACCAGATAGTTAAAAATGATACATATATGTATAATTTGTATATATTTTACCCCACTCAGTTATAATCATTTAATTGTTTTTGGTCCAGTGGACAAATATGTTGGTTTTGACTACCTAATCAAGGGTTCAAGTCCCCACAGCCTCATTTTTATATTTTCTGATTATCAAGTCTACTTCACCATTAACATTATACATGATTCATAATTAACTTTAAATTAGGGACTCTCTTCTAAGATATTTTTTTTTCACTTGGCATGAGTTATAATATAATCGATACTAAAATACCCTAATATGCTTTATAATTTTTTTTCTCGGGGGAAATGCCCCCGAACCCCCTCGTTTTGTTATTTAACCCCAGTGGACTAAAGTCTTGGCTTTACCTCTGCCTGGTGGAACAGTGTTCAATAGGTAATGCATACATTAGGTTACCCTTACATTACAGAGTGGTGGAAAATGTGAAGAGAGATGAAGGGGAGGTTCATCCCCATGAACTACGGCGAGATCATGTTCAGGAAGCTCCATTCCCTGAAAATGGGTATTTCCTCCATTGATGACTACACCGATCAATTCTATCTTCTTGAGGCTCACGCGCGACTCTGTGAGACTGAGCAGTAGCGTGTTAGTAGGTACAAGAGGCAGCCACGCTTCAGCCTGTCTTTTGCCTAGTAAAAATTATAGAGTTAGCCAAATAGGCGAGCGAGCTACATGCACAGTATCGTCCACTAGTTCCAACACCTACAACGGCAGCTCTAGCTATTTCAACAGTCACTGTACCGCGTACCTATGTTTTGGGTAACTGTTACGGATGCGGGAAGCCGGGGAACCAAAAATGTGATTGTCCCGCGCTTGTTAAGAAGGTTGGGTTAGTCGTGGATGGTATGCGTGAGAGTATTATAGTGACTATTCAGTGGGTTCTGCAGGACGAAGAAGAAGAAGACAAGATGCACACCACATTTGTGCGTGACTCATCTGGAGCACCACCTCTTTGATTTTGTGAAAGAAATCTTCTCATACGGAAGGTTTGACGTGGCACGTCTCTAATAGGGTCGTCTACTACCCGTTTGAAATATCTTTATTTTTATGTTTAGCTTATGCACTATTGGAGATGGCCAACTTGTTGGTTATTAGGAGTTTTACTTTTCTAGGTTAGTTGGGAGACTTTACTTGCGCATCCGAGTTTTACTAAATGCACACCCCAAAGTAATTCTCATTTTTAAAGAAAAAATGACCCAACTCCAAAATTAATTAGACATGCCCTCCTCAAAAAATTTAAAACTCTCACCTCATTTTTTCCTTTTTCTCTCCCATGCACCTCTCTCTCTCTCTCCCCCCCCATGCACCTCTCTCTCTTTGTTTCTCTTCCACCTCTATCACACCCCTCTCTCACCTCTCTATACATATCTCTTCCACTTTCATCTCCCATCTCTCTCTCTCTTTTTCTATCTCACTCGACCTCTCAAACACTTATAAGTCCCCAATACATTTGGAAAAGTATATTATTGCCCCGAAAGGCATGAAAGAAATAAAGAAAGAAAGAGAGAGAAAAGAAAGAAATAAAGAGATGAGAGAGAGGTTGAAGAAATAGTTGGGAGAGAGAAGCTAACATATTTGGAAAAGCGTATTGTTGCTCTGAAATGCATGAAAGAAAGAAAGAGATGAGAGAGAGGTCGGAAAGATAGTTGGGACAGATAAGTAAGAGAGAAAAAAAAGATGAGGGAAATACTAGAGGGAGGAATGAGAGTTATTTTAATTTTTAGAGGGTGTGAGAGAATAAACTTTTGATTTGGTATTCCTCTTTAAAAGAGATAGGAGTCATATTTGTTTTGGGGTGTGCATGTAAGGTAAAAATGGGGTGGGCAAGTAGTGGCTCTCATGTTAGTTTCCTAATGGTATTAGTTATGAGATATTGTAGGAGTGATTATAAAAAATTAGGTTATAAGGAAGAGGTGGTGTAAATCCAAATTAATAGTTTTTGTTTTATAAAAAGAAAGTTGAGTTGTTTAGTTGAGATGTAGTTGATACTTAGAATATGAATTAAGGTTACGCGTGTAGATTTATATTTGAAACCATGCCAAAGTCGGGCTTTAAAAAAAGACATATCAAATAGATATACTTTGTTTTGATTCAATCTTACATTTGGAACAGTTGACTTCCATTAACGCCAATAACCAGAGTCCCAATACTCACTCGCTCATTCGTCTCCGATTCCTTCATCGTAGCTTAGCTCGAAATCCATCTCTCAAAGGTAACACTACAAGTATCTCGATCTAATGTTACTCGATTACGAATCTACGACCACTTCTTCAAGTCTAATCTCATTTGTTTGTCTTTGTTTGATGATTCAGGTTGAAACAATGGAGGAAGTTGGAGATCAGCAGAGTCAATCAGTTGGTAACCCTTCAATTTTATCTTTGATTACTTGAATTGTACTTGTTAATAGTTGTTGAGGAAAAGTGTGATGGTTGGTGGGGGTAGTTGTGTTTTTAGTTGTAAGTGAATATAGTTGTTGTTAGTGAATAATACTCATGTATGATCTTGATCCAGGTTGTAACTATAGGAAAAAAACAACCCCGAGGGGTGTTTTTGATGGGGGACATTGGGGGATTACTAGAGAGTAGTGGGTCAATCTTATTGTATTATTTCATTTGTAGATATTGAAGTGCTAATGTGGGCAAGTTGGAAAGTTTTCTTCTTGGGTTCTTTCACCTATAGATGTGTATATCTTAACGATTTCCTGAACCAAGGACTACTGATTATACTCGTGTTTTTCAGTTTTAGTAGAATCCTAATTGGAAGAAGTCTATAATGAAAACATCTATAATATCCACTTGAATGGAGGATGCGAGTACTAAAACATCTGGTTCTTGATTGAAACTGTAGTTTTGAATGTATTAAGTTTATAATTTCCTTGAACATCCTCATATTTCTCTCAAACGAAGTCTCCCATAGCAAATGTACAGAACAGATGAAAGAATTCCAACAGCTAACGAAGTGAACCTGGACCGTAAGATGACCCTCCCAACCAAATGATTGAGAGAACATACTCCACATGCCACAGTAAGACATAGGTGGTTAGCGGGCCCTCCAGCGTTGGTATACTTTTTAGTTGGCAATTATACAGTATAGTTAGTTAGGTGGTAGGTAATTAAGGTTGTGTAAAATAGATGTCCAAACAAAGAAGAAAACATCTGAAGGAATGTTAGATCCACAAGAAGGAAGTGTAAGAAGCCGGCCACCGGACATAGTTTACTTTTATTAAAAACTAGCAAACAGCACCCTCCTTCTAAAGCTGACCCATTCCTATTTATCTTTGTCAAGGGGATCGCAAAAGAGATATTCCTTGAAGAGGTGGGGTTCTTTGAGCTAATGGAACTGGTTCTGTGAGTGATGGTAGGCTAAAGTTTTGGCAAGATCTGTGCTGTGGATATCAATCTCATGAAAATGTTTTTCATGATACTGTCTAGTGTCAGGATAAGAAAATTTCTTAAAGAAATAGATCATAGATAATTGTATCGTTCAATTGGAGGGTAAGAGGTGTTTGCTGGCTAACAAGAGTATTTACCAATCGGGAGGTCGGCGATATTTTTTTACCATAGAGACTGTTTTCCATGTTCTCTATGAGATACATTAGATATTTTGAGATGGAGATGCCACCCGGGGCAAAAATTTGAGTTCAACCTGCTACGATTGCTCCTTTAATAGAGTTATGCTGCATAGATTTTGCGATTTTCCTTGTAACTTAAGATCTCTGGTGTAACATGCAATTCGTCCAAGAGTTTTTTTTATATTCGTTCTTTGGTGTCACACTCTTACAACTGACAATCGTTGGGATCAGATTTGGCCGCTCTAAACAGATGCTCTCTTTGCAAGGTTGAGGATCTCTTTTCCATATTTTCCTCCTCGTTTTTCTCTCCATGGTTTGGTGGTGCTTCTTGAAAACTTTTGAGGCTCAGGTGCTTCTTGAGGTCCTCGGGATTTGTGGGTTAAATCTAGTAACCTGTTAGAAACTAATCTGACTTGGTAGTCATGACTGCAATAGCGTATTTATATAGTTCCTTTGGCTGTTCTGTCCTGGTATCATGGGTGAGCATATATTGTGACATTATCAGGATAATTTTCTTAGACAGGATATGGGTTTTTATGGTCAATGCTTGGATATCAAGGATCTACTACTTGAGCGAGCATTCTGTTGTTTCATGAGGACATATTAATATATGATATTCGAATGAGAACTTGTTAGTTAATGAGTAGTTTAATAGTCAAAATATAGAAACACTACCCTCGCCAGCAACCTCCATCGATATGTGTAAGATGCTGATCCATCAGGACGATAGAGTACACATATCACCAGTAAGGCAGTAACGAGTTCTTGTAAAGAAGCTGATTCCTCAGGATAATTGTTCAAAGTGTTTTAAGTAAAAAGACCCTACCCTGGCATCCCTTCATAATTGAGGATCCATAAAGAAATATTTAAATATTCAATCTGCGGTGAGTGCATAAATTTGCTGACACCAGTTACTGCTATGTAGTATCAAGGCAGTTGATTGGGAGATAAATCGTTCTTCTAAGAGTCATTAAAATCTCTTAACATCAAAGAAAGTTCCTTCCACCATCCCACAGTTTGCGATTCTGCTCATTGTTGTAACGATTGGCTTCACACCTAATTTTCTTACTTCCATGGGCATTCAAGTATATTTCTCCAATAAGAGAGATTTTGAAAGGTCATGTGTGATCTTTCTTAAACTTTCCGAAAGGTGTCTTGAGGAAGATTTACACTTAGAACATTAGTTGACTTGACATTAATTCAGTTACAATTGGTAAGGTGCTAGGTAAGTTGTTGCCCAAAGTCGATGTCTAAACAAAGGGGATTCTAGATCCACAAGAAAGGAGTTTAAGAAGCTGGGCACTACTAGTAGTTTAGATTGACGATATTTTCTTCTAAACCTGACCCATACCCATTTGTCATTGTCAAAGGGACTATGAAAATAATATTCTTTGGAGAGGTCATGTTCTTTGGGCGAATAGAAATAGTTCAAATGATGGTAAGGTAAAGTCTTGACAGGGTTTGTGATATCAAACTGGTCAGAAGGTTTTTTGTTGATCTTCGCTCGAAATAGGATGAGGCAGAGGTGTCGCTATGTATATTTCACTTGGAGGTAAGCGGTGTTTGCTTTGCCGCTCACTAGAGTAACTAGCGGTGTTTGCCCAACGGGGAATATTTCAGTTTGATTTGCTAGGATTGCTCCCAAATAGGTCAACCTTTTGAACTGCTGCTGAATCCATGGGCAAGCTAGAGACAACCTGGCGAATGAAACATCTTAGGAAGCACAATGAGAGATAGGTTCCTTGAGAGTGTTTCAAGATGGGTCACTAAGTTTGTCACACCGAACTAAACAGTTCCCTTATAAACTCCGCTTTCTACAGTGGGACAGGAATTTCTGGTTCAAAAGCATAGAGAGGACAAATCTTCGGGCGTCGTCATTACATAAATTAAATATTTATTAGAAGTACCAGGGCTATAGCTCGATTTAGTAGAGCAACTCGGTTATGCTGCATAAGTTTACTAATTTTCCTTGTTAAGGCTGCGGTGAAACATACATTTTTTTTCAAGATTGCCATTTCTTCTTTTCGTTCAGCTCTTTGTTGCCACACTCTTACAAATGACAATCTCAGTAATCAGTTTTGGCCCTTTCAAACACTGCTTTTGTTGCAAGGTTTGACAAGAATCGGTTATCCTTATTCTTCTACATCGTCTCTGCTCTTCCTTGATTTGGGGTGCTTCTTGCGCTCACTTGGGGTTTATAGGATACATTAGAGGTTATTCTGAGTTTGGCGTTCATGGCTTGCAGTGCTGTATTTATATAGCCGTGAATGCGGTTTTATCCTGGTGTAATTAGTCATGCTCCATGTTTATATTATAAGCGAGGGAAACTTGTAACAGAAGACAAATACCACCGAGATATAGTGTCGTTTATCAAGATTGACGAAATATCTAAGATTGAGGGACGAGATGTTTTCAGCCGTTTTTTCATACGACCAAAAAACAATATTTTGTGTGTGGATAATTTAGTCATTAAGGTGAAGAAGCAGCAGTAATTTAGTTGTCTTGATCCAACTATCTAAACATTTGGGTTAAAAATATCTCAAAGAACAACTTTATCAAACCTTTTGTCTCTCTATAAACACCTCCTCTCTTTGCTTTCTCTGACCCTCGCAAACCCTCTAATCCCTCAGTTCATCCTATCTGATTATGACTACACTTTACGGTCTTATTATCTTAGTCTAAGAAAATTGGGCAATAAACAGTACAGCTTAGTCCTCGTGAAAGTAATGAAACTAAATCATTTCACACGCACCATACATATACCACAATTATGCCTTAGCATTAATATGGCGTTGGTGGAAACATTATTCTGCTTTAGACACCATGTGACTAAATTACTTCATTCAGTTGCACACAGACAGATGTATATTCACTGTCAACGGCACAATAGGCCCACTTAACATCTATGCAGGCCTTATTGTGGAACCCAAACCAAAAATCAATAGTTTGTGTGCGAATATATTCTCAAAATAAAAGACCCTTACCTGGACATCCCTTCAGATATGGAGGATAGGGAAAGAAACATTTAAAAGTGCAGTCTGCAGGGAGTGCATAAATTTGCTGATAACACTTGATGCATATGCAATATGAAGGCTTCTGATGGGAAGATAAAATAATTTTCCCATGAGTTGTTGAAATCTCCTAACATTGGCGGAGAATTTCTATCATCGTCCCATAGTGTGCAATTCTGCTCATTGCATGGTCGTTGTTGACAAGTGGATTGAGGATTTTGCTACTGTGGATGTGCTTGATTTTGTTGAAACCAACATATCCCATACTATGAAGAATCCCTCATACCAAAGTAATAGAGTACCAAGCCAGGAGCTTGATCTGACCTGTATGAACCCCATGTGGTCGTCCGTAGTCCTAATGAGTTTGTGATGTGAATCGATTTGATTCAATCAATAAAACACTCAATACTAGATCTTATCTTTCCTTTCTTTAACTCCCTCCTTTCCAAAATTCAAAATTTGAAAATAAAATTAAAACATCTTCTCCTTAAAATCCTCTAACTTCACTAACTCCCTCTTTTTTTCAGAGTTCATATTAAAAAGAAAGTAATAAAATTAAAGATATATAAGCTAAAAGGGAATAACTAAATGGGGGAAGAAGACCTAAACCCGTGGGTAGATGGATAGGCGATGGCCCTCATCATACTCTCCAGAAGAGTTCGCTTACGGTGGGCGTCAATCTTTGTCTGAGTTAGCCTTGGTTATCTATGAGGCGTTGGCTGGCAATGACCACGAGGTGGCCCATACATGCTGTCAGGTGTCACTTCAAATGATATCGACCCTGAGCTTTGTGAAAGGGTTGATGTTGAAAAACATATTGGGGCTAACTAGATCGACGTCTAATTCATTGTCGGCTTCTTTGTCAGACCATGATCCGTTCGTCTTGCTGGGATGTGCCCGATGACAAGATTAGGCAATTCATTACAATAACAAAGTATTTTTCCTCTTTGCAAAAAGGTGGATTATGTATTCCAAATATAGATTTCATTTTTGTACTACAAGAGCGATCAAAATATATATTCTAATAAATCTAGTTTCTTTTCCTTAGAACTTAAGATAAATGAGAAAAAGTAAATAGTAAAAGAAAATAAAAATAAATTTAATTCTTTGTATGGATTGAGAATTGAGAACACAATTTTATAGTTTGTCTCCAATTTGCATGTTGGAGGAAGTCCTTTTTGAGTCTTGGAGCTTTCTGAGTTATCTGATCCTGACTGTGATTTTGATGACGGCTTAATGGATAGACTGCAAGTGTCGTGATGTGACAGAGCGTGATGCTTAATAATCGTGAATATCCTGAATATTACCCCTAATTTAGGAGCCAGTAAGAGCTTGAGCTTCGTGATTAGGAATTTGTCATTTAATCTAGACTTTCCTGAAATAAGGAAAACTACATCCTTTTTACTTTAGTGAGAGAATAACTTATCTTGATCTTGATGTACCTAGTCTTTTTTTATGATACTCTGGACACGTAGATTGCATAAATGCTCTGCTTCCCCTCTTGAAAAGTTACAGGTAGATTACCTAGAATGATCTATGCTAATTGTCTAATTTACAAAATCTACTCAGTACAAACGTCGCAAATATTAACAATATATCTTCACCAAAAATAAATGTTGAATGGAACAATTTGCTGACTAAGGATTTCATAGTGGTAGAGTGTTGGGCCCCTTTGCTCCCAAAAAAAGTGTGAGATCTTCGCTTCGTGACAAACAACAAATACCGCAAAATGATTGAACCGGTGATTGAAGTTTTGTCCAACTAGTAGCATTGAGACGAGAGTTTACGACGACTAAGGAGAGCAACAAAGAGTACGGCAGAGAAGGGCCCCCTACTAGCCAGTCTATTTCTTGCTCCATAGGCCGCGTACTCGAGATCTTCTACACCCTTGGGGAGTGACTTGACCTTACCTTCAACAGAGAAACATGGCATCTCAGAGTGCTAGAGCGATATAGGAAACTTTTCGCGCTAGAAGTTTTGAGCTAGACATTAGCACTACAAAAAAGAGCCCATGAAGACTGGTGACTTGTGCCAAAGACAAATCACTACTCTTCGCGATAGGCTTTCGCAGGCGTTGAGGAAACCCCCAGAAGATTCTACTATCGACATCAGATCTTGAACCCCCTCCCGATCTAGTAAGAAATTTGTGTCATTGTGTTAGAATTCCTGTCTAATGTAAAGTAAATGAAAGACAAACATATTATTAAACCCGAACAAGTAGACATAATAAAAGCACATGAAAATGACACAAGAATGATATCTATACCAAACCATATTTCAAGCGAATCTTCCACGTGATGATGCACACATCAGGAGGCACCACCATCCTATCGAATAGAAAGCAAATATGTGAACTATTTCCATCTGATGACCATATCCTTGAATTAGACCCACAAAGGAGGTGTTGACCATTTCAATAAAAAGTAAAGCTGGAATTTGCTAAAAAACCTCTTCTTATCAAAAGACTCATTATAATTTTTGTTGTAAAGATCATGTAAATCTATCAGATCATGTCCGTTTATTTCTGACATTTGTAGTGATTATGTCTAATCTTGCAATAGACTGGTGAAGTTAGACCCGCTTTCTCTTTTTTTTTCTTCCGATTATAGATATTTTGGGCCCAAATATTATGTATTATATGGTTACGACCCAAGCAACTTTCCATTTGCTTATTTAATCTTCTGTTTTTCATGTTAGTTTCTTACATATTTATTATTCAACAAGGAAGTCCTTAACATGATTAGGTCCTCTACACTTGACAGGTCCATCTGGTGATAGTGAAGTCATTGTTGAACATGCGACTTTTGTTCAAGGGGATCCTCCACAAGATTTCGAAGGTCCACCAAAAGCTGATTCCAAAATGGAAGTCCTTCATGAGAAAGTGAAAAAGCAAATCATTAAGGAAGGTCGTGGCCAGCAGCCTTCAAAGTATTCGACATGCTTTTGTAAGCAATACAATCTCTTACTTTGTTGCCTAATAGTTAGCTGGTATGTGGCAAATATAATGTATTAGAAAATGATGTAAAACTATAACTTTTGGTCGAAGAACATGGGAGATTTAAGACTTTAAACCCTCATAACTTTGATTAATTCATAACTCAATAACAATAACCCATAACCTAAAATAACTAAATAACAGTGAAAGCAAAAGACTAACTTAGGGTGGCTTTTATAGGAGTAGTAAGCCTTAACCTTATTCCTACTAGGATTAGGAATAAAAGTTACACCAACTTAAAGAAAATCTCCTCCAGCAGTTAGACTCCACTTCCGACTCCTAAAATTAAACAATTCCTAATTTCAATTAAAAACAACTTTTAAAAAGAAACTCCTAGAAAATAAAAAGAGGGTGGCGTCGACTAAGCGACCTAGAGAGAGACGCCCTCTCCCTAATTATACGTACACACCGTGAGAAACTGTGTCACATCAGAAAAAGTGCTGCATTCAAAGTTCACATCATTAATGTTGCTAAATTTTTTGGAAATAAGAAACAAAAAAATGCAAGTTATATGTAAACAAGAAGATAAGTATATTAAAGTATTTTATAACTCGGTTTTAGAATATAAACGAGTAATCGGAGTAGAACAAAATAATATGTATAAACATGTATAAATATTCCACAAACAATGCTGCTGACTACTATATGCAGTTGTGGATCCAGGAAATTTTGATCTAGGTGGGAAAGGGAAAAGAGTCCCTAATTTTTATTTTTATTTTGTCATATTCGGGTGTGTTTAAGTCATTTGAGTAATAAAAACGACCTTGTCTTCTACGTTATGAGAATTTTTCAACCAAGAACACCATTGTAACAAAATTAAGACCTAATACAAAGCCATACTGATTGCCATAATAGATAAGAAACAATTTCAACCTATACTAAATCCCACCAAAATTACCAGTCGTAATTAACCATGAATTGGGGCTAATTAACTACAACTAAAGTGATAAAGAAATTTAAAGGTAAAAGCATTAACACTTAATTATCGTCACAACAAAAGCTTGGTTTAAGGGAGATTCAATAACTATAGAACTTCTTAGAGAGAGACTCTTAATCAGATGAGAAAGATTCTAAATTTTTGGTAATCAAGAGGGATTTAAAGAGATTTTTTTTATGGTAGCCAGAGACGGAGAGAAAAAGAGGAGTTGGGGGTAAGAAGTTAAATTAAACTTTTAAGTTACGAAAAATGCCCACAGAAAAACTTTAATATGGGTGGGCAAATACTTTGTATCCTTTGTAAATAAAAAACTGAGGGTATGCAAGAAGACGTTTCACAAAGAAAATGAGAAAATCTTTTAGACAAGTACATGTCAAAAATCAGATGTTTTAAATTTTAGGGTGAGTAGTTACCCATCCTGAGCTCTAGTGCATCCGCCCCTGACTATACGGAACTTTAAGAATACTTAGGTTTGATATCTGAACCCGTTGAATCCCTGGTTAGCAAATAAATTATTTTGCCATAAAATGCAAATATCAGGTATTAGCATGAATTATGCTGCAAATTTACTAATTATGCTCTTTTACAACGAAGGGCGTTACTCTTGGTATGTGGAAGTTTTTTTTTTTTTTTTTAACGTTCTAGAACTATAAATCTTGATATTGTAGGGGCAAAATTATCCATGTAAGGATCGTAGGAAATGCATAATTTCTTTACCAATTCTATACCGTAGTGTTTTACTAACTTGTAGAATTTGATAGTGCACTACAGGGCATGGACTGAAAGCACACAACACAAGTTTGACGACACATGGCAAGAACAACGACCAGTTGAGCTGATTATAGGAAAAGGTATCTACGCACTTAAATTAAACTCGCAATCTTTTTCCTTCTCGCATTTTATTATCTACTATAACAAAATGAAAAATTTGGTGACTGTCCCAAGTGAGAAGCAAAAATATTCTGATAAAGACATTCCTCAGTAATATCATCATGATTCTCGTAGTCATGTATGGTAGCAATATCAAACCAAATACGACGAGTGTTGTAGCAATACCATCATGATTTTTGAAGTCATGTGTGGTAGCAATACCAAACCAAATACGACGAGTGGGCTAAACCTTGGTGAAGCAGAAGGCGGTGTGAGGCGTAAGCCCCATCTTTCTCTTATAAAACTATTAATTTTTCTAATACAAATTTGTAAGAAATGATAGCTTAGAGATTGTTATAAAAACCTGCACCACAGTATTTTCTAGAAATTATAAGAATTAAAGGGTTAAAAAGTCAATTTTGAGATTTGAGCCTCATTAATTTGTGAGGACGCCTCATTACGAAAATTTTATGAGGCAGTTCAGAGGCGCGTGTGTTTTTTAAAACCATGCTTATATCATTCTTACTATGTAAGATGGTCCATGGACTCTCCATATTCCTACAAAAATCCATGTCCAAACGTGTGGACACTACAATGGATACTTGTTTAGACAGGTTCCCAATTCTTGGATATGTTATTCAACCTTACCAACTACTGTCATTGTTTTATGTTTGGTACTAGTTGTAAATTAACCCATTTTTTAATATCATAATGTATACGCTCAAAATACATACATAGATAATTAGACACAATATAGATACTGTGAAAAGAATATCTTTTTAGGTAGAGGCCGTGTCTGCATTTTCACTTATTTTGAAGCTGCTGTGTCGGGCACCGACACGCGTAGCCATGTCAATGTTACATAGATTCTTACTAATGCCATCATCCACTTGTAGAGTCAACATTTGATTAATCTTGATTGATGAAACACATTTGCTTGTTATGAGTTTTTTATTTTGTCGTGTACAACCACAATTATACTTTAGAAAGATAGTCGCAGATTTGACTTTTTAATAACTGGATATATCAAATCTAGGTATCGTTGATAGAGATGACAAATTTGTTTTTTGTGGAATTAAAATCGTATGCAGTACTATGTATCATATAACATCTAAATAGCATCAACTAAATGTGAATGACATTCATGTTAAAGCTAAATGGTTTTAGTAAGCGCTACCATGTATCCACTTTAGAATTATTTGATTTTCTCTATAGTAGAAAGACAGTACCAAATTATCCTGTTTTATAAAAAAATTAGTTGATTTTAGCCCTTTTCTTCTTCGAACATTATCTAGATTTTTTCACAATTGTTCTTTATTTTATGACAGAGAAAAAGGAGTTGGCAGGATTAGGAATTGGTATCTCAAGTATGAAGGCCGGTGAACGTGCCTTGCTGCATGTAGGATGGGAGTTGGGCTACGGCAAAGAAGGAAATTTTTCTTTCCCAAATGTTCCACCTACAGCAGATATCTTATATGAAGTTGAACTTATTGGTTTTGATGAAACCAAAGAAGTAAGTTGCATCTCTACAGACTGTCATAAGATCTAGAAATGGGCATCTAAATTAATGCAACTCTTGTCATTGACACCTTAATTATGACTCGCTTTTTTCTTTTCTTTTCTATTCTCTGTTTGACCTAATATTTGCCTTTCTGAAATTACCGAGGCTTCAGTGTCACTGAAGTGCTTGTTAGCAAATCGATTTAACTTTCAATAATTTTTTCATGCATGAGAAAAAAATGAAAGTACCACCTTATACTTTCTGAAAACAAAGACACCTCAGCCCGATCATAGCTTATAGTAATTACCACTAACTATCTGACTTGTTTAAGATCAAATACATTTTGATTTTAGACTTCAATTTTCTCCCTAATAAAGTTAGTCAACCGCATGAGCAGGCTCCTCAAAATTTTAAATTTTTTGGGTTAGTTCAGAAACTATTCAGAAGACTGCTAATAAGGGTGACGATTTCAGGGCAAAGCTCGCAGTGACATGACTGTGGAGGATAGAATCGGAGCAGCAGATCGAAGGAAGATGGAAGGAAATATTTTCTTCAAGGACGAAAAACTGGAGGAGGCTATGCAACAGTACGAAATGGTTACGAACTCCTTATCTCCTTAAATTGCTTTGATAAATTTTGTAGTTTGACCTTAGCCTTATTAGGGATCACGTTATCTCTATGACATCATAAAATCACAGTTCTAGGATGATTATATTGGTTTGATGATGTTAATATGAAAGCAGATATTATTTTTGTTCGTAAATCATGATATGTCGAACAATATATGGATACTTGACGATGCATTCATAAAGTATCATTCGATTTTTCGAAAGTTATATACTGATACGTCAGTATTTTCATGGAGTATCACATAAGGTAGCTTTTGAACCTTGTTTCGAGGTTTAGAAAGTGTGATGATGTTTATTCATCTTCGCAGGCTATAGCATACATGGGAGATGACTTTATGTTCCAGTTAATGGGAAGGTACAGGGACATGGCCTTGGCTGTAAAGAACCCATGCCACCTGAATTTAGCAGCCTGCTTGATAAAGCTCAATCGTTATGAAGAAGCCATTGGACAGTGCAGCACTGTAAGTATTATATTCTTTTCCTTTTATGTAATTTTTTGTCTTTGATCCTTGATATGTGATCAAAGAAACTTGGGCATTTCCCATTCAACAAAAACATTTCAGGCATTTTTTTTCTACCATTGATTCTACAAAATTCTTTCCTAAGAGCATCTTCAATTAGTAATTCCACAAAAGTTTTTCTAGAATTGAAGCTAGAAATATTTTGCTGGATGATGTGCTTCAGTGGGGTTAGATTAGTCTCTAAATTGAATCTTGTCCTCATTTTCTAAATGTAGTAGATGTTGGCCTTTAAAATCTCTCCTATTCCATACAATCTTATGTTTGATTCCTTGTAACAATATTAGCATACGATGGTGCCACATGTCATTTCCCCATTTTTTCGGGCTCTCACTTAAGCCACTTTATTCATTTTGTAATAGCCTACTTTATGTCAAAAAAATATTAGTTGACTTCTTGCAGTTAACGAAAAGTTTGATCATTTTGGGCCTTCGTAGATATTCAAAATTCCGTTTGCTCAAAAAAGTTAAATCCGAAACAAGGGTCTTGATAAATCTTACCGGAATTTACCACTGCCAATACAGTAACACTGGTGATGGTGATTTAAAGCATTAGAATTTAGAATTGTCAGACTTGAAGCAAAACCAAGATGACTCCAACCAAGCTTTCTTCATTGGCTATCTCAGGTGTTGGGAGAAGATGAAAATAACGCGAAAGCACTGTTTAGACGAGGAAAAGCTAAAGCTGAACTGGGACAAATAGATTCTGCACGAGAAGATTTTCTAAAGGCCCGTAAGTATGCACCAGAAGACAAGGCAATCACCAAGGAGTTACGTCTGCTTGTTGAGCACGACAAGGCTGTGTATCAGAAGCAGAAAGAGATCTACAAGGGAATTTTTGGACCCAGTCCTGAATTAAAGCCTAAGCAGAAGAATTGGATCATTTTCGTGTGGCAATGGGCAGTGGCCCTATTTCATCGTATATTCCAGCTTGTAAAGCGCAAATCGGACTGATCTAATTTAGTGAGGGCGAGAGAAGAAATGCTAGTACCAAGCTCATTATGTCCATTAGAAAAGTGTAACCACATTTTTTTTTTTGTATGACAACTGTGATCAATCTCAACATTTCTTTTGTGATAAACTGAAACATTTACACTTTCTGAGGAAGGAACGGCTCAAAAGTACCACCTGAATTATTTTGTTTACTAGAGCCCGTAGTTGTAGTTGTTGCGTTGCAACAGGCCTTGTTGCTCAGTTTATCAGCTTCGGGACTCAAATGATTCTGAAAGCTTTTTAGGGGCAAGGGTTCAACATTTCTTATGGGAAAAAAACTAACTAGTCTTTCAGAGGTAATATTCTAACGCACCGAGTTACCAATATCATTTATGATCTAATGAAAAAAATATTGGAGTAGAGGTGTCCGCATCTTAACATATTACTATGGTTGATGGAACAGATGAGGAAGAAACTGTTCAATTTTTTTTTACTTAACCCATAAAAGGGGTTGCAAGCAGTGATCATAGCTGATAGCTCCATTGAGAGAGAATATAGTGTAAATGTATTGGATATGTGGCTCCATTATTACATCAGACATGGACAGCTGCTAATGGAGAGGCAGGGGTGCATTGATAATAGTTAAGAGTTTATATGAGTGTAACAGGCTAAAGGGTTGTTTGTTTTTTAACTTAATTGCTTTATTTTGGCCGGATTAATTGCTTTATTTTAGCCAGATTAAGTAAAATTTCACAATAAGTTGTGTTTGTTTTTTATTTCTAAAAAACTATTTTTAGTAATGACACCCCATTTTTCAGAACTTATAAGTCAGAAAATCTAGCTTATCTGAACTCTATTCTCCTTGGCGGGATTGTTACTGAAACTTAAGTAAAAATATGTAAACCCCAATTTACCCTTGTTTTATCGGTCTTGTTTCCTCTATTCGTTTTATACATTGATTACATTTCCTCTTTTCTTATTTTCTTTCTCCTTGCTTTATCAAAACCCTAACTATGAAATATGGGATTGATTAAATAGAAATTGACGTACCATCAAAGCATCATCATCACACGAGATCGATCGAGATCCAAGTTAAAGCAAACTACTACCATCCGAGATCGAGATTCAAGGTAAGAAACTATATGGTCAAATAAATTGGGTTTATATATAACAATTAAAAAAAAAAACTATACATAACGACCTAAAGCCCATAGAAATGTTATCGAATGAGCGTTTGGTGTGTTGAAAAAAATGTCACCATATACATTCTCAGCTCAAAGAAATATCGTTATTGGTTGTATGACGGTGCATAACTATCTCAGGAAAACTTCTATGGATGATGCGTTTTTAGAACTATACGATAATGATAATGTCAATGAGGCACCTCCTGCTCAAATGAATAACGATGCACTACATGTTGAGGGTGTATTTAGAGATTATGAACAAACCTACATGTGGACCTTGCAAGAGGAGATTGCAAATGAGATTAATCAAGTACAAATTTGAGTCTTTTTAAATTAAATAGAAGGCAAGAAATTTTGGTTTGAAGATTATTAATGAATATTATTTTAATTAATTGATGCTAAAAAAAATTTACTTAAATTTAAATGCGATTATAGAAATGCATGTTCTTCAAAAAATAAATAACGAGATAATTTTGACAATTTGACAATTTTCAGATATTTCAGACTTCAGGTTCAGCAATAAAACAAACATATTTTTTTATATTTCAGCTTCAACATTCAGACGCTAGATTCATAAATCAGAATAAGTAATCGAAAATCAGAATATGTAATCAAAAATCATAATAAATAATCAGAATCAGAAAAAACAAAAACAAAAACAAACAGCCCCTTAGGCACTATCACCTGCAACATTAGAAATGGAAGGTCAGATTTCCACAAAACCTTACAAAAATAAAATAAAAAATTAAAGGAAAGTTTCACATGAACAAAGGAGGATGCAAAAGTATTTCAAGAGTATCCCAATCCTTGCGATCAGAGTAGAAGATGCACAATCTCATGTTGGACAAGCTTACTTCACTTACTCGTTTTGGATCAGACCATATCAACTGAAACGGATACTATTTAGCACAGCTTGATTTATGATTAACACAGCCATTATTGGTCACAAACACGAGACATATTAGTATATCATGATGGCACAGAAAACATCTACAAGATTAGGTTACTACTTGCAACATTGCTAATAGCCAATTTCATATTCTGAAGAGGAACATATATAATTCCATAAATCTTCTACATTGTGATATTCAATTGAGAAGATTGTTTAGTGATACAATACGAAACCAGAAAAAAATCGAAGAAAGTCTAACTTTTTTTCTCTATAAATTGCGAAAGTGGACTACCTCAATACAAGTTATAATAAAGGACATACCGCAAATTTGTACCGAATTTATGTGGCTTAACACTTGAGCCCAAATTTCTCTTTCTTATCTTGGGTAAATTGTCTATTCATACATTCTGACTACGATAATAATCATTTTTTAATCTGAAAGGATGAAATCAGATTCACCGCTGAGCAGATTGGAGAATGTATTTTGGTACTGAAAGATATGCTCCAAGTCACAAACATGGAGATTACAAAGAAACCTGGATGTCTTCGAACAATTATCTTGAACACGAATTGTAGAAAAACCTGAAAAAGCAGCCACAAGTTTATCAAAACTCCATATTGCCGTTCAGATAAAGGACTATAAGGATAACCAAAAGAAATGTACGTAATCATCTACTTGCAAAACAGATACGTTCATTGAAAACCAAATCAAAGGAAGTAGGGTAATAAGAATTTCCAAGTCGCTGATTGAGAAATGCACATAGAATTTAAAACATGAAGATATTTTGACAGTCAGTATTTCTTGGGAGAAAAATGTGGAAAACTCCAACAGACTCAACTAGGAAGAGGACACTCTTCCCGATTCTGCTTAGTCAAAAGTTATTCGAGACCGGTTAAGCTTCTATGGCCATTTGTATGTAAACTTGTGGTCTTTGAAAACCAAAAAAGAGCTTATTTAATACTCATTTCTTCTTTAGCCTTAAATCTCTTGTGTACTATCTTGTTCCTAAGGAAAGATTGGAAGAGATTCGTTATGAAGTGCTGTGCAAACATATCTTATCCAAAAGACGTGATTTGCTGTCCTTGCAAACACTAGGTCTCTTTCGTATCTTCGGATTCGCATTACATTTCTATAATCAAGGACGCCCATTACGCACATAATCATAATTTTTTTTACTAACACAATAACACTGAATGGAAGGCAATATAAAGACATCAAAGAGCTAAATTTGTAGCAAACCACTTTGCAAAGGAATAGCACAGTCTGAGTACATCAAAGACCTCAGCTAACCACTGACAGCGTGATGCCCTTGGACGATCAACTCCAAGATTTGTTGCTGTGTCTATCCCTAGACTTCCGAAATATTTGGTTTAATCCTCCCATTATAAAGGAATGGGGGATTCTGTAATAGAATTTGGACTGAATTTCCTAATTGGCAAAGTACTCAGCAATACACGGGGAACTTTATAGGACAAACGTCCCTGAAGTGCCAGTTTCAATCATGGTTCAGTTTCATCTGGAGTACTAGGAGACCCCCTTCCTTCTGTTTTATTAACAGGACTAAAAGAATGTACGAAGGAAAGAGGGTTCCACCCCATAGAGACCCACAAAAAAAGAAGAAAATATGCATATGATTAACTTCTTAAGTAAATAAACCCCCTAGATCCATCCAACTGATACAAAGACGAATAGGAAAGGAGCTAATGGCAAAGATACTCTCCCCTATGACAGCAGCATAGGTATACATGATATAAGCTCCTTGGTTGCCCTCACGAAAAACATGAAGAATAGAAAATTTCTCAAATCAATAGAAAGGACGAGTGAGACGGTTAAGAGGCCTCGAGGATTCACTCGAGAGAAACAACAGAAAAACTACAAGGGATCTGAAGGGAGCATAGGAAACATTGGCAATGTGTATGTGATTCACAAACCTATTTAAAATCCACTTCAAAGTCTAGATCGGTGAAATCGGCTTCTAAACTCAAGGATGGAGAGATTGCTCCAAGTGGATGCTTGGGTGGAGGTATACGAGTTGGGGATGAATCACTCAAGAGACAGGTGGTAGCAGCTAGAGATGTGATACATGTTTTAACTCGCTTAAAATCAAAGATTATTGATGAAAATGAGTATGAAAGGGTTTTCTGTTGGTGAAACAAGAAAAATGATGAGGGTAGAGAAGAAGTCAATAGGAAATTTGTTGGGCAGGCTGTGGTTTCTGCGCTCGAGATGCTTTAGGCCTTATATGAGAAAGGTTGAGAGGCAAAAATAAATCACAATGACCTCTTGGTAATCTTCAAAAATCCTTCGATCCTCTCACAAGATTTATTGCGTCTAATAAAGATGTTTCATTAGGAAGAAATGTGCGTAACAGTTTAACAGAGATGCAGTGTTGTGCTCCTCATGTACAGAAGGGGAGGAAAATACAGGAAAAGAAGATAGCTAAATGTGGAGGTGTTGCACTCGGGGAGGTAACAAATAGTTATGGGGAGGGTGGCAATGTGGTTGCGATGTTTATTGAAGAAAGGGTGGAATCTGCAACGGGGTACTTTAGAGAGATGCAATGCCGGTTATGGCAGCTCTTAGGTTGCAATCTTTCCACCTCGAAAAATTAATGTGTCAATCAATAAATTATTTTTATCAATCATGATCCATATGGTTTTCGGCAAGCTTCCACACTACCATGGTGTTTGACACTATGCTTGATGTAGCTAACCATCTGGGATGAATCATGAGTCATTACAATCTTAGTGAGTTCTTTCTCAGGTGCTATACTCAGGCCCCCCTATATGTGGCTTTCATTTGATGGTTAGCCACTGAAACTGGAGCCTTTTTACCAGCACAAGCAACCATACAATCGCCCATATGACCCTTAATAGTCCTACCATAATTACCATAAGGAAATGGCAAAATCGTAATAGAAGCAACCTCCATTCTACACAATCAGCTTCCATCTCTTCAATAGCTTTAACACTTACTCAAGAAAAAAACCCCGGCTTGTCTAGATATCTCACTTCTCTTGATTTACAAACTTGATTGCTTGACATGCCCTGAACCCCTTAAATATTCAGATAATATGAAAAGAAAATGCCAAACAAAACTCCCCAAAAAGCCGCCGACAATGGGCACAAACTGGACCCAAACGTATAACGCCAGCATGCTTTCTCACATATAGTACTTCAGGATGCACCTATTTGTTCCTTTTCCTGCATCTTCTGAAGCATATTGCACACTGGAATACACCCCTCTCAGCAGTGCCTCGCCGGGCACATACAGCTTCTAGGACTTTTTTTTTTTTTTTTTCATTTTCCATTGATACATTGTGCGACTTCCAGGAGCTGAGCTTATTGTTGGGACACGTTCCACTAAAATCAAAAATCGAAACCACTACATTTCATATATGAAATGAAATTGCTGTTAAAAATAGATTGGACATGAAGATCATTTCACCTCTCATCCCTAATCCTTGAGCCCAGAAATTTATCCTAAAAGAAGAGTAAGTTCTCTAATATTTTGAACCCTAAGTGTTGGGTCTAACCGTGTGGTACGAGATCGAAAGTGCTAGGTGTTTCATTCAGTAACTATTTGTTCATTAGTTTGTTCCTATCGACTATGTTACTGTAAGCTTTATAGCATTTCCATGTTGATGTGAAATACAACTGCTGTTAAGGCAAAATAAAAAAAATCGGGGTCCTTCTCCAAAGCTACAAAAGGTTATCGAGGGATATTATTGTCTTTTACAGTAATTTAAGTGATTATTTTCTTATACCTACTGTTTGTAGATTAACTTCTATATGATGCTTATATAAACAGTTGAATTCAATACGAAGCATGCAAAAACAGAGGCTAATTTTATTTGACTGCCTCATTATATCCAATCTATCACTCTCTTTCTCTTCCTCCATTATTCCCCAACTTCTTATCCGAGGTACAAATGAAGTTTTAAGAGCTCTCAATCTCGTGCAGAAGTAGGTGCTTCAACCTACGTAAATTTTGACATGGATACGCATGTTGGTGTCCGGTACAGGTACAAGATGCAACATTAAAACAAGAGAAAACACGGACACAACCTTACTCTGAAAGAGAAAGTTGTTTTTGAACATTTTTTATAATGTGCTTTATGCCATACATATACAATACACTATTGCTTTATACACATCATATATGACAATGAAATTCTCTTAGAATTGTTTTTTTTTTGTTTTTTTTGTAACAAGGTATTCGGGCCATCTGGTCAGACCGTCAATTCCCGACTAAATCCTCTAGGGCTCGTACAATAGCCCACACACCACATGAACAGGGAAAGCCGACACAAGACGGACGGGCTCATACCAACCTCAAACCCCACCGGTGGTGAGATTCGAAACCTTGACCTTCTGATGGTTGTTACACACCATCACTATCACTACTAGAACACAAGGTAGTTTGAAAGACACTTAAATCGGATAAAACATAGGTTGGTTTACGACTGATAACAAACAAAGAACAATGATAGATCTTTAGATAATTAATTTTTTCTCTAAAAAAATTATGGATTAAGCATGTCTAAAGAAATGAAACCTTTAAAAATGTCAAAATGTTGACGATCTAGTATTTCTGGTGTCGAGGTCTGTGTGACACATGTAGACACTGGATTTTTTTTATTTTTTTTAAGTGTCTCCTCCATGTTACATTAGCTACATCATGGCACTAGGATTGCTCCACGCTAATCAAGTACAATTATTGACAGAATGGCCAACTGTTGATACTGAGGGTCGACTTAGATGGTACTGCTAAATTGTGAAATTCATTTTTTTTTCTCACGAGATTAAAAATTTCGGAGATGTGTAAGGGAACATTTAATATTCTTGTCGTCACACGATTAAGAGATGCTTACATAGTGGGATGTCTAGTTGGCAGAGGTAGTTATTAGAAGATATTCTCTTTCCTCTTTAGTTTAGATTCTTTCTCCTCTCTTTTCATCCTAAAACAAAAAGAGACTCCACCCCCACCCCCCACCCCCCTACTTTCTGATAGTATTTCATCGTTAGTAATTTATACTATGTAACATGGACACTCCATATTCCAAAAAAAAGCCGTGTCCAAACGTGTCGGACACATCGACACTCGTGTGGGCACTCCAACAGACACTTCTTGCTTAGATCGTCTACTTTTGGACATAACTTTTAAAAAATTTCCACTTCTTATACTTGTTATTCAACCATACTAACTACTATCATTGTTTTAGGCTTGTTATTAATCGTAAATTAATCCATAAGTCAATAGTGTAATTATATATATTCATAATACATTCACATATAATAAGACACGAGTTAATAGTGTAATTATATATATTCATAATACATTCACATATAATAAGACACGATACAGGAAACATGAAGAATGATACTATCTTTTTGGGTTGGGTATAAGGCCGTGTCCGCGTTTTTACTTATTTTGCATCTGCCGTGTCCAACACCTCGTACCCGTGTCAATGTTACCTAGAATTAATATAAGTATATAAAGGTCAATGCTTTTATTAGTTTGAGAGAGAGATCTTAGAAAAGTTTAAAAAAAAATCACAGAAGATGAGTTATATAATGCATATTTAATAACACAAGAGAAAGCCATAAACAATGCTCTTCATAGCTCTACATTACATGATACTGCAAGTTATTACTTTACAACCGTAGTACTAGTTACTTAATAATAAACAAGTGAATTAATATCACAGCAGAAAATGGATAATATATATGTTGTCGAAGTATACATTATCATGTGACTTGTCGATGTTTGTATGTGTTCGATCATTCTTAATCTCATCTGTAAACTTTTTAATGACTAAACTTCATTAAACTTAGACATCATTACTTTCTTTGTTTCCTCTAATTTATTTGTCTAAATTACAAATGGAGAGCGAACTTCCGAACAAGCCCAATAATGTTGATAACATTTAGTCAAGCACCACTTATGAAGAGAACAACTCAAATGACTTGGTAATGAAGATAAAGGGAAAGGGAAAGGGAAAGTTGATGAAGATGGAGACGAACTTGAAAGGATTTGTCCATGTGTCGGTATGGAACTTTCATCACTAGAAGAAGTTTATAACTTTTACAATCGGTATGCAAGACACTTGGGTTTCAGTGTTAGAAAACACTCTTCAGCCAAATCCCAGAAAACAAACGAGACAATCGGTCGCGCCTTTTGTTGTTCACTACAGGGGTTACCTGATCCTAGATGCAAGCCGTTTGAAGAACTACAAAAGATATATTCAGATATGAGAACGAATTGCAAGGCATTAATGGCAATAAGAAAGAAAGAAGATAACTGGATTATAACACGGGTTAATGAAGTGCATAATCTTAATCTTACGACTCCAAGTAAAAGACAAACTTTGATCTCATTGAAAAATAACTGATGTGCAAAAAGAGGTTTTGAAAAATATGCGATTAGCAGGGATTAAACCGAATTTTATGACGAGTTATGTTGCACTTGAATCAGGGAGATTCAAAATGTTGGCTTTACTGAAAGAGATGTTAGAAATTTCCTGAGTACCAAACGTCATAAAGAGTTGTCTAAAGGAGATGCTAGTACTTGACTTTTTCAAGCGCCAACGGAGAACTCTTCCTTCTTTTATTCAATTCAAGTTGATTCATTGGGCAGATGACTAATATTTTTTGGGCGGACGCACGGTCAAGGATGGAGTAACATTATTTTGGGGATGTTGTTTGTTTTGATCCGATATATAGGGCGAATAGGTATTATGCCATTTGTCCCAATTGTAAGGGCCAATCGTCATTATCAAACAGTATTACTAAATGGTGCAATGTTATATTCTGGAACAAAAGCATCTTTTGTATGGGTGCTTACTACATGGATGAGGTCTGCGAATTGGAAGGAACCAAAAGTGATTCTTACAGATCAAGAATCGGCAATTAGAGGGGCAATTAAACGGGTTCTACCGAGTTCACTTCATTGCTTTTGTATATGGCATATTAATCGAAATGCTTTATCCAATATACCTCATGTGTTCAATTTACATAGCAAGTTTGCGAGTGACTTCAACAATTGTTTATATGGGAATGAAACCATTGAAGAATTTGAAGCAAATTGGGAAGCAATGCTCGCTAGGTATATAAGTTAACTGATAATAGTTGGTTGTTAAAGTTATTTAAAAAATGGGTAAAATGGGCAGCAATTTACATATGTGATACATTTTGCGCATCAATGAACACAACTCAGCGTAGCGAAAGCATTAATGTTTTTTTATGGGTACTTGAGGAAGACTATTATTATGTGAATTTATGAGACAATATGAAAGGGTTGTAGTAACGAGGCGAAAGGCAGAAAAAGATAAAGACTATTCAACCAATTATAAAAAACAGATCTTGAGGTTCTTCACAAAAATTGAAAAACAGGCTGTCAATATCTACACAAAAGAAATATTTTGACAATTTCAAGATGAACTCTTTGACTGCTTATCCTACCGTCATACCATGGTTCAGGAGGTTTGGTCAAATTCTACATATCATGTGTGGAAGGAAGGGCACGAGCACTCTCGACGTGTTGTGACCATTACTCACGACGAAATTAACGCCAAATGTAGTTGTCAACAGTTTGAATTTTCGGGTTACATATGCAGGCATATCTTAAAAGTTTTCGTAGTTGTTGACATTCAGAATATTCCTCCCCAATATATATTAACAAGATGGACAAGGGATGCAAAATATGGACCTGCAGTTAATGAACATGGTGAGGAATTACGATGTAACGTGAACGAAAGTGCAACGGTTCACTTTAGCAAACTTTAGAAAACTTTGCCAAGAGTCGATGAACATTTCAACAAAGGCTTCCAATTCCATCGAGTTATATGAGAAAGTTATGAAAGGGTTTCATAATGTTTTGAAAGAAGCTGAAGCTGGAATGAGAAACATGTCCGTTACAGAACCTAATATAGAGACAACACAAAATGATACGAGCCTTGAAAATTCAGAAATTGTTCGACCATTACTCGACCCACCCCTTGTTAAACATAAAGGGCGACCAAAGAGAATCAAAGCGTGGGTCGATAAGCAACCAAACAAAAGGACCACGAAGAAAAAAGTACAACTGGAACCTACAAAAAATTCAATACCTCAACAACGAAGAACCAAGAACAAGAAGTCAGGTCAGTATGACTATAAGTATATATGCTTATCGCAATATTTTAAAACTGATTTTTTTTTATCCTTTTCTTCATATACATATATACAGAAAATGAGGAAAACAATGTCTTACAAGCAAAAGATAAATTTGTGAAGCAAGATGAGATCCATACACTAAGACAGGTAATTAAACTTGAATTGAGATGTCCTTCAGTCTTCATAATGCTATATATTGTCTATGTTTTCTTTCATAAGATGTGCAATTGTTTAGGACTTTAACATGGCAAACATGCGGTTGTCTCCTATGTATAATGATCAACACTTAAGTTTTAGTCAGGTATACACGGCTAAAGTATGTTCGATTACACCTCTCTTTTATGTATATAGTTCTTTGGTGTAGAACTTAATCTATTAAATGATTTGCAAGGTCCCTATATGACTAGTAATCACCAATCTCTTCAAGTCATGCCCAACCATCAACTTTACCATAATGAAGTTTATTCTAAACAAATTCGAGTATTTAACCAGGAAAGATAATAGTAAACATGCATTCTTATGTACTTTCTTTATTGATCTCCTACCATTGTTTTTATTTTGATCTCATATAGATGGCATTTGAGAATGTGCATAATAATCCAGTCTTCTTTAGTCACTACACTTGCTACCCAAATTCAAGGTCATCACCAGGTGATACTCCATTAACTTGAAATGAGGGATATTTGTTAATTTCTAATTTTTATACAAACTATATCATTTTTTGTTTAATTACTTAAGAATCATATTGCTTCAATTTATATTATAGGGTACCATTTTGGTAGATGCACAATGTAGCTACCAACATTATGGAGGAACTTCTATTGATCTTAATGAACCTATCATGGATATTAATGAACCTAATCAGATAATTTTATTTTTAGTTTTGAGTTTCGGAAAAATGATCAAAACCTCATACTTTTCTTTAAATGTTTTGTAATGCTCAACATCATTTAGCCCAACAAATACAAGTCAATTACTAACTTTTGATGGGGTTGGAGGCTCCATTTAAGATGATGAAAGGAAGATTTGAAGCGGACTTGTCGAAGATATGAGGATTATATGGACACAAATTTTGGATTTCTTATACTCTAATGCATTCTTTACTCACATCAATTTTTGGGTATTGACAAAACTTAAGAAGACATACTCATTATGCTATGTGAATTTACATTGTTCTTATTTTATGAATGGTATGGATGAGTTGATTTTATAATGTGAAGGTTTCTATGGAATCAAACACAAATTTGATCTGTTTATGCAAAGGAGGTCTCATGGAGATCAAATTAGGAAGAAAGAGAGAAAAGAAAGGGAACCGGGTGTTTAATCTAAGATATAAGGAGAGATAGAGAAAAGAGGAAAGAGAATATCTTCTAATAACTACCTCTGCCAACTAGACATCCCACTATGTAAGCATCTCTTAATCCAACAGTGGAGATGAGGAGCTTATAAGGAACGCAAAAAGGTCGACCTTGTAAAATCAGCTCTCTTATGTTATTTATAGTTACATGTGAAACACAATTTAAGATCTATTTTGTTTTTTATTAGTTGGGAATTTGTGATAGTAATAAATAGCTATAATAGTTTTTTTTTAGTTGGGAAATTGGGATAGTAATAAATAGTTAAAAATAACCCATTCGTGTCCCCCAAAACATTAATAAAAGAACTTTTTTTTTTTAATACTCCCATTTTTTTAGAAAGTTTTTTTGAAAAATAAAAAATTCACGTATTAAATGTTTTGACCAAAAAATTGGGTTTTACCGAATCATTGAAAAACACTACCCATTTTATTTGGCCCATAAAAAAACATGAATTATTCGACGAATTACTAACAAGGGACTAGCATCAGCGGAGTGGCCTCAAAGGCGTAGAAAGAGACTATTACCTCAAGATTTCTCGGTGAAAAAATATGAACAAGACTAGCAACCAGTTATATCAATGACACTAGTTGAAAGATAAGAGATTACTTCCATTACCTGAAACAAATTCTTCTCAGACGGACCCAAAAATCTCTCCCTGATATGAGTGCCAACCATAAACTGACTGCATCAACCATTATGAGAAACAAACTTCAAGACTTTGGAACAGTCACATTCAAGATTTTTACATCCTGGTGCGGCGTGTCTGACTTGTCTGTCTTCACCTTCTCTATACCCTGTCCCCAGAAACCGAAACAGTGAGTGACTAAGAAACTTCGTAAAATTATTTGAGAAAGCACGGCAAAGAAGAAAATGTACCTGTACGACGTCCATACCCTTTGCCACTCTACCGAAGACTGTGTGCTTATTATCCAGCCATGGTGTTGCAACAGTGGTGATGAAGAACTGAGAGCCATTGGTATTAGAACCGGCATTCGCCATTGACACTGTGAAAGGTCTGTCGTGCCTTAAGCTGAAATAAGAGAGTTTTTCTTACAAGTGAGCAACGTGTTAAAATAATATATAACTATCTATCTACAAAAGCAGCAAACTGAACAGCAGCAATAATGCTAGTATAATATACTGCAGCAAAAGTCAAAAAAAGAGTCATGTTCATCCCAATAACTACCACTATACAATTTTCAGTTTTTCAGTGTGCTTTTAGAGCATTTTTAGCAACTCCCAAAATATAAAAAAGTAGGTTTATAAAATCAAAAGGGGAAGTTGTGCTGGCTAAATAAGTTTCCAAGAGGCTAGACGGTCATAGCATCACCATCAATAAATTCACATTTTCACCAGAAAAATGGTTCTGTCCCATCACTTAGATGGCTTAAACAACAGAATTTTCGCTGTTGAGAAATCTATTGACAAGAATTAAATGAATTCGTTGCACTGGAAAACCTTTGAATGATAAAATTGTGCCCAAACTGTTGACTTTGAACCTACAAATAAAATTGAGGCCCTCAGCTTTCAACGTTACCTTGTCAAGGACCTCCGTAAATTCATCATGACAAGCCTGCTTAATGTGTTATTAAAGAATATGAAAGATGCTGCCATGTTTATCTAAGAGTAGGAGTATTCTGACCTAAGATATGCAAGGTCTTAAAATAGAGGAATTTGACAGAATTTTTACTTCCCCGAGAAACTAATGAAATAACAATGTGCTAAAATATTGTTCAACATCTGTAAAAGTGGGTATGCCTCACCTTTTATGGAACTCGTCTTCAAACTCCCTTCCCCAAATTGATTGCCCACCAGTGCCATCTCCCAAGGGGTCTCCTGTTTGAATCATGAAGCCTTTGATGACACGATGGAAAATGAGATTATCATAGTAACCATTCCGGCAGTGCATTGTGAAGTTCTCTACAGTTTTTGGACATTCTTCTGGATACAGTTTCATGTGAATATCACCAAGAGTAGTGTGCATGATCTGGCTCAGAAAACAAAGGACATTATGCAAAAAAAGAAAGAGAAAAGAGAGTAGACATTATAATGGTGGCCATATCAAATATACAACCAAATAAAGCATTGGCATTACAATTCTAACTCAAAAAGATAAACATAGAAATAGCATAATCCATATCTACCTACCTAACATAGACAATCCATATTTGGAAAAATATTTGTGGCCACACGTGTCGGACACTGTGGTGAGACACTAGCCAGGACATACTAATGGGTACTCCTTAGCTCATCAACATTTTATTATATCTTGAAACGTTTCCAATTCATTAGACATGTTACCCAAAACCTACTAAGTAATATCGGCGTGGCCATGTTTGTTATCAATAGTAAATTAACTTATATTTCCCCGATTTATGTGTTTAGATTGACAAAATATTAGTACCATAGGATATACGCAGGTAATAAGACATAGTACAGGAAATGTGGAAGAAGAAAAAACAGTTCGTGCATTCACATATTTCGAAGTCACAGTGCCCGACACCTCGTAGCCCTGGCGGACACCGACACATGTACCGGTGTCAATGTTAGTATCCACTCAACTAGCATTAACAGGATTAAAAGTAGTTCACTTCCAGGACAGAACATATGGAATTATCTGTCTGAGATATTTAAAGGTGAGAGCAATAATTTTCGTAATTATTTCCAAAAAAATAAATGCAATCGCCACAAAATAATAGAAGCGCCATAGCAGTACATATTTTGATGCTGATAATTAATATAGCGGTTTTGTTCCTAATGATCTCGGGTCTTTCAGAAATCAGCAAAAGGAAAGATATTACATAAGGAAAATATGATTTTCACTCTAATTGAAGTACATAAAGTGAGTAAGAAAGAACACTCACCACATTGTCGGGAAGAGATGTTGTGGTGGACTTTCCAATATCTGATGCAGCCAAAAGTTCATCAGCAGGAGGCTTTTCATTGAATACATCCCTTCCCTTAGATGCATCTTCAGGCTCCTCTGGTTCTCTCCGACTGTTTAAACAATATTCGGGTCAGTATGATAGACATAAGATAAAATCAGAAACCCCATAAACCGTTGCCCTACCCAGGGGGCGGGGGGGCCTTAATTTTTCATGACTTCTTAAGATTTCTACAAAAGGAAAAATGCCCTGGGTACTTCAAAAAGTGCAAGAGTTGATTAGAAGTCTCTTTTGAAACCCGTGGAACTTTAAACTTGTTGAGTGGCATTATTCAACTCAATTTTTCTGAGAATACTAAATTGACATGCTAGTGCGAGCAGTATATATCACGGAGAAGTTGAGTACCTGAACAGATAAATCCTGTGTTTCTTAAAGGCACAGCAAAGGAGAGTTGGATCCGTCAAAGGGTCTTTGCTCTCATTTACATTTGCTGCAGCTGCAGGAATTTTTCTCACCCTTTTACTGTTCCTGTCACCCTGATACAAAGCGATTCTCAAGAATCTATCATTGTTCTCCACCTTCCCAAGAATTCTTGCAACTTTATTTGTGTGCAAATTTACAATCTGCAGGCATAAAATGCACAGAGGAACACTAACTTAGGTACATATGTAAAATGAATTTCAAATAAGACAATTAGGGCAAAATCTGTACAACCACAAGCAAAAAAAGATAACTATAGAATACCCTTATACTTTGTTATGCAAATTTTTTTCATCTAAAAGGTAAATGAAAACAAACAAAAACAATCCTAGATGGATATTGAATAAAAACAGTGTGACTCTACTAATTAAAAAACACGAGGAGCAGAACAAGCACGGACGACTAAACATGTTCCCCGAGTTAACATTCTATTGATGTAATAAAACGAAGGAAAAAAATAATGAGAGAACCTTTCTTTGCTTTCAAATTGAAGGCCATGCTTGATAAACTAATCTATGTGGGAACAGGATATTGTGGCTCTTACTTTTAAACCAAGAAGAGTTGCGTAAATTAGGAAGTTAGAGCTCTCATCAAAAACCGCATTTGGATGTGGTACGTCTTCTGTTTTCTCAATTTCCTTCTCGATAGCCATTCTTCGCCCAAAATCAATTGCATCCAATCTGTAGAGGGGAGAATCACTTCTTTGGAGATCTTGGGCCACCTAATCCAACACGGACAAAAGCAAGGCTCAAAAACTGTCCACAGTAATTGTTACAAAAGGACTGGTGTGGCTAACTGGATGTTACCTCAAGAGACTCATCATAAATTCGTCTTAGTTTGCCTGTATGAAACCAAAATACACGTATCCTACGATCGGGTGATGTAACAGCAAATTGTTTGCCATCCGGACTGATCTGATGACAATCAAATACAACGTGTCAGTTAAATGTTAAGAAAAGAAACAGAAGCATTACCAGTGGATCTCATCAAATCATAGAAAACATAAATTAAACATGGCATTCAGACAATCGAAAACCAATTAAGGAATTGATTAACCAAGAGATTGTCAGATAATAAGTTACTGAAAATAGAAAATTCTGTACCTCAATCGCCGAGACGGATGTTTTACACTTGGCAATATCAAAGAGATTGGTGTCACTTTTTAATCGAAAACTCACTCTGCACGTAGCATACAGGACAAAATCAGCATATAACACGACAATGTGTCGCATATAAAATATGCTCTCGCATATAAAATGTGTCGCATATATCTTAGTATTTTACAAATGGATCACATTTGGTAAGAGATCTATATATCATGAACAAACCCGTCTTCGGAAAACATAAGTGTAGCAGGAGACCAGTACTCTATGATTCCATTGCCATCTGCCGATATCACAGTGTCCATTGTATGGTTGTACTTCATTAATTTAATTGGTCCCATGTGTATCTACGTGAAAAATAATAGTCAGAAAGAGAGGCAAGATAAAATTGAAATAAAAAGATTTAGAAACTTCGAATTGATGTAACATCAAGAAAACCTCTCTAGAAATTATAGGTTCGTTTGAACCAGATCGCACATCATATATATGAATATATTTGGAGTTGCGGTCACTAATGGCAAGCTTCGGTTTCACCTCCCCTTGCTTGTAAACCCACTCAATTGTACCAGGAACAAATGGTAGGCGAATCATGACCATCATATCGTAGTTAACAACATCATATATCTTAACTGACTGATCACTTGAAATTGTACAGCAATGTAAGCCATCAATACTGACCTGCATTGATAAAAGATGCTTGGTTTATAACTGATAACATGTTGTAAGAGAAAATTAATCAAATAGAAAGTAGGAGGAACTGCAGAAAAAGATCTGAAAGAGAGTAAACCCCTACAAGAACACAAAATGTCTCATGATGCACTGCCAAGATTGTTTTAGATCATATCCGATTATCTTAGATTGTGATGCTATTATTCGTAAGTCTGGCCACTTTAGATTTGAGATGATGTGGTTCCAACATGAGGAGTTGGTCGCAAAAATCGAAGAGTAGTGGTCTTCTTTTGCTTTTGATGGCACATCAAGCTCTTTTTTTTTTGGGACAAAGCTTGAGGCGCTATAAAAAGTAAACTAATATATTGGAGTAAGAGGGTGTTTGGAAGAATGGAAAACAAGATTCAAAAATTAAATGAGAAGGTGCATAGTCTAGAAATATATTGGAGTAAGAGGGTGTTTCGAAGAATGGAAAACAAGATTCCAAAATTAAATGAGGTGCATTGTCTAGATGTGAAGAAAAAACTCGTTATGCTCGATGAAGGCAAGATAAAAAATAAATCATACAAAATAGTAGCAGCACAGAACCTTATCAAGTCCGAGGAGATCAAATGGAGCACAAAACTTTTTTCGGTGTTGGCTAACGCCACTCGTGTTGGGATCTTTAAAAGCTCTCGAGGTTTGAGGCAAGCAGATCATCTTTCACAGTTCTTGTTTATTGTGGCTTCAGAGGTGCTACGACATCAAGAGCAACGGAGCTAGATACTCGGTATCCCCAAATGCTCCCATTGTGTCTCATTTACAGTTTGCATACGATACAATATTCTTCTTGGATGTTTGTGAGCCTCAGATTGTAACTTTGGGCCGTATCCTCCTTTTTTTAAAGCATGTTCAGGTTTGCGAATCAATTTGGCTAAGAACGAGCTTTTTAGTATTGAATAGGCAAAAATATACAGAGTTTGGATACGAGTTTTGGGTGCAGTGTTGGTTCTCTTCCTATGTCATATCTAGGGTTGCCTTTAAGTGCTAGTCACCGTTGTGCTGATATATGGGATACTGTAGCAAAGAGATTTGAGCATAAACTTTCATTATGAAAAGGGAAATGAAGTTGAGAGAGGAAACGAAGTTCATAGGATTCTTTCATGCTTCAAATTGAATGCATTTGAGTATCTAAATCTACATTTCCATTCATCTCCAAATGATGTGAAGAAGCAATATTGAAAGTTATCTTTGATGGTTCATCCTGATAAATACAAACAAATGAAGAGCTAGGAGCATTGGCAAAGGCTCAACAACTATTACTCGATCCCCAAAAAAGAGAATATCTTGTTAGTCAAGTTAATGCAGAAAAAAGAACTCAATGCAAAGAGGAAGAAGCTGCTTCTAAAGAAAAATTACTTATTGACGAGGAGAAATGTGATCAACAGTACGAATTACGAAAAGTTCCAACAACAACTGAAACAGAGTGCGGGAGCTATTAACAAAGCAACAATGTCGCACAGGGAAAACACAAATGTGGATAAGAAGAATAAGGCCGATCGAAGAAGGATGAAGAAGAAACGTTTCATGTGGAAAAGAAAGAGTGAGCATGAAGAACAGTGGGGACATGAGAAAACATGGTAAGAAAGAGTGAACACGAATAACAGTAGGGACACAAAAAAACAATTCAGCAGCAGTTCGAAAGGTTGACTTATTCAGGAATCTCCAAATCTATGCTTACTTTCAACTCCTCAAAGCATTTCGTCGCTTGTTACGCCCTTCCTCGTCTCTGGGTACCTAGGTATCCACCGTACGCCTTTCCTCGTTTGAACCTCGCCGTTAATTTTAAGGTTATGTCATCCTAAGGTGCTGCTAAATGGAAGGATCTTATCAACGTTCATGAATGATAAATCATAGATTGAACTGCCGAATCGTAAAAATTAGGTGCTATAATATACATTTGTATCGGCTATGTTCACGAGCTGAAGATAAGCGGAGAAAGGCTAAGAAAGGGGAGATTCGATCAACAAAGCTCAAGACTGAAGACCCCAACAAATCATAAGTTTAAAGGACAGTGAAGCGAGGGAAGAGAGATCGCACAGTAGGGCATAACTAAAGTTAAATTGCCCCCGACCGGGTTCTATTCCTCCTTCAAACAACTTCCAACTTTAAAAGGAAAAAAAAAGTCATTATTGGTGGGATTGGTATTTGCCAGATCATTATATTGAGAAGTTAGCAAGCATTTGAAGGTTCAAGTATTTGTATCTATCCATCCTTGCGGTCGGGAGCTTGTTATAATGCAATATGCCATCTTCAAAATTTGTGTTGCGACTAAATCCTTTTAAGGAGTTTAAGTTGGTAACGTTAACTAAGGGGCCATTTGTTTTTTCATCAGGTCAGACTTGGAGTTTTAAGTGGGAGTTAGTTCAGTGATTTGGACTAACTCATCGGCCTAAGAGGTGTTCTTTTTTGGCACTAACTCAAGCTCAAGTCAGATTTGTTCTCTTACTCCACTAAGACCCAAAATTCCATCTAAGTGTTATTTTCCTCCCAAGACTGCCTTCCCCACTCTACCAAATTACTACCCCTAGTTCTCTCCTCCCCCGACTCCAAAAAAACTCAACCCAAAAAAAAAAAACCTTGCACAACAAACATTTCTTCCTCCCCGACTCCACCCAAAACTCTCCCCATTGTGCAGAGATCCCTCTCTCTCTGGATTGTCGCCGCTGCTTCGAACTTCTCCGTGAAAGATAATAATTGGATTTTGAGATTGATTTAGGGCATCAGTAATTGGGTTTTGAGATTGATTTTTATTCAAATTGCTTAAAACGAAACCCAATTGCTTCCAATTCCTACTTCGATTTTGATTTACTTCTTAAAACCTTTAAGCTAGATAAGAAATATTTATTTTTACTTCTTGATGAGTAATGGTGAAATTTGTTTCTTTGTTGATGATGATGCAATAATATTTTGAGTTTTTGGCGGTGATTTTCCTTTATAGGGGTTGTTTATACCTATTATAGGGGGTGTTTATACATGTTAAAGGGGTGGTTGCTTATACCCGTTTTAGGGGCTGTTTTTTTTTTTTTTTTAATTACGGTTTTATATAGGGATCCGTGTAACCCTGAGTTTCCAACCCCATGAGGTTTCGAACCCGCGACCTCTAACTAGGTGGAGAGGTACTACCACCATTTTAGGGGCCGCTTATAGGAGCTGTTTTTAGGGGTTGTTAATATATACCTGTTTATAGGGGCTGATTATACCTGTTATATGGGCTTTCTTCATGAATTATTGTCTCGTATGTTATGTATAAATTCCATTAAGTTGAGTACCTATTAGAGCATCTTTTGGACTAGTTGAGTCATGTTATAGTGATGTTTAAACATGTTATGGGGGTTGTTTACATAACTGTTATAAGCCCCCATATGGGTTGTTATTTTACTGCATATTTTGGATTGTTATTACCTTTTATAAAGTCGTTTTATTATTTGATACTATTTTCTTGATTATGTATTCTTAGGGACAATGAATCAAGTTCAATGGTCATTAGGTATTCTTGCTATTATTCTTTTGTACATGGAGATGGCAATGACAACACTACGTCCGAAGTTATGAAGGTTTTGCAAGATATGGTCCAATCAAAAGAGATAGATGAGCCACTATTGTTCAAGGGTTAGAAGTTGTTGGGAGGAAAAGATGAGCACAACTACAGGGTGATCTTTCTGGGTTGAGCCAAAGCGCCGTCTTGGTTTACTTCAAGCCCTCTTAAGTTGAACGTAGTGAGGCAAAAAACTAGGGGTATCAATGGATCAGATTTAATCCAAAATTCAATCCGATCCAATCTCAAAAAATTCGAATTTGGATATAGGTTTTACAACTTCAGATTGGATATGGATCCTAGTTATATAATTTGAATTATTTTGGATTGGATTCGGATTCGTAAATATCCAATCCGGTACAAATCCGAATCCGAGAAACATCTTTTAGGTATTTTATGTTTTGTAGCCTCTACAACTCTCTCTCTCTCCTTTTTACACTTACAACTAATCTCATTACATCTTTCTTCTTCTCATCTCCAATCAAGAAGTTCCGAAAATAGCTATGTTTCAATTAGTTCTTGGAAATCTCAGATTCTCAATTATTGAAGGTTTACTCTATTGTTGAAGATTTACTCCATGGTTGGTTTTAAATCTAATCTTAGTGGAACACAAATGTGAAGAGAACTCATTGTTGTTGCTGTAGGGATTCATTTTGGAATTCTCTCACCATAGTAGCTCTGATTTTATTTTTTGGAAACATTGTTACTTTGTTCGGATTTGGATATACGTTCGGATATCCGAAGTTCTACTCGGATTGGATTTGGATGGTGAAATTACCTTCAGATTCGGATTGGATTCGGGTCCTGCAGTTTTGAGTTCGGATTCGGATTCAATACTATCCGGTCTAAATCCGATCCATTGACAGCCCTACAAAAAACATCTCTTTGACGTGTTAAGTATTGGCACCAATGTCATTATCTTTGTTTGCTAATTTGTAATAACTCTTAAGACTTATTTGTTTGCTTATTTGTAATAACTTGAGACCAACGTCTAATCTTTATTTGATTTTGAGAACCAATGTATTTGTACTTTGAGGGTGTCTTCATAGGTGAGAGGGACTGAAAGGGCATCCTCATAACCTTAGTTTAAGTTTATGTTCTAGTATATATGTATATTTAAGCTTGATCATCTGAATTAGTCTATTCCAAGTATTCTTGCGCTCGTCTTTCCGAGGGACGATCTAGCCAACAACTGTTGAGTACTAAGCTCTACCTAAGCATTCCTCTTTGAGGAAAGACGGTATCTTTTGCTCCATCTTAAAGCAGTTGGGTAGCCTCTGGCTACATACTTGTAGAAAGAACAACAAAGTTCTTGTTTGATCTAAATAGTAACTGTTTTTACTATTTAAAATTAACTGTTTATAGTTTCCAATTCCAGTTTGTTTGTTTTTAGTTTATTAGCCGTTTTGATTAGATCTTTCCCTATCATTATATATATATATATAGGTTGTCTTTTCTATGTATATGTTGTATTGATGGTGGTGATGAAGGGGTGGCGGTGTTGATGTTTTTGCTTATTTTCTTTACAAGTAGAGAGGAGTATTTTGGTATTTGCAGTTTTTAGTCAGATCTAACTAGTGAAAAAAAACAAACACTCCAAGTCATCTAATTAGATAGTGAACACCTTTTAAGTCAACTCAGATTTAGTTTGTGAAAATGTCTAATCAGATCTAATTAGACTCAGATCAACTCAGAGGCAAAAAAACAAACGACCCCTAAGTACGGATCGTTGGAAATGAAAGTGGACTAACAACAACAAAAAAATCAGTAAAATCTTTTTGCAAACATAGAGAAGGGAGATGCAAAATTTAGAGAGTTTTTAGTCAAGATTTTTTTATGCAAGGATTTCCCTTCTAAAGTATCATTTTTCTTTTGGCGACTTGTTTGAATGAGAACTCTTACCAAGAGATAATTTGAGAAGAAAGGGTATGGATGTGCCGATCATATGAATACTTTGCGGGGATGGATTAGAATCCATCAACCACTTGTTTTGTCATTGCCCCTCTATGTGTAACATTTGGTGTCATTTCTTATCCCAATTCGGGGTGAGGTGGGCACTCTCTCGAGATTTTGTTAACGTTTTGAAACGTTTGAGGAATTGTGCATTTAAACGCAAACTAGCACGAACCTTAAGAGGATTTTTCTTAGGCTGGCAATGTGGTAGGTTGGCCTATACCATACCTATCCCCGTTTATATTCACAATACCAAACCCGCCCCATTGACCCATTTATCCTAATCGAGGATTTCTCAAACCCGCCCCGCCAAACTTTACTAATACCAAATCTGCCTCGTTAACCCATTTAGTCTCTTGGAAGCCCATAAACTCACCCCATTAAAGTCTAAATCAAATACCATAATCAAAATTCAATTTAGTTGAAGGGTATTAAAGGGAAGAACATTTGACAAACATAAATACCATACCCACCCTAATTATAAACGGGTTTCTTTGAAGTTTACCACCCCACCTCATACATGATTATACTCCTACCAAATCCGCCCCATTAGGGACAGATCGGGGCAAGTCTCTGGGAGGGCGGGCTAAATTGCCAGCCTTAATTTTTCTTCCCCATGCTATTGGGTTGGATAATACATAGTGAACACCGTGCAAGACTCTTTAAAAAAAATTACCAAAAACGAAGGAATAATAATGGATATACTTGGCCCACTTTCTTATTGGGTTAGTGAAAATCTCACTTTCAGTGGACTCACTTTGTAGTTAATTGGGATGGATTATTTCCGATGTAATCTTTTAGGGGTTTTTTTTTTAATAAATTTCTAAAGGGCGATTTTATTAATTTTAAGAATGGAAATAATTACATCATATTCATAGAGGACATGCCCTACCAATGATAAAATACATCAATGCAATCTTTTAGGTTGTTAGACATTTTGTGCTTTAATTTTATTCCTTACAAATACTCATTTGGGCTCCCGAGCTTTGCTCGTTTTAAATATACTAATATACTTTTACTTCTTTAAAAAAAAGAACACAAGAGAAAACTATAAGGGAACCAAGAACCTAAAGTTATGTTTATGTTGACGGCCATGATAATCCATTTGGTTGGAGTAATGGTCATGGATGTAGTTTGTTATTGTTGGATTGGAGATGTGTCACTGATAGTCAACTGCTAATTGTGATGACTTGGTGGTAGAAGTGGTGACGATAGTGTTGGAATAATGATATTATGAAATTGGTGGTATCACACTCAGGGTTTGAAACGTTTCACTTCTAGGCTAATGATGTGTTACGTGAGCGTTCCCCACGACCCATAACAAAGATTTCTCTATCTCCTCATTTGAAAGTATCTTCAGGCTTTTATTTTATTAAATTAGGGTCTTGCGCTACATTTTATTTTATTGCTAGATTAGATTTTATTTTACGTTTTAGCTAAATAAAGGAGGATATTAGGGAATATCTTCGTAGAAATGGTAATTTAAATATACTAGGATTCTATGTTTCCTCTTTCCCCTGTATAGAAATCGCTTAATTGAATAAAGTAGTCATGTCATTCTATTTTTTGAAAATGAAGTAAAAGAGAGAATTTAATTCTAGAGTGATTTCTTGTTTAGAGTTGCCAAACCCTAGCTTCCGGGGGTTGCTCTATAAGCTAGCCTCGAGCTGAGGCTGGACGCAGTAGCCTTGAGGCAAATGCCTTACCACATATGTGGGGCTTATGCCCTGCTATACAATGGTTGACGAGGCTAGTGGCTTATGTCGTGCAATAGAATGGCTGACGAGGCTAGTCTCACGAGGCGCTGAGGCTCTCCTTCGGTAATATGTACGCCGATTCTGAGACCCATAATTCTCATAAAAATCTGATCAGTAAGAGACCCTCACTACATAAGAGACCCTCAGTTTATCATATCGAAATCCTCCAACTCAACTTCTGCAACTTCTTATTAGGACTAGTTCTAAATTTGTTATTCGAGGATTGATAAATATATGACATGTCTACACACGGCTAGATTCTAATTTGATTTGCTTTATGCTAGTTAATACTACACTCCTATGTTAATTGACAGCATACGCCTAATGTAAAAGCTACAACCTCAATATTTTGGTTATTTAAAATTTTAAATTGGATTATGAGCTCTAATATTTTACTTGTGCACTGTCATATACCTCTTTTCAAGAGAGATATAAGACAAAAAGTAGTGAAATAACAAATAATCATCTTCAAATTATATGCAATAGTTGAATAGACCTACTAGACATACAAGGCACAACAACTCACAGCAAGGCCTTCAATGGGTCCAAGGTGAGATCTGAAATGCTTAGCAAACTCAATGCCAACAGGTTTCTTTTTCCAAAATTTTAAATGCCCTGAAAAGTAAAATATAAAGTAGATTGAAATAAGTAGTATTAGGTATTCCGTATTCGCTATAAGAGATGGTTAAACCAAAGCATACTGAAACATTTAAATGCCAAAAGATGGACAAATTATGATACTTTTTTGGGGCAATTTTCCAAATAAGAGGATTTAGAACCCCAAAAATCATTATTCTATAACTTATTTGACTTAGACATTCACTTTTATTCACAAATAAAGATTACCACAAGCGCACTTCACACATGACTTGAATATACACAATGTCTTTGCTGATTTAGCCTCCCTGGACACATCTTAGACCCTCTTCTATAAGACCGTTCAGGACAATGTTTAAATGATTATCCTTACGTGATTTCAGACAAGAGAATTACAATAGCAAAATATGACTCTCACTGATTCATATTACCAAATTCCAATGCAATTCCTTCAGATGCATTTTTGGGGTGTAAGGTTTTGCATCTGAAATCTGACGTGACTCTCGAGCTATGACGGCTTAAAATCACACCCAGTTAGTGCCATTGCTTTCACTTTCTTGAAGTTCTTCTAAAGCCCGTAAATTCTCATCACTTCAGTCTCCCAAGTTCCATTTACTGCAACCTATTCTCCACCCTTATATGTATTTTTATCCTTCCTTAGTTTCTCATAAACATATACAAACCCTAACAATAATCTTAAAGAAGGGATAGAAACTGCATCTTACCATCACTACTTCCAGTTATGAAGAAATCTGTTGCTGCCACACAAACATGTGTTACCACATCACGATGCATATAGCTTTTTTCATACCTGAGGACATCATAATATTTAACCACGGTTTAATGAGTTGAGTTCATTGCATATATATTCCATGAATATATGAATAGAGCATTTTGAAACACGTCATGAGCTGGCAAATAATTTACACCAAGTAGAAAACATTTGATTGGATTTAATCCCTCCCAACATATTCAAGTTTGCCTATTTTTAATGAAATACACACATAAATAATTACATATTTACATTATGTACCTCAAGGTAATCCTTCTTGAAGCTTTTGAGAATCACTTCAAATATGATAGTACCCTCTTTCTTGACTCCACTGTTTCTAACATTATAACTCATAATTCTTGGACACCTCCTGAGAATGCTAGATTTCAATTGCATGAGGTTTGGGCAGATTTGGAGGAAGTTGAGCTTGATGAAGAGAGTGAAGACCAAGCAATTTGGACCTTAACCCCTTCAGGAGATTAGTTGCTATGATCACATTAGGCATTTTCACCCTGTTGTGTCTTGGCAAACCCTGTTCTGGTTTAAAGGGAGCATTCCTAAGCATAGCTTTGTGGCTTGGCTTCGTATCAGAAGATCCCTTAAAACTCAATAGAAACTGCTGAAATGGGGAGTTGTGGATAGATCTGTGTGTGTTTGTTGTTGGGCTGGATCAGAAAGTGAAGAGCATCTTATCTTTGACTGTACTTACTCTAAGCAGATGTGGACTAGGATTCTCAATCTGATGGGGATCAATATGCCCATAGGGAGATGCAGTGAAGTTATTCAGTGGACCATTAATTACACAGCAGGAAAATCTCTAAAGGGAAGAATCCTTAAACTGTTTTTTAATTGCTTCATTTATTCAGTTTGGGGAGAGAGAGGAATAATAGATTTTTTATTAAAACTGCATCTACAGTTGATGTTATTTATGGTCAGCCCAAGGTAGTAAGATGCGCTCGCAAATACGACATATACGTTTAATGCGACTTGGAATCGAATCGAATCGCATCGCATATCCGTCGCAACCCCTTAAATGCGACCGGATGCGTTGCATTTTGTCGCATTTGTCGATTTTTGTCGATTTTTATCGCATTTCCTAATGCAACACAATGCGAGAAACCAACTGAAACACGACAGAAAGCACAAGGAAAATATTGTGCGAGTATACACTAATGCTATGTGAAAAAAAATCTTTTATAATAAACAATTGCTAAATCTATTATATGATACTAATATATAATGCAATTACAAGTATAAGCTTCCTAATAATATTAAGATAGGAGATGTGGGAAACGAGATACTCAATTACCACATTCAAAGTAAAACCTAAAATATGAAACACATACATTTCAAGAACTCCCCTCAACCAGATGTATTGATTTGATACTTGACATATTTGAATTTCCTAGTTATGGTTTGTTAGTTTTTACTTGGCAACGCTTACTATATTTTCAATTTACGTTTGTTAGCTGGTAGTTGGTATATGTAGATATCTTAGTTATTCATTTCCATTTTGGATTACCAAAATTTGTTAGTTATGTTATATTATATTTTATATGCTTTTCTTTAATAAATATATTGCATGCATAAATTTATATGCACATATATTATGAATATATACAATTTTTGCCTACTGTATCGCAATATTTACAATAACGTTGCAGTATTCGCGCTATTCGAAGTAGCAATTTTTTCCTCGTGGTCGCATCGCATCGCAACACGCATTAACTACTTTGACTTCTATTTAATAACTATGAAGTTTGATGTGATATTAGTTCAATATAAATTAGCATGAATGTTTATATTTCAACCATTTGATGTTTTTAATATTTAAAATGAAAAGGTAAAAAATGATCATTAAGCGGTCGCTTCGCTTTAAGAGATTTTAAAGAAAATGCTTAGGGTATCGCTTTCGCCTGTAACAACACTGGTTACATGATATAAATTGTTTTTAATACTCCAAGAATATCAAGCATGGTCATGACATAATGAAAAGGGCCAAAAAAAATCTTGACTATTAATCAGTCATGTCAGTCAACCCAATTTCCCCCCTTTTTTTTCTCTATCTCCTCGCCTCACCTTTATTTCTTTGTTTTTTATTCTTCATGACCCTCACCTCCTCATCCTTTCTTCGCTCTCCTTTATTATCTTCCCTGCGAATTCGCTAATGCCTCGAGGTATTAACAATGGTTTATATTGTTTTGGTACCAGAGCCTGAACCAGGACTCAATGGCCATGGTTACATTAGCTTACCCGGGATATGTCATACAGAAATGGACCCAAAAATGCCAAAACATCGGCATACGGGGCTCGCACATTATGTGATACATGGTAATATTCTTCACCCTTGCTAGGGATGGACCAATAAATATTTATCAGAAAGAGATGGAAAATTCTCACCTTTTTCGTACAATGATATGATAGAGTTGACTAAGTGCATACGCATTTTGCAAACATCAGGCTCAGTTGGAGAGATTGAGTATAAGAGTCTCTAGACCATGATGCCAAACACAACTATCAATAACTATTGCAGAGACAAACCAAACTCCGGGACTACAAACATGGCTACTAAAGACTTCGATAAACAAAGAAAAATCAAGAAAGGGAGATATGTGAGGCTGTTATATCCTCTCTTTAGAAAATATGTGGTCCCTAATGGTTTCAACTCTTGCATTGCGGGTTTTGGCTGCTAAGATTACAAATGCTACTTTTTTAAATCCCTACAGGATAATTTCTCTGAGTAATTTTGTGGTAAAAATCACTGCAAAAATTATGACAAATAGAATCAAAGAGATTGCTTATAGGGATATCTCCAGGGAGCAAAGTGCCTTTATTCAAGCTAAAAATGTAGAAAACAACATTGGCTTGGATTCTGATATGATGAATGAACTGAAAAAGAAGAGACATGGGGTTAATGTGGCTTTGAAAGTGGATATTGCACATGCTTATGATACTATTTGATGGGCTTTCTTGATTAAAATGCTTAAAAAAAATAAAAAAATTATGCATGGTGTATATGAGCAGAGGGGATCCCTTACCACCAATTTTATTTGCCTTTGCCGAAAATGTATTGAACAGAAGTACCAGTACATTGAAGAAAGTGGAGCTGGTGGTGGAAGATTGCCCCGACCCTTTGAACCTATTGTTTGCTGATGATATTAAAAAAATTCCTAATGGTGAGAAGAGAAGTTTGAAAGCCATCTTGGATCTGTTTGAGAAAGACCAAAATCAGCTGACCGATGGATTAGCAAGGATAGAAGTAGAATCTTCTTGGGTTCTATGAATGTTATTAGAAAAACACAATAAAGAACCTATTTGGTTTCAAAGAGAATGCTTTTCCTGAAAAATATCTTGGGATCCCTCTAGTCCGAAAAGGATCTCTAAAATTGTGGTGGCTCCTCTAGTCGAATAATTCAGGAGGGCTAATGGCTGGTCTGGTAGAGTTCTTTCTTTTCAAGGAAGAGTTAATTTTGTTAAATCATGTTAAATAGTATCCCTATTTAGAACGTGGAGGTGCAATTGAGGCTATTATTCAAGAAGCTGAAAGAATTTTGAGAAACTTCTCGTGGGCAGGTAATCTAGCCAAGCGAAAAATTCATATGATTGATTGGGAAAAGGTTTTAAGCCTCCTTGTGAAGAGGGTTTGGGCATTAAGAATTTGAGAGATATGAACACGACCTTGCTAACAAAACAAGCTGGAAAGACATCGTGGTTGTCAAAATGCTGACTGGAATAAATATATTCAAGCTAAGTTCTTTGTCAAAATTGGTGACCAGATTTCTTAATACATGTAACTTCTATGTGGTCTGAATCTCTAAAGCTTTGTTTGAATTCGAAAACATCGTAATTGGGTATTGGTGACAGGATAGACTGGACATTGATCTTTGGAAAGACAGCTGGGCACTTGAAGATTTTATTAAAAAGCTATCACCCGAGTTGAAAACTTGGAAGGTTTCTACGAATGTTTTGAGTGAGCTGATTGAAGATGGTAAATGTTATGTGAATGGTGACATGGAGCAAATACTTCAGTCTTGTAGTATACCGTATATGCTACAATAGTGTTACCATGGCTACAGGGAAGAAAGACAAGAAAATTTGAAAGCCAAATCAAAAGGGTAAATTTTCTTCTCAACCTTCTTATGAACAATAAAAAAAAGTACTGGCTCTTGGTGGTTCAAGTTTATGTAGAGAAGAAGTATTCACCCATGAATCTCATCTCTTGGCTGAAGAATTTTCCATGCTGATTTTCCTCCAGCAGTTATGCTGCAGAAGAAAGGTTTTATGTGGTGCTATATGTGTTCTTTATGCAAAGATGCAAAAGAATCTATGAATCACATTTTCTTGTCCAAGTCTTGTACGAAGAATTCGGTGAAGGGGTTACATATAATTAGAATAATAAGTGTGTAATTCAAGCCTACAAAGATCCCTGTTATTGAATCCTGTTTTAGTTACCAAAGAAAGCGGAGTTGTGTTATGATCCAGTCAGGGTCAGTTCGTGGGTGCTCTTTCTAATGGCATGGGAATGTTATCTAACTACACTGCTGAATATTGTGCTGTGATTGAAAGGCTGTCTTTTGCTGCTAGATTTGGTTGGGGATTGCTCGGATTGAATCTGACTCATAGGCAGCCATGGCTGCTTTTGTGAAGAATGAGATTACATGGGTTCTTGAAGCAAGACGGTTGAACGTCAGAAAGAAGTTTAGAAGACTCAGATTATTTTTAAAATGAAAGAATTTTAACTTAAGATGAGATAAAACATCAAAACGAGCTTGTAATCTTAATGAAGGAGTAATAGAAAACTATCTAGGGAAATCGATTAAGGCCCAAGTACTGTTATTGTTTTTTTGTGGGGTCCGTGTTTGTTCCTGTTTATCTTTTGTTCTAATTGTTTCTCTTACTCTTTCTTAATAAAACATAAAAACACCAATTCACCTCATTACAACTCGTAAGAAAACCTATAGTTAAAATACCTCAAATTTGCCATATTTACACAATAAAGAGTCTCTTACATGTTAGCCGACGGAAGAGAATCAAGATAAGCATGCTCAAACTGTAAAGGCCGTTTGGGCCGAGCGCGGGGAGCCGGAGCCGGACCGGGTCCCACTAGTTGATCTTCCCCATTCTCTCCTTCCCTCCCGTTCTGAGGTTCCTCCATTTCGTACTATTCCCAAAACAACAACAGTAAGGGGTTAACTAAAATCACAAAATGGGGACTTCTAAGCGTTGTTTTATCAAAAACATTAGCTCCAAATACTTGTATACCTACAATTAGGTTACAAAATCAGTACTTGTAGATAAAATTAAAAAAAAAAACACTAAGCTTCATACTTGTGCGAAATTGGTAGAAATCAAGAGAAACCCTAAGTACCCAAAAGAAGCAATAGAAACCCTGGAAATCAACAAGTGAAGAGACGTACCTGTGTATCTGAGAGAGAGAGAGAGAGAGAGAGTGAAGCTCGACCTTTCTACAGAGTTCTTTTTTTTTAAGCAGAGAGGGAGAGTGAGGGCAGCTTTATCAGTGTGTTGTTTTTGTGCGTTGTTTATTTGTGTTGTGATTTCATTTGAGATTAATGTATTTATTATGGGTGATGATGTTACGAGGCCGACCTTTCTAGGTTGCCCCGAATTCTAGTGGAGAACCGTTGATTTAATGTACTTGTCCAATTGTGGAAAGAATGTTCCACTAGTAACATGACCACCTTAAGTTATTTGTTGGCGAGGGAATAAAAAATCCTGGAATCCGAGCTATTATGAATCTATGATTTAGTTTTCACTTATAGTATAAGTTTGTAATTATTCAACAATTAAGAAGGGATTGAAATTTTACCTGATTCCATGAAGAAAATTGATTGCCATGCGTAATAAGGACTCTGAAACAATACATAAAATAGATTTGTATTGATGAATAAGAAGAGAACCCTTAAAACGTATATATAGACTTGAAATGAAGGTCATAAGTTGTTTGGTTAGAACCTAACTCAAATGCGGAAAGGGAGAATATGATATTTCTTGAGATTGATAGTTGCTATTGACGGAGAGACCCTGTTTTGTTTTTCACGATAAAAGTAAAATTTAGGACACAATCTTTAAAATTATAGGTTACTAAGGTATTGAATAACACCTGTCTAAATTGGAGAAGTTGATCATCATCGGGTGCGATTGTAGTGAACTGCTTGTCGTTAACATTAAAGCTCTGAACGTATAGATTGTTATGGTACGAACTCAAATCTTGCTCTAGGAAGTTCATCGGAGCTCGTGGGACGAGCGAGGATCGAAGACGGTTTGAAAAAAGGTTTTTTCAAAGTTCTGTTTGAATAAACTATTTCTCTGTTCGAATAAACTATTTCTCTGTTCGAACAGAAGAGGCAAGAACATGATTGTTCGAATAGACTTTTTAGTTTATTCGAATACAAGTCATGTCTGTTAATAGTCTGTTCGAACATAACACTCAGAACCCACTTTGTTCGAATAGACTTCGTTAAGTCAGTTTTAGAAGCTCGTTCTTGAGGCGTTGGTGTGTCTCGTAATCATCTAAAATATAAAGAGGACTTAGGCTATTTTGTTAGCCTATCTTGGTGAGTTTAATTATAGAAAAACCTAGGGTTTGAAGAGACTCTATTAAAGCTAGAGAAAACTTAAGAGATTGTTGCAACCTGTTTGATTATCATAGTGGATTGTCCAGGGAGTATTTTTTATCCGCAAGGGTTTTTCACTTCCCTCCTCTGGGAATTCTTGTGTCCTTGTTGTTCTTGTTTGATTGTTTCTTCTATTAGGGCTTATTTCGCATATCGTTCTTATCAGAGAAGATAGAGTAGCTATCTCAATTCTTAACAATTAGTGTCAGAGCTAGTATTACAGGGCTTATGTGGTGAAGAGCGATGGCCGATCAGGAGAAGTTAAAGATCATAAAGTTTAATGGATTAAACTTTAGAGTGTGGAAGATGTATATAAAGATTACCTTTATCAAAAAGATCTTGATTTACCACTGGGTGGAGTTGAGATGAAGCCAGCAGATTTTGATACTGCTAAGTGAGTGCGATTAGATCGCAAGGCGCTTGGAGCCGTTAGGTTAGCGCTGTCATCTCAGATTTACATATGATCTCTGAAGTTATGACAATGAAGGGTTTGATGGAGACGTTGTTCACTATGTACTCGGAACCGTCCGGGGCAAACAAGGTACATCTTTTACGGTGCTTGTTTACTTTAAAGATGAAGGATAATGGTAGTGTGCAAACTCATATCAGTGAGTTCAATACCATTCATGCTCAACTGGAATCCGTTAAAATCATTTTTACCGAGGAGGTAAGAGCGTGGGTTCTTTTAGGGTAGATGCCTGAGAACTGGGAAGGGTTTATTACAGATGTGAGCAACTCATCGGGGAAGGAAGACATTAAATTTGACACTATAGTCCCTTTGATTATGAGTAAAGATAATAGGCATAAAATATATGAACCTTCTTTGAGTTCAAATGGTAGTGTGTTGAATGTCAAGGAAAGATGGAGGTCTTACAGAAAAGGGCTAAAATTTGGAAGGGGTCGATTACAGTCAAGAGGAAAGTCTAAGCCACCCGGTGCGTGTTGGACTTGTAAAAAGAAAGGTCACTTCAGGCGAGATTGTAGCTCTTCTTCTAAGAAAGATAATGATGAGGAGAAAGATACAATGAACCTTACTGAGGAGGTTAGTTCTGACGAGGCTCTACTACTGTCATATGACGATGTTAATGAATATTTGATAGTTTATTCGGGTGCCTCTTTCATGCTACTGCAAATGTAGGTTTCCTAACCAATATTGTTAAAGGCAAATTCGGTACGGTCTTTCTTACAGATAAGAGTACACACAATATTATTGAAAAGGGAAACACTAGGTTGTTGTTGCCTTTAGGGGGAACATTGGTTTTACAGAATGCACGACTTGTACCTAAATTGGGGCGTAACCTTATATCGGTTAGCAAATTGGCGGATGATAGCGGATATGTGAGTACATTTAATACAACCTTCTTAAAGGTTATAAAGGGAGCTATGGTAGTAGCTCGAGACTTGCGACAAGGAAAGTTGTATACAACGCAAAGTACAATTTCTACTATTTGTGCGCCACTCCAGGGATTGATACAAGTATATGGCACAAACGGCTCGGTCATATGAGTGAAAAGGGGATGAAGATTATGGTAACAAAGGGAAAGCTAGAGGGTCTTGCTGAGGTTGATCTCAAGTTTTGTGAAGAGTATGTTCTTGCAAAATAGAAGAAAGTCAGTTTCAAAATATCTTGAAGATCAAGGAAACCTGGAAAGCTGGATCTTGTACATACAAATGTTTGGGGGCCAACCAAGGTGTTTTCTCTTGGTGGTTCTCACTATTATATTATTTTCATTGATGATGCTACTCGTAAACTGTGGGTCTACTTCATGAAGAACAAATCAGATGTGTTTGATAAATTCAAGAGGTGGAGGGCTCTAGTTGAAAATAAAACTGATTTGAAACTGAAGTGCCTCAGGTCGGATAATGGGGGCAAATACTATAGTGATGAGTTTGAAGACTTTTGCGCAACAAACAGGATTAGAAGGCAGAAGGCTAGTCCCAAAATACCACAACAAAATGGTATTGCAAAACGCATGAACCGAACAATAAATGAATGAGCGAGGAGTATGAGACTCAACGCTAGATTGCCAAAATATTTTTAGGCAGATGCGATCAGTATGGCGGCGTACTTGATTAACAGAGGGCCTTCAACGGCTTTGGACTTTTGACTTCCTGAATAAGCATGGACCAGTAAAGAGGTAAACCTAAATTACTTGCATATTTTCGGTTGTACCTCATATATGCTTGATAATTCAAATACAATGACCAAGATAGATGCAAAGTCGATGAAGTGCATATTCATTGGATACGGTGGTGATGAGTTTGGGTACTGATTTTGGGATGCGAAGAATCGGAAAGTTATCCGGAGCCGTAACGTTACATTCAATACGGAAGTCTTATATATAAAGATTTCAAAGTACCTAGTGAAAGAAGTCGAAGTGAAGCAGCCGAAAGTATCGATATTAAAGATGATGAACACTCTCAAGAGCTTGATGAAGATGTTGTTGTTGAGTTTGATGTACTGGATCAAAACGAGGAACCTAATGATCTAGACATTCCAATAGCACTTCGAAAGGAGCTGAGAGTTGTAAGAATTCTGGCTAGGTACGTTATCTCCCTAAATTTCTTGTTACTTATAGATGGTCGTGAACTTGAAAGTTACAAGGAGGCTTTATATGTATAAGCCAAGAGAAAGTGGGAGCTTGCTATGGATGATGAGATACAGTCATTATCAGTTAATCGAACTTGGGATTTAGTTCGGTTACCGAAAGAGAAGAGAGCATTATACAACATGTGGGTATATAGATTAAAGTAGGAATTTGATGGTTCAAGGAGATTCAAGGCTAGACTTGTGGTGAAGGGCTTTCAGCATAAAGAAGGCATTAATTTTGGTGAGATCTTTGCTCCTGTTGTGAAGATGTCTACTATTCGGGTTTTGATGAATATAGTTGCAGTTGAAGATTTGCATCTTGAGCAACTAGATGCCAAGACAGTATTTCTTCACGGTAACCTTGACGAAGAAATTTATATGAAGCAGCCAGATGGGTATTTCATTAAAGGAAAAGAAGATCTTGTGTATAGGCTCACAAAGAGCTTATATGGTTTGAAACAAGCGCCGAGACAGTGGTATTTAAAGTTCAAACAATTCATGGTATGCGTGTTGCAAGAGATAGAAAGCGGCAAGAATTGAAGTTCTCTCAAGCTGAGTACATCGGCAAAATACTTAAGCGGTTCAATATTGATGGTTCTAAAGTTGTTAGTACACCATTGGGAGGTCACTTTAAATTATCAAAGGATTAATGCCCGAAGATGTAGAAGGATCGCGATGAGATACGTAAGGTTCCTTATCAATTCACGGTTGGTAGCCTAATGTACGCTATAATTTGTACGAGACCGGATATTGCCCAAGCAGTGGGAGTTGTTAGTAGGTATATGAGTAATCCAGGCTAAGAGTATTGGAGAGCTATAAAATGGATACTGAGGTATCTAAAGGGGACTCAGGATATGGTATTATGTTATGGGGGTTCACAGATATGTTTACAAAGTTTTGTTGATTTTGATATGGCGGGTGACAATTATAGGCGAAAGAGTACCAGTGGTTTTGTCTTTACATTAGGAAGTGGTGCGGTTAAATGGGTTTCTAGGCTATAGAAGATTATAGCTTTGTCTACGACAGAGGCAGAATATGTTATAGCTACAGAAGCATGCAAGTATATAGTTTGGCTGAAAGGGTTGATGAAAGAGCTTGGTAGAGAACAAATTTATCCTAAATTGTATAGTGATAGTCAAAGTGTTATTCACTTCACGAATAATTCAACTAATTTTCACTCCAAAACCAAGCACATTGATATTTGATATCACTATATTCGTTCGCTCCTCTAGGGCGGTGTGTTGAAGCTCATGAAGATTCATACTGATGTGAATCTGACCGATATGTTTATGAAGGTAGTGACTTTTTGGAAGTTGACGACATGTACAACTTATGTGGGTCTTCAAGATTGAAGGTCCGGGTAGTGCGAGCAATTTATTTGGAGATCTGGAGATGGGTTACGGGATTTGATTTCAAGTGAGAAATTGTTATGGTATGAACTCGAATCTTGTTCGAGGAAGTTCATCGGAGCTCGTAGAACGAACGAGGATCGAAGACGGTTTGAAAAAAGGTTTTTTCAAAGTTCTGTTTGAATAGACTATTTGTTTGTTCGAACAGAAGAGGCAGGGGCATGATTGTTCGAATAGACTTTTCAGTTTATTCGAAAACAAGTCATATCTGCTCGAACAGACTATTTGTCTATTTGAACAAAATACTCAAAACCTACTTTATTCGAATAGATTGAGAGTCTGTTCGAACAGACTTCGTTAAGTTAGTTTAAGAAGTTCGTTCTTAAGGCGTTGGTGTGTCTCGTAATCCATACTTTGAGTCCATATTTATGTAATTAGTCATCTAACATATAAAGAGGACTTAGGTTATTTTGTTAGCTTATCTTAGTGAGCTTAATTCTAGAGAAAACTAGGGTTTGAAGAGACTCTATTAAAGCTAGAGAAAGCTTAAGAGATCGTTGTAACCTGTTTAATTATCATAGTGGATTGTTCAAGGAGTGGTTTTTTATCCGCAAGGGTTTTCCACTTCTTTCCTCTGGGAATTCTTGTGTCCTTGTTGTTCTTATTTGATTGTTTCTTATGTTAGGGCTTATTCCGCGTATCGTTATTGTTAGAGAAGATAGAGTAGCTACCTCAATTCTCAACATAGATTAGTATAAGGGTACACAAACAAATAAAATTACACATGTGATACAGGCAACTCAATTAATCACCTGACTTAATTGGAAATTACTATTAGACAGATCTTGTGCTTGCAAGTCTGGAATTTTCTCACTTCCTATATAAATGAGATAGTCATAACTCAATTTCAAGATTATTAATTATTTAAAAAATGAGAAGCGATAATTGAATACAATTACTTTTACAAATTTTTCTCTTATTTTGTTTTTGCTTAGGAGGCAAAAATGGAGTTGTTTGCAAACTTTGTGTACTGCATACAACAAAAAAGAATATTATTCCAGCATAGATTAACTTAAGTATAGTGTAATGGCCTAATTTCGTAGCTCGAAATAGCTCAAAATTAATTAGATCTTACACCAAATGTACCTGTGACAAGAATTGGTGTAATACAAGAAATAACACAAGTGATTTGGCATAGAAAACCTTTGAATAGGTAAAAATCTACGACCTCGAGTTGAGGATTTAGTAAATGTAACTTTTATTGCTTGAGGTTGATATCTTATTACAAATGATCTCTTGAACTAAAAATACTTGATCTTAAAAGATAAGAATTCTTATGGTATTAGAATATAAAAATTCTCGTCCTATCTTCTCTGAAACTCATCATTTTTATATACCTCACTCTCAGTTCGATATCATATAGAGGCGTGTTCTCTAGAAAATGGGGCAGGCGATTGTTAAATGTGTAACTGCTAGTTCGTGGGAGACAGGTGTCTTTGACTTGTTCATATTTTTTGTAGTGCTCGAGCCACATTCCTTATCAGTTCGTGGTTTAGGTGTCAATGCTGATTTGTATATATCACGTGTATAATGCGTGAGTTTGGTATTGAGGTAGCTCAAGTTTGGACTAGGTCGAGGGAGGATAGGTCCTTACAATCGCCCTTCGCAACTGAAGGCACAGGTAGCTTTAGTTGAGAAAAAAAAATGTGGAATGGTTATGTTAGAATTTTGAAAGGTATACCGTGGAATATGATTGGTTGGGGACTTGTCGTTTCTTTATTGAAGACCGTATTCTGGCATTTAAAGCGTGGGAAAGGATTGATGTATCTGGCGTTTGGGTTTCCCATTAAAGGTTGTTCTTGAATGATGACTGCATTGGAAATCCTTCTTTGTATTGAATGCGAGTCTAATATAAATAGTATTGGTATTGTATCATATGATATCTCTGTGAAAGTACTCTGTTTCTGGGAAAATTTGGTGGTCCTATGTTTCTTGGGAATGGTGATGACTAGGCGTCAGATATATGAAGTCTGGAATGCAGAAATGCAGAAGCTGCAGTTGCGTTACTTTGGTAACCAATCTCTGGAGATTCCCATTCCCATACTCGTGCCACCAACATACCATGGGATGACGGAGGAAAAAACAGCAGAGGCTGAGGATGACTACTATCACATGTGGCATTTCTACTATGTGATTCTTTTAGGGGAGCAGCACCAGGTAGGTCTATGTCTCCTTGGAGAGGATAAGATAGAGGAGGCAGATATGGAAGTTGGTGTACGCACCAAGAAGTACTGCCGTTATCCTTTGAGGGATTAGATTTTATAAAAGTAGAATCATTCTTCTTTCTCTGCCAATCGGAGATGGTGGGGGTTACGGAGAAAGAGACGGTGGTGGTAGAGATGGGAGATGGAGATTGGAAAATTTTCTTCCTCACAATCATCGCTCTTCGCTTGCAGGAGTATGTTTTGCTGAAGTTTGGTTCAGGCTCAGTTACAACCATTTTCCTGTCTTTTCTTGCAAAAGTGTTTAAATATGAAGCACTGATGAAAAATTAAAATGTAATGTAACCTATAGATCGATATGTAGGAAAGCTCTAAAAAATTATTCTTTGTAAAGTATTCTGTAAGTAATTGTCGAGCTAATGAAAAATATATTTGTGCAGAAATTTTGTGCTGATAGATCGAATTAGAAATTAGTATGGGAAATCGAACTAATAATATATGTTGGAATATCGAAATGTAATTTTCTGTTTTTAGAAAGCGAACAAAAAATGAGTAGGTTAATTCGAACTATGGCTAGTTCAAGTGATGCGTGATAGAAAGTTGATAAAAATAACGGGAAGGCAATTTTTAGGTCGAGCGAAAAACCGAACCGAACCGACTTTACTAAGTAAACTAACTTTGCTGGAGATGGGAGGTGTTGTGTAGTAAAGATAACTACAAAGAAGGGGCAATAATAGAGGAGGACGGGGCCACAAGCTTAGAAGAAGGGGAACATGTTGGGGTAGTTTTTTAACAGAGATTCCCATCATCCCTTCCCTTCCCTTCTTTGAGTACATGCAACCAAACTATCACTTCATTCCTCCCTTCTTTGAGTACAAGCAACCAAGTTTCTTCACATTCTCCCTTCCCTTCTTTGAATACAAACAACTAAGCTATCACATGTTGGGGTTAGATGGGATGTGGAAACAAATCACCCAACTCTCCAAAATCAACCCTTTTCCATCCCTTCATTCCTCTCTTGATGAGTTTTGGCCCTCTCTCTCTATTGTTTGTGTAATTTTAAGCAAAGATTCGTATATATGTTTAGGAGAAATGGGGGTGTTTTGAAAAACTTAAACTTTTTAGTCTCCTTTGCTCCATCATACTTTTTGAGAATAGGGGTTTTAAAATTTTACAGATTTGAGAATTGGGGTTTTCAAGTTAGTTATATTATTTTCCATGAGTTCCTTTCTTTTACAGATCTAAAAATTTTCAGAAGATAAAATTCCGTTCGGTTGCCCTTCGGTTCGGTTTTTACACTATAATTTATCGGGTCGGTTTGTAGCCCAAAATCGGGTCGGTTCGAGTTGAATTTCAAGGAACCAAACTAGGTCGATTCAGGTTTAAATCTGGTCAGAAACTGACCCGAACCAACCCGTGCTCACCCCTAATCTTAGGGTTGTCAGTTATGGACAAGTGGAGTAAATATAGATTATACTATATACATAATGGGGGGGATTTGATGTTATCGTAATTTGTGTTTATAAATAATGCTTGAAATGTGATTTAGGTAGGAGGAAGAAATAAAAATGGTGAGGACTCGTTCTCAAAGAGCTCGTCATTCATTAGAGGGGCGCTTAGCAATAAAAATTACAGAAGTTCTAGAGATGATTTTTTAGCAGTTAGGGTATGATGTTAATTTGCCTGAATCTTTAATACAGTTTGATGGGTTGACTGTGAGGGCGATAGAGAATGAGGTTGGGCGTCATGTATATGCTGAGATATTTTGTAAATTGGTGTTGGAGCCTGAAGCTCGAAAAGCTATTGTGAGGGAAATTGCTCTGGAAGAAATAGCTAAGGAAGATGAGAAGATCGCTCGGTTCAAAATAATTAGGTGTGGCGGTCCAGGGCATCTTGGATATTTTATGTGTGATTATGTGTGGGAAGGCGAACTCTATGAGGTCGAATAACTATATTTTGAAAAAAGAGGGAATACTTCCTTATGAATTTGTTCATGTTTTGTTGTAAATGTTGTTTGAAACTTTTAAATAAAAATTTAAATTTTAAAATGATATAGCATTGGAAATGACGTGATCAGTAGTTCTATAAGTAGCAGAAGTAGGAGTAGATAAATCAGATCATTTATAATTTTTGTCCTTTGTGTGAGAGAAAGTTCAATTGCGTGTGAGTAGAGAGTCATCATGAGTGTGGGAAGGTCTGAGAGAGATTTGGGTAGGAGAGAGAAAATATATTTAAATATAGAACGTGGGATAATGATAGAAAGACGTTTTCACCCAAAAGGTACGAAATGTCTGACAGTAATTGTGGAAGTTACAAAATTTGCAAAGTTTGCTATTTTTAGTAAACCTTTAAAAAAATTGTTGTGCATGAAAAAATAACTATGCATGTGCATGATACATGTATTTGTATGATAGATGGATGTATATATTATATGTATGTGTAATATTGTGACAAAAGATAATGGTATAGAAAATTGATTGAATACCTCGACCTGTATGTTGGTAGAGGCGTGAGAAGACTCTGTTATAGAAATAAGCCTCATCCTCAAGCCTATACTCGATATGGAGACTTCAACCTTTGGTCGTGTGATTGAAGTAGTATCTGATGAATTAGAAAATGTAGATGTTATGGGGGGAGACCTAAGAACGGAAAACCCTGATATTGTAGAGGTAGATTTAGAATTTCTAGATTTTCATGGTAATTTTGTGTCCTATCCTACAAATTCAGATGCATTTAAGGAGTTCTGTAAAGTAAAATGTAGTTTAGGTGGTAGATGGGGTAATGTTATAGAACTCTAGGAAGTCGTTTAGGGGATGTACTATTCCAGATGGGGAAGAATACTTTTTCTTATTGCCTGACTTAGAACAGGAGAAAGCTGACAGGGGAGTAGAGGAGTCAATTTCTTTTGAGTACTTTAATGGGGGTGTCAAAAGTCATCTGGACCAGGGATTTATGTGTTATCTATCTCAGTTAGAATTCAGACTGATGTTGCCTCTTAGTAATCTTGTTAAAGGTATTTTGAATGCCATATAGGCTTGTCCTGCCCAATTGAATGGTAATATGTGGGAAGTGATAAATATCTGTGACAACTTAAATAGATTGCGGGCTGAAAATGTGGTGGAGAGAAGAATAACTCTTGTAGATGTTTTACAGTATTATACTATAAAATATTATGCAGTGACTGGAGGCGCGTACTTCTTTGCTAGTTCATCTCGACCTCAGTTTTTCGACCTCAATTCAGCAGGGCGATTTTGGAATGACAATTTGATATGGGTGAAAGGTGATCGTCTCTAAAGAAAGGACGAAGAACCTATGGACCTGATATATGAAACTCTGAAGAAAAGTAAGTAATAGTTTATGATATCGAGTTGTTGTAGATGTGGCAGCGTATTTTTGTATGTAACAATGTATTGTGTTTTGTAGGTCCTCGATCTCAAGTTGCGAGAAAATAATCGATAATTGATATTGTAGCTCGAGAAGGCTCTGAGCTCGAGATTATGGTGAAAGAGCTCGAAATCAACATATCAAAGAGAGCTAACAGTAGGTAAGAGAAAGTGCAAAAGTCTCAAGCAAAGAGGCAGATGACAGGAACTGGAGCTGAAAGAGGGCAGTGGCGGACGGTGATGAATGTGTAATATTAACGAAGGCTGCACCAATGTTGTTAAAGGCAGGTTCTAGGGGGGCCACGTCGAGCAAGCTGGTCTAGAGGCACCTTAAAATGAAGATTGTGAGGGGTGGCTCGACCTCGGTGACCACAGAGAGTGGAAAGGTTGAGATGAATTTGAAAAAGAGGAAGTTGGATGCCCCTACAATAGTGAGCGAGGTGAAGGAGGGGGAGAGTGGGGCTGTTGTGGAGGACGAGCTGTTTGCTGTGGAGAACAGGTTGAGGGCAGCAACTCGAGTAGGTACTGTAGAGCTTAATGCTTCAATGCAGTTGGAGCTGAGTAGGGTATGTTTATATTCTTTGTGTTACTTGAATTTTGCATTTATTTTTTAGATTAAATATGTACTGTTTCTGTTATAGGCTGCTCGAATGTTGAAGGGCATCTATCTCGGGCTCGAGGATGGGAGGGCCGAACTCAAGAAGAGGGCGGCTCAACTTGAGGCAGATTTTAGTTTGGAAAGGGAGCGCTTGGTCTCTGCAAAGGACTCGCACCGGGTGATGATGATCAAACTCGCTGAGGAGGCGAAGAAGAACGTTGAGGAAGTTGCAGCCGCTCGTGATATCCTTGGACAGAGGCTCCTCGAAGTGGGATACTCTATGGCTGAGATCGAAGCTATCATAGCGGGGCGCTATGTTGAAGAGTTCAAAGCTGAAGAGGAGTCTAATGTTGGTGGCAGCTCACTTTAAGGTATTGTGACAAGGTTAGATACGGTCTCCTCTAGAACTGATATAGAGAACTGTGTGGGAGATGAAGAGAAGGTAGAGTAAAAACTTTTTAGAGTTTGCTTGCTTTGTTTGATTGTGTGAGTTAACAACTGTGATTGTATGGTACATACTTAGAGGAAAAATTTAAAGTCTAAGAGAAGTTTGCAAATATTAATTTATAGGAACTAAAAGGTATGCGTCTCATAATTTAGGAATTAGAGATAGAGCTCACTAAGGAGCAAAATGCCTTAGCAACTCTATTGACTTCGCAAACGGAGCTACAGGTTAGAAAAGAGCTCGAAATATTTGACTTGTACGCTTTGCTACTCTAGAGCTACAAAGTAAAGTTATAAAGCATATATAGATCATAATGAACGATAATAATCAAGTATGTTAAGATTATTTCAGAGTGTTAGAAAATTAGAACACAGAAAATGTGTACCTTGAAATAGGATGTAGATGTTATTGCCATTAGTGTGAGATAACTTCATAACTTGAGGGTAAATACAATCCCATCTTGTTGGCTTGTGAGAAACTAAAATATGTTAGAATTGTGTAAAGCTAACTATAGTTTGTATTAATATTATTTGTGAAGTATCATTAAATCGATCTTGATGATGCAGGTCGAGTTAGAGGTTATCTGCCTAAGCGAACAACAAATGCTTCAATATAATCATGAGTTTGAGGATAAATTTGATAGGATAAACGAAGCATACGAAGATAGGGAGGATCAATATGTCAAAGTACAGATCTAGTTTACAAAGGTGACGAAACTATGGATGACCTGGCCCAGCAGATCAAAAGTAAAGATGCTGAACTAGGAAAATTACAAGGGGAGCTCGAGAGTACACAAAACAAATTAACGAAGCTAAGTAGTAGGATAGATTTGTTGATAGTGAAAGGCAAACTAGTAGACGCCGCTCAGTACCGTATCAGGTCGTTAGAGGCGGTAGAAAATGAATTGCGGGAAAATATGGCCAGTTTAAAGGATTAATTGGCCAAGAAGGAAAACGAACTTGTAAAGGCGTGAGATGATTTAGCTAATTCTGAATGTATGGTCGAGCAGTTGAGTGAGGCCATGCCTGCTAAAAATATTAAATTTTGGATTACCTAAAAATAGTGCGCCGAACTGAATAAGAGGGTTGCGAGGTTGAAAGCAGACTTGGATAGTTAGTGCGACAATAAGGTCGAGGTCGTAGAAAGATCAAAGAAGAAGAAGAATGATGTTGAGGTTGTGACTGCCAAGGGTGATATGGCTATGGCATCAGCTTAAATTAAAGAGTTGGCAACATATTTAGTTCATGTTCTAGCTGCCATACGGAAAGAAAATGAATGAACTAGAGAGAGTGGTGATAAGTAAGAGGTCGTTCTTCACAGAGAGTAAGATTTAAAGGGCGCGATCAAGAGAAAGGATGAGCTGCTGAATAAATCTCGTGTTGGGGATGGTGATGTAAACGAGTTGGAGTTGGTGGTACTTCGTGGTGAAGTGGAGGAGCTAAAAAAGATCAATCGTGTTGAGCTAGATAAAGCAGTAGAATTAATATCGCAGTTTACTGAGGCGATAACACGCTCAGAGCAACGCACAGAGCGGGCAGGCACCCTACACGCGAATTTGCGAAAGTGTCATTAGAGACTAAAAGGACAATTTGCTGAGTTTGTCATACCGGACCGAGAGAGGATTTGCCCGGAAGAGGTGCACTTAAGGGAGATAATAGTTGTCATCGCCTATTTTGTAGAAGAAGTAAATAGGCTTAAGCTCGAAAGGAGTACCTTACATGACTGTGTGGTACTCAGAGGCTGTATCTGTAATGTTGATATAGATCGAGGAAATTACCTGAATGCTATAGAAATGAAGCTAGGTTCCCGACCTGTTAAACTAGTAGAGCAAGGAAGGGATGTTGTAACTGCTCGAGCTCTAAAATTTATGGTTGCACGACCTTATTCGTAGGGGAAAGCGCAATTGACTTCCCCACAAGCAAAAACCTGAAAAAGTGACTTGTGGTTTATGTATTTGATGACATGTAGAGAGATAAAAGCTAGTTTTACTTTTGCTTTATCTTGTGTCTTACAGATAGTAGAGATCATTGATTAAAAACTAGTATTACCTTAGTTTTAATCGTTGATATAAGTATAGATTGATTGATTGAAAGTTAGTATTACCTTTGCTTTAATCTATATATAGATGGGTCGATTAAAAGCTAGTATGGCATTTTTTTTAATCTTTATAGATAGTCGATTGAAAACTAGTATGACATTTGCTTTAATCTTTGAGATTTAGTACATTCTACATGTAGTAGAGAGTAATGTAGGAAAAAACTTGGAAGTTTTCATTTAGTAGAAAAGAATATATACTATTGGAGATTGAAATCTCACTTCTGGAATGTAAAGAATGAGAATAGAGTAATCTGTAATGGAGAACTAGGGATTCAGTGATAATATCGTTTTAATCGTCTAGTGTTCCAGGGATTTGGGATTCGGATGCCTTTATCTATCATGAGGTAGTATGATCCAAGGACAGTGAAGCCAACAATAAGGAAGGACCTTCCCAATTTTCGGCGAGCTTCCCAGCATTTATTTCATTTATATTATATAGAATTTCTCTAAGGACAAGATCATCGATTTGAAACTCACAGCTTCAGACTCTTCTGTTGTACGAACTGGCCAACATATGATGGTATCGACCTATGTTCGCAATAGCTCAAGCTCGGGTCTCATTAATCCAGTTTATATTACAGTCCAGAATACCTTGCTTGCATGGAGTTTGAGTGCAGGAGCTCGTATCATGTGTCCATGTCGTTGGCATGTGCCGCATCTTTGTGAGTACTCTTCCGCTTGCTTACGCATTCCCGACTCGAATACTCCTTGTATAATTATTCTTCTTGTAAGTGACCAACCTACGACATGGGAGCAATAAGTTCCTTTACGTAATTCTTTGAGCATTCCATCGGCTGTCTTCTTGGAGAGGTACTTGAGATAAGGCCCTGCTACTGATCGACAATATGAATGGCTATTCTGAACTGTATAACGCTTCGAGCTTTTGATCAACTGTCGGCGTTCTTTTGGATTTGCTGGTAGGGGCCTGTCAGATTTGTTCTTCGGGCCGAGGTAGGCGATAAAATGTTTCCTCCAATCGTCGTCTTCCACTTTATTGCCACCAGTGTTGATCGTGCATACAGAGTAGAGATCAATGCTGGGGGTGGACATCACTTCGATCTGTAGATATAGTGCTTCTGTACCCAAGATCCAGGCCAAGTAAGCCAAGAAATTGACATGTATATTCTCACCTCGTAGTAAATAGTCGAGAGCTGCTTTCGTGAATTTGCTCATCCTATCAGTAATAAGGGTAGCATATTCAACCATCTTTCCATTCTTCTTGTACTGTTCAGAGTAATGGTGGACGATCAACAAAGAATCTATATAGACTAATAACTTAGAAACACCGAGCTCAAGCGCCAAATTGAACCCATGAATTAAAGCTTTGAATTCTGTAACATTGTTTGAAGCTTCAAAAATTAAGTAGAATAAATTTTTGATTCTGTCATTTTATGGGGGTAATCAATACAATTCCAATCCCTGACCTGCGGGTTGTGTTGAGCTATCTATAAGACGTCTCCATCCTTTCCTTATAATTCATTCAGCTCGCTCGTCAAATGAATTCTAAGGTGGATCTTCTGTTATCTCTTCTGTTAGGTCAGGGTCGTGCTCCTCCCAATCGGGATCTTCCACAGGAAAATCTGCTAAAAAATTAGCAACGGCTTAACCTCTTTCTGAATGACGTTGTTCGAACTTGATATCATGTTCTCCCAAACTGACAAACCATTGTTGTACTCTTCGTGATTGTTCTTTTTTAGATAAAACTTCTCGAAGTGTGTAGTTCATCATAACCTTGACGGATTGAGCTTGGAAGTAGTACTTCAGTTTCTGTGAAGTGTAAACGAGAGTTAGAAGGAGTCGTTCAATCTTAGAATATCTTGTTTCTGCTAGAGTGAGGGTTTTCCTGATAAAATATACTGGCTTTTTGACCTTTCCTTTAAGTCAAATGAGGACCGAGTTGATATAATTTTTTATAACTGCGAGGTAGATGATCAGTTCATTATTGTCTACCGAGGTGTTAAATATGGGGGACTTCCCCAGATAGGTTTTGAATTCTCGAAAAGCTGCCTCGCATTCTTCTATCCAACAGATCTCTTCATCAGGCTGAACCTTTCCTCATTTACTACACCCTCAGAGTAGTAAGAATAACCACCGCCATTGATCTGAAGACTTAGAGACGAATCGATTGATAGCAGCAATTTTTCCTGTAAGTTTCTATATGTCCTTCTTGGTTTTTAGAGAGGGCATGTTGAGGTGATCTCGAATTTGATCTGGGTCAGCTTCAATCCCCTTCTTGCTGATGAGGTAGCCGAGGAACTTGCTTGAGTGCACTCTGAATTGACACTTATCAGGGTTGAGCCGGATTCTGTAAAAGTATAGAATATGAAAGACCGTGGAAAGATCAGTGATATGGTCCTTTAACTGTAAGCTTTTGAAAAGTAGATTATCGATGTAAACTTTAACGATTTTCCCCAAGTGTGATTTGAACATTCCCATTATTAATCTTTGATAAGTTATGCCTGCGTTCTTCAGCCTGAAAGGCATGACTCTATACTAGTAAAGTCATCTTTCAGTGATGAAAGTGGTTTTTTCCTGATCGTTGTCAAAGATAGGAATTTGATTGTATCCAGAAGCAGATTCTATCATTGATAAGAGTTCGTGTCCTACCGTTGAATCAAGAATTCGATGAATGATTAAAAGAGGAAAACTATCCTTTGGAGTGTGTTTGTTTAGATCTGTTAAATCCATGCAAACTCAGACTTTCCCATTCATCTTTAGAATTGCGAGAATGTTAGAGATCCAATCTGGGTACTTAGCTTCATGAATGAATCTAACTTTGGACTAGGTATAATACGTGAGTCTGGTATTGAGGTAGTTTGAGTTTGGACTAGGTCGAGGGATAGGTCCCTACACATAGGACAATGTAATTGAATAAAATAGTATTATGAACATCATGTAATATAAAAGTACCTATAATGAGGTTCTTGGGATCTTGTTGCTTTTTCTTTGTTGCATCGATTTTCTTAGCTTGTAATTTATCAATCCATGATATAATTCTCTTTGGCCTCCCTTTATGCTTCATAAGTAGTGGGTCGAGCAACGGCCGAGTAATTCCTAAACATCCTTCACCAACTTTATTGTTGTTTCCACTCTCAACTACATTGTTTAGCACATTAAGAAAAGTTGTATTGCTCATTGCGGCTTCGACTTTTCTTAGAACATTATGAAAGCCTTTCATTGCCATCTCATACATCTCAATGGAATTAGAAGCTTTAGCTGTAATATTGATCACCTCTTGGCATAATTTACTATAGCGCACTGTGACGGTTTCGTTCGTGCTAGATCGTAATTCTACACCATGTTCATTAACCATGGGAACATGCTTCGCATCTCTTGTTAACATAATGTATTGAGGAGGAAGATGTTGAATGTCAGCAACTACATAAATTATCAATATGTGTCTACATAAGTACCCTGCAAATTCAAATAATTGACAACTACAATTGACATGGAGGTCACAAGAGTTAATCACAACAGTGTAAAACGACTACTCATATCCTTCCCTCCATACGTGAAATGTGCAATTTGTTCCAATCTCTTCAACCTTCTTGTGGCGGTAGAGTAAACAACCAGAGAGTTCAGCTTGAAATTTATGAAACATTTCCCTTGTGTATGTATTTGTAGTTTCCTTCTCAATAGTCGTAGAGAACCTCAAGAGTCAATTTTTATAGTTAGTATCATAATCTTCATCATTCTCTTCTTCCCACCTTTTAAGCACGACTCTCTCGTATTGCCTTACGAACTTGAACAATGCCATATTCTTTGTCAAATAGTGATCAAAATATGCATTAATGTTTTCACTGCGTTGTATTGTATACATAGATGCACAAAATATATCTCGTGCACAAACAGAAGCCCATTTCACTCGTTTTTCAAATAATGTTAGTAACCATTTGTTGTTCTTTAAATTATGCGTTATAAGCATTTCTTCCCAATTAGACTCAAACTCTTTAACAGTCTCGTTCCCGTACACGCAATTGCTAAAGTCGCTGGCAAAACCACTATTTGAATTGTAGATATGAGGTAAAAAATTTATTGCGTTTCGGCTAATATGCCATAGGCAAAACCGATGACGAGTATTTGGTAAAACTTTAGAAATATCACCTTCAATTGCCGAGTCCTGGTCGGTAAGGATCACTTTTGGTTCTTTCTAGTTTACAGCCCCAATCGATGTACTGAGTACCCATGCAAAAGACTCTTCCGTTTCAGAATACAATAATGAGCCACCCAACAAAACCTTTTGAGAGTAATGTTTACGCCTACAATTGGAGCAAATGGAAGACCATACCTATTTGTTCCATATGTGGGATCAAAGCAAATGACGTCCCCAAAATAATGGTAGTCCATTCTTGATTTAGCATCGGCCCAAAAAAAGTTAGTCATTTGACCCATAGAATCGACTTGAATGGCATAAATAATCCAATAATGCTTCTACATCTCCATTCTTAAGCTCTTTCTGTCTCTTTGTGCTCAAAAAATTTCTAACGTCTCTCTAATAAGTGAATCCAATATTGCGACACCCCCCCGACTCAAATGCAAATTAGTTCACCATCAAATTTGTTTTAATTCCCGACAACTACATATTTGTCAATACTTACCCTTGCGCTTCAGTTATGTTTATGTGAGATCAAAGTTTATATCATTTACTTGGAGTCGCAAGCTTATGATTATGTTCTTCAATAACCTGAGATACTACCCATTTTTCTTATCTTTTCTTTTTTATTGTCATTAATGCCTTACACCCCGTTCTTGCATCTGACTGAATTCTTTATAATTCTTCAACCGGTTTGACTCTAGCGTCGCGCATACCCTAAAGCGAACATAAATATATTCAACCTATTGTTTCATTTGTTATTTGGGACTTAGCGACAGTGAATTTTTAAACACTAAATGCAAAATACCTTGCATAAATGCTGTAAAAGTTGTAAGCTTCTTCTTGTGAACCAAATTCCATACCGACATATGGACAAAGCCTTTGTATTTCATCTTCATCTACTTCTTCATTATCATTTTATGCTTCTTTAGCCATTTTAGGTATATTATCCTCACCAAAACTATTATCCTTGTCAAAGTTGTAAGATTCTCTAAATAAGGATTTTGATTCCAGTTGATTGTCAGAGTTGAAATTTTACAATGGAGTAAAGCTAATGTTAGACAACATTACGAATTAATAAACATACTAATGTTAGTTCTGTAAATTTTACACCAGAAGAAAATTAATTAAGAAGAGAGATATACCTTAATAGCTAGGTACAGAGAGATGGAGGAGTTGAAGAATCTACTGGATAGCGAAATATTAGTGTAATAGCATAATTTAGGGAATAAAACTTAGCATTTGTGCCAGATGTGTTTAGAATGATTAAGAACAGTGAATAATAACTAACAAGACAATTTAGCATGAATTTTTTTTGAATAAGTAAAAAACTACGACATCTCTTGAGGATTTTAAGAAAAATGGGATGATATTATTGAGATTGTTGGCTTATTACAATAAGTGTTCTGATTGCGGGGAACGTTAGAGTGAGGATTCCTCCGTCCCTCATCTAGAATTCTCTGGTCTTATTTATAAGTCTTATAATATGACCGTTTGATGATCATATAAGATTATTGATGATAGACGTTGCAAAATATATGTTAGATATTCTTTAACCAAATTGTGTAACGGGCGGATCCAGCTTGTCTTGTAACGACTTCATTGATAATGCTGTGTCTGTTGACTCGAACTACTAATGTAAAGGTTAAATAGTGATGAATGAATACCGAATCTGTCTTTAGTAGTGCTCCATGTATATTGATGAGTTCGAGGATGGAGTATGAGTCCGAAATCCGAAATAAGCTTTTTGCAAGACGACTCTCAACCAAGAGCACGAGAAGTATCATGGGCGAGTGTTGTTGGCTGAGAAACTTGTGATATTCCTTATGTTGTTATCTTGATTATGATCATGCTACAAATGTATTACATGCAATGTTGATGAGGTCGAAAGTTTGTATGTAGTTCAAAGATGAAGCATGAGTCTGAGATACAGAATAAGCCACTACAACCGCCCCCTCTCAGCCAATAGTACGAGAAACTTTGCGGGTGAGTGATGTTGGTTGAAAAGTATCATTAATGCTGTAGTTAATATCTGGGAATCATTTCCAATGTATATTCATGAGTATCGATTTGTTGTTTTTAGGTTTCCGTGAACTAATGGTTCTAGTCAATGTTGTTTGTATGGGAAATTCTTATAATGTTGAGAATTTGAAGAGTCAGCTTTTAATGCTGATCACAATATAGAAGGCATTATGTGGTGAGTGTAATGAACCAAGTCTTCTTCTCTGATTTTCTTCTCCTCTATTCTTGTTTTTGTATTTGAAAACTTTTAACTGTTAAGAGTATGGTGACTACAAGGAATCAGGCTCGAAAGTCTGGGATTTGTAGGAAGATAAAAGAATTGCACATCAGGTATTTTGGATCCCAACCTTTGTAACTGCCAATGCCAATTCCTGTGTCTCCCACCTATCATCGTATGTTATATGAGGAAGTGATGGAGGTGAGGGATGACCATTATCAGATGGTGCGCTTCAACTATCTGTTGATATCTGTGGCAGAGCGCCAAAATGGGATTCGATTGCTGGTGGAGGAGGCTGTTACAACTGAGGATGAAGCAACATGCATTTGTCCGAGGAAGTCTCGTCGGTACCCTGCCAATGAGTGGGTCTTGTTAAAGAAATAAAACCTTTCATCTATCTCTAGCATGCGAGGAGGTGGGGGTTATGGTGGAAGAGGTGGTAATGTTGGAGGTTTTTCTTCCAGGGACCATAAATATTAGTCCTTAAGAAGATCTTTTATTGTAATTTCCAATTCTATTATTTCTTGTTCCTTGCAGCATGGGGGCAAAGTTTGAAATTGCTTGAGTTTTACATCTTCTTCCTCGTTCACTGCTGAGAGGCATTTCGAACTGTAACTTTGTAAAGTAATCTGGTGGATATGTTTGGAACATTTTGTTATTTGTAAAGTATTTTGTAAGAGAAAATTTTGAACTAATAAAATGTCTTCGTTCTGGTATCTTGATTCTTTGTATCGAACTTGTTTGTGCAGTTTTTTCTATTATAAAATAGGAGTCTGTAAATAGGTGTTTGTTTATTATGGAGTATGATGGGGAAAATTGAGTTGTAAGGATTTATGTGTATATGGTGGTAAATGGTAGTGATAGGTGAGATTTGAAAAATTATAGGAGTTCGAAAATGTGATGATAGGAAGTCGATAATTTATGCAAGATGACTAGGTTGTTAAAAAGGTATATGGTTTTTCTACGATCTGTGTCTTCAAACTAGATGAAAAATATCTCAAACTGTGGAAAAAATTGATAAGGGTCTGTGGATGCCACCGCTGGGCTTACTTGACTTTGTATGTTGCCATCTGCATATCTGTTCGTATAAATTTGAGGAGATAATGCATAATATAGATAGAATGGCTGTTAAAATATTCTGGATCTTCTGTTAATATTATGTATCTCAAACAATTGTCTTAAAGAATTTATCCTTTCGCAAAATCTATGGGGTGATATGGATTTGCATAGATCTTTATGGTGTTTATATAAAGTATGAATTCTTGGCTTCTATGTCTTGTATCTTCTGCAGGGCTAATTCGTTGTGGGTAGTGCAAGCAATCATGGTGAGGACGCACTTGCATCGTGTTCGTCATGCAATAGACGGTTGGTTTCAGATCAAGGTTGTTGAACTCCGTAAACGATATTTTTGTTGTTTGCCTTATGATGTTGTACTACCGGAATGGCCATTAAATTTGATTAGCCTGGATGTTGAAGGTAGACGTGCAGAGTATGACTGCTTTTTCTGGTATGATATGTTTCGTAAGTCGCTACTGGATGCCATTGTGTGAGAGATGACTATTTGACGGCTCGCATATGACAAAATTGTTTAAGAGGATGCAAGGGCAGTAAGAGGAGAAATAATTATCTGGTGTGAGGTAAACCATCCAGGTTGCTTTAGATGTAATTACAGAATTCTGTAAGATCGAACTGTAAAAGTTTATAATAAATAAGTAATCTGTTAGCAGTAAATTGTTTGTGTGATCTATTTTATGGAGAACGAGGCATGATTGTTGTTTCGCTCTGAAATGAATAAGAATAAAGCATTCTATTTTACTGTCTGTGTGTAGTTATTGTGGATGACAGCTGTATGATTTTAACAACTGTATAGATATCTTCAAATTTTGAATATTGAATTATTTTAGGAATGTTGTACAATATTGATACATTATAAAAGTAAGGAGATTGGTCGTTTGTATTGTATTGGGGAAGAGGTACACATTTTTTAATGGCAAACAATAGAGAAAGATGTGATAACAGTAGACGTTATCGTAGAAGTCATGATAATATTGTTACTCGAAAAGATGTGTCTGTAATGACAGTAGGGATGGCTGACGCGTGTCAGAAGGAGTCGTCATTTTAAAAACTGAAAGAGAGTATAAAAACTCCTATCTCTCTCCCTCATAAATTATCAATAGTTGTAGAAAGAGAAAAAAGTTATGCAAATCCTATTTCCAAAAAGAGAGAAAGGTTCATTGGGTGAAATAAAACCTGTGAAAAAATGACATTAATAGTCAGTCACGGTAAGATGTTCGGGTAAAGTAGATGACTGTTGTTCTTCAAGTACAGGTTGGTGATATATGTCTCTTTTGATGTGCTTTGTGTTAGGAATTTGTATGATAGTGTATGTGTATCCTTTTAGATTGAGGGATACCGAAGTTTGATAATGCAGAGGTTTTAAGATCTTTGAGTAATTGATGAGAGAGTTATATAGTATATATACTTTGGTACATGAATAGACTGTAGATAGAGAAAATGCTTGTTTAGAGAAGAAGATGGGAACTTAAAATGATTTTTTTTGTTTTTGGGAAATTGTAAAGCATGTAGACTGGGTAAAAATATGAGTGGGGCTGTTTTTACTATGTGTAGGGTAGAATATGTAAAGTATAAATAATGATAAAATGTTTTGTGTATCTGTATGTCCAGGTTGCGTTCCAAACCTAGTATTTCCATGAGTAAATTTGTAGTGTCTTCATGTTCGGAAGAAACATCCTCGTCGGGGAGGGAGGACGAGTGTAGTATCGAGGGAGAAACTGTAAGTAGTATAGAGATGACTGTAGAAGTTGGGGAAGCCAGTAATATAGAGAAGGGGATCGATAAAGGGGATACATAAAAGAAAGATAAATTATTTGTCATATGCCCGAAGGGAGTAGACGTAGGAAAGGAATTTTTCAAATACAAAAGAAATTACGAGGAGAATGGGGAAGTTATCTGTTGGACCAAGGTTGCTGGTTTAGGGCCTATGTCCCAGGAAAAGAGGAGGAGGTGTATACTACCAAGTCCCTTCCTTGGAGATGTGGAAAAATGAGAGGGGGATTAATAAGGATGTGAATCTTTCATACTGTAATGGTCTCGGGCTATCAGGCCCGAGTGATGGGTTTTTATGTTATTTGAATCAGGTCATGTATGGCCTAAAGATTCCTCTGAACTTCTTTCAAAAAGGGGTCATGAATATATTACAGTGTTGCCCTGCCTAATTGAATGGGAATGTATATGAGATGATAAGGGTATGTGAGGCACTGAATGAAAAATGGAGAAAGGAAGGGACTACCAAGCAGTTCGAAGCTAATGATGTGTTAAAATTCTATAAATGGAAATATGTCAAAGGTCGAAGTAGTAGTTACCTGCATAGTGATTTATCGAGGCCAATTTTTTTGATTTTGAATCTGTGGGTAAACCATGAAACGATCACCTTGTATGGGTAAAGGGTAACTATATGCAGGTTCTAGATGAACCAATGCTCGTTCTGAACCATAAATATTATAACCCGAGTAAGTAACGTTGATCAATCTTCGACTAACCAATATCCTGTCTTCGAGCTATTAATTAATGTTATGATCCTTTTTTTTTGTCAGAACTCAATCCTTCATCGGTGTCTAATACTACCAGCTTGTTCGACTGCGTTGCTCGAGATTAGGACGAGTTAAAGCAGGTACTTGGTGAGTTCGGTATTCGTAGGGATAAAAGGGTAGATTTTGTAGTACCTAAAGTTCAGCGAGCTCACGAGAAACAATCCATGGTTAAAGAGAAAGCTCCCCTGACTGTGGATGATATTCTTAGTATTCCGCATCCTGCACCTGAAAATATAAAATAGCCTATGCGGAGGTCGTGGAAAACAACTCTACAGAGTATACCTGCGACTGGGGCGGTGATCCCAGAATAAAAGATCACAAAAGCTATCTCTAAGGATGTGGAGGAGAGGCCAGAAGTGAGTGCGGTTACTCATGCAAAGGTTGAAAAGATTTTGTTGAAGAGGAAACAACATGAGGACGAGGGTAGCTCTCATACTAATCCTCATGCGGCAGCTAAGATGAGAGAGTTGAAGCAGAAATAGTGCTTGATAGTTGGGACTGATTCGAAGCAGTTTGATGAAGAGTATCAGGAATACACTTTCGCGGTATGTGTTTAAAATCTTTAACTATTTTGTATTTGAACTAAGGGTTGTTGTTATGAACTTGTGTTGTATTTTGTTATTGTATTTGGCAGCTCTCTGTGCTGATGAAGGGGGCAACGAAGTTTCTTGATAAGAGAAGCCACGAGTTTGGGGATCTTAGTCTAAAGATTGATGCCTAATCGGCCCGTATGAAGGAGCTTAAAGTTAAGCTTGAGCTAGAGAAAGACAAGAGAGCTGAAGATGCTAAAGCGACTGCTGAGTTCGTAGAAAAATATAGAGTTTTGGCGGAGCATGATGACGTTATATCAGTCAAGGTACTAAAAGTGGAAAAAGATTACTTTGACCCATCTTACAATAATTTTGGATTGACTAAAGCTGACGTGGAGCTAGGCCGAACTGGCAAATATGATGAAATAGTACTTTCTTCAAAGGTGGCAAACGAAGTGATGGCTGATGTTGTTATTTCTCCTGAGAAAATGTTAGACCTTCCACCATAAAGTATCGAGCCAGTTCGATCGGCTAGGAAATCATTGGATCCTCTATCTGAACATACTGATCCTGTCCATCCTGGTGGAAAAATATTGGAGACTCCTTCTTAGGTAAAATTCATCAAGAATCTCTCAACGTTCTGTGGTATTCTATTTTTGACTTTATACAGTTCGCTTGATTTGGATGTGATTGTACATGTATTATTTTAAACTGCTTAAGTTTTATTGATATTTTGAAATTTGCTCTTCTGGAATATCTGTATGATAACAAGATATTTGTATTATATGTAGAAGATAAAGCGATTGAGAAAAACTAATTCAAAACTGGAGAGAACATTGAGTAGAGCGAGAGATTCCATGGCTTGAGTAGAGCCAGGTACTTAATAAAATTAAATATAAGAGAAGGCAATTTAAATTCAATTCTGAAAAAACATTTAAGGAGATATATGACCTCCAGTATAGATATGCTAAGATAAAAATAGAAAGAGATGAGGTGTTAACAAATGAAGATAAATAGGGGGTACTAGTTCGATAACCAAAAGAGTTGACCTATTTTTAATGACCTGAGTGATAGAACTAGGTGTCAAAGTATATTGATAGCTCTGACATTGTATTTCGAGGTCGAAGTAGATAGTGAACGGGGTTTAAAAGAAGCTTATGTAGAAATTTTGAAGGAAAGAGGTGCAGTACCTGACCCAGCTCGAGTTATATTTTTAGCTCAAGAAGCACGTAATCGTCATAGTGTAGAGGAGAGAAAATGTTCAGCTCGAGCTGGTGTATCTGTTATAGAGGGCAATATAGTACTTTTATCTGATGTGTTTGGCTTTATATAGGATCGTAAGGCCATGAGAATTGTATTTTTCAGGATAGAAAAGAGCAAATAAAGGTTCAACAGCAATTAGAGGGTAAGTTAAAGGAGTTGCAAGATGCAATATCACAACATGTTGAGCAAAAAATATCTTTAGCGACCAAAAGAGTTGACCTATTTTTAATGACCCGAGTGATAGAACTAGGTGTCAAAGTATATTGATAGCTCTGACATTGTATTTCGAGGTCGAAGTAGATAGTAAACGGGGTTTAAAAGAAGCTTTTGTAGAACTTTTGAAGGAAAGAAGTGTAGTACCTGACCCAGCTCGAGTTATATTTTTAGCTCAAGAAGCACGTAATCGTCATAATGTAGAGGTGAGAAAATGTTCAGCTCGAGCTGGTGTATCTGTTATAGAGGGCAATATAGTACCTTTATATGATGTGTTTGGCTTTATATAGGATCGTAGGGCCATGAGAATTGTATTTTTCAGGATAAGAAAAGAGTAAATAAAGGTTCAACAGCAATTAGAGGGTGAGTTAAAGGAGTTGCAAGATGCAATATCACAACATGTTGAGCAAAAAATATCTTTAGCGACGCGATTGTCAAAAGATGTAACTGTTCGCTTAAAGGTAGAAGCCGATGTGAGGGCGTTGGGTGTATTGCAAAAAGATACGCGCAGGCGACTGCACAAAGCGCATATACAATTGAATGAGCATCTGAATCCGTCGCGAGCAAAAGTCGTAGCTCGAACATATCATGAGTATCATATAGAAAGTGTTATTGATTTTTATGGGGGAGAACTGGCGAGGGTAGAAAACGAATTTAGGAAGTTCGTAACGGATTATGGGAAGGATATTTATGTTGAAAATGCCAATGCTGAAAATATGTGGTTTACCAAAGATGAATGTGAATTTGTTGATGAAAAACCCATTCCTAGGTCAAGGGAACTATTGTCAGAAGTGAATGAGGAGGAGGAAGAGGTCGAGAATCTGATACCCTGATCACGGCGTAAATAACGTCAGCAGGAGGTGGTAACCTTTATAGCTCCTAAAGATATTCAAGTAATGAATAGAAAGAGTCTAAGAGATAAAGGACAGTCCTCCCATATCTCGATGAAGTGAAGATAGGTTATCCCAGTTTTTATTGGTTATTCATGTGTTAGAACTTTGTATACTGTTTTTGTTTGATGATAAATGAAATCTATTCTCTATGATGATGAATAGAACGATGTATCGATACTACTCAGATACCATGTTCTTGATTAAACTTGTTAACTGTAATATACAATCTGTTTGTATAAGCAAATTATTATAAATATAAACTGTTATGATAGGTAAAAATGGTAGCTATTTAGAGTCAATGTGACGTGTTACGCGTCCGAAACGAATAATTAAATGTTGAACTAAGTTTGTGTTAGGGGGCACTACAGAGTGCTATTGAATTAGAAGAAAAGAGGAAGGTGGAGATTTTAAAAGAACAAAGTACAGTAATCTACGTGACTGAAAAATAGCAAGAGAAAGAGGCTGAACTTGCCATTGAACTGAGAAAGATAGAAGGACTAAAAGAAGGGATAAGGAAAAAGGGTGTTGAAGTTGTAAGTACCTCTGAACAATCTATCCAACAAGGGGCTAAATTGATACCCGCTCGAACTCAAGTTACAGAACTATTGGCAGTGCTAGAGGAGGAAGGAAATAATGTGAAAGACTTGCAATTTCAAGTAAATATGCTTAAGGCGAAGATAGCTGATATGCGAGCTCGTGCTCGCAATTATTAAGCATTATGGTTAGTTGCTAATGTGATGATAAAAAAGATGGAAGAGGCCCTCAATCAGCAGAATAAAGACATAAACAAGGCTTGGAGCAAGGTATATACGTTAGAGCATGCCATTCAATCACGGTAGTTGGATATTTTAGAGTATAAAGCCGAGAACACAAAATTGTATGATGCAAATACCAAGTTGGAGACGGATTTGTTTAAGGCTGCAATAAGTCTTGACGATAGTACGATGAATAGAAATTATCGTGAGGCTGAAGTGGAGGGGGAAATGTCTATGATTTGTCATATGGATAAGTTCATAACAGTGTTAAAAGCTCAGAATGCTGTCACACTAAAGGAAAAATGGGAAGTTGAGAAATGCTGTGAAAGTTTAGAAGCTATGCTGAAGGAAGCTCAAGGTAAACTTGGTGAGTTTATTCTTTCAAAAAGGGTAAAATTTGAGGTAGGTGATGTATACGAAAGAGATATGACAACAGTTATTTCGTTCTTTGTAGTAGAGTTTAACAGATTGGAAGCTGAAAGTAGAACTGTATTTGATAGTTTAGTTGCCAAAGGTGTGCAATGTGAAATGAGGTCGGTTCGCTCGGAGTACCTAAATCCCATGGTGGTGAGAATTGGAGTTCTGAAAGAAAGTATGATTAGGGAAGGAAAATAAATTGTTATTGGGAGAATGCCAGAGTTTATGCGTGCTCGCTTGAATCGATATGGAGAGAGTTTGAGGGGTGATGATGTAAATGATAGTTCGAGCGATAGTGACTGATGATGTGAAAGATAGTAAAAGTATAATAGATATAGAACTATTTAAAATGTAGCGTTAATGATCTGCATGTATATATACTGACCTTTGTATGAACCAATTGTATTGTTGTCGTCTTACTTGGCGTTTAGTCATATAATAAGAGAGTGGTTTGGCCGAAGTAGCAAATAATCTGTAATGTATAGATGATCAGTTTGGCTGAAGTAACAAACGATCTGTAATATATGGAGGATCGGTTTGGCTGAAGCAACAAATAATCTGCAATGTATAGAGGATCAGTTTGGCTGAAGCAGCAAATGATCTATAATGTATAGAAGATCAGTTTAGCTGAAGCAACAAACAATCTATAATGTATAGAGGATCAGTTTGGCTGAAGTAACCAATGATCTATAATCTGTATATAGAAGTACTTGTTTGATATATTAGAAAAGTACTATAATGTATGGTAATCATACACAAGTATTTCATTGTTGTAAGATTAACGTACAAAGGATGTTAGATAGAGTACTATATAAAATAGTAGAAAGTATTCAGATGTTGGGGATCAAACATAAGTATTTAATTGATGTAAGATCGACATACATGATGATAGATTTATTTAGAAAAGTATACTGTGATAGAGTATTATCTTTGATATAGCTTCAATCTCCTCGTGTTTTAAGGATTAGGCACTCGTTCCCCATGTTTAGTGGCAAGATCGTAAGAATCAAAGCCATTTTTTCCAACAATGATAAAAGACCTTTCCAATTTTCGGCCAGTTTCCCAGTATTGACTTCTTTTCTATGCTTGGGAACTTCTCGATGGATGAGATCTTTGATTTTGAACTCTCTATGATGAACTCGTTTGTTATAAGAGCGGGCTAAGGCTTGGTGGAATCTTCCCAAATTCATGATTACTCTATCTCTGGTCTCCTCGATCCAATTAATGTTACATGCCAACTGGAATTTATTTTCTTCATCTGTCGTGGTATAGTCGCGTAATGGGTGATGATATTGAGTGGTGATGATTGCTTTTGTACCATATGCTAGGAGGAACAACGTCTATCCAGTTGATATTCGAAGAGTTGTACGATATGCCCATAAAACTTTCAGTAATTCTTGGACCGAATTACCCTTCTTCTCTGTCAAGTACTTTTTGATTCCATTCATAATAATGCGATTAGTGATTTTTGCCTGACCGTTTCCTTGTGGGTAATATGGATTGGAAGGAGAGTGGACGATGTTGTGCTGATTGATGAACTCAACGAATCTGGAGCCAACAAATTGAGGCCCATTATCGAATCTGATGAGATGGGGGCAGCCAAACCAAATGATGATAGTTTCCCATATAAATTTTGATGACTTCATCAGCTCGTGTGTAGCACAGAGGGGTTGCTTCCACCTATTTAGTGAAGTAATCTATTACTACTAGGAGATGCTTCCTTTTGCCTAGTACAGTGGAGAATTCTCCTATGAGGTCAAGGGCCAATCTTCTGAATGGTTAAACAACGTTGCTGGAATGGAGTTCCAAGGCTGGGGCTCAAATTTAAGGCCATGTCATTGGAAAACATCACACTTGCTTGCAAGTTCAATGGCTTGAGCTTTCATTTTAAGCCAAAAGACTCATTGGGGAACATGATTGGCTAAAGATCGTCCTGTTGCATGGGAACCACAAGTACCTTCGAGGAATTCGTGTAGAAAGTTTTGAGCTTCTTTGTTTGATAAGCACTCGGGATACGGTCCTGTGACTGAAATTTTGTAAAGGAGACCATTGTCTACGATGTATTTTTTAGTATTATCAAGTATGTGTCGTCTTTTAGTAGGATCTTTAGGGAGTTTGCTGTCAAACTTGTTATGAGGTTCGATATATGTGAGAAAATGTCGTCTCTAATCGTTTTTGTCCTCTTCAACGCCCCCAGTATTAAGAGAATTTGAGCTTATGATGTTAATGTTGGGGGTGGATATCACTTCGATCTTTAGATATCGGGCCTCTATGTCCAGTACTCCTGCTAGATAGGCAAGGGAATCCGCATGCCTATTTTTTCCATGTAAGAAATGTTCAATGGTAAGCCTCTTGAATCTGCGCATTCTGTCGGCTACTGCTGGGGTGTAATAAATCATTATTCTGTTCTTCTGAAACTTCTCTGTATAATGGTTCACAATGAGTAAAGAGTCCATATACACAGATAACTCAGAAACTCCAATCTCAATAGCCATATCTAGACCATGAATTAATGCTTCATATTCAGCCTCATTGTTGGTAGCTTCAAAATTGGGTCTAATTGCTTTCTCGATCTTGTTATTGGAAGGTGTGATAAGTACGATTCTGGTGCCTGATCCCACAGGTTTGGCAGACCCATCAGTTAAAAGATACCATCCCTTTTGAGTTATCCAGTCTGACTTTTCTTTGAATTGTTCTTCATTAGTATCCATACTGTCTTCTTCCTAGTCAGGATCTTCTACTGGGAAGTCTGCGAGAAAATCTGCTACTACTTGACCTTTTTCAGAATGACATGGTTCAAAACAGATGTCATGTTCGTCAAGAATTAACGACCATTGTTGTACTTGTCGAGATTTCTCTCGCCTGGATAAGATTTCTCGTAAAGGATAATTTGTCATTACCCGAACTGAGTGGGGTTGAAAATATTGTTTCAACTTCTGCAACGTGTATACGAGAGCTAAGAGCAGTTTCTCGATTTTGGTATACCGGGATTCTACTGGAGTGAGAGTTTTACTGATGAAGTAGACAGCTTTTTCCATCTAATCATCAAGTCAAATTAGAACATAACTTAATGATTCGTCGGTAACTGCCAAATAGATGGCGAGTTCTTCTCCTTCTATAGGTGTACTCATAATTGGCAGTTTACCCAAATAACGTTTGAGTTCTTGAAATGCTGCTTCATATTCTGTTGTCCACTCGATCTCAGGATCTATCTTAGATTTCTTTTTCGCTGTTCCTTCACATAATAGGTCGAATAACCATCGACATAGATCTGAAGACTTCGAGACAAAATGATTTATTACAGCAATCTTGCCTGCTGACTTCTGTACGTCTTTCTTTATTTCTGGAGAAGGCATAGACAACAATGCGCGAATACGATCTGGATCAGCTTCTATGCCTCGCTTACTAATTAAATGTCCCAAGAATTTGCTTGACTGAACCCCGAACTGGCACTTGTCAGGATTGAGTCTCATCTTGTAGAAACGGAGAATTTTGAAATTGTGTGTAAATCTGCGATATGGTTCTCCTTTTTAAGACTTTTACACAATATTTCATCAATATAAACTTCCATCATTTTTTTGAGGTGATCCTTGAACATCTGTGTCATCAATCTTTGATAAGTAGCTTCAACATTCTTGAGATCGAAAGGCATAACCTTATAGCTGTATAAGCTATGCTCTATAATGAAAGTTGTTTTCTCTTGATCGTCGGGTAGCAAAGGTATCTTATTGTACCCTGATGCTGTATCCATCATGGATAAGAGTTCATGTCCCATAGTTAAATTGAGCAGATGGTTTATGATAGGAAGTGGAAAACTATCCTTTGGAGTATGCTTGCTGAGGTTCGTAAAATCCACGCACACACTGATCTTGTCATTCTTCTTTGGTACTGCTGCAATGTTTGTGATCCATTCTGGATAATTGGTTTTTCGTATAAAACCCACTTCAATGAGTTTATCGATCTCTTTGCTGATCTCTTCTCGGAGTCTTGGTACTAAAGTTCTCTGCTTTTGTTTAACGACTTCAGCTTTTCCTTTCAAATTCAGCTTATGACAGGCCAAATTGGGATCAATGCCTGATATTTCATGAAAAATCCAAGAAAAAGCATTACTATTATCTTTCAAGAACTGAATAAGAGCGTCTCGTTCTGCTGTGGGTAAAAGAGTGCCAATGTATATTCCTCACTTGTCCCCACTAATTCCGACATATTCTTTGATTTTTACACTTGGCAACTGGCTTTCTGTAGAGTTTACTGTAAAGTTTTCTGTAACGTTCTCTATTATTTTATGTAATTGCTATGCGAGCTGTTACTTTGATGGTTCTGGTATGATGGCAACAAAATTTCCACATGCTTGAGCTAGCTTTTGACTTCCTTTGATTTTGTAAATGTCGTCATTACATTCAAATCGCAATTCTAAATGATAGGTCGATGGAATAGCTCGCGTATTGTGTAACCAGCAACATCCCATTATACCTAAATAATGAGATTTTACATTGATAACATAAAATAAAATGTCAACTGTTGCTGGTCCTACCGTAATAGGAAGTATAATATTTCCTACACGTTCTTCTCAAGAGCCGTTGAATCTGCAAATATTAATGTCACTGGGTTGTACCTTGTCAGCCAATCCCATCTGATCAATCGTGATTTGAAAAAGTAGTTTAATACTAGTGCCAGTATCTATCATCATTGTGTGTAGTACAACATTTTTCTTTTTTAACATGATCACCAAAGCGGCATGGTGAGGAAAGTTGACATGACGAACATCACACTCATCGAAAGAAATACCTGTATGTTGGGAGCTGGATACGGGAAGTAAACGAGCTTCTTTGGATAGGTCATGACATTGGCCAACACGACGTCTTTTGCTTCTGTTTGATTGATTGATAGTCTGAGTCTCTATGAAGTGACTGAGCTGGATATAGTACAAATACTTCTCCCCTTCTAGTTCTTCGACCCGCACGGCTTATGTTGGAAGTCTGTAACGCCCATTCTTGTAATTCTCCACGTCCAGAATGTATTCATGTATTCGTATATCCGCAAAAATATATTTCAACAGTCGTTGAAAGGTAAAACAGTGTTCCGTCTCATGATGTTGGACTTTGTGGTGAATGCAATAGGATTTGTTCTCAGCGGGTTGGAGATATTGTGTATTGTGAAAAACTTCTCCTTTTGAAGTATAGGATAAATGTTGGCTATGGTTACAATCATCTTGGGAAGACAGGGTTTTGGCAAGTTACTACCCTTTCGAGGTCGTTCATCATTAGATTTTGTTCGCTTCCTGTCTCCTCCTTGATCAGCAGCACGGTTAAAATCTTGGCCAGTGGATTGATCATTAGCTGTCAATATTAATTTATGAGCTTTTTGTCTATCGGACACCATTCTTTCGAGATTGATATATCCGTTAACTTTTTCGATCATGTCCTCCACAATTGTAGGTTTATTTAGGACGAGTACTCCTTCGCCCTTCCATCGACGAGTAAAGCATTGGTGAAAGCCGAAATAGTAATCTTTTTATCGAGCCAGTCTACTTTTTGAGCTAACTCTAAGAACTTCTTAGTGAACGTCTCGAACTTCTCTCCTGGCATTTGCTTAAGGCTGAAAAGAGAATACAGATTCTCCTCTTTGTCTCTATTGTGTGAGTAATTCTTGATGAAGAGCTCGTGCAATTACTTGACAGTTGTAATGGACCCTACAAGTAGCGTGTGGAACCATCGCAGGGGTTCGTCTGATAAACTGGTGGGAAAGAGCCGGCATAAAATGTGATTAGATGTTGAATGTAAGCCTAAAGCATCCTGGAACTCTTGAACGTGTTCTACTGGATCAGTCCCTTTGTATTTTTGAATCTTTAGAGTATGGAATCCGGTTGAGACTTCGCCATCCAGTAGCTCCTGTGCGATCGGGATCTTCTGTAATCTGTTGTGGATTCCTTTGGTAATCTGAGTCTGAGCTTCGAGATGTTCTTTGATTCTCTTTTTAACATGTTCCTGAGTCACATATTATCGAGATATTATGGCTGGGCATGCGACACATCCTTCTCTAGGATTGTAGTTGCCACTCTTCTCACTTAAATGATCTTTTGCTGGAACTTGAACTCTTCGAGGTGGATGCTCAGTTTGTCTGACTCCTGCAAGGCTGCCATCTACTTCTTGGTGGACTTCTTAGATCGGGATAGGCTCCATTTCTCGATGATAATGGTTGGATCGAAGTGCACCTCCTAAGTTATTACTTTTTGGTGAAGGTCCAATTCCATCATGAACGAAAATTCCTGAGCCTTATGGTGTTACGCCTTTGTTCTTATGGGTGCGATCTTCTAACCCTGCAGAACCTTTAACGCATTGCTAGTTGTTGCTCAAGAGTAGCACGCCTTTCTATTTCGAAATTTAAATTTGCCCTCAGCTCTGCTAGGGCGTTATTTTCATCTACTGAAGTAACCGGCTTGATCTGATCTTGAAGTGCCATCCTAAAAAATAATAATAAGTGGTTTCTAAGACGATGAGTTTGAGAACTTCGGTTCTCACAGACGGTGCCAAATGTAATAGCCTAATTCTGGGAATCAGACTTAACCTTTACACGAGATGTATTTAGAACGCTTAAGAACATTGAATAATAACTAACAAGACAATTTAGTGTGGGAAACCTTTGAATAGGTAAAAAATCATGACCTCTCTTGAGGATTTTGAGAAAGAGGGGTTAATATTATTGAGATTGCTAGTTTATTTCAATGAGTGTTCTGAGTGCGGGGAATGTTAGAATGAGGATTCCTCCGTCCCTTATATAGAATTCTCTGGTTATATTTATAGGTCTTATAATATAACCGTTTGATGACCATTTAAGATTCTTGATGATGGACGTTATAAAATATATGTTAGATATTCTTTGACCAGATTGTGTAATGGGTTGATCCTGCTTGTCTTGTAACAGCTTCATTAATGATGTTGTGTTTGTTGACTCAAACTGTTGATGCAGAGGTCGAATAGTAATGACTGAATACCGAATCTGTCTTTAGTAGTATTCCATGTATATTGATGAGTTCAAGGATAAAGTATGAGTCCAAAATGCGAAATAAGTTTATTACAAGATGGTTCTTAACCAAGAGCACGAGAAGTATCATAGCCGAGTGGTGTTGGTTGAGAAACTTGTGATATTCCTTATGTTGCTATCTTGATTCTGATCGTGCTACAAATCTACTACGTGCTCTGTTGATGAGATCGAAAGTTTGTATGTAGTTCGAAGATGAAGCATGAGTTCGAGATGTGGAATAAGCCACTACAATTAGGTAGTGGTTTTCAATAGATCACGTGAGAGATTAATTAGGGGATCTCATTAATTAGAGATAGGAAGTTGCCCATTTTTACTTACTGCGCACTATTTTACAGGAATTCACGTAGATTGCGACATAAGCCAATTTATGAAGTAGCCTAATATTCTTTCTAGAACTCGGGGCCAACCTTTAGGTTGGCCTCGTAATATCATCACCCATTTATTATTAGTGCAATAGTTGGAACCTATGTCTGTCGGGCAATGTATTAGTGCGATAGTTGGCTCACGAGCTCGTTGCTTTAGAGAAGACATATGATATATTGTATAATTGTTCTATTATGCCTCAGTGGCTTCTGGCACTGCCATCAGACCTTGGCTAATTTGTAACTTTTTTTTGTGTTAATATATGTGCATGTTTGCAAAAAAAATATAAAAAAATGAACTTATTGAGACGATGTTCTCGCCGCTAGGGGGAGTATATATTGTATAACGGCATAATAGTTTACAGTAAATATCATCGTTTCTTATGTAATTCCCTATACAGAAGTGACAGATGAACCCACTCACTTTCATGGATTGCTCTTGAAGTGCCCTGCAGAACCCAATGACGCGACGAATGTGATGAAGTCGCATATACCTTAGTAAATGTGTCAACACAGTTTGAGGTATCCCTGAAGGATTAAAGCCCACACTGATATGGTAAATTAATCAAGCCCGCGTAATGCATGGTGTACCAATTGGCACATAAGTCATACCCCTAAAGTGGATTACAAGCGTACGCATGGAATGGATAACAAGGAAAATTATGACTCCTGGTGCAGTAGTCAACATCACTTCTGAAGCAGCTATGCCTATCAACATGGCAATAGTAGCTACACTATGCGATCCATTATATTCCCAGAAGTGGCATACATACGTGTTGAAATTAGAGCTCTCACTATTATGTTTGTACGGAGAATAAAATGTTGATCATTACATAGTAGTTGTCGACGACAAAACCTTCGCAGGTTCCTTTAGTTTAGGATTTTCCGTACTGGCCATGTGGAATATCCTTGAAGAGTTGACAGCTAGCTTAAAGCAAAGTGTGCGGAGTTCAATTCCGGTGACGTGGTATCACAAGCCTGGTGGATGTGATCAGAGACGGATCAAGGAATGGGTTAGCCCGGGCTGTATCGAAACTGCTATCGAGAAAATGGAAATACATGACATCTTGAGATGATCCGTCATAAACTAGTTTCATGTGATTAAATGTTGCTTATACCATCATAATTCATGTCGGCAGTAGCAATGGTATGCTATGAGGCACAGGACATTGTATGCTAGACCACGCATATGGTACACCAAAATTTACATCGCAGGTCATGCCGTGGGGAATATGAGGTACATAAGCGGGACACAGGCCAGACACGAGTACATTGCAGATGGTTCACACGTGCCAAGTACGCCATCCCATCATCTAAAGTCGAGACCCAGTGGAGGAGGACCCGATCCAGGCTATCAACCCGAGTTGGGGCACCCAAACCAAGCCCATCCAACAAATAAAGTCATGCAGCAGATTTGGGACCAAGTAATCTGAGAAGCTGGACCCAACAAGGCTGACCGAGCGCCTGAGGCACACGACATCAGTGGCAGTGACACATACTACGACAATAGTGATATGTTCTATGGGGACTGCGGGTGGAGCCTAGTGTTTAAGCTATAAATTTTAGATGTGCCATGCTGTGATAAAATATGGCACATGCATCATGATTGCCCAAATGAGATGAAACATGTGACTATAATTACTGAAAAGCTATAAAATCACATTGCACAGAGGCCGTCCACCGTCCACCGTCCACCGTCCACATTCAGAGTGTTTTTAACTAGAGCCTTGGATATAAAGACCAAAACTCATTTGTTGGAATTTATTACCAGTATAAAATTTATTACCCCTAGCTTATGTTGTATGAAAACTCTGTTTCTCAGAGCGTTTCACGTAAAACTCGTACTGGAAATTCGTTTCACAACCATAGAAGAAATTGTTTCCTGCAACGGAAGTACATTTCCCTTTGGAATACATGTTTTAAGAATTTTTGAGCATTTATATTGTAAAATTATGGCTATTTTTACTAGCGTTTTAAAAGATACTGTTAGAAATGCTATACATGCTTCAAATTTTCATTTTCTTCGAAATAAAAGTTTATCTCCGAGTGAAGTATGCTTCCCCAATAAGTTTAAGATTTTTTCTTCTTACGCTTCTTTTGCTTCTTCCATTTCGCTTCTCGTTTCCTGCATAATTAAAAAGTGTTTTCCATTTCAGTTTCCTGTATCATTTCAAGTCACGTGTTGTTTGCAAATTAGTACATATTTTTCCCACTCTACAAAAAAAATAAAAAAATCTTGGAGGAACCAATTATACAATGTCATGATAGATGTGATGACATTTTCACGGAGGTGGAGATCCAAGCTTAATGAAAGATAACATACCATACATGCCGAGTCCTTACATACCAAACATTTTGTAATTCATTTTCTCCAGTAAGAAGAGAGTGCCAGTCCTTTTTTTATTGTGTAAACTTCATGCATTTGCAAGACAGTATCCTCCTTCAGAGTTCCTTATATCCTCCTCTTTCTTTATACAAAAGCCATCTAAATTTAGGGAGAGGAATCCCCTACACACCATTTTCCCTACACACCTCCTACACTCTCTCCTCACCACACACCAATTTGACGTGACATTTTACTAAACTCACTGAACTCGTCACTCACTCACTCCACTCAATTACTCTCTCTCTAAATCTTTCTCACTCCATAATTCAAATTTCACTTTCTCCTATCTCCTGGTTTCCCTCCACTCAATCACTCAGTCTCTCTCTAAACCTCTTTTAATCTAAAATTGAAATTTGCATTGAATTTTTTTTTTTCTCTCTCTCTCTCTCTATGTCTCTATCTAACTGCGGTTAAGGTATGATTCTTTCTTAGTATATGTCATTTGTAGGAAATTTGTGAACGTGATGTAGAAACTGTGGTACAAAGGTAATTTGTGGAGGGGAATTGATTTTGCTTCATTTAACAGGCTAGTGAAGGGTATCCCAAAATCTACCAGCAAACCCAACATCCTAACATCTACTAACAGGTGAGTGGTGTGCAAATTTCTTTAATTTCTTCTCTATAAATTTAAAAAGTTTCACTCACTACATAGTCGACATGTTATTATCCAAATTAAACTATCAAAATTGAATAAGTCGACAATAATTAACGACAAAATTGTTGCAAGCCCATTGCATCGACAAAATTATTGTCGAATAAATATGAAATTGTCAATAATATTGTCGAGAACCCTATAAATCGACACAAAATTATCGATTTAGAGGGTTGTCGATAATATTGCCCAGTGAAACCTATTTATGTTACAGATATGGGTTTTATTGAATGGGTGTGTAATTTATTACATGGGTATTCCGGAAGGGAACATGATGGCTACGAAAATTAAGTAATTCCCCTACTCTCCCCCCGTAATGAAGAGGTTGATAACCTATTTTGGTCCCAAGTAGTATTACGTATGGAAGCATTAGAAGCTGCATAACGAGAAAGGCAAACACACATAGATTTTTAGAAGAGTTGGAAACCTGCCGGGAGTGATCTTCCGAATAATATTATTGAGAATATGTTTGGGATTGGGGACCTATAGAATGTACTTAGTGATGTTGGGTTTGCTAGTGTAGTGTCCATTTTGAACAATCTAATGACATATATGATGTATAAAATCCTATGTAATTAAAGTTGTTGTTATGTAAAGCAACATTTTTTTCATATTTATTTGTGGTTACTTGCTTGTCACTTTTGATTCCATATGTTCATTTGACTGTATGGATGCATAATGGGATTGCATCGAATAATTCCTCCTATTGACAGGATAATAATATGGAAGACTTGGTTGAACCAGAGTGGTCAAAGGTAATCGGAGATGAATCGCCAGCAACGGTTGCCAACGAACGTACGTTGGGTGTGGGTTCCAGAAAACCTGATTGTACCATTGATTCTTTGTTTGTGGATACGTCGTAGGAAGGGAAAACTTTTGATACAGTGGATGACGCAAGTTTCTTTTATGAGCAATATGGAAGGAAGCAAGGGTTTTCCATAAAGAAGCGCAATTCTAAAAAATGACCAAGATCTGAAAAGATAGGACGAGTAATATTTACTTGTGTGAGCAACGGTTTGTCAAGGAAAAATATAACTTCTGATACATGTAAACAAGATGGGAAGAAGCGATCTTCTTATCAATGCGGGTGTAAGGCTACTTTGAACATCAATTGGAGAGAAAAACTTGGTAAATTTGTTATTACCACTTTCTCAGATGTGCATAACCACCAGCTTGTGTCACCTCGCAACCACCACCGTATGAAGATTAATCATCTCTTTCCTAAAGCTGTAAAAAACCTAACTGCGACTTTTGAGTTGCGCAACATCTCAGTAAGCAGGGTGCCTGCTCTATTCTCAGACAAGAGCTTTAATAAACGTGATTGTTATAACCACAAAGCCAAGGTTAATAAGGAACGTCTATCGAGCGGTGATGTGCAGGCTACATTGGATTGGTTCAAGAAAAAACAACTCGAAGATCCTATGTTCTACTTTGACATTCAGCTCGATGATGATGACAGAGCACTTAATTTTTTTTAGATAGATGGCCGATCCCAAATGGCGTATGAGGCTTTTGGGGATGTGGTGACTTTTGACACCATGTATAGAACAAACGTTTATAACATGCTATTTGCTCCATTCGCGGGAATAAACAACTACTACCAAATAATCCAACACGGATGTGCTTTGTTGAGGAATGAGCAAGAGACCACATTTACTTGGTTATTTCATATATTGCTAAAGGCGATGAGCAATAAACACCCGACAGTTATTATCACTGGCCAAGATATTGTAATGGGTGTCGCCATTTCCAAGGTTAGTCTCAGTGTTATTATTAAAGGAATTTGCGATTACATTGTCAAAATCCACAAAGTCGACAATAATATTGACGAAAATCATGAAATCGACTATAATATTGTTAAAAATCATGAAATCGGCAATAATATTATTGAAAATCATAAATCGATAATTATTATTGTCAATAATACTGAAGTCGACAATTTAAATTGTCGCAAACCACGAAGTCGGCAATAATCTTGACCAAAATCATGAAATCAACAATTTAAAATATCAAAAATCATGACCTCGACAATTTAAATTGTCAATAATAATGATGTCGATTTGAATGTTCTCTAATATCTGTGCATTTTCTCACATGTATTTCCAAACACCAAACATCGGCTCTGCTTATGGCACATCATATACAAGTTCCCTGAAAAAATTGAACATGTTTATCGAGATCCATCTACATTCAAAGCTGATATAGATTCAATTATTCACAACACCTATGATCCTGCAGAGTTTGATAAAAGGTGGAATGAGCTTATGAAAAAACATAATCTTGATGACAACAATTGGATGCAAGGGATATTTAATATAAGAGAAAGATGGATACCTTTGTGGAATAGAGGTACTTTCTATGCTGGCATGAGTACGACTAGCCGAAGCAAGTCAACAAACAATTTCTTCAATGGCTGGTTACTTCCTTCAACTGGTCTGTACTATTTTATGATAAAATATACAACAACTCTATTAGACACATTTGAAAGAGATAAGGAAGAGGACTTCAAATCCCAACATAGATATCGGTAAGTCGGACCTCATCAGGCTCTACTAAAACATGCAGCAAAGATTTATACAAGGCAAATTTTCCATAAAGTTGAAGACCAATTCAATCAAACTGTTCGTTTTGTAGCAATAGAAAAGAACATAGACAGCAATGTTCAAGAAATACTTGTAAAGTCACATAGCGGACTGCCTAAAAGTTTTAAGCTGAAGATAGACTTGGCTAGCCTGACAGGCCATTGTGAATGTAAGTTGTTCGAGTATGTAGGTCTGCCATGCCGTCATCTCTTTAAGGTCTTCTCCAAATATGATGTTCTCTAAATTCCAGATGCATTCATTCTGCCAAGGTGGAAGATTGGTGCAAACAAATATTCCCGATCATACGATGAGAGTTTCTTAGATGGAGATAAGTTTAGGAAACCCTTGCTCCATAACCACCTTTCACTTTGCGCAGCAAACCTTTTTGAGAGGGAATCAAAGAATGAAACAAATTTCGAATATGTAATTTCAAGGCTAGATGAGCTGAAGTTATACCTAGATATGTACGATGCATCTCTCTCCCAACTCTCAGGTTCGGATCCTTCAATGTCAACTTCATTCACTGAGACAGTGATGTCTTCAGCTCCTATTTTAGATCCTCTTGTGGCACAAACCAAAGGTCGTGCAAAAGATGATCATAAGAAAGGTGGCCGATGGAAGGGAAAAATGGAGATAGCTGCTGAAAAGAAGAAGAGGACATGCAAAAGGTGCAGAGTCTTTGGCAGCCATGACAAACGAACTTGCCTACAACTGAAATTATTGTTTCAATAAGCAGAAGCTGGTGAGTAGCCTAATATGAGAAATATGTATTTGCCACCAACTTGTACAATAACATATGCTGAATATGGGATTTCTAATTTATTTGCATTTCATACATAGGGGCTGGCACAAGTGATGGAAGATGCGTACAATCAGACGACCATGGTGTAGGGAGTTGTTGAATAACTTTATATACTTGCATGTCCATCTACATCATTGGGACTTCCCTTATTGTTGTACTTAAGTTTACATTTTTAGCGATATTAAGTTCATTAAAGTAAGATGGAGGGAGCATGAGTTGAACACTGCACTGATAGCAATGCACTTAATATTATTATAGTTTTAAATTCCCCAACCCTACTATAAATACCAAATATTTTAGTTGAGGAGGTTCACATTCCTTTCCCTTCTTGTTTCCTCCTTGTTTTGTTTGCTAAGATGGCTAGAACTAGGTCTCAAACTCATGAGGAAGCATTCAGTCGTTGTGTGCGTGACAAGTATAACGAGTTGGTGCAATGATACTTTGGTTTGAAAACTGTCAACGATTCGACCTTGCATCCTTTTGAGGCGTATTATCCGGATTTGAGCGATGAGGAGGCAAAGGTGTGTAGGGAAGATTATCTCTACCATTGTCAGCTGTAGTCCATGATCGTGACTCTGCGGGAGCGTGTGATTAGTCTCATCAACCGGCCAAGAAGATGGTGAGGGAAGAAGATACGCTTGCGGCGAGGAACTACGTGTAATGTTTACGCTGGTGGCCATTTCAGTTGTAACTAGTTGTTCCCCTAGTTCTAACTAGTATGTTTTTTTGTCCCTTTTTTGTCACTATGTTAACTACTATTATCGTTCATGGGAATACCAATTGTTATTGCATTTCGTAGAGTAATTATTTTTGTTTTTGTAGCTTCAAACTAGCATGGTTTATTTTCTCGAACATTTTGTATATTCGACAATTAAATGTCAAAATCACAAAAAAAATTGACAATTAAGTGCTGATTTAACATTAAATTCGACAATTGAATACTCAAATTCATGTTGAACTCGACAATTAATTGTATACTCAAATTCATGTTGAAATCGACAATTAATTGTCGAATTCACATCCAACTTGACAATTCAATCTATCCACTATACCATAAAATTCACAATGGGACCCCTCGATAATTATAAATGTTATGCAAATTATGTCCAGTAGCTACAAAAAAATATACATAGATTTATAAGAATGAAAACTGTACATCATAAAAAAACATAGAAATATGTACAACATTCAAGAAAACAAATCGTTTGTGCTAAAATCTTGTGGCTTAACGTTGTTGTCTTTCATTAACTTCATCCAAGCTTAGTTTGGCTCGTCAAATAGGTCTTAAAAGTTTCCTTTATAAAATCATATGGAATCTCCAATTGCACATGCTCCCACCATAGTGTAGAAACCAGAGGAATAGGTGATAGGAACTTGGTCTTCAATTTCATAAAGTTTTCATCATATGTCATCCCAACCCACCAATACTTCGAGCTATCGGAAAGAATGTTTTCAAACCTCTCCAATTTGCTAATCTTGTTGTTTGCTTTGGCCCAGAACATGGGTAAAAATGTCAGAGCCTCCTTGCTGTTGATGAAGATCATCACCTTCTCGTAATGTATTCCCAACAAATGGCCCATAAACAAATATTCCACAAACACACCACTAAAGTTAAATGCCCGTAGCAAAGTATCATAACGTCTCTCTCCAAATCATTGTAAGCTACATCCAATGTTTGACTGAACACGCTCTTCCAATAAGAGGGTTTCTTGGTCATCAAGGTATACAAGGACAGCTTCACATTCAAGAACTTCAATTGGCTCTGATATCCATATGACGCAGCAACCCTAAACGCTGTGTTCCCATCCCTTTTAACATCGCGTATATCCAGCTTGAACCAATTAAATGGTTGTAATAAAGTACGTCTTAGTTTGGTTTTATCATCAATCTTGTTCAACCTCGATTCAATAATCTTGTTACTACCCCCCCCCCTTCTAAGGTCAAGTCATCCTGATATTCCCTTTTTGGACCCACTTGAGCAATAGCTAAAAGTTTAGTAAACTGCCGACCTAGTTTCTCTCATGTCGGGTCCTAAGGATCTTGAAAATCCCCTTCCCTTCCTTCAATGGCACATTTAAGTGCCATGCGCCACACTCTCTGCATCGCAAACACAACCATGAGAACGTAGTTAAAAATTAAAAGAAAGTAATTTATAACCAAAGTACAAGCAATGGATGACAAAGGTGCATACACCCACTCATCATAGTCAGTTTAAAGATTGAATCTCATCTCTTCCGATATCGTCAGTTTGGTTTCCTGAAGAGTATAGGGCCCATTTTGAATGACATTATTAATATTTGGTGAAAATGTAATTTAAAGTTACACGACAACTTACAAGCCTGTCATGAGTAGCCTTCACCTATCAAACATAGGTTTATATATACATAAACAGTTAAAACACACAAAATCAGGGTACAAATGACGTATCAGAGACAGAATCCTGAAATTGTCGACAATTAATTGTTGATTTTATGTAAGTCGACAATTAATTGTCGACAACCATCAATCGCGACAATAATATTGCCAAGACCTACCAGGTTCGACAATATCAACTGAAATATAAATTCTCGACAATTACCAACTATAAAAGACTAGGAAATTAAGGGAATTAATACTATAATAGGGAATTAATCCAACAAAGTTAAAGGGAACTTACATCCTCAAGCTTATAGTTGTCCAACGCTTTTCTGAATGTCTTTAAAGCTTTTTTACCAAATCTATTGCTTGTCGATCTACTCCAAGGCCACCTTGTACAGTACTCAGGAGCATGGGAATCATTTGGTTTTGGAATTCTAGGGAGTTTCAGAAAGTGCTCGAATATCCAAGACTATAACAATTAAAAAACCTTCAATTATAACGTAAAGAAAATGACAGACCATCAACGAAACCAATAAATGTATGCATACACTCACCTCTAGCAATGTAGTACAGTATGCAATAGCTTTAGCATTCACTCTCGAAGAAGCGCTTAAGCTGTAATACAGGTGAACCAAAGTCGCAGCTCCCCATGACCATGCAATATTTGAGTTCTTGAACTCAAAGAAATTCAGATAGTTTGGCGACACATCAGTTCCTTTCTTGGTAGGGAAAAGAAAAGATCCTAAAACATACAACATGTATCCTTTGGCAACTGCTCGAGAAGACGATGTCGGGGGTTCAGAGGAAGAACAGGCATCTGCTGCTACATTTGTTCTAACCTTGTAGGCGATGAAATCGACCATCTTCACTAGTGAAAGAGATATCCCTGCACCTCCAGCCTGGAGATCAAGGTAAACTTGATCGCTTTGGTAAAAACAACCTCTAAAAACTTGTTTGACATTAGTTGCTCCCCACTTTCCATGAACAACTGTCATATCACCGTCAACTCTCAAGCCAATTAATCTCCACACATCTTCCAAGGTGATAGTAATCTTACCCTATTTGAAATGAAAATTGTTGGTCTCTGGACGCCAACGCTCGGCAAAAGCTATAATCAATGTTGCGTTGTAGTATGTGTATGAAATGGCTATAATTTTGCTAAGCCCTTGTAGTTCCACCAAACTTTGGAGCTTCTCCACCTCCTTCCCAATATCCCAAGTAGGACTGTGGTGAAACACCCGTAGACAGTTGGGGTCCTGTAAATACAATATAATATAATCCATTAATGAAATTATTGTCTAAATAAAAGAAGGGAACATGGGAACATTGCAGGAATTGGGATAAAGACTATAATAATTGGGTACTCAAACATGGGATTACATGTCCAAGAGCTAGAGCTTTCTCTCTGTTTGTCTAGAAGCTCGTTAACAAACTAGTACCCTAGGGCCATATTCGTCTACTTCCGACTCACTTGAGTTATCGTTGCTGTCATCCTGGATACCTTCTTCGTCAGTGGTTCTTGTACCCTATTCTTGGTCTTCAACTGTAGGGTTTTGAAAAGGTTCATACTATGGAGTATCGCTCGCAGGAGCTGCTGGATTGGGATAGAAATAATCTGTACTAGAAGCAAATGCTTGCGAATTACCCCCACTTGTAGAAAAACTTTTAATATCCTGGACTTCTTCAGGTATCACTCCCACATAAGGAATACTCCCACTTTCTTCTGCCCTAGTAGAATCAGTTATGCTCATTTTGGCAGGCACGCGAGGAAGTTGATTAAAATTTGGATACAAGGGATCTTCTCACTCTTCTATTAGATTCTTTCGATGCGAGGCTGTTGGGTGTATCTTCTTGGGGACTTTCTGCTTTGGTGTCATCCTGCATAAGAAACTCAAATTAGGTACTGAGAAATGCATTGAATCAGTTTAAACACTGAAATTGTCAAAGCCAAAAATTGTCAACCACTCTAAAAATTGACAATTAATCCTTGTAATATTGTCGATGAGAGAAAAAATCGACCGATTTTAGCTTGAAATTATCGATTTCAGAAGTATCGACATAAATTATCGAATAACAAATGTATCGACAATATTAATTGTCGATCAACACATGTATCGACAATACGTTATGAAATTAACCAGATTCAACAATTATTTCCTCAAAATAATAATAATTATTGTCAATTAATCAAACATCGACAATTTTTCCTTCTTTTCACACAACCTATAGGGGGTAATTTGTCGATGTTCTGCTTAAATCCTAAATTTTGAGGAAATTTGTCGAAAATTTGGTTAAAGAAATAAACAAAAAAAGGCGTAACAAATTGCGCGGGAAATTTTAAACAAAAACCCCCTTAAATTGGGAATAGTCATCCTTTGAAGGGAATGCATTTGATTACCTGGTCAATCAAGATCACGTGTATGATGACAGTTCTCTGATTTACAACTTTAAAATCTGTTGTATGGTGACAGTACTCCGAGGTTTAGAATCACCATAAGATAAAGAGTAAATGAGAGAGAGAGTGACTGAGAGAGGATATTGACTGAGGGAGAGAGTGAATGTGGGCGAGTTGTCGGAGTGATTGAATGAGATTTGATTGATAGAGAGAGAGAGACAGTTTGTGAGTAAGAGTAAGAGTGAGTTGCGGGAGTGAGTCACGGAGAACAGTTTTTTTAAAATTTATCCACGCCATACTATTTTTCCCTCTTAAAAATAATTGAGTGAGCTACCAGATCAGATTGGTATGTGGTGAGGAGAGAGTATAGGAGGTGTGTAGGGAAATTGGTGTATAGGCGAATCCTCTCCCCTAAATTTATCAGTTAGAAGCTAAAAGCTGCTTGTGAGGTAATTTATACAATGGGCTCAAACTCTAAGTTTCGCCAATATTCCTGTTTCTTGGCACCATCATCAGAGTACTTAAGAATATACCCTGGTTTGATAGGAGTAGGTTTGATGCCTCTGAACACAATCATATTCGAAGTTACTCAATCACTCTATTTCACCATTCAATTTACCAATATGCCTTTTGAACTCTTAAGCTAGCACGCATCTTCAACAATATATCTTTAGTAACCTCCACAATAGGGTGAAAAGAACCATAATCTGTATCATTAGTTAAGGCATAAGTATCAACTTACAAATTTGTTAGTGGAACATGCCAGGAAATGACTTGAGTGCACAAAATATAAGATCCATATTTGCAACTGAATTATGACTGTAAAAATATTTTCAATCAGTCGGGTTTTAGTGTTTTTAAGTACTTATTAAATATTCTAAATGTTTCCCAAATTGAAGTTGGTGTTTTGTATAAGTTGGTAAAGTCATAAGCTCTTTCTGAACGGCTTCTGTTAAATTTGGCCCCACTGTTCAAATTTTAGGCAGTTTCATGTAATTTCCTTGAAGTTTTTAAGCATAGGACATGTTTTTCACATGTTGTCCAGTGGAAGGCAAAATAAATCATGATTATAGCCACAAATGATAACTCAATTTAAGAGCTTCCTTGTATGGATACCAAACAACTCAAATAACTCAATTTAAGAGCTTTCACAAGGCATTTTTAAGATAGTACTGGCAGTCAGTTTAAACCGCGCCGAACAGGAACTAAGTGTGTGACATTTTCTTTCTATATACTTCCTTAGTTTTTAGGATTGCTGCAAGTAGAAATCTTATCTTTTAGCAAATATTCAAGAATGTTTACCACTTGAAGAGTCAAAATCCTGTTTCTTTCACTTCTTCATTTTTAACATAAAAAAAGAACTTTCTCTATAATAAAATTTCTAACTAATTGAGATTAACCAATTTCGAGTAATTTAGGCCAATATTGAAAGGGCCGATAATCCTTAAAACAAATTGCCTAGTTCTAACCTAGCTCAATTGGATATGATAAATAATAAGAAATCAAAAACACAATGACAAACAATTTTAAGCATGTGGGAAACCTTTCTCAGAAGAAAAACCTACAAGTCGCTACCGAATCGCCCGATAACTAAGCAATCCAATATTGAAACTAAATTACAATAATTCAATTACTTACAAACTCGATAAGCACATCATGTGGTTACCTCTCTGCTAATCAAGCTCCTTGCAATCGATTCCTCGCTATCGCGGTGCCTTGCTTCAATCTTCCGTCAAATTATCCAAGCTTGAATCCCTCAAAATCTCAAGATCTGAAATTAGAATTTTGGTTTTACAAATTCTTCGATTGATTCAATTTGAGTTTTACTTCGCATTGAATCGCTCGTTAAAATCTCTCTTCTCTCTAAAATCTCAAGCCCTAGAAAAGTTGGTTTTGGAAGAGGTAAAAAAGGAAAATAGAAAATTTATCTTTTATAAGAAAACTGAAAACCCGAAGTCTGTTCTAACAGAGAAATAGTCTGTTCGCGCAGACAAAGTTATATTCAAACAGAACCAAAGATCATATTCGAAGAAACAGTGGTCTGAGTAAAATGTTCGAACAGGGTCTGTTCTAACAGAAAAAAATATGTTCTAATAGAAACCTTTTTTCTTCAAAAAAACATAATTCATTTTTGATTTTTGTAAAATACTAACGGCTTGAATATTTGAAGGTGAAGAGGCACAAACCCACGTACCTGTTTAGTGTCAGTCCAGCTGTAGTCGCTCCACGTGCACTCTCTGACGACGAATAACCACGAGGTAGTGCTGACACCTATTCCAGACATAAAATGAAACAAACTCCAAATATGGATGTTTTAGATAATACTTGAACAGGGGATTATTTACCGACTTGAAGAGTGTATTCGTCATTTAAGGTATCTTTCTACCTTAAGTTCTTTATAGTTTCTTTAAAAGTTTAGGTTTAACCAGGGATAAAAGTTTCTTCTATAGCTCAAGTAACTGTATCGAGGCGGCAATCCCGAATTTCATATTTACCTTCATTTCTTCATCTTTCAGGTACAAAAAAGTTTATCTTCTTGACACTAATAAATACTCAAGCCAGTATACCAATTTAAGGTACAGGAAAGCAATATTTAGCTAATACTCAACCTTGTTTACAAGCTTTAAAGAGTCTAGGAGTCATTTAGGGCATCTTATTTCCTCTACTTCTTTATAGCTGTTCCTTTTTAGGAGGTTAATCTGAAAAGGAACTTAATCTTCTCTTAGATAATACTCAGGAGTGGTAAAAATGTGAATGTAAGCCTGAAATAGATTGATGGGAAGCCTTAGAAGATCAATGCTTAAGAAATTAGAAATGGAAGGGTATTTAATTAAAAAAACTCACATATACTACGAAGAACGCGAGGATTACAACAAGAAGGATTCTGCACATTAGTGAACTCGTGTCGGGACCAAAATATAGTTTTCCCCCTAAGAATTACCTGTACAAAGTTTTCATATAAAAATGATGAAACCATAGAATGGGGACATGTGATAAAACATGAAATAAGATCAACATACATGGTTTCCTTCGTAAATTTTCTACTCATTTTGATGGACCACAACCCTTAATTATTGGACAACTTGAATTGGAGAAATAAGTTGGTATATAACTAAAATGGCTCTCAATTATCCCTAATTTCCATATATCAAAACCTGTAATGCATCATTCCTCTCAAATGTTAGTCATCAACAACATAACATCAAATTCTTGAGAAAAATTATATAAATAAAACAAATCAAATTACAAAAGTATAAAAGAGAACAATAAAGTAGTGTGAGAAATGTTTAAAGATCGAACCTGTAATAATGTTAGAGGCTTGTGAACATGAGTAGCAGAAGAAGAGAAGAGATACAGATTTGAAACCTTATATTAGATAAGAAATTTCCCTCCCTTTCGTCAAGATATTCTAGACGACAAATTAGATCGCGTACATGTAGCAACTTTGATGCATCACGCTTTCTAATTGTGCCATAACACTTTGATCATTCCAATCTAGCCTTTTAAACAATTCATAATCGACTATCTCAAACCTTTCTAGTTTAGGAGTGCTCTGCGGACTAAAGGGAAGCCTCTTAAAATTTATGCATCCCTCTATGCAAAGTATCTTCAAGGATGGGCAGTCGAGGAAGAGGTGAGGTAACCTCATTGTATGGGAGAAGAAGCTCGAGAGTTTGGTAGTGTCCATAGTCCTAAGACCCTTAAACGGGGCAGCCGTATTATCATGTTACCATCTTCGTCTTCTTCTTGGAAATCTTCAGTTAGCTTTTCCATTCTAGAGCATTTCTCTATGTAAAATTCCTCTAATTGCAGGAGACCTCGTAATATTTGGATAGGAAAGATGTACTTTAAGCCATCATATAAGTTGATTACTAGCTTTTTTATGTTGGAGAAGATTGAAGATTGAGGCAAACTCATAAAAATGCTCAAAACCAACTTCTTTGATCCACCATTCATGGATGAAGCAATAGTAGTCCGAATGACCTCCTCTACTACCACCTCCACGTTATTCTCTTCCTCTTCATCATCCTTTGGTATTAATTTTACAAATGAGTCGCAATGACTTAGAGTAAACTCTTCCAATTGCTCAAACGAAAATTATGAGAATAAATACTATTTTTTGCCATCTTTACAAAATTGATACTTTGGCAAGTCTCTTCCAAAATCGATACTAAAATTAACAAATCGATAATGGTCCCACCTGCTACCCTTAGTTGTGACCCTATTCTCTAACATTAAATGTTGATGGGCAGTATAATCTCCTACAGTAATAAATCTACCAACTCGCAAAGATTGCTGAACAAATGGCAAAGGTATAACAAAACAATTATAAAGATTTCCAAATGAATGACAAAGTTCTCACAAAATAAATGATAAATAATACATAAAAAATAAGAAATTATCCTACTGGCAGGGGCGGATTTAGGGGGGGGGGGGGGGGTCCCCCCCCCCCCCCAAGAATTTTGTTAAAAAATACATATATAGGTATATAATTTTTTTTATATTTAAAATATGTACATTTTTCTTTGTCTTAATGTCATCAAATAAGAACCTTATTTTGATAATTTTTTCACCTTAAACTGATTATGTCATTACCGTAAAAAAAAATTGATTTTGTTGACGAGAGGAGAAGTGAATCCATATAATTTGCTAGTCAAATATAATGTTATATTTAATTAATTTTTAAACTTAAAATACCGTTAAATGGCAAAAAAATTTCGGGGCTTCGCCCCCCTTAACTGGAAATCCTGGCTCCGCCCCTGCCTACTGGAGTTGTTGAGTAATCTAATCTGCTATAGTAATAAGAGGGAAGATTCCCCCCAAAATACACTACCACCCTTAAAAAAAATCAAACCTTTCTTCTTCTTCTTCTTCTTCTTCTTATTATTATTATTATTCAACAGTAAAACTTCTACAAAAATCAAAGCAGATTCTCCTTGATGTACTATTTGTCTCCTTCATGTGCTAAGTCTTCCAACAATCATTGTGCATTCATTAAAGTCCTCGTACATAGGCCATTGAGGAGAAAAAGATCGTTGTTATCCTAGGTTATTCTTGTTGCTAAAGACCGTTGTTATCCTTCTCTCTGACTGTTAAAGTAACCGTTGCAGTAAATATCATCTCTAACTCTGTATCCATCATTTCTAACTGTGTTTCCTCATCATGATTTGGCGGCTTTTTTCTTAAGAAATATGTTATGCAAGACGATACACTTTGTACATAATCAATTTTTTTTTGTTTTTCTATCATTTGTCTTCTGCTACTTTATCATTTTCCATTTTTCTTGTGTTATTTTTAACATTTATTATCTACTACTATATCACCAGAATTGTTCATTGATATCATTTATTTCGGGATTGCTATCATTTGTTTTAGGGAATGTTGGACTTGAGTTTTATAACATTTGTCTTATGTTTCGTTATTATTTTTATTGTAAATTTTCTCATTTGTTTCAGGGATGGATGGAGTTCAGCTTTATACCATTGTTCATTTGGGGGGGGATATCGTACTTCCAAAGATCGGATCAATCGTTAGTTATGTTAGAGGAAGTACGGAACTTACCTCACTAAGAATGTACTCGTCATATGAAGATTTCGTTACACTCTTTGAAGAAATAAGCAAAATCCGTCATGAGGACTGTAAGCTATGCAACTTCGTCCATAGTTGTGCATGCACAATTTCATCAGTCCAGGACTTTACTCTAATGATCAATATGCATAAAAGCAATCCTGGCACACCCTTTTACATATGGATTGTTAATGAGCTTAGGGTACCTTCCAAGAACTTTATTTATGATTTTAATTCTTCGGGTAAAGGGTTGTCCACCACCAAAGATACTAGTTTAGGTAAATGGTTGTCTACCACCAAACCGGGGGGTCCTTTGCGTCATAATTCATTTCTTGATCTTAAACCAGAATATAGGGGTTACCCTAAAACAAACGACAGAGGGCTTGATCTACGTAGGTTTAGAGCTTTAGTGGATGATGATGATGATGTTCCTTAATCAAATGAATCTCTTGAAACTCTCCATATTGGCATTCCTCCCTCAAATGAACCTAGTATTCCTCAATCAAATGTTCATCTCTCAAATGAACCTGTGTCAACTAATGTTCCTTAATGAAATGAACCTTTTCAAATTATCCCTACTGATGTTCCTCTCTCAAATGAACCTTATATTCCTTAATCAAATATTTATTTTCAAATGAACCTATGTTAACTAATGTTCCTTTTTCAAATTAAGCATGAAACTATCATTGGACAAACTCAACCTTCAGGTAAGCTCATAGAGTTTGTCATTTATGAGGTATTTTTTTAACATTTCTTATCAAATTAGTATCATACTAAGAAGTATATTTCTCATTTGTTCAGCTGAATTTCGTCTTGAGCCACAACCCGAACAAGTGAAAGATCTCGTAGATTTTTAGTTCAAATCTGCTGCGTACACAAAGGATCCCTATGACTTCAGTAAAGAGTTTAACATTGGTGATCTATCTCAAAATAGGACTGAACTCAAGAATCACATAAGAGCTTATGTAGTTGTAAACAAGTTCAATCTCGAACACGTTCTAAGCAACGAATATAAAAATCGTGGTACATTGCAAAGGTCATAAATGCTCTTGGCGGATTTACACGACAAGGTTACTTAGTTCTCCCCTGTTTAGAGTAAGTATTTATTTCCTGTGCATACATGCATCCGAGAAGAAATTGATGGTGGGAACGTGTATAAGGCAATGTCTAGTAGATGGGTTGCTTCTATAATCAAGCAAAAACTACGAAAAGAGCCAAACTACAAACCTTCAGAAATTATTAATGATATGTAAATTAATCACAATATTAATGTAACATACAATATTCCCTAGAGTGAGAAAAAAAAGCCCACGCAGAGGTATCATCACTTTATATGTCATTTGTATAACAATGTTTATCATTTTATCGCATGTCATTTGGTCACTCACAATGTCATTTGTGCAATGATGTTTATCATTTGTCTGTTCCACAATTTTATTTGATCTACGTAATTATTTTAGATCCGAGGTAACTTTAAGCACGCATACCAACTACTTACGAGCTACTTTGCAGAAATGAGGTTGGTTGACCCGGATTTAGTGTTTGACATACAAACTACAAGTTGTAAGGATAAGAGATTCATAAGGTATTTTTGGTGTTTTGTTCCTCCCAAAAAAACTTATAAACTATTGAGACCTGTTGTTGTGATTGACAAAACTTTTTTAAAAGGGAGATATTGTAGGACTCTACTAACAACCATCGTTATTGGCCCAAACAATCATATTTTTCCACTTCCATTTTTGATAGCAGACTCGGAGACCACCGAAAGTTGGACATACTTCCTGGAGATGTTTGGGTCGAATTTCTACGGTTATGACACTCGATTCGTCGTCATCTGTAATAAGAACGCCAGAATTATTAATGTTGTACCCAAGGTGTTTCTATTTGCAATCCATACGTTTTGTGCCTTCCACATATCGAACAATATTAAAACTACCCTCGAAAGCACGAGGATCGCATTTAAGATGGCAGCAGAGGCCCTAACCAGTATTGATTTTGATAAACACATGAATATTATCCGAAATACAGATCCATTGGGTCTTCAATACATGCTAAGTATTCCCAAGAAAACATGGTCTAATTTATACATTCTAATGAGTAGGTACATTGTCACTCTCTATTGATCAACTTTTTATTTGTTATTTTAGGAATAGTCATTATTACTCCATTTGCATACTTATTTGTCATTTTCTTACCATTATTTGCCATCAGTTCTTTATTATTCCTTTTGCAGTTCTATGATCCCATTTGTCATCAGGTTTTACACATTTGGCTTTTTATTTCAATTATTTATCATTTTTCAGATACAGAGTGTCTTACACTAATCATGTCGAGAGTTGGAATAACATTATTTTGAAAGTAAAAGATTTTCCTATCCATGTGTTTATTAAGGAATTACATAGAATCTATTCGGAAATGTCCTACACGTATAAGGAGGAAGCTGAGAAGAGTCAAGTTTGTTTAATATCATGGGCTACGAATCACTATGAGAGTAGAAAGTTTGTGGCAGATTCACTAACCTGCAGGGTTTGTACATCACGTCACCATTTTTAGGCGACTAGTTATGACATAACCGATTAAGTAAATATTAAAGATGGTACTTGTTCTTGTTGTTGGTGGCAAATGATGGGTATACCTTGTGAATACGGAGTACGCTCTCTTGGTCTTGCTAATATTGATCCAACTATACTTGTCTCTGAGTACTTCACAAATGATACATACAAGGTTGTTTATAACTCGATATGGATTCCTATAAGAGGAATTGAGCAGTAGAAAATTTTAAAAACTGATTCACGTATTCGTGCTTCTATTCCAAGAGTTCGAGCCGGTCGTCCTTATACGTAAAGGAAGAGAAGGGAAAAAATGCATGGTCTTGTTATCAAACTAAGATTTTGTAGTAGGTGTTGAAGAAATGGACACAATCATCGTTCTTGTAAGCTTCTGCCAATCCCAACCGACGACAATACACGTCCGACAATGGCACCGTCTTTTATAATGAGCACTGAGCCACCTGTCATCCCAGATGATGATGTTACAATCAGTTTGCACTGACAATTTTGGGTACTCTATGTATTATTTTTTTGTATGATCTTTATCGTCAGTTTTGTTAAACTCATCACATGTCTAAATATAACTATCATTTGTTTAAACATAATTTCTCATTTGTTTGTATCCATTATATCATTATTTGTTGTTGAACTGCCATTTGTTTAAACATAATTTCTCATTTGCTTGTATCCATTATATCATTATTTACTGCTGAGCTGTCATTTGTGCACAAAGAATTTCTTATTTGTTTGTTTCTATGATATTATTGTTTGCTTCCGAACTGTCATTTTGTGCAAGAAGAATTTCTTATTTGTTGGTTTCTATTATATCATTATTTGTTTATGAACTGTCATTTGTGCGCCAAGAATTTCTCATTTGTTTGTTAAATTATTATCATTAGTTTTGTTAAGTTCATCATTAAACTTATCCCTCCTTATTTTATCATTATTTTCTTACAGAACTGTGATTATTTTGTTTGCCGCATATCAAACAGAAACTACTATTTAACAGTAAAATGCAAACGAAATAGCACAAAACAAAATAAAATAGATGTTCATTCATACAAAGGGAAAGTACTAGTTACCACAAAAAATAGACTAAACACCAAAAAAACCATAACAAATATTCACAACTCCTGATCACATTCCGAGCATTCCAGATCGCGCTCCAAAGCCTGAATCTTCTGCTCGAGATAGCTAATCTTAGAAGCTTACTTCTCTCACAATTTCTTGTGCTCATTCCGGTCCAACTTTATGGTGCAGAGCTGATCTTCCAAGAAGTGCATATGGAACTTGAACTTTTCAAAATGATGATCTTTCTTTGTTATAACTTGATACAGTTCATCCTGGATTACATCAAATGCTCTTAATTTCTCCCTGAAGTCTTCGTAATGCTCTTTCAGTATTTACACCTTCTTACCGGGGACATCCTTCTCCATTAGGCATGGTTTATTCAATTTGTAGAGACGTTGGTCACGCTGATCTTCCTGCATCCCTACTGACTCAAACCAATCATATGGAGTATTCGAAGAGATACGGCTAACTCAAGTGGAGGGCGACATTTTTGTTGAGAAGTTGAAAAGAATTTAGGGTTAGGGTTTGAATAGTTGAAGAGTTGAAAATAGTTGATTTTAGATTAGGTTTTTTATAAGGGGAATTGAATGCATTGGGAAGGGACGCGTCTCAGGGATTACACAAAGTTTAGGGTAAAAGGTATTATTACTTCAGCGCCGTCCTTTCTTGTTGTACACATAAGTAATAATCAATTAATATTAAAACTGAGTTGTCTAATCAAGTATTATTACTTATCTTATCGAATTGTCATATGTTCAAGAGAACTTCGTATTTGTTTGTATACTATATATCATTTTTCCATCCCAAACTGTCATTGTTTAACGATCATTTATCATTTGTCTGTTGAAATGTTATCACCAGTTTTATTAAGTCTAACATTTATCTATCATTGTTCATGGAGTCTTTATCATTTGTTTGGTTCCCTTATATCATTTATTTCAGATGAAACTTTTCAGCAGTTTGTTTCCTTCATATTATGCGAAAATCACTATTTGAAAGCAAAACGAAACAAAAATAAACAAAACAAAACAAATGTTCATACAAGGGAAATAATAACAAAAAACAAAAAACAAAACAATCCAAATGTTCACAACTCCTCACTTGAGGAATTCTAATCTTGTTCCATAGCCATGATCTTTTTCTCGAGATAGTTAATTTTACAGGCCGATTTCTCCCACAATTTCGTGTGCTTATCCCAGTCCAACTTTAGAGCGCAGAGCTGATCTTCCAAGAAGTGGATATGGAACTTGAACTTTTCAGGACGTTCTTTTTTCTTTATTATAATTTTTTCCAGCTCATCCTTTATTTCATCGAGCTCTCCTAATTTCTGCTTAAACTCTTTGTAATTAAATATTTTAATTAAAAAAATATAAATGATGATATACCGATGTTGCCCCAAATAGAACTGGTATACACAATATGCGGATAGCTATATCTGGACGTGTTAATAAAAAAAAATACAACCCCTTTTACGCACTTCAATCGTATTCGACAACCTCTACTAACTACTAAAAAGTGTCTAAAATTTGCTCTCTTCTCCGCGATTTTTTTTTGAACAATAGAATTAAAAATTAAGTACTAAAAAAAGGAAACTGTATACTATTTCAGCAGTTGCACTTTCTCACCAGAGACATCCTTCTCTATTAGGAAAATTTTATTCAACGTGAAGAGACGTTCATCACCCTGATCTTCCTCAATTCATACCACCTTAAACCAATCTTGAGTGGTGCTGGAAGAGGCACGGCTAAATTGAGTAGAGTGGGAGTGCGACATTTCTTGAGAAGTTGAAAAGAGTTGAGGGTTTGATTGAATAGTTGATACTTGAGAATATATAGTTGAAAAGAGTTTAGGGTTTTATACTTGGAAGAATTGCATTGAGACTTTAAGTCACGTGTGACAGGATTTAGGGCTTAGTGTATAGAGTGGCGGGAACAACGTGGATGTTTTGGATAGATAACTTGTTCTAAACGTAATCAAAGTTGACTTTAAGCTAAGTTGTTTAATCAATTAATAAAGATTGACTTGTCACATCGACTGTATAAGAAATAACCTATTTGTCATTTGTTCTTACAAAGAGTATCATTTTTGTACAGTTAATTATCACCGTAAAGTCAATGTCATCCTCCCATTAGTATTTACCATTTTTCTTTGAATATATTGTCATTTTACTGATGTGACTTATCAAGCATTACATACTTCCCTATAGAGTTGGCAAAGTGACCCACCAACCCGACCCAACCCAACCCTGTATCTGGAAGGTTTGGGTTTGGCCTGAAGGGGTTGCCCATTTATAAATAGATCACGTTAGGGTTTAGCCCAAGTAGTTCAGGTCGATCTGTGACCTGTTTAAGTAACAGTAATTTGGTATAATTATAATCTTCTATATTGAAACTACCCTTTAAGTCTAAAACCTTTAGGTAACAAGTAACAACAATTTTTTCAAGTTTCAAAATTCAAAGAATGGTTCCTCACTTCCTTACTTGGTCTGGTCCACAGTCCTCACCTCAGCCTCCACTCCTTCACATCTCCACTCTTACCATCACGGCATCACCCACAATCATCTCTCGCCTAAAATCTAACAATGAGTTCACAAACTGCCTTCTGTCGTCATCTTGATAAACCCCATCTCATTTAACCCCCCAAAGTAAGAAGTTCCATATCCATGAGACAACTTCTTAAATATCGGCGGTTGAGGGGGCAAGTTGTTCAAATGAAGTGGTGGATTATAAAAAACACTCGACGCATAATCGGTCTCCACATAAGGGATTCCCCCAATATATCTAATGAAGTATGAAAATTATTCCCCGGTTTCTTATTCGGATTCGTAAAAGATATTGATGAATTAGGGAGCATCAAAGAAATAGAACATCTTTGAAGGTATAATAACTTGAGAAGGTCTGGCATTGGTGCAGGGTTTAGATTAAAAAATAGCGGGTCATAGTGGTAATAATATTATTGAGGTTAGGGTTGTTGTTAAGAATACATATCTTGCATCACTTGTACTCAACTGCTTTTATTATCTAGGAAAGATTGATTTGTCACATCGACTGTATAGAAAAGAAATTCTTGGAATTAAAATGGCTAATTTTTCATTTGTTCTTACAAAAAGTATCATTTTAGTGCACTTATTTGTTACTGTAAATTTAATGTCATCCTCCCATTTGTATTTGTCATTTTTTTTATAAATACATTATCATTTTATTGTTGTGAATTATCAAGCATTACATACATACTTCCCTACGGACGTGAATATTTTGGATAGATAGTTTCCTGTAAACATAATCAAAGTTGACTTCAAGCTAAGTTGTCAAAATCATGTAATAAAGATAAGATTGACTTGTCACATCGACTGTAAAGGAAAGAATCTGTTAGATTTAAAGCAGAGCATTTGGCATTTGTTGTGACCAATGGTATCAACGAAATGAAAGTTAATTGTTACAGTAAAGATATCGTGCAGTGATAAAGTGGTTCTCATTTCTTTATAAATAGCTTGTCATTTTCCTGCTTTGAATTATTACCATCATAGAGTATTAACTACATAACCTGCACACTTACTTCTAGTTCTTTCTAGTTCTCAAGAATTACATACTTCCCTACCAACGATGCATTCCCCTATTTGCTAGTGCGGTAAAAATTGTAATCTTTGCCTCTCATGCACAAGCCTCAACCCTAACCGCTGGCTCTGTCAATGCGCTAGCAAAATTGGTGGATATAGTTTATAGGTGTGGGTAGATGATGGTCTCATTTGCAGAGTCTCTAAGTCACCCAGTAAGAGATTCCACCATTGCCTACAATACCATTGTCAGTTCAAAAATTGGTTTCGAGAATCCTCTACGCCCGATGATTCTAAAAGGCCACAATCGTCAACGGCGGAAGATATCACAAATTCTGGTCAATAGAGCAATCAGATCCTTGATACTATTACAAATGAAACTTGAACTCAACTAAGGATCTCCGAGGTCAGAATGGGGATGCTAAAAGATTTTTTGTCCAATTTAAAATCTATAAATCTTAACAAGTAGTCAAATATGTAGGAGTGAAGTGCAATATTCCTTATCTTTAGTGACGTTAATTTCTTGCTCTAGAATGCTACTCTTTAGGAAGAAATACTTAAACTTGAAATACAAACGATAAACAATAAAATTCCACTGAACAACAACATTTAAGAAGATAAGCAAATCTATGGTTCAAGACCGAACAACCTTTCCTCAATTAGATCTAACCTTTCCTCGAGCGATTTAACTATGTCAATAATGCGCTCAAGATTTGAATCTATGGTTGTAAGACTGACAGCCATCCTATTGTCAATGTCTTCGATAGCTGATTGAAGCTTCGTAAAGAAATCAAAAACCCTGCCTGAGAAGTCATCCTCTATAGTTCGACATTTTTCCCTTATAGGCTGACGGTTGTGCAGATTGCGTGGTCAGCCTGGACCCATTATGAATAATTTTAGAGTGAAACTTCACATAAATTATAGAGTCCACTTTATATATAAGCAGAAATAGAATAGCGTGACATGTTAAATAATCTTTTCATCTCAGAACGACTTGACAAGACAAGAACAAAAGAGTAAATTCTTTGAAAAGATAGTAGGAATCGATAATAATGATAAATACTGAATTAGAAATGATAAAACATAAATAACTAATGACATATTTTAATAAGACCACATAAGATGAAAAAAAGAAAAAAGGAAAAACAAATGACAGGCGGCGTATGGATGGATGACGTATATATCACAAATTGACAAATACATTCAACTACACAAATATTATAATCAACAAGTTTTGGCCTTCTTGGCTCTTGGAACACATCAGCATTAGGGGATCATTTCTAATATTCCTTCATGAATATTTGTTGTGGCTGTGGTGTTCCTTAGAACCAATGGCTTTGGTCAAGATTGGGAATTTCAAACTCAGCATTAATAGTTTAATACTGTTGTGGTTTGCAGTGGTATGGTATAAATACTGTTGTGGTTCATTCGGCAAGTACTTCATTTATTTTAATCTTCTGCAACTATTTATTCTGTGACCATTCTGCGAAGAAGATGATAACCACCAGACGCCAAACGTACGAGGCTAGGGTTCTTGCCAAGGTACAGGAGCTGCGGCTTCTCTACTTTAGGACCCAGTCCCTTGAACTTCCTACTCCCATTCTAGTGCGTCCTACCTTCCATGGCATAACGTATGAAGAGATGGAAGAGGCTGATGACAATTATTATTAAATACACCGCTTTCACTATATGGTGACGTCGAAGCAGGGAGAGAGAATTGGTCTACGTCTTATGGCAGAGGATGCTGTTACAGCGGTAGATGAAGTGGCTGGTGTATGTTCGATGAAGTCTTAATGGTACCCTGAGTATAATCAGAGGAAGAGACGGGGGTAGTGGCGGGGGTTACGGAGGAGGAGACGGTGGCGGTAGTAGGGGAGACCGACCACCACCACCACCTCTGAGTGCATAAACTGATATAAATTGATGTAATATAAACTGTGATCTGTAACAATATTCGAGGTAATGAAATTTTCTTTTTCTGTGCCCAATGATTATAATTTCGAACTAAAGAAATATAATCTTAGCATGCTGAAGATGAGGATGATGGCAAATCATAGATAACAAATAAGAAATCATATATAACAAATGATAAATTTGGCATAACAAATGATAAATCATTAATGACAAATCATAGTTAACAAATGATAAATCTCTTAACAAATGACAAATCTCTTAACAAATGATAAATCTCAGATAACAAATGACAAATTATAGTTAACAAATGACGAATCATATATAACAAATGACAAATAATATATAATAAATTCCAAATCATAGATGACGAGTGACAAACCATAAATAACAGAAAATTTAGAACTAGATGACAACTATTGCATTAAAAGGTGACAAAAGATAAATAACAAATGATAAATTGTTTATAAGTGGATGACATATAATTAATTTCCTGATCCTGAACCTGAATGACAAATAATATATAATGAATGACAAATCATAGATGATGAATGAAAAATAATATATAACGAATGACAAATCATAAATAACGAATGATAAAAAAGATAGTAGGAATGAAATATCATACATAAGAAATGACAAATCTTACATGACGAATGACAACCCATATATAATAAATGATTTCACACAAAAAATTTAGAGCTGGATGGCAACTTTCTTATTAAAAGGTGACAAAAGATACATAGCAAATGACAAATTGTTTATAAGTGGATGACATATAATTTGTAAAAATGAGAAATATAGCCAACTTGGCAGACTAGATTCTGACTCCATTCAAACAAATGACAAATATGTTATATAGGAATGACAAAGAAGATATAACAAATGAGAAATGTCATATAAATGAATGAAATTAATATATGTTTATAACTTTACAAACTATATAAATTATATATTATAACAAAATGGATGCCAAAGTTTAAAAATCTCATAAGGCTCAACTCTCAGCCTCAATATGTCATAAGAAATTGTGTAGCAACATTCATCACCATCTATCAGATCTGGAAATTTCATCCCCCTTAGGAAATTGTCCATAAAGACAAGCATATAGATCCGACAATCATTACTATTTGGCTGTATTAGACATTCCCCAAAATGAGTTGTCCATCTGGAGTTAATACCATAAGTCTTTACCCCTGAACCAGTAGGTGGACTACTATGATCAGAAAAATCTGTCCATATCGACATTTTTGGGAGAATCGTTGATAGCTGATCTTCAATACACTAGTGTACAGGAGATAACTTTTTCTTCTGTGCAATTGTAATTTTCACATCCACTAGTGAATCGTAGATGCATATTTTTCTTCCCTTAAATGATACAACACAAATAACCCAGTGGTTGCCATTGAGATTCTAGGGATTGAGTATTAATTTTGAATTCATCATTTTTAAATCTCCTCGATGGAAGCAATTAGAAACTGTAGGATCCCATTGCATAAATATAATTTGTTCTCAAATTGATTTCTTCTTCAATTTTATACCTGCTGGAGAGGACATATAACGAGTCCAATCACTAAAAACCCTGACTATATATTGACAGGAATAAACATCCGCCAACACAATATTTTATTTAGGTGGGCGAGCACGATGTTGTGCATCAAAATATTGAATCAGGGCTTTAATGTAAATATTAATGACTTGAAAAGAAAAATACAATGAAAAATTATAACCTAAAAATGATAAAGTTCATAAATACAAATGACAACAACGTCAAAACAAATAATAAAAAGCAAGGAAAATAACTTATGTATAAAGAAATGCCAAAGTGCAACGAAAAAAAGATAAATAATTTAAAAACAAAAGGTAGAGACTACTGTACAAATGACAGTTTTTTGAAAAAATGTTGTATATGACAGGGGTAACTCAATAAATGATAGAGAAAAAGAAATAAATGATATAAATACCTCATTGTCCAACCATTTTTTTGGATGTAAGGTATAGAGAGCGTTAAGGTAAACAGTTTCTTCACCTATCTTCCTATAGGTACTCGTATTGTAGTCCATAGCTTCAGGAGATAATTCATCCTTCCTTAGTGACCAGACTTGGTCCACTTGGTTTTTCTCATCCTGGAAGATAAGTCTTTGAATAAAAAATTTGAATAACACAATCGGAAGAAGCTCGTTAAGGTGAGCATGCAATAGGTTCATTTGACAAGCCAATGAGAAGGCTCTATCATTAATATCTTCGTCAGTTAGTGTATGCCTCTTCTTTAAGGTGACATTCACTTCTGACTCCATTAAAACAAGCTGAAGCAAATATGTTAAAATAAAAAAATGAAATATAAATGTGCATATTCATGAGAATGAGTAATAAACCAGTTGTTTGGTTTAAAAGTACTTCAAACGCCATTGGTCTGGTCAACAACTATTTCTTTTATTACTTTTACAAGGTTTGGTTTTTTCTTCGAAGTTCCATCATTATCATCCTTGCCTTCAACCACTTCCTCTTTACTCTGTTCCTCGATAGATACAATAGTTATTTGGTCTGCACTAGTTATTAAATAAACATACTACAAATGATAAGAGTGATATAAGATATGGTAAAATAAAATAAGAAAATGTGAAGTTATCAACAAATAAATGATAAGTTACCTGATAAGCTTCACCAATAACTTCCTCCTGGTTAAAAAATACTACATCAGTTTTTGCTACCATAGTCTATACACTAAATGGTGAAAGGTTTTGGTTTGTCTCATTTCGTCTATATAAAGGTCTGTGGTTATCTCAGTAGAAGACAGTGACAGGATGAAGACCTTCGTACAATCTTCTATCAACCAACGACCAAGAAGGTAAGTTGATTAAGTAGAACTCTGATAAAGGGAGCCAAAAATATTTTTCTAAATTTTCTAAACTTTTTGAGAAACTCGTTCGAACGACCTTGGGTCTCTTTCGAACGAATTTTGGGCATCTCGTTCGAACGACCTTAGGTCTCGTTCGAACGAGTCTCGAGAAAAGTTGAAATACTATTTAAGTGAACATTACTTCTCTTTTCTCACAACCTCTTTTTTCCCTTTTTTTTGGCAAAAAGTTATTTTTGAAAGAGCTCAATATCCTTTATCAGAGAGACCATTTGACATCAATCAAAACCTAAAAACCTTGAGGTTAATGTTGAGTTAGTTTATCCTACTTCACATATATTGTTCTAGAGTGATTCAAGAAGGGTATTCCTTATTGTGAGATCAAGGAGAGTCGTTGCGAGAACGAAAGTGATAGGGCGTGATGCTTGGATCAGAAGAGAGATAATCACGAGACGGGGTTATCAAGTCTGTAAGTATAATTCAAATTAAACTACTTTTGATTAGTGGATTTTTTGATGTCGTGTTCATTGACAATGACCTGTGGCTTTTCTCCTGAGTAAGGAGTTTCCACAGGGTGAACAATTGCTTGTGTTGTATAATTCCTTGTCTTTACTATTGATATTTATGCTTAATCCTAGATCATTGATTGATAGGAATTATTTAGACATAATTTCTCGAAATACATTAAATACGAGCACATAGAATTTTCAAATGGTAAAGAATAAACAAATTAAAAATGGTATGGATATGTGATGTTAATATTATGGATAGCTCAATAAAAATAAATATTAGTTAAATACCTCATTAACTTTTTTTCTATCATAATACACCACTAGAGTTTGTTGTTCTGAATCCTCCATTTGTAAAATAGGATATACATACTACGAATAGTAAAATTAAATGAACAAACAACAGGGTAGCAACAAATATGATAGATAACTCAAAGCAAATGTTAGATAAATGTCTTTTGAACTTCCTCTTCTTCAGCAACTTGAGGTTTCTCTTCTTCAACAGATTTAACTTTCTCCTCGACATCTTTCTCATCATCATCATTTTTCTCATCTTTATCATCTTTTTCATCACCCTTCTTCCACTTCACATACAACAAATGAAATGAATAAAGACTTCAGAAGAAATAAATTTTCTAGAAAATAGAATGGCAAAGACATCCGAACGAATGCCAAACAATTCTGAACAAATGACAGACTTCTGAATATTGCCATTTGTCATAAAAAAGACTTAATAATGATAGAGAAAGAAATTAAACAAATGACAAGAAGAGGATACCAAATGTTAAACCTAAGCAAATAAAATGACACGAAACCTAAATTAAATGACAAGAAAGCAATGAAATGAATCATTCATACAAAGAATGGAAGATTACCATGGCCTCTTGGACAAGTTCTTACTGCATGTCAGTCTCAGACGCCTTCATAGCTATTACCAACAATTTGGTAAATGCTATTATAAAGAATGGAGGATTACTATGTTAGTCTCAGATGCCTGTATACCGAGAGGTATAATTTTTAGTATTAGAGGTGCCCTTCTTGGCTTCACCCTCCTGCGTTTGGTTCCCCTCGTCGAATTGCTCATTCAATTCTATATCAGACTTCATTGTAAAAGAAGAAGAAAAAATAAACTTTAATTAAACACTTAGTAGGCAGTAGTCACACAGATGATTTGCCACTAAAATAATATTGAAATAACGCACATACACACGATACGTAGAATCATGACGATTGTGAGAAAACCGTTTATATGAACGGGACAGTTTTTGTGATTGTCAATCACACACACGATGTATAAAATCAGGATAGTTTTTGCGGTTTTTGTGGTCTTTGCAGTCGTCGTGCAAGATGAAAGTGTTTGAGGAATGAAGATGGTTTTTGGCGCTAAAAGCCAGACGAACTCATGTGAATCACACGTGTTACCTAACCCTAAACAGTAGTAAACAAATGCCAAATAATACAATTGATAGTGACATAGTCTGCATGATGATTCAATATAACTAATGGTTGAAAGCGTGACAATTTTTTTTGTAACAAATGCATGAAATGGTGACATTGTATGCCGTACACGTATCGAAATGGTAATGACGTGTGCACATCGAGGAATTAAATTTTGACACGTGGCTTGATAATATATTTTTAAATGATTCGAACTTTTCTTATTATTATTTTGGAAGTGACATTACGGATCCCTATATAAAACTGGCTTGCCTTACAATAAAAATAAAAATTGAAAGTGACATTCGTACTAGTAGAGCCCACGACCTTACTTGTAGCCTTACTTATGGAGCCCATGACCTACAAACCTACTGTAATATTCAAGTAGTTGATATTTTTCTAAAAGAATGGCAAAGTTATATAAAACAAATGATAAAGTAGGTTGAACAAATTGGAAATTTGTTATTGATTAGGACAACTAGCTGTTACCAAATGATATAGGTGTCAGAAAGAATGCTAGAGTTTAACTAAATAAATGGCATAGTTTGGTTCGTAATAGCCACGCAGACGATTTACCATCGTTTATTCCATGAGTTGAGTATAGTTAAGTACAATCTATAGGATTTACGAGTACCATCATTTCCTCCATGCCCAAGGAGTAGAGTACCAGTCTTTAATCAAACACTTGGTAGGCAGCAGTCATACAGACGGTTTGTGATAAATAATCAGGATGATTTTTACAATTTTTATAGTCGAGTAAGAAGAAGAAACTGTTTGATGAATCGGGATCACTTTTGGCGCCAAAAACTAGATGAACTCCTGTGAATCGCACGTGATACCTAACAATAAACAAGATGGCAAATAGTAACATAATGGTAAAAGAGTTTGCCTTCTTACAAATAACAAATCTGGTAAAAGGTAGGGCAAACTGTACTAAAACAAATGACAAATAACTTATGAGATGGTGATAATGTCTGCCTTACACGTGTATTGAGGAATTAAATTTTGACATGTGGCTTGATATAATAGTGTTAAATGAGTTTTATAATTTTTTATTATTTCGAATGTGACATTCGTACTTGTGGAGCCCAAAAATAGGTGGTTGTTTGCAGTTATATTGCAACTTTAGTAGGGGCAAAACTAGTTTTTCTTTTTGCCAGTATCTATTTTGGAATTTATAGTTCCTTGGGTCTAATTTTATAAAGATGGCAAAAAGTAGTATTTATTCTCATAATTTCTCTTGCTCTCAAATCTTTGTGCAAAGGCAAACGAAAGGAAGAGGTACCACGAATTTAATTTCCTGCAATGTTTCATAGCCAATATTTTAAGGTTTCCGAGTTTTATGATTGGGACAACTCCTTTCCATATTGCTGCCATGCTTGGTAAATAATCCAGCTTCAGCTTTCTTAACTTAAAAATTCTAGCATGCTCTCCCCCTAAACCATCTGAGTCAAAAATTATCTTAAATTTTTTGCAATAATCAATTTTGATTCTTCCATATTTTGCAGCTTTGCCGCCGCTAATTTTTTTTGCCATTTAACGGTATTTTAAGCTTAAAAATTAATCAAATATAACATTATATTTGACTAGTAAATTATACGGATTCATTTCTCTCGTAAAAAAAATCGAACCTTTTTTGCGGCAATGGCATGATCAGCTTAAGGTGAAAAAATTATTAAAAAAAAGTTTTTATTTGATGACATTAAGAATTGAACCTTAGGCTTTTGGATTAGAAACTCCTCACTTTACCAATTGAGCTAACTTTCCTTATGTCATTGGACAAAGAAAAATGTACATATTTTTATTTTTATTTTATTTTTTATATACCTATATAGGCATTTTTTAACAAAATTTATAGGGAGGCGAGCGCAAAATATTTACTAATTTCCCACAATAACTTATAATATAAGACTCTTAATTTATCAAAGGATCTTTCTTGAAAGGGGGCCATTCCAAATTGCCTTCAGTCCTTCCAACTGATCAAGTTTTAAAATTTCCAATTCAAGAAACACAGTTTCTTTAACTTGTTCCTTCATATTCACAAGATATTTCACTTTTGCACTCCGTATGATAATTAGAGATTTCAAGTTGTTAAAGCCATTTACATTCTTGAGACCTTCACAGGTTGATAGATTTAGGTCATCAGTTCTTAGAACTAGTCGATAAGTTTTTCCCACCAAAACCTTAACCCAATCAACACATGGGTATGAATCTGATTCTGTACTAAGGTTTACGTACCTTTCGTAACCAACTGGGTATGATACTTTATCATCGTACGCGTTTATGCAAAACTTTCTTAGTTTTTCCCAATGGCACGGGCTAATATATGTGGACAACCATTTGATATTTTCTATATCCAAGTACAGAGTAGTTAAATTAGTCAAGGTTGCTACCTCAACTAAACTACATCCATTACATAGAACCGATAAGACGTATGAATCTGATTCTGTACTAAGGTTTACGTACCTTTCGTAACCAACGATACTTTATCAATGCAAAACTTTCTTACAATGGCAGCTAATAAGCTCTATATCCAAGTACAGAGTAGTTAGTCAAGGTTGCTACCTCAACTAAACTAGCATTACATCCATTATCGCCCGTTCCTTCAATCTCCCACCCGCTAAAGCTCTTACTCATGTAAAGCTCTTCCAAGCAAAAACATTTTGCTATCACGTTAGGTAGAATTGATTTGAGATATTTGTTTCTTGACAAGTTTAACTGTTGAAGTAATGCAAATTAAGAGCACATTAAGAGTATGACACTTCATCTTAGTTAATGGGAGTTACTTATGTAATGATAGATTAATGGTGTGAGTTTCAAATATGAATACTTTTTGTATTTAATGTTTTGAGTCTTCACCTCTACTATATAGAGGGGTGTATGTGAGGGTTTGTAATCAAGTAATTCTAATCATGAATTATCTCATCTTTCTATCCTTCTCTATCTTGTTTGTGTTTAGAAAAGCTAATAAGGTTACAGTGGTATCAGAGCGAGGTTTGAAGGTGTTTGTAGAAACTTCTAAAAGAAGTAAAATCAATGGTTGCAAACAATGACATGATTTAACCATTCATTCAAGTTTTTGAAGGTGAGCACTATGATTATTGGAGCATCAAGATAAAAACGTTGTTCCAGTCTCAAGGATTATGGGAAATGGTCGAAGGTGGCATAGAAATTCCTACCGATCTAACAACTCTCATGGTGGCAAAACAAGAGCAATTGAAGGAAACCAAAAAGAAAGATGCAAAAGCTTTGTTTTTCATTCAACAAGGTATATCTCAAACTATCTTTTCAAGAATTATTTCATCACAAAGTGCAAAGCAAGCTTGGGATGCCTTGTAAAATAAATTCAAAGGATCTTCTAAATTGATTGCACTCAAGTTACAAACCCTTTGGAGGGAGTACAAAAACTTGAAAATGAAGGATACGAAGAAAATAAAAGATCACTTATCTTGAGTTACCGAGATAGTTAATCAAATGAGACTTTATGGTGATGCTATTACGGATTAGAAAGTTGTCCAAAAACTTTTGATTAGCCTACCATCAAGGTTTGATGTGCCGGTGGCTGCCATAGAAGAATCAAAAGACCTATCAACTTTATCTCTTGTTGAGTTAATGGGTTCTTTAGACTTTCATGAGCAGAGAATGTCAAGGCAAGAAAAAAGTTCAGTAGAAACTGCTTTTCAAACAAAATATTCTAGTGGCGGGCAGAATTTTTACGAGAAGTTCCAAAGAGGACCCGAAAGAAGCCAAACTACATGAAGAAAGGTGGATATCCCACAAACTCACAAAAGTATACCAGTAAAAATAGAAACGTAACTTGCAACTTCTGTAAAAAGGTGGGGCATACTGAAAGCAAGTGCAGGAATAGAGGGAAACCTCAGTGCTTTAACTGTAAGAAGTATGGGCATTTACAGAAGGATTGTAGGAGCAAAGACAATCAAGAAGATGCTAAATACATCGAGGGAAATGTTGAAGAAAATATGTTTTTCGTGAAACATAATACCGATGTGCAAGATGAAGATACATGGTATCTAGATAGTGATTGTACAAATCACATGGCGGGGGATGATCAATTTTTTACCAATATTGACAAGTCGGTAAAATCCCAAATCAGATTGGGAAATGGAGTTGTTCTGCACGCAAATAGAATAGGAACAATAGCCGTTCAAGCCAAGAGGGGAGCCAGATACATAAAAGATGTTCTATTGGTTCCAAATTTGAATACAAATTTGCTAAGTGTTGGACAGCTTGTTCAACATGGATATTCTCAACTTTTCAAAAATGATTCTTGCACCATTTTTTTGCAAAATTGTGAGAATCATGTCATTGTAAAAATTGACATGGAAACAAATCAAAAAATTTCAATGAAATTTTGTTATCCCTTGGATAGTGCATTGAAAGTCAAAATAGTAGATGAATGTTGGTTGTAGCATAGAAGGTTTTGGCATTTAAACTTTCATGGTTTGAAGTTGTTGAATCAGAAAAAGATGGTGGAAGGTTTACCTACGATTAAAATGAGAAAAGACATATGTTCGCGATGTGCACTAGGAAAACATCATCGTGCCCTCTTTTATGAAAGTGTGTGCAAATCGAAGACGCCATTATAGTTGATCCACACTGATATTTGTGGGAAAATGCGAGCTCCTTCTCTTAGTCAGAGCTTGTACTTTATCATTTTTGTTGATTATTTTACAAGAATGATATGGGCTTATTTCATCAAGCTAAAGTCAGAAGCTCTCTCCATTTTCATGACCTTAAAGGCTCAAGTTAAAAGACAAAGTGGTCTGAACATCAAGATATTGAGAAGCGATCATGGAGGCGAGCACATGTCAAACGAGTTTGAGACATACTGTGAAGATATGGGAATCCAGCGACAACTAACATTTGCATACTCACCTCAACATAATGTCATCACAGAGCAAAAAAATAGAACCATTGTTAAGATGGCTCGCTCTATGCTAAAGGAGAAAGAACTTCCAAATTCTTTTTGGGCAGAAGCTGTATCTACATCGACTTATTTGCTTAATAGGTGTCCGACAAGAGCGCTTCTTGACAAAACACCCATTAAAGCATGGTCAGGTCATAAGCCTTCGGTAAGACATTTTCGAGTATTTGGATGCATATGTTATGTGCACATTCCTTCCCAAAAGTGTCAAAATTTAGATAAAAAATCTGATTTGTGCATCTTTACTGGTTATAGTTCAAAATCCAAAGGTTATCGTGCTTATAACCTTGAAACTAATAAGCTTATAATCAGTAGGGATGATGTGCTTGCTGAATTTAAAATTTGGGATTGGAGTAATAAAAAGTTGTAAGAACAGAAGATGCATATTCAAGAAGACATTTCAAAAACAACTCAAGAGGTGGAAATGGAGCAACATGAAGACTATGGACCAGCAGCTCCATTTATACATGAATCTACATCACCAAGCACAGGACCATCAACTCCATCACATAGTTCTACCTCGTCATCAACATCTAGTTCTTCTCCAAAATCAACTCCGAAAAAAATGAAGTCTCTTGCGGATATATATGAAAGCTGCAATTTTACAGCCATGGAGCCAGGAAGCTTTGAAGAGGCATCACGGTTTGACATTTGGGTAAGGGCTATAACAAAAGAAATCAACATGATTGAAAAAAACTTTACCTGGGAGGTAGTTGATCTACCAAATAACAAAGATGTTATTGGGGTAAAATGGGTTTATAAGACGAAAGTAAATGCAAATGGTGTCGTCCAAAAGTACAAAGCAAGGCTCATTGCAAAGGGCTTCTTCGCACAGTAACCGGGGATCAACTATACCAAAGCATTTTTTCATGTAGCAAGGCTTAAAACCTTAAGAATACTCATCGCACTTGCGGCTCAAAAGAAATGGTCTATATTTCAAATTGATGTAAAATCAGCCTTCCTAAATAGGGTGCTTGATGATAAAATATATGTATCTCAACCCCAAGGGTTTATCATCAAAGGAGAGGAAAACAAAGTTTATCGATTGAAGATGGCTTTGTATGGGCTAAAACAAGCATCGCGCACTTGGTACAGTCAAATAGGCGGATATTTTTACAAAAATCAATTTCAGTGTAGCAAGAGTGAGCCGATCCTGCACATTAAAACTGAAGATACATCTATTCTTATTGTTTCATTATACGTAGATGATTTGATTTTCATGGGAAATGATCACAAAATGTTGCAAGAGTTCAAAGGCAACATGATGAAAACATATGAGATGAATGATCTTGGCTTGATGAACTATTTCTTGGGTATTGAAGCTTCCCAATGTGAAGAAGGAATCTTTATCATCAAAAGAAATATGTTAAATCGGCTCTTAAGAAATTTTGCATGGATCAATGCAAACCAGTTGATACTCCTCTTGTAGTGAACGAGAAGTTGGTTAAAGAAGAAGGGTCGAAAAATGTAAGTGAGACATTGTACCGAAGCATGGTTGGAAGTCTTTTATACCTCTCTTCTACAAGGCCTGACATCATGTTCGCAACAAGTTTACTGTCGAGATTTATGTATTGTCTAAATCAAACTCATTTGGGAACAGCAAAACGGGTTTTACGATATATCCAAGGAATCAATTTTGGAATAATGTATAGTCCTGTTTCTGATACAAAGCTTCTAGGATATACTGACATTGATTGGGGAGGAGCCATAAACGACTTAAAAAGCATATCCGGATATCTTTTCTCTTTGAGATCTGGAATTTGTTCGTGGTTGTCAAAGAAACAAGATACCATTGCTCTATCTTCAGCAGAAGCGGAATACGTGGCACCGTCCATTGAAACATGTCAAGAACTATGGGTACAACAAATTCTTGAAGATATAAATGAAAAACATGGCAAAGGAACGGTTATCTACTATGATAACAAGTCAGCAATTTCAAAAGCAAAAAATCCAATTTATCATAGTAAGACAAGGCACATTCCAATGAGGTACCACTTCATCCGAGATGTTGTTGAAAGAGGTAAAATTGAGTTGACGTATTGCAAGACAAAAGATAACCATGCTGACATCTTTGCTAAAGCTCTTCCAAAGGAACGATTTTGCTACATGAGAGAGTAGCTGGGAGTAATGAAGATTGTGCATTAAGGGGAATGTTGAAATAATGTACATTAAAAGCACATTAAGAGTAAGAATCTTCATCTTAGTTAATGGGAGTTACTTATGTAATGATAGATTAATGGTGTGAGTTTCAAATATGAATAGTTTTTGTATTAAATGTTTTGAGTCTTCACCTCTACTATATAAAGGGGTGTATGTGTGGGCTTGTAATCAAGTAATTCTAATCAAGAATTCTCTCATCTTTCAATCCTTCTATATATTGTTTGTGTTTAGAAAAGCTAATAAGCTTACATTAACATCTTTAGATTTGTTCAACCTCGTACTTCTTTTAACAACCTAAAAATTCTTGTTAGATTTCTTATCTATACCTGTAATAGACTATTTTTGTATTGGACGAAAGTAGTGCCTTACACCCTTGAAATATTAAATGTTAGCTAAGAACTGAAAGCAATTAACATGATATTTAGCATGAAAAACCCTTGAATGGGTTAAAAACTATGACCTCTCCTGAGGATTTTTGGAAAGAATGGTGTTTATATAGGTGTTAGCTACTACAAAGAGAAAGAGATTGAATATCTGAGTTTTGGTAGGGATGACTTTCTCTAAGAATTTTGTAGATGATCCTAGCCTCCCTCTATTCTAATCTCCAGGTCTCTTTTTATAAGTCTTATAATATGACCGTCATTGCTTTAATGAAGAACGTTACAATATATATAAGTTTGATGAGTCTTTTTTGAGGTTTTTTGTAACGTCTTGCTATCTGATAATTGTTGATCTTGTAACGGATCTCTTGATGACCTTAGCTGTAACTTCGAACTGTTGGTGAAGATACGATCTCTGACGATGTTTGTATGTATACGAACTATTGATGGATATTTGAGTGTCTTCTGCAGTGCGATGTTACTAGATGCTTCAATATCCCCGAACTGTAGATGAGGAAGTCTATATTGTAATCTTCTTTCCCTCAATCCTTAGATGGTTATCAATGTATTTATACGAACTATGTGAACTCGAATATCGAACTTAGTACAGGGATAGGAAATAAGCCCTTACAACTACCCCCTTTCAGCCAATAGCAGGAGAAACGTGTATAGCGAGTGGTGTTGGTTGAGAAGTCCAGTCATTTTATGCTAAATGATGTATTGATGGCTTCCTAATTATCTGGAAGAATAATGTTTTGATTCTTGGGTCTCCCAAAAATGCTGCTTGAGATGTGTGCTTGTGATAAAGACTTTATCAGAAGTTGTGGTATCCATTTAAATGTTGCTGTTATAAAAAAAATGGTGACCAGTTGTTATTACTGTTCACCCTGGTTTAAACTGTCAGTCGCCTGGATTTGCATAAATAGTAGTGATGGCGACTACTCGTTGTCAGGCTTATGAGGCTAGAGTTCAAAATAGGATGACAATTCTGCAAACTCGTTATTTTGGGGTCCAAAGTCTTTCTCTGCCAACTCAAATCCCTGCTCCTCCAATATTTCATGGGATGTCATGGGAAGAAGTAGAGGAGGCAGAGGAAGATTATCAGCAAATATGGCAATTCCACTCTATGGTCTTTTTTGCTGCTCACCGTCGGGCCTGTCTGCTGATACTTACAGAGGATGCAGTGGCGACAGAAGATAAGAAGGCTGGGGTATCGTCTGTGAAGTATTACCGATATCCTACGAAGGATTGGGTTTTGTAATGGTGTAAGAGGTTATTCGTCTTCAGTGACTGCAGAGATGGTGGGGGTTACGGAGGAGTGGTGGGATTAACTTTATCTTCTGCCGTACTCCAGTTCTTTTGCTGGCCCTTCCATTGCTTTTGTTTAAGTGTTGCACTGTCATTTGTAAAATACACTGTCTTTCATTCTGTAGAAGAAATAGATGTCTTGATTTTCGAACTAAATGAAATATTTGTCGTTGTAAATCGCTTGTCTTGAATAATAAATTTAAACTTGATGTATCTTGTCTTGTAAGTGTTTGAAACTTCTTGAATGAGCTGTTGTAGGACACCATGTAACAATTCTTGAACTAGTCAAAGATTAACTAGGTTAAAAATATGTAGATCGAATTTTTATTAAGTTGGAAGAAGTATATCAGAACTGTGTAGATCGTGTTATATATTTGTTGCCTTTTTAAGATATATTACTGTCATGTCTGTTGTGGTGTGTTCTGTGAACTTCTGCTAGATGTAGAGCTAAGTGAGGCAGTAGTTCGAGAAATTGCACTGGATAAGCTTGCTGAAGAGGATGAGAGAAATGCTAGTGGGGAAATCATTCCATGTGGTGAACAGAACCATCCGTCTGTAATTATATGTAAGGTCGGATATTGACCATAATAAAATGATTTTTTTTTGTTGAGGTCATCTTGTCATCACTTTCTGTATCTGTGATAAAGGACGAATGAAATATAATTGAAGCAGGATTCATTACTGATTTTCTGCTTCTGTCAGATCAAAAATAAGGTAAGTGACAGCCGAAATCACTGTACTAGGGTTTTGAATTAGAAATCATGTTATAAGTAGCATAGTAGGATCGTGTAGTCACAGAAGGTTGCTGCTGAATGGAAGTGATCGTATTACATGATCTGTACAAATCTTCTTGGGTAGTGAGTCCTTGAATTTAATAATGGCAGAGGAGAGAGACAGGCATGATAACCAAGTACGTTACTCTATAAATCATTATGAGGGCAAACGAAAAGACGTGACTGCAAGGAAAGATGATGCTGACGCGTGTCCCCAAGAGCTGTCGTTTCAGAAACCTAGGGATAATATAAAATCTCATCTTTCTCCTTCTTACAAACCACATTCAGTTGCAGAGAGAGAAATATATATTTCTAGGGAGAAAAAGTCTTTAAATTTTGATCGTAGTCCACCGTTATACTGTGATCTTGCTAGGAAAACCTACATGTTGTCGTCTGAAGTGAGGGTGGTGACCGGAAACGATGACTGCTGCTCTTCTAGTACAGGTTAGTAATTCTGTTTCCACCATTTTTGTTATTATGAATAGTATGTTTGTTGCTTGTCATGGTAGATGGTAGTTGCATGTTTGAACGGCTTAGTAGGTTAGTAATTGTTGGGTATGGCTGAGGGAGGAGGCCTGCTTGATTATAAAACTCTGAATAGACTATTCCTGTATGTGGTAGATGCATGCCAAAAATTCGAAACCCAGAAGTAAAGTTGTAGTATCCTCCAGTAGTGAGGAATCATCGTTGTCTGGCAGGACTATGGGTGATTCAGAGGTAAGGGGTACTATAGCTGTTGATATGCCGGTTGCTGTTCATTCTGGGGTGAATGAGGGATTGGAAGTGGGGGTTGAAACTGGGGTATTCTTTAAGTATCCCACTGATGTAGACGTAGGAAAAACATTTTTCAAGTATAAGAAAAACTTAGATGGAGGATGGGGGCATTATCTGATGAATGAAGGGTTATGGTTTAGGACTTTGGTGAGACCAGGTGGTAAGATAGAGCATTATTAAGTGCATTCCCTGGATCAATGACAGATAAATATGGGTACAGGAGGTGATGTAGAAATTGCTTATTATAACGGTACAGGTATAGAGGTCGCGGAGGAAGGGTTCCTCTACTATATGAACCAGGTTGTTTATGGGTTGAGTATTCCCTTGACCTTTTTCTAAAAAAGGGTAATGAATGCTCTAATAAGTTGCCCTGCCCAACTAAATGACAATATTTTCGAGATGATGAAGGTCTGTGAAGCCCTTAACAGGAAATGGAGAGATGGTGATATTGCAAGACAGTTCGTTATGGACGATGTCTTGAAGTATTATAACTTGAAATATGTGGAGAGTCGAAAGAGTGGATACCTGTAGAGTGATTCAGCGAGGCTGAAATTCTTTGATTTTGAATCTGCAGGGAGACCCTGGTGTGACCATCTTGTGATGGTGAGGGGCAAATTATATGCAAATGCCTAGGAAGCCGGCGCTCGAGCTGAAATATAAGAGTTTTAACGAGAGTAAGTGTCTTCATTCTGTCTGCATTTCCTCTTTTAACTTATTGCGAGTTGCTAACATAGTTTGTTGTTGATTTGGCAGAACATAAACCAAAAGGTATTGCTAATACGTCTAGTCTGCTCGATGTCGTATCTCGGGAAGGAACTGAGCTAAACCAAGTACTTTGAAAGTTAGGTATCCGTAGAGATAAAAGGCTGGACTCCGTAGTTACAAAAGTTTAACGAGCTCATCAAAATCGAGCTATGGCTACTTCTGGTTCTGCTTTTGATGGGGTTATAGAGATTTCTGCATGTGTTGCGGGTACTTCGAGGACACAACATCGACGATCTAGAGGAAAAAGAGCGTTGCCCCCTTCTGAGCAAACAGTTCCTGTGCAGACGACACAGGTGGGTACTGAGGTGGTGGAAGCTGCTATAAATGAGGCGCCTCCTGTGAAGAAGCAGAGGCAAGAGGTAAAACCTAAACAAACTTCTTCGAAAGATCTCGATCTTGATGTGGTGGGGCAGAAGTCGCGGGAGCTGGCGAAGCATGATCCAAAATATTTGGGTGTTGAGATTAAATCCAGCATGTCACAGGTATATATGACGTTGTTGTTTGATTATCTGTGTTTGAGAAATGATCTGATTGATAATTATGCTATGTTGTACTTGTGGTGCAATTGTCTGCTGCATAGGAATCGGCCTTGGATGTGTTGATGGCAGGTGCTGAGGACCGTGCTAAACTTGTTCGGCAGCATGATGCAAAGAAAGTTGTACTAAGGGAACAGTTCGAGAAAGAGGAAACTGCATTGTCTGAGCAGTTGAAGGATCAGATGGAGAAGGAGAAGGTTGTTCAGAAGGAGCAGTTCGAGGCAGAAACTGTTGTATTAAAGAAAGAGCTCAATGATGCTGGAAAGAAGACTTTCAGAACTGTGCTGGCTGCACGAAATAATTTAATTCAAGCATTTTACTCCTAGGGGTTGACTAAAGATGATGTCAATCTTGGTATTGCTGGGAAGTATGGTGAGATAATCTTCCCAGAGAAGAATGCCTCACCAGTGGCTGATCGACCTTCTGAGCAGACCCCGACTTCTCCAGTGGCTGATGCTACGACCAAGGAGGTAGCATGAGCTAATTCTTGATTATGTAGCTGTAACATAGTTTTAAGACTTGTCTGGTTGAATTTTTCCTTTGCATTGGTGATAGAACTATTTTTGCTGAGACTTAAATTTTTTACAGTTGTAATTGAGATATGTTGTATTGATGGTAAATGTATAATTTTCATGTAAGAGGTAGTTCGTTTGAGGGGAAAAGTGAGCGAGATGGAGAAGGCCTTGAGTCGAGTAAGGGATTCCATCAATCGTGTTTAACAGGTATACAAAAAACTTGAATATGAGAGACGTCTTCATAAGTCTAATTTTGATAATACCTATAAGGATTTATTCGAGCTTCAATGTAGATATGGGAAGATAAAAATTGAGGGGGATAAGATTTTGTGGAAAGAGAGAGATAAGTTTGTCTTATTCCGAGAATCCCTTATGAATAAGCAGTTCGTAGATGAGAGTGATAAGTTAAAGTGTCAAAGGTCATTATTGTCTTGAACGCTTTACTTTGAGGCCAAAGTTGATAGTGAGTGGAGCTTGAAGGAGACCTATTTAGAACTGTTAACTGAGAGAGGTATAGTACCAGATCTAGCTCGGGTGAAATTCTTAGCGCAAGAGGCGCGTAATCGTCATAGTATAGAGGCAAAAAGATGTTTAGCTCAGGCTGGTGTATCAATCATATGGGGCAGTGTAGGTCTATTGTCTGATGAGCTTAACTTTTATAGGGACGAAGAACGATGAGGATCATTTTCTTCAATATAAAGGAGGATAGAAAGGTCCAGACACGTTTAGAAAATGATCTGAAGCATGCTCGTAACGAACTGGAGCGATGTAAAAAACATAATGCGTATTTGGAAAGGGAAAAGGTGGAGTGTAATAAGTTATTGCAGAGTTCGGAAAAGAGAGTGAAGTTGTTAGAAGCGCGATACACAAAAACGTCTGTGAGTGCCCCAATCGCGTTTGAAGAGGTATCTTACTCCAAAGCGGGGAAAACGTGTTGTTAAAATAGACTATGAATGTCAGATAGCTGATGTGATCGAGTTTTATGGGGGCGAGCTCAAGAGAGTAGAGAATGAATTTAGACGTTATATCTTGAGTTGTGGTAAAGATGTTAAAGTAGAGAATGATAAAGTTAAAAATATGTGGTTTAAAAAGGCAATGAGGGTGGAAGAGCTTCAACCTCGAGACCGTGAGCAGAAGAGTCTGAGGAAGAGGAGGTTGAAGATCTGTTACCTCGCACACAGCCTAAGACTCACCATCAAGAGGTCATAATCTTCGATAAACCTTTGCAAGTAGATTTGAGTAGTAGTAGGGTTCCACCATAAGCCAACTAAACTGTGGCATATAATTGTGCTTCGCATAATGTAGTTGATTTATGCATCACAACTTGGTGTAGTAATAAATGTTGTTGAATGATATGTCTTGCTTGCATGAATATCTGTTGATAGATGTATGCCATTTTTAATCTGTTCTTCTAGGATAAAGTCAATGAACAGAACAAACTCTCTGCTTTATCCACTTCAAATAAAGAATTGATTGCAGAATTACAGCAGTGTTCATTGGCGGTTGAACATACGACCTTGTTGAACTCAAAACTGGAGGCTGATATGTTGGAGCTGCAGAGTCGGCTAAATGTTGTGACTGTAGAGTTGTCAAGTAAGGATGCAAAGATATGGACTATTAATAATGAAGCCAAGCTGTGGAAAAATTCTTTAAAGAAGAAAAAATTGGAAACCATGACTGCAAACCAACAAGTACTGGATCTGTCAAGTACGATTGAAAAATAGAAAAATGATATATTGTATCATCAATCGGCAGTAACAGATAATGTTAATCTTTTAAGGAAACAAGATGCTGAACTCCGTAATATGCGAGAGCGTCTGAAAAAGCTGAGCTTGGATTTGCGTGAGGCTCGAGATTCGTGTCAGAGAAAAAGTGACCGTGCCAGAACTCACGAAGAAGCATGCTCAAAGAGAGATCAAGAGCTGAATGTAACCATCAATAAATGTAATACACAGATCGCCAATCTTGAACTGGAAAAGTAAGCCTTGGAAATAGAGTATATGCAAGGCAATGTGGTTTATGAGGAGTACGATCTGAAGTATAAGGAGTTGCAAAAGTTGGTGGATACATATAGCGATAGTGAGTATTGTCAGGAGTTGAGTGAGAAGTTATGACGTGTGAAGCAGGAAATGGATCGTAGTGTGTAGGTAGCGAAGCAATATAGGGCTCCGTTGGTGAAGGAGAAAGAGTATCTGGTAGATCGATGCAAGGATCTTGACGACGAGCTAACCAAAGTGAAGACCAAGCTTTGTGAAGTTATGTTGTTGACTGCAGATAATGCTACATTGCATACTATGGCTATGTTACATGTTGATGTAAAGACATTCCGGTAAAAGCATGATTCGATCTTGGCTTCTTCAACTGAACACGGTATGGAGTATGATATGCAGCTAGCACGGTTATCTTATATAGATAATCTGATGTCAAAAGTTATGGAACTGCTGAGTGCGTCTCCTACTGTAGTTGATGTTGTTATACCTTTCCCTGCCTTACTTTCATCTGGGCCTGGGGAAAGTTCGAATGTTGTACGCCCGAAGTGTGAAAGATAGGTAAATTATTTATATTGTAGTCAGACAGAGTGTAAATATGTCTTTGTTGTAGAAAAAATGTCAAATGTTGATTAGAAAAAGTTTTTGTTTTGTTATCTCTATGTATGGTCGAATTGGGTGAACCAATAAACGATCATATGGAGATATATAGAGATATATGATTACAGTGATGTTGTATTCTCTTGTGTATAGGTCGAATTGAACAAGTCAATAATCAACCATAAAGAGATGTTTGTTTGTTGAAATAGTAATGTATGTCTCAGTTAAAGGTCGAATTCAGCGTATGAATAAGCGACTGTAATGAGATATATTGAATATTGAATAGATGTATGACAAGTCTCTGCCAGGTCGAATTGAGCAAAGATATAAGTGACCCCCAGAAGAGCGTGTATACCGGAAGAGCTATGTTGTAGGTCTCAGTTGTAGGTCTTAGTTACAGGTCGAATTGAGCGTATCAATAAGCGACCGTAATGAGATATATTGAATATTGAATAGCTGTATAACGTGTCTCTGCCAAGTCAAATTGATTGACTCAATAAGCGACCCTCGGGACAACGTACTGGAAGAGCTATGTTGTAGGTCTCAGTTACAGGTTGAATTGAGCGTATCAATAAGCGACCGTAATGAGATATATTGAATATTGAATAGTTGTATAGCGTGTCTCTGCCAGGTCAAATTGATTGACTCAATAAGCGACCCTCGGGACAGCGTGTATACTGAAAGAGTTATGTTGTAGGTCTCAGTTACAGGTCAAATTAAGCGTATCAATAAGCTACCGTAATAAGATATATTCGTATACTTGAATTGGATAGACTTGTGGGATGATGATGAAAAAGTGTTTTATTAAATAATATCTGATGTTACAACATTTTTATCCTCGATACAGCTTCAATCGGCAGGTATTCCATGGATTAGGTACAACCTTCATGTGTACTGAGATCGTAAGATCCTAAACCACTTGTGCCAGTTATGATAAAAGGACCTTCCCAATTGTCCGCTAACTTTCCAGCATTAGGTGTTTTGCGATGTTGTGGGATTTTTCTGAGAACGAGGTCTTTAACTTTGAATTCTCGGTGTCGAACGCGCTTGTTGCAGGATCGGGACAAAGCAAGATGATATCTTCCCAGAATAACAATGGCTCAGTTACATTTTTCTTCGATCAAATTCAGATTGCATGCGATCTAAAATTTGTTTTTTTCATCTGTCATCTCGTGATCATGTACTGGATGATGATATTGAGTGGGAATGATGGCTTCGGTCCCGTAGGCCAGTAAGAATGGAGTACAACCTGATGCTGTTCTAGGAGTTGTTCGGTAGGCCCAAAGTATGTGTGGTAGCTCGTTCACCCAGTTCCCCTTTTTGTCGCCTAAACGCTTCTTGATGCCATCCACAATAGTTCGATTAGCAATCTCAGCTTGTCCGTTTCCTTGTGGTTAATAATGATTGGATGGGGAATGAATGATGTTGTGCTCATTGAGGAATGCCACAATTTTGGAGCCAACGAGCTATGGTCCATTATCAATTCTGATAAGATGTGGTCTACCGAACCGAATAATAATGTTCTCCCAAATAAATCTGATGACTTCTTCTTCTCGTGTTCAGCACAATGGGACTGCTTTTACCCATTTAGTGAAGTAATCTGCAGTGACCAACAAATTCTTTCCTTTTCCTAGTGTATAGGAAATTCTCCTACGAAATCGAGAGCCCACCGTCTGAATGGCCAAGTGACTTGGCTTGAGTGAAGTTTGAGTGTTGGAGCTCGTATTTTAGGTCCATGCCGTTGACAAGAGTCACACTTACGAGCATATTCGATTGCCTGTGCTTTCATCTTAGGCCAAAACATTCCTTAAGTTAAAGCTTTGTTTGCAAGAGATCGTCCTGCTGCATGGGATCCGCACATGCCTTCGTGTAGATTGTGCAAGAATTGTTGCGCTTCTTTGTCAGGGAGACAAAGGAGTTATGGACCAGTGACCAAAATTTTGTATAGGAGATTGTCCTAAACAATGTATCTTCAAGCATTGTCAATTAATCTCTGTTATTCTGTAAGATCCTCTGGAAGTGGACCGTCGAATTTATTTTGAGGTTCGATGTATGTAATGAAAGGCTGTCCCCAATCATCTTCGATCTCCTCGCTTCCCCCAATATTAATGGTGTTGGACATGATGGCATTAATGCTGGGGTTAGAAATGACTTCAATTTTTAAGTAACGAGCTTCTGATCCAAGGACATTAGCAAGGTAAGCGAGTGCATCTTAATGTCTATTTTCTCTCCTTGGAAAATGCTCCACAAAAATTGTCTAAAATTTGTTCATTCGTTCGACCACTGCAGCAGCATAGTCGACCATTCTCCCATTGGTTTGATATACACCTGTGTAATGGTCGATGATTAGTAATAAATCTGTGTAGACAAAGAGCTCTGCTACACCCAGTATGAGTGTCATGTCCAAGCCATGAATTAATGCCTCATATTCTGCCTCATTATTGGTTGCTTCAAAATTGAGGTGAATAGATTTTTCGAGCCGATTATTGGAAGGTGTAATTAGGACAATTCCAATTCCTGATTCGGCCGGTCCGACGGAGCCGTCAGTCAAAAGTCGCCAACCTTTTATTGTTATCCAATCTGATTTATCTTCGGGCTGGTCTGTGAGCGGTTCATCTGTTTTTCTAATAAAATCTTCTTCCCAATCTGGATTGTCTACTGGAAAGTCTGTTAGAAAACCCGCTACAGCTTAACCTTTTTCAGAGTGACGTGGTTTGAAATGTATATCGTGTTCCCCGAGTGTTACTGACCATTGCTAAATACGGCGAGATTCTTTGTGCTTGGATAACATTTTACAGAGTGGATAGTTCATCAAAATACGAGACGAGGGTTAGAAGAAGCTTCTCGATCTTGGTGTATCTTGTTTCAGCGGGAGTCAGAGCCTTGCTGATAAAATAGACTGGTTTCTCGGTCTTTTCGTCGAGTCGGAGAAAAACGGAGCTAATAGATGTATTTGTGACAGCTAGGTATACTGTGAGTTCTTCTCCATCTATTGGTGTACTCATAACTGGTGGTTTGCCCAAATAACTTTTGAGTTCGAGGAAAGCCGCTTTACATTTGTCTGTCCATTTGATCTCTGGATCTTTCTTTGATTTTCCACGTGATGTACCCTGTCTTAACAGATTGAATAGAGGTTGACATTTGTCTGATGATTTGGATACAAATATGTTGAGTGCTGCAATCTTCCCGACTAGTTTCTGAACGTCCTTCTTTGTTTTTGGTGAAAGCATAGCCAAGAGAGCTCGTATGCTTGATGGATCAGCTTCAATGCCTCTTTTGCAAATTAGATGGCCCAAAAACTTTCTAGATTGTACGCCGAACTGGCATTTATCAGGATTTAAACGCATCTTGTAAGATCACAAAATCTTAAAAGTTGCTCGCAAATTTGTAAGATGGTCCTCTTTCTTTAGACTTTTGCAGAGCATATCGTCATTGTAGACCTCTAATGTTTTATCGAAATGGCCTTTGAACATTTGTGTCATCAATCTCTTATAGGTGGCGCCGGCTTTTTTCAGGCCGAAAGGCATGACTTTATAGCAATATAAACCTTGTTCAGTGATGAACGCAGTCTTGTATTGATCTTCAGGGAAAAGTGGTATCTGATTGCATCCTGATGCAGCATCCATCATAGAGAGAGGTTCATGCCCTGCAGTAGAATAGAGCAGATGGTTGATGATTGGAAGTGGAAAGCAATCTTTCAGAGTGTATCGGTTAAAATCTGTGAAATCAACGCGGACTCTAATTTTTCCATTCTTCTTTGGGACTGCGATAATGTTTGAGATCCAGTCCGGGAAAATGGCTTTGCGAATAAAGCCGACCTCAATCAATTTGTCGATCTCTTTCTTCACTTCATCTCAAAGTTTTGGTGCTAGAGTTCGTTGCTTTTATTTAACCGGTTCTGCTTTATCCTTCAACTCTAGCTTGTGGCATGCCACAGCTGGATCGATCCCTGGCATTTCTTGAAACGTTCATGCAAAGACGTCACAATTATCTAAGACGAATTGTATGAGATTTGAGCGTTCCTCCATGATCAAGAGAGTTCCAATGTGAGTTCCTCTTTGTGTGCCGCTGATCTCGATGTACTCTGTCGGTTCGACGCTTGGCAACTGAGGCTCTGCTGGAATTGACTGCTGTAATTGCTATGCTAGAGCTGTTGTAGCTGGTTGAGTTTCAATAGAAATAGTATTATCGCAAGCTCGAGCCAATTTTGGGCTGCCTTTGATTTCATAGATCCCTCATTTCCAGTCGAATCGTAATGCCTGATGATATGTAGAGGGAATAGCTTTCATGTTATGTAACCATGGTCATCCCATGATGCCCAGGTAACGGGATTTGGCATTGATGACATAAAAAACTATGTCAAGTGTGACTGGCCCAGTTGTGATGGGAAGTGTGATTTTTCCCACGCTCTCTTCCTTAGAGCCGTTGAATCCAGAGACATTGATGTCACTTGGTTCGACCTTGTCTGTTAAGCCCATTTGGTCGATTGTGCTCTGGAATAATAGTACGATGCTGCTACCGGTATCTAGCATTATCGTATGTAGAACTATGTTCTTCATCTTTAACATGATTACGAGAGCATCGTGGTGCAGAAAGTTGACGTGACGAACGTCACAGTCTTCGAAAGAAATTCCATCTCGCCGATTGTTAGATTCTGGCAACAAATGAGCATCTTTGTCTACCATTGTTAGATCATGGCATTGTCTAACGCGCCTACGTTTGGATCTATTGGAGTTGTTGACTGTCTGAGTCTCGATGAAGTACAAGTGTTTTTCTTCATTTGTTTCGTCAACTTGGACGATCGTGGCGTCAGTCTTGTAGCTGCCATCTTTGTAACTTTCGATGCCAACAATATACTCAAGCATTCGACCATGTGCAAATATACTCTTGAGAAGAAATTTTAGTGCGATACACTGCTCCATGTCATGATGTTGAATCTTATGGTAAATACAGTACGACTTTCCTTGTATGGGTGGGATATCATTGGCATTTTTGAAGAATTCATCTTTATGTAGCAGCGGGTATAAGTTCGCAAGAGTAGTTGTTAACTATGGTATGCATGGAATTGACTTCTTTCGTCCTTGGCGTGCTCGATCGTCATAGGAGTTGAAGCATTTCTTATCGCCTCCATAGTCTTTACTGCTATTGTGAGCACGCTCTTCGGGATTATCTTTGGTGGATAGAGTGATGCGTTGAGGTTTTGGTTTCTCAGCTATCAACCGTTCGAGGTTGATAAAGTTGTTGACCTTCTCAATCATATCCTCTAACGTCAGTGGCTTGTTGAGGATTAGGTGCTCCTTGACTCATTCATCCACGAGTAGAGCATTGGTGAAAGCAGAGATTGTGATTTTCTTATCGAGGTTGTCAATTCTTCGAGCTAATCCAAAAAATTTCCTGGTGAATGTCTCTAATTTTTCACCTGGTGCCTCATGAACAAAGAGTAAAGACTCTCCTCCTTGTCTTTATTGTGCAAATAGTTCTTGACAAGCAGTTCGCGAAGTTGCTCAAAAGTAAAGATAGATCCTTCCTTGAGTGTGTGAAACCATCGTAGAGGTTCGCCTTTTAAACTAGTCAGAAAGAGACGGCAGAGGATGTGGTTGGACGTTGAATGCAGTCCCAAAGAATCCTGAAATTCTTGGATGTGCTCCACAGGATCCCTCCCTCCTTGTAATTCTGAATCTTCGGAGTGTGAAAACTGGTAGGTACTTTCTCGTCCAGCAACTCTTGTGCGAGTGGACTCTTCTGTAATTTTGTATAGCTGTTTCTTCCAGTGAGTATTTGAGCGTCTAACAGTTCTTTAATGCATTTGTCCACCTGCTCTAGAGTAAGATGTTGTCGAGATGTGACAGCTCGTCTAGTTGCTTGTCCTCCTGGTGGATTATGCTCTCCTGTTGCTTCGCCTATGCGGTCATAGACTAAAATTCGAGGTTTGTCTCTGTTTTGTTCCTCTCGTTGTTGTAGATCGATTATCGCTCCAGCGAGTAATTGTGGGATGATGTGACCCTGAGGTAGAACTGGTTCTGGCAGAATTTGAGGAAGTGCTAGATTTTTTATTCGATTTCCCAAACGATCATGGACTGATACTCTCGAGGTTGCAGGCAGAGCGTTCCGTGGTCTCGGATTTGTTGTTAATTGATCTTGAAGTGCTTTGATTGTGCTCTGCATACTGGCGAGTTATTTCTCTAGTTCTATTCGACGTTCAGTTTCTACTTGTATAGTAGTTCGCAGATCCGTCACTCCCTCAGCAGTGTCAGGCAGGACGTTGGGTGTTTCTAGATTTTCCATCCTTTAAAAAATAAATATGAAAACTTGATCGGAGAACGCTGAGTGTATGCTTCGATTCCCACAGACGGTGTCAAATGTAATAGCCTATTTTCGTATTGGATGAAGATAGTGCTTTACACCCTTGAAATATAGAATGCTAGCTAAGAACTGAAAGTAATTAATACGAGATTTAGCGTGAAAAACCCTTGAATGGGCTAAAAACCACGACCTCTCCTGAGAATTTTTGGAAAGAATGGTATTTATATAGGCGCTAGCTATTATAAAGAGAAAGAGATTGAATATCTGAGTTTTGGTAGGGATGACTTTCTCTAAGAGTTTTGTAGATGATCCTAGCCTTCCTCTATTCTAATCTTCAAGTCTCTTTTTATAGGTTTTATAATATGACTGTTATTGCTTTAATGAAGAACGTTATAATATATAAGTTTGATGAGCCTTTTTATGAGGTCTTTTGTAAAGTCTTGATATCTGACAATTGTTGATCTTATAACGGATCTCTTGATGACCTTAGCTGTAACTTCGAACTGTTGGTGAAGATACGATCTCTGAAGATGTTCGTATGTATACGAACTGTTGATGGATATCTGAGTTAGCTGTAACTTCAGACTGTGGGTGAAGATACGATCTCTAACGATGTTCATATGTATACGAACTGTTGATAGATATCTGAGTGTCTTCTGCAGTACGATGTTACTAGATGCTTCAATATCCCTGAACTGTAGATGAGGAAGTCTGTATTATAATATGCTTGCCCTCAATCCTTGGTTGGTTATCAGTGTGTTTATACAAACTATGTGAGCTCGAATATCGGACTTAGTACGAGGATTAGAAATAAACCCTTACAATACCGACACTACTCTTCTGATTCACGAGCACACATATTAATAGGTCATATAGGTATTATTGGTTGTGCCCAATTGTTACCTAGTATTACTATCTATTAGGGCTTGAGAGTATAATGGGAAGACCACTCTAACCCTATCAAGTTAAATAGAGAAGTCCTTTTTGGAAAGCTAAAACACATAAAACCATCACATTGAGGTCTGCAGCCAAGCCAATCCAAGGGAAGACTCCATTCAAAAACATGTGATTTTTGAAGAGCAGGAGAATAAGTTTGTATTAATCTCTTTTACATATTCAGATATTGATCATAGTTATTTCTATGTAATTCCAACAATTCTAGTTTCTTGTAAGCTAAGCATTTCGAGTGTCTTCAGATTCCCAATCAGGGATACATCTTGTAACCGGGTGCAATTGTCTAAACAAAGTGCTCGAAGGCAATTCTTAAGGGATGTAAGCGACAGTGGCAACAAGGAAATGCAAATATCGCTCAAATCTAAAGTTACAAGACTTTTCATACCTTTGAAGAAGCTATTTGGGATCTTAATCAATGACCTGTTACTTGCCAATGATAGAGTCAAGAGTTACGGGCGTTTGGGTGTATCAGGAACCTCACAAATATTGTTACTCATCATTGACATCCGCAAGCACCTCCCATCATCTCTTACCTTTGGCCATTGTCTTAGTCCCAACCCAGCTCTTATGATTGAATCGTTTCTTTCATGAGCTATCAAGAATGCAGTATCACGAACAACATCATGGATCATACATATCCATCATCGTCGCCTTTCAACAACAAACCAGAAGAAACAAGCGCATCCACCATTATATGCAGGTTTCCTCTTGCATCTCTCAATGTTTCTACATCTCCAAGCAAATCCTCCCCCATCGTGTACCCTACCAACGCATCCATGGTAACCTTGTGGTCTTCAGGAAACAAGCTGCAAAGCAAGAAACATAATTTAGTTTCGTTATTTTCTAAGAAGTTGTAGCTTAATTTCATCGAAACGTTGATGAAGACATAACGCCATACATGGATTTCTTTAGTTGAGGAATAACTATTAGCAAGGCTATTTTATGTTATTTTAGACCCACATTGGTTATGCACAAAAGTAGTTTACTATCTTTCTCTTATATATAGAGAGTATGATGTAACCTAAATAATCAATTTAATAATAATATTTTTCTCTCTCTAATCTATTTCTACATGGTATCAGAGCGAGTTATCGTTCAATACCCTCGCTGATCGAACTCGGCGGTGAGTTCGTTGGGAGGTAAAAAAAATTAGGGTTACAATTTTTGTTCATGTTGGTCTGATTCACACAGCTACTCTCTCTCTTCTCTGTTTTGAAGAACGACGATTATCACTGTTTCTCTGGTAGCGTTGTTTTGATCGCAACCTAAGCTTCCGCAATTTTTTTTTTTAGTTTTTTGGATCCGGTCACGAGATGCGATAGATGTTGATCTGAATCTCAGATCTATTTGGCTTATTTGAGGTAATCGATTTCGATGGCTATCGGTGACAAGTCGAGTTCGAGTTTGATCGTTTCTTCGATTGGAACGAATGAAGATGTCCAGTCCTTCAACTCTGTTCATGATCATCCAAATCTAAAGATTACCACACAACTATTAGATGGCTTGAATTATGTTTGATGGGTACAATCCGTGAAATTGTTTATTGGTAGCCGTGGAAAGATAAGGTTTCTTCTTGGCATAAAAAAAACCTACAGAATCATATTTGAAGTATGCAAAGTGGTTCTCAGATGATTCGATGGTGAGAACTTGGTTGATTATTTTTATGCAGTCGATGATCTCCGCTGGATACTTATTCACAAGTAATGCACATCTGATTTGGGAATCACTTCGTAAGGTATATTCTCAGCAAGAGAATAATGCTAGGATATTTCAACTTTCTAATGAGATTGGGAATTTTAAACAGGGTACTCAGAATTTGGGGATGTATTATGCGAGACTTCGATCGAGTTGGGAAGAATAATCTCATTATGATAGCTATATCGAGTGGCCAGCTAGTGCACCAAGTGAAAAGGTTCATATTCCACCTATGGCAGTAGAGATTTATGCAAAGATTGTAGAGAAGACTCGGGAATTTTAGTTTCTTGCGGGGCTCAATCCCGACTTTGAGTATGCACGAGTTCATCTACTTAACAGTTCTCAATTCCCAACTATTGAAGAGGCACACGCATATTGTCTCTCCGATCAGAGTCGTCGGTCACCTATGCCTCCTATCTCTGGGATCCCTTCAGAGACCTCTGTTATGGCTATTCGTTATGCTTATCAAGCACCACCGTCAGTTCCTTCACAAACTTCACATACATCATCACCTAGCCTTTCTCAGTTACCAGCGGCTTCCGGTAACTCTCGCCCCTGGAGAAAGAAGTGTGATTATTGTGGTAAGTGGGGACATCTAAAGATGACTTGTCATGTTTTGCACGGTCGTTCTGCTGGTTATCAACCCCGCCCATCTCAGTCCTTAGCACACTTATCTTCCGACTCTAGTGTGCCAGATTCTTTGGCCTTTAATACTCTATCTTAAGATGAAATCAACAGGTTTTGACAACTTCTCTGTATATCATCCACACCGGCAGCTTCTCATGCAGGTAACTTCGCATCTGCAAATAGTGTTTCTGCATCTCTAACTTCGCCTTGGATTGTAGACTTGGGTACAACCGATAATATGACTGATATGTTTTCTTTTTTCCGGTCTAATGCTTCTAGTTCATATCGACGGACTGTTCGTCTTGCCAATGGAGGGTTGTATCCTGATTACAGATTCCCTTTATTTACCTAATATCCTTCATGTCCCTCAGTTGGATACTAATCTTCTTTCTGTTAGTAAAATTACCATAAATAAAAACTGCAATTTAACCTTCTTTTCGGATTATGTTATTTTTCAGGATTTGGTGTCACGAAAGATGATTGGCAGTGGACGTGAAGAAGGTGGTCTTTATTTTCTGGATGGACATGTCTCTTTTATTTCTCCTCAAGTTCTCCAGTCAAAATCTATTTAGTAGTGAAAATATAAAGTGGATGCTACGTTGGCATCATCACTTAGGTCATATTTCCTTTGAGTATCTACGTTATTTGTTTCCGTCTTTCCTTTCTAAAGTATCCATGTCTAACTTGTCTTGTGAAACGTGTAAACTAGCTAAGCATCATTGTAGCACGTATCTGTTGAGTATTAATAAAACTTCTTCTGCTTTTAATATTGTGCATTCGGATGTTTGGGGTCTTTCCCCAGTTACCTCTAGTTTAGGATTTCGTTATTTTGTGTTTTTTATTAACGATTTTTTGAGGTGCACTTGGGTATATTTGATGAAATCCAAAGATGAGGTCTCCTCTATTTTCTAGACATTCACCGCAATGGTTCATACTCAGTTTGGAAAAAACTATTAAAGTTATTCGTTCCGATCAAGGTGGAGAATTTATGTCCCAAGGTCTTCGCAAATTCTGCAATATCAATGGCATTGAGCATCAAACCTCTAATACAAAAGCTCTGCAGCAAAATGGTAAATTGAAAAGGAAAAATTATCATATTCTTGATCTTGCTCGTGCTATGTCAATTGCCATGAATGTCCCCTAGCATTTTTGGTCTGACGTTGTTCTTACGGCAGTGCTTCTTATCAACCGGTCTCCGTCTCAATTTTTTGGTTTTTGTACCCCGTATTCTATTCTTTATCCTGATCGTTTCATTTTTTAGATTCTACCTCGTGTTTTTGGGTTTGTATGTTTCATCCAAGTTACTGGGGTTAGCCTCTAAACTAGATCATCGTGCCTTGAAATGTATATTTATGGGTTACTCTCATGCTCAGAAGGGTTTTAGGTGCTTCCATCCCTCATCACGTTGTTATTTCACCTTTATGGACGTAACTTTCTTTAAACATGCTCTGTTCTTTACGGGCGGTTTTCTCTCTCAGATAGAGTATTTTCTAGTTCGTTCTCTTCCTTTAGAAGATTTATCTTCTCCTCCTTCAGATCCACTTCCGTTAACTGTTCCGTGTGAGTCTGTAATCCCACCTTTAGTTTTACCTTCAGTTTCATATTCTTTATAGGTTTATACTCGACAATATCCAGGATGCCAGCCTCCTACACCAGACTGCCAAGCATCCTCTATAGCTCCAGGTCTGCCACTTGCTATCGATTCACCTTTATCAGATATTGAGCCTTCTCCTACCGCTTCTATACCAGTTACTACTGATGATGATTCACCTATTTATCATAGTAATGATGATAGACCGATTGTTATTCGGAAAGAGAAGTGCAATGCAGTGAAGCCTGATAAATATTCAGATACAGCAATTTATTCTATCATTGATTATACTTCAGATCATCGTTTATCTCCTACTTCTAGAGCTTTTCTAGCTTCTTTCTTTTTGGTTGATATACCACGTACAGTGGCAGATGTGTTAGCTAAACCTCATTGGAAGGCTGCGATGTTGGAAGAATTACATGCATTGGAGATCAATAATACCTGGTCATTGGTACCCTCCCGCCTGGACGTACATCAGTCGAATGCAAATGGGTGTTTACGGTTAAAGAAGATCCAGATGGAACGGTAAGCAGGTACAAGGCTCGGTTAGTTGCCAAGGGGTATGCACAGATACATGGTGTTGATTATCAAGAGACGCTTGCTCCTGTGGCTAAGATGAATACTATTCGAGTCACCTTTTCTATTGCTGCATCAAAATCTTGGCTTTTTTTTTCAGATGGATGTGAATAATGCCATTCTAAATGGAATATTGCAAGAAGAGGTCTATATGTCTCCACCTCCAAGTTTTTGTCCCGCTTCTGCTTCTGGCTTGGTATGTAAGCAAAAAAAATTCATCTATGGGCTTAAGCAGTCTCCTCGTACTTGGGCTGATACATTTGGTACCGTTATGATTGACTTTGGTTATGTTCTGAGTAGTGCTAACCATACTTTATTTCTTCGACATTCTGGCAGGAAGATTGTTGCATTGTTTGTCTATGTTGATGATATTATTATTATAGGAGATGATATTCAGGGTATTAGTGACCTGAAATCTTACCTCTGTACCCGCTTTTAGGTGAAGGATCTCGGTCCCTTGCGTTATTTCCTTGGGATTGAAGTTGCTCGTTCTAAATCTAGTATTTTTATCTCTCAGAGAAAGTACATTCTTGATCTTCTCTCTGCTTCAGGACAGCTTGCGTGTCGTCCTGCTGATACACCTCTAGAACTGAATCATCGCCTGACAGACTTTGAGGAGGAGTTATTGAGGGACATTGGCCAATACCAGCGGCTTCTTAGGAAACTCCTCTATCTTTCTCTTGCCCGTCCTGATATTGCATATACGGTTGGAGTTCTTAGTCAGTTTATGCACAAACTGCGTCATCCCCATCTTCAGGCAGCTATTCATGTTCTTCGGTATCTCAAGGGGTATCCTGATCGTGGGATTTTATTTCGAGATCATGGTCATTCTCGAGTCGAGGCTTGGACTGATGCTGACTATGCAGGTTCATTATCCGATCGTCGCTCCACTTCTGGGTATTGTACCACTATTGGTGGTAATTTGGTTACATGGCGGAGTAAGAAACAAGATATTGTTTCCAGGTCCAGTGCAGAAGCCGAGTACAGGGCTATGGCTCAAGGTGTTTGTGAGTTAATATGGCTTAAGCGTCTTCTACAAGAGCTTCGAATATCGGTCTATCTTCCTATGACGCTCTATTGTGACAACAAATCTGCTATTATCATTTTGGCTAATCCGGTGCAACATGATCGTACCAGGCATATTGAGGTTGGTCGGTACTTTCTGCATGAGAAGCTTAAATCTAAAAAGATTCATACTCTATATTTCTACTTTGCAGCAGCTTGCAGATTTTCTCACGAATGTCGTTAGTAGCAGATTATTATTAAATGTTTTGTCCAAGCTGGGCATGTGCGATATTCATGCTTCAACTTGAGGGGAAGTATTAGCAAGGCTATTTTATGTTATTTTAGTCCCACATCGGTTATGCATAGAAGTAGTTTACTATCTCTTTCTTATATATGGAGAGTATGATGTAACCTAAATAATCAATTCAATAATAATATTGTTCTCTCTCTAATCTATTTCTACAATAACATCTACCCAAACTCCTTCGTCCTTCTTTCTCAAAGTTCTTGCAAGTGTAACAATCGCTAAAGGCAACCCGTCACATTCATTAACAATTCCCTTGGACATCTTACGCATGGCATCAGAGTCAACATCACCCACTTCCTGTCCAAAGAGCACGACTGAATCTTTCTTTGATAGTAAAATGACGTCAATAGTTTTAAGAAACCGTTACTAATACAACCTTATCGTTATCGAAAAGCTTTGTTTCTTCAACTTGTTTGCGTATTTCTTTCATCAAGGTCGTTTTAGTGTTGTCATCCATCATCCATTAGTGCTTGAATGACTTCCTTCATAGTGGGTTCTCTTGAAGCAAAAACATCAAAATGTTCAAAGGCCGGGGCGGGACAGGTGCATTATTTGCTACACTGATGAACATTTTCCCGCCATGAAGAAGCTTGTCTATGATGATAATCTTCTTCTTTGGTAACAACAACCATTGATCTCTCCAGCTTGACAATACAATTCCGCAACTTCACCACAAACCTCATCCACCTGAACTACGTCGTGGATCACATCTCCATTATCTTGAGCTAAATTGAGTTTTCCTTTAATGTCTTGCATATTTCTTGTAACGAAAAAGATAGCAGAAAATAAGTTGGATCCAAAGCTAACTTGGCAAGTTCTGTAGCAAGAGTAGCAGCAATCTCCATTGCTGTTGCTCTAGTAGATGAAAATCAGTGGAGTAAATATCAGTATAGGTGCAATAAAAATATAACAGAAAAAATTATACAACACAAACCATGTAGTGATACTACAAAAGGAGAGAGAGAAAAAATAGTAAAAAGAACTGGATGAAAAACAGATGTTCAATTGCTATCAACTAGTAATAGGTTAAGATTTGTGTTTACCTTTCTTGCTGTGCTTTTGGAACTGAAAGAGAATTCGGGGAAGAATAAGAGTAGGAAAAATTGTGTTTACCTAAGGTCAATGCCTGGAGTTGAATGTGAGAGGGCAGCAGTCCTACAATTATTATTAGACCATCTCCAACACTGCCTCAAGAATGGTAAATGCTCTAAGCTCAAATGTAAGATGACTCAACTGCGAATTAAAGCCACTTAGTGCACCTAACAGCATGGTATGTTATTACGATTTCCACATACTCTTGCAAAAACCCCTTCCAACCGGGGTATGGGGTTCATCATACTCACCCCCATACCCCTCCAAAGTATGCGAAACCTGAACTTGGCGATGAGTATTCGCATACTGTCCACGTCATCAGGAGCTGAACGGTTCAGCGCGCACTACTTTTTTATTATTATCATGCGCGCTTATCTATTATGCGCCTAGCCTGATATAAAAAATTTATTGAACTTTTTCTTGTTTTACTTATATGTTTCTTCAACAAATCATTCGGCCTTTTTCTGTTGGAGCTGAACAATTCAGCGCGCAGGTAAAAAATGCAACTCTTTATTGGACGAAAACAGTATGGGATTCATGTATACCGGTATGCCAAACCAGAATCGCATACTTTGCTGTTGGAAGTGTTCTTAGATATCTCAAAGTAGTTAGGACGATAATTCATAAGTCGTCTACGCCTTCTTTCCGTTTTCCCCGCAAAGTAAACAAGTCGTATGCACCTTTTTCTTTTCATTTTTGTAAAGTATGTGCCTTTCTGAATTAAAAGAAGCACAAGGCGAATCTCATCGAAACAATTGGAGCTTAAACCCTAGACTTGTACTCATTAAAACACAACATATATGTAGCTACACAAAATCAGTTAAAAAAGTTCACAAACAAAGTAAGAAACAATATTCAATATCCCTAAAAAGTATCAAATGTGATCCAGGAGGATCTATGAAGTATCACTAATTTAGTATTCTTCTATTTATAGTATTACTCTAATTTAGCAGTAGTCCTATTGTAACTAGAAACTTGTAACCTTTATCACATTGTAACCCTTATAAAATGGCAAGGCTAAACAAGTCATATTAGAACTAGTAACTTGTAACCCTTATAAAAAGAGGTCAAGATTATGAGAGAAGATCAATGGAAATTCTAGGATAGAGACTAAGGGTTAAGAAAAATTCGATTGTAATTGATTTCGATTAAGCTATTGAAGCTCTAAAGGGATTTTTCCCAACCAATTGGTTTGTTCGTACTTTTCTACTAATTAGGGTTTCTCTATTCATATTGTAGATTAAAATGTTGTCCAAAAACTGTGTTCTTCAACTTTACTGCAACGATCGAAGCTTGGAGCACAAAAAATAAATGAAAAGAACGAAGTAAAATACAGTCGAAGCTTGGAGACAGCTTGGAGACTTTGTTCTATTTATGTCTCAAAAAAGAGTGATTCAATTGCAAAACAAATGTGCAAATCCAAACTGCTTAGAAACCAGTGACAAATACAAGAGGAAATTTATTAGATGATGTTTTCCCTGATACTAGTATGCATATATTACAAGCTTGAAGTTTACAAATATTTCCATTTCATGGACAGAAGAACATTTGTGCCCGTCCGACATTTTTCTATTGAATATCAAGAAAAAAATTACAAGAAAGAGAGAAAAAAGAATGAAAGAATGTGGGACTCACACAGATACAATAATCACCGCAACCTCAACCTCAACCTCAAAACTAACTATTTTTCCAACAAAAGATTTGATGACACAGTGGAAGCTTGGGTCTCAACAACAAGACTTCACAACCGACAAGCCTGCAAAATGTTTTACCTGTATTATGATTCTGAATTCCTTCAACAGCCTGCAGCTTTTAAAAAATTGTCATATGGACTTGAAGCTGGAAGTCTGAAGTCGTTGGGATGATCCTGGAACTTAACTGCACATACCATCAGACCCGAAGTAAGAGATGGTTTCTGTAGATTGTCATTGAGGGTCTGGTCAAGAAAAGGATTGTTGCCAGTCTGCAGTTTCACAAAAATTGTCACGTCAGATGGTTCAATAAAAATGATGGTTTTTTTTAATCTCTAATAGATGTACAACAATGTCTTGGGTCAAACGATCATCGAATGTCATTTAAATACACAGAAGAAATTGATGATTAGCAACTCTAGAACGATCTGCCACGTTAAATTATTTCTTTTCCTTTTCACATCTTTAAAGATATTAATCATTTTTTTTTGTCTACCCATGCATACTAATCGAATGAAGGTACTGCGTGCAGTGCATGTATTACTTATGAAGGTAAGATCACGATATCAACCATTATATCACTGGAGTTGTATATATTTTTAACATTGCCTATACTTTTGGCATCAAAATAAACTGCTATTATATCGTGGATATATCCTCCCATAAATAAAATACAATATATAGCATACTATCTATTGATAACCATGACTAAAGGAAGCACGTACCAGTTGTAGACTCGAATAAGATGGCATCTTCTTTGCTTCATTGTTGTTATCTTGAAAAGAAATGTTGATCAAGGTATCTTGCTTCTGTTGAGCGCTCATGAAAGTGGACATTTTTTTTTGTTTTCCAATCAAAAGCGCCTCACAGTGATTGGCCATCTCCTTGTATGGAACATCGGGTGTAGTCGAGACTGAGAACCTTCCAACTTGAGATGCAGTCTCCAATACCTATATACATATTTCACCCTCATTAGGATCAAGGTTAATAATACAACTTCAAGTAATTAATTCTGAGAACTACAGTCAGCAGCAGAGGGAGGATGCTTGTGACCTGCCACCTCAACCGCCACATTAAAAACATGCTTTTAGAGTAGAGGAAATTCCAGAATTTCGTGGTACGATATATAGAAACGATTATATTAATAGGAAAGTTGTTGTTGACGATGTGCTTGCAGCAAAAGAAGTGCCAGAAGATAAACAAGTGTCCAATATCGTTATAAGGTTCAAGAACTGAGCTTGAGCGTGGTGGCAGACACAGAAACAGCTGATCATTGGCATGGTTGTTTTGCCATATAGGAGTTAGGAAGATTTGAAGCGTACAATGCGACATATGTATGGTACAATCACTAGAGCGTGCAATATGAAACTTTTTTTGGAGTTCCCACGTAGGTATCAAGTCTGTTAATGATCATTATGATGAGCAAGGGCAGTCAAGACCGGGGTTTGGCTGTCTTTTTCTTTAAACAGATCGGGTTTCAGAGATAATAGGAACTCTATGATCTTATCTGGTCCTTTACAACATGAGTTCACTCATGCAAATGCGCATGGTGGTTTTCATGAGAATAAATCTGTGATTATTTCGCATTTGGCTACAGGTTTTAAGCCTTTTTTTTTTTGCTAGGCTTTTAAACCTTCTTTTGAAGAGGGTTATTATGGTATTTGATTCCCAAATATTGGTGGATGTTCAATTTAAGGCTAAATATTTGAATGAAAGAGTTCCTATTTTGAAGTTTGCTCGTCTGTAAAGTCACCATCTCATATTTTCTTAGTACACTTCCTCACCAAGTTCTATGTCTCACAACTGTTATGTAAAAAAAAAAATTCGTACCAAATGATTGGATAATATTGAAATGGCTAACATACCGAATCTAGAAGTTGATTGACGCTCAAAAGATTAGGAGTTTGCATAGCCAACTGCAAATCTGCTTGACTTTCAAATGCTTCAGGACCAACATCATCATCAACTGTAGAAATGGGGGGTAGGAACTGCAGATAGCAACGCAAGTTCATTAACCATTCAATTTTAGAAGAAAATATTGGAGTACATGCAAGAAAATTACATCATCGATAGACTTGAAGTCATCTATGGACTTGAACTCATCTGAACCAAGTCTGGAGATCTTTTGTGGTGCTTCCATGAACATTTGAGCTCCCAGTGGACACACATCATCAGGCAAGAATTCATTTAGCAATTGCTCCCTTATAATAGATGACTCTTGCTGCATCAAAATGAGTAAGTTGAATTATTGCTAAATATATGATATTTATGCAAAGACTTACAATCGGCGGACATACAATTCTACAACATTCTTTACAACAAACTCATTTATCACTTTTCAAGAACAACTGTAATATGTTTTCAGCTGACTATCATCTCATCAGGTAGAAGATCAACCTTACCAAAAATCATATATTTCTAAATCCCCTATTCATGGTTTTACGTACAACGGGACTATCAAGTTATGTCGCAGTTTGATTTTTCCCAGCTTTCCGGTATTAAATACCATGGGATTATACCATCTGCACACAAAAAAACTAAAAAAAACTTATTACCTGTATATCGTGAGATATGAAGGTATCTTAAAAATTACAGAATCTCCACAATATTTCCTCCTGAATTTTCCCACTCTCCCTGAACTGCTCATAATCCCCAAACTTCATTCAATTAATTTTTCGAATTTCTCAAAGTCCCTAATGTTATTACACTTAAATCACATATCAAACTTTCCCCTAATCTTCCAACTAAAGCAAGATCCATATATTACCTCAAGTCCCCCAAATTAAATCTTATATTTCCTTCTAGTGTTTCCTTATTTCCGTCAAATTCCCTGCATTTGCAGAATTTCCCCAAATTTTCCTCTTAAGATCACCTCAAACTCCCCAACCTATCAATTTCTTCAATAAAGAGTTCTCTCAAATCTCTTCAAACTCCACTCTCACATTTACCCAAATTCCAAATTTTGTTGTTTTAAAGCGGTATCTCATAATATCTGGCAGTACATTGCAGTATTTTTCGTAGCTTTCTATATTACCCAACATTTAGAAATTGGAATTTACTATAGCAGCACCAAAAGAGGGTTTTAAATTTTTCTAAATTTTGAGCAATTTCTTTTATCAGATTACTTGTGATGTTGCTAGGAAATTCAGAAAGGGAAAATATTTTGTGAAAATTTTCTCTGTGAAGAGGATATCATCTTCGCTTCGTTTGTCTGCATGCGAATCAACTCTTTCTGAAGTAGATTCATTGTAAAAAAAAGTTGTACCATATCATAAGGAATTCATGCATATAAAAGAATTAAGATAGTTAGGGAAATAGGATTTACATTTGACAAATTTCCCAAGCTTTTCACAACTATCGAAGCCAAGGACTCTTTCGATTGGTCTTCGGTAACTTGTATTGTTGAAAGAGACTTAAGTGCAGCATTATTATCTTCTTTTGAGCCATAAACTTTTAACCGATGAATAGAACCAGAGTTAACAGCTTGTAGTTTGCAGTCATCGACCAATTGGAGAAAAGGATCAACCTGATACACTTCAAATTTATTCCCAACATACCAACGAAAGAAACAAAAGCAGAATATTTGGCTCGCATGAACATAAAATGGTTATTAAGAGCATCGTTGATGCAAATATAGAAACAAAATTAAATGAATAACTTAACGCTCCCCCTTGGTGCACTATATTTGCGTCCCAAATGCTTAAAACAAGAGGAAATATTAGGCCAAGATCAAGAATGCTATCCTGAGTAGTTAAAATTGGCAACCGTATGTGTTTGGCTCCCAGATCTTAATTGGCTACTTAATCTTATTTTGCAAGAGAACATTAGAAATGACACTTTTCCACGGCCGGAAATCTTTTGCCTTTCGCAAAAAGCGGACACTCGTTGGAGTCAACCTGATGGTTGGATTTTCCCGGTTTACATGTTTTTACAGCTTTCTATTAGTAGTAACTCGTGTTTCAGAAGTTTGAAATATTTGAATGTTTTTAGAGATGACACTTGGAGAAGCCTTGATTTTATTCACATTCAAGAAACGGAGTAAGAACCCAACTACTAGTCATGCATTGATACTCGATAATTTTGTAAGCGAATCCAAGAAATGACACTTTTTCACTGCTGGTTAAAATTCGTGTTTAGCCAAATGTGAACACCCATTAGAATCGGTGTGAAAGAAGTTGGATTTTAGTTTTACCTCTTTCACAACTTCATCATTGGAGTAACTTGGTGTTTCATAATTTTAAAATTTTAAAATGTTCTGAGAGATCACCATTAGAGAGACCCTAATTTGGTTCACACGTAAGGAAACAGTAAGAAGCAAACTAAAAGGCACACGTTGATACTCGATATTTCCCTGGTACGTGGATTATTAATGAAAAATAAGAACAAAAAATCAAGTAAAAGGAAGCACGTACAGATTTATCCGTAAGCAATGCCTTAGCACAAGAAACAAGAGGTATAATACTGTAGGCTTTCGAAGTGAAGATGACCATAGATGTTGCCAATGTGAAAAGAGAACGACGCCGTGATGGCTGCAGTGGACCTGCAAGAAGAAAAAAATTCAGATTATTTTCAGCATGCCACATCAAAAATTCTCCGTAAGAGACATTCATCAATAGGGTCTTTCACAATGTAATTTAACATAACCTATGAGAAAATGAAATTTGAGATTCATTGTACTTATTTTACCTAGGAAGCTATTTAAGCAACACCAAGATTATTCTCAAGAAACTCAGTTTCTTACTTTTTGTTTAATCAGGCTGATGCATATCTCGAGAACAAAATACTATTACATAATTTTTATTATTATCGTTATTCCACGAGACTACCGCTTACCCTAGAAATAATCATTGAAGCTTGCAAACAAAGCTTTAGTGGCGGATCATGAAGTTCGCAAACACAGCCCTCCAAAAATGGTGGACCACAATCCCTTTTTCATGGAGAGTGTCCTTCCTCTCCACTTCCTACACGTAGCTCATAATATAATGCCACGCTGAAGAGGCACCGTCATCAATAATCAAAACTAGATCTCGTAGCTTATACACTCGCAACGCCTCCCGACTTTGAGCTTTATATAGTAGAGAAATCCCATTTCTCTTTGTATTCAGTAAGAACTTATGGTACTTTTGGAGAATAATACTACAGTGGCTTGGAAAAATTGCAACTTTACTGAATAACAGAGGTGGCTAAAGAATAATCTACGTGCTGCAAAAATAGTACAACACTAGAAACCCAAATTACCAAGTTCTCAAACTTGCAATAATTGAATAGAATGCGAAGAAGACATCAAAAAAATAGGAGAAAATATAAAAGATGTCCAGAGAGGGAGTAAGACTGTACTGGACTTGTACTTGGACCTTCAGGACTAAACATTTTGTGAAGGTCCGTTGTTATAGAGGGACGAGTGGAAGAGAGAACGATCCCAACCATTATAGATAACTCCTTCTCTTGACTCCTCCTTGAGGTTCCAAAAATTGACATCTCAACAAGTTGAAAATCCTAATTGAAGCATGAACACATTCTTCTCTTCTCATGCATCTCATAATGTATACACCTCGAGTTTCGTAGTATTATACAGTGTGCACAATCATGTTTCGCCCTTAAATGTATTTATTACAGTGAGTGGAAGGAATTTCCACAAAGTGCAAATTCTGCACCCAAAACTTCTTCAGAGCATTCTCCTGTCCTACACTTAAATGATATCAAAGGCCGAAAGTAATGATTAAATGATAACATTGAAAAAGAAAAAGGAAAATGATTTTGCTAAATGAAATTGATGATGCGGATAGTTTGAAAGAGAATGGAGGGTTGACGAGTGTACAAATAGTTAGAAGGGTCACTATCAAAGGAGTTTTCCAAATAATGTTAAAATGGAAGGGATTTCTTCTAGGAAAAACTCTTGGGTCTAAGAGCATCTCCAACAACCAAAGTATAGGTTTGAAATTTACCATATTTTGGCAAAAGATCTCTCCAACAAGGGTATCCGGTTCAGGATTCCCACAAGGATACCCCTCCAAAGTATTCATTTCCTAAACTTAGGGAGGAGTATGGGGATTCTACTTTTGTGGGTCTCCCCCACAAATATCACTTCTCTTCCTTTCTTCTCTCTCTCACAAAAGAACATTGTGGGTCTCAATTTTTGATAAAAATCTTCTCTCATAAAAGAACATTGTGGGTCCCAATTTTGATAAAAAAAACCGAGTTTGGAGAGAAATTTGTTGGAGTAAAATGGTATGCGATTAAGGAATACTAGTATAGGTATCCGTAATCAGATGCCCATCTGCTGGAGATGCTCTAAGTGGTTGAAAAAAAGGTGATACTGACTCAAATCATTTCATCAAAATAGCCAAAGCATGGAATAGTAAGATGAACAGGAATTGTGAAATTCTACTCTAATCTACACTCCGAGGAGTGTTATACATGGCAGCGGTTAGACAAAGTGGAGTTGGACGCAATATCAGTTGAGGATGTGACACAACTGGAGAGACCGATTGGGAGGAGATAGTACTTGAGGTGATTGGAGAGAGGGCGGGAGATAAAGCTCAGCCCCCGATGGGTGCTCATTGGCTTTTTCCAAGGGATATTGGACTGCAATAAGATACTTTACAAAAAAGAGACAATTATAACAACGGACCTTAAGGAGATGGTGAAGGATTATATCGAAAAGGTTATCTGCATTATTGCTTAGTTGCTTTAATTTACTTTTCTTCGCTATCGTGAGATAGGGTAAGTCTTCGGGGCCCCTTTGCGATTACGCTATGGCCTAGCCCGATCTACCTCACTCGTGGTAATTTTAAATATGAGAGGGAGATCCAAACATTTTGGGAGATGATAATTTTTTTTATCTAACACTATCTCCATAAAAAGAAATCGTTATATCTCTAAGCTGTTCTAGTTTTACTTTTTCTTGTTTTCATTTTTCAGTTGCAAAGGGAAGTGGGATGCAAAAATAAAAATTGAACTCATGCTAATATGAGTATGAGAGGTCCTGTGACCTCGAACATTAGTCTAAACTAGAATCCAAACATCTAATTCTCCTAATAGTATCATCTCTTACTAACAAACAGTAACTCCAAGTTATGCACATAATTAAAATATAATTTAATTTCAAAATGATAAAGAGTCTATAGAGATTTAGATTTCATATCATATACTAGAATGATCGTAAGAAAAAAGAGTTCATTAACTTTTTAACAAAAATCCTTGGCAAAGAATATAAAATAATGCAGAATTTCAGCAAACTACCTCCTTCAAGAGAAATGCTCCTCAAGGAAAATGCAAGTTGAAAGCTTCGTACTAGAGCCTCGTAACTGGAGTTCTATAACACAAAATGGAACATAAGAGATAGAGGCCAGAAAGTTAATAATAGTACCTTACTAGAGCATAGCCCCAAACTAAAGCAAAGAGTTCAGGAGGAAAAGGATGAAAAAATGGCGTAGTAATAAAGGTAAATCTTAGTCACAGAAAAGATAAAACCTCTATCATCGTCCAGACAAGTTACATTTTCTTGAGATCATCGCATTTGTTAAATAGAACTATTAATGTACAAACTAAAGGGGAACGATTTACTTCATAAGATTAATTTTGACTAGCATATCAAAGACCTATATTTAGGCAACCTACTTACTGAACCTCCTGCTCCTATTACAAATAGAAAACGCCCATTCTAGTAGCAATAGGAATCATATGGTATGGTGTATGTTTAAACACCGCAACAACAGTGCTTCACACCTATACTATCATACACTAGACCAATAGGAGATATACTCATTCATTGACAGGCAGCAGGAATCAATACGGAAGTGTGCCTTTTGTTAGACTTGAATCTTGTGCATTAAAATTAAAGAGTATCTGGTAGCTCGAATATTCTTCTAACAGCGATATCATCTGCCTTGCCCTGAAACAGGTAGGATTGAGGGCTCATCCCTCATTCAAGATTAATCACTTATGTGATTAGGAACTTGAAAATTTTAGGGATGAGCTTGGGCTTCAAAGTTACCAGCTCGCAAAGGACACACCTAGGTATTTAATGATGCACACCACAGACAAGTTCTATGGCACTATTGACCATTCCAGCAATGAATAACTGGCAAATCAGACCCGTGTAGCTGAGATCACTCATACTATTATTTAACCACTTCTACTGTCCACATTGTAATATTGTCTGGGCTGATATACCTAATTGTATGAGTTACATAAATCTAGTAGAACATAAGAAAAATGTGTATTTTAAAACATTAAGTCTGCTACAACAAATTATACAGTATTACATGTTTCTCTTGACGGTTTTATATTAATGAAAAAATCATATGGTTTTATATTTCTTTATGTTCCTTTAATTTTCTGATGTGTTGTGGTCGTCTACATATACCTTGCATCGGTCGTTGACACTCCACGTAGAGCGTACTTTCCTATTTTATCGTTTATTTATTAATTAGCAATTTGTGGGAGCTTTCTAATTCTTCATCACAAGATCAATTAGGATTCTTTTCCTATTTTCTAGAGTTTCTATTTTGTCCAAAACCAGAGCTTGGGTCTAGGGTTTTATTTAGTTGTTGATTTGAGAATAAGCTTTGAGCTTATAGTAGATTTGAGAGAAGTTAGGGTTTATTAAAATCCTTGAGTTCAATCCTTGATTTAGTTTTATAACTCCTTGCTTCCGCTGAGTTAGACTCCATCATTTTCAAAGATGTCTTTACTAAAAAAATTGTTCTTCTTTAATGTATTTACCCTGGTGAGAAACTAAACGACAGTAGAAGAGGTAATCCAAACGTTACAGTATAAAACTCAATGAACAATAATATTACAATTAGAAAAGATAACAACATACTCTATAAAACCTTCAATGACTTTGATGCAAATACCTCACCTTAATTCGGGAAAATAGCAGCACCAGACTATAACTATGAGCAATTGCCTCGTAGTTTTCAGGTGTGTTTTCAGGGGAGATAGACTGTGCCCAAAGAGATGAAAGCAGGATAGTAATCTGGCGACTGCTCAAGCGAAGGGAAGTTTGATCCTGCATGTTTAGCAAACACGAAAATGATCATGACAGGAAGTAGTCAAGTAAACATGCCAGCATTTACAAGTATCTTGGTAAGGATGAGAGCTCTCAAAGAATTGGACAAGGCATTAATCCAAATCCAACCCGGACTCATTTCTGGCAAATCTCCCTAAGTGTACGATAAAATCCGAATCAAATTCAACGCAAAATATATGAAGAATTGGAACATGAAATCTAATAATATGATCCAAAATAATCAGGATCCACGTCAAACTCTTTATAAAACCCCATAAATCAGACGTATGTACCGCAAGTCTAAATATATACAGATCCGATACGTATTCGGATTGGATAGGGGAGACATCGAGGGCATTCCAAAGATTCGGATGTTAAACTATCGGGTCAAGTGATGATGTATCACATGTTCATCCAAATCCAGTAAAAAAAAAATTCTTCTAATTTTAATTTAATTATGATACACAGACAGCCCTCTATGGAGTAGATGAACTTAATACCACTGGTACATACCAATTCTTTACTTGAACTGCTTGTAGATCTTATCTCATCCGTAGGTGGCAAAGGGGACCCTCTAATGCTAGAAACTCGGCTGTAAGATGATTGTAGTCGGTTCAAAATGCCATCATTGTAACTCTTTTGTTGCCCATCGACGACAACACTCTCTACCATTTCTTGAGAAAAATCTTCTCGTACAGAACATTTCTCCTTTCTAAGCTTCTCAAAAAGAGCTGCCGAAGAAGAAAAAACTGACACAGTTCTTGAGAGAGTCCTTCGATGATCATAGGCTTGTGGTGAATCACCCGTAGTTGAGCTAGGACACACAGAAGATGGCACAAGAACAACAGAAAATATGCGGTGAGCTCCCACCCGTGTTTCATGGTCTGGATATACCATAGCAAGAAGTAATTGATGAAATAATGCCTCTGGGAATGCCTACAGATTAAAAGAAACTTGAGGAAGATATCAAAATATGCAAATGAAAGACGGATTATTTATCTTAAAAAAAATGAAAATCAGAGTTGTATAGTAACAAATTTAATGCAATAAGATAAAAAAGTTTAATACTTTTCTAGGAACAGGCGAAATAGCAATATGTTCCACAACACATTTAGACATCAAACTCTTCAGCATCTCACTAACGTAGGCATCAATCTCTTCATCTCAAAACTTAAGACATCAAATCATTTGTCAGTTTCCTTCGAAAAATGCTATGGAGATTCCTAAAAAAAAAAACTCCATATTTCATGAGACGCCATTGGAGTGGGTTTTTTTGTTTTCGATAACATTCCTTTCAGCGTCTCAAACGACGGAATCAGTAATGCCAGAAGCTGAGCCAGAGTGATGGGCACAGCGCATACATATAAGTGCATGAATATATCATGATTTCACAGCTCGTTGATCAGGTTTTCTTATATTTACTTTAGGTACCAGTGAATTGATAGTTACTCATCTCTTAAAAAATGGATTGTAAGAAATCGAGATTTCGTACTTATTCCCCACACTTAAAAAAGATGCCCTTATTCAATCTATATTAGTTTTGTTTTAGTAAATCTTCCAGTAGTTAGACAAATTTGCTTGTACGAAATTTACCTTGTTTTGATATGACAAATTTGGTACAGATGCTATGACTTGAGCAGTACGATAAACAGCAGCAATTGTAGTTCTTGCAACAATCGTAATACTTGATATGTTCTCCAGCATCACAGCCATCATGTCAAGGACAGGGCCAGCATCTCCAACCTGTTAATCAATCAAATATAAATTTTACATCTCCCAAGTTTCGGTAAATAACCTATAGCTGAAGTGGAAACTGTGTGTACCCATAAAACAAGTTCAATGAAATAAAACTAAAAAACAGATGTCTCTCAACTGGAAACACACATCCGCTACACCTAATTGCAGCTTTTATCTATTACATTATGAAAGGATATACTTGGTGGACTTCCAACAGCTTCATCATTATTTAGTGGGGTATTGTGAGCAAGGAGGGGCCTTCATCTGAATTCATGGCTACCAAGTTCTTCCTTTATTAGTAGAGATCAGATCACCGAATATATGAAAAACACTTAAATTTGGCCTGGGATTAAAGAAGTTTATGACTTCGCCAAGCAGCACTCCCATTCGCTAGTTGGTTCAGGAACTTGACTTGTGAATGCACAACTGCATTCTCCCCAGCTCTATCAAAGGCACTCTTCAAAGCAGAGCCCTGTTATGAAGAAGATGCACAGCTAAGGTCTGCGATATTATTATAAAAATGCCTCGGACCCAAACACTATCAGTGCCATGTTGATGGAGAGGGCAGCTGTAAATCTCCATGATGCAAGACAAATGTGTTTGGACAGCTAATATCTATGTGAATTTTTTTGTAAAATCTGCTTATGAGCTGCTAGTAAAAAGCCTAAATGTTGGTGGAGTAAGTTTCTTTGGCATCATAGACCCTATCCTAGAGGAGCTAACATGGTTTGGAAACTTGTAATACAGCTTTTCCATCAGGTGATAATGCTAAGAAGAGTGGAACAATCCATCCTATTATCTGTACTTTGCGTTAAAAGAACATTGAGGATGCTGCAGTCATTTTGGAATTGCCCTGTTGCTGCTCATATGCGGAGCGTGTTGTTTGGTCATCTTTGACTTCCACATGTCTGATTGGAACATTAGAAGGTTGTTTGTTCAAGAATCGTAATACTTATGTGAGGGATCTATGGATCAACTTTGTAGTGGGTTGCTTTTAACGGCATTTGGGTTAAGAGAAACAAAACAAGATTTGATGATTGAGAAGGATCCTGAAATATACTCAAGAGTCTAGTCTGTTGTCCAAATCTACCTTAAAGAGCAGTTCCTATGACTGAAGGTGATCACCATGCTCAATGTGACTGTCAGACCTCGATGACTTCAAACGGTCAAGGACTGCACTTGGTTTTTTTTTTGGCTTTTATTGGCTTCTTCTTCTTCTTCTTTTGTAATCCAATTTAAATTGCATCATCCTTCATCTATATGATTGTATTAAGAATAGGGCCAAACCAAAGGAGTTTTACCATGCTCGTACAAAAAACTTTCCACAATCACACCTCAATCGTTATCTTGAAAGACCTAACCAAAGAAAATAAAAATAAAGATGTTCCCATACTTCCATTAAGAATGGGTGACAAATAAAAGCCAAAAAAAAAAAAAAAAAAAAACCACGTGACATCAAGTCGAATCCGCTACAACTAAATCCTTTTAGCACATCACCAAATCTCCCCCCACCCTCCCAAATGTATGGATGACCAATAAAAAATCGTCGCATGAATGCCAAAATTAATCGATTCCCCGGTCTTAGTCTTCCATTCAAATGCTTATCGTTAGTTTCCTTCCATAAAACTCTTACAATCGCATCGCAGAAGGTGTGAGCTACCACAAAACTTAACCAATTTCCTTACAAATATCTTGCACCACCACGGTTTCAAAGATATAACAATAACCTCATTCATACACCCACAAGTAAGTGGTTGCAACATCGCAGTCACGCAATGCAAAAGTAAGTGGTTAATGGACTCATCCGTTAAATGACAAAGTAGGCACAAAAGATCACTTTCATACATATTCATCTAAGTTCATCTCTTACTCGCCTCCAAACCATCCCGCATTAGAATGCTACTTTAAACAAAATTTGTGCCTTCCAAACCAAGCGTCTCGAGAAATCCACACTTCAGTACCTCCTCTTGCGCTCCTTGCTCATACGAAATGTTCACACGTTGATCTCAATGTAAATTTCCCATTGTCGACCCAACTCCATTTCCCTTTGTCTTCACCTATATGAATTACAATTGTAGTAACTTTTTGAATTATATGCCAAGGTTTTCCAATTCTCTATCAAAAAGCTCTCCAAAAATCATAATTTCAACTTACCAATCCCCCTTTATTTCGTAAAATTCATTTAATGTCTCATGCTTAGATCATAAATATTATATAGATAAGGATATAGTAAACCAAGTTATCCCGAGTCACTCCATACATTGCCAAAAACTAATCATCTCTCTACTCACGATGGTGTTTTCAATGTCTTCTTTAAATTTATCCTATGTGTTGAAGATCGACGAGATGTTAGGCTTACTCGGGAACCATGCATACTCCTTTATTCAAAAATTAGATGTAATAACGGAGTACACCATGCATACTGTGAATACAGTTGTTATGGATTTTATGCAAAATTAAAACAAAAATTGTATTGGTGTTATACCTCCATATCATGAGAGGGGTAATATTCAAGGTTCTCATTGTCATATGGAGTACTCTGAGCCCTACAAATCGGAGTATTTCGTTTTCACCTCATATTAAGGGTTATTTCCTTTTTCGCTTAAAGTTGGTACTCTCCATCTCCAAAGGTGTACTTAGCTTTCCAACCAATCAATTATTTGCCATCTTCAAGAAAAAATCTTGAATGTGAACTCATACAAAATTGTGAAGTATGCTTCAAAACATATCCTTATCGATTGATGCAAACACACGAATGGAAGAATAACTCACATAAGTAACACAAAGATTATAATACATATCTATGCTAATGCCTAACGGGATGATATCTTAAAAACACATTAACTTATAAGAAAAAATGAAGTGAAGGATGAAAAATGCTACCTTATTTGTTATTTGCATAAGGCACTCATCGACTGCCGCTTGAAATTTTCTGTTCCACTTAATTATATCAACTCCCAGATTTGAATCGTCAAGTGAGCAGTGTATGCATTTCCGCATATGCCGCATCAAATCACTTACAGCACCAATAATTGCTATAGAAGACTGAACCTTTGAGTGGAGAGCCAGTGAAGTGGTAACTTCAACAATGTTTACTTGCATGTCAGGTTGCTTAATTACATTCTTGTGATCTAGATGTTTGATTAAGATGGATAACATCAAGTGTGTGTTCATTCCTGCAATTTAGTAAGGAAAATATAAATAAATGAAGAAAACACATGAGGTTTGTATAAGCATTAAACACAATCAAGATGGAAGATATAGACTAACATCCAAAAATCCAACCAAATTCAAGCACTATACCGAAATATCTGACTACATGCTGAAATTACCGAAAACAACACAAATATTTTTTATATATTGCAATGTAATAAATAGATTATAAATAAATTAGACATTATAACAAGTCAATTGTTATTTTAACCAATATATTGTGATATCTTCACCATCCAGTATGTTATTAGAGCATCTCCTAAAGTCACTCACCACTAAGGCTGTACACGGGTCGGGTCGGCCCGGGTTCAAACCTGGCCTGATCCGACCCGGACTCGTCGGGTTACAAAATTATGAACCTGAACCGACCAGGTGCAGAACCCTAACCGAAACCGAATCGGATTGGCAAGGTCAAGCGGGTCCTGAACTCGGGTTTTGATGTTTTTTTGTGTTTTATTTTATTACGCAAACCCACATTTGACAAACAGTATGACTTCCTTTTAGATAGCCTAAAGATTAAGAGAGAGAGAGATATATGAAATCAAAACCAGGCCAAAACCAAAACCCTAGAAATGAAATCTCCCCCCTTCATTCCCCAGCTTTCCTTCTTGTAATTTACTCTGAAACTAAGGGTTTTGGACAACAAAAAGACCCCACAAATGAGAGCAGAGCTTTCCTTCTTGTAATTTACTCTAAAACTAAGGGTTTTGGACAACAAAAAGACCCCACAAATGAGAGCAGATCACAGAGGTTTAGAAGATCAACAAGTCAAATGTGAAGTTTAAAATGAAATTAGGTGGCATCCATGAAGATAAACCTCATCTACTACTACTAATGATGTTGATGATATATTTAACAAAAACATCATCCCCTCAATCAAAATCAGAGAAATAGAGAGGAGGGTATAAAGGGAAAGATCTAATGGAGAGAGAAAGAAGAGAAAGTTTGATGGTGGACAAGAAAGATAAATCACCATTGATGGTGAAGAAGCAAGAATGAGAGAGGAGTCGAGGAAGGGAGATTAGAAACCTAGTTTTCAACTCTCAATTCAATGTACCCTAAACCAGTTCGGGTTTGGTCGGATAACCCAAGGTCTACACCAAACCCGATTCGACAAGATCCGGGTTACCAAACTCAGAACCAAAACTGAACCGGTTGGCCCTCAGAACCGAACCGGCCGGTTCGGGTCAGCCCGGATCGGGTTCACCGGTTTGGTTTACAGCCCTACTCACCACCTTGGAATTTTGGGCGCTACATAAGATTTTCCTCTTCCAACAATCACTCACTACCCTTCTTTTAAACCTCAAAATCCAAGCTTAACCTTGGATTTTTCACATGAGCTATTTTGATTTAATTCACTCTTTCAACCTTGTGGGCCTTCTTCACTATTTCAACCTTGTGGAATCTTTACTTTAATCTTTATGTAGTGACTGTTGGAACAAACTCAACCTCACAAACTTGGATTTGGTTGTTTTTCCAAAATCCAATTTAGTAACCTTAGGAGATGCTTTTAAGAATATAAGAAGATATCCAGGCAATAAATGTAGTGGTTACCCAAAATTTTCAGTATAATATACCGGACTGACACCATGAACCATGCTAATACCACAATTTAGAAAGATCTGTCAAATACTCGGAAGTGAAAATATATGTATACTGTATACACATAATATAATTATGTGTCATCGCCAAATACTTACCAGAGTTTTCCATTAACAGTTGCATGTCCAGCAAGACAGAAAGAGCAAGCCCATGTCGTGGAGACCAGAAATCACCACTGTCAAAATAGCGAAACAAAGACTCCAATACGCGTCGTACCGTTGTTGCCTCCTTGGCTAGCTTGGCCATGTTATAAAGGCAAACCCTAGACCAGAAGTTGGAATTCTTTGCATCCCCCCTATTCAAACACAAAAGACGGTGTGATCAAAAAACTGAAAAATATTAACATACTTAAAGAGCAAACATCATATGCTCCATTGGCCTCGAGATATTCAAAATAAAAAAATTATGTGTATTTCGTCAACGTTTTACAATCGAAATTGGTGTATTACAGTTTCTAGGTATGTGCAAATACCTCTCAAACTATTCATCAAAAGATAATTGCATTGCCTTTTACGCTAGGTAACAACGACACGGATACGGGTGTCGGTGCCGGACACGGGTACGGGGTGTCGGACACAGCGACCCAAAAATATGTAAAAACGGGGACACAGCTGTAAAAAATTTATTTCTTATTTTCTACTATGCTTATGTTGGTTACTTAACCTATCTAACACACTTATGAGTTAATTTACGACATATTTTTACGACTAATAACAAACAAGTCCCAACACTTATGGGTTATATTAACTTATGGGTTAATTTACGACTAATAACAAACAAAAAACAATAATACTAGTTAGTATGGTTGAATAACATGTATAAGAATTGAAAACTTTCTAAAAGCTATGTCAAAAAGGTTATGATCTAAGCAAGAAGTGCCCGTTGGAGTGTCGACACGAGTGTCGGTGTGTATGAGTGTCCGACACGTTTGGACACGGATTTTTTTTGGAATATGGAGTGTCCATGTTACATAGTTTTACGTGATAATGGGCCAAGATGACTTACGTTGACACATTAATTTCGCCTTTCTCATTGACAATCCTCCTCCAAGAAGGAACCTTTGTGATGACATCTGGTGAAGGAGAGATGTGGCCCTCAATTTTAAGGACTTCTTGAACCCACTTGTTCTGGGTATCATGCTTCTCGAGGTCAGAATTCTCAGAGTGCTTCTTAGGACCTCCATAGTTTTCCAGGACTACTGAAACAACCTGTTAGAATGAATATATAGAGTGTTGAATAATATTAGGTCCATAATAAAAGCAAATAGAAAAACTACAACTTCTTCATAGCAGCTTCACTCCAAGGAACTCTTACAAAGGTGACCTAATAATTCCACCATAAACTGTTGTTCCAACTCGTGGTTTAAGTTAATTTAATTTGGCATAATTTGGCCAGGACATGTCAGAAAATGGGAAACCAGTTTATCACTGAAACTCCGATGGCTTGGGCGCTAGTGGTGTATGTTGCTGCAGTGGGCCTTGGGCTAAACTTTGATACCCATAAAGGGGTCTGCGAGTTGGCGAGTTGGATTTGGGCCTGACTTGTGAGCTGATTTATTGTACCTACAAAAGGTTTACCGGGCATTTACATGGGAGAGGTTGTGATAAAGATCCTGAGCGGGATGGCGAATGGTCTTGCCATGGGTATGGTGGGAGAACTAATGGCTCAATTCGAGTTTGTTTACTGTTAGGTTGGAGTTGATTTCAGAAAGGCTTGCTCTATGAAAGCCATATAGAGTTTGGTTTGTTGAAGTTGAGTTTGTTTTAGGATTTTGTTTTTCGTAGAGACAGGTAACTAAAGTTATTTTTCGGATTATTATCAGGAAAAAAAAGTTAATTTTCGGATGATTAATTAAAGAATTTTCTTGAAACCCTATCAGAAGAAGAAAATGATAGGGAAAAAATCTTAGATGTGATTTCATATGAAATAATTGAAAAGTATGAGTTTACTTACATTATCAAACTCAGCAGAAATATGAGAGTATTCACCCATAAACCAAACCTGAGATATAAAATACGCAAAGAAATATAAGAACCAAACAGCATTGTAATATTAAAAACATGCAACAGAAAAAGGAAAGAAAAAAAGTTTGAAGGAAAAGACATGTAGAAGAGTGTAATACTTATTATTAAAGTTGATTAACTGCAGTTTATTTTGCTTTTCCTTTATTTACAAAAGACAAGTAGGATCTCTCTCTCTCTCTCCTTATTCCTATTTCCCTTTTACTTTATTTACTTTGCTTATCTCTATTTTGGTTTAATAAGAGGATTTTTAGCCCAAGTTCAAATTAGTTTTGATAAGGGAGGTTTTGAGAACCCCAATAGAATTAGTAAGGATCTCCTTTAAATAGAATTAAGGCTACCTCATTGTAATTGTGCTGTTTTGGGAGATTTTAGATGAAATAAAGAGTGATTTTCGGAATGGGGTAAATTTCCAAACCCAGCTTTGGGTTTTATTATTGCTTCTTCAATCTTCTAGCTTCGACGAAGATTATTTGCATCAGATTGCATAAAGGTAAGCTCCCACAAGATTTTCCAAAAGCCTTCTCTGGAAGTCTTGCCCCTCCAAGACTTTGAAGAACACAAGGCTTCTTGGAGCAGCCAAGCCAATCAAATAGCATAAAAGGATCAGTACTTTGATACCTTAGTCAAAAAGCACACATGCAGTGCTTAATAGGATCCCCCCCCCCCCCCCCCCCCCCCCGCGACCATTTTAAGAAAAAAGAAAAGAAAAGAAAAACAGTTGTTTGTGGAGAAGTCAACTCATTCCACCCCTAGCATCAATGGTGCCTAAGCTAAGGTGTTTAATAGCAAAGTACAGCCTGTACGTATCCAATGCTACGTCCTCAAGTTAGGCAAAGTTAAAGTACAAAACCAAACCCCTCCCCAAAGAAAAAACGGATCTTTGAAAGAAATTACTTCCTCCAAGCTTTGCTAACTAGGAAACCCATTACACCTTTGTTCCACTGGTTGATCAAATGGCTACAAAAGGATATTACTGTCTTGCTCTGATATGTCCTCTTGCTAAAGTTGAACTCCATAAGTTCCTCCTCGGTCCAAACTTAAACTCCGAAGCAATTCTCTATAGTTCTATTTTTCTATTAATTCTTATAGTTATCACAATTTCTACAGTACAAAACAAACATCACATATTCTCTTACAAAAATGGAAACAAAGATATATCTTGCAGGATAGACACACAAAGATGTAATTATAACTATGAATCAAAGCGTACCATCGAAGAAAGGGCTTGCAGACCAGCTGAGCGCAGATTTTGTTCCCTCTCAGCGTCTCCCATCTCTTGCGCTAGCTGAGAAAGTTTTGGAATCAGAGCTTCTAAGTTGAACATGTAGGTGCCATCCGTCTGTTGAAATACAGTGATGTTAATTTAAAGTATACCACAGTAAAGAAACCACCTTCTATGATCAAGTAATTAAAAAGAGATTAGTTTAGCATCGTTGAGGAATCGACATGCAAACGCCATATGGTAGCTGTTGTCCGGGAGATAATTAAAGTGATTAGCTAAGTGTTTCGCGTGGCACTCTACAGAAACCACCCATGAGACCTTGCTGTCTCTAGAAACATGCAAATAGTTGCCCAACTTACTCTAAACAAAATACCCTATGTTTGACTTAAGACCCTGGATAGGAAAAGAAATGCACTTTACCTGACTATTTACAAAGTCAAAAAGAGTCTCACATCCAATAACCCGCATTTCATCCTGACGTGTTTGATCAAGCAAAGTGTGTATAATGCTCAGAAGACTACTTGCAAATAGAGACCTGTGACACATTGTGACATATTGAGGTTCAATAAATCTAATAAGACACTGATTTAAGCACCAAAATAGATATTATTTAATGCGGCTCGGTCAATGGTAGAGAAAAATACATAACACGGTGCCAAGAATCTAGAGGCAGAAGAATATGATTTTTCAGCAAAACACAAATTAATCAAGCGTACTTTAAATTTCATCATCGAATCCCAAGTCGAATTTCAGGCTACGAAAAAATGGTGTTAAGAAAACTAAAATTACCCTACCAAACAAACGATAAACTAACAAGTTAGATTATTTCTATATTAACTATGACATAGATAGTCAAATTTTGTAGAAGAGCTGATCTTGTTAGTAAACTATCCTTTAAATTTACAGTTTTCCGTAGCAATTTTGAATACATGTTGGGACCGATTCCCATCACAAGCAGCTTACCTTTCAAAAGAAAAGAAAAAAACTTCATTCTCTATACTTCGTCATTTTGATGAGGAGCTTAAAAACACTTGACGATACGACCTTAATGCTTAATATGTACGCATGAAACGCTTGAAGTGAATCTGCTCCTCTGATATAAAAATGTATTGAAAACTATTTGCAAACTTAGATATTGACACTTGTAACATTATTTCCTACAAGAGAATGTTGCTACTAATACACAATTTTCAAGATTATGCACTTTCGTTATTATATTTTTTGGGTTTTAGACTTCAAAGGTAGCAGTATAGACTTCACTGTCGATTGGGGCACTAGAGTTTAGTGAAACTATTCTATTGAATGTTATATATTTATTATTTACTCTAGATTGAGACTGGAATTGGAATGTGGAACTATATGATTGTATTTCCTTTTCCTGAATAGTTTGTCACACATAGTGATGTAGTTAATTACAAAGTCATGAATGAGAGGTGGGGTATATCTAAATGTGTCTGGGTGTGGATTTGACATGAAGAAGAAATTGAGGTTTGTCTCAGTAGTATATTTAAAACTATCCTGGCCAGACTGGTTGACCCAGTGAAACAGCAACTGGCCTATACGGGTTTCATCAACATCTCCCTGGAGAAACCAATACTAGTATTGCTGAAAATCTGTATACGAGAATCTTAACTGGTCATTCAGTCCATCCCCTTAAACCGACGCCTTAACTCGTTCAACGATCTGTACTTGTTTGACATTGTTGATAAATGATTTTGCTAGTTGGTTTTTGGTTTCTCAGATCAATGTATTGGTTTGACTCATACATATATTATTTGATGTTTCCTTATTCATCAACTAGCTGGGACATACCTTGAAACTGAAACTTAAAGTAAATGGTGATGATTAAAAAAAATTTACTTTGACATTAGCCAATAAAATCATGATAGTTCCAGAACCAAACTGCATTTACAGCTGCAAGGTGACCAATTAACAAAATAGGAACTAAGCATTTTTCTACCAAAGCAATCAACCATATTAAATTCACTTCAAAAGTATGTGAGTCTCGTTTAGATTATTGACAGAAAATAGAACAGAAACAATTACGTGTTCATGCCTCTTGGATAGAAGTAAAAAAGGAATTGCAGTTATATGATGCATGACCTTGGATAACATAAACAGAAACAATAAATATTAATCCAAGTAGGAGAAAAACTCACATTTGCTCCTTACAAGAAATTAACAATTTTCTGTAAATACACATGACAATTTTTGCATGCTGAAAGTGCTCGTTCCTCAATTCCTTGTAACACCTTTGCTCAAGAGAATTTGTGATCTAATAATCAAGTCGAAAACTTCCATCAATACTGGACGAATGTATAATTAGATAATTACAATTTACAAGCTTATCTTTAAATATGAAAACCAAACTAATAAAAAAAGAAGCAAGCAAGATAAAAACATAATGAATTTATATGCAAGAAACATCTCCAAACAATAGATAAAAGCAAACTAGAGCTTAATGGATGTATCTAGAAAACTAACATACCTTTTTACTAGCATGTTCCCCATATGATTTTACAAGCAAAATCTAAACCCAAAAAGAAATGGGTTTTAACCAAAAGATTATGATTACATAGTCGGCAACCTTTATTAAAACTGGAGGTTCCGACTCAAAACCAATTGGCAATGAGAGGAGTGTTGGAGTATATGTCATCATATACTCTATTAGTCCCACATTGGGTACCAAGAGGGCTAGACTAATGTTCCCTACCTATACAAGTAGGGAACATTATACAGGTAGGGAACATTAGTCTAGCCCTCTTGGTACCCAATGTGGGACTAATAGAGTATATGGTGACATATACTCCAACAAGGAGTAGCCCATGATTATATATATTGAGTTGCAAAGATTAATATGCCTAATGAAGGACTATGTACCTCAGCACACCCCACGTGCAGCGCAATTTTGATTCAAGCATGTAGAACAAATTGCCCGCTCGGATACCATGATACCATAACAACTGGAGGTTCCAACTCAAAACCATACGACAATGAAAGGGTTAGCTCCAGAATCTTATATATTGAGTTGCAAGGGTTAATATGTGTAATGTCGGATTATATATCTCAACAACCTTAACTCAACAAGTTTGGGACGCTAGATCAAAGTTTTACCACAAGGAATATGTGATCGTAGTCCAGTGGTGGTGTTTGTCCCAGAGCAAGCAAAAAAGAGGTTGCTCCTTTTAGGTTTTGTCAATCAGTGGTCTAAACATCCCGAGTTCGAAGAATTGGTTGTCAATGCTTAGGCATTGGGAAAATAAACCTAGAGGCAACCCTATGCTTCAGCTAAGTTCGATGTTGAAGGACTTGAAGCGTAAAATAGTTTCCTAGTAAGGATATTTTTGATAACCGAACTAATAGAGCTAAGCAAGCCAAGGAAATCCTAAACACAATTCAGAAGGAATTACAAGCAAGGCCTCTTGATGATACTAAGTGCTGAGTATGTTGAGCTTCTGAGAGCTGAAGAACCATCTATTAACCAGAAGCAGATTAGAGGTGGACTGGCTTCAGTTGGGTGACCAAAATACTTCTTACTTCCACAAGCTGGTTAAGGGGAGAAGAAGCATGAATAACATTGTCAAGATCATCAATGGGGATAATGTGACCTTGACTAATGATCAATACATCAGGGATGAGCTGGTCAGTTATTATAAAGGAGTGCTTGGCAGGAGCATCACAGTCCATATAACGGTCTTACCTAATGAGCTTGTAGAGTATTTCAAAACTCTTCAAGAAGATCAGATTGATATGCTACAAGAAGAAGTTACTACTGACAAGGCGATGAATACTATTTGCCTAAAGATTCTGAATCCCAGTTATACATCTTGTTTCTTCAGGAAGAATTGGGTGCTAGTTGTAGAGGATGTTAATGCTGCTGCTGGCGACCAGATGCTCAGTGGTACAAATGCCACCTTCATCACTTGAATCCTAAGACTAAAACCCCAAATTCTCTTTGTGAGTGAAGGCCTAATTCTTGCGTTAAGTTAGTTACAAGTGTATCACCAAGATCATGTCTAACAGGCTTACAATAGCCCTGCACCACATCAATGACCCTACTTAGCCTGCTTTTGGGTTGGGTAGGAATAATATGGACAATATTCTTCTATCTCATGAAATCTTAAGGAAGTCCAACAAAAAGAACAACTCAAATAGATGCATTGTTAAGATTGACATAAAGAAAGCTTATGATTATGTGAATGGTAGACTATTCTAGACATTACAAAGATCATGGGATGTTCTAAAAGATTTATTGGGTGGGTTGAGAAATGCATAACAACAGCTCACTATTCAATCATGCTAGATGGGGTTTCTGGAGGCTTTTCGAGGGAAAGAGAGGTATATGATAGGGGGGCCTCTCTCTAATGCCAGTTGTTATGGTCATGAAGATATTCATCAACATCCTAAAGTTCCAACATAGTATTGAAATACTCTTCTTTCACCCCAAATACAACCTCTTATCACATATCTCAGTTTTGTTGATGACTTTATAGTGTTCAATGAGGCTGATGAATTGTTTACAAATAACAAAGACTTTTCAAGACACGAGTGTCTCTATATTAACCTTGTGAAGTATACAATTATGTTTGGGGGTGGAACTGATATTTTGAATAAGAGTGTGCCAGTAAACTCAGCATGTTTTTCAAACCTCCCCTTACATATCTGACTTCATCTGCTGGCCTTTAACCTGTACATCTCTGACAGCCAACCTCTCATTGAAAGAATGGGCAAACAATAAATTCTTGAATTTTCAAATCGTGTTCTTATGCAGGTAGACTTCAGCTCGTCAATTCTGTCCTAACTAGCTCTGACATGTATTGAAGTAGATCTTTTTTGCTGCCGCTTCAGTAATCAAGGATATGAATAAAATGTGCAAAATATTATTGTGGGGTGGCCTTAATATGAACAAGAAAAACCATCTAATTAGTTGGACTAATCTGTGCAAGCCTAAAGGAGAAGGAGCAGCTGGAATTATTGATCTTCACAAGTCAAACATTGTTTCTATTTGCAAGATGGTCTTTCAAGTGGTTGCTTCATAGAATCATTTATGGATGAAGTGGGCTCAAAAGCATCTCATCGCGACTGGGTATTTCAGGACCATGAGTACCTCTAGTGATTGCTCTTGAGCTTGGAGAGGCATTCTAGAAAATAGAACTCAGGCAAGACCTTTGTTACTCACCTGATTGGTAATGGCTCTTTAACAAGTTTTGGCATGATCCCTGGAACACTGTCGGCCCTATGGTGGAGCAAGTTAATAATGTGACAAGGATACAGCACTAAAATAAGGGATAAGAGCTTAGTTGTTGATGCATTGGTGGGTGATAAGTAGAACATCCCCCCTGTTGAGAATGCGATCTTGAACCAGAACTGCTCTTCTAGAATGTGAAGACAGGGTCATCTGGAGCGCTGAACTAAAGAAAATTTTACTATGAAATCATCTTATGCAGTCACTACAAAAAGATACCCTAAAGAAGAGTGAGTCAAAACTTTCTGGTCCAAGAAGATTATACTCAAGCATAGCTTCATAACTTGGTTGATTATGAAAAAGGTGGTGATAACCCAGAAAAAAACTATTTCAGAGGCATGCTTTCCCTACCTCCAACTACGTGGTATGTAAGAGGAGCTTGCTAAAAGATCAAAGGCATTAGAAGTTTGAAGCAATTGACGAATACCATGAAGCCTACATGCCCAAGTAGAACCTACATTCAAGCTACTAAGATTCAGCAATGGCATAACACTCATCCATTTTGTAAACCCATAGAAGACACACAATAAGATCTATACCTCATAGTGGAGCTAGTACCAGTAGGCCTTGTGTGAATGACTCCACCTATCACCTATACGTTATTGTCCTTTTTCTAACAAAATTTGATCTCACACTCTTAAGAAATTAGGCTTTAGGGAGGGTTTTATCTGCAAAGGGAGTGGAATTGGATTAATATCAGCCTGCAACAGATTGCTCAAGCTGCCTTATGTGCTACCACCTATTGGATCTGGAAAGAAAGAAACAGCAAGAACTTTACAAATGAAGTCTTAAATCCTAAATGTATTCTCAATTGGAAAATGAGGATCTAAAGGATAGATGGGCTGGGACTACATTGAACTACAAAGAGAATACTCTGAAGTGAATAGTGAGTTGGCAAGCATATTAGGGATGCCAACTGGGACTAAGAAAGACTACCCTCAGGTGTAGGTGGGAAAAGTTTAATTCCGGTTGGATAAAGCTAAACATTGAGAGGACTGTTACTGAAGAAAACTCTGGACGTGGGGTTATAACTAGAAACGATATAGGAGTGGGGTTGGGAGCCGTCCATGTTGGCTCAACAGAAATCTCAGAATTGGGACTTCAAATCCCTGCCATGTTGTTGGACTGCAATTGTATAAGGAAATGGGGTACCAAAAAACTCAATTGAGATCAGTTACTGAGCTTGCAAGTGCAGGAGAACCATAAACCTACTTGGAGAATCAGACATGATGTCTACAGAACTAGAAGCTTACTTCAAGAGCTGGAGGGATTTCACATCAAGCACATTTTCAAAGAGACCAACAAAGTTGCACAGTACATGTCTAGGCTTGTTTCATGATGTAAATCCTTGTTATTTATTTTTTGGGACCTTTCATGGAGGACCTTGACAATCTTATCTATTAGGACTCTATTGGAACGTCCTACATTAGAATGTACTTTGTTTGTTCTAATAAATCCTGATAAGAGTCTTATCTAAACCCCAATTTGCTTTTGCAAAAAACGAAAGAAGAGAAAGGGGGTTTGTAAATGATAAGTCAAAATTATCCATATTCACGATAGGCATATTCTTAAAAATCAAATGTGCATGCAAGACATATGTTTGAAGGGATTACATATAAAGATGAATATGAAAGTACCTTGGGAATACGCAAAGGGTTCTTCGAGGCATATTCGCATAGCTTTCCAATTTTCCTGTCATTTGGTTCTTCATCCTACCAAAACAAAAGAAACAAACATGAGAAAATTAATTACTTTGGATGCTCTAAAGGAATTCAAACATGTTAAAGTAGTACATGGAATAACAATAGTGCTGACATGGTCAATGTGAATTACAATTGAATCATGTTTCTTTATGGAAAACTGGCTCATTGGGCTTTCAACATAACTTGGACTTCAAAAGGATGGCATTATTCCATGAAAGTAATAAAAGAGCGGGCATTTGAGATGGTATTGAAAGATTTGACTAGCATATGGATACGGTTGACATTGATAGTTGTAAAAAACATAAGAGAATGGGGTAAGCAGTTTCAATTAATATATATAAGTGTTTAATACAGGGAAGGGGTCCCTACACCCCAACTCATCTCTCGAAAAAAGAAAAATGAAGTTCCAATAAACTTGGAGAAATATTACGTTGAAGTACTTTAGTTAAAAAAAGTTGTACCAAACCTTTTGTCATTTTTGACAAGTGATTGCCTACACACCCCTCGGGGATCAAATACTAGTGTAGTTCAATTATTATTGTTGGAGTATGTGTGGGTATCTACTTTATTCCCACATTGGATAGTATTAAAAGTAGTTTAGAGAGCCCCTTTAGTAGTATGTGTGGGTATCTACTTTATTCCCACATTGGATAGTATTAAAAGTAGTTTAGAGAGCCCCTTTAGTAGTATGTGTAGTTACTAGTTATACACATATACTCCAACAACTATATCTCGAGCCCAATGGCTTACATCTTGACCCTAATGTTAGCATCTCGAACACATTTAAAAGTACCCAAATCACATTCTATGACTATTACACTAAATGCTTAAGAAGATACATAGGTAATTCATGAAAGATTTTTTTAAAGTACCCTAGCATTTCAGATGAGTACTTAAAGACTATCCATTTAATACAAGCAGAATTAGAAACTGCTTCCGTGCTTGATCAACTCTTGCACTTTTTTCTTGCCCTCTTCAAGAAGTCTGACATGAAATTTTGTGAAGGATGATGTACATTTATTGAGCTAGCGCTCGTGTAGCTTGCATGTCCCAACAAGCGGATCCTCATTTGAAAGCTGAAAATCTCGTTGAAATCTCGACGAGACCCTGTGTTCTTATAAAGGGAGGAACAAGAACTTTGAGTGAGCAATTTTCCAGCCAATTTTTTGCAACAACTTTTACCTTGCTTTTGTTGTTGAATTGTAAAATATTCTCCAAAAAAATCTTGCTACGACCTCCATGATCGGAGGGACTAGGAAGTTCATTTTCATAACTTGAGCCTCCATGAATATTTCTTTAACTGTGGAGTAGGGTTTATGTTGTATTAGTGACTTATCTGTTTCATATTACGTTGTCGTGACATAACATGCGTCATCTGTAGCTCTTGAATGCGCAAAAAATGCCTCATTAATTGGTCAAATCTCTAAGCAAGTTCCTTCAAATTCATGTCATGTTCAAAGATTAAATCATCCATGAGATTACTGAAAGCTGGCGTGGTTTGTCTCTCTTCTGAAATAATGGAGAATGAAGGATTAGTAGTTTAAAGCTCCATGTACTAAGCATGCTCTTTAACTGTAAGCATGACATTGGAATAAAGTCCACACTCCATATTCTTTGACTATGCATGCGGGGGGAAAAGCTACAACTGTCACTTTTTAGAATTTTTTAACAGCTCAAATGGTTTACTGGGGGTAATTTTGTCTTTCCGCCGCATTATATTTGTTGGAAAGTGAAGAGGCCTTTCGCATATCATGCTTCCTCGTTTAGAGCTGAATCTTTCTTATCCCTATTCGTAGGCTCATTTTACGGTCCAAGTTTAGAATATCTCCTCGGCACAGATGGCAGTGCTGATATCGAGCCTTTTAGATATTACGAGAAACTTCTTGGCTAGTCAACTCTTCCAGAGTATTCTTCTTGACTGATCTTAGACCACCCATTTCCCAGTCTCTGCAAACTCCAATCAAGGTTCCAATAAAACTTTCGGTATTTACGTGGAAAAAATATAGCTTTATCTTTACCGTTCAAAGGACCATTATTCTTCTGTTGTTTGAAGGCCCGTCCACTAACTTGGAATTAGATATCTCATGTGAAGTTTGCATTTTAACGATAGATAAATTTCATTAGGAGCAATTTTCCATTTCATGTCCCATTTTCCAACATTTAAAGGACATTATTTCAAACGTTCATACTCCACTTGTTTAGTAAGACCTATCATGATAAAGGGATGCAAAGGCATCAGGAAATCCGCTTCTACACAAATCCGAGCAAATCGACCATTACGAACATTTGAGGTATGAATATCAGTTTGAATTGTTCGACCATTCAGATTACAAGATTACAGATTTGCAATAGAACTTCTCCATCAAAAGATACAATTGGCAACTTATTGAGCCGTAGCACCCGTATTTTCTGTTGACACTATAAAATTAGGACTCCGCTTACTTATAGAAAGTAAATGGCCAACAATAATCCATTGTCCCCCTTTAATAACCATATGCGTATCATCTTCATCAAAAAATTTAAAGATAAAAAGAACCATGGCATCAATTATCTGCAATTCCCCATTAATTTTCCATAAATTTGACTTTATCATGACGATATTGGTGACCGACATTCTTTCCAATCGCTTTACAAACGATTACTACACCAAGGATACAAATTGAATCTTAATGTTATTATCCAAAATAATTTCTAGAATATCTTGATCAGTTGTACCTTCCACGTTGCTTCATCCAAATCACCCAAATCAAAAGGTTAAGAACCCAACAACTTATCCTTAAATGAAATCCTTCTATCTTGAAAAACTTAATTTTCTTCCATGATCTGCAAATTACTACTTCGAACAGTTATACTTGTATAGATTCTCCTCCAGGATCTTCTTTCGGTCCATTATCGTTCAAAATCGAAGAATTTTGAGGTCGGTGCAAATCGCGTCTGTTGAGCAAGAAAAGGAGTTATCCTCGATACACTATCTTTTCCTCTACTTTGATGGGGTTGCCTTCTAGAAGTAATATGCATGTGACCAAATATACGATTTTTTTCTCCTCTCATTGCCATCAATATATAGGCATGGTTGTCCTTTCACTCTCTTGCCGGCAATATATACTACTTACTAATCAGTAGTACATAAGAATGGAAGTACTAAAGCATTACCACTTTGAAAATCTCTAATTGATCAAGCACAATATTTCATCCTTTGATTTTCGTGAAGTATTACAATAGCATATGACTAATAAATAGACGATTTATTTCACATACGATTACGATGAATTACTGCATTCCAATAAATAACATATTTAGCCAAAATATGAATGGAAACCTAACCTGATTACGAGGAAATATATCTGCAAGAAGCTTTTTATATCGCTTGACAGGTTGCCTTGATCTGGCTCTCATCGAGGGGCAAAAATAACAAAGACTCCCACATGTAGGCAAAATCGTCGTCGACAATAAACCCATGTTTATTTCTCTCTTAACACCCAAAATCACAACAATCCTAAACACCCTTTAATCCAATCAATCCACAATATACCCTCGCTTATAGATTCCAAAACCAACCTATATTTCATAAAAATAAACATCATAATCGACCTCATTTCAACAATCAAATCAATGTTTGAGATTGAGATTGATACCTTCGTCGTCGTAGGAGGTCGGAAATCAGCAAAATCTACGAGATGAGGCACTTGATCTCCGACATCCTTCAACGCGAGATCTCTCTCTCTCTCTCTATTTGCTAAAAATATTGATTTGTTTGATCAAGTTTGGCCTGCAATTAATGATGATTCATTATTACACCTAACACCTAATGCTACCCGCCATATTTGGCTAATTCTTTCCGAGGTTTAAAATCGTATGTTATAACGGTGTAACGGGCCGTTACCGTTAGTGTTTAATTAAAAATAGCCTATTTCCTTATAGGATAACGAGCATGCTAAACTTTTATGCTCACAAAATATTTAGGCATTACGTGTGAATAGTATTTGTATTTATTGGAGAAAGACATTAATTGTTGAAGGTATATTTGAAGTTGGTTTTGGTTATTAATTTTTTATCTAAACAAAATATAAAGATATTGGTTATATATTAATTTTTACATGAGAAACATTATTATCAAATAAAAATTGTTGTAATATAGAACATGAAAGAAATATAGTCAACATTTTGTTGAAAAAATATAGATTATCTAAAATTACAACGCATAATTAAATCATAAAATGTTGAATAATTGTAAAAATAATATTTAGTTTGTGTCATCATCTACGCTTATATTTTCTTTTTATCATCATTTTTAACATCATCGTTGGAGCCATCGCTTGAGGTATCATCATTGATATCTTCAGCATTTTCCATATTATTAAACGCAGTTGTATCAGACTTTTTAGTAACGCTAAAAAGTTCATGATTCACATACTTTTGTAATAAAGGGCTTTCATTTGTAGGTTTTCTCTCTAAAGCAACAGTGGTTGTGTCATTTTCAAGCATTTTCTAGTAAAAATTTATAAATATAGATATAATAGTTAGTAGTGTTATAATTGTAAAATTGTAAGCAACAAATTGTATGATATTGTGTATTATTTATATTGTATACCAAGAATTGTAAGCAGTCCTACAATTATTATTAGACCATCTCCAACACTGCCTCAAGAATGGTAAATGCTCTAAGCTCAAATGTAAGATGACTCAACTGCGAATTAAGGCCACTTAGTGCACCTAACAGCATGGTATGTTATTACGATTTCCACATACTCTTGCAAAAACCCCTTCCAACCGGGGTATGGGGTTCATCATACTCACCCCCATACCCCTCCAAAGTATGCGAAACCTGAACTTGGCGATGAGTATTCGCATACTGTCCACGTCATCAGGAGCTGAACGGTTCAGCGCGCACTACTTTTTTATTATTATCATGCGCGCTTATCTATTATGCGCCTAGCCTGATATAAAAAATTTATTGAACTTTTTCTTGTTTTACTTATATGTTTCTTCAACAAATCATTCGGCCTTTTTCTGTTGGAGCTGAACAATTCAGCGCGCAGGTAAAAAATGCAACTCTTTATTGGACGAAAACAGTATGGGATTCATGTATACCGGTATGCCAAACCAGAATCGCATACTTTGCTGTTGGAAGTGTTCTTAGATATCTCAAAGTAGTTAGGACGATAATTCATAAGTCGTCTACGCCTTCTTTCCGTTTTCCCCGCAAAGTAAACAAGTCGTATGCACCTTTTTCTTTTCATTTTTGTAAAGTATGTGCCTTTCTGAATTAAAAGAAGCACAAGGCGAATCTCATCGAAACAATTGGAGCTTAAACCCTAGACTTGTACTCATTAAAACACAACATATATGTAGCTACACAAAATCAGTTAAAAAAGTTCACACACAAAGTAAGAAACAATATTCAATATCCCTAAAAAGTATCAAATGTGATCCAGGAGGAAGTATCACTAATTTAGTATTCTTCTATTTATAGTATTACTCTAATTTAGCAGTAGTCCTATTGTAACTAGAAACTTGTAACCTTTATCACATTGTAACCCTTATAAAATGGCAAGGCTAAGCAAGTCATATTAGAACTAGGAACTTGTAACCCTTATAAAAAGAGGCAAGCTAGGCAAGATTATGAGAGAAGATCAATGGAAATTCTAGGATAGAGACTTAGGGTTTAAGAAAAATTCGATTGTAATTGATTTCGATTAAGCTATTGAAGCTCTAAAGGGATTTTTCCCAACCAATTGGTTTGTTCGTACTTTTCTACTAATTAGGGTTTCTCTATTCATATTGTAGATTAAAATGTTGTCCAAAAACTGTGTTCTTGATACTAAAATTTGGAAAAATATCAAGAATTTTTGAGGTTAAGGGTAACAATTGGGTCGGGTCGGGTTAACCTGTCACAAATCATCCCGGGTTCAGGTTGAGAAACACCAAACCCAAACCCGACCCATTTATTAAACGAGTCAGATTCGTGAACCCAAACCCGACTTGCATATAATCGGGTTGACCCGACCCATTAACCCGTATAAGTAAATAAAAAAATCACAAAATGCAAGTGAGAATCAGATGATTAGAGGGTGATTGTGAGAACATTTGAAAATCAACAGTGAGATGAGACCAAAAGCTCGCATCTAGTAAACGATAACAATCCACAGAAAAATGCACAAATTAGAAGAAAAAAATATTTGAAGAGAGAACGTTCCTTAAAGAGGGAAAGAAAGAGAGAATAGTATAACACAAGTTTAGCCCATAAGAATGCTAGAGTATCGGTGTCATTGAGTTAAATGGGTTTGCGGGTGAACCCAAACTCGACCCGTTATCTAACCGGGTTAGTTGGGTCGACCCGAAGCCCAAAATTGTTGAACCCAAACCCGCGAAATTCGGGTCGAGTTCGTGTCGGGTTAACTGGTTCGGGGCAAATTGCCAGCCCTCCTTAGATAATACAAATGTATTAGAGAGACATGAGATCAATCCCATACCCTAAGAATATGTTACAACAGTCTTATAGTTTCAGCTCCTACTTGGGGCAAACAAAAGTTACATTTGATTAGAATCTTCACTTGGACTTACTTATATATTCATTACCAACTAAATGGTCGAGACTAAAAGCGCCTTTAGTATTGATCAATAAACATGTTCATTCAAATATTTTCAAGATCTGGATTATAATTCTCACGGCAATGTAATAGGGTCACTGCTCTATTATTCTGCCGATACAATGGAGATGAGGGAGAAAACGAATTACTAATTTCTCGAAGTGGTATTTTATTTAGACCACCAACTGCACTACCATCACCCCGGCGTCTGCTCTGGTTACCCCTACTACTACTGCTGGTTCTATGACCATGGTTCTCCTTCAAACTACAAATCAGAACTCTCTTTTCCTTCTCTTTAGATGATTCTCGAGGAATCTGCTGCTGCGAGTAGGTTTTCGTCCTTAAAGCTTTAACCTCAAACTGGAAATCGGTAATCTGTTGTTGTAGCTCGTTCACCTTTGTTTCATACGAAAGAGTTTTATCTCTCCACTCTTGGACCTAAGTACAAAACACTTAACATTCAGATACGCAGAAACATAAACACAGTCTAAGAGTAATGTACCAAGTTAAATAAACGATTTACACTCAGTTGGAGTGACTGAACACTGTCATTTGAAGCAAGAGCTTTATTTTCCCAAAAATCACGAGAAGCTCGTAGTTCCTCCATTTCTTCCCTGACTAGTCCAACCATCTCTTGCATTTGAGACCACTGTTCCATTTCTGCTCGCACTTGCTCCACGATTTTACGTACGATTGCCTTACATCTTCCTGAACATGCTTTCTCCTCGCGAGACTTGGACTCCTGAACCAAACACAGAGTTCCTTTTATTTGAAAAGGGAATCTTACTAGGATACATACCAAAGAGACAAGAACATAAAGTTGTCTCATCAAAATAATTGAGCTGAAACATCACTGAAATATTTAGCATGCTTTTCAATTTTGAATGAAGATGAATTGTATTTTAGAGTCTATCCAAGGGTTCCAGTTGTGCATAACTGGGCTTACATTAATGTGATTGGCGACACACTGATACCCCGCCAAAAATCAACAGCAACTATAGACAATTAAATGAACTCTTGTGCAATGCCCGCATTTCTGTCTCTTGGTCCTAGATCCTCAGTATGGCAGGATCATTATTTTTGGACGGTTAGATACATTATAGATTTTTAAGCAATTTATAGGCGTTGGGGGAGTTGTTTTCAGATAAAACTAGAAATTCAGAGAAAAGGCAGAGAGTTGAGAACTTTGAGTGAAAATTAGGTAATAAATTGGCTCGAATATTTTCATAATTATGAGATAGTACTTGAAAAACGCTGCGGTATCTAGTCATATAATATCAGGCACAAGAACTTCTCTATGAATAGTATCTACAGTTAACTACCATGCTAAAGACACCTTAAATTTAATTCTATGAGGACTCTAGATGTATGAGAAACACAAAAAGTAAGTATAAAAAATAAACATGTAAAATTAAACTTGCCTGCGGGTGGTTTTGCGGAACAAGGGCTAAAGAAGACGACAAGTTAGGATATTCGATTCGCTTCGAAGAAGAGGCAGAGGCAGAGCTGGTCCTCGAAGACAAAAGCATTGATCCATACTCTTCCTCCATCCTCTCCAACATCCCCTTTGACAATCTCTCCATCTTCCTTCTAAGATTCTCCACCTGTTAAAAAATTACACTAATTAAATACAATTTTGTACTTGATCACACTTTTTTTTTTCTTCTTCTTATAGTACAGACATAAGAAGGGATGCCACCCAAAATAACTCACTCTAATCAAAGAAGACACTAATAATAATTTATATAAATTCAAACACAATAAGTAAATATATCAAATGTGAATGCCCTTTGGTAATAAAGTCCGAAACCAATAAACCTCAAACTTTGGCTTAACATTTAAAATGTCGATTTGGTGCAACCGGCAACAAGAGATACGCGCTTTGGTTTGGCATTTATGATGTTCCAAACCAAGTACATTTGCTTACTGTTTTACAGAAAAATTAGTTACAATTGCGTATTTGATAGCCTGGAAAAAAAGTATTCAAAAATATTTGAATTGTTCCACTCTTTGTTTCATCGAAAAATGATTAGCTAAGCTTTCCTATCGTAATGGAAAAATATGACTTAATTTTCAGATAATAAAGCAATATTACAAGAAGAAAAGAAACTTACATCTGTGAATCTCTGCTCTGAATTGGAATCCAAGCTACTGCTCTGATGATCAAACTTGAAAGAGCTGGTTGTTTTAATCTCGCTCACACTTAACTTGTCCAATCTCCTTCGAAGAATTGAAGCTTTTTGATCAAAATTGCTACACTTGACACCATTTTCCCTTGCGATCCTCCCCAAATCCTTCAAATTCTCCTCAAACTCGCGGGTCATGTTTTTGGTACTACATTTGAGGAGTTTGTTTGTTTGAATTTGATTCAAATCCAGTTTCTTCACTGCCAAATCCCTCTCCATTCTTAGAAAGTTACATTCTGCTCGAAGAATCTCTGCTTGAAACCTCCATGAATCTTCCACATTGCCGTATTCGAAATCCTCGAGTACCCTTTGTCTCCTCTCATCAGGGGAGGAATCCCCAGAGTTTAAAAGAAGGATTGGTAGTGCGAGGTTTCCTCTGTTGTTGTTGTTGTTGTTTGAGTGGGTTTTGGGTTTTCGACGAGGTCGTCTAGGGAGATGTAGGATTCTAGGTGTTGGAGGTGGCGGTGGGTGCCATTTGGGTCTCCTTGTTATGGACATCTATCTATCTATCTCCAAAAAGATGACTTTTTGATGTTTAAGAAGAGAACCAGAGGTGATTTTGAGCTTGCTTCTTGTTGGATAATTGTAGGATAAAAAGTGGTTCTCTAGGCTCTGTTTTAGCTTCTTCTTGTATATAGTTGATGATTATATATACTTTTTTGAGAGTTTGAAATAGTAGGGGAAATGGTGGTTTTGTCTGTAACGGTATAAAGTTGCAGAGAGAGAGAGAGAGAAGTCTAGGCTTTGGTGCTGTTGTGTACCTCGTCTTCTGTAAAAGTAGGAGAGTTTGAAATGAGGGAGTTTATTACTTTCTCAAGCTAGGAATGCAGACTTCTTGCAACACGCTCTACTTTATTATAGAAAGGTGGAGAATGATGATTAATAAATGAACTCATCATCTCACTCCCTCTTGCTATACCTAGACCTACAGATAATCTCCCCTTACCTCAATTATTATTACGTGACTGCTGTTATGCTTCAACTGAGAGTTTCAACTTTCAAGCTTCAAGTGTGTCTTTACCATGGAGAGCATCTCCAACACGAAACTATTTGCCTCCCAACAGCTTTAAAACGAGTTTGAGTTCGCCAGCTGGCACTGCCAGAACTCAACCTCAACTGAGTTTGAAGAGCTTAAACTAAAAAAAATTGAGTTTGGCGGTGTTCCTTTTAACGCCCGAAGGGTTTGGGTTTGGGTTCGGTTTGTCAACTCAAACCCAAACCCAAACTATTTGCCTCCTAACAGCTCTAAAACGAGTTTGAGTTCGTCAGCTGGCGCTGTCAGAACTCAAGCGAGTTTGAGGAGCTCAAACTCAAAAAAAATGAGTTTGGAGGTATTCCTTTTAACGCCCGGATTAGCATAGAGGAGAACCTCTACGCTCTCCCAAAATGACGAACTCCGGCACCAGCAGTAATAACTCCACACCGTCGACCCCATCCTCCCATAACCCACCTTCAACACCATTCACTCAATACCTATCATCACAATTCACTTCATACCTCTACCACAACCAATCTCAATTCCAACCTCAATTCCAATCACAGACCCCACCTCCGTTTACCATGTCGCAAGGGGATCCCAATTATGGACAATATCAAAATCCATTTACACTTTCTCAACCGCAACCTCAGGCGTTTAGCTCATACTATCAACCATATCCGTTCACTCAACCTTAAGGTTTTCAACCTCCAAATTACTTTCAAAACTACATATTTCATGGTGAATCTACTCAGCATAGTCAAAGTGACGCAAATGCGCCAATACCTGTTGAAGTGGCGGCGGCCCAGAAAGAAAAGGAAAATGAAGAAAGAAAAGAGCACCCGCAAAATAAAGATAAAGCGTGCAGGTGCCAGAAAATGCTGAGTTTTTGGACGAGACGGATGATGCTGGACTGCATTGGACGGAAGCAGACTTTACATGTCTCGCAAGGGCATGGGTAACAGCTTCTGTCCAGACAGTGGGCCGCACAAAGGGTTTTACTTTCTATCAAAATGTCAACATTGTCTTTAACAAATACCCCAAGTGCCCCACACGACGATCAAGTGGTTCGACCAAAGCTCAGTGGTATACCCTTAATGCACAATGTGTAACGCACAATCGGATAGTTGCTCAAGAACGATTTAGGCACTACAGCGGGAAAACCGAAGAAGATCAGGTGTGTTTTAATTTTTTTTAACTCAATTTCGTTTATTTCTTTTGGATATACATGTTATTTATTTGTATTTGGTAATTTTGCGAATTGTAGGAAAATAATGCACACAAGATCTATCAAGGCTTAAATAGCAACAATGACTTCAAACACCGTGAAGCGTATAAGATTTTGGTGCGAGAACCGCGATAGGCCAACCTAAGGGATGATGGGTTGAACCATGTGGGGAATGTACCAATAAATGTAGCCAGAAGAACATCGGACAATTCTTCTCTGAGGAACTCGGTCGGATCAAACAATCTATCGGAGGACCCCGACGGCCCACCTATACCTCAATCCGCTGGCAAAAATTCATAATTCGATGGTTCGCTATATGAGGGTAGAAGCAGGCCCATCGGCCAAAAACTCTTTAGAAAGAACCTTGCAACACAAAAGGCCTTAGATGGTGTTATTACATCTGGTACCGATATCCAAACAATGTTGGATGAACTACAGTTGGAGAAGAGACAAGTGAAAGAAGAAAATAAAAGAAGAATAGCGGAAGCAAATCAACAATGGCAAGCCAAAATGGATTTTGAACAAGCAAGGGAAGATCACAAAATCATGGAGAAAGACCTAAGTAATCTTACTGAACATCAATTGTAATACTATCTGCAAAGGCAAACTGAGGTCATGGAACGTCTGGCCAAGAGGGGCGGACCAGGTACTTAAAGTGGTGATGAAATGTAATTTAACTTTGTTGTATATAGAAGTTTTATTTTCAAGAATATAGTTTACCTTCCAATAATATAATCGTTTGAATAATGTACTTTGTTATTGAAGAATGTAATCTTGTTTTTGAAATGTTTATTTCCGAGAATATTGCGTTAAAAAAAATACAAGATTAATTCAATATCAAAAACTTGTTTAATAAACTTGTACGACAAGAAGCATTAAATTACATCAAGAACACTAAGATAATACAAGAAATGGAGTATTAGGTTTGAAGATTTGCCTTCACGGCCCACAAATGCACGATTAGACCATCCTTTAGATTAACGTGCAATTCTCAACTTTAAATGCGATTCATTTTCAAAATAAATTCTATTGTTTCGCGTTCGCATACAATATTGAACCGTTCACCTTTGATAGTTGAGGGATCAGCTAGATTGTAGTCTACATATGATGGTGTAGAAACTAATACAAAGAATAAGAGATTCGAAAATGACTAACTTTATTATTATTCGATTATTACAATGGAAGAAGACCTTCTCCTTATATAGTTACAATTACTTGGGCGCCAAGTAAGAATATCATATATTTAGAGAATTCTATATTTAGTATATATCATATATTAGGTATATTCTATATTCAACATATATTATATATTCAACACTCCCCTTTAAGATGGAGCATAGATGTTAATCATGCCCAGCTTGTCAATCATGTCGTTAAATATTCGTCACCAAACTCCTTTCGTAAGAATATCTGCAAGTTGATCTACCAACTTTACGAATGGAAAAGACATACACCCTTTATCAATATTTTCCCTGATAAAGAACCGATCCACTTCAACATGTTTCATACGGTCATGTTGAATTGGATTGTGTACAATCATAATCGCTGCTTTATTGTCACAGTGTAGATCCATTGCATTCATGAGTTTTAATCCAAGATCCTTCAATATAGTCTGTATCCATAGTAGTTCACATACTCTATAAGCCATACCCCGAAACTCAGATTCTGTACTTGATCTAGCAACAACATTTTGCTTCTTAGCTCTAAATGTTACCAAATTTCTACATACAAACATAAAATAGCCTGAGGTTGACCTCCTGTTCCTCATATCTCCTGCCCAATCTGCATCGGTGTATCCTATTACTTCCATATCACCACCTTTCTAAAATAAGAGACCTTTTCCCGGAGATTTCTTCAAGTACCTTAGTATTCGAAAGACTGCCTTCATATGTTCTTCACTTGGATTATGCATGAATTGACTTACGACGCTAATGACATATACAATATCTGGTCGAGTATGAGAGAGATAAATTAGTCTTCCCACTAAGCGTTGGTACCTTTCTTTGTCACATGAAACTTAGTCGGAAAACATTCCCAAGTGATGATTCGCTTCAATCGGTGTATCTACCAGTTTGCAATCAAGCATCCCACTTTCTACAAAAAGGTCTAATATATACTTTCGTTGAGACATGAAAATACATTGACATGATCTTGCAACTTTAATGCCTAAGAAGTATTTTAACTGTCCCAAATCCTTCATCTCAAATTCGCGTGATAAATAGTTCTTCAGTGCCTACATTTCTACTGAGTTATTTCTAGTAACAACCATATCATCAACATAAACAATAAGAGCGATAAGCTTTCCTGACTTCCGTTTTATAAACAATGTATGATCAGAATTACTTTGTCTATATCCAAATGCCTTCATGCTCTTCGAAAACCGTCCAAACCAAGCTCGTGGGGACTGTTTTAACCCGTACAATGCCTTCTTTAATTTGTATATTTTTCCTCCTTCAGAATTTGTGACTCTAGGTGGTAACTCCATGTATACTTTTTCTTCTAAGTCTCCATTGAGAAATGCATTCTTCACGTCAAACTGTTGTAATGGCCAACCTTGATTGGCTACAAGAGAAATGTGTACACGAATAGTGTTTATCTTTGCCACTGGGGCGAAGGTCTCCTCGTAATCCATACCATACGTTTGCGTATACCCTTTGGCAACTAGTCTGGCTTTATACCTATCAATATTTCCATCTGAATTCATCTTTACAGTAATCCAACGACACCCAACAATACAATATCCATGGGGTCTATCAACAAGTTCCCAAGTGGAATTCTTCTGTAATGCATTCATCTCTTTATACATGGCTTTGTTCCATCGTGGATCTGATAGTGCTTCCTACAAATTACTAGGAATAGATACAGAGGATAATTGATTCATAGATCATGTAAACGACTTAGCCAACCTATGGGTGAACACATAATCAGAAATTGAGTATTTGGCTTTAGAATTGATATCTTGTTCATAAGTAAATTTTGGAATACCTTTAGTAGGCCTTTCTGAACGTCTAGGTTGAATATCATTAACAATGTTAAGATTAGATAATACCTGAGGTTCGACATTCTGCGGCAGTACTTCGGCAGATGGTGTTAGAATGTTGGAGTCACGGGCAACTTCTACTACTTCAGCCTGATCTCCCTTGTCGTCTGATCCTCTCCATTCATATGAAGTTCATCTTCAATACCCTGATCTCCCCCTGTCATCTGCTCTGCTTTACTTTTCTTTTCATTATCAGTTAGGTTACTACGCCTGTTTAAATTACTCGTTAAATCCTCTAGTTCCTAAAACATATCCCTAATAATAGGGAACTTTCCTCCACCATCATTATATTTTTTCCCCCTGAAAGGAAAATCCCACAAAATACGCCTCCAATTCTCGAAATAAAACATCCAAAGAGATATACACCTTCCCCTCCATAGGATCATAACAACGATAACCCTTTTTAAAATCAGCATATCCAAGAAATACACACTTTCGAGTACAATGATCCAATTTTCTTCACTGATGTTTAGGTATATGAACAAAAACAGCATATCCAAAAATACGTGGTTCTAGGTTTGGCATTACAGGGATGGTGATAAGATCATAAAGTTTTTGGAAGGGGGTCTGAAATTCAATGACCCTAGATGGTGTACGGTTTATCAAGTAAGCAGTTTATTTTAACGCTTATCCCCAATAATTCAATAGCATATTCATTCCAAAAAGAGATGCACGAACAACTTCTAACAGTTGTCTATTCATTCGTTCAGCTAACCCATTTTGTTGTAGGGTATAAACATTAGAGGTTTGATGTCGAATGTCGTTATTTGTCAAGACTTCGATATGTCATTACTAGTTAATTCTCCTCCATTATCAGATTGATACACTTGTATCCTCCTTTGGAATTGGGTCAAAACCATCTGATAATTTTTTTAAAATACTTCAAAGACTTTACTTTTATGGGTAATTAGGGATACCCACATCATACAAGTATACTCATCAATAAAAGTCACAAAATAACGAGCTCCAGACAATGAAGGAATGCGTGCAGGACCCCATACATCAGAGTGAATAATACTAAAAGATTCTAAACTTTAATTAAAACTTGGAGAGTATGTAATACGATGACTCTTTGCGAGTTTGCAAATATCACACTTAAACTCTGAAATACTAAAATTCGAAAATAACGACTAATTTAATTTTTAGAGATACCCGAAGGAGAGATGACCTAGTCGTCGATGCCTAACCACACATTAGCTTTTGTTTCTTCAATTCCTCTGACTTTATTTACCTAATGAATTCTCTGCTCTCCACTATTAGTCAGATCCAAATAGTAGAGATTGCCTTTTCTAACACCACAACCAAGAACTTGCCGAGTCACTATGTCCTGAAAAATACAAAATTGAGGCCAAAATGTCACGGTACATGTAAGTGCAACCGTGATCCTACTGACAAATAAGATATTATACTCTAGAGCATGAACAATAAGGATAGAGTTTAATATCAGGGAATTAGATATGTCAGTGGAACCTTCTCCAATTATAGGAGAGGAACCACTATTTGCTGTGTATATAGAGGTTTGGGTTGAAGGTGTAATGGATGATAATATGCTAGAGTCATTTGCCATGTGATCTGATGCACCAATATCAATTAACCAAGTATTATTCAAAGAATTTACAACTAAAACACTACCTATAGTTTTCATACCTGATTGGGCAATACCCATTGTTGTTTCATCATTGGAACCCATTGGTCGAACTGCTACAGTGATTTTCTAGTATCTGCTACATTAACTTTGAACTGCTATAGTAACTTCGAACATTACTGCTACAGTGACCTCGAACTGTTACACCTACAATAACTTTAAACTTCACAACATAATAAAGCTTCGTGACAACAATTCACAGTGGAATTCAATTCAATTCAATTCAAAAAAACTAGGTTCGATTATCGAACCCGCTCTGACACCATGTAAAAACTAATGCAAAGAATAAGAGATTCGAAAAGGACTAACTTTATTATTATTTGATTATTACAATGGAAGAAGACCTTCTCCGTATATAGTTACAATTACTTGGGCGCCAAGTAAGAATATCTTATATTTAGAGAATTCTATATTTAGTATATATCTTATATTAGGTATATTATATATTCAACAGATAGAAATGTACATCGTTCCTCTTCGACGATCATATTGTTCATTATCACGCACGTCTTCATGACATTGTTCAAAACCTCGGGTTTTCACAATTAAACCGAGATTGTAAAATCCCAAACGCCCGTTCTACATCTTTTCGGCAACTTTTTTGTTGTTAAGCAAAAAAAAATTATTTCGCTGTAATCGGATTGGATATGGTTTGGACAAGTGTTCCCCATTTGGTGTATATGCCATCCGCTAGGTAATACCCCATATCATAAGCTTTTCCGGCAATTGTATAATTGTAAGGCGGGGCAATACCATCGGCCAGGTCGGTAAAAAGATGTGATTGTTGCAGGACATTGATATCATTGTTAGACCCTGGTAAACCAAAAAATGCATGCCAAATCCAAAGGTCGTGTGAAGCTACCACTTCAAGAATCAGTGTCGCCTTGGGGTAATGACCAGTAAATTGACCGTGCCAAGCTATGAGACAATTTTTCCATATCCAATACATGCAATCAAGGTTTCCTAACATGCCTGGAAATCCCCGTGACTCTCTGATTGCTTTTAACCTTTTGACGTCAGCCGCGTTTGGTGCTCGAAGATATTCTCTGCCAAAAATTTGTATAACCGCAACACAAAACCTTTCTAAACATAAAAAAGTTGTGTTTTCTCCTATTCGGATATACTCATCAAAAAGATCTGCCGTAATATCGTGGCTTAGGAAACGTAGTATCGTGACTACCTTTTGGTATGGTGATAACCCCATAATACTAGTGTTGTTGGGTTTTTAGATAAAGTAATGATCATGTGCAATGACTGCATCGAATATATGCATAAACGTGTCTATACTAATCCAAAAACGTCGTCGAAAATCTCATGGCTCATATGTGCACTCTGGCTTGAAGTAGTCCCGTATAATGCTGTAATACCCCAATCGGTGATCTCGCTTCTTTCCTTATCCTTACCACCCATGTCACTCCCGCCGTGACTAGGGGTAGCAATGGGTCGGGTTTGGGGCGGGTGGAGTAATACCATCCCCATACCCCCATACCCGCCCCATTACCATTTAACTTAAATGGGGAATACCCAAACCCACCCCGTTTAAATTTGTCAATACCAAACCCGCCCCATCACCCATTTAACACCCGTTTATCCTAAGTGGGGATCCCCAAACCCGCCCCATTTATGAAATTTTACAAAAAAAATAGAAATCACCTGTAAAAAAAAAAAAAAACTAACTATATCTGGTACATAGTGCACACACACACATAATAAAAGATCATGCAATGTGCTACATAACACATTGCAGTAAGAACAAGCATCATAGAATGTGTTGCGCTGCAATGGTTATATTCTTATCTTATCAATCACTTGAAATGGATCAAATCAAAATTAAGGTTAAAAATGTTGAGACTAATCTTAGTAACTTGTAAACGTTGAGACTTAATTGGTGTTTCAAGCTTCTGGATTGTTGGAGACTTGGAGGAGTTACCTGAATCGATTAGTGATCTCTCTAATTTGCAAATGTTGTATACTTCCTAAAATAGATCATTGATGTAGAGATTGGTTTGAAACAGATCACCGATGTAAACGTTGTTCCAATCGATTGGTAATCTATCCAATCTTCGTAAACTTCCTAATGAATGATGTAGAGGTTGAATTATAAAATGATCGCATACTTAATTGCTGTTCGAATCTTCGTAACCTTGAATTTGGAGGATGAAGGTTGAAATAATTCAAATGGAAATGAAGATTGAAATGAATTTGGTAATTGGTACAGACTGATGTCTGATTACAAAGGTTGAAATAAATTTATAGAGGTTGTGGAGGTTGAACTTGAAGGAAGTAAGAAAGGAGGAAAGAAGTGATTAAGTGAATTAGGTTACTCATATTCTCATAACTCATAAGGGTATTCAAGACATATCATATATAATTGGGTTGGGTGACGGGCCCCCGTTTATTTAAGGCTAAAACCAGACCCGCCCCAATTAATAAATGGGTTTTTTTTTTTACCAAACCCGCCCCATACCCGCCTCATTAAGGGCGGGGCGGGGCTCCGGCGGGGAGGGTTAAATTGCCAGCCCTAGCCGTGACATGAAGTTGTATCATGTACTACTAAGTTTATTGCATTTTGGTGCAGAACGCAAATTGCCACTCACAATTAAATATAAGATCGTCAGAGGTTGACGACGATACATGTGGAGGATCATCAATGGATGAATAAGATGATGAAGAAGATATTTGAGGTTGTGCAATTGAGAGAAGGGTGTTGACGGTGAAGGGGAACAAGTTTCCAACATAAGAAAGAAGTGTAAAAGGGGGAAGAAGAAGAAGTGGGTGTTGGAAATCAGGTTAATTGGTGGTAAAAAGAACACCGCGCGGTGTTCTTTTCACCCCCAATTACAATGATTTCTAACAACAATGACTACTTCCTTTGGTGGGTCCTTCACAACAACTAGTTTTGGATCACAACGGTTACTTTTTGCTTTATATATATGCTGGCTGGAGATGCTCTAGTAACACTCCTCTACTTGAACTCAACAATGCTGAGTTTTTCCGCTCTAACAAGTAATTCTTCGGTAGTATTTGGCTGGAATAAAGACTGCGCCCTGGCCACGTCCTGGTAGTATTTTATTGATAATCCATCTCTCTGGCAACTCAACTTCAATCAGTTATGGAATAGAGTTCATGCCCAATTCAGGGCGCACACGGAACTTCAATACCCTTAATAACATTCCACAATAGGTGGAATATTATTAAGGCTAAATGTGATGAGTTTCATGAGATACGGATGAGTATTGATAGACGGGTTAGAGGTGTTCCACTAGCCTATATTCTCTGTGAAGCCAGAGATGAATGGTATGATAAATACAGCCAGTCGTTCCCATTCGAGACTCCATACGATATTTTTTATTGAAACTACGTCCCGCCTGATGAGTTTACAGCAAATTACCAACTTTTCAACTATGGATAAGATCCGTTCCCTTTACTGAATGGTCTTGGTTTAATCCCTACATCAGTCGTGAACGATGAATTTGGTGTAATTGTATCTGTTTTGAGTTTTATTTCGTGCGTAGAACTACTATTTTAAGTATTGCAATTGCATTTCTATTTAAATTTAAGACTCAAAATAAATTGATTAATATTGATTTATATAAAGAAATGTGACATCAGGTCGTACAAATACTTATATAGAGAAGCAAACCCAAACTTTAATAGAAATTGTTCAACACTGATGTTTACAATAAAAAATTACGTCTACAAAAATATCAAAAATACGTATATCTACTAAGACGGGCCACTACGGCTATTACCGGCTCACCTAGTTCGCAGACCAGATCCACGGTTCCCCTGCCTCATCTTTACGCCACCTCCAGGTGGTAGCGGCACCATCCGTACGTCACGCCCCCTCCTCAGATGTAGGTCTTGAACAGGACAAAGAAAATTTATAAATATTTTGACAAAATAAATATGACATTGCTTCAAAAAATAAATAAATAAATTACTTACATGCGAATATAGCTGGTCGTCTACAATGTCCTAGTGCCTCCTCAGAGTAACGTTTTCATCAGTTAACTCCTAGAGCCTCTGGGCGTCCCGCGCAGACTCTGCAAGGCAAAGTCGCCGCATATCATGAGTTAGGTACTACAACTCCTCTGCACTGTAGGAGGCAGACATGAGTAGCGGGTCCCTCAAGCGATGAATGGGGAGCATGTCATGCCTCCCTATCCACTCAATGTGCCACCCCGGGTCTGGCCTTTCGGGCTTGCCAAGTAAACTGAAGTCTTGGGACAAGCTATGAACCGACGCTGACGTAACCACCATGGGTGTAATACCAGCCCTGAGTGCAAAGGGTCCGAACAGATCTATATTCTCCATCCTCTGGGAATCTGTCAACAGGTGGCCTACCTCCCCAGTTTTGTCAGCCCAATATGACGCGCAAGTCTCTCACTCTTCCCCTATCACAAACTGCTCACAGTCAATAAAGCCAGCCTGTCTCATCGCCTGTAAATCCGCTGGACTAAGATGTGGCAACATGTTAAGCGAAGAATCCAAAGGAATACCTGCAGTGCCAGTCAACTGCTTCCAACATCTATCCCCCAAGTAATACTCGTAGTTTCCATTTGGGACTTGAAGTGACATCCTTATGGGATAGGAGCAACTTAGTCCGTACGTCATCTAACTCAGACACCGTAGAATCCAACCAAGGTCGCTAGGTGATCATCTCAATAATTTGGTGGTCAATGTGGTATCTGCCTAAAATAAACAAATTGATTGCCTGGTCATTTATTTTCTTCCTGTTTCCCCTCTCCCATGCTCTGAGGCGCGGATAGGCCAAGAACTTAACCTCTTCCTTGACTATAGGGTGACCAACCCCACAATACTCGTAGAACCAATACTGCATTTCGGAACAACATAAAAAACAATTATAAATTATATTTAAGACGTTTATTGGAATATATTTGATTTGTAGCTTGTAAAGAAAAAATGTTAGTCTACCTCAAGAAGTTGGGAAAATCCAATGACTGCACCCTCGGTCGTGACCGTGGTATCCAAACCATGGTACAGGGAAGCAAGAATAGCAGAACCTCAGTCATATTCGACAGCCTCGTCCAAATTGGCCACGACCGCGAGATATCTAAGCGGGACGGTGTCGTTGGCCGTTTGGAACCACAAATATCCTATCATGAAGAGGATAAAAATACGAGCAATTGTAATATCATCATCCTAATCACCTGTGATGGTCAAGTACGTCCTTAAATGTGAAATGCTGACGTTCCCACTCATTATATTGCTGAATACAATGTTGGGGAACAATTGTCTCACATTGGATAAAATACTCAATGCGTCGTCATACGGCCCCTGTGTCGGATATCGGCCGATTGACAATGATGTCAGCATCTGGAAATCCAATGGAGTGACCCCTATCTCCGCACACGGAAATAGAAAAGTGTGCGTTGTCGGCCACCTGCAAGCGCCTGAATTAGCCGATTATCAGAATTTCCCAAGCGTATATCCATAAAGCTACCGAATATCTTGACCACGGCATCCCTAATTGTCAATATTGTAGAAATCTCATTCCACACTTTGATCACCGTAATAATTGTGTCGTGCGGACGCATCGAATTTTGATTATGTTCATTGGAGCATTTTGTCAAACACTTGATTTATGAAAATAACAAATTCACAATTAAACAAAAACTTACCGTGAGTTCATTGCCAGTGTAATAGATATGACTGACGCCGTCTGGGAGTTGGGTAATAAATATTTACGGGTAGTTTTCTTGAGGTGGGTTTGGTATAGGTTGGGTTTGTTGGACATATTTAAATTCTACTCGTTTTTGCTTCCTTTCGGACCTCGACCGAGTTACGGCTCGCTCTGGATCTCTTGTCACTCTAAACTCAAGTAATGTACTGGCGTGCGGGTCTCCCTGTGGCATCTCCATTTTAAATTTGTTGGGGGAATAATTTTTTTTACCTTCGAATTGCGAGAGAGAGGAAGAAGTAAAATGTGAAAAATGAGTCGAGTTGGGAAGCAAAAATTATAGCAGTTGAAGCGGTGCGGTAAAAGGAACACCGCGCAGTAATCAGAATCAGAACTTCTCCTAGTTAAATAAAAAAAAAAAAAAAAAGCAACTTGGGGATGGATTTGCTCTTATAAACCAAGCAAACAACCCTGGTAAATTTTATTTTAATTTTGTGAGTTGGTAAATGATGACAACTTTACATTTGAAAGCATTCCAATTAATAAATGCAACCACCTCTAAAAATGTAATCTTTTGCATGTTTCAGCTGATCACTGATCACTGATCACTGATCACTGATATGGTGGTATAGGGTACTTTGTTTACAGTAGCTAGTCTCACACAAGCGGTAGTAAATGAAGATTATATTGTAGTTTCTCGTGCCTCATTTAATGGCTTACAGAGGCCCCGTGCCGTTGAAGCTCTTCTCTTCAAACTTGAATGCTATGAAAATGGCAGCCTTATTCTCTTTCTCTCTCAATAAATATTTGTTTTGTTTGTTTCCTTTTCTCTCTTCTTCCGACTCTTTATTCTTGATCCACACAACCTCCTTGTGATAATTCTATTTTCAAAAATAACTCTATGTTGGGGATTTGATCAAAACATAATCACTCTAACACACCCGGTTGGCAATTCCGGATTTATACGATGGGTTTTATTTATTTTTCAGCCTTTTTAATTCGGTCAATAAATTGCAAAACATAAACAATACGTATAATGAAAAATACGAATTTTACATGTTTGATTTCAATTATTCGGGGGTTAATAGATCCATACATCCTCCTAGTATCCGTAAAAAAAAAAAAAAATTAATTAATTAATTTTTTTTTAATATTAGAGTATTTTTTGGAAAGTTTTTTTGAAAAATGAAAATTTTAAATTTTAAACGTTTTGACTTTAAGTATTTTAAAGAATTTTTGAAAAATATTGTTCCTTTAATTCGGCTCATCAATAAAACAAAAAATTCGCGAATTATTCGGCAAATTGCTAACAATGGTCAAACAAGCTAATATTTTTTACATGTTAAAGAAGCATTACTTTAATTATTTTCTTGCATCAATCCTAAGCACAACAATACTTAAGAGGCCATAATTTTTCCAGTTACCTAGAACACCTACAGCAGCTAGGTACACTCTGACGTGACAAATTCACCATCTTTTCCACCTAAATCGTCTCCCAACAGCTAGGTGAATACCTGACATGACACCAAAAAAAATCATCCAAGGGTGGAAATCCACCATGTGGGTGGATTTGGGGTGAATTCACTCTGTGCGGTTATGAAGTGCTCGTAGCCATTGCGCGCGGTTCAGAAGTGCGCGTATATATATATAACTTTTAAGATTATAACACATGGCTCCCATACAATGACTCTCATTGCGCGTAGTTCAGAACTGTGCGTAGACTTTAATATTAGTAGTTACGCGCGGTTCTGAAGTGCGTGGGGTGAATTCACCTTGGGGTAGATTGAAAACTGCTGTGGGGTGGATTGGATTCACCCTGCTTTTGGGCGAATCCATCCACCCAACTGCTGTGGATGCTCTTAGGCGGGATGGGGAGTCTATTATAGCTAATTTGCTTAAAGCCTTAAAAATATTACAATAGGTAGAAATGCGGCTTTGCTCTAGCTTCATTCTAGCTATTTACCCTCATTACTAATTCATTATAAAAAAGCACTTAGTCGGAAAATGAAAGCTCGGAAACAAACGTATGAAAGAGGCATTGTCTGTTGTGGATGCTCTAAGTTTTCTACCAAATTCATCTAAGTTCATTTTCTTTAAATTACAGGGCGTACATGTGCACTTGCATGACTGACTTAATTTTAATTTAAATCAAACGGTAACATTTAGCTCTCCAACGTTTTCAATTACCAAAGTCAAAAATCTTCTTCTTTCATTCACCTAAAACAGTATTTTGTCGTATTGGGGTGAGTCTTTTGTCTTCTTTCTTGTTTTCTCTCTCCTCACGTGACACCAAAGTGAGTTTATTTTTTTTTGGAATTTCTATTTAGAAATAAAATGTATATTTCAGCAAAAAAATTAACAGAAAATAAGTAAATATCGACCACATTTGAAGGAAAATAACACCTAATACCATAAGAAGAAGAAGCTTCAGCGGTGCCTGAGCTTTGAATCAGGGCACTTGTAAGTGAAATAAATTCAGATAACACACTATTATATGTGAAAAAGAGGAAGCATCCAGAAAAGATTTGCCCTATAGGGCGTAGGGAGTTTTGCGCAATAGGAAATAGTAGTGGAAGGGAAAAAAAAAATTCACATTTTTTCGTTCCAACAGTAACAAAGAGCGATTGATTGTTCAAATTAAGCTTTCCAATTTTAACAAAAAATATTTACAATATGTCGTAGCAGGTTTGTGTTAAACCTAGTAATGATTTCCAATAATACTACAAATCCTTTATCATTTCATCAAAGTAAATCCTTTATCCTGTTATTGACGTGCACAAAAAATAACTATTAAGCGTAATCCAGAGTTACATAACACAAAAAATCCAAATAAAGGCTGAAAAATATGGTGACAGCACCAAGAAACATCAATAAGTCAGAAACCACAACTCCAACATAACAACCAAAAATAAATTGAAACAAAAGTTTACGAACTCTAGTATAAGGATCAGGAAACAAATACCAACGCCCCCACAATCTACATTCTACACACACTTCACCGAGAGAAATGTGTTGGTACAACTGGCTAAACAAAGTTTCGTAATCAAGACGTAGACGTCGGTGTTTTACTATCTCAATACTTCTTGTATTCACGTCTTTCCCCAACTTTCATAAGGACCTCTTCAGTCTGTCAATTTGTAATTACAGAGGGAATACAAAGTACTAATTGAAATAGCAATATCGAGCCTAAAAGCTCCACGGGTTCGGATTCAAATATTTTATGTCACGTAGAACACAACTTGTACATGAGGGCTTCTAGAAATGATAAATAACTTCCTTGTCTATTTGCAGCTTGATACACATTTATCTTTTCTAGTGCATGCTCCAGAAATATATAGCTTCCTTTTAGAAGGATCAAATGTACCTCTCAACACAGCCCATTCAGCAGATAAAGACCTCCTCCTCTCCTAGCAGCATTTAACCATTGACTTTGGTACGGTTCCACAAGTTGCTGCAAGAGGGTCTTCGGGATTCAGTTGATAGCTTACACCATTATCTGTAACAGGATAATCAGTATCAAATGTACACCTGAGTAATAATAGTGAAGATTAATAGCTATACAAGTATAAGACATGCTTTTCCATGCATTTTAGTTGTTATTCTCCTCAGATCTGCCCGTTAGTAGTCAATTGTAGCTTATTTTCCAGAACAGAACAGAACAATTGATAGGTCGCGGGGTCGTTCACAATGGCCGTTCTCCACGTCACAGAGTCTCTCTCAAAATTAAGATTTATTTTATGTTTATTTATTTAATTAAAATGATAATTGCTAGTAGCTTAATGTTAGGAGAGAATAAGGCCATGTTTGTTTTTTTTTTTGGGTGAGAAGAGGAAGGAAATTTTGAGGTTAGAAGATTGGAAAAACTGTACGTTTGGCAGAATGTTAGAACTTGTACTTAAAATCCTGACTTCTAACTTCAACTTGTCACTAGTCTGTTTGGCTGAACCATCTAATTTGACCACATATTAAAAGTTTCTCCACAAAAACATCAAAAATACATATAAAACCAAATATAGAGGAAAACATTCATCATATTCATACAAGAAAATACCAGTCGATCAACACCTAAAATTAAAATACTCACTTATTACCTACCTTACAACACACCACTCCAACACAAGCTAAAACAACACAGAAAATCCAACCATACACATCCCTCACAGCCATCCCACCTAGATCCTCTACGTCTTCACCTTCCTCGACCTCAACAACTGGTGGGGATTCTTCCTCCTCCAAAGCTACTCCCCCCTGAACATGCCTCTCCTTCTCAACAAATGCAGCAAACAAACGATCAGCCTCTGCCCTTGAATTAACTCTTCTATGAATAGCTCCTCGAAAACCTGAGACCTGGGGGTGTGTCTCCTCCCATGTCTCATATACTCCGGGTACACGCCCTACAAAAACCACATAATACCTAGCCATCACACCTACAAAATAATAAATCATGAATATGTCTTAACACATAATAACATGTTAATCTACATACACTATACATACAATACATTAGAGAGATATAATACTTAGTCATAACAATAGTGAAAACCAAAAATATAAATACCAAACAAGAGACATACCAAACAGACTTATTAAAGTGATATCATATCATAGTCATAATAAAAGATGCAATAAAAAAGTAGTAAACAAACAAATAAAAATAGTACAAAATACATGACTCAGGCAAGATGATAGTGGCCAGAGTTGACATACTCAAGCCACATGTTTGCACACAGGTGGTCCTTAAAATTAGTCCATGCTTCAGTTCCCCTTAATGCTCCTATCTCTTCATGAGGCATTTCTCCATGTTTCTCTTCCTCTGTATTTGGGTCTTCTAAGTTGTCATGTGGATCTACCTCTATGATATGGTTGTGAATGATACAACATGCAACAATAACCTTGGTTTAAGTTTCAACATCATAATGGGGTTTTGTGCGCAAATAGGCAAAACGTCTCTTCATGACCCCAAACAGACGCTCAATGATGTTCCTTAGCTGGGAGTGTCGATAATTGTATAACTCTTGTGGAGTCTGAGGACTATTCCCCTCTCGATGTTCCTTAAGGTGATAGCGTACACCTCGATAGGGAACTAAAAAATCAGGAGCTTGGGGAAATCCAGCATCCCCCAAGTAGTAATGATCTGAAATAAGTTAAATTGTGCATATTAAGATTGTAAACCAAAAATTGCAAGTAAAATATTTGGGATGGTATTATAAATACATTATCATTTACCTCTTGGCACTGTAAACGGATACATGTCATCATTAACTGCAGCTCTCAAGATCCTGCTATCATGAGCTGAACCTTCCTAAGGGTGGTTATTGATTTGGCAAATTTCATATTTTTGAGCTTGAAACGACTAAAATACCCCTACTTTAACCGTTGACAGGGTGGGAAACGACCAGTCAAAGCCAAACTGGAAGTCAACCCAAAAAACTTCACAAGAGGGGGGGGGGGGGGGGGGGGGGGGGGGGGTGTGAAGTTTTGAGGTTGGAAGTAGGCCAAACTTCCAGTTTTCATTTTTTCTGGAGAGAATGCCTACTTTTATAAAAAGAAAAATGCCAAAAGTGAGAAGTTTCCAAAAGATCACACTCTTCTCACCCTTGAACAAAAAACAAACATGGCCTAAATGACTTTCATCCTTTATATAGGGATGGAGAGTTAGGGTTTGAGGTACGGTGAGTTGAAGAGAGTTCTTAGTGAGATAGAGATATGAATTGTAGAGAGATTAGTCTTGAGACTGAATACAAGTAGATTAGTATATTGCAATCTTTGTTTTAGCTTCCGCAAAAATATAGAAACTATTAATTTGGTATCCAGAGCTACAAGATTCTCGGAAAAAAAATTCACAGCAATTAGCAATGGGAAAGTCATTGAGTAGGAAAGTGGCGAAGAAATCGACGCAAGGAGAGCGATTGACGAGTCTAGAGGTCACCAATAACCTAATGGCGAACAAGATGGACGCTATGATGGCATTAATCCTTTCTCTCACAACAACAAACCCTAGCTCTGACGGAGAGAGAAGTGAAGAAAACTGTCAAAACCTAGAGAGCGTTAGAAAGGATCGAGATCGAGGAAGAGGCGTTCTTATGGGAGATTTTATGCGCGATGCTCGCAATGTGGGCATTAATCCGCTAACCCCAACCCTGATGTGTTGTCGGACGACGAAAGAGTACGATATTTCCAAACCCAACACGAGAAAATTCTAATTCAGATGGAGAGGGTGAAGAAACTCTTCTTTCCAACACTTTTAGCGGATTGAACGTCGATGTCGAAAGCGTGGACAAATTTACCGATTCCCGTGACGAAGAGGGATTTCTCAATTCATCGCAACGGAGTGCGAGAGCTGAAGTTCCAACACCGATAACGAGGATCGTTATTGCCGGCGACGGCCAAAATCAAGGAATTACGGTGGCAATATCGGAGATTGCACAACAGGGAGTTGCGGAAGAAAAAAACAATGGACACGTGAGAATCACGAGCATGGGTGACGGGTTCCTTTACCAATAACACGTCGGTCGCGTGGGAACGTCATTAACTGGGGCGGGCCTCTCTTATCAACACCCAAGCCCAAGTGCGATTCAAACCCAGGCAATCAACCCAGATGGGGACGGCCCAAGCCCAAATCAATTGTTGGGAGCTCGTCTCCCCCATTCGTCTTCCTCGTTGCAGGAGCTCTCCAATCAACAACGTCAATTGAGAATGAAGGAGAAAAGATTCATCCATCACTCGCAACTCCTATTTTACTGCCAAATACGGTCACCACTGTGGCATCACTACCGGCAACGACAACAGCTCCGTCCACTATCCCTATATCTCTCTCACTAGGGTACCATTAGCGACGGTATCCACGACGGCGCCGATGATTACATCCACACCGACAGTGCCGACAACAACATCGATTGAGGCAGCAGGTAATTGAGATTTACCGGTACCGCCAACGATAATAGCGCAGCCACCACTAGCGTCCCAAACAACAGCGAGGCAATTAACATCTACGACGCCAATGATTTCAACAGAGGCAACAAGACCTCTGCTGACAAGAACTAGGGGAGATACTGTACCCCAAACGGCACTGTTTTGCTTTGGGTCGAATTCTCCTCGTCATCTACACATTCCTTTGGCGGCAGCAATCGGGTTCGTACCACAGAGGGGGTTTGTTCTACAGAATCAACAACGACAATCTGGGTTTGGTTTTGTTGGAACGGATAGGGAAGAATACGGATATTGGGGTGACAGAGGAGAAAATATTTGAGGTTTTGCAGATCGATATATCCCGGTTCATGAGCGACGTGGGCGTGGGCGTGGGCGTGGGCGGGCGTTGTTCATACTAACAATTATGTTCCACGTATCCGCAATAATGGTTTTCAGAGTGATTTTGGTATTGGGGGTCGACGTTCTCAGGATATTAATCAAGGAGAACATATTGCTTCAGCTGTCATTACTGCAATACGAACCGTTGGGTAAGAAGTTAAAATGAATAACCCCGAGTTTGATGGGAAAGCTGATGCAGATGGTTTCATGGAATGGCTTAATAGAGTTGATCGGATATTAACGTACAAGCGATACGGAGACCCCAAATCTATAATGCTTCTGGGACAAAGCTAACATAGTATGCACTTAACTGATGGGACAATATCCAAAAAAAGTGGTGAGATTCAGGCCAAGAGTACATTATAGATTGGCCTTCTATGCGAAGAAAGTTAATCACTTTGTCCCGCGTTCTTACGAAGAAGACAACTTTACTCGTTTATAGGGATTGCGATAAAAACAGAATACTGTTGATGAATATATGAATGAATTTTATTTATTTTCCTTTCGGGTAGCTACTGCGGAGACAGAGGCACAAAAGTTAGTAGCTTCAAATCTGGGCACTCGGAAGATTCAGGATGAGTTGACCATGGTCAACATTTATTCAGTAACTGAGGCGATATAAATGGCAAAACGCACAGAGACTAAATTTAAGACAACAATTCCAGCTACGACTTCAATTCCAGCAACTCCTACACCTACTACGACAGCAGGGACAAGTCCTATGGGGAATAGTAGTGGGATCCAATGTTTTGGGTGCGCCAAGACTGGTCACAAGAGACATGATTGTCCTAACGCTAAAAAGCACGTTGCACTGCTTACAGAGAAGTTTCGGGATCATATGGCGGACATAGTACAATAAATATGGGATAAGGAAGACGTAGAGATTGTGATGATAGATCCGAAAGAAGGCTATCATTCACCCTAAATTCGTGGTTGAATTTTTCGTAAGAGGGGATAGTTGATAGGTCGCGGGGTCGTCTACAACGGCCGTTCTCCACGTAGCAGTCTCTCTCAAAATTAGGATTTATTTTATGTTTATTTATTTAATTAAAATGATAATTGCTAGTAGTTTAATGTTAGGAGAAAATAAATGACTCTCATTCTTTATACAAGGATGAAAAGTTAGAGTTTGAGGTACACTGAGTTAAAGAGAGTTCTTAGTGAGATAGAGATATGAATTGTAGAGAGATTAGTCTTGAGACTGAATAAAAGTAGATTAGTAATATTGCGATCTTTGTTTTTGCTTCCGCAAAAATATAGAAACTATCAACAACGCTCTCAAAAAATTAGTGCTTGGGAGGAGAATACGACATAGAATTCGAAAGACAACATTAAAAAGCTTGGTTTAATGTCTGGAACCGTGTTCTCAGAAAATTTCTCTTCTTTCAATTCACAAAATTTAGGGACTACATCACCATAAGACTCATGAAACTGTATGCGTGATTCATGTAGGAGGACTTCAGGACCACCTTTTATCCACATGACTGAAATTGTCACATGCGATGATGTCATTGACTCCTTTTAGATGCATAGATGAATGATAAAGCTATGCATGATTTTTTCTATTATAAGAAGAGATAGAAAAAAAAAAATAGCATGATAGGCGGTCACAGTGTTAACAGATTTTAGTGTTAAAGCATGGGCAGCAGCCTCGCTAAGTTAGCGAGCCACCTAGGCATAAATTCAGGGAAAATATGACATGTAGCTAGAGCTAAATTTATTTGCTTTTCCAGCAGCCTCGCTAAGTTAGCGAGCCACCTAGGCATAAATTCAGGGAAAATATGACATGTAGCTAGAGCTAAATTTATTTGCTTTTCCAGGGTGGGGATAGGTGTCAGTTTTTATATATATATATATATATATTTTAAATATATTTTTTTTAAAAATATTTTTTAATAAAATTGTGCACCAATTGAATTGGCGCCCAAAATTTAAAATAATTTTTTTAATAATAAAATAAAAAATATATATAAAAAAATATACACTGCGCCAATTCAATTGGCGCATGAAATATATTAAAAAGTAAAAATAATTTTTTATAATTTGTTTATGTGGGCCACTGACACCTCTAACGAAAACAGGTCGCCACAAATAGCTACTGAATTTTTTGAAATTTGGGAAATTTGAGCGATAGCGACTCTGAAAAACCAAAAATAAGAGAATTTGGATAGCTATCCTGCCCATGCTCTTAGAAGCTCTACATAGCAAAAAGTGGCTTTTTTGGTGATAAAGAAACATGGCTTGTCAAGATATGTGAATAAGCAAATTATATACAATGTATAGTGAACCTAAGGTGCAATTTAGAAAGAAAGAAAAATAAATAAAATGAAAAGGCTCTCTTCTCTCTCACACATGACTCTTTCCTCAAACAAGGGGTTCTCACTCTCTCTCTCCTTAAGTACGCTGCATCTGCTGGATAAGCAAAAGGAGTTTTTTCATATTACGCAGATAACTTTTAGAATCAAATTCCTCTTCTTCGGTCTCTCCCCACACAACAGCTGACCCATGATTCAGAAGGCCATAAGCATATAACTAAGGTGAGGCTTGATCATCCTTATGTTCAGCCAAGTCTAAGCAGCAAGCACCAGGTTTTCAATTGGAGGAAGGATCTACTCCTCATTCATCATTACCTGACTTACAAAACTATTATCTGACTCTGGTTTGGTGTTGTGTGCCACTGTCCACCTTATCAATCAAGGGTCCCAAGCTAGTCCAAGGATCATGCAGAATCTAGTACTCTTCCCATTGCCTATGAGGCAAGTAACAGAAGGTCCTCTTTTCTAGACGCTAAGATACCTCGTCAAGCCCAGGACTAATCCATAGAAAGATTTGTACTCTAGATTTGCCCCTCTTTGATTAATTGCGTGTCAATCCACCAACTTCATGCCCCATTTTTAGAACCAATTAGGAACATCAACTTACAAATTGAAGTCAAGTTCCACTAATACCAGCACCGCCTTCACATTTGGGTTTGCACAGCGTCCCACGCAAGCAAATAATTCTTTTTCAAACCAAAGTCATCCTAGAGAAATCTACTACAAATTATATTCATAGACTTGGTGAAGGCTTGGGGGTGAACAAAAGCTCTAATTCAGTACATTCAAGAGCTTGTGAGCACATAATTGATCAACTGAAGCCGTTTAAGACAAAAATCTTGAAGTCCAATTATTGATTCTAGAAAACATTTTTTCCAGAAGGGGTTGACATCACATATATTAAGTCTTGAGGTCAATAAGGGAAGCCCAAGATAAGTGATGGGAGAACTGATAACTGACATGTTAACAATCCTAACCACACTGCCATTGAAGAGAGCATCCCCACCTCAAAATATTTTAGTACTTTTAAGGAAATTCCTGAAATTGTCTTGGCTATTTATCTACTGTCTTATTCATGCTCTAATTGTTATAATCTACTGAAACAATGAAATAAGCCTAAAGAGAGAAGTGAAAATCTATGTATCCAATTTCCACCATACCGGTTGCCCTTCTTTGTTATGATCGGCTTGGAGAAAGTCATGCCTTTGATATGTTATTTAATAATGGACTATATGTCACTTAATGAGGGACACCGTGATTTTGATTTTATCGAATGAATTACTGTAATTTATAATTGTATAAGAACACACTTTCTCACATTTATTGCTGTAATTATAAAAACAAAATAAAGAGCAAATATGTATCCCTTGAAAAGTTTCACAACGTTCAAAAAGATACGAACGACAATAGCACAATTTACAGAGCTTAAACTTAAGTTTGCGATTTCATGACCTTGTACATAAAAAAAAACATATATTTTTTTTCATATTTCAGCATTCAGAATATATGTTCAGATGCAGCAAACAAACTGACCTCTTGCTAAATATAACGGATAAGAATCAGAAACGAAAAGCTTACCAGTGCTACATAGCAGCTTTCAAACCCCTCCATCTCAGCTGCAAGAACTACTCGCAAGGTTTTCAGGACGTTTCTCCGAGTATATTGAGAATGAAGAATGTCGCTTTCAATGTGATAAGGTGCGTTAGGAAGGGGAGGCATCTGAAGGAAATCCAAACCCATGTTTGAACATAGCCGCTAGAACTACATCTACTTTATATTTTTGGCCAACGTTTGTATAAGACTTGAACAATATAATAAAAGTTTTCTTTGTAGGGTCAATGTTATATCTCTTCATTTCATCTAAAACACTCTCCATTTCCTCTAAACGGTTTTGTAATGAACACATGATCATTTTACTGTGATACAACGACCGACAGATTCTCCACCCAGAGGACTCTGCTTGCTTCACGAAGTTAATTAGTTTTTCCAAAGCATTGCACCTAAAATAACTTGCTATAATTGCCCGCACCACATCCACCGCTCTGACTGGAAATTTTTGCTCAAAAGCCATACGGATGAACCCCTCCATGCCTTCAAGCATGTCTTCTTGTGCATAAACCTTAATTAAATTCACATATAGCCACGGCCTGAACTCCTCTTTAGGGACAAACCTTATTAGTGCCTCGATCTTTTTAATTTTATCTGTATCACTACTCTTACAATAAGCACAAACCATAGCTATGATCAACGTCGGTGCATTCTCATTCACGTAGTACTTAACCAACTCATAAATTTCCTCCATCTTTTTCAAACTTCCCCAATGTGCATAACCACGAAGCATTAGCAAGTGTGTATCAAGATCAGGCCTGACAGGGCCCTCCATCATGGTTTTAAAAATCCTTTCCATGTCCTCCCACATCCATGCCGTAACATAGCCAGCAATAAGATTGTTGTAAGTAACCACAGTTGGGGATAGTTTCAAATCGTTGATCTTTCGAAAAGTTGCCTCCATACGCTCTGACAACACCAACCTACCATCAACTGATAAGAGAATGTTGTATGTTACTATTGTAGGAGCACAATACACATCTTTTTCAAGGTCCTCAAATAATGATCGACACTTCTCAGGAAAACTATTGTACATGTACACTGACATCAACGCATTATAGGTCGAAGTGCATTTAATGCCCATACTAGTGGCCTCCTCAAACAACTCTTTTGCAAGATCAACATTTTTAATTCTACCAGCAATTGTAATACCCTTTGCGTATTCCTCAGATGTCATAGGATTACTAACAGTAGCATACTCCTTTCTCCAACCAAATACCTACAAAAAACACAATAAAGTAAGATGGGACATTGTTCATAACGGAAATAGTCACACCAGAGTGACAATTAGAAAGGGAGTAACAAACTAGGAAGATGGCAAATATATATAAACTAACTAAAGAACGAAATATTAAACAAGCGTAGGAAGCTGGTCTCTCAATGGACCTATTTACAACCCCAACAATTATCCACGGGCACACTGAATACTCTACCAGCATGTAGAGGGCAACATCATTCATTACCCACATCATTAGTGCATTATATCTTGTCCTTCCGACTATTCGGTAGCTACATTGATGCTCTGCTAATAAATTGATTTGATGATTGCCTTCCCACATCTTTGGTGTATTATGTGTTGTCCCTCTCACAATGTTAGTGAATTGCCAGTCAGCCCGAATCCTTCTTTCGCTATGTCGATGTGTTCTTAATATAACTACTCTAAATAAACCTAATCTGGCGTAAAGCTTAGAAATTCGCATAAGAAAAGTACCTCGAGAGCTAATTGAGGCCACGGCTTCAATTTAAACATGAGATCTATAAAGGCCTCTCCGCTTGGATATCTCTGAAACAATGAACCGGCCTTCAACTCCAAAATTTCAAAAACCTTCGCTGAATCAGATTGATTTGCGACCAACTCGTCCATCAAGTGTAATACTTTTGGAAGAAGGTGGTCTTCTTTGCCGATTCTAGTAGTAGTAGGTGGTGCTTCCATCTCTCTAAGCGAATCAATGATAATTGACAATCCATTTGAACAGAAACAACGATGCTGAACAGACAATTGTTTGTTGAGCCAACGATTTGAGGCTTTTGCACGATAAAACATGGGAGAAATAATTCGAGTTTGGGGCTTTGCAGAGCATCTTTTGAAGAGAAGCTCAGCCTTAGCAGTTGCCTCTCTGATCTTCCAGACACATCTCATTGTGCTCGAAACTAGTATACCAAAATACTTTGGGAAATGACCGAACGTCCTCTGATCCTTTCTTTTTCTTCTTATTTGTAGTAACAACCTTGGAGTACACGCCCAGAAACCGTCTAAGAAATCACCAAATATAAAGCTGAAAATTATATCGATATTTTATAAATTCTTCATAAGCCAATCTGAAAATAACCTCTAGATGAAGAATAGTACGTGAACTCTCAATTAAATTATCTAAAGATAGAATCTGTAGAGTGATTTCATTATTTGATAGTTTGTTAATTATTGTCAAATGTGTGTCATTATTTTTGCCCCATGGCCAGTATTTTAAGATATCCCAACTTAACCTAAAAACCCAGAAAACAAATCTGATGAAACTCATAACCAAAGTTTTCTAAAATTGCAATAAAAATATGGATTTTACACAATGACATCAAAGCATCTTATATTGAGCATATCAAGGGTACCATCTCTCTAATTATTAGGGCTTCCACAAGGAAGACAATGAGGAGAGCATCTCCAACAGAGCTGCTCTATTGATGCAATCAAATTTTGAACTAATTTTTCTAATCTTAACTGCAATTTATTATCAGATTAATACTAATTATCATTATTGATTTGAACCCACAAAATCAAAACAGCATAAAAATCAGATTTTTTTTTTGTGGAATTCGACTTTGGTGCTCTCTTATCCAGAGCTTTAACATGGTAAAAACAATTAGAGTTTTGAAGAAGGAATACTTACAGCTGCAGGTTTGGAGAGAAACATTGTTGAGAGAGATGTCTTCCACTTAGGAAGAAAAGGGAATGCTTATTGGTTTTGGTTAGAGCATCTCCAACAGAGTCACCTCTTTGGTATTGGGCGTGTGGTTTGGAACCACTTCTTGGAGAGATGGGAGAGAGGTCACTAGTTCGAAACCCAACACCGGGGTTCATCCGCCAAGATTTATCTTTACTTAAAAGGGAGCGTGTGCGACTTGCGAAGGTACCGTGGCGTGGCGAGCCCCGAGATACTAGTTAGGAGAATGATGAAAAATGATAAATTAATAAATAAATAAATAAATAATCTCCAACAGAGTCTAATTGTTGGGACTCAACACCGGGGTTCATCCGCCAAGATTTATCTTTACTTAAAAGGGAGCGTGTGCGACTTGCGAAGGTACCGTGGCGTGGCGAGCCCCGAGATACTAGTTAGGAGAATGATGAAAAATGATGAACCCGACGAACTTCCGGATTCAAAATTAATAAATAAATAAATAAATAATCTCCAACAGAGTCTAATTGTTGGGACTCAATACTAGAATAATACTTTTCAATAAGCTTTTACATAATATTGTGCAAAACTAATCAGCCAGAGAGCCTGATGGATACTATTCTGACCAACTACCTTGTACTCTAGTAACCCGGTTCGTGTTGTTTGCGGGCTATTGCACGAGCCCTAGAGGATCTAGTCGGGAATTGACGGTCCACGAGCCAAATGGCCCTGATACCTTTAGCTACAAAAGAAGATGGATATCATTCTGATATGGTGAAATAACTTGGGGGGTTGGAGGTCAATTTTGACAAGAAGTAATGGAGGGTTGTCGTGAAAATGTGTACTAGTAAACCATGGGATTGAGTTGCAAAAAAACCTAAGATATGAGGGGGATCTAAAGAGAGATGAAAGACTGGGAGCATATATAATTTGATTTGGGAGGAAGAGGAAGGGACAAGATGGTTGACAAACGGGAATAAAACTTTTTCAAAAGAAGAAGAAAATTTGAAGTGAGTGTGAAAAACACTCCATACAGTCGTTTGATAAGTGAAAGAGGCGCTCACAATTACAAATATACTAGTAAACGATGGGATGGTCATGCAAACGACCAAAAGATGATGGAGAGATGGGGCGAGTTGAGGGGGGGGGGGTAGTTTGGGAGGAGAGATCAAAAAGAACCACGAAGGAGATTGGAGATGAGCGGGAATAAATTGGAGAACTCCTCCTATAATAAGACATTCACCATTGTCGTTTCATAATTTATGATCATTTTTTTGTGTCATCAACCCCGCCTATGATTATTGCGCATATTTATAGATATAAATTATCCCGATCATAAGATTATTACTGTTAGGGAAAATCTATATTATGTTACCTCTGCAGTAATTTTTGAAAGCAGAGATTAATAGAATTAGACAAGCAACAGTAGCAAGATGAACTGAAGGTATCGAAGTGATGATCGTAGATGCTGAGTCGAGGACTAGGTCTCTATCTTTAAGACATTTTGCCGCACTGCCCTTTGCAAACAGTTGATTGCTGCGTCGCCTCCAGGATAAAACAACAGATTATGAACTTCTCTTGCAAGGAAGAAGGACCTTCGTATGATTTGTACTTTTAATTGGTTTACTTGGATTCTAGACTCGTGATTATATTAAAGAGAGGAGAAGAACAGTATATTCGATGGATTGATAAAACTGAGGCACAATTTTTCTTTATTTAGAGCAAGTTCGAAACGGTAACAAGAGTTAATGGTGGGACGCGCCATCAAAAATGTTCGAAACGGAAGTGAAACGTTTATGACTTAATTACGAAACAGTTACGTTTGAAGAATTCACAAAATGGAAAAGTTTAGTTTGAATATGCTCGGTTCAAATTTGGTCTTCTGGGAACTCCAGATCGAAATAGACTCAGTTCGAATTTGGTCTCTTGGTAACTCCAGGTCGAAAAGACTTGGTTCGAAATGATCCAGTTCGAGATCGAATGGACTCAGTTCGAATTGGTCCAGCTGGTCCAGGTCGAATAGAATTGGTTTTGACAAAATTAATTCTGTTATAGAAGCCCAAGTTCGAGGCCCAAGCCCATGAGCCAAATTAAGTTTTAAATCCATTTTTTCGGCCCGCCCCCACCCAACATAGGGAATAAAAGACCTAGGTTATATCAAGGAAACAAACTACTTTTCCAAGCAATGTGGGACTAAAGAAGCCACATATAGTTTTGGAGATATAAAACCCAACAGTTGCGCAATACTTTAAAGCAATACCAATGAGAAGATGTTGTAATGCATTCATAAAGTCAAATTGACATTTCTCACGTTTCTTACTGAAATTCATGACATACACACATGCCTTTCCAAACTCCACACATACCAATCATATACCGTCAAGCTATGAAAATACCGTAGTTTGAATCTAGTCTAAGTATATACAAACTTGAGCTTAGGGCTATCAATTTAATCCACCCCGATTAGCCTGGGATTTGGCCTGTCCCCAATGGAGCAAGTATGGTATCAGTTATAACTGACCAAACCGAGTCGAACCGACCTAAACCGAACTGATCGGTTCAACTTTTTCAAGAAGTTCAGTTTGGTTCAGTTCGGTTATAAGACCTAAAAACTGATTAAATTCGGTTCGGTTTTTGGTTCTTTATATATGTGAACTGTACAAACTGAACCAAATGGATTTTAAATGTTAAGTATATATATATATATATTTATTATTCCACCTTCAAAAGTCAAAAAAATTGCCCTTTCTTTCAAGGAAGGCCACAGGCCACAGTCCCATATCTCAATCTTTCAATCTGTCTCTATCTCTCTCTCTTTATCTTCAGTTCTTCTAATTGTAAAATTTACCTCCTGTTCTAACCCCCAAATTTTGCAAAATTTGTGTAAGCCTTCTTTGTGTTATGTATCTTTAAAATTCACCATTAATGGAGTATTTGCATTAACAAAAATACTTTGGTCACCTCCAGTCAGTTTAGGGAAAGCTCGACCTCTTTAAATCTCATTCTACGTGGAGAGGAAAAATTGCCTACTGGTTAAACCCACTTATTATCTCTCCTAATTAAAACAAATTTTCTCTATTCTTCTTGAAAATGGGATTTTTTTTAAAGTCTCTTCTTTAACCTTTCTTTTCCACCTCAAATTTTAAATCAAAGACCAAAAATTTATAGTAGAGATTTGCATTACTTAGATGTTAGACCTACAAAATTATAACATAAGGGTTGCATGTAAATGAATTTGATGGAAGCTTTGTTGTTTGAAGGTAAAAGATGAGTTTTGTTGTTGGTGTTGTTGAAACTCATCTTCGTCCATTGAAGTTATTGCAGGTGAATCCAGCAAGGGAGTTACTGGTGAGTTGGGACAAGGCGGTTTTTAGAGTTGGGCTACTCCCCTCACTTGTTTTTTAGCTAGACACCCTTAGAGCATCTCCAGCAGTTAGGCGAAGGATGACATGACAAGGTGGATTGCATCCTTCACCTTGTTTGAAGTTCAATCCATCTAGAACAACTAAGTGGATCTGCTGAGCTGTCCACCCAAAACCCACCTTAAGGGTGGTCTTACCACTTTCTGGCCTCTAGGTGGATTGATACCTCGCAGTTCTGAACTGTGCGTGGATCATAAGCCAATTACATGATGACACTTGTCAAGATTTAAGTGGCTCTCATGCCCCTCAATTCTGAACTGCGAGGAATATATACGCTTATGATAGAGACACGTGGACGGCTGTGGTTTAAAGTTCTTGCAACGGCTAGTTTATGTCGCGCAGTTCTGAACTACGTGGCTAGGTCATGCATGAATTTTTTTTTGGGTCCCCTCTCCATACTTGGGGTTTTTTGGTGATCAAAAGGCTTATACTTTTGGGCATACTTGTTCAACAAGAAGCTTAACGACTATATTTTGGGTAAACTTGTTTGATAAGCATCTTAACGGCTAGTTCTTTGGCCAAACTTGTTTGACAAGAAGCTCAACGACTAGTTTTTTGGATAAACTTGTTTGATAAGAAGCTCAACGACTAGTTTTTTTTATCTATAAAAGCCATTCATCTTGTACACTCTTTTCTCTTACTCTTCTACACTCAACTCTATTATTTTAATCTTATAAACTCTACTTTATTCTCTTGTTATCAATTTTGCCTAATCATGTCTGACCTAATCATGTATGGCCTATCACTCTCATCCTTGTTATCATCGTCCGGAAGCGAAAAACTCTTTCGACGCCAAATTATGATGATGCATGAGTATAGAAAGGTTCTCATGGATATGGGAGAAACAAAAGAAAAAGAGCAAGATAAAACATCATCACGGAGGCGGAGGGTAGTAAAATGGGAAGGATTGACAAGCGGAAATGCCATGATCATAAATTGGATGAGTTTAGCCTTAATCGGGATTATTTCGGTGCCAACCAAGTCTTCAAAAGTATCCCATTTCGTCGTCGATTCCGTACGATCGAAGGTGTGTATCAGCGTATTTTATTCAAAAAGAAAATGCCGCTAAGACGATAGGTTTATCGTCGCACCAAAAAATAAATTGCGCACTTCGCATGTTATGTTATGGTACAAGTGCAGATGCCCAAGACGAATACGTTCGGATTGGGAAGTCTACGAGTAATTTGAGTTTGAAAGAATTTTGCCAAACTATTTTAACATAATTCAAAGCTCAATACCTTAGATCTCCCGATGAAAATGATACATTACACTTGTTAAAAGTGAATAGATTGGGAGGCTTCCCAAGGATGTTTGATAGTTTAGATTATATGTATTGGAAATAGAAGAATTATCCTACCGAGTGGGCAGGACAATATCGGGTATAAGAAGCATCAAACGGTGATTTTAGAAGTGGTTGCATCGCAAGATCTTTGGATATGGTACGCATTCTTTGGGGTGCCCGGTTCTAACAACGACGTGAACGCCTTGCATCAAGGTAACGTTTTAACAACTTGTCTAATAGAGTTGCGTCGCCATGTAATTATAATATAAGCACGGTCCCGCACACTATGAGGTATTATTTAGCAGATAGAGTCTATCCAAAATGGCAAACAATTGTTCAAACCATAAGAAATCCGTCCAACGATGTCGAAAAATATTTTACAAAGATACAAGAAGCATGCCGAAAAGACGTAGAGCGTGGTTTTGGGGTATTACAAGCTAGGTTCGAAATATTTGCATACGGTACACAATTTTAGAAGCCTAGTGATCTAGAAAATGTTACGTACACATGTATAATCATGCACAACTTGATCGTCGAATGTGAATGTCATACTTACATCCGGCAAGTGGATATTGATCCCGAGTTTAGAAAATCCATAGATACTTGAAAGGAGACGTTAAATCCAAGACATGTTATCAACACTATGACACAGTACATCGAGAAGATTCATGAAATTAGAAATGAAAGTGCTCATTTCCAATTACAAAATGAACTTCTCATGCATTTGTAGAATCAAAAAGGGGTGGTGTACTGTAGAGTTTCTACATGAAGATTGTTTTTTTCTTTTCTAAAGTAATGTATTTTGTTTCGAAGTTTGTAGTTTTATGTTGAAGTTGTAATGTGTTTTCTCTACTTGATTGAAGTATGTTTTGCGGAATACTTACATTTGATAACAATTTTATTCAAATAATGAAATAACATAGAACTTAAGAACTACTATTAACGTTAAATATTACATCAATCTTTATTACTAGAAACGTCGTCATCACTTGGACACTGCTCCTTTAAATTCTTGGAATAAAGTTTAATTTGCTTCTTAATCCAACTTTTTTGTGTCGGTAGTAGGTTTGTTGTGTCCGTTGTCATAACCTTAACCAAATGTTGTTCTTCGATGGTTTTTTTTAATAAGCTCCGCTTCACGCTTCCTTTGAATCTCTGCCTCTTTAGCCTACTTTTGTTCCTCTCGTGCTCTAGCTCTGGCTTCCTTTGCCATTCTTCAAGACTTCAACTAGTATTTCTAAAACCTGCAGAAACAAATATAGAATTGCCAACTAAAGAATGCTGAGCAACTCTCCATCCTTAATAACATATACAGAATTATACTATTGACAAAAACCAAGCTATTTACACTATCAACCTGGCCGACTGTCCGACCCCATCCACCCATCCAACTCGGCATAAGTAGGGTGTAAGTTTATGATGTGAATTGTCCTCTAATGGTCGTTCTTACTGTCAAAAGACTATTTATATTTATCTTCTTTTAATTCAAGCTTCTCCATTGTTGGAGATACTAAGTTGATTTAGGGACTTGCTTGTTTAACCAACACAAGGTTAAAAATAAAGTTTTCCCAATTTAAGTATAATGCTATTTTAATTAAAATTAGGGTTCTTAATTCTAATCTCCCTTGTGTTCTATAAAATGAGAGGTCTAGGTATTTGTTTTTTCAGTAAAGTAGTTATTAATGAAAGTTTGAGTTATCTTATTAGAAACACAGTTTTCTCTAAACTTAGCAAACAACGCAATTGTTCTTACGAATTAAGCTTCCACATTCGTAGTATTCATGTCAATTGGTACCAGAGCTACATTAAGATCTCAGTGTAGTAAGTTTCAATAGCAAGATGTCTCGTAGAAGACCCGCAACGAAGAAACCTACACTCGCTCAAGATATGGCGGGGATATCGGATAAGCTTGATAAGCTTGTTGAGGCTTTTGGAAAGGGAACCTTTTTCCCATTTCCCCCAACCACCTCCGTTGGGCATACTTGAAAACCCCTCTCTTGAGGGAAGTGTCGCCGCGAGGAGCGACAATCTTCACAATCCATTTGCAAGTCTAGGTGTTGAAACCGAAGCTTGTAATGGTGAGGGAATCGGAGTTCAAGTCGTACCCAAAGAGCTAGCCACCACAATCGATAACCAAACATACGGCCTGTATGAGGATTCGATCCAGCAACACCGAGCAACGCTGGCCTCAGTTCCAACAGTAGTCGACACGACAAAAATGCCGGTGGCGCTAACAAAAATAGATTTCCTTGTTTGGGTAAGTCGGCAGCAAGCCCTAGCCCGTTAGGCCCAAATCAGGCCCAAGTCAACACCCAAGCCGCTAGACCTACTCCATCCCATGCTCCAGTAGAAACCGAGTCATCCCACGATCTCTCCCAAATACCAATCGCAGGTTCAGGGTTGTAATGGTGGAAGAAAAACAATCGAAGAGGGAGGAAAACTTACCAGTCTTGCAGTTGCGATACCGTCTACGAGAATAGAGGCAGAGTTGGTTCAATACAAAGATGCTCGGCACTCTACCGCGTTCCCACGAATCAAAAATTGGGACTTAAGGTTTCGACTTTAAAAACTACTAGAAAACAAGTTGCAGAGTTGCTGTTTTGAGAAAGAAAAGAGATGGAGTAATTTGGTACAACCAGGTGCACCGATCCCATCACAAACCCCACCTATCTCGCGTGCAATGCACATGCTTACTCAAAAACATCGAACACCTCTAACAGTGAGTACGGTCAAAAGGCCGAGCCGAGTTGAACAAAATAATGCATCTTCAGCAGTAGCTACTAACCACCGTGCCACACAACAATAGATTCTAGAGATACGTGTGAATCACAAGATGTAAATCGGCCTCGTCCAACAGTTCCGTTCACGCATGTTACAGTCTGACGTATCTTAATATTTGATCCTTACAAGGGAGATGATGGCCTTAGGCAAAGAATTATTCCCGTATGTTGACACGTTTTGGAAAAGCTTCGTAGCAGGTTTCGAGGAGCGGACCACAATATTTTTTCAGGTTTTAAATTTAGATGTCAATGGACGTAGGGATGTTGGTGAAAACATCGTACCCCCACACTTGGGTATAACCTCGGTTTACGGTAAATTTTGCGATAGAATTCAAAGTTTGAAGATGGGTATGATATATCAAAAGGTTTCGAGTTCCCTGATCTTTGAAAACTTGTCGATTTTGTGGTTAAAATCTTTCGCAGAGGGAGGGATTTGATGTGAATTGTCCTCTAATGGTCATTTTCACCGTCAACGGACTATTTATATTTATGCTCTTTTGATTCAAGCCTTTTTATTGCTGGAGATGCTATGTTGATTTAAAGACTTGCTTATTTAACCAACACAAAGTTAAAGATAAAGTTTTCCTAATTTAAGTAGAATTCTATTTCAATTAGAATTAAGGTTCCTAATTCTAATCTCCCTTGTGTTCTATAAAAGGGGAGGTCTAGGTTATTTGTTTTTCAATAAAGTAGTTGTTAATGGAAGTTTGAGTTATCTTAGTATAAACACATTTTTCTCTAAACTTAACAAACAACGTGATTGTTCTTACGAATTAAGCTTCCGCGTTCGTAGTATTCACATCAGTTTCAGTATTGCTAACCCAACTTAGTGACTGGTGTAAACATCACACCTTAACTTATGAAATGAGGATTTAGATCTTGAATCTCAACTTTAACATGCAGTACAAGGATTCATAAATCCACAAAACAATCTTTATGATTTTACCTCTACTTCCAGAATCCAATATCTCTATCTTTTTTCCATGTACCAAGGAAGACCGAATTGGGTAATCCCACGAACGTTTTCCTGGTTAATACATCCAATTAACTTCTTAATTACTTCAGCCTTCATGGTAGACACATTACTATCTGAGTCATTTTAAAGTCGTTGTACCAAATTAATAAATATATTGTTTGCATGCCCATCTACAAAGTTTTTTGGCAGTTTTTGATGTGACGCATCCCTCATAGGATCGTTTACCCACCGTGTGACCTATGTTTAATTAATGTTTTAGCTTAAGCTCTATTGGAGAGGTCCAATGTGAGTTATTAGCAATTTCTCAATTTAAGTAGAATTCTAATTTAATTGGAATTAGGGTTCCTAATTCTACCCCCCTATGTTCTATAAAAGGGGAGGTTTATGCTATTTGTTTCTCATTTGATTTTGATTAATAAAAGTTGATCTGTTTAGTTAAAACCCTAGTTTTATCTAACTCTCAATTACAACGTGATCTTCATACGAATCTCGCTTCCGCGTTGGTAGTAATCACGTCAATTGGTACCAGAGCCGCGTTAGAATACAACGTCGTCAGTTTCAAGAGCAAATATGCATTGTAGAAGACCCGCGATGAAGAAACCTACGCTCACCAAAAATGTAGCGAAGATATTAGATAATCTTGATAAGCCTGAAGAGCTTGTTGAGGTTAAGGGTAGAGGAGCCTCCCCTCACAATCAGGGACGATTTTATCACCTATTTACGATGATTATCCCAAAGATTGGAGTACCACCGCAAATATCGGTGAAACGGAAACCCCGTTTGTATGTCTTCCCGCCGATAGCGACGTGAGATCAGAAACCCCGATGTTTGATACGGCGAGCAAGGAGACGTTGACCGTTTTGGAAGATCAGGTTAATGACCAACCATCAGCGACCGCGAGTAGCACTGACGAATAGAAGGTTGTTGTTACCATGACAACCGGTGATCCTAGGGTTCCGGCAACTATTGCGACTGTCGTCGTAAGCAAAAAAATATGTTCAGAAAATAGAGGATCTATAAACCTAGGTGTTGCAGTCGCTAATAAAGGTTTTACTTCCACTAGTAATGGAGTTCTCCAGGGTTTTGTTGCAGGTTTGCATTGAGAAGAGAGTTTTCATGAAAGAGAAAGAGGGATCATAAAACTGGACTGCGGAGTCCAGTGGACCTCTTCGTTTGAATTTTTCACTAGAATTGTGGGCGAGGCAAAAACCCAAGTTGGCGATTTTATAGGTTTAGCGATGAATGAGAAGATAGTTTGTGGGAGGGAAGAAACGACGTCACGTGCACATCACGTGTGGCATTTAACCCCTAGCCCGACCTAACTCACAAACAAGATCTAGCAGTTGAAAACAAGGCCTAATCCCATATCTAAACCCCCCGATACACTAGATCCAAATATTAACACATATGCACAACATTCCATGAAGGCAACAAAGACCGTGACTGACCTCGAGACTTTGACTACATCATACGTCGTCCGGTCAACCCTAACAGTCCCAAGGTTCCCTAACATCAACCCAGATAGTTTAAACATCTACACCGTGACTTAGACGATAACGAGAGACAATGATATGGCTGATTTGTGTGAATCATCGCATACTTGGCTACATGGGATTGATGTTAATGATGATGATTATATTGTTTGTAATGAATCTGATGTTGAGGCAAGAAAGAGTACATGGAGAAGGGAAAGAAGAGAGAGAAAGAGATCCAATAAATCCGATTTTAACATACCAAATCAAAAACGACCCCATAACATATGAAGGATATGTACAACCTCAAATGAAACAACCCCCTCCAGTAGCGCAAACGAACCTTTGTGCCCAACCTGCTACAACAACCAACCAGGCCTCACCAAAGCCTGAGGAATCCTATCTAGAGTCCGAAAGCTCTATGGGCTTAGCTCGACCCTGATCCGCAGTTTTTTGACCCTTTGGCAAATTTTAGGAAGTGAATCTCAATGCCTTCTTCAATATTGGACAACGATCGACGTAGGGATGTCGGCGACGACATCCTACCCCGCTCTCAGGTACAATGACAGGATACGGAAAACTCTGCGAAGACTTCAAGATTTTCATAAGAGTTCCACCGTACAAATTTTTTGCGCGTTCTGTGGGATGATGAAGAAGAGACTATGATTTACACTACATATGTGCGTGAATCCTCTGGAGCACCGCCCCCTTGATTTCGTGGACAAAATCTTCTCAGATGGAGTGTTTGATGGGACATATCCCTCATATGATCGTCTACCCACCGTGTGACTTACGTTTAATTAATGTTTTATATTTTATGTTTTAGCTTAAGCTCTGTTGGAGAGGTCCAATGCGAGTTATTCGCAGTTTCCCAATTTAAGTAGAATTTTATTTCAATTAAAATTAGGGTTTCTAATTCTAGCCACCCTATGTTCTATATGTTCTATAAAATGGGAGGTCTAGGTTATTTGTTTCTCAGTTGATTTTGATTAATGAAAGTTGATTTGTTTAGTTGAAACCCTAGTTTTCTCTAACTCTCAAATGCAACGTGATCTTCATAAGAATCTCGCTTCCGCGTTCGTAGTAATCACGCCAGTTTATCTAAATGCTATGCAGCATTTCAAGCACAGCTTCTCTTCCCGTTGAGTGCTCATAACTACAATTAATACGACCGTCGTTAGACACATTAAAGGAAAGAGAAAACAACTTAGGAGAAGCGTAAAACTATTGCCTCAACATTTTAAGCAAGATATCCAAATATTGCTTCAATCGTCGCTCCTGCAATCCATAACCTATCAAAAACTTAAACAAAATTTGGCTACATTTCTTGCGAGTCGGTTCCATCTGACTTATTACCATCAGTGTTAAAACTTGATTGACAATATCATATATTTCTGCAACCACAAAGTTACGTCGAACTATTGCCTTTAGCAAGTCAAGGGCAAGAAATGAAGGATTTCTTTCGAGATCAATGCAAACTAGAAATTGGATCAACAAATGTAGTTGATCAGCTGAAAGTGTAATATTAGTGATTTTAAGAAGTACTGTCAACAATTTTAGACAGGACTGCACAAGAATACTGCCACTATTTCCTGAGTTTTGGGCAAATATCTAACATAAAATTCTTGATGTTATCACCCAGGGAGTTGAGTGAGGGCAAAGGTAGGCGTATCAAGGTTGTAAGACATTTGAGAGCTTCAGATAAGATCTTTTCGTACTTGGATTTCAAGCAATCGTTTAGCAGTTCAACAAAGGGGTCTAACATAGATACCAGTTTGTCATCTTTCTTTCTCAAGCTTACTTTTTTTGGACAGTTGTATAATATCCTAAGACCAAATATTGCAATAAGATGGGAACTGCGTGATTGAGGGCTAATAACCTTGCGAGGCAGATTTCTTTTGGCAGCCCCTCCACGGCTAAAATTATCAGGTTCAGGAACTGAGATATCTCTACCTTGAAGGGTCTCTTCTTGAATCCCAGTTTTAATGAGATGATAAGTAAATATAAGTACTTCACTTTGGTTCGCTGATGGGTTACTTTCAATACCAGTAGCTATGTGCTCCAACATTTTCATGAGTTTTACTTTCAGTTTTGGAGTGAGATGCTTCTGTAGATTGGCTTTAACCGACAAAAGCAGCTTAAAAGAATGGTGCTTCTGTAGACTGGCTTTAACCGACAAAAGCAGCTTAAAAGAATGGGTATCAAAAGTAACATTTTGGGCGATCAGCGTCAGGGTCTCAAAAGACTTGTGCTTCCTTGTTTCTTTCATTTTTGAAGCAATCTTTTCAATGTCCTTCTCCTCAGCAACTTCTCCCATAATATCATTCACAGCTACAGTAAGGAGCTCTTCCAAGCAGTAATTCAACTTCCCCGTCATGACCGGAGGACTGACAAGAGCTTTTGATAATATGTAATTGAGGGTATATTTCAATACATGTAACTCATATCCTCGCTTCAAAGTGGTTCGCAAGGCTTCAACTATGATCTTTAAGTATTCCAGGTCAAGCTCCTTTAAACATTTAACCAAGGCAGACCTGGCTTCATCACGAATGCTCAGCATGCGCCGATTTTTTAGAAAGTTAGAAATGTGCTGAATGATGCTTGGAAGACGTGGATCCATGGTGTCTGCAGGTAGCAAACTTAAGTACTTTTAATTCCGAAATATGAATATCAACATTGACCCTCTCAAGATCAGCATCCTTCAAAAAAATTTGTATCGTTGGAAGTAAAGTCTTTTGAAGGAAGTCTTGAACCTCAGTGCTAGAACTTGCAAGTTCAGGCAAAGACGTAATCTTTGGCTGCTTGTTGGAGGAAGTTGCTTCTTGAAAATGGAAGTGGTCGAGAACGGAGCATATTAGGCGTAGAAAAGCCTTTTGTTTGCCCGAATTCAATGTCATTTCCTAAAAGCATCTTTTTAAGAATGCCTGGTAAGAATCCCATTGCATGTGACCGGAAATAGCAGCAAGCGATTCTAAGCATGCATTTCTGAGATTTTGCTTTTCAGCTTCTACATCAAAAAACATCTTGAAGAAAAGTGGAATAAACACTCTCTCTGTGATGATCTGCATATCGTCCACAGGAATATACTTGTCAGAATTTTTTCGCAATAATGACCAAATAATGAGTATTTTCCAATGAGATCAAAAGTTTACATGTGAGAACTTCCCACTACCAATGGCATTCCTAGAACGTGATAATGCTCTTGGTCTCTTATGTAACTGTAACAACGAAAAAAAACTAAACTGGTGAGAGAGGAAAAGAAACAACTTCACGAGATATATATATAGGAAGAACTATACCTGTATGTGAAGAATATTATTAAAGAAATCTACTTCTGCATCTTTATCACACAGATCCTTGATTGAATTTAATTCTGATACTTGAGGAAGTCCCAACACCATCTCCTGAAGCAAAGCAATCCATTCCTGCTCATATAGCCATACACTAGTTAGAAGGAAATATAGCAATAAGTTCAGAAAATTAACAACCTAATTCTGCCCAAGAAAAGTTTACCCTTTGAATGATTATCTCTTTGTTCATTCCTTCTTCCATATGCTTCAAAATGAACATTTTAACAATGTGACGAACACGTGCTTTGGTCCAACAAGAGTCAGTGTCCAACAATGTGCTTTCTTTAGGAGTTTCTGGTCCCTTGATTTCATTAGATCCCAACACAAAGGCAGAGAACTTAATAAACGAAAGAAACAACAACCTGCATGCACTTTGCCTTAATATTAGCTCTTCAGATGACATGTCATATATTGAGTGTGATAGCACAACTAAGGCGTGGTCGTCTCGGACTGTAGAAAAGAACTCCGGTTTGATAGAATCATAAGCATTGACTCTAGTGTCATAATCAAGTTCACTCATTTCGGTGACCGAGATTGGATTCAGTTCTTTCGCAAGTTTTGCCTGCATCAAGTTGTTGGTATGCACAAGATTGATACACAAATATAAGAAAACATCAAGAGAAAGCTCAACAACTAAACCAGCTATTACCAGAAGGGCATCAGCGGAATCTTTTACACCGAGACTAGTGAGTAGATCACAAATTGATAATCGTACTTCCAATGAAGCAGATATAAGAAGTGGAGTGACTGTTGTCAGAATTAATTTTGAACATTCCCTTCCTAGCTCTGGTAAGATCCCTTCAATGATATGCAAACCATCCACACATTCATCTACATTGTATAAAGAGAATGAGTTAAAAAGATCCCTGCGTATAGTTCGACAATAACTTCAATAAATCGAATATTTTCATATGTCTCACCAGAAATGTAGTTTTTACTCTTACAGAAGGGAGCACAATATTAAGGAACTTCCTAGCAGCCACAGGCCCCCCTTACATACTTCTGTAATTGTTTGAGAATTTTAAGCTCCGTCCCTCCAGGACCCTTGGCCGATTCCTAGTGTACAGCAGAGATTTACTCAACAGAGATATATCTGATTAACCTCAAATATTGATTAATATATGTTTTTAAGAAGTTGATATTTGCAAGCAGTAATATGAGAAACCGCAATAAAATCAGGGATACCTCAGATACAGAGGATAACAAAAGCACTAAGAAACAAGCTTCAAACAATAAATACTCCTAATTTATATGTGACAAAGATGGTAAATCTGTTATAGAGATATATACCTAGGTAGATTACTTAGTTTGCCCATTGCAGTACCACACGAACTAATGCAAAATTAATCTAAGATTCTGTTACCAGAGAGAAAACTGGCTCTGTATGTGTTATGGGGGTTGTCTTGAGGAGGGAGTTTGTTTCATGGTTTCAGTGTGCTACAACCTCGCAGCGCTTCGTAACCCATAATTGTAATAAATTGGTAGGTCAGTTAGCACTTAGTACAAAAAATAGTTTTTCCTTTTAAGTCAAGTGTATTGCCGCGTGCATTCAGCTAGTAATAATGAGAACACGTCATTTAAGAATTAACTAGAAATAGTGTACCTAGGGGACAATTAAAGGTATTTGAGAAAGCTTTAAGGGGTTCATAAAATGGGAAATTGAATAGACAGTGAGATAAACACATAAAAAACAGGAAAATGAGTGAATCAGTTATCATAAAACTGGAGTAAGACAAGAAAAAACAATATACATCGAGAGAAAAATTATACCTTAGGTTTTGGCCGTGGCACTCAAAATAACTGTGCAAGCTGTTTAAGAGTTCCTCAAGATTAGGCTCTAAGATACCTTTTATTGTGGGATCTTGGTCATTATCGAGATTACTATCAAGACTCAGTAGGTTTTCAATGAAGCTAAAAACAGAAGATGTGATGGATCGGGATCCAGCCTTGACAGTAAGAATTGAAAATATAGTAGGGACAATAGTTTGGTCCAGAGTATGGATTGCAAGAAAGCATAAGAAAAGCGAACTTGGTTTTTCACTACTAGAACCCTCCTGTTTGAAACTTTCAATTAGAGATTTCACAGACGTAAAGAATACATTCTAGAACTCACAATCACGGAAGAAATAATTTTCAAACATTTTGATCTGCTTCACATGTGTAAATGTCACAAACTATAGTCAATATCTTTTACAGTTGTAACACTTGTAAATGGCCAAGCGCATAATGAATCTTAATCGTATAGTAGAATCCTTCCAGATAACATTTGTTTAATGGATTAGATATTTCAAGATGCACATATCACCTTGGTTCTGCTCGAAATTTAGTAGAGATTTCTAATGGCCTTTGGAGATCAATTTTCAAAAGCTGTTACTTGGTAAGGTTTTTTTTCTGCATGGACACGCGTTGTGCGTGTCACATATATGATGCCCCTAGCCCAACTCATGTAAAGCTAAAACCCAGGCCCAAAAGTCTGTAGCTCACCTTTTCTTTTGATCAGGGGTAATTTCGTCAAAAATTCAACGAAGGCGCTATCAGCTAAAAAGAGCTGGTTACTGTCGGCTAACGTAGCCGTACAATAGTAGTAGTAGCAAAGAAATCCACGGGTTGGGGTACGTCATACGTGGAACAAATTACTTCTTAAGAACTGGAACATATTACCGCCCATGGTCTAATGCCGTCGGGGTGTTCTTGTATACTAAATAGAACAGAGGCTTATCATGGACAAATTAAATGAAAGAATGAGAGATACTATGTAACATTGACACAGGTACCTGTATCGATGTAAGTGTAAGTGTTATACACGACAAAAAGGATGTGTGGGTGTACCTAAAAATATTCCAAACACGTATGCCAGTGTGTTAGTGCAACAGTATAACGAGCCGTTTTCTACAAAAAGGAAATGTTGGTCCACGTAAACTTACACGAAAAGGACTTGAATGTGGTAAGAAAATGAATTATTAAATATTTGGAGAATAAAATATCTAGAAGGTGTCTTTTTAGAAGGTAAGAATAATTTATTGATCAAATAAAAGTTTTACTAACTGTAGAAATAATGACAAATTATGAGTAATATTTTAGAAATTGCTATGCATTTTATGTTCTTCATTCATATTTAGCCTTGTAAGAGACATACCAGTTACTAGTCTCACAAATACACTACCCCGTTAATAAGTATATTCCTCTTCTGGTCTAAGATTATGTGCCTTGCACAAGTCTCACCTCATACATTTCATACATTAATTTGTATAATATTCAGTGCCATGTACTAATTACTGATGAATTGTGACAGTTTATCAAAGAAACCAAGGAAAAGGCTAATAATGCTAAACTACGACTAGATTGTCTCAAAGAAGATTTTTTTAATTTCGCCAAAAAGTGTGAAACTTAGCCGAGATTGTTGCTTGACTTGTGAGAGGCAGCAAGGAAAATTCGAAGAAGAACAAAATTATTATATGTTCTTGTAGTCTTCAATGGAGGAGTTTTTTTTATTCTAAATAATTACCCTAGACAAGAATGTCAATTGTTATTTAGTACTTAGCACGACATCTTTTTGGCTGGTATTACCAATTTTCTGGTTGCTGGTGGTAATTGAGTTACTATTGCTTCTTTTCTTCAAATAGTCATGGTACAGTTTTTGTTGAGCCACAATCCCGAAAGCCACAAACTTCAAGTCGATTTGGGTTAGCAATGAACAAACACAAACAAAGAAGCACACAACACCAAGATTATAGTGGTTCAGCAAATTGCATGCGTCCACTTTCAAGAGAGAGAGAGAGAGAGTTTATTCAAGGTCCCAATTACAATCATTCAAGCCCAAGTTTGGATTTCTCACTCAAGAAATCCCCCAAATGTTCTCACCAAAGGATTGTCAAAATGGGTGGTTCTAAAAGAACCTAGATTTTCCTTTATATACTAGGGAAAACCTTTTACAATCGCTCAAATCTCGAGGCAAACAAGAGGTTTGAAAACCATCAAAAAACAGAGTTACCAGATTTCATTCAAACGTAATAGGGAGTCGTTCAAGCGAAATATGCAGCTGGGCCAAATTTCCAGGGAGTTCAACATTGGTTGTTCGAACGACTTGGGCTTTTGGGCCAAATTCCAGAGAGTTGTCAAGGGTCGTTTGAATGGATTCAAGGGTCGTTCGAACGACCAAGGCCCAAACCCAAAAAATACAATTTCTCCACAATTCTCCACCTCGGTGAAGATTTCCCAAACCACACAAACCGAAATCTGAGCCGAACAACCCCAACATCCAAACGAACTCAAACAAACCCTCTCCTCCATCAAATGTCCCCAAAGACCCAAACATACAAACGACCCAAGGAAAACAACCAAAACCAAGCGTCCCCAAAAAAGGACCAAATACAAACAAAGTGCCCCAAGGAACCAAAATCCAAACCAAGCGTCCCAAGGAACCAATCAAACCAAACGTCCTAAAGAACCAAATCGAACCAATCGTCCCAATGAACCAAATCCAAATCAAGCGTCCCAAAGAACCAATAAAACCAAACGTCCAAAGGAAACAAAAACGAAACCAAGCGTCCCAAGGAACCAATCAAGCCAAACATCCCAAAGGACTAAATATCGACCAAATGTCCCAAAAAACCTAATTTGACTGCCCAAAATCAATGGTTGCCTACGTACCTCCGCGGATCAAGTTACCCGTAGTTTACACAATCCCCGTGAGGGGCCAAATCAATTCATACAAAAAATATCCTTCTCTCTATCTCTATGAATCTCCATATCAAGAGTCCGTTTGTGCCGTTATTTTGGAGACCTCTTTAAACCGTATAACGATTTCTTCATCAATTGACACACATCTTCCTTTCTAGTAATAGTAAACCCACTCGGCTGAGTCATATTGATCTCTTCCTTCAACTTCTCATGTAAGAGCGTCATCTTAACATCGAGATGTTGCAATTCTAATTCAAATTCGCTACTAAAGCCAATATGATACAAATGGAGAAGTGTTTTACCACTATTCTTGCCTTGAAGCGTAACACTATCTCGAGATCCTTGTTTCCTTTTGTAGACCCATTTACCACCAATCGCCCTCTTGCAAAGAGAATATATCTCTTCCATTCTTGCTCCCTCCCAATGTTTAGCCGTGGAAGGTGTTGGAAAAAATGCATGTCTTTTCTTTGTGGTTTGAATAAAACTTTTGTGATTAATGTTAGTCCCACATTGGATAAGTGAAAATAGTATTTTCACTTTATATTGGGTTACACATGTATAACATATGTAAGTAAGTGGTGCCCTCACAAGTGTGTAAGGCGAGCTATGGGGACGCCCATGGGCTTGCGTGCACGAACCAACCCATGACCCATTTGGACTATTTTATAGATTATATTCGAATAGAAGAATCTATTCGAATAGATTATGATTCTATTCGAATAAATATGGCAGCAAGAAATGTATTCGAACATAAATAGTTTCTATTCGAATAAAACATGCAGTTATCTTCAAAAGATACAACTCTTCTCAGAGGTGTGTCTTAGAACACAACCCTATCTATAGGTGTTTCTAAAGGACACCTTCTTCTTTATTTAAACAATCATTCTTGATGTGTTTGACACATAGAAAACATCCCCGAATCTTATTCTTCCTCTTCGATTCGATTCCTTCTTGAGAGTGAAATCACAGATAGTTCGACAGGCGTATCAACTTGAGTGCTTCAAGTCAATACGATTCGATCATTGCATCTTGGGAGACAGGCACCGTGATAAACTGTGAAGCACCATACGTAGGGTAAAATCTGTCTTAAGGAAATTACAATGACTGCAAGCCTCGATCTTCAGTTCTTTCCATTTCCTTTTAGTTCGTCTTCAACAAAATTCTGAATACATGTTCTACAATCTTTAGAAATATTTTTTTATATCTTCTTTGTGTTTAAATTTTGCGAAGATGTCTATCAACGAAACTGTTGTTCGTGTTCATCAAGAAAAGCCAGAGAAATTCAATGGAGCGAAGTTCAAATGTTGGCAGCAAAAGATGCTATTTTATCTGACAACTCTGAACCTTGCCAAATTTTTATAGGAGAGTGCCCATGTTCTCAAAGACAGTGAAACTTTATTACTTATATTGTTGGAGCTGGCGGTGATTCTTTAGATGCCCACTTTGGTATTCCTTTATGGTTACGTACACAAAAAAGGGCGATAGTTGATTCTTTTATGATGTTCGTCACTTTGGTGTTCTTTTATGTTCAAGGCTTGCTAGTTTTAGCCGTGTTTCAAAAATATCTCATTACATTATCCTCTTCTTATCTCGTAATATTTTATCGTAATATAAATTGTTACAGTTTAACAATGCCAAGTTTCCAAGTCCAAATGGCTTAAGGGAGAAAATGGAGTTACAAGATTACACTAGAAGGACTACAACAATAAGGTAAAAAGAAAGAATAGAAAAACAATCATACCTAACTTTTAATTATTCATCAAGTTTAACATATTTAGAATAAAAAATTATATTTACCGTTGAAATTGCAACCATCACACTTGAGTCTTCATCATACAGATCTTTGTCGTGAGAGGATTTACTGCTCTTAGAAATGTCAATGCTCAATGTGCAGCTACCCATTATCTGAACAACAAACCCCATTAATAGATTGAGAAAGGGTCTAAGGTGAAATTTATCAAAAGATTCAAGTATATCTTCAGTTATATGCAACAACCCCTCTCTCTTCTTCCAAGAAATACTGGCCATGCTATCCATCGTGAGATTCTTCACAACATCGGATACCTGAATTTTTCTCTATAGAACTCTTAGATGAGCTCCAAAAAAATTTAGGCAAGCCTTCATATCCATCTGAGATAGTTATCAAAGGCTTTACCAACAAGGAGAAAAAAAGAGGAAGCTCATTGACATCAAGCTGAGCTAAGAAGCAAAGCACTGATCTTCGGCTAGGCATGCCTGCATGCTAAAGAAGAATGTAACGTATGTGAAAAATTTGGCATTATGTGACATTGGCACAAGTTCCTGTATCGGTGTAAGTGTAAGTGTTATACACGACAAAAATGATGTGTGGGGTACCTAAAAATATTCCAAACACGTATGCCAGTGTGTTAGTCTTGGATTATTTATTAAATTTGATGTATTTTCAATTAGGTGAGTGATAACCAAGAGTTATGACTCGACTCTGGAATATCATAATAATTTTATTTTAGCTACACACGGTCAAGCAAGTTTGGGATGTCTTCAACCGATTATACTTTCCAAAAAAAAGGAAAATGATCTATAATCTTTACAGTTCGTTAAAATTTTGTGAGTGAGTATAAGCCATTTACTATCAATCTAAAAGTTCAGAAGATATACGGAGAAGAGTCTCAGACTGCTCTCTTCCTCTTTACGTTGAATTAAGAGTATGAGTCATTCAAAGGACATTTTGGCCAGTGAGAAGATATCAATGCCTTTGTCCTTACTCGTATCCATAGATTCCTTGTAGTGTAAGGGGGTGTTTGTTTTTGCCGCTAATTAGACAAAATCACTAATTAGTGGAGGAGCATAAGATGACTGTGTACCTATAACAAGCCATTTCACCTATTTAGACTACACGACAAGATTATTACGTCGCTCTCTAGTAGCGAGCGGCTACTCTACGCGCATGAGACAGGGTGCTTGCCTAGTCGTCATCTAAGCTTAAGTAACTAGATTTTTTTTCCTCAAATGCCATCAATAAAATCTAAATATTCTCACCTTTACCCTCTAGCCCAAAAGCAAAATAAGAAAGTTATAGCATTAGCTACAACAAACCTCACTTATCTTTTCTCCCACCTCCTCCGATAGAAATCTTTGAATTCAGGTTTGCTACACTATTTTGTTTTTTAAAGTTTGTTGTTTTTACTTTGATTTACCGTGAATGAACCTTTTTCAACCCCATCATTCATTGATAGTTAATCTTCCAATTCTTTATTTTCCTTGTACTTTTTTACTTTTTATTATTTACACTAAAAGTATAATCTATGTTATTCATTTGCTGTTGTTGTTATGTTTATTTCTCATGTATAAATTTATACAGTAATATTTTAATAACAAGGGCAATTTGGACAACAGCCACTGACTGAGAGGAAAAAAATGAACACTACAACCACTTACTGATATATAGTCGAATCAGATATTCAGTTAGTTTCACACCCATTCAAACATTTTAAGTAAGAATCATAGTTTATGTTCTCAATTATAGCAAACAATATGATAGTCTAGGTTTCCAAGTCATGGAGCTGTAGAAATTTTTTTTGGCCTGCATAAGGTAAGACGCCCTACACAACTTAGGTTTTCATGATAAATCCTTTGGGGGGGGGGGGGGGGGGGGGGGGGGGGGGCTACTCGGTTTATGGCTCACCTTGCCCCTCCGGGGGAATATAATAATCAGTTTGGTTAACTACTTCACAAGCCGATCCAACTAAATGCTAGTTTCATCTAACCTACAATGACTAGCTGAGGTATTGGCCTCAAGTCACTCTAGTCATTCTATATGTTTGGCTGCACAACGTCTTTCTCTTTGAGTACCGATTCAAAAGTAAGTAATCATATGTCACGTATACATTCTATTCACTTTAGTTTACACACTTATTTATCTTTTTCTGTGTTAGACAACGGCTTTTCCTCTAGTTTTCTATCTTATACATTTTATTTTTTTGTATAAGCAAGCAGTATTTCCTTTAATGTTTAAAGAATAAATGATGTTCATCTGACTAGTCCATGATTTTGTTTGCCGTACTACTTGTCCCTTATTAATTTGGTATCAATTCGTTAAAGTACACATTACTTATATTGCTCTTTACATTTGAGCCACCCTCGTATGTTTAACAGGATCCTAGAACTTAAGTGATCGACATGATCAGTTCATCCTGCTCCTGACCGGGTAAAGCTTCTACATCAGTGTCAACAACTAGTATTTCTTACCACCCCAGTGATCAAATTCCATCAAGCTATTCCTAACTTGAGCCCAGAGCTTATTTAAAATTCTAAGCTTGTCGACATGAAACATCACCCACACCCTAGTTATTTTCACTATTGTATCGAGTAGCTTAAGTCGAGTTTCTTAATGTAGTCCATATGGAAATTCAGGGTCCTTGAAGAACAACCCACTATGTCTGTTTTCATTATTTTATCATAAAATTTGACGAATTTTTCAAAAAAATGCGTGAATACTTTCACAAAGGGATCGTTTAGAAGCACCTCCAATGTTTACTACTTAGCAAGCACAAACCTTAACCACTGTCAAAGCGACTTGTTTACAGCCTAATACTAGTAGAGTTTCCCAAACTAATCAAAAGTTTTCATTCAGAAAATGACCTTCAATATAACCCTAAATGCAGTTTAAACCTTTTTTGATCATGGTCTAATTTATTAACAAATTTTCATTTCTCCATACATGTTTGCAAAAAGGTATGTCGGACACAGACACTGTCTTCTTAAGATATTGCAAGTATACTTGTCTTTCCTCTTATGTCTCCTCTTTGCGCTAGGAGCTAGAAAATATAAAAGTTTGTAAACTATATTGAGGAGTTTCAACATTTTACTCCAAATTATCCAATTATCACATGCCATTATCCCATGTATTTAGTCCAAGTCATCAAAATGTCTTACAAAGTGCTATCGATTGCATCTTTCGAGGGAACCCACAATTTTAAAAGGTTAAATGTGTTATTATAATGATATCCAGGTTAATTGATGGAGTTTGTATATCGACATCAAAATTTTCGGTCTTGGTTGATCATGTTCCAGCATGGTTTTCAGCTCTAGGGGGATTTAGGGATTCGGCAGGATGGCCCCTTATCTATTTTCTTGTTTATAATGGCGGCGGAGCCTTTGAGCATACTAACATGCAAATTTAGAGATAGGCGCCATAAATTACGAACCTTCGGATACTATCTTCTTTGTAGGGCGAGATCAAAGAGATAAAAAATATTATATTTGTGCTATTGAGCTTGCAGATAGCATTAGGACATCACATAAACTTGGCAAGGAGCAAAGTTATAGGGGTTGGAAATGGTAATGATGTTGGAGGCTTAGCTCTTTCTTAGGGATGTAGTATAGGGATTCTGCCTACTGCTTACCTTGGTATGCCTCTTGGAGCGCCTTCACCTTGTGCTGAGATTTGGGGTATGGTTATTAAACAGTTTTGTTATAAGTTAGTGTTGTTGATAAGGAAGATGCTATCAAAGGGGATCGTCTGACACTTGTCAAGAACACACTGTCAAGCTTGCCAGTTTATTATCAATCTTTAGTTCTTTTACTAGAGTCACTAACATCTAATTTGGAGAGGATTGCCACAATTTTTTGTAGGATAGTACCGAAGGGGATCATAAGATCCATCTTCTTACATGAGTTTGCATGGCTTCTATCTTCTTATGTGAGTTGATTATCATACTGCTTTGAAAGTGGTTTTGAAGGTAGTACAATTACAAGGACGGGTTATGAGCTGAGGTGATTAAAGCAAAGTTTCATGAGTTTGTATGGCTACTGAATAGCTTAATATTACGTTTGGAGTGAGATTATGGAGAACAATTTTCAACACATGGGACAAGTTTATAAAAGGCACCGATATCACATTGGGTATGATTCGAGACATCTTGCCTTGGTATATCCTTCTTTATATAATGTGTGTGATCAAAAAACATGGGGATGGAGGAATTTAGATTTATGATTCAAATTTTTTACTTCGTTTTGCTTCGGGAAAGTAAAGATAAATGGAAATGGAAATCGGCCGACAACGGGAAATTTATGGTGAAGTCTATGGATGATCACTTAGTATAAGCTAGGATTGTTAAGGGCTGGTATCACAATGTAGACTTCCCGAGACTTGTGACTTATAGGAAGGAAATTTTGTGTAAAGTAGCATTCTTCTAATCTCCAACGAAAAATGCATTTATGTTTTCCTACATTTACCAGTTTAAATGTCTCAGCAAAAGAAAGAAAAGAAGACTTCTTCTTAATAATATATAATACCATCCAACAAAAAAACAACGTTTGTGACCGACCCCTTAAATTTCAGAGGTTACCCAGAGATATTTATGTTAGGAAATCGAGGAGGAAAATCGCAACGCGGAAGCAGAATACGATTAACAAGAACTTAAGATTGAACTCTAACTACGGAGACTTCAATCCAAGACAATAAACACATACACAAGGCTTAAATGAGGTGGAAAATCCAAATGATCAAAACCACCCTCGACAAGCACGACGAATATATTATCACTGACGATTACAAAAAGTTCCAAAGATCACTCTATCTCACCTCTACCCTTATAGATAATCCCCAGCAAGAAACCCTAGAAATAAAACCCACAAAATCTCTCAAGAGCAAAACCCTAGATTTCTCCATTTTTTCTCTCTAACTCTTTCTCCCTGTACCGAGGCCTTTAACTTACACACTATATTTATAGACTTTCCATTACCCCATCTCCGAAATACGCATCACGAGATAAACCATCTCTTTGAAATAAATCCCCTTCAGAACAAACTTTGAAACAAACAAAACAGAGCATTTTTCGTTCGAACGACCTAAGCCTCGTTCGAACGACTTCAACGTAAACTTTTTCGTTTGAACGACTTCATTACTCGTTTGAACGACTTCCCCTATTTTTGAGTCGTAACCTAACAATTTAAGCATTTTAGTGTATGCTCGGATTACTAGGTTATATCTTAGGAAACCTAAAGATGTTTTTAAATCTTTAGGCATTTCAAATAAAAATATTTTTTCACATATTTTTCTAAGTGATTATTCTCCAAATGAAGGGTGCTATCTCTTCTATATCTGAAACTTTCTTTTACAATTCTATATTTGACTAGTGTATTCTCGAGGCTCGCCACGAATGACTAGATGATTGTTCTTCTTAGCCATATGTTGCATGTTTTCGACACTATAACGCTACAAAGACGTGCCTTTAACACTATATTTCAAAGAGAAAAACGCGTCTTGGAGACTACAAAATCAAGAAGGTGAGCATTCGACATTACAATCTAACAAGGTAAACATTAGTTATTAAAAATCTAGTGTAGATGTAATTCTAAAAAGTACTTCTAGAGAATGAATAAATTGATTGAATTGGTCCTAACATGTATTGTAAAATCCTATTGGGGTTACATCATTGGTTTATCCCAAATCAAAACCATAAAGTCATACATAGTTTTCCTAGTCATTGTGAGTTCACCTGCAACTAACATGAAGGGGTTATACATTTGGTTTATCCACACAATTTTTTTCTTCAAAATCTCACCTTCCCAATGATTTATCTAGTAGTTTGATCTCGATTATCTATACTTATGGATATAACTATAACTAATCAACAGTTCAAAATGCCCTTCAAAACTTCCTTAAATCCCAACTTAGAACGGAGTTGATGTGCAAAGAAACAAGACATGCACATGAGAAAGAGAGAGAGTGTGTGTGTAAGAGAGGGAGAGAGAGAGTGGTTGTACTTGGTTGGGAGGTATATAGGCGGCTAGGTTTTCATCTTTTCGGAGTTTGATGGATTTGATACAAATATTTTGTTGAGAGATCCATATTTGGGAAGGGAATGTGAGAGAGCACGGGGCGGAGAGAGTTTAATTTGGGGAGAAATCATGAGTATATTTCATGTTATCTCTAGTTTGTGTTCCCTACGAAATTGAATCTTGTCTTATCTATTTGGGATATTTTATCCTCTACATTTGTTGCTTTTTGCCTAGTGATACGTCTGAAGCCTTGTCTTGACATTAACACAAGTCTAGCGAGTATAATAGATTTTATCTACAGATTTACTTGTATATTAATTAGGTTCTATATTCACGTGAGCTCTCATCGCACGCAATTTCTTTATGTTATTCCATCAAAATGTTTTATACATCCTTATCACATAATGTCCCATAGATAGAGCTCGTTATATTGTTGGAGCATGATATCGGGGTGTTCTTGTATACTAAATAGAACAGAGGCTTATCATGGACAAATTAAATGAAAGAATGAGAGATACTATGTATCATTGACACAGGTACCTTGCCAAATTTTTACAGGAGAGTGCCCCTGTTCTCAAAGATAGTGAAACTGACAAGACAACTGTCGCTGCCGTGGAGGCGTGGAAGCATTCTGATTTTTTATGCAGGAACTACATTCTGAATGGGTTGGATGATAAACTGTATAATGTTTATAGTCCACTCAGGACTGCCATGGAACTGTGGGATTCCTTGGATAAGAAGTACAAGACAGAAGATGCAAGAAGGAAGAAATTCATTGTAGGCAGATTCCTTGACTTCAAGATGATTGATTCTAAGTCAGTAATCAGTCAAGTGTAAGAGTTGCAGATTATCCTGCATGAAATTCATGCAGAAGGAATGATTATGAGCGAATCATTTCAAGTTGCTTCATTAATTGAAAAATTACCTTCATCCTGGAAGGAATTTAAGAATTATTTGAAGCACAAATACAAGGATATGAAGTTTGAGGACTTGATCGTGCGTTTGAGGATTGAAGAAGACAATCGTAATAGTGAAAAAGCGATTGGAATTGGTTTACTGGAATAAAAAGCCAATGTAGTTGAAGGCAATCCTTTAAACTATAAGGGTAAATCCCATAAAAAGAATGGGAAGAAGGGTAATAACCATACACTGGGTCTAACCGGAAGAGACTTCAAGAAGTTTTCTGGGAACTGCCATAATTGTGGAAAGAAAAGGCACCGCGCAAAGTACTGCAGGAAGAATAAGGGCAATTCTTCAAAGAACCAGCCCCCTCAAGCCAGCGTGTTTGAGTTGGAGAACCTTTCTGCAGTGGTCTCTGAAGTAAACTTGATCAGTAACGCCAAAGATTAGTGGATTGATACTGAAGTAACACGCCACACTTGTTTTGACAAAACCCAGTTTTTGTCATACAACAAAGTGGATAGTGATGAAAAACTGTGCATGGGAAACTCTACAACTTCTGTGGTTGAAGGAGTTGGAAAGGTTGTCCTGAAGTTCACATCAGGAAAAAAACTTACTCTGAATGAAGTTATGCATGTTCCAGATATTCGAAAGAATTTGGTGTCTGGATCAGTTTTAAGTAAGAAAGGCTTTCGGCTAGTATTCGAGTCGGACAAATGTGTCTTGACTAAAAGTGGAATGTTTGTAGGAAAAGGGCTACCTGTGTGATGGCCTGTTTAAATTCAATGTTGATGTAACCCCAATATTTATCAATAAAATTGAAGGTTTTGCTTACATTCTTGAGTTTTTTTAATGTTTGGCATGCACGATTAGGCCATGTTCATAGTGGTTCGTTGCACAGATTAATGAATTTAAGACTGTTGCCTAAATTCAACATTGATTGCAAACAAAAATGTACAACATGTGTTGAAGCAAAGTTTGCAAAACAACCCTTTCAATCAATTGATAAAAAGAAGACAGTACCTCTCGAATAAATTCACAGCGATTTATGTGACTTAAATTCGTCCAAACAAGAGGTGGGAAAAATATTTTATTACTTTTATCGATGATTGTACTTGGTACAATCATGTATATCTACTCTGAAGTAAAGATGAAGCATTAGAGATGTTTACTCTTTACAAAAACGAGGTTGAGAATCAACTTGAAAAGAAGATTAAAACCTTAAGGTCAGATAGAGGTGGTGAATATGTTTCATCTGTTTTTGAAGAGTTTTGTGTTCAGAAAGGGATTATTCACCAAACTACAACACCTTATACACCTCAAGAAAATAGAGTTGCTGAGAGGAAAAATAGAACTTTGAAAGATATGGTAAATGTTATGTTGATTAGTTCTGGTTTGCCACACAACTTGTGGGGGGAAGCTCTACTTTTAACAAACTACTTACTGAATAAGATTCCTCATAAGAAGACTAATAGCATTCCTTATAAACTTCGGAAAGGTAGAGTACCTTCCTTTGAATTAATGAAAGTGTGGGGGTGCCTTACAAAAGTACAAGTTCTAGTCCCCAAACGTGTAAAATTGGGATCCAAAACCATTGACTGTATTTTTATTGCAAAGCTAATAATTGTAGTGCATTCAGGTTTCTGGTACACAAATTAGAGATCACTGATATACATGAAAATACATTCATCGAATCACGTGATGCTATCTTTTTTGAGGATATTTTTCCAAGCAAAAAGATTGATAATGCGAATTCTCTGAAAAGATCATATGACATTGCTTCAGGTAGTGATCTTCAGCCTAAAAGTTTTGAGCAAGCTCCAGAACTTAGACGTGACAAACGTGTTAAGATCGCATCTGTAAGAATCGGTCCCGAATATCTAACTAACCTGTTAGAGAATGAACCTCAAACCTTCAAGTAGGCCATGTCAACTCTTGAGGCTCCTAGTTGGAAAGAGGCAGTGCATGGTGAAATTGATTATACTATGCAAAATCATAGGTGAGAATTGGTAACTCTTCCACCTGATAACAACCCAATCGGTTGTACATGGATCTTCAAGAGGAAGATAAAACCTGATAGTTCTATAGACAAGTATAAGGCGCGACTTGTTGCTATGGGATTTAGGCAAAAAGAAGGCCTAGATTACTTTGACACTTATTCACCAGTTACAAGAATAACATCTATACAAATGTTGATAGCGATTGCAGCTTTGCATAAGCTTGAAATACATCAAATGGATGTGAAAACAACTTTTCTGAATGGTGAATTAGATGAGGAATTATATGAACCAACCTGAAGGGTTTATTGTCAAAGGACAAGAACACAAAGTTTGCAAACTTGTGAAGTCCTTGTATGGATTAAAACAAGTGCCCCTACAATGGCATGCAAAGTTTGATCATGTTATGATCAAGGATGGATTCAAAATCAATGAATGTGACAAATGTGTTTATTATAAACGCATTGATATTGCATGCGTAATTGTATGTATCTCTGTAAACGATATGCTGATTTTGGGGACTAATATTAATGTAATAAAGTCCACTAAGAAAATGCTAACCAGGAACTTCGACATGAAGGACCTAGGCATTTCAGATGTTATTCTTGGAATCAAGATTAATAGGACATCACATGGAATTGTGTTGTCACAAGTACATTATATAGAAAATGTGCATAAGAGATTCAATAAGTTTGAGTGTAAAGGTGTTAAAACAATATTTGATAAAACTCAAAACTTAGCAAAAAATAAGGGAGAAAGAGTTTCTCAATTTGAGTACTCATGTATCATAGGCAGTCTCATGTATATTATGAACTGTACCAGACCAGATATATCTTATGCAGTAAGTAAACTGAGTCGATATATGAGTAATCCTGAAGATGTACATTGAGTGGCACTCGTTAGGGCTTTAAAGTACTTAAAGTACACCCTACACTATGGTTTGCACTATACTACATATCCAGCTGTACTTGAAGGATATAGTGATGCAAATTAGATTTTGGATTCTGACGAGTCAAAATTCTACTACTGGATATGTGTTTACACTTGGAGGTACAACAGTATCATGGAAATCTCATAAACAAACATGTATAGCTCATTCCACGATGGAATCTGAGTTCATTGCTTTGGACAAAGCTAGAGAAGAAGCAAAATGGCTTCAAGAGTTTCTAGGGGATATTTCTTTATGGCCGCAACCTATGCCTGCGATATGTATTCATTGTGATAATCAAGCTGCACTACTAGCAAGGGCTAAGAATCAAGTGTATATTGGTAAGTCACGACATATACGTCACAGACATAATATCGTTAAGCAGTTACTTGTGAATGGAATAATATCCATTGATTTTGAAAAATCTCAGGACAACCTTGCGGATCCATTTACAAAAGGGTTGTCGAAAGGGCAAGTATATTGTACATCAAAGGGAATGGGATTAATACGATCAATCCACAAGTAATTTCAATGGTAACCTAACCTAGTTGACTGGAAGATTCCAAGATCTAGGTTCAATAGGAAAATTGGTTGAGCTTTATTCACCCAAGCACTGCGGAGACTAGGTCTCTATCTCATTCCTGATGTAATAGTACAACCTGTAGTGATTATTAGGGTAAATTTTATTTTTAATGATTCCTATAGCTTTTGTATACAAGTAGAGTACGGTAGGGTACTCTTAATAAAAAATTACCTATGTGAGTGAAAAGTGAGGGCCACTTCCGTAAGAATTGAAACAACTGAATTCTCTAATAGCACTCATGAATCCGAGATTGTCCAGGGCCAAAATGGATACATCATTTAGAACTGTCTGTGATAGGAAAGGAAATGTGTGAATACTATTGTCTGGGCTTACATCAATGGCTGAACAGTTCAAGACATCATGTTCGCTGGTTAGCCAAGTATGTCCGATAGTATTTCACTAGAGAAGGTTCAAGTTCACAAGATACCTTTTTCGATGCAGAGCCATTCCTTCCATTACTCTCAAGATTCTTGTCCATTCACGTCTTTCCCATCTTCATTCAAATATGGGGGATTGTTGGAAAAAGTGTATGTCTTTTCTTTGTGGTTTGAATAAAACCTTGGTGATTACTGTTAGTCCCACATTGGATAAGTAAAAAAAGTATTTTTCAGTTTATATTGGGTTACACATGTATAGCATGTGTAAGTAAGTGGTACCCTCACAAGTGTGTGAGGCGAGTATGTGAAAGATTTCTATGGGGATGCCCATGGGCTTGCGTGCACGAACCAACCCATGACCTATTTGGACTATTTTATAGATTATATTCGAATAAGTCTATTCAAATAAGTCTATTCGAATAAGATTGTATTCGAATAGAAGAATCTGGCAGAAAGAATCTATTCGAATAGATTATGATTCTATTCGAATAAATCTAGCAATAAGAAATGTATTCGAACAGAAATATATTCTATTCGAATAAAGCATGCAGTTATCTTCAAAAGACAAAACTCTTCTCAGAGATGTATCTTGGAACGCAACCCTATCTACAGGTACTTCTAAATGACACCTTCTTCTTTATTTAAACAATCATTCTTGATGTGTTTGACACACATAAAACATCACTGAATCTCATTCTTCCTCTTCGATTCGATTCCTTCTTGAGATTGAAATCGCAGATAGTTTGACAGGCGTATCAAATTGAGTGCTTCAAGTCAATACGATTCGATCATTGTATTTTGGGAGACATGCACCGTGATAAACTGTGAAGCACCATATGCAGGGTGAAATCTATCTTAAGGAAATTACAGTGACTGCAAGCCTCGATCTTCAGTTCTTTCCATTTCCTTTTAGTTCGTCTTCAATAAAATTATGAATACATGTTCTACAAAAGAAACACCTTCAACAATCGGTAGTGCATAGGCTACCATGGTCTTTGCCTTTTGAAGTACCATGTCCTTTGTAAGCCATTTTGGCTTACCCATATTCCTCTTTGGTTTACAAGTTGCAATTGACTCGGCCACCAGAATCTTTTTATCCGTACTACCAAATGTTTCACCTTCATCCGTGTCTTCATAATTTGAAACATATACTAATGGCTCATCACCCATTGTCACACCGGTAGATGAATCCCCTCTAAGTACAGAACTCTCTAGCCAATGTGAAGACGCATTAATCTCCACCCACTGTAATACCTCATTGGTCATCTTCTCTGTGTGCTCAGAGCCAATTGACTTCATCATCGAAGCCTTATCAAAAGTGACATCTCTGCTTAGAATGATCTTTCAGTCTCTCGTATCCCACAACTTATAGCCTTTTACACCCTTCTTCTTACCAAGAAAAGTAGCCATCCTTGCTAGTGGGTCCAACTTACCATCCTTAACATGATAGTATGTCGGACACCCAAATATAGGAAGTGTATCATAATCTGTAGCAGGTTCTCCCGACCAAGCTTCCATTGGTGTTTTACCCTCAATTACAGCTGAAGGCAATCTATTAACGAGATAGCATGCATATGTCAAAGCCTTAGCCCAAAATGCCTTGCCTAACCCAAAATTAGACAACATACACCAAACCTTCTCCAGCAAAGTACAGTTCATGCGCTCGGCTACCCTGTTTTGTTGCGGTGTCTCTCTAACCGTGAAGTGTCAAACTATCCCCTCATCCCAACATACTTGCAAAAATGGATCACTAGTGTACTCTCCACCATTATCCGAATGGAGTACTTTGATCTTTTTGCCAGTCTGAGTCTCAACCAACTTCTTCTACGTTATAAAAATTTCTAGGACTTCATCCTTCTTCTTTATAGCATATACCCATACCCACAAAGAAAAGTCATTCACAAAAGACACAAAATAATGCTTCCCCAAATATCAGAGTGAACATAATCAAGGGTCCCACGAGTACTGTGGATAGCGGTGCCAAACTCTACTATTGTCTGCTTGCCCAGAATATCGTGTTCACCGAATTCCAATTTGGACATCTTGGCACCTTCCAATAGCCCCTGGTTCGCATGAACTCTCAAGGGTTTTTCCCCACCATGTGCCAAACGCATGTGCTATAGCCGAGTGGTATCTATGGAAGTGGTCTCATCCCTTCCCGCGGTAGCAACCTCACCAAGAACAGCCGTACCATCCAAATTGTACAAGTTGTTACTTCTTCTGTGACCTTTCAATATCACCATGGCTCCCTTAAGAACCCTCTTTACCCTATTCTCAAATACAACCTTATATCATTTCACTTCAAGTAAACCCGTCGAGATAATGATATTCCTTATCGTCAGAATATACCAAACCTCATCAATCTCTTTAACTAACCCATTGTGCAATTTTAGTCAAATGGTACCTATCCCCAAGATGCGGCAAGGATTATCATTTCCCATCAACACCGCTCCATCTTCTAGCATTTTCAAACTAGAAAAATAGCCCCTTTCGGGATAATTGTGATAAGTAGCACCCAAATCTAAAATCCATTCCTTTGTATCAATAACACAAACACTATAAGTTATAGTAAAAGAGTAATCTGAATCATTACCTCCCATTTCCGTGTCCTGAGCCAAATTCAAAGAAGAACCCATTTTTCCCACTTTATTCTTCTCAAGTGCGAGACAATCAACTTTCCAATATCCCGTTTCCTTGCAAAATACGCATTGGTCTTTACCCAATTTATTGTTATTTAAACTGCAACCTTTCAACTTCGATCGAAGGTTGTTACCACTCGTCTTCCTTTTGTCCGAAGATCATCCTTGAACCATCAACACCTCGAATGTCGACTCCTCAGACTCATTTTTTTCCTTTCTCCGGTACTCTTGGTTTACAACCGTCGTAGTCACATTTGCGTATTGTAATAAACTCTTCCCATATGTTATTGCCGTAACAAAATGTTCATAATCTTCGGGAAGCGAGTTCAAGAACAATAGTGCTTTGTCTTCATCGCCAATCTTTTTCTCTAGATTTGCCAAGTCGGCTAATAACTTGGTAAAATCGCTCAAGTCTACGACATACTAATTCATTGTCTCATTTTAAAGCGATAAAGCTTCTTCTTCAAATAGAATCAATTTTGGATGCTCTTCACCAAATACTTCTCCTCTAGAATCCTCCAAATTTTTTTTGTCGATGTTTTATTAATTACAAGGTATTTAATGTCTTGAGCTAAACACGAGCGAATTTGACCACAAGCTCTTTTGTTCATCTTCTTCCAAACACTCTCTCCTCTACTTCATCCGGCTTGTCCTCAAATACCTCATCTAAGCCCAATTGACTTAGCGCATCAATAACCTCGCATCGCCACATGCCAAAGTTATTGGTGCCGTTGAATTTTTCAACGTCAATCTTTACATTATTAAACATCACCGTTGTATTTCTTTTCGGGGCCGAAGAACTCGATTCAACATCGTCTCCCATATTTCCCCCAATTTTCATAAACTAACCAAATCAAAACAAAATTAAAATTGAGAAACCTTAAGTTACCTCAAAATTGTGCACAACCGAGGAATCGACCTCGCTCTGACACCAATTGTTGAGCCGCAAGCCCAGAAGCCACAAACTCCAAGTCGATTTGGGTTAGCAATGATCAAACACAAACAAAAAAATACACAACACCAAGATTATAGTGGTTCGGCAAATTGCCTACGTCCACTTTCAAGTTAGAGAGTTTATTCAAGGTTCCAATTACAATCACTCAAGCCCAAGTTTGTATTTCTCACTCAATAAATCCCCCAAATGTTCTCACCAAAGGATTCTCAAAAGGGGTGGTTCTAAAAGAACCTAGGTTTCCCTTTATATACTAGGGAAAACCTTTTACAATCGCTCAAATTTCGAGGCAAACAAGTGGTTCGAAAACCATCAAAAAACATTGTTACGAGATTTCGTTTGAGCAAAATAGGGAGTCGTTCGAATGAAATATGCGTCTGGGCCAAATTTCCAGGGAGTTCAACATTGGTCGTTCGAACGACTTGGGCTCTTGGGCCAAATTCCAGAGAGTTGTCAAGGGGTCGTTCGAACGACCAAGGCCCAAACCCAAAAATACAATTTATCCACAGTTTTTACCATGAAGATCATGTCAGTGTTATCATGATTTCGACACACATGCAAAAGCAGTTTGTTTGGCCTTCAAAGGATTGTGAATTGTTGCAGCGAATTTTTCACAGACATCCTCTTGGAATGGTTATTGTTTTTAAGGTGTATGGAATTTTTTCCCAGGGTCGTCGTTCGTCGTTCGAGTCATTTTGATTGGATGTTTTATTATTTTAGTTTAATTTCCAGTTACTCAACACATTGGTGATATTTTTGCATGTGCATATATGTTTTTGTTAGTAGTTGCTGCAAGACATTATTGGCTGAAACTTTCGGCTTTTCCACATTCTATTCATGCCTACCAGAAGCTACATCGTCCATTTTCTGATGTAAGTCTTTGTATGCTATTGTCTACTAGGTATAATATGTTATGGTACGAGTTTTTATCATAGGTGGAAGATGCAATCTAGCCTATGATCCGATGGTTTGATGAATTTTATGTTGGGATTTTCATGCCTCACATGTTCCGATTATATAATAGTAGGCTTTTTTTCAACAAAGGTACATTCATATTTTTGAGCAGTTATCAGTTTGTATGATGTTTCACATACTCTCTTCAGGTGGTAACATTATTTTCTTTAGTTATTTCTAGCAAAATCAGTAAAACTTAATAGATTGTCAGTTATAATTTCAGCATGTATCACTTTCACAAGGATCTTAAGTCAAAGCTCAAGTTCTAATGTTTTATTTGCGAGAACGATATGTTATTAGCAAATTGTTGCCATTGTGTTGGTAATACGCACCCACCCATGTAAGATGGGGAATATGCAGATCACAGTATCATGAATTATTTCCTTGATTCTCATGGCCTACGGAATTTAAGAAAGTTGTAGAAATTTTGCAGTTCCTTAAGTAACTAGAACAAAAAGAAAGTATGCTAATAAATAAAAGTAAAAGGAAAGCAAGATAGATACCTAAATACATAAGAGAGGTAATGAAAACGGGATTGATGATATAATATTTCAAATTTTGACAAAATAAATACCAAGCTAGCACTGAAAGCATATGATGTGATTGATAATAGAAGTTTTTACGAAAATTGATTGCTTATTATCACTGGGGCAAATGATTGAACAACACGAGACTTGCTCTTGAGTGAATTCCTGACGAGGCTCCTCTCATAACATGCCATAGCAAAAAACTAACTCCAGTTTTTCTTTCCGTTAATGGTTTATCTACAACTTCAAATATGATCATCTTAATACATGTAGCATTCTAAAAGTCATTTCCAAGTAAATAAATTATCTTAAAGAAACATTAAAAAATAACAAATTGTTAAGTGCAAAAACTATCATTCAATCAAGTAGGCCCAAATCATGATCCGGTGAAGGGTGCAACTACATCAATCAGATTGGAATAGTAAGTCACTAGTTCAGTTAGTTACTATAAGTTGGAGCTTTGAGCTACATATGACCTATTGGCAGCTGATGCAACAAGACTATGAAATATCCCTTACTAATGAATAGTTTAAGCAATTTTAGAAGCCTTTCATCAATTTATCAAAATGTTTTACTGGTGTTAAAAAAATGGTCTTAGTTTTTGCCTTAGATATATGGAGTTGGGCTCTTGGTATGTTTGGTTTCACTTTGAGGGATATGTCTTATATAAATTGCTCAAGCTTGCAGATGGGAGCAGCTCTTATATCCAAGACCTTTGGATCAACATGTGTCTAGCTATGTTCAATTATGTTTGGACTGTCAGGAACAAAACTATACATGAGAACAAATTTTTCTCTCTGTGCAAAATGGGGTATTATGGTGCAAATTAGAGATGTTACTTCAAGATCGAAATGCTTTATGAACAATAACCCCCTGATATCAAGACTTGTTATTGGAAATAGCCTAATCAAAACACTATGAAAACTAACACAGATGATTCTAGTAGAGGCAATCTGTTGGGTGTGAACTCGAACTAATGGAGAATGGAATTATTGAAGAACAGTCGAAGTCGTTCGAACGAAGTAGTAAGTTGTTCGAACGAAATTATCTTTTTTCGCAGTTTGGAACTTTGTTCGTCAAAGTCGTTCGAATGAGCTTAGATGTCGTTCGAACGAGTTACCATGTTTCTAGGGCTGGAGACCAATTATCGTAAAGTCGTTCGAACGAGCTTGGAGTCGTTCTAACGAGCTATGCGTAGGTTTGCTTTGGATGTTATTCTGAGACGTTGGGTTTGCCTCGAGATCCATTATAATTGTATTTTAGTTCCCTAGTATATAAAGGGGACTTAGTTTATTTGTTTAAGCTATCCTTCTGTATTAGTTTAATTCTAGAGACCTAGAATTTGAGACACTCCATTAAAGCTTGAGAAGCTTGGAGAGATCATTGTAACCCGTTTAATTATCATAGTGGATTGTTCGGGGAGTGGTTTTTTATCCACAAGGGTTTTTTACTTCCCTCCTCTGGGAATTCTTGTGTCCTTGTTGTTCTTGCTTGATTGTTTCTTCTATTAGGGCTTATTCTGCGTATCGTTCTTGTCAGAGAAGAGAGAGTTGTTACCTTAATTCTCAATAATTGGTATCAGAGCAAGTGTTACAGGGCTTGAGTGGTGAAGAGCGATGGCCGATCAGGAGAAGTTGAAGATCCCGAAGTTTAATGAATTTAATTTTGGAGTGTGAAAGATATAGATAGAAGATTACCTCTATCAGAAGGATTTTGATTTATCACTGGGTGGAGTTGAGATGATGCCAGCAGAATACGATACTCCTAAGTGGGTGTGATTGGATTGCAAGGTGCCTAGAATCATTAGGTTAACGCTGTCATCTCAGATTCTATGTATGATCTATAAAGTTACGACAACGAAGAGTTTGATAAAGACGTTGCCCGCTATATACTCAGAACCGTCCGGCGCAAATAAGGTACATCTTTTGCGGCGCTTGATTACTTTGAAGAAGAAGGATAATGGCAGTATGCAAGCTCATATTAGTGGGTTCAATACCATTCATGCATAACTGGAATCCGTTAAATTTATTTTTATCGAGGAGGTGAGACCGTGGGCTCTTTTAGGGCAGATGCCTGAGAGCTGGAAAGGGTTTATTACAGTAGTGAGCAACTCCTCGGGGAAGGAGGACGTCAAATTTGATACTATAGTCTCTTTGATTATGAGTGAAGATAATAGGCGTAAAACATCTGAACCCTCTTCGAGTTCAAATGGTAGTGTGTTGAATGTCAAGGAAAGAGGGAGGTCTTACAGAAAAGGGCCAAAATTTGGAAGGGGTCAATCACTGTCAAGAGGAAAGTCTAAGCCTCCCGGTGTGTATTGGACTTGTGGAAAGAAGGGTCACTTTAGGCGAGATTGTAACTCTTCTTCAAAGAAAGATAATAACGAGGAGAAAGATACAATGAAACTTACTGAAGAGGTTATTTCTGACGAGGCTCTACTACTATCATGTGATGATGTTAATGAATCTTAGATAGTTGATTCGGGTGTCTCTTTCATGCTACTACAAACGTAGGTTTTTTAACCAATATTATTAAAGGCGACTTCGATACGGTCTTTCTTGCAGATAAGAGTGTACACAATATTATTGGAAAGAGAAATGCTAGGTTGTTGTTGCCTTCAGGGGGAACGCTGGTTTTACAGAATGTGCGACTTATACCTAAATTGGGGCGTAACCTTATATCGGTTAGTAAATTGGCGGATATGTGAGTACCTTTGGTGCTACCTTCTAAAAGGTTATAAAGGGAGTTATGCTAGTAGCTCAAGGCTTGCGGCAAGGAACGTTTTATACAACGAAAAACATAATTTCAACTATTTGTGAGGCCATTTAGGGGATTGATACAAGTACGTGGCACAAACGACTCGGTCACATGAAGATAATGGTAACAAAGAGAAAGCTAGAAGGTCTTGCAGATGTTGATCTCAAGTTTTGCGAAGAGTGTATTCTTGCGATGTAGAAAAAGGTCAGTTTTAAAATATCTGGAAGATCAAGAAAACCTAGAAAGTTAGATCTTGTACACACGGATATTTGGGGGCCAACCGAGGTATCTTCTCTTGGTTGTTATCATTATTACGTTACTTTTATCGATGATGCTATTTGTAAACTGTGGGTCTACATCGTAAAGAACAAATCAGATGTGTTCGATAAATTTATGAGGTAGAGGGCTTTAGTTGAAAATGAAACTAATTTGAAACTGAAGTGCCTCAGGTCGAATAACGGGGGCGAATACTGTAGTGACGAGTTTGAAGACTTTTGCGCATAAAACGATATTAGGAGACAAAAGACTATTCTCGAAACAACACAACAAAATAGTATTGCAGAACGTATGAACCAAACAATAAATAAAAGAGCGAGGAGTATATGACTCAACGATGGATTGCCAAAGTATTTTAAGGCGGATGTGGCTAGTACGGCTGTGTACTTGATTAACAGAAGGCCTTCAATGACTTTGGACTTCCTGAAGAAGCATGGACCAGTAAAGAGGTAAACCTAAATTACTTGCGTATTTTCGATTGTACCTCATATGTGCTTGATAATTCAGATACAAGGACAAAACTAGATGCAAAGTTGATGAAGTGTATATTCATTGGATATGGTGGTGATGAGTTTGGGTACCGATTTTGGGATGTGAAGTTTCGAAAAGTTATTCAGAACCGTAACATTGCATTCAATGAGGAAGTCTTGTATACAGATTTCAAAGTACCTGTGGAAAATAATTGAAGTGAAGGAGCGGAAAGTATTAATATTGAAGATGATGAACCCTCTCGAGAGGTTGCTGAAGAAATCATTGTTGAGTTCGATGCACCAGATCAAAACGAGGAACCTAATGATCTAGACATTCCAATAGCACTTTGAAAGGAGCCGAGAGTTGCTAGAATTCTGGCTAGGTACGTTAACTCCTTAAATCACTTGTTACTTATAGATGGTGGCGAACCTAAAAGTTACAATGAGGCTTTAGATGTGGAAGCCAAGAGAAAGTGGGAGCTTGCTATGAATGATGAGATGCAATCATTATTAGTTAATCAAACTAGGAAGCAAGTGGGAGCTTGCTCCTGTTGTGAAGATGTCTACTATTTGGGTTGTGATGAAGATAGTTGTAATTGAAGATTTGCATCTTGAACAACTAGATGTCAAGACTGCATTTCTTCACGGTAACCTTGATGAAGAAATTTATATGAAGCAGCCAGAAGGGTATTCGGTTAAAGGGAAAGAAAATCTTGTGTGTAGGCACACAAAGAGCTTATATGGTTTGAAACAAGCGCCGAGATAGTGGTATTTGAAGTTTGAACAATTTATGTCCAAAAATGGTTATTTGAAGAGCAATGTAGATCACTATTACTTTATCAAAAATACAGGGAACTCGTATATTATTTTACTTCTGTATGTAGATGATATGTTGGTAGTAAGTACTGACATGGGAGAAATTATCAAGTTTAAGGAACAGTTATCCCAGAAGTTTTCTATGAAGGACTTGGGTACAACAAAGAAAGTTCTTGGTATGCGTGTTACAAGGGATAGAAAATGGCAAGAATTGAAGTTGTCTCAAGCTGAGTACATCGGCAAAGTACTTAAGCAGTTCAATATGGATAGTTCTAAAGTTGTTAGTACACCATTGGGAGGTCACTTCAAATTATCAAAGGATTGTTGTTCGAAGACGCATACGGATCGCGATAAGATATGAAAGGTTCCTTATCAATCCGGGGTTAGTAGCCTAATGTACGCTATGATTTGTACGAGACCAAATATTGCCCAAGCAGTGGGAGTTGTTAGTAGGTATATGAGTAATCCAGGCCAGGAGCATTGAAGAGCTGTGAAATGGATACTGAGGTATCTAAAGAGGACTCAAGATATGACATTATGTTATAGGGGTTCTCAGATATGCTTACAGGGTTTCGCTGATTCTGATATGGCAGGTGACATTGATAGGCGGAAGAACATTAGTAGTTTCATTTTTACATTGGGAAGCGGTGCGGTTACATGGGCTTTTAGGCTACAGATGATTGTAGCTTTGTCTACGTTGGAGGCAGAATATGTTATAGTTGCAGAAGCGTGCAAGGATATAGTTTGGCTGAAAGGGTTGATGAAAGAGCTTGGTAGAGAACAATTTTCTACTAAGTTGTGTAGTGATAGTTAAAGCGCTATACACTTAGCGAAGAATTCAGCTTTTTACTCTAGAACCAAACACATTGATATTCGATATCGCTATATTCGTTCGCTCCTCGAGGACAGTGTGCTGAAACTTTTAAAGATTCATACTGATGTGAATCCGGCCGATATGTTTACGAAGGTGGTGACATTTCAGAAGTTGACGACATATACAACTTTTGTGGGTCTTCAAGATTAAAGGTCCGGGTAGTGCGAAGAATTTATTTGGAGATCTTAAGATGGGTTACGGGATTCGATTTCATGTGGGAGATTGTTGGGTGTTAACTCAAACTAATGGAGAATGAAATTGTTGAAGAACAGTCGAAGTCGTTCAAACGAGCTTCAAAGTCGTTCGAATGAGATTATCATTTTTTACGATTTGGAACTTTGTTCGTCAAAGTCGTTCGAACGAGTTGTCATGTTTCTAGGACTGAAGACCAATTATCATAAAGTCGTTTGAACGAGCTTGGAGTCATTTGAACGAGCTATGTGTAGGTTTGCTTTGGATGTTATTTTGAGACGTTAGGTTTACCTCGAGATCCGTTCTAATTGTATTTTAGTTCCCTAGTATATAAATGAGACTTAGTTTATTTCTTTAAGTTATCCTTTTGTGTGAGTTTAATTCTAGAGACCTAGAATTTGAGGGACTCCATTAAAGCTTGAGAAGCTTAGAGAGATCGCTGTAACCCGTTTGATTATCATAATAGATTGTTTGGGGAGTGGTTTTTTTCCGTAAGGGTTTTCTACTTCCCTCCTCTGGGAATTCTTGTGTCCTTGTTGTTCTTGCTTGATTACTTCTTCTGTTAGGGCTTATTTTGCGTATCGTTCTTGTCAGAGAAGTGAGAGTAGCTACCTCAATTCTTAACATAACCCTGGAAGAAGTGGCTATGGGAATGTCTTTAGAGATAATTTTTGTGACATCAGAGGAGTTCAGTTAGAAGGCTTGGGAATTTCTTCCTCATACATGGCAGAGTGCTATGGTATTCTTCATGTTGCAGAAACTATCTCAGGAAGTTTTACAACAATAAAATACATTCCATTAATAAACACTCCTGGAAGGAATTACACTTCAATGTTGATGATTGTGCACGTAAAACAATCAATCTTGAAGGTGTACATGAGAGTATAGTGGTATGAAAGCAGACCTAGCTTTTTGAGAAGAATTTAGACACCTTTCCAGCCATACTATAAGATAGTTTGCAAAAAAAAAAAAAAAAAACGGGGCTGGTCTCACACCAAAGCTTAGGGATGTCCCAACTCTCTGCTCTATGCTCACTTACACACATGTACGGATTCCATTTTACATAATAATGAGTAAGGACAATCTATAGCGCATCAGCTTAGTTTTCGATAAACCAAATATATCTTTACAATCTTAACATTCGGGAATCACAACCAAGAAAGGATCAAATATCAGGTTCGGCCTATATATCATTCTCAAAATAACTGATATACCATCCATCTATTTTAATAAGTTCCAATGTGTATGTACTATTTTAATAGCACCTAATATATCATGATGACTATCATATATCTATAATAATAATAAAAAACAAACCAACTTATTACTTGGGTTTTAGCCATCCATTCAACTGATGCGAATAACGATGCGTGTTTTGGATGGCTTGGATTATAGTACCATATAAATGATATAGGCCGTCCAACCCACATTGTATGACATTTATGGGTTTAAATCTTCTTCTCCCTCTATAAATCAATCCTTATTCTCTATCTTACCTCGAGAGATCAAACTTAAATCGTTTCATAAAAAATGTATCTTTTTATCTGGTACAAAATCTTGCCAATTTCACCATCGAATTCAAGTCTCTAACACCAAGAAACCTTTTTTCTTCTACGTCAATCTCGCCAAGGTACACTCTAATCTCCCCAATTTTAGGGGTTTCTCTCAAATTTGTTGTTATTAGATATGAATCTAGGGTTTGAATTAGAAGATTGGAGCTTGAATTGCTATTTAATTTGGTTAATGATGGATGTTTGTTGTTGATTTGTGTGTTGCAGAAGTATATGCAACAACATAATGAGGTGGAACTATCTTATCTCGGAATTGGTATTGTTTCTCTTTAACATATGTGTTATTGATTTATGATGTTTGAGATTTAGTTGCACTTTTACTGATTTGCGAATTTGGTAGTATGGAAGTTTGCTTGTTTCGATCCGCATTTCTGGCAGATCAGATCTATTTGTGATACTTAATTTGAGCTTACATATTTGATTCTGGTACCGACATACCATGCTGGTACATTAACCATTTCCCTCCATTCCTATGAACTCTTCTCTTGGGTTGTTGTGTAGCTCTTTGGTTGTTGTGTAGCTATTATGTTGAAGATGCACTAACATTTTAATTTCCTAGGCAGTTGTTACTTGCTGGAATTGGATGTTGATAAACATGACCAAAATTTGGATGCAATATAGGTCGTACAACTGGCTAAAACAGTTTGCAGTGTCTTAGTTATTTGCAATGCAAGGAATGAAACAAATGGTGTCGGTGAACTAATTCTATCGGTTAGATCGCGAGTCTTTGAAATTTAAGCTCGGATTGGAAGATGCCAGTCTAAAGCTCTTGAAAATATAGATCTACTAACTACATGTGTTATTCTTGGTTATTCAGAAGGAGTGAAACATTTTAAAGAACTTGGTCTACCCTATGATCATTTCAGATTTAAGGCAAGTGATTGCATGCTTGTTGTTTGGAGCCTATTGAATAGACTTAAATTTTGGAGAAGCAATTTATCTCTTTTTACGAGGGGACACATTTTGATAAAAGTTGTCCTTAGCCCTCCCTTGTAACCCTATAATTCTACCCCTTCCTGAAGGATATTTATGAACACGTTAAGCTTGCAAATCCTAAAATGTGGCCCTCTATAGATTGGTTTGCGGACAACTTCTGCAGCAAAGTTTCATTGGATAGCTTGCCTTGTGCAATAAGTTGAGAATACAAGAAAAGTTGCAGCAGTGTGATGTGATATAGGTCTTTATATGTGTCTTATGTTAGTCTTTTAATAAGTCTATGGACCATTTATTCTGTTGTTACCCATTTATATATTATGATTGGATATATTTGCTTAAAAAACTTGACCTCAAACATTACCATATTTTTTGTGTCTTGTTGTCAGTGTGTTACACATTTCTTTTGCAACACTAGATGGATTTATGTGTTTTCGATCCTTCAAACCTACTTTTAGTAATAACTTGGTTATTTGTCTAAGCTCAGTTTTATCTTTTTGTAAGTTTTTTATTTTTCTCTAGCTAATAACTTTCGAATAGCTCTTATGAAAATGAATGTAGTAATCCATACAAATCTTCTTCTTCTATTAAGTAGTAGCCCATACATATCACTAACAAAATTAAAAATAATGGTTGCATGGAAGTAGTAGTGGTATAACTTTTCTTTACCAGTAATTCTAAGTATTCCCTCAACATAACATCTTAATAAAGTAGTGGTTGCATGTCAAACATGTTTTAAATATTGAGAGATTTAATTCCCCAAACCGATCAAAAGAGAGACAAGACATCATTCCTTTTAGAGGTACATCTTAGCTTCGTAACAGTAAACTAAATTATAATTAATCTTTTTGGCGAAATATCAATGTCCATATGTAGGTGATTGAATACATTCAGTTTTTACCAGAAAAAGGTTGATAAGTACGCATCCTCCCAAGTGTGGAATCACGACTCAACAAAGGTAATGTTTTCGGTTAATATTTACTAACCAAAAATGAGAATTTCAGATAGAGTATTGTGTTCTCACTATTCATGATACTTGCACAAATTGAAAGTAGTAACTTATAAAGTTGTCGTTTACTTAATTGTACCAGAAAAATGGGCATGGGGCCAAAGAAACCATAATTGATTAATCTCGAGCCGCAAAGGATGGGTCAACTTCGGGGTTGACATTTGCTGAAAATTTAACGAGAACATTGTGGTAACCCCTTATGTGATACCTAACATTCAGCTTGTTGTAAAATCACAGGAGCATGGGTATCGTGGTATATAAACCTACTTACTTGCAGCCAAACATATTTAATGATGCTGGAAAAACATCTAAAAACATCTGGGCTTACCCAACCACCGCAAATATTGATATTTGATGAAGAGGACATGGCATTGCGACCTCCACCATCACAGTTATGGTAGAACAAAATGTGCACAAGTACAACTAAGTGCCCAACAATCAAGTACCTGAAGGAAGGGAAGAGGAGATGAAAATTAAAGGTGGGGGGGGGGGGGGGGGGAATTAACATCTCAAGCGCATATTTTCATGGGTGAGTAATTATGAAGTTTCTGGATTGTAAGATCATAAGGACGTTGAGTGTCTCTAATGGACTATATTTTCATCAAAGGGAAAAGATACTTTCCCGTGGTGTTCTTAATTATGTCATGAAGTTCTAGAATGAGATTCCGCATTACAGAATTGCGACTATTTTACTCTTATATCGTCTTGACTGTATTATTTCATGTATGGTCTTTCATTGTTGTTAGATCTTTATCAGGAGGACTATAACTGTGTGTGCTTCTTTGACAAATTGAATAATTTGATGCAAGCATTGGAAAGCTGAAGCGTAGACATGTCTCAAGCCAGCATCTCGGTTCAAATTGTTTTTGGAAAACATGCAATTAGTAGGATGCCCACCTCAACTTTCGAACCTTTATATGGTTTCGTAGATGAAACCTGTGTGCGAGAAAGCTCTAAAAGAAGAATACCTGTACAATGCTTCTCAAGCAGAAAGTTTTGTAGAAGAGGCTGAGAAAGTGCATTTGGAACAATTAGAATATCTGAAAGAGGTACTGAACAAAGCTGCAGAAGCTGACATGCATACCGAGGTTAGTCTTAAATCCTACTTTTACCTTTTTCCCCCAATTGAGTTGAACTAACTGAAAGGTGCAGGTGCCGGACTACTTATGTTGTATACACACTTGACATCCTCTGTGATCCTGTCATAATACCAAGTGGGGCAACGTACGAGAAAAAGGTACTCCTTGAACATCTTGAGAAGATATTTCAAGTTTTCTTTATCCCTTCAGAAGAATATTTCCATGTTTTTCTGCTACTTTGTATTAATCATTGCCAACAAACTTTAAATTAGGCTGGAAAGTGGGATCCAATCACCCATGCACCAGTATCCAAACATTAACTTGTTCCAAACTTTGCTATTAAGGAATCAGTTCAAGCATTTTTGAAAGATAATGGTTGGGCTTAAATTAGGTTGAAAGTAACAGAAGAATCGAGGTGGATCTATTTTTACGCTTGTCAAGTAGCGGGTTTTTCATGAATTTTCCTGTTTGAGATGCTCCGCTTCTTTCTTATGTTAATCATAGCAGAGCAAAATTGAGTATTGGTTCGCATTGTACAGATAGTGAGTAAGTCATCAACTAGTCCTCTATGAATATATTGTACAGTCTTAACTGCATAATGTTCTTGAGTAGAGTGGATATCTTTCTATTACAAACATATAAATTGGTCATTATTAATATATCCTAGAAGTTGATTACAAAATCTATTTTGGCTATTCTTATTCCCACCAATGCAGTTGTGATAGATTATTTGAATCCTTGTGTTGATATATTGGAAATTTTGAGATTTGGTAAAACCTATGTTTAGCAAATTTTGTGTTAAATGACAAGTTGATAGCCAGTTGCATTAAGATCTTTAGCAAGGTTTTGATGAAGCACTATTTCTTTCGTTCATGAAATTGTGTAGTAAGTTTTGAGTATAAATCATCTTCAACTCAGTTTTCTGAATATATGAACATTCCAATGATTTGCAAGTGTAAAATGGATAAGAAAAGCTAGAGTAACCTCAGCTTTTGAAAGAGCAAAATATGTCAAAATGGTGAAACAGTAATGGAGGTCACTGTTAAAACCTAAGTAATCTCAACACTTCGAAATGGAGTGCTAAGAATGCGGCAAAAACAAAAAATAGGTAAATATTTAGTTTACCTAACTGTTTGAAATTTATGATTAATGTACATCTTTACATCATCATTGCCTCATCCCAAGTCTCTCATTTAGACAGCTTAAGTACTTGGACATAGATAAAGATTGGGTAAACAATATTCAAATAGTTTTTTAGAAATATTCAACGAGTGAGCTACTCATATTAAACTTTAACAAACAATATTCAATGAGTGAACTACTCATGCATCTTATCCAATATTAGATGTAAAACTAATAGCCTTCAGTTATATAATATTAATCAAGGGAGCGGATTCCTAGACACCCCATTTTGAAACACCCTCCTCGATACCTCAATTTTTGGAACACCTTATGTTTTAAGAAGTTTTAGTCGTATACAAAAAATAAGCTATTCCGACATTTTTATCACCATTAAAAGGATATTTGAATTATACTATATTGTTTATATTTTTAGCTATCGATTTTATCTAAATTTTGATGTTATGTTTTATGATGTAGGAATGATGGAATATCCTAACAATTTACAAATATGATCTAAATGATAAGGAGATTACATCCATATAGACAAAACGTCTTAAAACATCTTTAGGTGTTCCAAAAAATAGGGTGTTTATAGGGGTGTTCCAAAAAGAGGTGTCCACCTATCCTCTCCCAATTAGGATCTTAGTTATCAATCAATATATCTAGATGATAGATATTAAATCAAAAACTCATCTATAATAAGAACAAAGAGACCCAACATTTTGGTTGGGTAGTAGCCGTTTGATTTCGCCGACGCGACCAGCAAGGCAAGTTTGGATGGTCCATATGGAGTTTAGGAGGATTTTGTCACATTGAAATGATCTAGTCCGTTGAAACCCTCATCTAGGATTCTTCCCTTTCGAACACATCAAACGTTCATCCCTTTTCAACTCTTTAAACATCCTCCCTCTTCAACTCTCGATACTCATTAAAAGTTTTCTCTTCGATTCTCTAACATGAAAGGTAATTTCCTTTTCTCATAACTTCATATGTTTTGTTTGCCAAGATAAGCATCCAACAAGAATTTGTTCATCATTAATGTCCCACGACACAGGATTTGCATTGTTATCTCAAAAATTAATAATACGAAACCCCATCTTATTCCCAAAAATAACGCGTTTGTACGCGCATAGACGTGTGCGTATCTGCTCGTAATATAGTAAATTAATTCATCATAATATAGTGTAAAATCGATGAGTCAATATAGGTAACAAAAATTTTCAGTATATTTGGTGTAACTTAACCAAACCAAATCTTCAATGGGAACTGGGGATTAATAATAGATTTGCATGAGTGCTATTAAAACTAAGAGGTCTATAAGAGCACCCACAGCAGCTAGGTACACCCTGACGTGGCAGGCGGATTTTCAAATCCACCCTCTTTTCCACCCAAATCGTCTCCTAACAGCTAGGTGAATCGGTGACGTGGCAGGAGAAGAATCCATCCAAGGGTGGATTTGGGTGGAAAATCCACCCTCAGGGTAGATTAGAGGGTAAATTCATGCCGTGCAGTTCTAAAGTGTGCATAGCCATAGTGCGCGGCAACACTTCTCTCCTAAGATGATAACACGTGTCCTCCCATCAACGTCTAAGATTTAACCACGTGGACGGCTGAGATTTAAAGATTTATAAATGGCTAGTTTTTGCCTCGCGGTTCAGAAGTGCGCGGCATAAGCCTGCATATAAAATATCTTTGGTTCCCTATTATTTTACCTGAGTTTTTCCCTAATCAAACTTCTTCAACAAGATGCTCAACGGCTAGTTTTTTTCTCTAGTTATAACCCCCATTCATCTCCTACTCTCTTCTACAATCAACTCATTCATCTTATATCTCAAAACTCAACCTTCTTCATTTCTTATCAATTGCGCCGAATCATGTCTGACGAAATCATTGATGACCTGCTCAGGCCTGAGACATCACTTTCATCTTCGGAGTCATCGTCTTCATCATCGCCCAGTGATGAAGAACTATTCCGACGTCAAATTGAGCTGTTGCACGAGTATGGAAAGATAATGATTGAGATGGGAGAAGCATAAGAAAAAGAGCAAGAGGCGACATCATCACGGAGGCGGGGAGGTAGTAAAAGGGGACAGATTGACAAACGGAAAAGCCGTGAGCATAAATTAGGGGAGGATAACCTTAACCGGGATTACTTCGGTGACAACCCAAGATTCAAAGGTATCTCATTTCGTCGTCGATTCCGTATGAGCGAAGGTGTGTATCAACGTATTTATCATCAAATACTTTCTTCGAACCCCTATTTTATTCAAAGAGAAAATGTCGCCAAGACTATGGGCTTATCCTCGCACCAAAAGATAACGTGCGCACTTCACATGCTATGTTACGGTATGAGCGCAGACGCTCAAGAAGAATACCTTCGGATTGGGGAGTCTACGGCTATTTTGTGCTTGAAAGAATTTTGTAAAACTATTATAACACAATTCAAAGCTCAATACCTTAGATCTCCCAATGAAGACGATACATTACACTTGTTAGAAGTGAATGGATCGCGAGGCTTCCCGGGGATGTTAGGTAGTTTAGATTGTATGCATTGGAAATGAAAGAATTGTCCTACCGGGTGGGCAGGACAATATACCGGGTATAAGAAAATCCCGACGGTGATTTTAGAAGCGGTTGAATCCTAAGATATTTGGATATAGCACACATTTTTTGGGGTGCCCGATTCTAACAGCGACCTGAACGTCTTGCATCAAGGGTAGCTTTTCAACAACTTGTCTAATAGAGTTGCGCCGCGATGCAATTATAATATAGGCATGGTACTGCACACTATGGGGTATTACTTAGCGGATGAAGTCTATCCAAGATGGCAAACACTTGTTCAAACCATAAAAAAATCTATCCAACGATGCGGAAAAACATTTTTTGAAGATGTAAGAATCATGCCAGAAAGACGTAGAGCGTGGTGCTTTTGGGGTATTACAAGCTAGGTTTCAAATATTGGCAAACGGTACACGATTTTGGAAACCTAGTGATCTAGGAAATGTTATGTACGCATGTATAATCTTGCACAATATGATCGTGGAAGATGAACGTCATAGTTACATCCGGCAAATGAACATTGATCCCGAGTTTAGAAAAGCCGTGGATAATTGGAAGGAGGACTTAAATCCAAGACATGCGATCAATACTATGGCAGAGTACATCCAAAAGGTTCGTGAAATTAGAAATGAAGGAGCTCATTTCCAATTACGAGATGAACTTGTCGCGCATTTGTGGAGTCGAAAAGGGGTAGAGTAATTGTAGTCTTCATCATTGTTTGTTTATTTTCTAAAGTAATGTATTTTCTTTTCAAGTTTAATGTTGAAGTTGTAATGTTTTTTGTTTCCAAGTCTTCATCATTTCCAAATACAAACCATTAATAACAATTTTATTGAAATAATAAAATTACATAGATCTTAATAACTACTATTAATGCTAAGGATTACATCATTCTTCATCACTAGAAACGTCGTCATCACTTGGACACTGCTCCTTCAACTTCTTCGAATATTCTTTAATCTGCTTCTTCATCCAACGCCTTTGTGTCGGTTGTAGGTTACCAAGGTCTGTTGTAATCACCTTTAACATATGCGAGTCGTCAAAGTTTTTTTTATTTAGCTCCGTTTCACGCCTCCTTTGAAACTCAGCCTCTTTCATCAACTTTAGTTCCTCTCGACGACTAGCTTTAGCTTTCTTTTCCTCTTTCTTCTGCTCGTCTCTCAGATTCTATGACTTCATCATGTTGGACGTTGTCTCAACCATCCTCTTCCCCTAAAAAACTATACTTGACTTTGTCGCTTCTTTTGCCTTATATTTTTTTTGGTCGTCCGGTCGTACATCCTCACAAGAATATAGTGGTGCATCCACGTCGATAGAATCATCCGGAATTGTGATATTTGGAGTGCCGAATGTAGGTGTTTCAGGATCGGTATTGGTGGAGTTACCTGGGCTATCGTTAAAATTTGACTTCCTAGCAACGTTGCGGGTGGGATGGCCGATGTGTTGAATTTGTAACCATTTTGGGCAAGTTTCCAAAACTTTGTAAGCTTCCCCAAGTTTAAATGGTTTGCCTTGGGTTTGATAAAATATATCGTTTGCCATACGTTCCTAGAAATCAAGTTAGAAATTTTTTTAGAGTATGATTCACTTTTAAACATTAATGAAATGAGAAAAATAAATAAAATACTTACGAAGTCATCCGTTCCAATACCGGTATGATGTTGGCTCTCAAGGTCTTGAATGATACCTTTAAATATTGAACATTCCTTATTGAGCCGCCCCTTATACGCACAATTAACACTGTTGTAAGATCGCCACATCGATTGGTCAACATAGAAGGAGTTGAATTGATTACGCACCTTGAACCAAAATGTAACAACTTTTTGGTTGTTCGTGGTAGCGAGGTTTTGAGACACTTGGGACCAAGCGCATGCAAGATTTACGAAGTCATCGGACGACCAATTTTTGGAGTTGGAGTATTGTTCTTTGTCATCATAAATATTCTCTGAAGCCTCAAGTACATCCTCAACTATAATAGGTGTCAATGCCGTCTTTCTTTTAAACTTTGCCTTCCCCCGCGTATTACTTCTCGTGAGAACCGGATTGAGTTCCTCAGCCTGAGCTACATCCTCAACTATAATAGGTGTCGATGTTGTTTTTCTTGTAGACTTTTCCTTCCCATGAGTCCACGTATTACTTCTCGTGAGAACCGAATTGAGTTCCTTGGAGATGACCGGAGATGCAACTGACGATGTATTAAGATTTAAATAATTTAAACCCCATGTACCTTGCATCAGCGTAGTACTCGAACTTCCACCGGGGAAACAAGTTTGAGATGAATAATATGGATTTCCCGGTTGAGGGTACGAGCCCGTATACCCATCAAATTGAGGGTAATATCCTTGGTTTGGGTAATAAGGGTAATATCCATGGGTTTGAGATTAAGATTGATTGTCGGGTGGTGGAAATAGTTGGCGAACATGGTGATTATGGCCTTGTGAAGTGTTAGGCATTTACGATGGATCAAATGTGCCAATTTGATGGGGAAAGACGTTTCCTTGTTGGTTCGTATTGGAGAATTGAGAGTGGTTTTGAGAATTAGATTGAGAGCTTGAGGAAGACATAGTGGTTTTGAAGAGAGGGGTAAAAAGAGAGGAGAGTGTAGGAGATGAATGACATTAATAGATGAAAAAAACTAGAAGGGAATATAGCCGTTAACAAGTGTCAAAAAAATAATATATAGCCATTATTATAGCCGTTGAGTAACTTGTACAACAAGTTTCAAAAAATAATTATAGCCGCTAATATAGCCGTTGAGTAGCTTGTACAACAAGTTTCTAAGACAAAATATATAACCGTTAATATGTCTGTTGAGTAACTTGTACAACAAGTTTCCAAAAATATAATTATCAAAATAAAAAATATATTAATACTATGAATAAAACATAGTTTAAACAATATTAATACACAACATAGTTTAAACAAAACATAAATAAAATTTCTAAATAAAATATAGCCTAATTGGGACGACCTCTTTCATTTGGCGGGCGCGTCTGCCACGTGCGAGACTCTCGTCATAGGTACATTACGCAACCGACTCTGTCTGGTAGGAAATGGACATCTCAGCTAGTCTATCAGACGTCTCTCGGATGACCTCTTGTGTTTGGCTCAACTCCCTCCTTAACTCAGTATTGTTGTTAGTTAGTTGCCTCGAGTCTTCATATGTCGCATACCGTAATCCTTGGTTTTGATGCCATAACTCATCCGTACTATACGCAGGTGGACACGGGAATGGTACCTGCATCACCGGGATCGGTATCCGTCTACGTTGATCGTTCGGTCCTGCCACATCCATGAACCATCCCATATCACGTGGATCACCGGTCTCCTGAACACCATAGTCTTGCACCTGTAAAGACGTACCTAAACTCGACATAGGTGGCAAGATTACATCGAGCCTTACTAGATCACGCCCGACCGACCAAATATTTCCCGTCCTCTTTACTAAAGTACAACCGATCTTGGGATTTGGATGAACGAGATGCCAATATGTCATGTAATCTACGTCGGGAACAAGATAATCGCGACCATCGTAGAAGTCCACATCCTTTAGACTCTGATATAGCTCTCGATTGTACCTTGGGAATTCCATAATCTCCTGAGGGGGTCATAAGGCACATTATCAAGCCCGACCATCTGACGCATACACCGGTCTCCTAAATACTAAAGCGTACCATGGCCGTACGGGACTGACACCAATGAAACCCTCTGGGTGCTCAGCGTTGAAGCAACTCTTACCTCTAGACATCTCAAATTCGTAGATATGTGCCATGGTTGCCAATCTATGTTGGTTTTGTCCTTCCATTCTATCATATCTCTGATCACAGCAAAAGAGTGATGGATTTCAGCCCCGGTACTCGCCATTTCATCTCTCTACCCAGAAATACGAGGATAAATATGGTTAAAGTTTGGTACTTTAACTAGATACATTCCAACCCGACAGTACTCAAAGAACCAGTACTTCAACACCGCATAGAATCCGGTGATTGATTTCTTCACCTTCCCGGGCCTCAAAACTGAAACTTCATCAAGCCCCCGATACAAAGCCACCATAATCGGCGTACCCCAGTCAAAACCCGACGCACCAAGAATATCGTAGTCTGTCAAGGCTGCCAGATAACCCACCCGAAGGGATGTGACACCATTTGAGAAGAAGATATTACCCATCATATAGACAATAAATGCCCGTACATACACGATATCCATTTCTGAGTCGTAATTGTGGAGATTTTGATTCAAAGGCTCTTACCACTTTTTTAAATAGGTGAGAGTGATGTTACCGTACCTCATGTCAGAGCTTGTGATTTCCGGGAACATATTTGCTGCTTCCTCTAACTTGGAGTACCTCTCGTCATACGGGAGTTCGCGACCCCTATCAAAAGATATGCCCGTTAGCATGACGAAGTCTAACGGTGTGAAACCCAGTTCCCCGCAAGGGAAGTGAAAAGTATGGGTGGAAGGCCACCATCGCTCCACGAGAGCATGAATGAGACGGTTATCCGAGTTTCCCGCATTAATCGAGCAAAAGTCCGCAAAACCCATACCGTCGACCAACTTCTTCAACGTCGGGTACACGGCAATTCATCGGTATCACTTCAGTACCTTATCCAATGATCCCCTACACTGTAATTCATCTCGGTTCTGACAAAAAAAAACACATTAACACGTTAGAAGTTCATTCGGGCATTTCATCAAGCACATTGTAATATACGTTAATAACACATGAAATTTACATAAAACTTACCTCTATTTCCTCTGACCCAGCAGAAATATGGACCCAGCCGTCCGGGAGGATATCTACTCGGTTCAACTCATCGTACGATGGGGTGGGATCGTTGTCCGACGTCAATTGTAACGGCCAATTATTTGTGATGTCGGCATTCCCCCTTCGTTTTACTTCCGCGTTAGAGTTACGTGTAGTTTTGGAAACATTTTTCCTCTGTCGCGAACTAGAAGAACCCGACATTTTGAAGTGATTAACGGAAGAAATGGGTTGGGTTGGGAAACTTGTCGAGTAAGGTTGGGTATGCCTTGGGTAAAACCTCAAACACAAGTGTTTATGCCTTTTAACACTTAGAAAAACAATACAAGTAACACTAGAAAATCCATCCAAGTGTTTAAGCCTTTTAGCTTACAGGGTTATGCCGCGCGGTTCTGAACTGCGCGACTACATATTTAAAAAATAATAATACGTGTCAGTTTTATATTGGATGCTAGTTACACGCGATTTAGAATTGTGCTAGGTTTGAATGGCTGAGATTTGATTTCGTGGATGTATCTGGGATGTCTATTTTAGCGCGCGGTTCAGAAGTGCGCTGGGTGAATTTACCTTGGGGTGGATTGAAACTACTATGGGGTGGATTCACGTCAATATTCATCTAATCCACCCTCTTGACTGTTATGGATGCTCACCCTCTTGATTGTCATGGATGCTCTAAGAAATGTAATAATAGAGATCTAAAAATACTAAATTGGAGCTTTGTTAGTTAGTACTTGTTTGTCCACTCAGCCTTTTGTCCAGGGTTTTCCCGAAATTCTGGGTTGAATCAACACACAAAAAGATATTCACCACCATTTGATGAATTTTAAGAAGATTGTTGTATTCTTCCGCAAGGAGCAAAAACAGTTTTCCCTGCAATCTATTTTTGTGGTCGCCTACGTGAAGGCACAATGCAAACGAACTCATCATCAAACACCGAAGGGAGTGTTTTTGCATTACACTTCGGTTTTATCATGAAACGTTTTTTTTTTTTTTTGGGTTTGTATATTGTATACATCTCTTTTTCTCTCTCAAAACCTTGGGCTATCTCCCAAACGCTCTCTCCGAAATCAAACCAAAACCCATCTGCAATTCTCCCTCGCGATCTTCCGCGCTTCTCTCCCCTCCCCGTAAGTGATTGAAGTTACTCCCTGATTGATAGAAGAAATTCAACATCCAATAACTTCAGTTCAATTCTTCAATAAGGTATGCCCTCTTTTAATCTCTCGTTTACGTTTGATTGATTTGGTAAACTTCTCTTTGGAGGAAACGTAAATTTGTTTTTTATTTTAGGGTTTCCTCTTTAAATTTTCGAATTCCTCCCTCTTTAGGATTAGGGTGGTGCTAGCGGTTATATCCAGATTCCATAACATGGGAAACATCAAATTTGCTCCCTAGATACAGAACTAGTTGGAATAATCTGAAAGTAGTTTCTCTCAAATCAAACATCAAACACGATTTCTAGACATCCCATCTTGACATTGGAGCTAAAACAAATACAAGGTGAGAAACCCACTCTTAAACCCTAAATTAGGTTTAATTACATTTTTTTTTTTTTCATGATTCATGGTGATGATGAAGTAGTTTTATGGTGTAAGCAAAGCCCTATGTTTTAGTGCTAAAGTATAGATTTGGGGTTTTGTGAAATCAAAAATGTACCTCTCTAGAAGATGTAAGAACCCCCTTTTGATGGATTCTTCCATTTTTTTTGTTGTATTAATGAGACTATGAGTCATGAAGGAGCTAGGGAAATACAGAGTTTGGGGGTGGTGAAGAGAATATACCCCTTTGTAAGATGTGGGAACTCTCCTTGGGGTGTGATAATTGTTCAGCGTCAACTTAATATCAGCCCCAATGCTTTAGAATTGAAGTTCTCGTCAAATTTTGCTTGAAATTCGTCCAAATTATAAATGTTGTAGCGTTTTTGTTGTCTTTGTGATGCCCATGATGTCCACCGGACCACAACCATTGTAACTTTGATGCCCGACCTTGTTGTTGTGTATGTATCGGATACCCACTTTGCCAGATGCTTTATGATATTGGAAGAACAATTGTTTTTATTGGCTAAGATTTTGCTTTCCAGAATTTTAATCACGCATTATCCTTCATGTAGTAACACCAATTTTAGACCATTTCTCGACAGATATTGTGCGATCTCCAAAAACAATATTAGATGCATTGACCTTCCTTGACCCAAAAGATGAAATATTTGAAATCTCTGCTGCACCAATGCCTTCCACGGTTAGGCACTCCTCTAGAATTTGAACTACTCTAATGATTCTAGCTGACTATGAGTGCCCAATAGTTGTTACAAACCCCTTACCGTGGTTCTTTTGTTACATCACTATTTCTTCTCTAGATTACCTTGAGATCACTTTCTTCACACTCTCCTCGTCTAACATCTCCATCTGCATTTCGCAAAATCTTCCGTCATTCTTCACACTATTTATTTTTGGGAAGAACTTGTTCTTATGGAATCTTTAGTTTTCAACTACCATAACTACCATTTATTCTTACTAGTAAATTTTGAGTAGAACTTGTTCTTATGCCAGATGCTACATACTCTAGATATTCGCAGAACAATAGTTAATTTACTAGCTGACATTTCTATTTCCAGATGTTTATGTTCAATATGTCTTTCCTTTTTGTTATTCTCTCTGCTATTCACCTGTCGTTATAATCAAAAGGACAAACTCCCCGGGTTTCATCTATGCATTAATGGATGTGTTATTATTATTATTTTCATGCAGGACTTGAGAGGAAACAAGTAAGATCTTTGCTGCTAAAGGAAGTTGTGTCCGAGCTTTTTTGGCCGTTTTCCCACCGTTTTGCGGTATACTAGTCTTATAAAGAGGAAGTTAGTGAAGGTGATGTTCTCTTACCCCAAAACACAGGTACCCATCTCTAGTTTGCCTAAAAACAGATACCTAGTATTGCAGAATTCGAGATGGTGGAGCAGAGTGTGAGAAACGAAGTGAAGAAGTTGGTTTGTGGGGTGCAAAGTTATGATTGGGGAAAAATTGGAGGGGAATCAATGGTTGCAAAGTTGTTTTCTTTGAATTCTGGGGTGGAGATTGAGTTGGATAAACCCTATGCTGAGTTTTGGATGGGGACACACGAGTCCGGTCCGTCCTTTGTCATCGAAAGCTGTGGCGATGGCAATGGTGATGATCATGTAAGTTTGAAGGAGTGGGTAGCTGAGAATCCTAGTGTGCTTGGAGATAAAGTTGTGAAAAAGTGGGGTAATGATCTTCCTTTTTTGTTTAAGGTAATGGGTTTTTTGTATTTTTTGTTTTTCGCCTTTTAATTTATTGTTGTTTGAAATTGGACTTAGTTTTGGGGTTTGTGGTGGTTTATAGGTGCTATCAGTTGCAAAAGCTTTGTCTATCCAGGCTCATCCAGATAAAGAATTGGCAAGGACTTTGCATAAGTTGCGGCCGAGTATCTATAAAGATGATAATCACAAGCCGGAGATGGCGTTGGCGCTTACAGAGTTCGAAGCTTTATGCGGGTTTGTGAGTATGGAGGTAAAGACTTACTCCTTATCTTTAATTTTGTTAGAATGTGTTTGTGCTATTTGCGGCGATGTTAGTTATATTTATCATTTTTATTGGTGTAGTATGGTTGATTGATTCTTAATGGATTGAACAATGAGAGAGTCTAATTTAGTGTGTTTTAATAAATATAAAAATAGAGTTGTTGGTGTAGTGATCGAATTAGTATTGGTGTAGCTTTTTCTTTTTTATGTTTTAACTTTCAAGTAGCTCTAAGTCAACCTTGCATCTTAGGATCACTTAATCTCCATTAGCTTCAAATAAGTTGGAAAATAACCTCTTAAAAAAGTTGAAAATAACAAGTCTCAATAAACAGACAGTTCCTCACTGTACGAGTGGCTTTTCAAGTACTGAAGTGGGAGGGGAGCATGTTTTGTCTATTTGGTATTGAGAGATTGGATATCACCAAAATGCATTTGGTCATTACAACGTTGTAAAGCTATTTAAGTATAAGCTACAAAAGCATGTTAAAGCCACTAATTCAGCAAACTATCCTGGTAGGCCAAGTAAAGGATGCAAGGTCACAAAGAATGTGCTGAGCTATGTGGTGAGGCTACTATAGGATGCTTTTAGCCTGGCAGTAAGCCGCGTGACAAAAGATCAAGTGGTAAGGCCACGAGCTGACTGGAAGGGTTATCATAGACGGCAAGCTGGCATTAGGTCAAAATTCGTGGCCTTGGATGGCGGTGATTTGTAGGTGACTGCATTTCACTGCATGCTGATGGGGTAAAAATTTGAAAGCAGACATGTTTAGTCCCTAAGGATAAGCAAGCATACTCAGTCTCCTACAATGAGAATACTAGGCACTTTTTGATAAAGAAATCTATGTTATAGTGTATTTGGTAATTCGTAACTTATCAGCGACCGTGATTGTATTTAAAAATTCCTTGATGTAGAATTATTGGGAGAAGCAAACATCAATACTGATTACCAAAGAAATATTTGATCAATCAAGCAAAAATCAATTAGAGTTTGTTTCAATCAACAATGGGGTAATTTTTATTTTTGTCTTAAGAGCTTTCATCAAAGCATATCAAAACTGATTAACTTTTGACTAATTCCTTCATCAAGTAAGAAGAGAAATAACTTTTGACTAATCCCTTCAGCTCTTATCATCCTCTATGCTCCTGTATCATTCTGTCTTTATATTGATACCATAAAGGCATTGCAGTAACTGAGATCAAATTCGAAAATTCCATTTTATTAGTGGCATCACGAGTTACATAAGAGGCACACTTATTTGTTTGTTTGTAATTCACAATAGTGGCGTTATTCTGTTTCACTTCAATAATGACGTTATTCTGTTTCACTTCAATAATGATGTTATTCTGTTTCATTTCAATAGTGGCATCATTCTGTTTGCCAAACTCCAAATTTCACCAGCAATTAAAAATGAAAGAAGACAACACGAATGTGACACAAAATAAACTCCCAAATTGAACATGTTATGTTGGTATTTTCTCCAATTTAGTCTATCTAGCATGATTTATTTGCATGAATTGCTGATGTATGCAGGAACTTAAGGATGTGATTTGCAGTGTTCCCGAAGTTACAGAACTGGTTGGTAATGCATATGCAGATCAAGTGTTGCATGTTAAGGAGCAAGACGGAAAAGAGGAAGTAAAAGCTGTTTTGCAGTCAATTTTTACCCAACTTATGTCGGTCAGTAAAAATGAAATTTGCAAAATTACATCCAAATTGATAAGCCGTCTGACCGTGGAAAATGAGGTAAAATATTTGGATACTCCTGTTCTCTATATTTTTAATAGTTACGCTGATTACTTAATTTTCTTGTACTGTTTGTTAATTTCTTATAGTCTTATGGTTGGGATTTGGCTTCCTTTGTTCTTCTTTATTTAAAAAAATTATCCTCGAAAGAAAGAAATTGTAAAGATTATTATACCCTCATAGAGCAAAGGTATATTAAGTCCTTGCGACATATTTAGATACATATGTATTTTTCTTAAAGAAATTTGTTTACATATGTAAAAAAGTGTGCCTTTTTTTGGGATAAAAAAACTCAACTGCATACTACTGAAGCTTTATATTGTGGTGTAGATGAGAAACATTTATTGGATAATCTTTGTTGCTTAATTAAGTAAAATTCAAGATTTTCTTTCTTAACAAGTGAGAATATTTAAAAGCAGCTCTGAATTGCCATCATTTTTTAACCTGATGTTGTATGCTCATGTATTTTAGTGGAGGAAGATAAGCGCAAAGTTCATTTCTATATTTGAAAGATTATGTCTGATTAGTCAGTCTTTGCCTTTTAGAAATATGCAACACATAAAACATTGATTGTTTGAGGATTTTCACGTTTTCTTCTTTAATGTGATTCGTTTCATCAGCTAAGACAGTTGACAGACAAGGAACGGTTGGTAATACGTCTGGATAAGCAATATCCATCTGACGTCGGTGTAATATCAGCTTTCTTCCTTAACTACGTGAACCTAAACCCTGGTGAAGCATTGTATCTTGGTGCAAATGAACCTCATGCATATATCTTTGGTGAATGCATCGAGTGCATGGCAACCTCAGATAATGTTGTTCGGGCTGGTCTCACTCCAAAGCTCAGGGATGTCCCAACTCTCTGCTCTATGCTCACTTACAAACAGGTAAGGATTCCATTTTACATAATAATGAGTAAGGACAATCTATAGCGCATCAGCTTAGTTTTCAGATAAACCAAATATATCTTTACAATCTTAACATTCGGGAATCACAACCAAGAAAGGATCAAATATCAGGTTCGGCCTATATATCATTCTCAAAATAACTGATATACCATCCATTTATTTTAATAAGTTCCGATGTATATGTACTATTTTAATAGCACCTAATATATCATGATGACTATCGTATATAATATAGTAAATTAATTCATCCTAATATATTGTGTAAAATCGATCAGTCAATATAGGTAACAAATTTTTTCAGTATATTTGGTGTAACTTAACCAAACCAAATCTCCAACGGGAACTTGGGGATTAATAATAGACTATTAAAACTAAGAGGTCTATAAGAAAAGTTATAGAGATCTAAAAATACTAAATTGGCCTTGTATCTTACTCAGCCTTTTGTCCAGGGTTTTCCCGAAATTCTGTGCGGAGTTCCTTTGAATCAACACACAAAAAGATATTCACCACCTTTTGATGAATTTGAAGTAGACTGTTGTATTCTTCCGCAAGGAGCAAAAACAGTTTTCCCTGCAATCTCGGGACCCTCCCTTTTTGTGGTCGCATCTGGTGAAGGCACAATGCAAACGGACTCATCATCTTACGAAGAGGAAGTTAGTGAAGGTGACGTTCTTTTTGTGTCTGCCAATACTCAGATATGCATCACATCTACCTCAGGATTGGAGCTCTACAGGGCTGGAGTGAACAGCAGGCTCCTCTGAGAGCCGAAGTCCTTGCTTTATACTGTAAGTCTCTTTTTCAAGTCGGATCAGTTATAGATCTCACCTAGCTTCAGCAACTCTGATCCACTCGTATACGTATATATGTATATGCAAGTAATAATGCACATATATGTGCAAATAAGTTTGTTTATCTTTGTTTCACAGACAATGTTATATCAGCCTTTAGTGTCTCGAATTCTGATATATTAATATAATAAGCAATTTAATTGCAGAAAGAGTTCGATTGGAACTAAATTTTTAGATTCTTCTCCTAGATGTTCCCTTCTCGATTGTATTGTTACTTTTACGTATATACCTTATTCCAATCATGGTAGATCCACCCATAATTTATTTATTTTTGCAAAATACAGTAGAAGTATTTCACTGATATTTCCCTATGTATGGGTGTTAAATATAAAAAATATCGAGGATAATAAGAACCCCGTCATCAGAGCATAGAATTTTAGTATTCTCTAATCATATGCAACCATGTACATGGTTTTCTCCTCATATCCAATGCGTGCTAAATTGGCAATTAGAACTGTCCATACACAATAGCCAGGTGCAAAATAATCTGCAGCCACTAGACCAGTGATGGCCCTGATTCTTATACCGGGAGGATCAACTCCTGTTTCATTATCCAATTGCAGAGTTTCATGGCTAGAAACGCAGCCATTGTTAATTCAGCTCTTCATTATTTCAGACATAGCAATCATTTGGAAGACAATGAGCGGGCTGCCATTCCTCACATCCTTATATCAGTTTGTTTATCTTAGGCTGACAGCAGTTGGACAGGTGAAACACGACAGCCTTTCAGTGTATCATCTGTTGGTAGGAGTACAAGCCAATTTTACTGTACTTTTCTTCATCGATCTATCAGTCTTGAGCTAATTTCTTGACTCTGATTGGTGACTTTTCGGGATGTCCCATGCGATCAAGGCATTGTCTGAAACTATAGTGTGGCCTTTTCCTCATTCGTTTGGACAATCGGTCTGGAAAGCTAGGAATACCAACTGTTTTGACAACGAAAGTCATTCTTAGGATTATGACACCACCTATTCCGCATCTTGTGGTACTGGATTCTCGGACATAGATGACTTGTTGGGACGTCCCATGCAATCAAGGCATTGTCTGAAACTATTGTGCGGCCTTTTCCTCTTACGTTTGGATGATAGGTCTGGAGAGCTAGGAATACCAAATGTTTTGACTGCTAAATTCATTCTTATGGAGGATAAACTACAACCTAATCCAAAGCATCCAGTTTTTCGAGATGACAAAGGGATAATAATAACATGGGAGTGCTAAAATCCCATAATAGACCCAACAACACATGGATACTTGCATATATGTTGTAAATTGATGGTTCAATCTTAGATGAATAATTCTTCGAAGAAAAAGTAAGAATAAACATCACTTGATAATAATAATAAAAAAACATAAAAGAAGAAGAAAGATAATGGGTCACGACAAATTGGATATAATAAAACTTTAATAAGAGCACAGGAAGGTCGAAAAAAATCAGGGAATAAGATTACAGGGCTAGGAGATGAAAAGAATACGTAAGTCTCACTACTAACCAATGACAAAAACTCATTTTCTTTCTTTCCATTCTAGGGATGACGAAATAGCCAAACCCAAACATAGCAAACCTCCTCTCAGGCCAGCAATGGTGCCAACCTGCATATCTTACCAATATTCAAACACTCATCTGAAGCATACCTAACCCATTCTAAAAAGATGATCTCCTGGGATGCCCTGCGGATCCTATGTCCACAGCGAAAAAACGAATCCACCAATCGATAAAAAGCAGAAGGATGTCATGCATATAACAAAAAATATCATCTAGTAAGTAATGGGGACAACATGAGGTACATAATATAACATATCTCCTGCATTCAAGAGTTGATCTCAGTGAGAAAAGAATCCAAAACACAACATATAACATATTCTCCATTACCAAATTATCAGAATGAAATAAACAAGAACAAAAGTATAAAAAAATATGAAATAATAATATTAATCATAAAATTTAATTGAAGTTGCATCACCATTGGAAATTGTCTCCCCTCCTTGCCCACTCTCAATTCGGACAGACAGCTAGACAGATGACATGTCCACGTTCAAGTAGTTCAGGTCAAAACACAAGGGAGAAAATACCATCTCCGAAAACAAATAAAATTACTTCGGTTACCCTCCTGTATGCCTCCAAAGTGACTAAATTGCAAAATAGACTTGGACAACAAACAAAGCTTTGTTTCATAATTTCCATGAAAGTTTGGCTCTTAAGACCCGAAGGGGTTCTTTTCTTTTGATTAAACAAAAAAACAGATAAAATAGACTTAAAAATTCAAAATTTTGGGAGAAAAGTTACCCAACCAGGCTTCATCTTTGACAATGTTGCCACCCATAACGGCTCTTCCATCCCATTTCTGAATCCTGATGTGAATTTTTTTGGTGAAAACGAATTTCATATCCTACTTTTACCTTCCCTTACCACCAACTTCTCCACCAAAAGAATATTATTAACTGTGCACAGCTTCAGAAACAAGCTGCGAGGCTATCCCAAGGCAAAGGATTGACTACTTATTTTTTATATGAAATGAAACATGTCTCCAAATCTTCAGGTGTAGAGTTTGAGATCACAAGTGGGCATTGCTGACGAGTTTGCCTACTTGTCAATGACCACGTCGAAACTTTCGTGGAGCATATATTTGTAAAGTAGGATTAACCGTTGAGGTTCCAAGCTAGTCAATGCTCTTGAGTAGCAGCTTACGAATGACATATTCTTTATAACTCTTTCAACTATGTATTTTGATTTCATAGTTATAGATTTAGAGTAAATGGAAAAATATAATTGGAGAGCAAGCTCGGCAGTAACCCTTAGGAACAATAACACCATTGTTGAAGTTGAAGCAAGTTCTTATGTTTCGAAAAAAATAAAAAATAATTGCTTAGTTTCTTTAAGGAGTCTTCGAAGAGATCAATCTGGTTGATTCAAAAGCCCATAGAAATATATATTCAAGTTAAATAAGCTTAAATAATTATTTATATCCAACTGAGGTTCAAGATTGAGTTGTGATATGAACTCTACACAAAAAGAAATACACTATTTAGGAAGAAGTAGAAGAAGTAGAAGAAGAATATTAGAACATGTTACTAGTTAATTTAGCTTTTTCAAAACATTAAAATACTGGATAGTTTTGTCATTTTAATTTAACAAGGTAGTGCAACCAAAGTTGAAAAATAAGGTCTACTCATAGTTTTTCAAACTATAGGGTATTAAACGTAATTTTTCGAGCACTTTAGGCCTTGTGAATTTTTCTCTACATACAATTTTGCATGCGAGAAATGGAAGTACGAATAATTGTAAAGTAAATACGTATATTGCAACCAAATTTAACCTACAGTAATAAGCTTACATAATGCTGTAGAATTTTTCATCTTATCTAAGATTCTACAAAGTTTTGTATTAAGGGGAGATTATTTCTAATAGTTGTGTATATTTATAATACAGTCAACACACACTTAGTGTTGTTTTTTAAAACTAATACAATTTTTAGGGGTCTATTTTGTTTGTATTTAATTTAGTGGAAGATACTCTCCATTCTCCCTAGTTCTCAAATAATATATTTTCATTTGAACTTCGGCTGGTAGTACTTTTGCACCACCCTTTGAATTTTATAAATTTCATAAATTACATCTTAGATTTGTCTCATGTTGTATAGCAGCAATATGCTGATGTCAACTTAGAGCAACTCTTAATATTAGTAGTGCTTGCTTACCATTGAGAGTAAACTTGGACATTTGAGTAGCAAGGCTGTTACCTCTAAAGTGGTTGCAGCACGACAACACCAAGTTATTTCCTCTTCCCAAATGAATAACCATAATAAGGTAGAAACTTTGTACTGCACAGTAAGGTTGTTTTCTAATTTATAGTATGGCTTTATTTATTTTTTTGAAAATTGGGGATTTATATTTACAATTGTACTATGACTATTATGGTATATATATAACAAATCTTACTTTTGATTTAGATCCTCTAATGTTTAGGGGTTGTATGTAACATAACATGTTTTCATGGTACATAGTGACCATCATCATATGAAAATTAGTTCATTTTAATAAATACGTTTTCTTATCTTTTGTCTTATATCTTTATCTATTTTTATAATTTTAATGTAATATCGTATAGATGTGTATCTTGTACTTCAATTTAAACCAAAAAATAAATAAATTGCATATATACTATTAAACCATTTTTACCAATTAAAAATAACTTATAACAATAAGGTGGCGTTTGTTTTTTCACCGACTCAGACTCAAACCTTTGAGTCTGACTCAAGTAAGTGATTTGGACTGACTCAAGTCACTTAGAGTTGTTTGTTTTTTACTTAGATCAACTCAGACTCAGATAAAACATCTTAAAACTCCTCTGTCCACTCAGATCCAATAAGCCAGCTGAGTGGGAGATATGAGTCTCATAATTGTACACAAAATTTTGATATTCTCATAATTTTCTTGTCTTTGGATGATCATAGGGTACACAAAATGCATAAATGTTAAGTTGCAGAATTGCTAGTTACTGTGACTTTGGTAACGAAAAAATTATATTCCAAAATAAAGTCACGGAAACTAACAATGCAGAACAAACAATTACAAAATTGTTGATTCCGCAACTTCGATTTTGGAAGATGCAATTTATGCAACAAAGAGTAACGAAAATAAATAATTTCACAAGGTAAAGTAACAGAAGTATCAATTTGAAAATTAAGGCTTTTAATTTATTTATTTTGAAAACTACTGGTTTCGGAAATTGCATTTTCCACAACAAAGAGTTGTGAAATTGGCAAAAATAAAATAAAAAAATGTTTAATTTAGAATAACTAAAACCAAACAAGCAAAAAAAGGCTCAAATTTTATTTCAGTTCATACACAAAGAAGTTTATGGTGATAAAAAGCCCAATAACACATACAAACCCTAGAAACTAAAACTATTGATTACAACATAAATAAATAACCCAAAAACAATTAATCCCACAAAGGATTTAACAAACCCCATAAAGAATCGTGTTTAAGTCGGGTGTGTCTCTGGATCTAGTAATCATGGACGATTGGGATGGGGGGGGGGGGGGGGGGGGGGGGGGGGGGGTGGCGGCTACGGATCTTCTCCTATATATGAATGATTAAACAAAAGGTAAAACTCGCTTCACTCTATTTTACATCTAAAATTATAGCGACAAAATCAGTTAAATCATTCTCCACAATGAGTTCTTTTTGGTTTACACCAGAAGAACTTCTACCAACTTCGGGAGCTCTTGAGGACAAATATTCTCGTGCTCTAGCAACAACTATTTCCCTGCCATATTCTACTCGTTCCTGCGTAATGGGACCAATACAGGGCTCTAGTCGATTCAAATATTCAACACAAATTATATCAATATTACAGATAACACCATTTTTGATCAGGCAATTGTGCATCATATCCCTCTCTTCCTCAATCCTCTTAATTTCACACACAAAAAATGCTATAACTGTTGTTAACTCCATCGTATGCACCTCTCCAGTCGTGAGCCTATCCCTGTTCAACTCTGTAATAAAATTTTCTGCTTCTCAAAACAAATTTTTAAATAATTCGTCTCAGTGAGCGTCTTCATCAAGCGGACCTCCAGCTTCGATCTCAGATCATTCATTTCCTTCATCGCAACCAGTAATTTACCCGATTCGATCTCACTCTTCACTTTATATTCGGCCAATTCCTCAACCTTACCTTGGGACACCGTCAAATCAGCCTCTATCTTTGATATGACTCCAGACAAGTAATTCTCACTATCTTGAGCAATTAGCGCTTCCGCTTCCATTTTTGTTATTTCTTCGTTCAAAACCCTCTCACTTCCTCGAGAATTCATCAAATCTACTTTAATTTTCATTATTCGTTCATTCGACTTCCTCATCGCACCTTGAACATATACCAAGTCAGCCTCCATTTCTTGATACACTCGGCCAAACTCTTCACAGTACCTTGTGCGCTCACCACATCAACCTCTTTTCTATTCAAGCTCAACCAGGTTAGTCATATTACCTTGTGCGTTTACCAAGTCAGCCTCCCTTTTCTTCAATTGCTCAATCAGATTAGTCATATTACCTTGTGCATTTACCAAGTCAGCCCCCCTTTTCTTTAATCGCTCGGCCAAATTATTGACCTTATCTTGTGAATGGATCAAATCGACCTCCATTTTCATATTTAGTTCGGACAAATTTTCCAACGCACCTTGAGCCTTGTATAAATCGAACACGAGTTTTTCATTTAGGTCAGTAAGAGCTTATTGATGAACTCGCACAATTTTTAGCTCTTCCTGCACAACAGATCGCTCTCTCATAACATTCTTTAAGAAGTAATGAAATATATTCCTCATACATAGCAGTTCCTACATACAAACATTCTACATAATGTAAATTACATATTTTACAAAATATTAAATTATAAATAGATCATCGACACACCAACATGAGCTGATACTTCTCTAGCTCTTAAGCTATGTAGGTTTCTCGCTCTGGTTGCCATACGCGATCTGGACAAATACCTTGACCTTCAAAAAAACCTAAGGTAAACTTCTTTTAGCCCCCTCTCACTATCTATCTTAGCCTCTAAAAAGATAATCAACTTCATAAAGTCCTTGGTTGCTTCTGGTGTATACTCTCTAATACCACCAAGTAAAAAGGGGTGAATTTTTTAGATATTTACTCCTATCCTTTCTAATAACTTCGTCCTTTTCAATTTTTTCTTTGGCCCATCCTTGCCGAGCATCACATAAATTTATCTACTGTTCTTCACTAAGAGCTTTATATTTTCTCACCTGAGCCTCAGTGCGTCCCGTTATAAGAGCTGCTACAGCTGATGAATTTCTCTCCTTGACAAGCTCTTTCTTTAGAGTCTCAATAATCAATCGCAGTTCGTTAAAGTCTTACAAGTAACAATTTTTATATCAAACAACATAATCCAATTCCATAGACCAACTACTTACATTGCAACAATCATAAAACAAAATAATTTTCTTTCCTCATTAACATAGAGTTTCTAAAGACTATACAAATATCTTAAACTACCTTTTCCTGTTCGTCCCCTTCATGGACTTCAGTCTGCATGATTGGAGTGATAACATCAATCCCTGAGACAACCTCTCGAACTAGAGTCCTCCCAACATCGATCTCCTCCTCTTCTCCATAAGGCCCCACAACAAACTATTGCAATGCCAGACTCACGCAAAACCTAGATGACATACCTTATCGACATTGACACCTGGACCATGGTCTAAGAAGGAACGTGGCTCGAATACTCCAAAATAGATAAGTAGAATGAATCAAGGACACCTGCCCCCCACGGGCTGGCAGTTACAGGAAAAACCTCCACTCTTTCCCCCAACTAGGAGAATGTGCTGGCACACACAAACTGAGGATGAGATCTATAAAAGGGATAAGAGAAAGAGGAGAAGGGACCAAGGGTTTTCGACTCAAAAGATTTTAATTGTATTCAACATTTATTAGTCTTAAGCAATAAAGCTATTCTTACTAAATCCTCGAACCGAGGTCATAGTTTTTACCTATTCATAGGTCTTCATGCTAAAACTTGTGTCATCTTATATTGTCTGTTTATTAATATTTGTGTCGCAGGTACATTTGGTGTAAGAGGCCATTCGAGCTACGAATTTAGGTCCTTACAATGAGCCCTATTAGTTTGGAAACTCAACAAATCCTTGTGGAACTACAATAAGTATGGGATCTAAACTATCAAGTTTTGATTGAATTCATTGAAAGGGGAGTGTTTAAAATTACTCTTCAATCTAAGGAGCAAGCAAATGTCATTCTCAAACAAGTGCCATGGCATGTAGTAGGAGCTCTCATTTCTCTTCAGCAATGGAACCCCTATGTTTTCCCAAAAGAAATCAAGTTTAATCTAATCCCATTTTGGATCCATCATAAGATCCCAAGTTTTATGATAAGACAATCTATCGCGATTAGTGTGGGGAACAAATTAGGAACCTTCTTAGAGTTTGATAAAGAACCTACAATCACAGATATGGGCATGAAAATTATGAGGATCAAGGTTCTCATTGATGTTTATAAGTCTCTTGTCAGAGAGAATTTTAGGAGTGGCGGGAGGAGGGAACTACAGGGGTTCTCTTCAAATACGAACAATTGAGAACCTTTTACTTCTTTTGCAGAGTGATGGCACAAAATTGAAAAATGTAAAGCACCGATCAAAACAAAAGAGGTGAACTATCAATCTCAACAACAATTTTTACGGGCAAGTTTTTGACCCTACACAATTGCCTCTCACGTTCGACCTATATACAGGTTCAGGTATCTATCATTATTTCGTATACATTTATCATTTACGTATAATATATATTTTTAGTATATTCTGTGTATATGTCAAAATTACATAAATTACCATAAATAGTTATTTTTAAGATTTGCTTAAAAAACGATTACGATTTGCACAAACACATATATATTGCATACGCTTATACTAATCTTCAGTGTCCGAATAAGTATTCGCAGTAGCGCCAAATCCTTCTCTCACGACGCTGCTGTATAGCCACCTGCGTGATCCAGTGTCTTTCGCTCTCTTCGACCGTTGATCACCTTCAAATAACTCTTTATTAAATCCCCTACAATCTTTTCGCGTTGCTCTCTCTCTGTGCTCTCCAAATTTTTAGAAGTTGACAAACGTTTGAATGATAAGGAAGAAATACTATTTATCCTTTTTCTCTCTAGTGGCTGACAGTTTTTGCGGCTCGTATGACCCATCCTCGGTTTTGGAACCGAAGCGTCTTTTCCACTATCCATGTCTGTCGGCTTGTACCTTTTCAATAAAACTGTCTTTCCATCATTACCCCTCCTCTCATATTTTAACCTATTTTTCTCTTCTATTTCTATATCTTTTTCTGACCTTCCCACACTCATGATGACCTACCCTATACTATATCAGATTTCTGTAGCTTTACATACAAAACAAAACTAGAAGGTTCTGCATTTCCTCATTTTGGTTTTTTTGTCCTTATTTATCATCTATACTATTAAGCGGATTGGTTTGCTGGTTCGACGTCTCACTTTTTTGGTGGTCACTTCAGCCAATAATAATGTGACACGTGGAGAGGATAAAACTACCCATGAAACTCTAAAAACTGCATGTAATTTGAATATCCATCCGATTGAAAAGTTGCGACTGTTCTTCGAAGGTCCTCTCCAACTTTCTTTATTTCCTTCATTTTTACAACTCAAGATCTAATGGAAACAACATACAAAAGCTAACCATCTGCCATTTTCCAACTCTAACTCCAACTCCAACTCCAATAAAGATTCCAAAAGAGAATATCCTTTCTTCCACCATTTTCAACAAATATCAAGACCCCAATTTATGATTCATCAACCTATGGTTATCAATCACTGTCTCGGTTTCTACGATTACCTTTAAGCCTGAGTTGCTATACATTGGTACGTTGTATAACTTTGTTTCTCACAAAGAAATTTGATGTTGATTATTGAGAATTGATTACTAAGTCTAAACTTTTCCTGGGGATTAATTTGGGGTTTGAATTATTCGATTGTTATGGTTTTTATTTGTTGAATTATTTATGATTAAGGTGCTTCTTCATTTTGGACAATTGTAGTGTGATTATTGATTTCGATTGTGTTGATGCACATCAATTCCATCTCCCCTTTAGAATTTAGGTACTCTCGCCTTCTCTCTCTGTATATATGGTAAATAGGGGGCTGAATGAGGGATTTATTATCTATAACTGGGATTTTTTGTTGTCCCAATTGATATATATTTGTTTGATGAGAGTTTCCTGCCTTATCCAATTGAAGAAGGCATGATATCAGTCACCCTCATGTTACTTTTACTTTTGGATGTCTACAAAGTGACCAAACAAAGATAAGACATAGTAGAGATCTGCATCCACTTCAGCCCAATGATTAATATGTATCATCCTAAATTTTATCAGTAATTACAGTATGGCTTCAAGCTAACTATATTGCATTCATAGTGTAGATTATTACCGCAGTTAAATAAAATATAGGATTGCTAACAAGATGCCCATTTTACTAAAAAAAATAAATTAACTTTACATATTTGGCAGTAGCATCTTCGTCTACCTATGATCTTATTTATTTTATTGGAAGTCTACCTATGATCTTATTGATCTATTCAAGCAAAATATCAATCGTAGTAAAGTTAGAGATATATTCGAATTAGAATTTGTGGAAAATATATGTAGGAAAAAAATAACTTACACTGGAAATGTTCCTGGCATTAAACTCTTTCAATCTTCCATCTCTTTTATATTGTGAACTACACTTTCAACACGTTTAGTAAGGTTTTCTGTGTGTACATCAATATCTTTCATAAGTTTCTCTAACTTCATTTTATATGTTGCGCACCGTTCTTCATATATTGTACATTGTCGTTCAAATTTTTGTCTATCGTTGTATAGCCTTGCAGTTAGCTCTCGGATTCTTTTATCCTTCTCATCCTGCAACAAACAAAGCAAATGAATTTATAATCTATCGAGACTCTTTGTCTTTGTGTGTTGGGTTTATATGCAAATATACATAATTGATGAGATTTTCTTATTATGTTTAATGATGTAGATAATATGTTGTGTGTTTATTTTGGATTTTCATACATTAAATTAAGTTGATAGCTTCCTATCTTTATTTTTTCAGATTTTCCCTCATCAAACACTCAGATTTAGTGATTTCCTCTCTGTAAATGCTAATTTCTCCGCCATTAATCAGTCTTTTACAAGGTTTTGTGATTGATATAACTCGATTTACAGGTAAAAACGATACCTACTTTCAGAGGCCTCTGGGTTTATATTATTTTTAATTAATTTATTGTTGATTTAATCACAAGTTGTGGATTTATATTGTTCTTTGATGCAGTATATTTGTTCTTTGAATGACATCTTCACTACATTCAGTCTTCTAAAGGTACGGTCTCTTACAATTTAATTTATTACATTTCAATTCATATTGTTATCGGAATACTCGACTCTAATATTAATAATGAAAAGGTAATGCAAAATATATTGGGAATTTAGGTAAATATCATCACTGCACGAGGCATTACATCAATCAAATATTTGTTATTTTTCCTTATACGATGTATATGTTTCGCATTGGATGTCACTTCTCTGTAGGTATATGGGTATTTATGTTTGTTTATATCTATTATTTCATAATGAAACTAGGTTTTTATGTCAATTTTGTAGATAATATATTCAGACCATTGTAGGGTATATATTCAAATCCATGAGTATTGAAACATGTTTTGTTTTGTTTGCTCTAATATGGTAGATTAAAGATTTATTTATAATCAAGTTTTTCTCTTAAGTTGTTGATCTCTATGTTGTTTATGAGTATAATATCTTGGAGTTTACCTACCAACTATTAAATATGTTGTGCAATATTTATATAGTTATATCTTTTACTTCATCGCGGCGTTCATCAATTTAATACTTTCATTTGATTCATTAATGAGAAATACGTTATGAGTATATTTTTTTATATATAGAGAAAGTACTTCTATAAAGTCTTTTGTTCTTATTATGATAGTAGTTATACAGTTGATTTCAACATGATGAACTTTGTCACTAAAAAGTATAGAAATGTAACCAATAATATTTTAACGTTCTTTATTACTAGACTTTACATCTATTTAAATTAAATAATAACCTTCTTATAATCTACCAAATAAACTAAACTGATGGTTAAACAGGTAGTGATACTGATAGTGAGCTATTCATGAGTAGCTCTAAATTTTATAATCTACCATTTTATTACTTATCATGCAAGTAATACTGATAGTGATCCAATGGAAGAATTTGATAATGAAGAAAATGTCGATGAACCGATAGAGTTTTTTGATTACTACTATCCTGCAAGTGAAGTCGTGGTCGAATAGTTAGTAACAAAAATTATTGGTGAAAGCAACGAAGCAAGGAATGTTGAATGCTCAATTTGCTTGAAGACACTTGGAAATGCAAAAGTCACTGAAATGCCATGCAACCATGAATATCACAGTATATGCTTAAGAGATTGGTTATCCACAAGAAACACATGCCCAATATGTAGGCATGTTTTACCAGTTGATTAAGTGTAGTAGTGTATAAAGTTAAGTGATACCAATGATCTTCTGTTATTTATTGCAAACACTTCCAAGATAATCTTCTTTATCTTATATATGCAAGATGTTGTCCACTACAACATGGATGGAGTTACTCAAGTTTCATTTGATTCATGTATACATCACACTGTCACAAGTTGAGTTTAGTTAATATTGAAGTTCATTACTCGGTGTCTAAGTAATTGTTATTATGTAGAATATTGGATAAACGTTAGCAATTGCTTTTGCTTTTTTGGATTCCTGTTCATTGTGATTTTTTAGTAAATATGGTATTCGTGTATGTACAAACTACCCAAGGTTATTTTCTATAACTTCTGGCATATAGTATCTATTCAATGATGTAATTCTTTATTGGAAAATTCAAGAAAAGGAATGATGATTATCACATTAAGAATGCAACAAAATGTTGCTTGGATAGAAACCAACTAAACTGTCAACTCCTTTCTTAGTCTCCCTGTAAACATGGTTTATATCAAAGTTCTGAAGTTATGTAATCATAGTTTGATCCTGCTCATAGTGTATCTCAGCTTCCAAGGAGGGATAATGTAATTCCTAATCAAGGCCATAACTGAAATAGAGTCTGAGACAACCTTGATTCTTCAGAAATCGTTTTGAATGAAGTAGCTCAAGGTCAAGTTCAATCCCGAACTCATGTATAAAAGCAAAAGTAGGTTCTGTCCCCCTGAGTCAGCTACTGGCATAATGCAGACATAGTCCCTTCTAATACCATTTAACTATGTGAGATTGCTACTACGAGAGAGGAAGAAGAAGCTAATACTTGATGCTTTATTTTACATAATTTATAGAATTCTGAAGCAGGGCATGTTTGAAGTATCCCATTGCATTTTTCTTCTATGCTTACGAATGCAACCATATAAATCAACCCGTCATGCACTTTTCTTCAGAACATTAGAAGACGCTAGACCAAACCTGTTCATATGATGACCAACTGAATTTCTATCATCAAATGCTACCTTCATCCTCACTTTCACAATGTTTCCCATCTGTTGCTAGCAATATATATGCGCGTGACCTTTTACACGAGGGTCGTTCAAATCGATCTACAACCTTTTTATAGTTTAATACACCACATATAGAAAGTCTATATTGTGAAATTTGTGATAAACTCCCTTCAATCGTTTGATTAAATAAAAGAAAAAAGAAACTATATACTATAGCTGAAATATCAAAAAATGGCCATGGGTATTGGCAACAAATACCAAATATTGGATTAATGTTTTGGTAGAAATGAGTTACTTAAAAGTGAACAATATAATATGAAGGACGCACAAATATACATCTTCGAGTAAAAAAAAATTCATATTGTTGAAATGAAAGGCAGCTTAAGGTTTTGAAGATCCATTTGATGCCAATAGTTAGTAATCCGCATCCATTTTCAACAATTTAAGCTTCCTCAAGCACATTTTCAATGGACTAATTTTGTCTAATTTACGGCAGACATTTAATAGCATCTCCATTTTATACCTTTTATTTGTGTGTTCCAGCAATATGAATTACCTAATCTCAACAATGGGTAAGTGTTTGTATGAAGCTCATGAACCAAATGTGGTTAAAGTAGATGAGAAGTCAAAAGAGGATATAGTTGTGCGATATAGTTGTGCCTGAAACACCAAAGGAGATAAAACCAACTTACACATACACATAAGATATCATAGAAAGATATTAGCAGTCATAAATAAACTTGAAATTTTCTTACCCAAGTCATAATACACCAAATTCCAAAACAAAAAGAATCCCGACAGAAAAGGGTTAAGGATACAACATATATGTCCCAGCTTCACACTTTCACATAAATCTTGCCTGCAACATCTTCATTAGCCATCTCTTGCAAATCCTGAGAGAATTCTTCAAAGGTGAGTTCCATGTATCCAATAGTTGTGAGTAACTTAGCAACATCTGCCATGACATCACAATATAAAGAGAATTTGACGTAGCCGTATGATTAATTAGAATTTCACGGGGGCTTGATAAATGGGGCTTACTTAACATGTATCCAATAATTTCCAGTGTAAGGACGGCTCCGACTTCCTTGATAATCTTTAGAATCTCTTCAATAACTATTTTGCTCCCCTCTGAAGAGAAGTGAAGACCATCCCTGGAAAGATATATATACCTAGAAATAAGCTCATTCCATACAATTAACATTTTCCCTTCATAATAAAAAATATATGACACCATCAAACTCATTAAAATAAATGACACTATATATTTGACTGTCATGACACTCTATTAAAGCATCTAAGTTTCTGAGCAAGTTTACAAAGTGCTATGCAATTCCTAGCCGCACAAAAGCATTAAAAGACTTCTTGAATGTCCTTTTTGAAAGTGCGATGATGAAAATAGTTAAATTAAATTTTGATAAATTACTCACCAATGTAGTATTCCTATGACACAAGCATAAGATTGAAAAAGGGCAGTTGCACTCCCATAGGGCGTGCAGCTACACTAGTACTTATAGTGATAATGATGTCATTTTCAAAGCTGAGAAATTTTTCAAAATTATTCAAAATTATTTGCCACAACAGCCTCAAAACGACATTTGTAACTATAGAGGATCCAATTGATTTACATATTTTCTGTTACATTCAACAAACTTATCTTTACTTATGATAAACACTTTACACAACGTCTAGAACAACCTTAGATAACCTGAACGACAACATCCGATCACATTATTTGTCAGTCTTCCGATCTTCAAATTTGATCTTAACCTCAGCAATCAAACCAACTATCTCTTCTCAATCTACCGGATCCCTCACCAATTCACGAAAGCATACCTCATAGAAATAACGGGCATACTCAAGTTCCCTACTTCTTACATCTAATCCTTCAAGCTGACACTCTCTCACTGGTAACTCAACATCATAGCCACACACACCAAAAATCCTCTCCCGCACTTTAACAATCTTTATAGCCAACCGTCCTTTGGCGGCATGACGAATCCTCTGAGATCGAGTTCGTACCATCCTAATCTCTTCTCCATTTTCACAAATCATCTTACCCTTATTTATATGATTTTCACATACTTTCTCCTTAAAACGTGATTTTCACCTTTTATCTCGTAATAGAAAACCTCAAAATCTTGAAATAGACTTTTTAAGCTTATCCCTTCACTCCAGTACCTACGTTACATTATTTATCCTAGTTGAGCTTATTATACCAAGAGTTACAATTCTATCGACCTGTAGTAGCTCGAATTTCCGCGTTACATATTTCTTACGATTTTTCTCCCCCACATGTTTAAACACACAACAATATCATACTTACATCACAACGTCAATTTTCGCACGTATTTATCTCAGTTCAAACATCACAACATCAATGTTTTCAATACTTATAAATTCATATTCATTTCATACATCTTACACAATTCATTTCGATTCTAAAAGAGATTTTCTATCTACATGACACAAGTAATTGGATGAGAACTTTTTATTCATATCAAAAATATTACATACAATTTTACAGATAACAAGTTTTTCACTATTGTTAAAAGTTACAGGCTATTCAGGCGCGCCGACGCATTAACTTCTCCAGTTCTTCTTGCTTCAGTGATCTTTCACCCTGATACAAAATAGAAATTGGAACCAACAAAGAGCTTCACTCATATGAGTTTGGTTGAAGTCTAATCGAACTTCAAATGAAAACTATTTAAGCAATAAACTCAGTGCTATAACCAAATTATCGAACTAAAGGTCTTCTGAGCGCCAAAACGTGATGGAAATACAGAAACAGACTCCCACTGGTTGTCTCCCTCCTCTACTACCATTACCCCCTCCTCCGAAACCGCCACCTCCGAAGAGTTGGTAGAGATGAAGAAGGCCCGACCTTAGAATCCATGATGATACAAGAAATCAGCATAATTTCCCCGCAATTATGCCTATCCCTGCATATGAAGCCCTAATCCTGTCTTCCGCAAGAGTACGAAGGCAGGCCCACTGGTCCTCGCCTGACAAGACGATGACATGAAACCTCCACTTGCAATAGAACTCTTCCTCAGCTTTAATCGCTTCGTCTTCCTACATGCCTTGATACGTCAGAGGAACAGAAGCGGGTATCGACATCTCCAAGGATTGATCACTGAAGTATTTCAACTTTAACCTCTACATTTCAAATGTATTCCTCTCTTCAAGGACCATACTGCGAGTCTTCACCATTGTTAAAATTTTTTAGGGAATTTCACAAATGACAAACGTACTCTACTTTTAAAATCCGATGAAGGTATCATTTATATAACCCTATATTTAATGTGCAGGTACATTTTACCAAGCGTCATCATTCATTACAGACGCAACTTTTCGAATCATAACCGTCACATACATCAGTATCATCATCATCATTTAATAACCGTCATTTCCCGAGAACCCGCATAGTTCCACACAGTCAATACCATCATTATTCCATTTAAATTATCAAGAATTTCAACCCAGATTACAAGTTGATCATTTCTCAACCAAAGCCACTCGTGACTTCGGTTGCGAGGGGGTGATTGTAGGGACCTATCCCTCGATCTCACCTAAAGTCGAGCTTGCTTAGTTCGAATTACCTCCATCTCAGATTCACGCTTTTTTAACACATTTCCCCAGTCAACATTTTAACCTACCCCGCGAACTGGTTAAGAACGTAGGCCGAACTTAAACCTAAAAATCATATCCAGTCAAATACACCTGTCTCCACACGAACTCGTCAGTTATTCGGTCAAACACCACTAAACCACATTGTTCAGAAAACGTGCTCCAGTACGACGAAAAACTGCGGAGAATGCCTATATAAAAGGAAAAGTTCCAGAAGAGACAAAAACCAAAAAAATTACACAAGAGATCACCTAGAAACTACTTGTTATAGATTCTCGATAATCATAAAAATTTCTTAGTTACAAGATTCAAGCATTTCTATTTTTAGAGATCACTTGTAATAAGATATCTGCCTCAAGCAATAAAGATACTTTCAACAAAAATCCTCCACACGAGGTCGTGATTTTTTACCTATTCAGAGGTTTTCCACGCTAAAATCACCTGTTTCCTTTATTACTTTCCATTAGAATATACAGGTTCATTGGTGTGATAGCGAATTCCAAGCCATTTCGAGCTTACAGAATTTGGCCATTACAAAAGGAGAACTCAAAATAGGAAAAAAAGAATAAATTAAAAATAGATAATTGATGGGTGTATCTGTAGTTTCTCGGGGAGGGAAAGACTAGTAAACCCGCAACACAGTGGGGAAACGATCGTAATACCTATTATTTAACATTTTCCTATTGCAAGTAACTACAACGCTTTGCCATTTATGACTTAATCAGAGAAAACATAAGTAAAAATCAATTCCTAAAATGATTACTTACAACATCACTAATATCAAAAATGGTAAGCTTGAAAAGATGAAACAATCTATATTTGATATTCTATAGAAAGAGTAATGTGACAAATATCCTCTAAATTTTTTGGCAAAGTTTCATTTATAATTTTGACAATATAGAAGCCTTTAAATATTAATAATACATCTATAAAATGACCACCACAATACTAATTTATAATCTGCATGATCACAACTATGATTTAAATATACAACCAAAAAAATATAACCATGGACAAAAAAACACCAACAACATAAGACTTTTGGTGAAATCTTGACCAATATGCAAAAGCTTCATAACAAAAAGATAATCCAAAATGTTTCAAACAAATGTATTGGTATTTGAAACGTAATTCTTCAAACCAACACACGTTACTCGGAACAAGACCCTTATATACAACACCTTAAGTAAATGTATCTATATATAGCTACATAACCACTACTCTTGTTCTTCCGCTTCGTTTTTATCGCCTTTCATTTACATCCACCAAGATAATTGCAACTATCGTAATCTACAATATAGACAAATACGTACACAAGTTAGTAAAACTTCTATTCATTGAATAAAACATTGAGTACAATTGAATATGGACCTAAATTACAATAATGCATGGAAAGAATAACAATCATGAACAAAGACTAGAAAATATCCTAACAAAATTTTGGCAGAGCTTCCCCACTATTCTTAACATTTCAGAAACTTGCAACTATATATAACAAACCACCATGTACATTTAATCTCACTCTACACATTCAGATACAATTGCCCCCAAATTGCAACCAATTATGTATCATACACATTACATGTTAAGACAATAAGATATAAGTGAAACCTAGATATTCATCAAAAATAATTTTATCGGATATACTACCTGTGATTCATAAAAGTTAAAAAAAAATTAAAAAAAATTAAAATGGTGAAAGAATAAAGAGAAAACTTACTCTCATTTTACCGTCATTAAACTCTAACTTTATACGAATATTTTCCAATAATCATTTCCCTGAAGACCTGTAGATAATCAAGAAGATAAGTCAAAACCACTGGTAAAGAAATGCATGAAATACTACATAAAGAAAATATTGAAGAGATATAGCTATAAAAAAACATATATATGACATTTAGGTATTTATCTTAAAACTTGCGTAGTCATATTCTTAGCTTATATAAAGTTTGACACATACAAAGAAGTTTAATGAAACTTACTATAATCAATTTTGGTAGTCATCATTTTGAAGTGCCATTGAGCTCAAGCGTGGTTCCTCCATCAATCTTAGATTCAATAATCATTTTGCAGTCATTAAGTTATAACTTTATACGAATATTTTCCAATAATCATTTCCGTGAAGACCTGTAGATAATCAAGAAGATAAATCAAAACCACCGGTAAAGAAATACATGAAATACTGCATAAAGAAAATAGTGGAGAGATATAGCTATAAAAAAACATATATATAACATTTACGTATTTATCGTAAAACTTGCATACTCATATTCTCCAGCTTATATAAAGTTTGACACATACAAAGAAGTTCAATGAAACTTACTGTAATAAATTTTGGTAGTCATCATTTTGAAGTACCATTGAGCTCAAGCGTTTTTCTCCATCAATCTTAGATTTAAACCAGAACACTTGCCAAATTTTTTTGCAGCCTTTCGTAAGTGAACATTGGGTCAAACGCAAGGTCTTGTAACTTTCTGGTGCGAGATAATGCAACAAATGTCAACCCAAGGCTTTCTCTTTCTCTGATATCAATAATTGCTTGGTCAAGGGTAAGTCCTTGGCCTTTATGTATCGTTATTGCCCAACACAAAAGAAGCAGAATTTGAGTATGCTGACATGATGTACCATTTGATGACTTCCAATTAGATATTTGTGGTGGTATTGGAATTATGTTAGTTCCTTGATGAAATTTTGGGCCACGATAGTTATCAAATTCCACCATAACTGTCATTAGGTGACTTGCATCTAAGCCCATAAATAATTTCCACTGCATTACCAACTGCACCGTTAACAAGACCATATTTTATTGCAAAGTTTGATTGCAACATGACTCCGGCACCTACAGATAAGTAAAGTGTCTTTTCTAACCCTTTGCATCATCTGATTTAGCCGAATTTGCAATTTCACATTTGTTCTTAAAAGAATACGGGCAATAGGTTTCCCCAGTTTAATTAAACGGTCATGGTTATGATCACTTGCTCCTTGTTTTGTTAGGAATAATCGTAAAGCATTTCTAATCTTTCGATTTTCTTCAAAAGGAAGCATTAACATATCTCGACTCCTGAATAGATGCCAGTCATCCATAGTGCATTTTCCTTCGCTAAGTCTTCCTAGAGCTTCCCTAAAAGGCAATTGTTCATCACCGGCTTGGCAAGAGATATGTGAAAGTCTAGCACACTTATCGAAACTTTAATAAACCATCACACCACATTGTTGCATCATCCTTCCATTTTTTGCATACAATGGACTATCACATACAGGAGGAAGTTGTCGCATATCACCGACTTGGATAATTGAAACACCCCCAAAAGCTTTAGTGTTAGCAAAGATGTCCTTACACCGAAAGTCAATGTTAGATGCATTATTCAATTATGATGACTTTGGCATCCTTGAACTCATCTTGCATTTTACTACAATGATCACCTGTAATAGATTTGTAAACTTGAGCATAATTTTGTTCAATTGTGATGGAAAGTTCATGGTGGATTGTTGAACCTTCAATGTTGTAAGCAACAACTCCAGTTGGGGCCATTATTCGAACACAATTTGTGTTTTTAAAATAATCAATAGTTGTGCGAACAATGGCATTAGTAAGTGTAGATTTTCCTGCTCCTGCTCCTGCTCCTCCACAAACAATCATTCTAATGGTTTCACCATTTCATAGTGCATCTTGGATGATACCGTGCGCCCTTCGTTGCTCAGAAGACAACTGACTTAAAGGAACTACCACTGATACGAACTGATAATTCATCCATATGTGTAATCTCACCGCTTAAGATACTATGCACAAACTTCCTTTCAGAATCAATATTTGGATATTTAATAAAAGCATTCCCCCAATCATATGATATATCAAAATCTCTAAAACCTAATTCTATTTCATCACCTGGAATAAACACTGGCCCCATCGCTGCAGCAACCATCCACTCTTCATGTTGTTCCACTACGATATCTTCATCTAAGTCATCTTCAAATTCATCTTCTTTAGCCATTGGAAGAACCACAGGTACTGTTGGTGCAAAACCTAGGTCAACGTAACGCTTTACCCATGTTTCAGCATCACCATTTGCTTCCTCGAGACTATGGTAATGGTAATGAAGCAACACATATTGATGACAATACTTTTCCAATTTCTCTCCATTTCGAGGAATGTCGCCATCAAGATCTGGAATAATCTGAACAACTATCTCTACCCGAGATTTGCACCACTTATTAGCTTTGTAGTAGTATTTCTTTGCCATGTCAAGAAGAGAAGTGTTATCAAAATTTGAGGGTGGCATAAAATATTTTCCTACAAAACATGGATAAGTTCTTGAAACCCCATCTTCTTCAGTCATAACCCAATGAAGAGTCATTGAGAATATACTGTTTTCGCTCACATTTAAGAGCATCATCTTTCAAGGGGATCGTGAAAGTGGGTATCCCATTAAGTGGCATACCTCTTATGCAAATATATCTTTTTCAGAAGCTGATTTCATTAAAAGTTGTTTGAATGCAGATTTGGCACTCTGACAAGGGCGTCTAACATCCTTAATAATATTCCGAAGGGTGACTGTAAAAGACTTAAAAGATGGCTCTGATTTAGCTACATATTTACCAATATAGTTAACAACTGATTGTGTTGAAAGAACAGGGGACCAATCATGATTTGCACTCCATGACTGAAGAAATTTTATATTATGAGAATTCATCAAAGGATCATTTCGCTTACCTAAAAATTGATATATATTACTATTTTTCATTTTTAGATTCTTCAACAATCTGAGATTGGTCTCATAAATCATGTGGGAACCTAAACCGACACATCATCTGTTTCATAGTTTTATGCAATTGCATACAATATTTAGTGCAATCTGTGTGTTTCATAACCGTGTTAGCCAAGCAAGCATAGTCTTCAACATCATTATCCAGATCATCTTCCGACTTAATATAACGTGCACAAGGGTGTTTATCAGTAACAACACATTCTGTGGGATTAGGGTTGGAAGTGTATTCCAATTTATCGAAGTATTCAATGACTATTGCCATTTCGTTTGTTGTAATCTCATATATATTTGGTGCATCTTTGAGTTATAGAAATCCAAGTACATGGCCACTACACCTATTTTGCCACTTGTACCGGTACCAATAATCGATTACAGAGAATTCACCAATTAAGAAATCCTGGAAGTAAAGATCTACTCTTTTCTGCAAGAACCAAGCAACCACCAACGGATTATCATTAACTAACTGAGCCTTTTGTCTTCTTTGTTATGTGGGAGTTAAACCTTGAAGGAAGTTTGAAGGGTCCTGAAGCTGAAATAACTCAAGCCAGTGCATGTCAGTTGTACTGAGGGTAAAGAATATTGTTGGTGGTCCTATTTGTTTAACCATAGAAATAAGTTCTTTAAGTTTCGAGTACCAATAAGCTCGTGACCCACGAATACCGTTACCGTAATAGGATATTCGTGTTGAGAATCCGAGTTAGCTACTCTCTTCCTCTCGTCAAGAACGATTACGCGGAAACACCAATATAAGAGAATAAACAAAAATCAAGCAAGAACAATAAGACACACAAAAGTTTCAGAGGATGGAAGTGGAAAATCCTTTCGGATAAAAAACCACTCCCGAGCAATTCACTAGGTAAATCAAACAGGTTACAATGATCTCCCAAAGCTTTCTCAAAGCTTAATGATGGAGTTTCTCAAATCTTAAAGCTTCTCTAAGATTAAACTCTCACAAGATGATTAATACAATAACCTAGCACCCCTTTATATAATAGAGGGCTCACACCAAGATTAGAAACTTCTAATTTACGTGGGTACAGATCTCGAGGCAAACTCCTACGTCTCACAATCAAACTTCTAAACTGGAGGGAACTTCTAAAAACGTTAAACGCCAATCTCGTTCGAACGAGTCACAAAGTCGTTCGAACGACTTTGTCCTTTTGGGCCAAATTCCAGCAAGCTTGACTCTTCGTTCGAACGGACAACAATATCGTTCGAACGAATCTAACCAGTTTCCAGTCTTGACAAAACATAGCTTCGAGTTCATACCTTAACAATTCATTGCGCAAGTTGTTTGTCGCCAGAATCTAACATGTCTCGGATACCTTGTTCATTCAATTCTGCATCACCTGAATTTTTTCTTACATAAACATCACCTATTGAATGTGCACGCTATCTCATAATAGAGTTCAATGCAAAATAATGAAAGCGTGTATCCTTAGCAAAATGACCATCTTCATACAACATAAGGTACTTGAAGTACTCATTTGCCTTCACTTGCCTCGGTCTAGCTTGTCTTAAGTTCGCCTTACCATAGGGAAACAATACTAGGAAGGCCAAAGCAATATATCCAGGAGAGAAAACTCAGCAATTGCTTCATTTGTGATAGGCATATTAACAACTGTACAATCTGAATCTACTACTTGTAAAGCTCTTTTTATGCTTGCTCGTTGATTAGGTTGAACCCTTGTGGCAACAGTACCAGTAGTCAAGAACCCATCATCAATGTAAACATCATGGTTTAATAACTCAGGCAGTCCTTTATAATCATCTTGTTGTATATTGGGGTCATTCGATTCTTCAAAGGTACTATGGCAACCATGTGGTAAGTCCTGAGGTACTCCATCTACTGGAAAGAGCTTATAGAGTCGGTTCACCAACGGATATATCATAATACAATGGATCATGTTTCTTGAGCCAAAGTAATGATGTGCAAACAAACTTGCGGCATACTCGAAACTCTTTCGTAGCTTCTAACCTAATTCTATTCACAATTAGAATTGCAGTCAAATCACCTGGTTTTATAGGTAGAATATTGGTTATAGCATTAACATCTTGTGCAAAGTTGATCACATTCCCGCTGTATTTATATTGCTGATCTTTTACCCGATATACAGACATCATAGGATAAATGCGAGCAATACGAATTTGTTCTAGATTGCTCAACCGTGATAATTTGATGGGAATGTTGACAGGGTTTATCTTCAGAGAATACGCGTGGAGATCGATTTTTATTATTATCTGATGAGCATGCTTCACAATTAGATAAAGAAGTACTCACATCAAGATATTTTGATTTGCAAATGGCGCATGCTATCCATACCATTTCTCGACATGATTTTCGAAACCGTTTGGCACCTGATATGACCCCAATATGTGATGGGTTCACAGCTCTTTCTCTTAGAGTGTTTCTAGTTAGTTCCACAATTCTTCTTTGAGGAGTTTGCCTTGCACGCGACTTTCTTTTACGTTGGGTAGGAGACAACAATTCAAACTAATCTTTTTGTATTGCAACAACTTCTTGGTGAGTTCTTTTCTTATAGGATGGACTAAGACGTCATTTTCTAGCCCATTCTTCTTCACTCCTTATTTCATGACTTTTTCTTTTCCGTGCACTATCAATAACTTGTTGAGCGGCGCAGTCTTTTGAACTAAAAACTTCACGAGCCTTTCTTTTTAGTGCGTTATCAATAGCTCGTTTAGATAGGCGCTTTTCTACAGTCATCATTGCACGAGATTTGTTTCCAAGTTCAAACTACCTCCATGTCAGACTCACGCATTCTTCACATGACTTCAACAGTCAGCATTGCCACATACTCCACGAACTTGTGAAGAGCGTGGGCGAGTTCAAACAGAAAAAACCTGAACAAGTCAAAGACACCTATCTCTCACAAACTCGACAGTATCTCAGTCAACCGCTACTAACCACATTATTCGGAGAACGTGCTTCAACACGATGAAGAACTGCAGAGAAGGCCTATATAAAGAAGAAGTTTATGAGGAGACAGGGACCAGAAAAATACACAAAAAATCATCAGGAAAACTACATCTTCTAGATTCTCAAGAGTTCAAACTTCTTATTCACAAGATCAAGCATTTCTAAGTCAAGAGATCACTTGTAATAAGGAATTAGCCTCAAGCAATAAAAATCACTATTATAAAAACCTTCAACTCGAGGTCGTGGTTTTTTTACCTATTAAAAAGTTTTCCATGCTAAATTGCCTGTATTATTTCTTATTTTCTATCAAATTTTAGTCATAGGCCCATTGGTGTAAGAGCTAATTCCAAGCCACTTCGAGCTCATAGAATTAGGCCATTACATTTAGCGCCGTCTGTGTGAAAGAAATCATTTCCACGATATTCTAAGGCATACATTCACTCTACTACAAATTTCAATCATGGTCACTTTGAGACGACCAGCAACCAGAATCCAGCTCGATCTTTCAGTTGAGCTAGAACAATTTACAAAGCTACGGGCGAATCTCAGCACTGAAATAGAGAAACGCAATGAGCTCGAACGTCAATTAACTCTTGACCAAGAGCTCCACGAGAAGAAGCTCGACGCCGAACGACAAGCTCGTTTGACATCGCTCAAACGACATGAAAACTAGATGACAACAATGCAGACTGCCTTGCAAGCTCTTCAAAATATTTAGCAGGCTCTTCCAACAAGAGATCGCGATCAATTGCCAGAAGTCCCCTAGGTTTCTATGCGGGAAAGATTGGGACCTCGAGGGGCCACCAACAAAGCTATTTCTAGAAATATTCCACACGAACCTCAACCTTCTATTAATTTGGGTGGTGAAGTTCGGTCTGAGATCAGCCGAGGTCACCGATTTTCCATACGTCAAGAGGAAAAATAGTGACCTCAACCTCGAGTTCTAGCACGAGATCGTTTGAGTGAAGGTACCGGTACTCACAATCCGTAACCTCCTCGTCAAGCCACTTAACCGACGCGTCATTATGTCACACAAGAGCATATGGATCAGCGTATTAAGGAGTTGATCGAAGCACAAGTTATGGGCACTACCGACGACCTCACCAAGTTACAAGGAAGTCCAATTGCCAAATAACTATTCAATATGGAAATAACGAAAAGTTTACATACTCTGAAAATTTGCAAATACAAGGGTACCGATCCAAATGAGCGCATTCAATAATACCGTGATTCACTGGGGTTGCACTCCAATCTCAACCACACTCTTTACCGTTTGTTTGCCACAAGTCTGCTGGAGGAACCGCTCCGATGGTTCTACTCTCTACCTGAATACTTCATACATACATTCGAGCAGCTGCATAAATAATTTATTAAGACGTATGCTCACAACAGAGACAAATAAGAGAATTTATATTCTCTTATTAGTCTTAAATAGTCACACGGAGAAAAGCTCGAGGCCTTTGCGAAGAAGTTTTTGGAGCTCGTGCATAAAGTAGACAATCTTGATTAGAAAATAGTTGCCACTGTTTTTACCAACTTGCTCCAGCTCGACTGTAAGGCCAAAGAACACCTCTTCCTCAATAAACCTCCGACCTTGGAAAATATTATCACCAAGGTCAATAGTTACGTGAACCTGGAAAGGATTATGTCTGGAAAACATAAATCTACTAAATCTGTCCTAACCACGAAAGGTTCATCTACAGAGCGCAGCACTGAACCAAAAGAGGATCAAGGTGGTCAGAAACGCTCCAAGGGAAACACTGGTAACCCTAAAAAAGGCAGTTTACAAACCAAACTGGTCCTCCCAAGGATGAATGTTTAAATCTCCATAATTTTTCTTATCCTCTCAAAGGATAAACTCTACCGTCTCTCTCAACCGTTGGAACCAATCAAGAACCGTCTGTACTGCATGTATCACAAGGTAAATCATTATTCTACTGAAAATTGATATGCTTTATAGAGGTTGCTAGATTACATTGTTAAAGAAGGACGGATGTTCGAATATATTGTCGACCTGGAATCGTACAAGAATGGCAGCTACAAGAAGTAGCTTGAAGTTGTCCAGGTTGAAGATCAAGTTGAGGAGAAGCATCTTTACCATATGCGCCACAACAACATGATCGAAATCCATCAGATCCTTACAATATGCGCCACATCTATTACCGTAGGACCAGCCACGATCGACATTATCTTCTATGTGATCAATGCCAAATCTCGTTATCTCGGGATTATGAGCCGTTGCTGGATTCATAACATAGAAGCAATCGCTTCCACCTATCATCAAGCACTCCGTTTTAAACACAACGATGGTATCTATGAAATCAGGGGTAGTCAAAAGCTTTATCTAGCTTACAAAAATAAAGTCTCTGCTATTCTAGATACCTCTGACAGATACGCTGTATAGCAACTCAATGATCAGCCTTCCATAGAAGAGCCCAAAGAATACATCAACATTGATAGACCTAACAGAGTTTCTTTCATTGGTACTAAGCTGGTTCAGCACGAGAAAGACATTCTCATTCAGTTCTTGTGACCAAATTAAGACGTTTTTGAGTAGACTTTCGGAGAGATGCCTGGGGTCGATCCGGCCAAGGCATGTCACAAATTGGCCATCAACGCCACGACGGTCAAGTAGAAACAACAACGACTATCACCTCGACTTCGGAATGAAGTTAATATGGAGATCAAGAAATTGATCAAAGTGGGATTCATTCGAGAAGCCAAATATCCAAATTGGATATCCAATATCACCACTGTCCTAAAGAAGAATGGAAAAGTCTGAGTTTGTGTAGATTTCACCGATCTAAACAAACATACTCCAAATGACAGTTTCCCTCTTTCCAACATTCATCAAATCCTTGATTCCACAGCAGGTCACGAACTCCTATCTATGATGGACGCTGGATCTAGATACAATCAGATTCCACTCTTAGAAGAGGATCAAGAAAAGACCACTTTCATCACTGAAAGGGGATTTTACTGTTACAAAGTCATGCCCTTCATACTCAAAAATGCAAGCGCGACTTATCAACGGTTAATGACTACTATGTTCAAAGCACACCTTGGGAAAATTATTGAAGTCTACATCGACGATCTTTTGTGTAAAAGTATACAGTCAGCCAACCACATCACAGATCTTAACATAATATTCAACATTTTTGCTCTTACAGGATGCGTCTCAATCCTGATAAGTGTCAATTCAGAGTCATTGAGGTTAATTTCTAGGCCACCTTATCAGCAAGAAAGGGATTGAGGCCGATCCAGATCAGATTTGGGCTCTCCTCAACATGTTATCTCCATAAATGATGAAAGGCCTTCAGAAACTTGCCGGCAAGATTTCCGCTATCAACCGTTTCGTTTCAAAATCTTCAGACCGCTGTCATTGGCTGTTTCTACTACTCTGCGGTTGTACCAAACGAGGAAAAGTTTTACCAAATACCGAGGTTCAATGGACATCGGAATGTGAAGCAGCTTTTCAGGATCTCAAAACCTATTTGGAGAGGTCTCCCATAATGAGCACACCAATAGATAATGAGGAGCTGATTATCTACTTAACAGTTTCAGATACTTCAATCAGCTTGGTTCTCATTTGGCTTGAAGGGAAAATGGAGAAGCCAGTCTACTTCATCAGCAAAACCCTCCCTCCAGTGGAAACGAGGTATTCTAAAATTGAGAGACTTCTTCTAACTCTTGTTTACACTTCACAGAAACTCAAGTACTACTTCCAAGCTCATTCAGTCAAAGTCATGATAAACTACACACATCGGGAGGTTCTGTCCAAAAAAGAAAAATCAAGGAGAGTGTAATAATGGTCAGTCAGTTTGGGAGAACATGATATCAAATTTTAATAACGTCATTCCAAAAAGGGTAAGACCATTGCTGATTTTATCGTGGATTTTCCAGTGGAAGATCCCGAGTGGGAGGAACATGATTCAGACCTTGTAGAGGAAGTTACAGAAGATCTACCCTCTAAAGAATTTGATGAACGAGCTAAATAGATTACAAGGAAAGGGTGGAGACTTCTTACAGATGGATCAGAAGGACCCGTAGGGTTAGGAATTAGAATTGTATTGATTACCCCTTCCAGCGAGAGAATTGGGAAATCAATCCATTTTTTATTTGAGGCCTCAAACGATGTCACCGAATGCGAAACTCTCATTCACAGACTCGACATCGCTCTTGAGTTTAGCATCCCAGAACTCTCAGTTTACACATATTCACTACTCATCATCCACCAATACTTTGAGCAATACAAGAAGAATGACAAGATGATCGAATACGCGGCCCTCATTGCAGATAGGATGAGTAGTTTTACATAAGTAACTTTCAATTATCTTCATCGAAGTGAAAATAGACAAGCCGATTCCTTGGTATATCTAGCCGGGGTCTTGGGAATAGAAGCTTGATATCTCCAGATTGAAGTAATTTTAACCCCCAGCTTTGATTACATTTCTGTATGCACGATCAACATTGGGGGCGATAAAGGGGAAGACGACGATTGGCAAAAAGCCTTTCTTAGCCTATCTTGGTATCGACAACAAATGCAAAGGATAACTTCCAACAGATCCAAAGGAGCGCCGACAGCTGATCAACAACTCAAAGTGCTACACATATTAAAATGGTTTTATATACCACTGTTCAGTCACAGGGCCTTACCTTAATTTCCTCCCCAGACATAAAGCGAACGGGATGCATCACGATTTAAATGAAGGGACTTATGGCTCCCATGCCGCAGGTCGATCACTAGAAAATAGAGCCATTACACAAGGAGTATTCTAGCCCGGTATGCGCAAGCAGGCAGAAGAGTACTCACAACAAATATGATACCTATCAACGACATAGACAAATGATACGCGCCCCTGCGCTCGAACTCCATGCAAGCAAGGTGTTTGGCCATTCAAAAGATGGGTACTCGATCTTGTCGGTGAATTTCCTAATTCTCCAGGTAACCGCCGACACCTACTCATAGCTGCCGATTGTTTTACAAAATGGGCAGTTCTACTTTTTCAAGCCAGAGACGAAGAGGTCATCTCTTTTATCTGGGAACACATCATCACTCGGTTTGGGTGCCCCCACCTAATTGATATCGATAACGGGCCCTAATTTATTAGAGAAAAAGTTGTAGCTTACCTCAACCAATACAATATCAACCACTCACCATCCAATCCCTACTACCCTCAAGGCAATGGCCATGCCGAAATCACCAATAAAACCATCGTGGATGGACTCGAGAAAAGACTTCACTCATAGAAGAAATGGAATTGTGCTCGAGAACTACCTCATGTCTTATGGGGATATCGTACCACTCAATGTCAATCAACCGGCTGCACTCCATACCTCCTTGCCTATGGAACCGAAGCCGTCATTCCCTCCAAATACCATCATCCATTCAAAGATCATGAGCTAACTGACAAGGAAAATGAGTTTAAATTGGCCTGCAAACTCAATTGGATCGATAAGCTCAGGGACTGCGCCATCGCTAACCTAGGTCGATATCACCATATACTGACCAGTTCGTACAACAAACGAGTCAGAAGCCGTACCTTCGAAATTGATGATCTTGTCCTCAAAGAAATCCCTCAATACCGCAAAGAACCTCATGCTGGGAAACTAGCAAACAATTAGGAGGGTCCATTCCTAATCTTAGGTCTCTCAGGCCTGGGATCATACTTCCTCATGACAGAAGAGGGAGTCCACATCTCAAATCCTTGTAACACTAAGCGATTAAAATATTACTATCGTTAATTCCCTCACTACTCCATTTTAATTTCTCGCTTTTTCCATTCCAAAAGTGATATTTTTATCTCCATCCAATGTATTATATCCTTTTCTATTTAATGAAAACTTCAGAGTTTTTGCTCCCACATATATCTCTACTTTGTCGGTAGTACATAGATTAAAGCATAGGTAATACTAGCTTTCAATCGACCTCTATACCAGTTAAATCAATGATAACACTTAGTTTGGCAGACTTTACTAAATTATCTACGATTAAAATGAAAGTAATACTAGTTTTCAATCAAAGACTCTACAGACATAAGATAAAGCAAAGGTTACACTTGCCTTTATCTATCAATATGTCTGCAACAAATATTTTTTTCTGGTTCATATCCAGCCACTACAAATGATTTTTTTTTTGCTGTTGGAAGGCCAGCCGCGCTTTCCCCTGCTACAAGAGGTCGATCAACCATAAATTCTTGCTCTCAAGCAGTTATAACAATCCTACCCTGCTCTATCAATTCACCAAGTGAGGGCCTAAATTTTTTTCCATAGAGGCTATACAATTTCCTCGATCTATATCAGCTCTGCAAATACATCCCCTGTCTGACAAACAGTTGAACAAGGTATCTCTTTCTAACTCAAGACTTTTTACTTCCTCTACAAAATAGGCAATCACCGCCCTCAACAAGTCTGAGTATACTGCATAAGGTATAATTGCCTTAGAAATTTTTTCTCTTGCTCGCTGAAGGCGATCTTCCAACCTCGTACACCATTCTTTTTGCTTTTTCATTTCACTTTCTATTCAAGTTGTGAATGCAATGTTCTGTTCTGATTTCTTATCAATTTTAGGTGATTCAGCCTGATTAATCGCCTTCAAATCCGCCACCTGAGCACGAAGTACCTCAACCTCCCTGTTTAAATCTTCCCTAGTCAGAATTTTCTTTAACAGTTCATCTTTCTTATTTATCAAAATCTCTGACAACCCACTCTAACTCTTGTTCTCTGATAAGAGGAGCATCTAACTTAATTTCACAATCTCTTAACTGCTCAACTCCTTTTCGCACTTAACCTTGAATTCAAGCTATATCCCCCTCCAGCTCTCTTATTTGAGCTGACAAACTGACTACATCCCCTTGAACAAGGGAAACCTTGGCATCATTTTTATTCTTCCTCGAACGATCTCCTGCCTCGGCGTTCCTGGCACGCGAATTAACATGCGCTAATTCGGTCTTCAGTTGTGCCACCCTCTCATTCAACTCATCACACTTCCATTGCACCATCAGAAACTCCATATCCTTAGCAGGTAAGGGTGTACACAATTGTTCAACTACAACTACCTAAGCCGATAAATCATCCCAAGCATTCTTCAGCTTGTTATCTTTGTCAACCATTTTTTTCTTCAATTGCTCCAGTTCGTTTCTAGCATTCACTAGATTAGCTCGAATTCGCTCCTGATTATTTATTTTATTGATCAATTCGCTCTTCAAACCGGCCACATAACGATTTAACCCTTTCTCTAATCTTTCTAGCGCCTGTATTCGGTAACGGGCCATGTCAGCTTCCCTACTCTTTGCCATCAAAACATCATTCTAGTTTTTGAGCTTCACTAAATGTTATATTAACTCCACCAGCTCTTTTTGCCCTTTATTAATTTTGACATCCTTCTCCTTGATCTTACGAGCGAGGTCGACAGCAGTTAGGGTTGCCTCAACAAACTTGAAGTATACATTTACATGATGAACTTTTCTTTCTTCGTTCACCTCTCTCATCCTATCAAACTCCTCTACAAATTCTTGGTTACATTGGCATGCCTCATCTTCGCGCAAGCAAGCTAAATCCAATTCGACCTGTACATTACAAATACATTATATTAAGTTCGACTAAGAACACTCATTCAATACATATACCTCATCTCTAACATCTACTGTATGAAACAACTTCTAAACTTAAAGTTGAAGTACAATCTCATATGGATGATCAATAACACGTACTTCCAAGTCTAAGGTACACACTCCATATACTTTAAATTGTCAATACGTTGATATTTCCTATACACAATTGAGTGCCATTTCCCTAAACCATTAGCAGGTTTTTGGTCTGTCTCTACACTATACATTTTTTTAACTTTGTAGCTCTATACTAACAAAGCATACAAGTTAAATATTTTTTACTTTATTCTAACCTGTAGCTTCACTTGCGAAGATAACAAGGACGCTGAGGCGTCTCTCTCCTAAGCGAGCTCAGTCTCTAAATCATTTATTATGAGGCATGTTTCTGTAAGTTCCTACAATAAGGTTTGCAAGAACTACTTAACCTACAGAATTCTATCCTACACACAATATCCCATCAGTTTACAAGCAATTTAAAATATTCATACAATCAAATAATCATCATTCTACTCTACCTTCTCATTTTTCCCCTCTGGATGCTCATTGTCATCCCCTTGGTTATCTCACACCATTTGAGGAGAGATATCATCCAGACCATCCACTACTCCAGCAGCAACATCTTCAATCTCTTCATCTTCCTCCTCCTCAACATAAGTGTCCTCCCTAATGGAATCTACCTCATCTTCAGAATACCCCTTTAATATAAGGTAGCACCCGAGTCTATCACGCTCAGCTACCACCTCCTCTAAATTTACTCTTGCTTCCGCATTTAGATTGCTTATCTCCACCACTTGAGAAGCCTTCAGGGCCTCCAGCCGCCTTCCCTCTATGAACAAGTCCATTTTCAAATGAGCTACCTTATTCTCCAGCTCGACTTTCACCTTCTTCAACTCAGCTTTCTCCTCCTCGACCCCGGGGCATATCCCCTTCATCAGGCGAACAACCTATAAAACAAACAAAATTAACCTCATTGTTAGATCGAACCACAATACAAATTTTATCACATATTCAAGCAAACGAACTTATAATTTTGCTCATCTCCTCCTCCCCATGGAGAGCTACCAGCCTAGCCCTTTCCTCCACCTCTATCAGCTCGTTTACTACAATAGATCGATCATCTACGACCTTCACCCCTGATATTTTAACCCTGATATTTCAACCCTTCTCTTTTTTGCCTTTCCTGCGACCTTACCACTTCCCATGGTTCCAGAGGTCAAACCACGCTTCAACATCTGCTTCTTGGGAAACATTTGAGTAAGCTTGCTCAAGGTAGTAGACTCTGGTAACCCTGTGCAATCCACTCTAGGGGCCTTGGGAAAATTCACTCGCCTCTCCCCATTAGTTCCCTTCTTCTGGCTACTATCAACACCCGTTATTAACCTCGCCGATTGAGACTTTTGGACTTTCTCGGATCGGCTTTTAGCACGTTTCTTTCTGTTAATACCGAGTTCTTCCAACACAGCCTCGAGCACTGTCCCCTCTTGAGCAACTGTATCCAGCAAACACTTTTTCCTCGTTACCTTAGATTTAGGGCCTGTCAATAGCAACACATGATCGTCAACAGAGCAACATACAATTTCAACATATCAATCTTATATATTATACATTGTTATACTTACTTTGTTTTACATTTCTATATAGAAGTTCCATAGGTTTTTCGTCATCTCTCTGAAGGCAATCACCCTTTACCCATATCACATTATCATTCCATGGTCGACCTGCTGAGTTTAAATCGAAGATACGAGGTCGAGTCATGCTCGCAAATAAATATGCACTTCCACTTGCAGAAAAGTTTTTTATCCCATAAAACTGTAAAACATCCTCAGGGGATATCCACCTCATTCTCCCATCCCCTTCCTACCATTTATTTAAAAATTTACGAATACTTCCCACATGTTCTTGTTCAACTAAATAGGACATGCCCCGATGGTGTTCATAATCCCTTTCACCAGATTGCTAAGGGGAAGACTCAACCCGTACTTCAATTGAGACAAGTAACACAAAAAACCCTTTGAAAGTTCACTCTGAATATTCCCATCGAAGTACTCCAAATAGATCGATTCATCTATACCCCTATCTCGTTTCTCCTTCTCCAAATCAGCCAACAAATAAAAGTATTCCTCTCCGGTTGCTACAGTGCAACTCCTAAATTGCCTACCGGCATGCTCTACACAGCTACCCCATCTACCCCTTACAGATTGCCTTGGTTTTACAAAACTCTTTTAACACATCAGGGTGAGGAGGATAGGTTACCAATATTCTAGGGAAATCTTAAAATTAATCAACCCCTACTTCTTCCTAAATATCATACATTATAATTTTAGACTCTACCGATCAACCAGAGGTTGACGCCTCATTATCAACTACAAGTCTATAGATGAGGGTTTGATCCTACACAAACACTCCTCATGATCAACCTACATACAGGTCCAGGTATTTATCATTATCTTTTACATATACGTTAACCACATACATAAATCTTTCATATATCATAAATCAAAAAGGTTTTTATAGATTACTATAAATAGTAATTTTTAGATTTGCCTAACACAAATATAATCTTCATAAACATATTCATATATCACCAATCCTCGACTAACCTTCTATGTCAAAATGTGAATCTGAGGCAACGCTAAATTTTTTTCTCACAACGCTGCTGTATAACCACCTTCATGACCCAGTCTCTGCAACTCTCTCTCATTTTTACTGTTGATCACTCTCAATTAAATCCTTACGAGATTATTTGCTACTTTTATTTTCTTTTTCCTTTCTCTCTCACTGTTCTTTAAGTTTTCAGAAGTTGAGAAACGTTTGAATGACGAAGATGAAGCATTATTTATATTTTTTCTCACTAACTGCTGGCAGTTATTGAGCCTCGCAAGAGCCGTCCTCAGTTTTAGAACTGAAGCATCCTTTCCACTATCAATGTCAGACGTCTTGCACCTTTTCGGTGAAAATGCTTTCCCATCATTGCCCTTGGCCTTATATTTTAATTTAGTTTTGTCTCTCTTCTCTACATCTCTCTCTGACCTTCCCACACTCATGATAACTCATACTTACACACAATTGGATTTTACAGCTTTTACACAAGAGACAAAATCACAAGCTACCTTCTTTTTTATATATTTTTTTTCTTCTTCTTATAAATGTAATAACGTCATTTCCAAAATTCTTAAAATTTCAAAACTTTTCAAATTAGTTTTCCACAACAGTCACAAACAACATTCGCAATAATAGAAGATCGATTCAACTATTATGCTCATTCAATTTCTTTAAAATTATTCAAACTCATATAATTACATACACTCATACCACCCATATTTACATTCGTTTTATTTCCATCACATATAATTATGCCTATAATATCCCTGATGTCCCGGCGATCCACATATGATCAGGTATCCTCCAGTAATCCTCACATCTTCCAATTTGATCTCCTCTACAGCAATAAATCTCATAACATCTTTTCGAGCTGCGGGATCTACCATGATTTCTCATAACATCTCTTTATAGAAATGACGTTCATACTCGCGTTCTCTCCCAATCCCATCTAAACCTTCAAGTTGAACCTCCCTTACTGGAAGTTCAGTATCATAATCCAATAATCCATAAATCTGTTCTTACATTTCAGTTATCTTTATCTCCAACCGCCCCTTAGCGGCGTAACGAATTCTCTCAGATTGAGTCCACACCATTCTTATTCTTTTCCACCGGTTAGAGACTTATCTCCTCCTTATTTATACATTTTTGCTACAAATTCCCCACAGCTCGGGATATTATCCTATTATCTCGTAGCAGAAACTTAGTATCTTGAGAAAAATTATTTGAACATATCTCTCCTATGGACCTCAGACATTTCATCCTATTCCAAATCGAGCTTAGTCTTTCCAAATCTAGTATTCTGGATTGACATTTCTGAGTTTGAACTTCCCATTCTAAAAATTTCTATAATTTTCTCTCTCCCCAAACTTCAGCCCCCAGGTCGAACACCATATCTTACACATATTTCATTTCACAAATATATTTTTAACAGATCAATTAGTATATAAAGTTGTACGTTCTAATCTCATACATTTCACTTCATCTTATATTTGAAAGTCTTCAAGTTAATCATAGCCCAATTTCTAGAGTTATTCTATTCTATATTGACACAGAGTTTGGATCACAAATTTTTATTCATCTCGAATACAAATTACAGGTACTTTACAGATAACATATCTTTCAAGTGCTTTTACAGATTATAAGTCTTTTAAGTACTCAGGCATCAGTTACTTTACAGATAACAAGTTTTTCAAGTGCTTTTATAGATAATAAGTCCTTCATGCACTCCGAAACATGTAATCTTTCAGTTCATTCAACTTCAGTAATATTTTACTCTTATGTAAAGTAGACATTGGAAACAACGAATATCCTCCCTTCCATGAGTTGGGTCAAAGTCTAGTCGAACTTCAAATGGAAACTATGAAAGAAAATGAATTCGTGCTTAAACCAACTCTTCAAATAGAAGGTCTTCTCAGCGCAAATAAACGATGAAAGTGCAGAAGCAGACTTCTATTCTCCATCTACCTCCTCCGCAACCACCGTCGCCTCCTCTATAACCACCACCTCTGTAGAGTTGGTAGATATAAAGACGGCCCAACCTTAGAATCTAGCCCAACACAAAAGATCAGCGTACGCCCATCCCTGTATCTATCTCCATAACCTTGTCATCCACAAAGATGTAGAGATAAACCCAACGTTGCTTGCCTGTCACGACAACGTAATAAAATCTCCACATACAACAAAAATCTTTCTCAGCTTCAGCCGCTTATTCTTCCGACATACTTTGATACGTCGGAGGAACGGGAACATGAGTCTGCATCTCCAAAGACTGATCAACAAAATATTTCATTCTCAACTTTTGTATCATAACAGCAATTCTTTCTTCAAGAACCATTCTCCGAGTCTTCGCCATCTTCTAAACTTTCAGAGAATTTGGCAACGAACAAGCATAATTTGCCATAAACTTTGGTTCAGGTACTATTTATATAACCTTTTATTTAATGTGCATGTACATTTTCCCAAGCGTCATCATTCAATACAGACAAAGACTCTTCAGATCCTAATCGTCGCATACATCAATATTCCCATCAATATTCAATGCGCGTACGTCCCACCATAACACGAGCATTTCCCATGCAGCCAAGCACCATCATTACTTCCCTCATTATTTAAAGTTCCAACCCGAATACCCATATACCCATAAATTCTTTCTCAACCAAAGCCACTCGTGACTTCGGTTGCGAGGGGGTGATTGTAGGGGACTACCCCTCAACCTTACTCAAATCAAGCTATTTCTAAGTTTAAACTACCTCTATGTTAGACTCACGTATTCTTCACATGACTTCAACAGTCAACATTGCCACCTATTCCACGAACTTGTGAAGAACGTAGGTCGAGCTCAAATAAATAAACTTGAACAAATCAAAGACACCTGCCTCTCACGAACTCAATAGTTACTCAGTCAACCGTCACTAACCACATTGTTCAGAGAACGTGCTTCAGCACGATGAAGAATTTCGAAGAAGGCCTATATAATGAAGAAGTTCGAGAAGAGATAGGGACCTTTAAAATGCTCGAAAAATCATCAAGAAAACTACATCTTCTAGATTCTCAAAACTTCAAACTTCTTATTTACAAGATCAACTATTTCTACGTCGAGAGATCACTTGTAATAAGGAATCAGTCTCAAGCAATAAAAGTCACTGTTACAAAAACCCTTAACTCGAGGTCGTGGTTTTTTTACCTATTAAAAGGTTTTCTACGCTAAATTGCCTGTGTTATTTCTTGTTTTTTTTATCAGATTTTAGTTATAGGTACATTGGTGTAAGAGCTAATTCTAAGCCACTTTAAGCTCACAGAATTAGGTCATTACACTGCTCATGAAACATTCCAACATATCGAAGTTGTACTATTTTTTTTCTCTCTCTCCTCTCTCTTGCCATGTGGTTTTTTATGATTGGTTTAATCTAAGTGAGTGGGTTTCCCAAACCCACCCTACTACCGTATATGCTTAAAGCCTCCAAAATTTGAAATGGCATGCTTGACTCTATCTGTGTAACCGTGCTCTTGTAGTTGTGGGTGAGGATAATGTATATTGGGTTGTGAGTTTAATAAGTTGTCCTCCAACTATAATGTGTGATTGCCATTATTTTTACTTCCATGTCTCAATGTGAGTACTAGAGTAATTTGTTTATAAAAGTTAAATGGGTACATGTTTTGGGTCCCCTCCTTAGTGAAATATTTTTTAATCCCCTTTGTATTCTCCCAAAATAAATCGGCTTTCAAAAATTTGGAGTACACTTTGTTTTTGGGTGTATGTCTGACATAATTATATTTAGAGTCCCGTTGTTAAGAGATCAGAGTTCTTGTATGTGCTAGAAGGTTTATGTGTCAGGTATTTGATGATGAGATCTCTCTCCGTATGATACTTGACAACGTAATGGTCTTTGAAATATTTAAAATATGATCAGAGATTGGCATGGGAAGCTTATACACCTGATTAAAACATTAACAGCAAGCTGGCTAAGTTAGCGAGCCATGTAGGCTTAAAATTAAAGAAATATGACATGTAGTGAAGGTTATAAAAGTAATATTCTTCAGGGTGGGGATGTATGTTAGAGATTTTATGTATTTTTTTAAATAAAATATTAAAAATAACATTTTATTTTATTTTTTATTATTAAATTAAGTTTTTAGATTATTTTGTGCAGCACACAAAAATAATTAAACAAAGATTAAACAAAGCGTTAAAGTGTGGGCCAACTTACAACCCCTGACCACAATAGGCTCACCACAGATAGCCATTGATTTTATGAATATGAGCGTTATTTGGGCGATGGCGATCATGTAAAAGATGTTTTCTAATCAATTGGATCACTATCTCAGCGATAACGAGCTTGTTGTCTATACTTTTAAGCTGCTCATCGTCACACTGCATCGCGTCTTGTTCACCACGTGATCCTGTGGTTTCATTATTTGAGTAGAAGTGATGATCTTGGTCTTTGGGATTTGCTGGAAAAGAAGTTTACCAGGCTTTTCTACCTTGAGCCGTGATCCCTACCACATCATGATGAGTTTTACCAGCAGTCTACGTACACCCCATTCCCCCACTCAGAAGCATTTTATTATTATTATTCGTTTGTTTGGGCTGGCACATGTTAACTGTTCATTGACTTGGTCAAGCAACCTTGACTCCCTATTAACCATGGCTTCCTCCATCTATTTTTGTTGCCAAATTTGTTCTCTAATTTTCCTTAGTTGTTGATAACTCGTTTGAACACACATTTGATCCGAAATTTTTTGCCGTCGAAGACCCGTTCATGGATTAATATCCTCTTTTGTTTTGATTGGTGCTTTTCATTTTTCAATTTTGTGCCATCACCCCGCAAAAGAAGTAAAATGTTCTCAATTGTTCGTATTTGAAGAACACCCCTGTAGTTCCCTCCTCCCGCCACTCCTAAAATTCTCTCTGACGAGAGACTTATAAACATCAATGAGAACCTTGATCCTCATAATTTTCATGCCCATATCTGTGATTGTAGGCTCTTTATCAAACTCTAAGAAGGTTCCTAATTTGTTCTCCACACTAATCGTGATAGATTATCTTATCATAAAACTTGGAATCTTATGAACTTGGATCCAAAATGGGATTAGATTGAACTTGATTTCTTTTGGGAGAACATAGGGGTTCCATTACTGAAGAGAAATGTGAGCTCCTACTACATACCATGGCACTTGTTTGAGAATGACATTTGCTTGCTCCTTGGATTGAAGAGTAATTTTAAACACTTCCCTTTCACTAAATTTAATCAAAACTTGATAGTTTAGATCCCATACTTCTTGTAGTTCCACAAGGATTTGTTGAGTTCCCAAACTAATAGGGATCATTGTAAGGACCTAAGTTCGTAGCTCGAATGACCTCTTGCACCAAATGTACCTGGGACACAAATATTAATAAACATAGAATATAAGATGACACAAGTTTTAGCATGGAGACCTATGAATAGGTAAAAACCATGACCTCGATTTGTGGATTTAGTAAGAATAGCTTTATTGCTTAAGACTAATAAATGTTGAATACAATTAAAATCTTTTGAGTCAAAATCCTTGGTCCCTTCTTCTCTTTCTCTTATCCCTTTTATAGGTCACATCCTCAGTTTGTGTGTGCCAGCACATTCTCCTAGTTGGGGGAAAGAGTGGAGGATTTTTCTGTAACTGCCATCTCGTGGGGGGCAGGTGTCCTTGACTCTTTCTACTTTTCTATTTTGGAGTGCTCGAGCCACGTTCCTTCTTAGACCGTGGTCCAGGTGTCAATGTCGATAAAGTATGTCATCTAGGTTTTGCGTGAGTTTGGCATTGCAATAGTTTATTGTGGGGCCTTATGGAGAAGAGGATGAGACCGATGTTGGGAGGATTCTAGCTTGAGGGGCTGTCTCAGGGATTGATTTTATCACTCAAATCTTGCAGACTGAAGTCCATGAAGGGGACGAACATGAGAAGGTAGTTTAAGATATTTGTATAGTCATTAGAAACTCTATGTTAATGCAGAAAGAAAATTATTTTGTTTTATGATTGTTATAATTTTAAGTAGTGGGTTTATGGAATTGGATTATGTTGTTTGATATAAAAATTATTACTTGTAGGACTTTAACGAACTGCGATTGATTATTGAGACTCTAAAGAAAGAGCTTGTCAAGGAGAAAAATTCATAAGCTGTAGCAGCCCTTATAACGGGACACACTGAGGCTCATGTGAGAAAATATAAAGCTCTTAGTGAAGAACAGTAGATAAATTTATGTGATCGATGCTCGTCTAGGATGGGCCAAAGAAAAAATTGAAAAGGGCAATGTTGTTAGAAAGGATAGGAGTAAGTATCTAAGAAATTCACCCCTTTACCTGGTGGTATTAGAGATAATACACCTGAAGTAACCAAAGACCTTATGAAGTTGACTATCTTTTTAGAGGCCAATATAGATAGTTAGAGGGGGCTAAAGGAAGTTTACCTTAGGTCTTTCGAAGATCGAGGTATTTGTCCAGATCGCGTATGGTAACCAGAGTAAGAAGCCTACATAGCTTTAAATCTAGAGAAGTGTCAGTTCATGTTGGTGTGTCGATGATCTATTTATACTTTAATATTTTGTAAAATATGTAATTTACATTATGTAGAATGTTTGTATGTAGGAACTGCTATGAATGAGTAATATATTTCATAACTTCTTAAAGAATGTTATGAGAGAGCGATCTGTTGTGCAGGAAGAGCTAGAAATTGTGCAATTTCATCAAAAAGCTCTTACTGACCTAAATGAAAATCTCGTGCTCGATTTGAACAAGGCTCATGGTGCGTGTGAAAATTTGACCGAACTAAATATAAAAATGGAGGTCGATTTGATCCATTCACAAGGTAAGGTCAGTAATCTGGCCGAGCGATTAAAGAAATGGGGGACTGACTTGGTAAATACACGAGGTAATATGACTAATTTGATTGAGCAATTGAAGAAAAGGGAGGCTGACTTGGTAAACGCACAAGGTAATATGATTAATCTGGTTGAGCTCGAATAGAAAAGAGGTTGATATAGTGAGCACACAAGGTACTGTAAAGAGTTTGGCCAAGCATATCAAGAAATGGAGGTTGACTTGGTATATGTTCAAGGTGCGATAAGGAATTCGAATGAGCGAATAATGAAAATTGAGGTTGATTTGATGAATTCTTGAGGAAGTGGGAGGGTTTTGAATGAAGTAATAACAAAAATGGAGGCGGAAGTGCTAATTGCTCAGGATAGTGAGAATTACTTGTTTGGAATCATATCAAAGATGGAGGCTGATTTGACGATGTCCCAAGGTAAGGTTGAGGAATTGGCCAAACATAAAGTGAAGAGTGAGATCGAATTGGGTAAATCAATGACTGCGATGAAGGAAATGAATGATCTGAGATTGAAGCTGGAGGTCCGTTTGATGATGGTGTTCCCTGAGAAAAATTATTTAAAAATTTACTTTGAGAAGCAGAAAATTTTATTACAGAGTTTATTTGCAAATTTTACAGATCTCTCTATACCGAACAGGGATAGACTCGTGGCTGGAGAGGTGCATACGAAGGAGTTAACAGCAGTTATAAATTTTTTTGTGGGTAAAATTAAGAGGATTGAGGAAGTGAGGGATATAATGTACGATTGTCTGATCAAAAATGGCATTATCTGTAATATTGATATAATTCGTGTTGAATATTTGAATCGACCTGAGCCCTGTATTGGCCCCCATTACGCAGGAACAGGTAGAATATGGCAGGAACATAGTTATTGCTCTTACACAAGAATATTTGTCCTCAAGAGCTCCCGATGTTGGTAGAAGTTCTCCTGGTGTAAACCAAAAAGAACCCACTCTGGAGAACGCTTGACCTGATTTTGTCACTGTAAGTTTAGATGTAAAATAGATTGAAGCGAGTTTTACCTTTTTTTTAATCATTCGAGATTAAGTACATATATGGGAGCGGATCCATGCCCCCCCCCCTTATGATACCCAACTAGAACCATACATCTAATAGAGATGAGTGGCTAAGAACAAAGAGGTTGCTAACAAGGAGCCAACTAGGCTGGCTGATGTGTTTTTAAGTGGGTGACATAGATTTAGTTCAAATTTGAACCCATCTTTCTCTCTCTCAAACAAATAATTGAACCTCTCCTTCTCACAAAAGTTAGGGTTTCAAATAAACCCCAATTGATAAGCTCCCAAAGACCTTAAAATGGCGGATCATCGCCACAGAAGCATCGGTACAATCGAAGTTCCTCTCGTTCGCATCTTTGTCATTGTCATCCATCTCTAATAGATAAAATACCAACCATCCGTTCCCAACTCCCAATCCCAATCATCCATGTTTACTAGATCCAGAGACACACCCAACTTAAACACAATTCTTTATGGGGTTTGTTAAATCCTTTGTGGGATTAATTGTTTTCGAGTTATTTATTTATTTTGTAATCAATAGTTTTGGTTTCTAGGGTTTGTACCCACATATAATGTGTTATTGGGCTTTTTATCACCATAAACTTCTTTGTGTATGAACTAAAATAAATTTTGGGCTTTTTTTTTCTTGTTTGGTTTTTGTTATTCTATTTGTGTGCCAATTTCATCACTCTTTGTTGCGGAAAATATAATTTCCGAAACCAATTGTTTTCAAAATAAATAAATTAAAAGCCTTAATTTTCAAATTGATACTTCTGTTACTTTACCTTGTGAAATTATTTATTTCCGTTACACTTTGTTACAGAAATTGCATCTTCCAAAATTGAAGTTGTACAATCAATAATTTTGTAACTGTTTGGTCTGCATTGTTAGTTTACGGGACTTTATTTCAGAATATAATTTTTACACTACCAAAGTCACAGTAACTAACAATTCTGCAACTTAACAGTTATGCATTTTGTGTAACCTATGATCACCCAAAGACAAGGATATTATGAGAATATTGAAATTGGTTAAGAGAAGGTGATATCGAACACGCAATTTAGTACGGAATCACATTTTCCTTAAAAAGTATTGTAATGAAAGGCATGGTTTTTACAACCCTCTTTAACAGAAAATTGATATTCGTTATTAGGTGTTGCAGAAAATAGGCTTTCTGCTAGACACTTGTGCGAAAAATAGAAAAAACACTGGTTGGGTAACGAAATATGTGTTTTTCATTATTGTGGGGGTCGGAAAGAGATTTTTTTGTTACAGACTTGTGAACAAACATTTTAACAGCCTTGGTTGCGGAAATAAAATTTTCGCAACAGGGTGGGTAACAAAAATTGTGTTTTTCGCTACTGGATTGGGTCACAAAGAAGTAGTTTTTCATTACATATTATGTGAAAATGGGCAAGTTAGAATGACATTTGAAAGAAAATTAACAAATTCATATAAACCTATACCAAAAATATAAATCAAAAACCCGATACATACAAACAGTGTACAAACTGCCTTCACCGAAAAAAATAATATATTTACTTGTTCCGGCTGAAAAATAATATACAAACAGTGTACAAAATGTAATTATGAGTAGATTGGTTATTCCAATATCTCCCAACGACGAATCCTCTCTAGTAATTTTGTGGATGAAGATTAACAATCGGCCAATTTATCTATAATATCTCCAATGGCCGAGGATGTCGCATTCTCAATTCATCTGAAATAACATTTAAGTTTGTTTTTTTGTTGGATTTTGATTTTGAAAAATGTTATTCCGAAATAGCGGTAATGAAATCATCATTTTTGTAACAATTTGTTTCGGAATATACATTTTTGAAGCTAATAGTTATGAAAATTAATTTTTCGATACTACTTGTAACGAAAATGACAATCCAAAACAAAAAGTTACAGAAATAAAATTTTCTATATATTCATGCACTTTGGTTACGGAAAATCATCTTTCTGAAATACTCATGTAAAGTCCAGGAAAAAACCCCATAAATAATCAAAATAATCTTAATCATAGACTACCACATAAACATAGGTTTCCAGAAAAATCAACAGAACCAATTAAACTGCAAATCTGGCTTCGAAAATAGGATTTACCGAAACTGGTTTACACAAACTTGGGTATACTTTCAACCAAACCAAAATATGGGTTTCACCCTAGAGTCCCACATTAAAGTACAATAGATAGAGTCCCAACAAAACCCAAATTTTAGAGTTCCCAAACAAGAGAAACGCCACAAACATACTTAAAATCAAAAAATAAATAAAAGATATTTAAGTTTCACACAATAGGAACCCTAGATTCAAAGGAAGTGGTCCTTGCCTTATCCAACAGAGTCGATTACACCAAAATCAAATGGAGCCATACAGATTATTCACAGAAATGAGAGTGATTTAGGGTTTTAACACAGGATTTTTGAGTGATTTATGGTTTGGGTTGGTCTCCTCAACCGTAGATATATATATATATATATATATATATATGCTTAAATTCATAATATTATATATAAATGTATAACTGTGAAAAACTTTCTCAATTATCATTAATAATTAACATTTGTTTTTATATAAGCTATGTAATATATATATTTCATCTGCTTATATTTCCATTTCAAACGCATAAGTGAGGAAGACATGTAACTCGAAGTATGTACAACTTGATGAATTATATGTTATTGGTATGGGTAAGAAATGCCATTAAATGAAATACCCAATTTCAACTAAAGTATTTTGCTGCCAAAAACTCTTATAGGGACGTGGATTAATTTTTCTATTTAATTTAGCTTGTGAGGATCTCATTTGTAGTGCTTCCTCATTTGTACTTAATTAAGGTCATGTCAATTTCACTATCTCATACATTGCCAACAACCTCACGACTTTGGAAGCGTACTCATCAAATTCTTTGTATTAGCTTAAAGTTTTTATGGACTTATTTTATTTATAATGCAATGTATGTTCTTAATCTCTTCATTGGTGTACTATAAAGCTCAACATATAATATAGGGGTTAGTATGATGAATTGGAATAAAAAGATGAATGTCGAATCTAAACATTCAGATTCTTTTTGGAAGCATGCAAATCAAATTATATAGTAATAGGAAAACATATATGCAGCTTGTAATGGCCAAATTCCGTAAGCCCGATATGATTAGGAATTAGCTATCACAGCAATGAACCTGTAACAATACTCTACTATAAAGTAAGAAATGGAAATAGGTGTTTTTAGCATGGAAAACCTCTGAACAGGTAAAAAACCACGACCTCGTGTGGAGGATTTTTGTAAAAGTATCTTTATTGCTTGGAGTGGATTTTTTTATTACAAATGATCTCAAATATATAGAAATGTTTTTGATCTCATAAATAAGAAGTTTGAGTAATTTTTTTGGTCCCTGTCTCTTCTGGAAATTTTCCTTTATATAGGCTTCTCCACAAATCTTTATCGTGCTAGAACTATTTTTTGGATAATGTGGTTAGTGGCGGTTGACTGAATAACTGACGAGTTTATAGGAGACAGGTATCTTTGACTGGATAACGTTGTTCGCATTTAGCTCGATCCACATTTTCGAGTAGTTCGTGAGGCTGTTTAGAATGTTGACTGGAGTATTAAGTGCTAAAATTGCGTAAGCTAGAGATGGAAGTAAATCAAGTTTTGTAAGCTCAATTTTGAGTGAGATCGACGGTTAAGTCCCTATAATCGCCCCCTCACAACCGGAGTCACGAGTGGTTTTGGTTGAGAAAGAATGCGTTAAAAGTTTGAAATTTGAAACGGAGTAATGATGGCGTTTGATTTGGTGGAAGTTACGTGATATTGGGAAGTGATGGGTATAAAATGATGATGCGGATGTGTGTGACAGTTACATTTGAATAGTTGCGTCCGTAATGAATGATGACGCTTAGGAAAACGTACTTGCACAATAAATTTAGGGCTATATAAAGAGTACATATAACAAATCTTGGAATAATTCCTACATGAGTAACTTTTTCTAAGATGGTGAAAACTCGGAGTATGGTTCTTGAAGAGGGGATTGCATCTGAAATGCAGAGGTTGAAGTTAAAATACTTTGGTGATCATTCCTTAGAAATGGCGATACCCCCCCTATTCCTCTGACGTACCAAGGCTTGTCGGGAGAGGAAGCGGTTGAAGCTAAGGAAGATTTCTACTATAAGTGGAGATTTCATGTCTTTATCTTGACAGGCGAGGAACGTTGGGTCTGTCTCCGCACTCTTGCGAAGGATTGGGTTAGGGCTTCGTATGTAGGGATAGGCGATCTGCGGGGCAGATATGTTAATTTCTTGTGTCACTATGGATTCTAAGGTTGGGCCCTCTTCATCTCTACCAACTCTTCGGTGGTGGTGGTTATAGAAGAGGCAGTGATGGCAGTGGAGGAGGAAAATGAGAAGGGGGAATCCTGCTGAAGCATTTCCATCATGTTTTTGTGCTCGGAAGACCTTCATCTTGTTTTATGGGGGCCAGCACTGAGTCCACTGCTAACATAGTTTCCATTTGAAGTTTTACTGGACTTTAACCAAACTCATGTGAGGGAAACTTTGTGTTGTGTCCAATGTCTTCTTTGCATCTGGGTGAAAAATTACTGAATTACAAGAACTGGAAGACACGATACCTCGGCGTACCTGAATGACCTATAACTTTTAACAAACAGGGAAAACTTGTTATCTGTAAAGTACCTGGAGTTTGTTGTTGGATGGATAACATTCTGTTGTATTCCTGAAGTCGATGTGGTGAATACTTACTATCTGTAAATCGTATGCAATATCTTTGACATGAATAAAAGTTGATATTTACTAAATTGTGTATAGAAAAATTTCTTTGAATCTAACTGAATTGTGTTGGGTGCTGATTGAATGTTGCTCGAATTGAGATGAATATGTGCCGACAATGTCGTGATGATATAAATGATTTATGTTTAACAGGTGGGGGGATAGAAATTGTAAGAAATATGTAATTGTAGAAACTCGAGCTGTTACAGGCCGAAAGGGGTAATACTCGGGGTAGCGTAAGGTCGAGTACAGTGACTATTTTGTATACTGGTAAGGGGATAAGTTTTAATATTTTATTCTAAAAATTTAGGGTTTTCTGTTACGAGATACAAGGCAAAAATCACGTATTTGAGGGGAAAGTGTGTGAGAAACGTATAAATATAGGTAGGATGAAAGAAAAATAGAGGTGATAGTAGGATGTTACGGCTCGATCTCAGAGGATTCATCTTACCGTTGAATGTCGATTAACTATAAAGACTGCGGAAGTACGTGAGAGGATCTTGGGTTCGTTGGGTATATTGAAATATTGAGGAGGGAATGTGAGCTCAAAGGTTACATGTAAGGAGACCTTGTGAGTATGTTTGTTATTTCTTTGAGGTGTCTTGGTGAGGGATTAGGTAGATCGAGAGAAGCTGGCTAGTTTGATTGTTGAAGTTGAGATCGAATTTGAAGATCTGAGAATCGACGAATAATGTGATTAGATGATATTTATTTAGGTTATCAAGGTTGTAACGGATGTTGTGCAAAGTGTGTCTTATGAATAATATAATTGTTTTGAATGCAATAGAAATAATATAAGTCAATCGGATCCTTTATAGGGGCAAATCTATTTTGAGACTGTTTTAGCCAACATTTTGAATAATTTTGAAGATTTGTATAGTTTAGAAAATGACGTCAATCACTATAAGTATGATAAACAATGACAGAGAAACAAAAATATGAAAATGTCGAAGCTTCTAGTTTTGTTTTGTATGCAAAAGGAAATAGAACTCTGACATCGTACAGAGTGAGTCATCATGAGTATGGGAAGGTCAGGAAAAAATATGGAAATAGGGAGAAAAAATATGTTAAAAAATGAGGGGAGTTGTAATGATGGAAAAGTGGTTTTATCAAAAAGGTGCAAGGCGCCTGACATGGAAAGTGGAAAGGATGCCTCAGTTCTGGAATCGAGGACGGTTCGTGCGAAGAACAATAAATGCCAGCCACTGAAGAAAGAAAGGATAAATAGTGCTTCTTCGTATTCAATCAAACGTTTTACAACTTCACAAAATTTGGAGAGCACTTAGAAAGAGAGACGAAAGATCAGGGGATTTGATAAAGAGTCATCCGAAGGTGATAAACGCTTGAAGAGGGCAAAAGATTCTGGATCTCGTAGGTGGCTATACAGCAGCGTCATGAAGGAAAAGCTTGACGTAACTGTCGATTCTCATTCGGATACTGAAGGTTAGTAGATATGTACGCAAATATATGTTGACGTATGTATATGTTAAAGATATATTGTTATACCTAATTGATTGATCAAAGATACATGTTGAATATATATATATATACATAGATGGAAGAATGATAAATACCTAACATGTATGTAGGTTAAGCGTTAAAGGCATCTCTGTAAGTCGAAAATGTACCTGTATAATTTGTTTTTAAGATAGGTAGTTCGTCTGTTAATGAGGTATTGACCTCTGGTCGAACGAATGAGTCTGATAATGAAAAGAAAGTTGGATTGAAACAATTTCTGGGTTTCTCAGGTCAGTTGGTATCTTATCCTTCAGGTTCTGATGCCTTTAGGGAGTTTTGTAAAGCTAAGGCGACTGTAGGAGGGAAGTGGGGGTATTGTGTAGAGTTTGATGGTAGGCAGTTTAGGGGTTGTATGGTAGCGGAGGGGGAAGAGTATTTTTATCTGCTGGCAGATTTAGAAGTAGAAAAACGAGATAGGGGTATAGATAAATCGATCTCGTTAGAATATTTCGATGGGGATGTCCAGAGTGACCTCTCGGATGGTTTTTTATGTTACCTATCTCAATTAGAGTATGGGTTGAGCCTTCCCCCCACCAATTTGGCAAAGGGGATTATGAATGTAATTGGGGCATGTCCTATTCAATTAAACGGGGACATTAGGAAGGTAATAACCATGTGTGACCATCTGAATGAAAAATGGGAAAGGGAGGAAAAAGTGAGGAGGATAAACCCTGATGACGTTTTGCAGTTTTATGGGGTGAAGAATTTTAAGGCCAGTGGGGGGTCTTATTTTTGTGCGAGCGCAACTCGACGTCATTTTTTCGATCTGAAATCAGCAGGTTGAACCTGGAATGAAAATATCATATGGGTGAAGGGTAATTGCCTTCAAAGAGATGATGAAGAACCTTTGGACCTTCGGTTTAGAACTATAATGCAAAGTAAGTATAGACATGCATAGATAGAATTATTGTTATGCTTCTCTGACAACTGTAGCTATTAGTAAAAATGTTGTTATTGCAGGTGTGAAGTCTATAGTAGAAAGGAAGGAATCCCTGTTGGACGAAGTTGTGGAGGAGGAGACTAAACTCGAATTTGTGTTAGAGGGACTCGACCTGAGTAGAAAAAAGAAGGTTGACAGCAGATCGAATAAGGTTTGAAAGGCTCAGTCTACCAGGGCGATAGCGGGGGTCGATGATGGAAAAAGGCAAGTAAGTGGTGAGGAGGTTTGAACTAATCTATCCAAGACTCCTGAAACTAGAAGTTCGGCTCAGGTGAATCCTGTCAAGCCGAGCAAAGTAGCTCAAAAATATCTGAGGAAATGGATGTTGAAGGCTTTGCCAGCCTCTGGTACCACTGGAAGTGGTGAGGTCACAAAAGATAAGAGGAGGAGGGTCGAACCCTCACGAGAGTCAGGAGAGAAGGTCACCGAGGGGCGATCAACTTCAGTGGATGGCCTTAAAGAGGTCGTGGAAAGGGCCAGGTGGGCAGTTCTCCTAGGAGAGGAAGACACGAGCAAGATGGAAAGTTTATATTATCAGAAAAAAAATGCTTAATACACTTCGAACTAGTCGCTGAGATAGACGTAATTTTTGCAAGTTGCTCGTATTGTTAAGGGGATTTAGCTCGGTATATAGGAAGAGAAAAACAAGCTGAAGAAGGTCAATGTCGAGCTGGAAAAAGTATTAGCTCGATCCAGGGCCGACGCTTTGAAGGAAGTCAAGCAGCTGAAGGCTTCTCATACCATGGAAATTGGTCAGCTACAGGTAGAGACAAAGGGCAATCTTGACGAAATGGTTGAGGAGCGCGGAAGACTAGGCCATCATTTGATGTTGAAAGGCTATTCTGAGGAGGAGGTGGATGTCATCAAGGCAGACACCTATGTTGAGGAAGAAGATGAGGAGGAAGTAGAAGCGGTGGGGATCGTGGACGGTCTGGATGGTGTTTCCCGCCAGACGGTGCTCGACAATCAAGGGGATGACGTCGAGCTCCCGGAAGGTGGTAGTGAGAAGGTAGGGTAGACATATGTGTTTGTATAAGTATTTGTAAGTTGTTTGAATTGTGTATGAGGACGAAACTTTTGTAGATTGACCGTGTTTATAAACCTTTTGTATGTAGTTAGGGAGATGAGTCTCAAAATAAATGATCTAGAGTCTGAACTTGCCAGGGAAAGAGAGACCTTTAAAGCCTTGCTGTCTGCGCAAGTGGAGCTACAGGTTAGATTGGAATAGGTTTTTCGACTTGCATGATATACAACCGTTAAGTTATCAAGTAAATAGAATATAGATGCATGGTAAAAATCCAATATTATTAATATAGAGTAGTATATCGAAAGTATGTACCCTGTACGCCGAAAGAAGGCTCATGAATCGTTCATCTAAGAATGAACTCCAAACTTTTTGTCTAAAAGTATTGGAAGCAGATGTTTAGAAATCACATAGTCTCTTTAGAAATGTAGTATGCATTTATTGAAAAGCTTCTGAGTCGAACTATACTAAAACTTGTTATATTTCCCAGGTCAAATTAGATTCATCTCACGCGCGTGAGGATGACGTACTCATGCGTAATCGGGAATTTGCGGAGCAGTTTGATAGGATGAAGGAGGCAAGTAAGAATAAAGAAGATCAATACGTAAAGGCGCATTTTAGACTTGTGGAGTTGTGACTCAGGCCGTTTCTGACCTAACTCGTCAGGTCGAAGAAAAAGATTTCGGGATAAAGAATGGATTAAAAAAGCTAGCTGAGGTCATAGAATGTGCCGAGAAGCTTCAACGTCAAGTTAACACGTTGGCTGTGAAGGCTAGGCAGGCCGACACGGCTCAATACCGTATTCAGACGTTGGAACAATCAGAAAAACAATTTCGATATGATCTTCATAACTGTAGGAACGAGCTGGAGCGAATGAGACAAAAATTCTTCGAAAAGGACGACGAGCTGAGGGTAGCTCGAGAAAATCTATCGGCTTCGGAAGCCGCAGCTGAACATTTGCAAACAACCCTCCCCGCCAAGGATATGGAATTCTAAGAAATGCAACGAAGGTGCAATGATTTAAACGAGAGGGTTGCACGACTTAAGGCTGAGTTGGCGTAAGCCATTGCTCATGCCAAGAAAGCCGAGGCTAGAAAGCGTTCAGGGGGAAGTAGAACTGAGGTTAAGGCTCCTTTAGTTCGAGAGGATGTAGTTAGTCTCTCAAGTCAAATTAGAGAGCTAGAAAGTGACATATCTCGTATTTTGGGGCATGTTCAGAAGGGAAATACGAATTTGAGGGGATGTCAGCATAAGTTGGATGTTGTTCTTATCTGGGAGAAAGTTCTGGAAGGGAAGATCAAAGCAATGGAATTGCTGGTGAAGAGATAAGAAGAATTATTGAAAGATCTGCCAGCTAGGGAAGAGTTGAGCGCAGAAATTGGAAGACTTGGTGCTTGGGTAGTAGACTTAGAAGCCATGATCCTAGGTAAGTCACTGAAGTATATTGCCAAGTTGGAAGAATATGTCATCTATCATGATAAGGTCGATGCATAAATAATTGAACGGAAGAATGAGTACGCTAGGTTAGAGTCACGCCTCGAGAGGTTGAAGGCAAGATTTGCAACAATGGTAGTACCTGATGCGTCTCGATCTGACCTGTTAAGAGTGATTGTTACATATTTTGTAGAGGAAGTAAAAAGACTTGAGTCAGAACGAGATACCTTGTTCAAAACTCTGTCGGATAAGGGATGCATCTGTGGAGCTAAGATAAATCGAGGGAACTGTCTGGGCGTCATGGAGACCCAACTGGGCCCTCAAACTGCTAAATCGATAGAACAAGGTAGAGTTGTCGTGGCCTGCGAACTGAAAGCTTGACCTCTTGATGTGGAGGGAAGCACTGCTGACACTCCATCAGCAGAAAAGAATCCTTTGTAATATGAATTTGACCTGAAAATAAATAGTATTTATCGCAGACACATTGAAATAGATGAAAGCTATTATGACCATTGCCTTATCTTGTGTTTGGTGGGGACTTTTATATAAAACAATTTTTTTACATTCATTTTAATCGTAGAAATGGGTTAAGTTAAACCAAGTTGAAACCTGATTTGAACTATAGAAATGTCACAAACATATTAAAAGAGATGAAAGCTAGTATGACATTTGCCTTATCTTATGCTTGGCTGAGTCTTTAATATGAAACAAGTTCTTACACTTGCTACAATCACAGAGATGTAAAGATTCAGTTAAACCAAGTGTTATCCTTGATCCAGCCGGTAAAAATAATCCAAACAAGTTGTATAAGATGAAGACTAGTATTATCTTTGTCTTATCTCTTGCTTGGCTGAGTCTTTGATATGAAACAAGTTTTAACACTTGCTAGAATCACAGAGATGTAAAGATTAAGCTAAACCAAGTGTTATCCTTTATCCAGCCGGTAGAAATGACCCAAACAAGTTGCAAAAGATGAAGACTAGTATTATCTTTGTCTTATCTCTTGTTTGGCTGAGTCTTTGATTTGAAACAATTTTTAACACTTGTTACAATCGCAGAGATGTAAAGATTCAGCTAAACTAAGTGTTATCCTTGATCCAGCTGGTAGAAATGATCCAAACAAGTTATAAAAGATGAAAACTAGTATTATGTTTGTCTTATTTCTTGTTTGGCTGAGTCTTTGATATGAAACAAGTTTTTACACTTGCTACAATCGTAGAGATGTAAAGTTTCTGCTAAACCAAGTGTTATCCTTGATTCAGCCAGTAGAAATGATCCAAACAAGTTGTAAAAGATGAAGACTAGTATTATCTTTGTCTTATCTCTTGTTTGGTTGAGTCTTTGATATGAAACAAGTTTTTACACTTGTCACAATCGCAGAGATGAAGTAAAAGAAGCCAAATTCAGTAAAATGTGGACGAATGTTCGTGAAGAGAATGATAATGTTCCGAAAAAAAAACTTTCATTGATAAGTTCAGAGTTTACATTGGATGGAGATTAGAATCACACTTTTCAAAATGTAAAGCAAAAAGTGAAATATGGAAATAGAGTAGTAAGACGCCTAACGATAGTACCATTTCACTCGCCTAGTGTTTCAAGGATTTAAAATGGGGATTCCATCCTTTGCATGAGATAGTATAATCCCAGGCCTGAGAGACCTGTGATAATGAATGGACCCTCACAATTGTCGGTTAATTTTCCAGTGTGAGGCTCTTTACGATGTTGAGAAATTTTTCTGAGGACGAGATCTCTGATTTGGAAAGTACGGCTCCTAACTCGGTTATTATACGATCTGGCAAGCATATGATGATATCGACCTAGGTTAGCGATAGTGCATTCCCTGGTCTCATCTATCATATTGAGATTATAAGCCAATTCTAACTCATTTTCCTCATCAGTCAGCTCGTGATCACGAACTGAATGATGATATTCAAAATGAATCATTGCCTCAGTGCCATAAGCAAGAAAGAGCGGGGTACACCCAGTAGATTATCGTGGAGTGGTTCAATATGCCCACAGGACATGATGTAGTTCACGAACCCAAATTCCTTTTTACTGTGAGTGAAGCCATTTTTTGAGTCCATCCACGATGGTTTTGTTGGTGATTTCAGCTTGGCCATTGCCTTGAGGGTAGTATGGATTTGATGGTGAGTGGATGATATTGTGGTGATTTAGGAAGGTTACGACCTTATCTCCCACAAATTGGGGACCGTTATCGATACGAATTAGGTAGGGGCACCCGAATCGAGTGATTATGTAGTTCTAGAGAAAAGAGATAACCTCTTCTTCTCTAGTTCGACATAGTGGAATTGCGTCTACCCATTTTGTAAAGTAATCGGTAGCTACGAATAGATGACGGTGATTACCTGGAGAGTTAGGGAATTTACCGACGAGGTCTAGTGCCCATCTTTTGAATGGCCAGAAAACCTTGCTTGCATGGAGTTCGAGTGCAGGGGCGCATATCATATTTTTATGCCTTTGGCAGGTGTCGCACCTGCGGGAATACTATTTTGCTTGCCTGCTCATGTCGGGCTAAAATACTCCTTGAGTTATAACTCAATATGCTAATGATCTACCCGCGACTTGGGAGCCACAAGTTCCTTTGTGTAATTCGTGGAGCAGTTTCTCTACTTTTTACTTTAAGAGGCACTTGAGGTAAGCCCCTGTAACGCAAAGGAGGTAAAGCATACCATTTTATGTAATGTAACACTTCGAGTTGTTGATCAGCTGTCAGCGCTCTTTTGGATCTGCCAGGAGTGGTCCGTTGCGATTATTGTTGACACCGAGGTAGGCTAAGAAAGGCTTTTGCCAATCGTCGTCTCCCCCTTAATCGCCCCCAGTGTTGATCGTGCATACAGATATGCGATCAATACTGGGGGTTGAAATGATTTTGATCTGGAGATATTAAGCTTTTGTACCCAAGACCCCGGCTAGATATGCCAAGGAATTGGGGTATCTATTTTTACCTCGAGGAAGATATTTGAGAGTTACTTTCGTGAACTTACTCATCTTATCTGTAACGAGGGCTGCGTATTTGATCATCTTCCCGTTCTTCTTGTATTGCTCGGAATAATGATGAACGATGAGTAATGAATCTGTGTAAACTGAGAGTTCGGGGACATCGATCTCAAGTGCTAGGTCGAGTTCGTTAATGAGAGCTTCATACTCGGTGACATTATTTGAGGCCTCAAAATCCAAGAAGATTGATTTCTCAATTCTGTCATTAGAAGGGGTAATCAAAACGATCCCGATCCCTGACCCTGCGAATCCTGCTGATCAATCTGTGAGAAGCCCCTACCCTGACGTAGTATTCCAGTAAGCTCTTTTGTCGAATGGCTTGTGGGTTGGATTCTTCGGCGTGTTTTCAGTAAGGTCCAGGTCGTGCTCCTCCCACTTGGGATCCTCCACTGGAAAATCCGCGAAATAATTGGCAATGGCCTGACCTTTTTTGGAATGACGCTGTTCAAACTTGATATCATGTTCTCCCAAACTGACTGACCCTTGTTGCACTCTTCGTCACTTTTCCTTTTTGGACAGAACTTCCCGAAGTGGGTAGTTCGTCATAACTTTGACGGAATGTGCTTAAAAGTAATACTTGAGTTTCTGCGAAGTATAAACAGGGGTGAGAAGAAGTTTATCAATTTTAGAGTACCTTATTTCTGCTGGTGTGAGTGTTTTGCTGATGAAGAAGACTGGTTTCACTATTTTTTCTTCCAGGCGAATGAGAACTGAGCTGAGAGAAGTATTTGTGACTGCTAGGTAGATTATCAGTTCCTCATTACCTATTGGAGTGCTTATTATGGGAGACCTCCCCAAATAGATTTTGAGATCCTGAAAAGCTGCCTCACATTCTGGTGTCCATATGACTTATGCAGTTAGCTAAACCTTTCCTTGTTTGGTACATCCACGGAGTAATATGAATAACCAATGACAGCAATCTGAAGATTTTGAGATGAAACGGTTGATAGCGGCAATCTTGCCAGTGAGTTTTTGAACATCTTTTGTTATCTTTGGAAAATGCATGTCAAGAAAAGCACAAATTTGATTCGGATCGGCCTCAATCCCTTTCTTGCTGATGTGGTTGCTTAAGAAGCGACTAGAATGTACCCCGAATTGATATTTATCAGGGTTGAGATGCATTATGTAAGATCGAAGGGTGTTATATTGTGTTGAGATCTGAGATGTGATTATCTGACTGTACGCTTTTACACAAGAGATTATCGATGTAGACTTCAACAATTTTTCCCAGGTGTGCTTTGAACTTAGCAGTCATCAATCGTTGATATGTGGCACATGCATTCTTGAGCCCGAAGGGCATGACTTTGTAACAATAAAGGCTACTTTCGGTGATGAACGTTGTCTTCTCTTGATCTTCTTCTAGAAGTGGGATTTGATTATACCCTGAAGTATCGTCCATCATAGATAAGAGATCATGACCTGCTGTGGAATTGAGGATCTGATGAATGTTGGGAAGATGAAAACTGTCATTTGGAGTATGTTTGTTCAGATCTATAAAGTCTACGCAAATGCGGACTTTTCCGTTTTTCTTTGGGACATCGACAATGTTGGATATCCAGTCCGAATACTTGGCTTCTCGAATGAATCCCACTTTGATCAATTTCTCGATTTCGGTGTTAACTTCATCTCAAATACGAGGCGAAAGTCGTCGCTATTTATGTTTGACCACTGTGGCGTTGATGTTGATGGCTAACTTGTGGCAAGCCATGGCTGGGTCGACTCTGGGCATTTTTTCGAAAGACCATGCAAAAACGTCTCGATTGAGTTGTAAGAACTAAATGTGAGCATCTTTCTCATGTTGAACCAGCTTGGTTCTGATGAACGCACCTTTGCTAGGTCCATCAATGTTGACATATTTCGTGGGCTCCTCTGTAGGTGATTGATCGTCGAGGTCTATAATTGTTATGCGGTCAATCAATCTGAAGTATCTAGGATGGCAGAGACAGTATTTTCTCAAGCTCGAGAGAGCTTCTGACTACCTCTGATCTCATAAAAACCGTTGTCGTGTTTGAATTTTAGTGCTTGATGATAGGTGGAAGCAATTACTTCCATATTGTGTATCCAACAGTGGGCCCATAATACCAAGATAGCGTGACTTGGCATTGATGACAAAGAAAATGATGTCAATAGTGGCTGGTCCTGCGGTAATAGGTATGATAATCTTGCCTACTCGTTCTTCCCAGAAGCCATTGAACCTACTGATGTCTATGTCACTCTGAATGACTTAGTCGGCCAAACCTATCTGGTCGATCCTATTCTAAAAAGGAATTTCAATACCGCCTCCAATATCGATCATCATTGTGTGTATGACAAACTATTTTATCTTGAGCATTATGACTAATGCATCATGATGTAAAAATTTGACATGGCTAGTATCGTAATCCTCGAAGGTGATTCTGAGTCAGCGATTGCTCGACTCGGGAAGAAGTTTGGCCTCTTTGTCTTGAGGTGTAAGATTACAGCATTCTGATAGCCTTCGGCGCTTTGATCGGTTAGAATTGGCGATCTGGTTGATTTTGATCATGTTACTGAGGTGCATATAGTAGAGATGCTTCTCCTCAGCTTTGTCATTTATCTGAACAACTTTGAGTTACTTCTTATGGATGCCATCTTGGTATAACTTCAGGTTAATAATGTATTCGAGCATCCGCCCTTCTTTGAAAATGAGCTCGAGCAACCGCTGTAGAGCATAAAAATTGTCAGTAGAATGATAATTTACCTTATGGTGTAGGAAAAATGGTCGATTCTCGATGGGCTCCAGTGGTTGAGAGACGCGGTAGAGCGTGTCTTTTAACAGCAGTGGAAAAATTATGGAGATTCAGACGTTCAGCTTTGGGAGGATGAGTTTGTTTTGCGGACCGCTTCTCCATGGGTATCCAGTATTTCCCTTGGTGCATTTTTGATCTCCCTGTTCCTCCTTAGGCTCGCTGGTTCGTTCTGCAGGTGGGACTTTGGTGGTGAGGACAGACTTAGTAGACTTTTATCGCTCATACATCATCCTCTCCAAGTCGACGTAACTGTTGACTTTGGTTATCATCCCTTCTAATGTCGCAGGCTTGTTAAGGAAGAGGTATTATTTGGCTTTGTAATCGAGCCGGAGAGCAATGGTGAAGGCAGTCACAGCATTTTTTTTTGAGGTTATCCACCTTTCCCGCAAGATTTAGGAATTTATTTGAGAAATCTTTAAGCTTTTCTCCATGTGACTGCTTAAGACCGATAAGAGAGTACAAGTTCCCCTCTTTATCTCTGTTATGAGCATATGTCTTGATGAACTGCTTCTGCAGCTGATCAAACGTGTAGATAGATTCCTCAGGAAGAGAATGGAACCATCAGAGTGGCTCCTCATGTAAACTTGTGGCGAACAGATGGTAAAGAATTTGGTTGAGATTGGAGTATAACCCCAATGAATCACGGTATTGTTGAATATGCTCCTTCGGGTAAGTACCTTTGTATTTGTAAATTTTAGGAGTATGGAAACCTTTCGGTATCTCCATATTGAATAGCTCTTTGGAATCGGACTTCCTTGTAACTTCATGGTATCGCTGGTAGTACCCTGAACTTGTACCTCGATCATCTCCTTAATTCGTTGGTCTATGTGTTCTTTCATGACGTAATGTTGTGTTGGTTGAATTGTTGGACGTGCTGGCAGGGGATGATGAGTTTCCGTACCTACACCCAAGCGATCTCATGCTGGAACTTGATGTAGAGGTCGTTGTTCTTCCTCCTGATGGATGGAAAGTAGGTGACCTCGACTGACTTCTGATTGAACTTCTCCCCCCCCCCAAATGGATGGAGGGTTGCGGTCCATGTGGTAGATTTTTGGAAATAGCTTTACTGGTGGCTCCCCGAGGTCCCAATCTTTCCCTTGCTGAAATGCGGAGGTCTCTAGAAGTTAATCGCGACCTCTGGCTGGAGGAGCCTGCTGAATATTTTGCAGAGCCTCGAGTGTAGTCTGCATCGTAGTCATCTGATTTTTGTATCGTTTGAGCGCTATCAAACGAGCTTATCTTTCTGCATCGAGCTCTTTTTCTCGCAGCTCGTGATCCTTTGTTAATTGAAATTTGAGTTCAACGCATTTTTCTGTCTCATCTTAGAGATTCACCCATAACTCGGTAAGCTGTCCCAGATCCACAGAAATTTTGAGCTGAGTTCCTGCGACCTGTCGTCGGGAAGAAACCATAATTGAAAATTGTAATGAAAAATTGCCTTAAGGTATCATAGAAATGTAATCTTTCCCACAGACGGCACCAAATGTAATGGCCAAATTCCGTAAGCCCGATATGATTAAGAATTAGCTATCACACCAATAAACCTGCAACAATACTCTACTAGAAAGTAAGAAATGGAAACAGGTGTTTTTAGCGTGGAAAACCACTGAATAGGTAAAAAACCACAACCTCGTATGGAGGATTTTTGTAAAAGTATATTTATTGCTTGGAGTAGATTTCTTTATTACAAGTGATCTCTAAAATATAGAAATGTTTTTGATCTCGTAAATAAGAAGTTTGAGTAATTTTTCTGATCCCTGTCTCTTCTAGAACTTTTCCTTTATATAGGCTTCTCCACAACTCTTTATCGTGCTAGAACACTTTTTCCGGATAATGTGGTTAGTGGCGGTTGACTGAATAACTGACTAAGAGACTGACTAAGAGATTGACTAAGAGAACATAGTGTTTCAAGTCAAATATAGGCATATTTGTTTTGTCAAAAGAAATATTTACAACTTAACCTTTCCTGCCCACAATATTGTCATTTTGCACTCAAGCATCTTCATTATATGTTTCTTGACAAAATTTTAAACATATTTTTCAAAAGTTCACAATAGGGGGGGAAGCATAATAAGGAAACATGGCTGCAAATAATATGAAAAAGATACTTACAATAACAAAGTTGACTGGCTAAAAAAACTATTTGGCTTTAAAACCTGACTTTGCAATAACTAATACTCCTATTTTGAAGTGGTCTCATGACCATCTTAAGCCTTTTTTTCCTTTGAGCGTTTCAATCAATCTATGAAAGCACTTTTACGCAAATTGATTTTCTTACTTTCAGAGTAATTTACAACAATCATTGTTGTTTCACTTTCGATGCAGAAATATCATACATCTTAACCCTTGTAACTTAGAAACTTAAAGCACATAGTGTGGAGATAATGCACTCATCTTAAAATTTGCATAATACATATGAAAGAAATATCCTCCAAGTTTTTGCAATGAAATTTATATAATAATACTGTCAGACAATAGTTTTGACCGATGAAGACAGAAAGACGTGGGAAGCATCTAGAGAAGCTCTCAATGCATTTCAATTCAGTGATAATGAGGAAAATCTAATCCTCAAAAAAGCGTTTGGTCAACTTCATTCACCTTATTGGGGAGAAAAAAGAGTAAAAGAAGTTCCAGAACATGAACATGTAAACAAAACATTAGATTATCTGAGGAGCTTAGGCCTTTCAGATGAAGATCTTTGCAAAGTACAAAAGAAATTCCCAGAGGTGCGTATATGCCATCTTGATGAAGAGCCTAAAAACAATATCCAGCTTCTGGAAAAAGAGTGAGGAATCAAAGGGAAATCTCTTCGAAGTCATCTTCTCCGCAATCCGAAAGTTCTTGGTTAACATTATTTAAGAAGGTAAAATCAGCTAAAAAATGTGTATTAGCCTATACAACAATCTTTGCAGGTTGCAAATATAATAAAAGAGGGAGGGATAGCACATACCCAATGGACACACTTGCCGAGTCTTGAGCCAGCAACTGATGCAATGAAAATGAAAGGCATAGTCGCACACACCTACAGATAAGATGGTATAATTCATTGGGGATACACGTTAAGGATTTTAACCACCATATATCTAAATTATGGAGCTCCTTCTGGAAGTGCTGAATTCGAGATGTGACTTAAGTTGTGGTATCCCTGATAGAATAAAGATATAACTCAATTTTGTTAACTTGTAGTTTAGGCAATAATTATCTCATTTCTATTCAACCAATTATGGGTAATGAATACTGTTAGAATTATCTTATTTATATCCAACCAATGATCCCAAATAAGTACGAAGTCCGTAAAATGTTTACTTGATAAATCTTGGCCCGGTCTTTGATCATTTTCTCACAGCATTACTTGAAACTCACTAATGTCATTACTGCCAAACATAGTAACAAAGCTTAGTATAATGATAACAGGAAAAATATATCAAGTTTAAACTAAGAATAAAACTGAAACAAAGGTGAATTTCTTACCTTACAAAAGTACCTATGAATCTTTGGCATATGCAAATGTTTCTCACTAGATCTCCTTCTCATCAATATAAATGTTTGGGATTTAGGATATGATGCACCAGTCCTCTCCTACTTCCTTCACGCAATGTGGCTCCAAGATACGACATACATTGATGTCCAATCTCTTAAGTGAGGTATGATAGACACGTAATATTTACGTGAACAACTCTTAAATTTATATCTACCTAGTCATTTATTAAATAAATGTGACACTAATAGTGCTTTTGTTTGTATTTATAGAAATCGGTCACATGATAAACAAGTCGTACAATTTTCTGGCTTTTAACGAAGAACAAGGGTGATACACTCCAACAATGATTCTCATTTGAAGTTGTCAACCAAAGGCTTATGCATGAAATCCCATTGAAGAGAATTAGATATATATATTATTCTCATGAGTTGTAATGCATGATTTTAGGCATTGTTTAGGGGATTTTATATTAATGGTGATTTTTAGTAACCTTTCCTATACTCTATAAATAGGAGGGGAATCCTACCCATAAGAGAGCATCTTGGAGAGTGGAAATCAAAGTTCATAGCAATAAAGCTTATTCTTTCTCTTTTTCTTGTCTTTTACTTTTTTCGTAGTAATAGTAGTATGGCAATGATCAAAGGGATGAGTAGTTAATCTTCTTAGCCAAGGCTAGAGGAAGCTCCACCCAATGTAGCATTAGTGTAGATTGTGTAGCTTAGTTAGAGTAATTACTTTTTCTTTATCCTGGAATATTGCATATTTGTATTCCTTCATCCTAGGCTTGACCATAGCTAGGATTAGAAGGAATAAAGAATATAAGTAACCATCTTGTTTGACCATAACAAGATAGGTTAGGAACATGGAGAAGATAACATAATCTATGCTTATCAACCGGACCATGGTTGAATAAGTTGGTTTATGGGTAGCTCCCAATTACTAAATCTCTTGTATCTTTTGATATATTGCATATGCCCGACCAAGGATATGTGATACAGGAACTCGTAATTTACTTTAATTATTTATGCTATCTAACGGTTATAAAAGGTGGAGTGGAATCGATGCCTTGGTTTCCACTCTAATTTATCTTGTAATTTGTTTCATTTTTCTTTTTATTTCAAAACTTACACAAACTCGTTGTTATTGGATAAAACTAGTAGCTCGAAGTATAATTTGCACCACAAGTCTCTTGGGATACGACCCCACTTTCTTTTGTACTCAACGGTAGACCGTGCGCTTGCAGGTCTTTTAAGACGTGGGTTTATAATCGATCAAGGTAAGATGCTACAATTCGTTGGGTATACACGTTAAGGAATCACAACTCTCATCTCTCAAAGTTTGGAGTGCCTTGAGTTGTGATAAGCTTTGTGGAAGTACTGAAACATGATTCCTACATCTTTTAAGGTTATTGAAATAGCATTTATGAAAGATCTGCATGTACACAAAACAATTGAACAAAACTATTAGGCTTGTGTAGATAAAAACCAGCTCATGTTTTCATGTGATCTTAAAAGGAAATATTAAACACACCCAGGCTAGTAATTAAAGACGAAGTATAGATAAGATTTTTCATAAATCAACTTCATCACTGCTACTTTCGCAAGGTTCATCATCTCCGGCGTGCAAGGTGAATTTGAACGTAAAATTGTTTCTTAAAGGAAAGGTCTGGTTGCTCATAATATCACCACCTCTCTTTTTATGCTAACCCGGATAATCAGACTTTTGAAATTCTACTTTCTTAAATAGATGAAACCCTTCTTTTTTGGCTAATTTGGTAACTTTCCAATGATCATAAGGGTAGTCTTCCCTGTGTGTAACACGCACTTCCCTATCTTCGTTCAACAATCCTTTTGCATTCTTGAAGAAGTAAGGAAAAAGCTTCTTATGCATTATGTTCCCTCCACCAAAAAATCAAGGAATATCATTTTTAGCAAACTAAACAATTCAAAAGCAAGTATAAGAGAAGTTTGTTGAATATATGGAGTTATTACTTGATAAGTTTTGTGTGCCTTTCACATAAATTTGGAAAATAGCTTGCATAGGGAAAATTAAAGATGATCCTGTTAAACATCATCCTCGTCAAAATTGGGTCACTTCCCATTTCATGAGCATCAATATCTTGTAGAATTAAACATCCCAATCTCTTCAGCTCCTCCAAGTGAGCCTCACTACTCCAATGCATTATTGGCTGCAATTCTAAGGTAAAAGTAGGGTTAATTATTAAAGTACAAAAATGAGTAAAATTCAATTAAATTGCATTTGTGACTATGTGGTATCTGTGAAGGGCCTTTATGCGATTTGATGTAGGTAATGTTGAGATTTTGGACCTGCTTTAAGATTGTTAGTTTTTACACCCCTAGTAACAATGGTGATTATTTTTCAATATATATGAATAAATGCTATATATTGGCAAAAATAGTAATGTTAACCATGAGTAACTTGCTTACATTCAAACTCAGTGAAGATTGTTGAGATTCTTTACACAAAATTAATCTGAACTTGCAACTTCTATGGCTAGCTCTGTTAATGTGAGCAATGAATCATTTTTATCAGGGCATCATTATTCGATATATTACACTTGCGTATTTTTCATACCATTTAAATGAACTTAAGACACTATAAACAAAAGGGTTTTTAGTTCACCTAATTTTTTAGAGCCTTCCGCACATGGTGGTGTTTCTTCCTAATGACTGACTTGTGAAGCAACTTTACAGGCCAGTTCTGTTATATGGGTTACATATCTAAGTCGTAAATTAAAAACACCTTTCAGTTTCAAAGTTAATAATAGTATTATGTAGTGATATACACATTTAGAAACTCACTCAGGTGGTCCAAATTTCATAGTTTCCTTCCGAAATGAAACTTTAAATACCAAAAATGCTAATGAGACTAAGCTCCTGACATAAGACTTTCTCCATCAGATGGAGACTATAAAACTATAGAAATAATTTCATTAACCTACGAAATTCAGTTTTACAAAGGCTATATGTTCTTGTCTCCAAGTTTAGTGGCATTGTATAAGATAAAGATTACACAAATTGCTTAAGATTCCTATAGAAACATGTAAACGGCGCTTTTGAAAATGAATTAATTCATTGAAGTACCCTCAAAAGGAAATGATTGCATAGTAATTACCTTTATAGCCATTGCACTGGTAAAGTCGCAGTGGGGCCACGATATTGTTGAACCCTATAAGTTCAAAAAAAATACATTCTTAAAATACAATAATTGTGAGCTACAAAAGGAAGGGGAAATGAGGTTTAGCTAATAGGTAAATGCTGGGGGCACTAAAAGAAGATAAAATAACGATAAATAGCTACAAACCTTGGGTAACCTTCGTTCATGCCTAACATTAATCTTGAACTACTTCTACTTCCGCAACTTATCATCTAGAAGGAAAATAAAACACAAATATAATGAAAGAAACGTAAAATATTTAGACCAAATAGTGCATTTAAAAATCAAGGCTTCCCATCATTCCCTTACCTACAACCAACTGAAGCAAGCACATAACGTCATTAGCTTTCTAGGAAATACATTAGCGTTGCTTAATATGGAAAAGTAGCACAAACACAATTTAAGTAAGATCTAATGAAAAAAAACAAAAACAAAATAAGTTAATAAAAGGTAATAGTACTCTGTTAAATTAGAACATAAAAACCTTAATGTAAATTTAAAGTCTAATTTCAGCTGTTTCTCGAAACATATTCTTGTAAATTTGATGCCTAATGTGTCTAACCTTATTTACTTAGAATAGCTAAAATAACTATGTCCTTGCAACCAAGTATTTTTAGGTGCCCGTGCTTATGTTACTCGCATTGATAAATAATCAAATGTTAGGTGTATCCATATTTGAACAGAGTGACAAAACCATGGTTAGTTTACACTAATTTGTAATTGATACATGTGTGGCTACTACTGGTATTTCTCTTGGAACAAAGAGCGCAATGGTTTCTCATAACATTTGAAAAGTCCAAAACCTAATAATGAAAACAAAAGTCTATTATTCACTAACATGTAAGCAAAACAAAAGTATATTATTCACTAACATGTCTAGCCTTCCGCAATTATGTTCCAGTATATTAGTAAAATCTTAACATAAATAAGGAATTTAAAATCACAGATAACTAAACGCATACTGTATCAAGAAATTTGCCGTAAACCATTTGAAACTCAGATATATCTAATCAACATAAGCATGCACCATCAGAAACCAATTGTAGATAATATTTTCCAATAATAAAAATCTCACCATCGAGAGTGCAGATTACTGACTGTTCAGAAAGGTTCACTTGTAAGCATGGGTTTTCTTCTCCTTTTCCGTCGATATATGTTATCTAGAGATGAGAAAGAACCGATTTGTATATAAAATTCTTACAACGGCAGTAGAGATAAAGAGAACATACCTAAATTTTATTTTATTTTCACTTTAAAAATTCTGCAACTAATTCCAATAAAATCATTAGTTACAATTAAAAATTTTAGAAGAATTATTAATGAAAATTGTTAGAAGACCTAAATAAAATTTTTAAGGGAACTGTTTACCATTTAACAAACTTCGAATCAATACTATTCCCTGTATTCATCAACCAAACCTGCAATTTTTTTAAAATCAGCTCAATGTAAAACTTAATTGATTGATTAATCCATCAAGCCACAACCCAATCCATCGGAATTTAACCCAATTCATCAAAGTTATTTTCAGTCAATCGATTAAGATTGGGATATGACATTGCTAAAATTTCTTACCAAAAGAGAGTGAGAGATATCAATTGTCAGAAAGAAATAGAGGCTGAAGGAGTGAAATTAAGGAAGACATGGTCGTTGGCACGTCTTTAATTTTTACTCCGTCCATAAGTTTGATGGAGATGGGGTTTAGAAAATGGTTGAAGAAATAGGAGCTACTGAAAAACACATTAATAGGAGTTGAAGAGATGGGAGTTTACAGAGAAACGAAGACAAAACGGTTGCAGATAAAAGAAATAAGAAATTAGTCCAAGTTATGATGACAACATTACCCTTAGATCTTTGAAGAAATACTAAATTAATCTGTGAATTTTTACATGGCACTGAACAAACTCTTCGATATTTTCTTCCTCGATTCACACTTTATCCTAGTTCAACGGATGACCCTCTTTATCCCAAAGCAAAATATCTCCTTGGTTTGTCCCTTTAAAAATGTAGGCAGTTCATAAAGAAAGCAATATCGTGACTTTGGAAGGATTACAACTGACGACTATAGGAAATGGAGTATGGAAATAATACAAAAGAACCATTGTAAACACAGGAAAAAAAACTAACAACATTGTGATGAGGAAGAAGAAACGCTATACACCGACAATTCTCGCAGGAGTAAAGTCAGACTCCCTAAGATGATGCATAATATCTCCTTACCGCATAAATAAAATATAAGGTAGGGCAATCCAAAAATGAAGGAGGAACTTAAACTAAATCCGAATAGCTTACCAAAGATGAATTAAATGATCTTACACTCTGATAACATAAGAAATCTAGAAAATGAGAAACTATAGAACATTAGCACTTGAAAATAATAGTTGCAAAAATCACAATCAAATAGAGATAAGGTAGACAACATAAATAAAAATGAAAGTATGAAACTCTAGAATTTTTATAGAGTACTTGTACCAATTAATGAAAAATAAAATGGAAAAAAATAATCCATTTTTCACACCGAGATAGAGGATAGCTTAGAACAATCAAATTCAATGGAGCCACACAAAAAATTAGAGATGGATTGGCAATGATTATATAATAATAAATAAATAAAACATTAATGTACAAGACAAATCTAATGTAGAACTGGCCTTGAAATAGACCCAGAGATGCATCCCTTATTTTAAGAGCATGTAATTGAAAAATAAAGATGCAAGCTTACAATCAGAAAATTGAACTCAAGAAATACCTGAGCTTCAAATTTCTCCATTTAATTGGTATTATAAAGAGAGGGGAAGAGACAGATTCAACAAAGCGAAAATGATTCATTGATAGGTATGCATTTTCTCGAATTGATGGTACAATTAGTAAGAGAGAAACTGATGCCATGGGATTGAAAGAGATGCTTCTTTGGTAAAGAATGGGAAGAAACTATTTGAGGGAAAGTGAAGAGTCGTTCGTCATAAGGAAATAAGAAATTCTCATAAACGTCATCTAACTAAGTTACCCTTAGTTTTTAATTATTACTTAAGTATGTCATAAAGGTTGTAACATTTTATTTTTTAAGGCTTGCACGCCACGTAGGTTAAACGATGCCACGCAGGACAATCGCTGCCTCGAAAGAATCATTGAAAACCACTAAAAAAAAGTAAACTATTAAGAAATGGGAAATAAAGAAGAAGAAAGACCTCAGTGATTTTCTTTGTAGCATATTCCATGTAGCTCTAGATCGGACTGGGGCACATCATATTATGTATAGAACGGACCATATCAACTCCAAATGAAGTGAAAAAATGTCCATAATTCTGATGGGGTTCAAGACCACTCTTAATAATATACGAGCTTTGATATTTCCTACAAAAATTCATACAGATTTGAAAATAGGGTAAAACAAACCTAGAATGCAAATAACCCAAACAAATAGATTTATTATACAATTCAAGAAATTCTTCGAATACATCCAATAGAAACTGAGAATGACATAGACATTTTACATGAAGAATATGCAGAGAGAGAGAGAGTAGTTATTAGTATATAAAATGCAAGGTTGAAAAGTACAAAAACTTTTATCTAAGCAAGCAATAAAATCTTAATCCATAAATTAAAGGGGAATACTCTTGACTACCTGTAGAAGATTTCAAGGTGAAGATAGTATCCAAACGGAACCAACGAACATGGCCAGTACAATCAATTGAATGAGTCGAGTGTGGTTTGTTGTCAAAGGTTAAGAATTCTTCTTCAAAGAGAGAGAGAGAGATGGAGATGGTGAGGAAGAGATATCAATTATTGTTGAATCTCTACGGATAATTGCCAATTAGTTACGAAGATATAAAAGTACAGCAATTTGGGTTAAGACTGTTAAGTTGTAGAAGGGAAGAGAAATAATCAGTAAATTAAGATTACTTATTTCATTATTGCCATGTAATCAATGTCCCAGACAGCTCTTTGCACCGCCACATAGGACAAACATCGCAACGCTGGACAATCATCGTCGCCACGCAGGACAAATGAAGCCACGTAGGACAAAATTAAGATTTATAATATATATATATATATAAAGAGAGAGAGAAAGATAGACAGAGGAAAGAGAAAGAAAGAGGTAGAGATAAACAAATAAAGTGGGTTGGTAAGGTAAATAATTGTACACAAAGGGGAGAGATTGTGTTTCAAATTAAAGCAATTTTCTGCCATGTTACCAAGTCTAGTTGGCACCAAATGGTTCTTGTTGGAAAATGTTCCACCTCCCCTTGGTTCTCAACTACTCATCACTATAAGATGTGTGGTTCTAGTTGGGTGGTTTATTGGGTGTCATAAGGGGGGTGGCCACAGATCCTCTCTCAAGGGCAAGAATAACGATAAGAACAGTCTTAACAAGAGTAAAGATATAAACAAGAACAATATAACCTAGAGTATGACCTTTTGGTCCCTCTAAGGCACTTAGACACCCTCAGGGGTATTTGTACAGATTGTGAATACTTAACAATAGATATATAAACAAACTTTTATTTATTTAAGAAATACTTATATAGGAATGGTAGACACAAAGGATAGAAGACATTAACAGAGGAGTTCTAGGGGAGAGAAGAGAAACTTCAAAGAAAATACTTGCTTACTAATGGGCTCTTAGACCCCTTTTAAACTAGAGACGGATTCTAAAGCTTTAGAGTCTGGAGTTAGTGCCATCCACGTGTAGTCTTGAGTGTGGTTAGAGCTGTCTGGTGGCATACCAAAGTCTATCTTCTTTTGATCTTATCTTCTACTTTAATTATTTACTTTAAATAAAGTAAATATTTTTTTTAACTTCATGCGTCAGTGCTTTTGTCTTCATGCATCGGTAGACAAAGTCATTTCTGTTTGTGATTTTAAAACAAAATCATTGCTGAAAAGATGCTTCTGCTTTTGGCTTCATGCGTCGACAGATAAAATTATTTATGTTTTCTATTTTAAAATAAAAATGTTTCTGCTTTTGGTTTCATGCGTCAGTGCTTGTCAACCGAATGTTAATTTTCTTTAGCTTTTCCTTTCAATATTGCCTTTATCTTCTATTCTTGGACTTCAATCATGGCGTCCCAATAGTCTTCTGTAGTGGTGTATTCTACATCTCAAACTTATGCTTCATCTTCGAACCACATACAAACTTTTGATCTCACCAAAAGAGTACGTGGAACAAATAGATTCAAAGATAGTAACGTCGAGAAGCAAATACATCACGAATTTCTCAACCAGCACCACTCATCCAGAGGCTCCTCGTACTATTGGTTGAGAGTCATCTTGTAATAGCTTATTTCTTATCTCGTACTCAAAGCTTCATCCTTGAACTCATCAGCATACAAGAAATACTACTAAAGATATATTTAATATTCCTCAGTTCGAGTCATCGCTTTCGACCTCCACAGTAACAGTTCGATTTACGCAAGTATACAGTCATCAATAGAGTTGTTGTGCAGTAACAAAGTTCAGGACGTTACATCATCTAGTCAAAGAATATCTTACATCTACTTTGTAACGTTTACCATTACAAATATTAATGGTCGTCGAACAGTCATATGATGAGACCTATAAATATGACCAGAGAACTACATATTAGGGACAAGCAATTATATACAAAAGAATTTCCACTCTAGAACTCGATAGATTCAGAGTACTTATTGTAATAACTAGCATTCTCAATAAGATTTCTCTCTTTCTAAAATCCTCAAGAGAGGTCGTGGTTTTTAAGCTATTTAAAGGTTTTCCACGCTAAATTATTGTATTAGTTATTATTAAATGTTCTGATTACATCTGGTGTAAAGGCTAAGTCTGGATCTCAGAATTAGGCTCTTACATTTGGTACCGTCTGTGGGAATCAAAGTTCTCAAACCCATTATCTCATAAACCGCTGATCATCTTCTTTCAGAATGTCGCCTCCATGTCAGAGTACGCCAATAGTTTAAGCAGAGGAAAATGCCGCACTAGAAGATCTGTAGGCCACCTTAAATTCTAAAACAGATAGACGTGCTGCTTTAGAGCAACAGCTGGCGAGTGTACAGTACGTACTAAAGTTTTTACATAATCAACAAGTTGTCGCCCAGAAGATCAAAGCCGTGGAACCTGAAGGCTTGCGAATTTCCATTCTCGATAGAATAGGACCTCCTCCGAAAGAAAATCACGTCGGAAGTCCGCTTCGCTCTAACCATCATTAACAGGAATTGGAACCCATCCCAATTCAGAAGGCCCACCAGGAAATAGATAGCGACCCAGCGGGAGTCAGACAGATTGAAAATCTACCTCGAAGAGCTCGAGTCCCAGAAAAAGATCATCTAAGTGAAGGGAGTGGCAACCATAATCCTGGAGAAGGACGCGTTACCCACCCGACAACCGCAGCTCGACAATACATGACCTAGGAACATGTCAAAAGACGAATTAAAGAAATGCTCAAAGCTCATACTCCAACTAAAGGAATCCACAACAGATTACAGAAGAGCCCGATCGCACAAGAGATATAGGATGGCGAGGTTCCCACCGGGTTCCATACCTCAAAGATTAGCAAATACAAAGGAAGAGATCCAGTGGAGCACGTCCAGGAGTTCTAGAAACATTGGGCCTATATTCCCCATCTAACCGCATTCTTTGCCGACTCTTCCCAACCAGCCTGTCCGGCGAACCTCTTCGATGGTTCCACACGCTACCTAAAGGATTCATCGCAACTTTCAAATAGCTGCAAGAACTCTTTGTCAATAATTACTCATACAACAGAGACAAAGAAGAGAACCTATACTCCCTCTTCAGCCTTAAGTAGGTACCAAGCGAGAAGCTCAAGACGTTCATTAAGAAGTTCTTGGAGCTAGCCTAAAATATAGATCGACTCAACCAGAAAATTACCATTTTGACTTTCACCAATGCACTACTTTTTGATGGAAGGGCGAAGGAATATCTCGTCCTCAGCAAGCCAACAATTCTGGAAGGCATGATCGAAAAGGCTAACGGTTATATCAACCTAGAAAGAATGGTGTTTGACAGACAAAAACCCCAGAATTCAACATTAGCAGCTCGAGATCAGTCAGCTAGCCAAGATATTAATTGTACTACTGATTAGGGAGGAGACAGGAAACAGACAAAACTAACAACGAACGACCTCAAAAGGGGAATAACTTGCCCAAGCCCTACCTTCCCAAGATAAATATGACCATATCCAACATTTATTTTATACTTCAGAAGGACAGTTTCTTCCGCAATGCACAATATCTCCAACCCATTGAGAACAAACCCTACTATATCCACCACAAGGTCAGACATCATGAAACAGAACACTATTTTGCCTTACAGAGGTTGTTAGAGTATATCTTCGCTTATGGACAAATGCATGAGTACATTGTAGACATCAAAATCTATAAGAACGGGACTTATAGACTTCCTACAGATGCCGTACAAAATGAAGAACTGACAAGAGAGAAATACTTATACCATATGTCGTTCTGCCACTTCGTCGAGATTCAGATCCTCAACCAATCGAACAGAACTAAGAGAAGACGGGTCAACCAATGTCACGACCTGTCTATGATAGACAAAGAAGCTCATTTACTTTCTGTTTCCAGCTCTCAACGAATAGGAATTTCTTTTGACGATTGTGATGTTCGACATATCAATTATCCTCACCATGATGCTTTGGTGATCATGCTAAGAATGCAAAATATGGTGCTTCACATGATGATGATAGAATCTGGGAGTACTATCAAATTACTTTTTCAAAGCATAAATGATCAGATGGGACTGGCCGATAAAGTACATCTCAGTGACATTGATATATGTGGATTTAACGAATTTAAAGAAGAGCGTGTGGGAAAATTTGTACTTCCTATCATGGCAAGACCTGTGACACTCAACGTTGTCTTTTATGTTATCAATACAAAATCCTATTATTTGGGTATAAAGGGGCGCTTCTAGTTGCACAATATGCGAGTTATCCCATCTACCTATCATTTGGTGCTACGATTTGAGTGGAATGGCGGCGTATACGAGATCAAAGGAAGTCAGAAGCTCGCTCGAGCTTGTGAAAATTTTGTCGTCATCGCTCCAGAATCCTCAGAGCCACAATTCACATAGCAATTACAAAGCACAACAAGAAAAGTTACAGAAAACTGCACAGTACACTCCAAAGAGAATAATCTGCCAAGCGCAGAAACAACATAGTACGTCAAAATTAGTGGCAAAAGGCGAGGAACATACATTGGCACTCTTTTGCCAGCAGCAAAATGAAATTTCCTCATTCAGTTCCTTAAAGACAACAATAATGTATTCGCTTGGACATTTCACGAGATGCTAGGTATCGATCCCAATCTAGCTTACCACAAGCTCAATATAAAGGATAAAGCGGAAGTTGTTAAACAAAAGCAGAGGACTTTAGCATCGAGACTCTGAGAAGAAGTAATAAAGAAATTGACAAACTCATCGAAGTTGGCTTTATCAGAAAGGCTAATTACCCAGAATGGATCTCGAATATTGTGGCAGTCCTAAAGAAGAATGGCAAGATCAGGGTGTGCGTAGATTTCACGAGCCTCAACAAACATACTTCAAAGGACAGTTTTTCACTTCCTATTATAAACCATCTACTCGATGCTACTGCAGGACATGAGCTCATGTCCATGATGGATGTCGTATCATGATACAATCAGATACCTATGCTACCAGATGACCAAGAGAAAATAGTTTTCATTACAAAACATGGCTTATACTGTTATAAGGTCATGGCTTTCAGTCTCAAGAAAGTCGGAGCCACTTATTAATGGTTGATGACACAATTGTTCAAAGATCACTTTGAAAAAATGATGGAGGTCTACATTGATGATATGTTGTGTAAGAGCCTTAAAAAGGAGAACCATATTACAGACTTGCACACTACTTTCAAAATTCTATGTTCCTACAAGATGAGGCTCAACCCTGAAAAGTACCAGTTCGGGGTCCAGTCAGGAAAATTCCTGGAGTACTTAATCAGTAAGAGAGGTATAGAAGCTGATTCAGATAGTATTCGCGCTTTACTATCTATGCCTTCGACGAAAATAAAGAAAGACGTACAAAAGTTAGTGAGCAAGATTGCCGCGATAAATTACTTTGTTTCAAAATCTTCAGATCAATGTCGATGGTTGTTCAACATTTTACGTGAAGGGACAACAAAACAGAAATCAAAAAAGGATCCCGAGATTGAGTGGACAACAGAGTGTGAAGCAAGCAGCATTTCAGGAGCTCAAACTTTACTTGGGATTACCTCCAATGATGAGTAGACCTCACAAAGGGGAAGAACTCACAATATATCTTGCGGTTATCGATGAATCATTAAGTTCTGTCCTTATTTGACTTGACGGGAAAAAAGAAAAGCCTATCCATTTCATCAGTAAGACTCTCACCCCTGCAGAGTCCCGGTATACCAAGATTAAAAAATTGTTTTTAACCCTCGTCTACACATCGCAAAAATTAAGACAGTATTTTCAAGTGTACTCGGTTCGAGTGGTGACAAATTACCCTTTACGAGGGATTTTATCCAAGCGAGAAAAATCTAGACGTATACAAATATGGTCAGTCACTCTTGGCAAACACGACATCCGTTTTAAACCACGATACTCTAAAAAGGGTTAAGCAGTAGCAGATTTCCTCGCATATTTCCCAGTAGAAGATTCCGACTGGGAAGACGACAATAAGGATAATAGTGAGAAATACTTTGAAGAAAAGTCAGACTGGATAACTCAAAAGGGATGGTGCCTTTTAACTATTGGAACTTCCGGACCTACAGGGTCAGGTATCGGAATCATACTTATCACACCTTCTAATGACAGGATCGAGAAAGTAGTCAGGCTCAATTTTGAAGCAACCAACAATGAGGCCGAGTATGAAGCAATGATTCCCGATCTAGATATGGCTCGAGAGATTGAAGTTTCAGAATTATCTGTCTATACAGAATCATTACTCATTGTGAACCATTATATAAAAAAGTTCCAAAAGAACGGAAAAATGGTCGACTACGCGGCAGTAGAAAAACGACATTCGGACTCTCTCGCGTACTTGGCAGGAATACTTTGTATGGAAATGCGTTATCTAAAGATTGAAGTATCATCAACCCCCAGTATTAACATCATAAGCTCGAATTTAGTCAATACTGGGGGCGTTGAAGAAGACGAAGACGATTGGAGACGACCTTACCTTAAGTATATTGGGACTAAAAACATATTTAACAGTGAACTCCGTACAAATCCCACAGAGAAGAAATACGTACTTGTTAATGCTAAGCGATACATTATGGACAACGGTCTCCTTTACAAAATTTTGGTCATAGGACCGTATCTCGAATGTTTGTCGAATAAAGAGGCTCATAAGTTCCTACACAAACTCCATGAGGGGACTTGTGGTTCCCATGCAGCGAGACGATCTCTCGCAAATTGAGCTCTTACTCCAGGAGTTTTTGCCCCAAAATAAAAGCTCAAGCCATTGAACACGCAAGCAAGTGCGATGCCTGCCAAAGACAAGGCCCTCAAATTCAAGCTCCAACCTTGGAACTCCATTCCCGCAACGTTGTTTAGCCATTTAAAAGATGGGCACTCAGCCTCGTAAGAGAATTTCCTACAATACCGGGAAAGAGGAAACACCTCCTCGTAGTAACAGATTACTTCACAAAATAGGTAGAAGCAGTCCCTCTATACCACACACGCGAAGACAAAGTCATCAAATTCAACTGAAAAACTATCATCATCCAGCTCGATTGCCCCCATCTTATCAGAATCGACAATGAACCTCAGTTCGTTGGCTCTAGGGTCATTGAGTTCCTCAATCAACATAACATCATCCACTCCCCTTCAAATCCCTATTACCCTCAAGAAAATGGTCAGGCAAAAATCACTAATCAAACTATAGTGGATGGGATCAAAAAGTATTTGACAAAGAAAAAGGGAAATTAGGTTTAGGAACTACCATATGTGATGTTGGAATATCGCATAACACCTCAGGTATCAGCTGGATACACACCATTCTTACTAGTGTATAGTACAGAAGCAATCATCCCCACTCTATATCATCACCCAATACGCGACCATACCATGACGAATGAAGAAAATGAGTACCAATTGGCATGTAACATGAATTGGATCGAAGAAGCTAGAAATAGAGCAATCATGAATTTGGGAAGATACCACCAAGACCTCGTGCTACGAGAAATTCCCAAACACAAAAAGGAAGCAAGCGCTGGGAAACTGTCCAAAAATTTGGAAGGTCTTTTTGTTATTGTCAGAAAAAATAGCCTTGGTTCTTACGATCTCACCACTGAACATGAAGATCGAATCTCTAATCCTTAGAACACGAGGAGATTGAAATTGTATCGCCGATAAAAATTTATCACAGTATACTTTTCAACAAATCAATCTATCATCTTGTATGATGATTTTACATCAATGAAAGATTTATGTTCGATCCAAATACATCTGAGTACTTTTTACTATTTCATACAGTACTCTGTCTAGCACTTTTATCGTACGTCAATCTTATACCAATGAAATACTTATGTTTGATTGCCCTACACTATAGTACTTTTCTAATATATCAAATAAGTACTTCTATATACAGGTTACAGATTGTTTATTGCTTTGGCCAAACCGATCATCTATTACATTACAGATCGTTTACTGCTTCAGCCAAACTGATCTTCTATTAAATTACAGATCGTTTGTTGCTATGGCCAAACTGATCATCTATCACATTACAGATCATTTGTTGTTTTGGCCAAACTAATCATCTATTACATTACAGATCATTTGCTGCTTCTGCCAAGCTGATCTTCTATTAAATTACAGATCGTTTCTTGCTTTGGCCAAACTGATCATCTATCACATTACAGATTGTTTGTTGCTTTGGCTTAAATGATCATCTATTACATTGTAGATCGGTTACTGTTTTGGCCAAACTGATCTTCTATTAAATTACAGATCGTTTGTTGCTTTGGCCAAACTGATTATCTATCACATTACAGATCGTTTGTTGCTTTGGATAAACTGATCATCTATTACATTATAGGTCATTTGTTGCTTTGGCCAAACAGATCATCTATTATATTATATATCATTTGCTACTTCGGCCAAACTAATCTTTATTAAATTACAGATTGCTTGTTGCTTTGGCCAAACTGATTATCTATCACATTAGATCGTTTATTACTTTGGCCAAATTGATCATCTATTACATTACAGATCATTTGTCGCTTAGGCCAGACCGATCAACAGCCACCAATGTCTCTCTACGATCGATAACCTCTGGGAACCATCCTATACAACAGATGTTCGACCAATAAAGTATTGTTGATATAACAAAAGGTTAGTATAAATAATCATTCTAGACATTCCTATTCTTATACAATATGCGCGCTAGTATACATAGCGCATCCCCTCAATCGTTACTCCTTGCTAAAGTTATCACTTGAGTTGTCATCTCTATTGGAAGGTCTCGGAACATCAGGTACACAACGTGCGTACAGTCGTTGATGCATAAACTCTGGCATTCTTCTAGTAATGATCTTATTTCCATCTCTAACCATATGTTGTCTCAGAACTCCAATTCTGGCTACCATGGGACCTAGATAGTCATACCGTATCACCTCCATGTCGTACTGCGTACTTTTTTCAATGACAGCGTCATGCACCAGTTCGCTTTCCTTTTCTAATCACTGTAACTCTGACGCAAAGAATAAAATCACTGTTGTCATATCTCTCTCATACATACTACCTGTTTCATTCTTTACCTGCTTAGGCAGAATAAGCTCACTGAGTTTAGTTTGAGCTTCCTGCAGTGAAGTCTTCAAATGCTTGCACCGCTCCTCTACTCGATGCTTCTCAAATAGCACATCAGAATTCCGAGACTCTAGTACTGTCATAAACTCATCCATATGATAGATCAGAAACAGTGACCCCTCAAGTTTTGCTTCATAACTTTCCCATTCTACCTTTCCTTCATCGAGACGTATCTCCACCTGAAATTGGCCCGCATCTAACTTTGTATTCGCATCCCTTAGTTTCATATTTTTATCTAGGTACTCTAAGGCATTTAACTTCAATCCCTGTATGGTATACTCTAGCGTGACCACTTCGTTCCAAGCAGTATTTATATTTTTGTTCTGTCTATTATGGGCCTCCTCCATCTTTTTTATCAAAATGTCAGCGACTAGCCACAACACTTCATACTTAGAAGCACCCACTCGGGTCACAGCTGCCTCCACCTCGAGAAAATTCACTTAGAATTGTAAGTCTTTCACATTCTTACCTTCCTCCTCTAAGTCTGCCAACAGTTCTAAAATTCAAACTCAAATTGATATCAACTTCGCTCCCTGCTGGCTCGCTTGTCTCGAGCTACCTATAAATTCTACCTCTTTCTCTTTTATAATTTTTCTTAGATCCTCTATTTTTCCTAGTTCATTGGTTAGATCCACCTTTTTCTTCTGTAGATCCTCGGACAATTGAGCTCCAACATCTTCCTCTTTCACCACTTCTACCTCCGTTCTCTCTACTAATTCAGTAACACTTTTTAGTGCGATCTGACATAAACTTAGCTCAGCGGTCAGTTGTTCGTTATGGGTACGTAAAGTGTCATACTAACTTTGAGCAGCTACCAATTCCACCTGGCATCATAGTTTACATTCATAAATAATTCGATTATACCAACAGATTACATATTACAGTTAACAAATTAAAAACAAGAACATGGTATCTGAGTAATATCGATATACTGTTTTATTCATCATCACAGAGAACAAATTTCATTTATCATCAATAATAGGATACAAAGATCTATAACATATGCAGGGGCGGAAAAGAAAATTGAGAGTACCCTATTTTTGATTCTTTAAGGAATGAGAAGACTGCCATTTATCTCTCAAACTCTTTCTATTTGTTACTTATACATCTTTCTGAGTGGTAAAGGTTACCACCTCCTGCAGACGTTGTTTACGCCGCGATCGGGGTATCAGGCTTTCGACCTCTTCCTCACCCTCTTTTGATGGCAGTTCCCTCGACCTCGAAATGGGCTTGTCACATTTGGTAAACCGCATATTCTCAGCCTTGGCATTCTCTACATAAAAATCTTTCCCAAACCCCATCGCGAACTTCCTAAATTTGTTTTCTACCCTAGACAGTTTTCCCCATAAAATTCAATAACACTGTCTATATGACGTGCATGCTCTGTTCGTGTAGTGACCTTTGCTCGCGACGAACATAAATGATCCTTCAATGTCATTTGTGCTTTATGCAGCCGTTGACGTGTATCTTTCTGCAATACACCTAAAGACCTCGAATCCGCTTCTACCTTCATTCGGACAGCCACTTCTTTCGACAACCGCGTTGCTAATGACATTTTTTGCTCCACGTGCTGCAATAACTCATCCTATAACCCCTTTAATTTAACCTTTAATCACTTTCAAACCTTTATTTGCTCTTTCTTATCCTGAAAAATACAATTCTCATAGCCCTCTAATCCTACATAAAGTCAAACGCATCAGATAAAGGTTCTACATCACCCCATACAACAGACACACCAGTTCGAGTAGAATACTTTCTCACCTCTAACCTATGATGATTACGTACTTTTTGAGCTAAAAACATAACTCAAGCGGGGTCTGGAACTATACCCCTTTCCTTTTCCTTCCTTAACACCTCATCCCTATCTATTTTTATCTTAGCATATCTACATTGAGGATCATATAGCTCTTTAAAAGTTTTCTTTGAATTCAACTTAAAATTTCATCTATCATATTCAGTTTTATTAAATACTTATTGAATACGAGCCACGGAATCCCTCGCTCTACTCAATGACTTCTCCAATTTGGAGTTCATTTTTCTCAGTCGCTATATATCCTATACAGAGTACAAATATTTTGTTATAATACAAACATTCGCGAAAAGCATATTTTAAATATCACTCCAAATAAAAACAGTGTACGATTATACAGAGTACTTCATATCCAAATCAAGTGAGCTACAAAACATAAGATAGGATACCACAGAATGGTTAAAGGTTCTTGTTAATATCTACCTCAGAGGGAGATTTCAATGTTTGCTCCAGAGGAGGAACTATTTCCATATATTCCACTAGAGGGTTCAATATTTTCTCAGTAGATTGGACTGGCTCTGTATGCTCTGAAGGTAGGTCTGACACTTTCTCAGGTAAAATAACCGCATCATCAGCCATTTCTTCCCCTTCAAAAGCCAAAGGGAGCACTATCTCCTCATATCTACCACTCCGGGCCAGTTCCACATCTTTCGCACTCAATCAAAAGTTATAATAGGATTGGATAAAGTGGTTTATTTCCACTAAGGCTGCTGCAACCGAATCCGTCATAAGCTTGTCGTGTTTCAACACAACACCCAACTTTTCTGCAGCCGTTGTAGCCTCCGCAACCCTCTTCTCCTTTTCTAATAGGAGTTTATATTCGAGCTCTTTCATCCGAGCTGAATGAGCCTTGAACTTTACCATCATAGCACCAAACTCCTGGCTCCTCTTGTTCAAGCATTGTCTTGCCCCCTTCAGCAGCGTTGAGAGCTGCTAGTATAAACAACAAAAAGAAAGAGTTAGTTCAACAGATTTTCTTAGTTCGATCAATTAACAATTTTTAAACACCTACCACAAACGTGTGCTCGAGATACTTATCTTTGAGCTGTTGCAGATTCGCCAAAACCATACGACAGTATTTCTACTCCAACTCTTTCATTTTGGCCACGGCATGAGGGTTAGTTCGGTGACTACCCTCCTCGCCATGCCATGTTCTCTTCAAAGAACTCTTCTCAACCTCCCCAGGAGCAGATGCGCTCACTTCAAGTTTTTCCTCTACACCACCAGACATAGCCTTTGCGATCTCTTATCCAATGGCTACAACCCCAGTAACAAAGGTACTCTGTTGCGTTGGCTTTCAGACCTTTCAAGTAGTTTGTGTGGTAGTCTGAGGCACGGGAGGTGGGGGACTTAGCACCTCTACAACAGTTTCAGCAGTTTTTCCCTCAGCCATACCTCATTTCTCCTGAGCTTGCTAAACTTTGGGTACTGCGGAATCTACACTTTAATCTCTACAGATACCCAACTCAATAAGTACCTATTTTAGCTCACCTAGATCTCGAGCAACACAGTCGAACAGGCTGGTCTTGTCCAGCATGGATATGGGTTTGGGCTATGCCAAAACAAAGAACATAGGATAAAGTAGCAGATCGAAGACAAGATATCGGTTATTTGAAGATTGGTCAACATTACTTACTCGGGTTATAATATCTATGGCTCTGTTCGAGCGCCGGTTCATCTAGAACCTGCATGCAGTTACCCTCTACCCATACAAGGTAATCATTCCATGGTCTACCCGTAGATTTAAAGTTAAAGAAATTTAGCCTAGATGAATCACTTTACAGGTAATCACTACTTCGACCTTCAATATACTTCCACTTATAAAACTTCAACACATCTTCAGCTTTGAACTGCTTAGCAGTCCCTTCCCTCATTATTTAATAAACATTCCCATTCAACTGGGCAGGACAGCAATGTAACACATTCATAACCCCTTTCTAAAAGTAGGTCAGAGGAATTTTAATGCCATAAACGACCTGATTTAAGAAATACAAAAATTTGCCACTCGGGCCTGATAGCCCAAGCCTATTATAATACGAGAGATTAACCCCCTCACCAATTTCTCTAGCCTTCTTCCACTTCGCCAAGCATGGGACTTGGTAGTAGACAACTTCCTCCTATTTACCAGGGATAAAGGCCATAAACCATAAACCTTGCTCCTCCACATATCTTTCCCACTCTCCCTGCAATTTCTTCTTATATTTCTTGTATTCTTTCCCTATATCTACCTCCTCTGGGTATATGTCAAGGATTCTCTCCTTTTTTCTATCCTCCTTTCTCTACCACCACCTCAGTTTTACTGGGTTCCCCAACCTCTATGGTCATCCCCACAATATTCATAGTTTCCTCTATAACACTATACTCGTCCCCCTTCCCTGAAGAGGACGTTTCCTCGGAACTGGACGATACTACAAATTTACTAGTGGGGGCACTAGGTTTAGAACGCATACTAAACCTACAGATACATAAACATATTTTATCATTGTCTTTATACTACAAATAGAAACAACAACCCCACCATCTACCCAGTCAGCATGTCTATTTTACAACTTCCCAAAACAAATACAAATCAATCATTTCAAATTTCCCTCTTCTTCTCAAAAACACATATATTTTTTCTCTCTACTGGTAAAATACATATACCATCACCTACACTACAGGCCTCTCTCATCTGTATTTTTAAAACCTCTAAAACCTTACATATGTAAAATAATTATATAGATTATTATATGGAACAGATTACTCCCAAATCAAACAGACAGTGTGTTATATCACCAACATGTACTTGCAGAATAACCATCATCTGCTTTTCCCAAACGTCTTTTCGAGTATTAAGGCTCATGTCGCTTCCCATACTATTTTCTAACACCTGATGAAGATTTCCTTCTAAAATCACACTCAACACTCAAACGTTTCCTCTCATTAGAAATAAGATTGACACAACTTTTTCTCTCTCGGAAACTGTAAATAATTTATGTGGGAGAAAGAGATACGATTTTATACTCTCCCTTAGTTTGTGAAATGACGGTTTCATCTAACACGCGTCAGCCATCCCTATTATCTCTGTAGGCACATATTTTTGGTTGAATGCATCATCATGACTTATGTGATAACGTCTACCATCATCACGTATGTCCCTATTGTATACCATTACACAATTTTGCACATCTTCCTCAAACACAGTATAAACAACCAATCTTCTTTAATACCCTACCAAGATCGTACAACTTTCCTAAAATAGATCAATATTTAAAATTTGAAGATATCAATACAGTTACTAAAATAATGCAGCTATCTCCCACAAAATTCGTACACAAAAATTATAACATAATACTTTATTTTTTATTTCAATCAGATCGAGACATCACATTCGTTTATCCTCTCAAGATCCCTCATCTTACATTAATTTAAACCCAACAACAGAACACCCAAAAACAGATTACTTCTTATGATCTCTAATGCTTTGAGCTCAGTAAACTTTCCAGTCACATCTAAAATAACCTCGTTGATGCGCCTCCCCGCAGAGAATGATCTCTCATCTTGCTGCCTTGGCATCCTCTTTAACGATCTTGTCATAGGCGAGCTGTCGAATAGTTAGTACCCATACCGTAGCACTCAACAATGACCACCGAAACACGTCGCACCAGAAAAATCGGTCATACTCTACATACTTCCCTTCTTCGCCTAGTCTGGTCAGATTCAACGGTCACTCTGGCAATATGGCATCATAAGATAGTCGGCAAAAATATTGCTCACAAAGTTTAGCAACCTTGATATGAAAGTGACCATCTGCTGCCTGATTAGCGCGCTGAGCACGAGTCCCCACCATGGCCAAACTCGTCACCTCCACAACATAATTATCCCTATATAAGATAAAAATCAAAATAGCCTAAAGTCATGATTTTATAACCACCAGGAAGATATTTACAAATATCACCCCACTAATTGGGCCAAATGATATCTTGTTTAAAGAAAGTTTACGAAACAACATAATATCAACATTAAATGTAGAATATTGTGGCAGGTCATTCTTTCCATAGTATAATATATCTCCTCCGATTTGGTACAAGAAAATATGCAAAGGGGCAACATACAAGATCACGCAGATCCAGCTGTAGTACCTACAGATCTATGCCCACCCTTTCTCAAAGTTTGGAAAGCTATGTCCCCCAGTTCGAGTTCACATATACAAGCAACAAATTGCCCAGACAAGTTCGTGACAACGAATCATGACCTCAGAATGAAGTTACTTCATTAATTCAAAATTTTCTTTACAGGATACTTTATAGATAAAAAAATGACCCCAATAATTACAACATATTACATCATAAAGTTGCAGTTTAAATTACTTTTTTGGAATCAGTAGAGAAGATGATGAAAAACTGAAGTAACTTTTAAACCCTGATCCCATGCTGTAAGATCCGGGAAACAGTCAGAACTAGAAATCATAGATAAAAGACCTTCATGGCCAAAATCTATGGTCCATGGAAGAAAATGATCCTCAGCATCCTCCCACCTCATCCACCATAACCCCCACCTCCTTGTATGTCAGAGACAGACAAAATGCCTCATTTCTTCAACAAGACCTACTCATTAGAAGGGTACCGACAAGACTCCCTTGAGCGAACGCCTGCCGCTCTATCCTCAGTTGCCATAGCCTCCTCCGCTAGCAACCAAATACCATTTTGGCACTCTACCTCAGATGTCAGCAGATAATGGAAATGTACCATCTGATAATAATCATCCCCCGCCTCCATCACTACTTCATATGACCAATGATGGTAGGTGGGAGATACAGGAATTGGCGTTGGCAGATGTAACGGTTGGTATCCAAAATACATGATGCGTAATTCTTCCATCCTCCTACGAATCCTTGATTCTCGAGCCTGAGTCCTTGTCGTCGCCATATTCTCCAACACTCAAAAATTGCCAAATTACAGTAAGCTAGTTTGCCATAGTGGAATACAGAGGAAGACCTAAGAAGAAAACTTGGTTCATCATACACAAATTAAGATCCTCTTTATACTACGATCAACATTAAAGGTGACTCACCAAATTCTCAACATCAGCAAGATTCCCCATGAAATAACATTGACGATAACCATTGGTTCTAGGAAACCCAAACAACACAAACAAGATACTTCTGAATTTACATTAAAAATGAGTCTCAGATATTAACTATAGCAATTAATGTCACATCTCAACCAACACTACTCGCCTACAATGTTTCTCGTACTGTTGGCTAAGAGGGGATGACTGTAATAGCGTATTCTGTATCTCGAACTTATACTTCATCTTTGAACTACATACAAACTTTTGATCTTACCAACAGAGCACTTGGAACAAACATATTCAAAGACAGCAACGTCGCAAAACAAATACAACACGAATTTCTTAACCAACATCACTCGTCCATGATGTTCCTCATGCTATTGGTTGAGAGCCATCTTGTAATAGCTTATTTCTTATCTCAGACTCAAAGCTTCATCCTCGAACTTGTCAACATACAGGAAATACTACTAAAGACATATTTAATATTCCTTAGTTCGAGTTAATGCTTTTGACCTCCACAGCAATAGTTTGATAAACACAAGTGTATAGTCATCAATAGATCCGTTGTGCAGTAACAAAGGTCAGGACGTTATATCATCTGGTCAAAGAATATCTTACATCTACTTTGTAAGGTTCACCATTAAAAATATTAATGGTCGTCAAACGGTCATATGATGAAACCAATAAATAGAACCAGAGAACTACATATTAGGGACAGGTAATTCTGTACAAAAGAATTTCTACTCCAAAACTCGATAGATTCAGAGTACTCATTGTAATAACTAGCATTCTCAATAAGATTTTTTTCTTTCTAAAATCCTCAAGAAAGGTCGTGGTTTTTAACCTATTCAAAGGTTTTCCACACTAAATTGTTGTGTTAGTTATTATTAAACGTTCTGATTAAATCTGGTATAAAGGCTAAGTCCGAATCCTAGAATTAGGCTATTTTATCATCCATAGTGGCATCTGCAGATTTTATGGATACCATATCCTCATCTTCATAAGGGTCTTGACCCTCTTCTTCTAGGCAGTATTGTTGGTCCTGACTTCTACTACCTTTTTAATGTTAGATATATGTGGTGAGGCCTGCGTGGCGGCTTCCACAAGTTGTTCTTTCAAAGTCTACATGACTTTGACCTGCTGTTCTTTGGATGATAAATTAGGATACCTATCTTTAATGGAATCTATTAATAGTTTGAAGACATTTATCGAAGAGACTAATGTTCCTACTGCTTTTTGCTTTATTGCTATTCTACCTTAGAAGACAAAACATACTCTTCAGTCATTTTGTTGATTAATTCAACAACTCTTTCAGTTTCAAACCCATCCCACCATCTATAGAAGAAGGTTCTCTGTAGAATGGTAGTTTCAGGTCATCAAAGCAAAGTTCAAGATCCCATTTTTAAATCCATATAATCTGAAATTATGTGAAATACCATAGGGTATTTCTTTCGATAGGCGGATTTTGTATAGTTTATCCCTTAAGCTTCGGGTAAAATTCGTACCATATGGTGAATGGCTCTTGAAGGGATTTTGGTAAAATATCAAAGTCGGGTCCCATATTTTCCCACCAATAAAGGAACCAACTGGGGAAACCTGATCTTTTGATGATGTCCAATTAATACAGAAAAGCCAAGTTTGTTTTCTGATTAGATTCGAATAATAAAAAGTATAGTGCTAGGCCTAGATATAATCCTAATAATTATATTACTGGCCATTGAGTTTAAAAGATCAAGATTTGCTAGGATCAAATCCCTATTTGAATATGTGCATAACCCATGTAATATAATACTTGGAGTATGTTATAGGGCTTTTTATATCCTTTGAATTGACATGATGATGCTCAATTTGAGCTGATGTTGTTTCTGTTAATATGGCACCATAGACATATCGATAACGACTGTCTTGATCCATAAAATTTTGACTAACAAAATATCATTCTTTGAGACCCCAAGCATCTAGATTAAGTTTAAGATCGTCAAAAGAAAGGGTTAATATGCATTCCTTAACCAATGTTTTCTGTTGATAGATGATTTCCTGTTTAAGGGCATCTTTAGCAGTTTTCTTTGGTTCCTGCTTAAGGGCATCCTTAGTAGTTTTCTTCTTGTCCTTTTTTCTTTGATTTTGACTCTAATCTTGATCAGGAGGTTACATGTTCAGTTTTGTCCTATAAAAATTCTCTGGTTAGAAAATTGGGAAGAGAGTTCTGATTACCTTTAATATAATCGATGAAGAAATCAAAGGCTGATAATTCAGATTGCCATCTAGCAAATATCTATTTTGACACAAGATTTTTAAAATCTTTTTGTAAGATGTCTTTAGAAGAACTGCAATTAATGCGAAGTAAAAAGGGTTGATTTAACAAATCATCCCAAAATTTTGAAATGCATTTAACAATGGAAAGCATTTCTTTTTTAATTGTGGAATAGTTTTTTAAGCAGTTTACCACTTTCCTGATGTAAAACGAAGTAATTCTTCTTTTTGGGAAGAATGATTTCTTTGTTTTAATATTCCTCCAAAACTTAAGTCAGAGGCATATGCTATAATAATCTCTTGCCATTGAGGATTGGCAAGACCTAAACAAGGGAGTTGTTTAACTCTTAATTTAATGCGTTGAACAGCTTTGGTATATTCAGAGGTCCAGAGGGTAGGATTTTTTGTGAGTCTATTATATAAAATAGTACTATCCTGGGCCAAGTTCAAGTAGTAGTCTGCAATCTAATTGAGACTACCAAGAAATCTTTGTAATTAAATTTTCTCTTTAATTTCATCTAGAAATTTTGAGGCAAAGTCAATACTCATGTTAATAGGAATAATTTATCCTTTAGTAATGTTATGTCCTAAAAATTTAACTATTAATTAGAACAATTTTATTTTAGGAGCAGAAACAACCAGACCATTTCTGCAAATAATATCCTGAAGGATCTTTAGATGTCTAAAGTGGTGATCAATAGAATTAGAGAATAAAAGGATGTCATCAATATAGACAATACAGAAGTCTGAATAAGAGACGAAAATATCATTCATAATATTCTAAAATTCAGATGGAGCATTTTTAAACTAAAGAGCATTCCATTCATAATGACCAAATGGAACTGTAAATGTAATTTTATATTTATTTTTCTCGGTAATTTAAATTTACCAATATCCTGATTTTAAGTCAAATTTAGAGAAGATAATTACATTATAAAGACGATTTAAAGGATCTTTTTTATTCATAATTGGATAACAAATCCATTTGAAGGAATACCTCGTTCCTTTTTAGCATTCTTGTTAATATAGAAGGTTGTACAACTCCAGGGAGAGAGTAATTCTTTTTTATAAGGCTTTTGTCAAGTAGATCCTGAATATCCTTTTTGCAGAGTTTAAGATATTTAGAATTCATTTGGCTAGGCCTAGCCTTAGTAATAATTTGGGTTTTCTTATCAAAATTATGTTTGTAGGGTAAGGAAACAACATGTTACTTTTTCTCCCAAAAAGCGCAAGGAATATCGCTGCAGACCCAATAATAAATTGTTTTTCAATTTTATTAATTTTGATCTTCATCTCAGAGGATTGAAGTTTGTGATAAATTTCCATGATTTGGAATTCTTCTTTGAGAAAATTTAAATGATTTTCCTTAAAGCCAAACATGGTTTTTAGTTCATTAATGATCCTGGTTTCAGGATCTCTAATGAATTCAAAAATAATTTCTTGACCTTTAAATTTATAAAATATCCTTTTTGATCAATCTTATAGAGGGGCATAAGAAGATTTAGAAATGGGATACCAAATGTAATAGCTCATTTCGTATCTCGGACTTAAGTTTCACCCTCGATTTCATCAGCATACAGGAAGTACTACTAAAGACGTAACCAAGCTTCCCTCAGTTCGAGATATTACTTTAAACCTCTACACCAACAGTTCAACCTGTGCGAAGCACACAGTTAGCAATAAAATTGTTGTACAGCAGCAAAGGTTAGAACTTTATACAATCTGGTCAAAGAATATCTCACATACATTTTGTAACGTCCATCATTAAGAGACTTTATGGTCTCCAAACGGTCATATTAGCGGACCGATAAAGAGACCTGGAGAATTGCAGATGAAGAACAGAACATTCACCATAGAAGAGTTCCTACTATATTACCCTATATTCTCATAACGCTCATTGTAATAAACTAGCAATCTCAATAAGATCATCACTTTCTTGAAATCCTTATGAGAGGCCGTGGTTTTAAACCTATTCAAAGGCTTTCCACGCAAAATCATCTTGTTGTTCATTGTCTATTGTTCTTGAATGTTTTAAATTCATTTGGTGTATTGGCTAAGTCTGAATCCTGGAATTAGGCTATTACATTTGGCGCCGTCTGTGGGAACCGAAATTCTCAAACCCATTATCTCAAATATCGCTGACTATTTTTTCTCAGAATGTCACCTCCATGTCAAAGCACGTCGATCATCCAGGTAGAAGAAAATATGGCTTTAGCAGACCTGAGGGCTACTCTGAACTCAAAAATAGAAAGGCATACAGCCCTGGAATAATAACTCGTGAGTGTACAGGATGTGCAGAAGGTTTTACAGGGTCAGCAGGTCGCCGCCCAGAAGAACAAAGCTGTACAACCTGAGAGCTCGTAAATTTCCGTTCATGACATAATATGACCTCCTCTGAAGGGCGTTCACATGGAAGGTGTACTTCGATCTAACCATCAACAATAGGACATGTAGCCTATTTTGATCCAGAAGATCCAGCAAGAAGAAGATAGCGGCCTTGCAAGAGTCAGACAAACCGAAAATCTACCTTGAAAAGTTTAAGTCCCGGCAAAGGAACATCTAAGTGAAAGGAGTGGTGACCACAACCCTGGAGAAGGGCGCGTTACACGACCAACCATCACAGTTCGACAATATGTTACTCAAGAACATGTTGAAAAGTGAATCAAAGAATTGCTCGAAGCCCATACGCCGACTAAAGGGATCTACAACAGATTACAGAAGAGCCCGATTTCCCAGGAGCTATTAGATGGTGAGGTCCCCACCGGGTTTCACACTCCGAAGATCTAAAAGTACAAAGGAACAGATCCAGTAGAGCATGTTCAAGAGTTCCAGGAAGTTCTAGGCCTATATTCCACGTCCAACCATATTCTATGCCGGCTCATCCCTACCAGCTTCTCAGCCGAAACCCTTCGATAGTTTGACATACTGCCCGAAGGATCCATCACAATTTTTAAACAGTTGCGCGAACTCTTTGTCAAGAATTACTCGTACAGCAGAGATAAAGAGGAGAACTTATATTCTTTTTTCAGCCTCAAAGAGATGCCAGGAGAGAAACTTGAGATGTTAACCAAAAAGTTCTTAGAGTTAGCCCAAAAAGTAGATCGACTCGACCAGAAGATCACTATTTCTACTTTCACCAACGTTTTACTCGCCGATGGCCGGGCAAAGGAGTACCTCATCCTCAACAAACCAGCAACATTGGAAGACATGATTGAAAAGGGTAACGGATACATCGACCTGAAGAGAATGGTGTCTGACAGGTAGAAACCTCAAAAATTAACACTAACAGCTCAAGATCAGTCAAACCATTCTGATTTTAATCGGACACCAGACCAAGGAGGAGATAGGAAACAAACCTAATCCAACGACGAACGACCACGAAAAGGGAGTAACTTGCAGAAACCTTATCTTCCAAAGATGAATGTGACTATAACTAGCATCTACCCAATATTACAGAAAGACGGATTCTTCAGCAATACACAGTACCTTCAACCGATCGAGAGCAAACCATACTACATCTACCATAAGGTCCGACATCATGAGACAGAGCAATGTTTTACCTTCAACGGTTGTTGGAATATATTTTCGTAAATGGACGAATGCACGAATTCATAGTGGACGTGGAGAGTTATAAGAACGAGAGTTATAAAAACCCCATCGAAGCTATACAAGTCGAGGAGCCCGCAGCTGAAAAGTATTTGTACCATATCTCACTCTGCCATCTCATGGAGACTCGGGTAGTCAAATAATCAAACAGGAGCAAACGACGACGTGTCGGCCAATGTCACGACTTATCCATGCAAGATAAAGAATCATGTTTTATTCCAGTATCCAACCCTTAGCAAACTGAGATTTCTTTGAATGATTGCGATGTTCGACATGTTAACTATCCTCACCATAATGCCTTGGTGATCATGTTGAAAATGCAGAATATAATGCTTCATACGATGATGGTAGACACCGGCAGCACTATCGAACTCTTTTTTTATAGTACGATCGATCAGATGGGTCTGGCCGATAATGTCCAACCCAACGACGTTGATATCTGCAGTTTTAATACATTTAAGGAGGAGCGTGTAAGAAAGATTATACTTCTTATCACCATAGGACCGGTAACACTCGATATTGTCTTTTATGCTGTCGATACAAAATCCCGTTATTTGGGGATAATGGGACGTTACTGGTTATACAATATGTACGCTATTCCATCAACCTGGCATTATGTTTTGAATAGGAAGGTAGCATTTACGAGATAAAAGGAAGTCAGAAATTAGCACGAGCGTACAAAAATTCTATCGTCATTGGACCAGAACCTTCTGAACATCAACTCGCATAGTAATTACAGAAGACAATAGAAAACATTATAGAGAACTATACAGTCAACTCTGCAGGGCAACACCTGCCCAACGCGGAAACTACAAAATATGTTAAAATTAGTGGACCCAAGCGTGGGACATATATTGGCACTCATCTACCATCTGCAGAGCGCGACACTATCATCTAGTTCCTTAAGGAAAACAATGATGCCTTCGCTTGGACGTTGTACGAGATGTTGGGTATCGATCCGAACCTAGCCTGTTACAAACTCAACTTTAAGGAAAAAGTTGTAGCTATCAAACAAAGATAGAGGACTTTAGTACCAAGACTTTGAGACGAAGTCAACAAGGAGATCAAAAAACTCATCAAAGTTGGTTTCATCCAAAAGGCCAATTATTCATAATGGATATCGAATATTGTAGCAGTACCGAAGAAGAACGGGAAGATCAGGGTGTGCGTGGATTTTATCGACTTGACCAGACATACTTTAAAAGATAGTTTTTCACTCCCTGTCATAAATAACTTTTCCGATTCAACATCAGGACATGAGCTCCTATCTATGATGGATGCCGCGTCAAGATACAACCAAATACCAATACTACCTGATGATCAAAAGAAAATAGCTTTCATTATAGAACACGGCCTATACTACTACAAAGTCATGCCATTCGGTTTCAAGAACGCTGGAGCTACTTATTAGCGATTGATGACCCAGATGTTCAAAGATCACCTTGGAAATATAATGGAGGTTTATATAGACGATATGCTGTGTAAAAGTTTTAAGAAGGAAGACCATATAGCAGATTTGCACACAACTTTTGATATTCTCCGTCTCTACAAGATGCGGCTCAACCCTGATAAATATCAGTTCAGAGTCCAGTCAGGGAAATTTTTAGGCCACTTAATCAGCAAGCGCGGTAATGAAGTTGATCCAGATCGTATTCGCACATTATTATCTATGCCTTCTCCGAAAATGAAGAAGGACGTCTAGAAGTTAGCAGGCAAGATTGTTGCAATAAACCATTTTGTTTCAAAATCATCTGATCGATGTCGATGGCGGTTCAACTTATTACATGAGGAGATAGCAAAATAGAAACCTAAGAAGGACCCCGAGATCGAATGGACAACAGAGTGCAAAGTAACATTTTAACAACTTAAACTTTACTTAGGTTCACTGCCAGTGATGAGTACAGTTAGCGAAGGGGAAGAGCTCACCATTTACCTTGCAGTTACTGAAGAATCATTAAGTTTTGTTCTCATTCGACTTAATGAGAAGACCGAGAAGCCTGTCTACTTTATCAATAAAACTCGAACTCTAGCAGAATCCTGATACAGCAAGGTTGAGAAATTACTTTTAGCTCTCGTCTACACCTCGTAAAAATTGAGACATTACTTTTAAGCCTACTCAGTACGAGTAGTGACCAACTACCCTCTGTGTGAAATCTTATCCAAACGCAAAAAATTCAGACGAGTCCAACAATGGTCAGTCACTCTTGGCAAGCATGACATCCATTTTGAACCCAGACATTCTGAAAAGGGCAAAGCCGTAGCAGATTTCCTCGCAAACTTCCCCGCAGAAGATCATGATTAAGAAGAAGACAGCACAAAAATTCATAAAGAACAGGTCGAAGAAAAAGCAGACTAGATAACTCAAAAGGGATGGCGTCTTTTAACTGATGGATCCTCTGGACCCACAGTATCAGGCATCGGAATCGTGCTAATCACACCTTCTAATGATAGAATCAAAAAGGTAATCCGATTGAATTTCAAAGCTACCAACAATACAGCCGAATACGAGGCAATAATTTACGGAAGTATCCAAACTGTCCGTATATATTGACTTTTTGCTCATCATAAACCATTACACATAAAAATTCCAGAAGAATGGGAAAATGATCGATTATGCAACCGCAGTGGCCGACAGAATGTGTAGATTTAAGAAATTTTCTATCAAACATTTACCACGTGGAGAAAATAGGAATTTTGATTCTCTCGCATATCTCGCAGGAGTCCCTGGCTAAGAACCACGATATCTCAAGATTAAAGTATTATCATCCCCCAGCATTAACATCATAAGCTCAAATTCTATTAATACTGGGGGCGTTAAAGAGGATGAGGACGATTAGAGACGACCTTTCCTTAAGTATATTGCGACCGAAAACAAATTCGATAGCAAACTCCCTCAAAACCCCACTGAAAGAAGATGCATACTCGATAATGCAAAATGCTACATCGTGGAAAATGACCTCATATACAAGATTTCTGTCACATGACCATATCTCGAATGCTTATCCCACAAAGAAGCTCAAAAATTCCTACACGAACTACATGAAGGTACTTGCGGTTCCCACGCAGCAAGAATATCTCTAGTAAATTGAGCTCTTACCCAAGGCATCTTCTGGCCTAAAATGAAAGCTCAAGTAATTGAAATCGTAAGCAAATGTGACACATTTCAACGTCATGGTCCCCAAATTCGAGCTCCGGCTTTAGAACTCCTTTCCTGCAATGTTGTATGGCCATTTAAAAGATGAGCCCTAGACCTTGTCGGCGAATTTCCCACTGTAAGGATAACGGAAACATCTTTTAGTCGCAATGAATTACTTCACTAAGTGGGTAAAAGCAGTTTCTATGTGCTGCACACGAGAAGATAAAGTCATCAAGTTCATCTAGGAAAATATCATCATCCATTTCGGCTGCCCCCATCTCATCAGGATCGACAATGGACCTCAGTTCATTAACTCCAAAGTCGTTGAATTCCTCAATCAACATAACATCATATATTCTCCTTCAAATCCGTATTACCCTCAAGGGAATGGTCAGGCCGAGATCACTAATCGCACTATCATGGATGAGATCAAAAAGTACCGAACATAAAAGAAGAGAAATTGGGTCATAGAGTTACCACACGTGTTATGGGCTTATCGAACTACACCCTGAGTTTCAACTGGATGTATGTCATTCCTCTTGGATTACGATATCATCACCCTATTCGCGACCATACCATGACCGAAAAAGAAAACGAATTATAGTTGGCATGTAATATGAATCGGATCGAGGAGACTTGGGACAGAGCAGTCATGAATTTAGGCAGATAACACCAAGCTTTAGCCCGATCTTATAACAAACACGTTCGGCATAGAAAGTTTGAAATCAAGAATCTGGTCCTCTGAGAGATTCCTAAACATTGCAAAGAGCTCAATGCAGGGAAATTATCTGAAAACTGGGAAGCTTCTTTAGTCGTTATCAGCAAAAAAGTGACCTCGGCTCCAATGGCCTCACAACTGAGCATGGCGGGCATATACCTAATCCTTGGAACACAAGGAGACTGAAGTTGTATCGCAGATAACAAATCAGTCACAATGTACTTTCCTTCACTCAATATCACATCAATAAAATGCTTGTGTTCGATCGCCTCACATTACATCACTTCTTCTAATATATCCATCAAGTACTTCTATACACATATTAAAGATTATTTGTTGCTTCGGTCAAATCGATCATATAAATACATTACAGATCGTTTATTGCTCCAGCCAAACTGATTTATCCAACATATTCGCTGTACGTCAATCTTACACCAATAAAATACTTGTGTTCGGTTGCTTTACATTACAGTACTTCTTCAAATATATCCAACAAGTACTTCTATACATAGATTACAAATCGTTTGTTGCTTCGGCCAAATCGATCATCTAAATACATTACAGATCGTTTGTTGCTTCGGCCAAACTGATCATTTAAATATATTACAAATTATTTATTGCATCGGCCAAATCGATCATCCAAATACATTACAGATCATTTGTTGTTTAAGCCAAATCGATCATCTAAGCTACATTACAGATCATGTGTTACTTTAGCCAAACTGATCATCTTATACATTACAGATCATTTACTACTTTGGCTAAACCGATCGCATATCGCGCTGCTTTGCATACATTATCGTTGGTACCTCACACAGTTAGTACAATTCATTGTTTCGTCCTTAACTATTTCTTTATACATCCATATTTGTTATCCTTGATCATATACATACAACATAATCATATTCATCATTCTTCAATAGAGCTGTCACTTAACTCATTACCTGCATAAGAAGATCTAGCCGTGTCCCGTATAACACTTCTACATAACTTCTGACGCATAAATTCTGGCATTCTCCCCACAACAATCTTCTTTCCCTCTCTAACCATTCTCTGTTTAAGCGATCCAATTCTGGAAATCATAGGTTCTAAATATTCAGATCGGATTACCTCCATCTCACATTATACACCTTAGGCCATCAAACCATCACATATCATCTTACTCTCAGCTTCCAATCTCTTCAATTCAGCCGCAAAGAAGGATGTTACTGTAACTATTTTTCTCTCTCTCGTGACTATCACCTGCCTCATTTTTCACCTGCTTACTGAGAAGGAGTTTGCTCAGCTTATATTGCGCTTCCTTCAGTGTGCTTTCCAGTTGCTTATAATGATCATCCACTCGTTGCTATGCCTAACACACATCCAAATTCCTAGCATCCAGCACTGTCATAAATTCGTACATATAATAAATATGAGATATCGATGATTCATAACCTGCCTATTCTACCATCTTCGAGTTGTAACTTATCTCAAATCGTAACAGATCCTCGTCTAGCTTCGTATTCGCGCTTTGAAGTCTGCCATTTTCGAACTGGTATTCTAATATGTCCAGATACTGTGGCTGCACAGTCCGCTCTAACTAACATATTTTGTTCCAATCCTTTTTTATGACTTTATTTTATTTTAACGACCTTACCTCATACTTACGAGCACGAACTCAAACATCGCTTATCTCCGCCTCGAGCTCATTAACTTGGAACTACAACTCTTTCACATTATTTTCTTCACCCTCTAACGTGACCAGTAGTTCTGTAATTTGCGTTCGTGCAAATAGCAATTCAGCATCTCATTGACTAGTTCGTCCCGAACTACTTCATACTTCAGCACCCTTTTGTCTTATCTCTTCTTCTAAACTATCTATCTTTCTCAAACTGACAGCCAATACTGCCTTTTTCTCTTGTAGAGTATCAGTCAGGAGGGTTACTGCATTTCATTCTTCTGACATCTCCGCCCTTATTTTTTCTTTTGCTTCAGTAGTCCTTTTTCGGGCACCCTGACTCGATCTTAGCTCAGCACTCATTTGTTCATTCTTGGCACGTAACGTGTCGCACTGAATTTGTATAGTAGCCAGATCAACCTATTACAACAGATTACATTTATAATAGTTCTTCGTAATAACATAGTACATATAACAGTTTACAAGGTTACATCAAGTACGTAGTATCTGAGTAAGTCAGATATGTCATTCTGTTCTAACAACAAGCATATTACATTTCTCATCAAATAGTACGAAAGACTGGTTACAAGAAGACAAGAATAATCTATTTACGACTCTTCCAGATATGAGACGACTGCCACTTGTCTCTCACAATCTTCCTATTCGGTACCTGCACGTCTACGGGCGTGGTAAAGGTCACAACCTCCGGTTGGCGTTGTTTACGCCACGTTTGGGGTATCAGATTCTTGACCTCCTCCTCTTTTGATGACTCCTCCTACAACCTAGGAATGGGTTGTTCACCAACAATTCCTCCTTCACCTCGGGTAAACCACAGGTTTTTTGGCTTGGCATTTTCCACTTCAAAATCTTTCCTACATCCCGTCACAAACTTCCAAAATTTGTTCTCTACTCTAGCTAGTTCTCCCCCATAAAACTCAACAACACTGTCTATATGACGTTCATGGTCTGTTCGAGCAGCGACATTTGCTCGCGAGGGATAAAGGTGCTCATTTAGTATCATTTACGCTTAGTACAACCATTGGCGCGTATTTTTCAGTAACACACCTAAAGCCCTCACATCCGCCTCTACCTTCATTCGAACAACCACTTCTTTCAACAGCCGCGTTGCTAAAGACATTTTTTGCTCCTCGTGTTACGATAGCTCGTCCTGTAATCCTTTTAATTCACCATCTAATTGCTTTTGGACCTCTATTTGCTCTTTCTTTATCCTGAAAAATACAATTCTCATGGTCCTCTGATCCTATATAAAGCCAAACACATCAGATTAAGGTTTTAAATCACCCCATATAACAGACACACCAACTCGAGCAGAACATTATTTTGCCTCTAAACTATGATGATTTCTTGCTTCTTGAGTTAAAAACATAACTCGAGCCAGGTCCAAAACTACACCTATCTCCCTCAAAAGCTCTATATAAGCCTCTTTTAACCCTCGTTCATTATATACTTCAACCTCAAAATACGAAGTCAGAGCTAATTGCATACTCTGACACCTCGCCTTATCACTTGAGTCATTAAAACAAGTCAGTTATTTTGGCTTTCAAACTAATATCCCTATTTCCTTTTTCTTTCTTAACACCTCGTCTCTATCTACTTTTATCTTAGCATATCTACATTGTAGATCATATAACTCTTTAAATGTTTTCTCTGAATTCAACTTAAATTGCCTTATCTCATATTTAGTTTTGTTAAGTACCTGCTGAATACGAGCCACGGAGTCCCTCGCTCTACTCAATGACTTCTTCAATTCGGAGTTTGTTTTTCTCAAACGCTTTATCTTCTACACAGATTACAGATATCTTGTTTCAATTCAACCATTCAAGAAAACATATTTCAAAAACATTACTCAAAATGAAAATAGTGTACGATTATACAAAGTACTATCTCTTCCAAATCAAACGAGCTAAAAAACAGAAGATAGGATACTATAGAATGTTTAAAGAGGCTTACTAATGTCTACCTCATAAGGAGATGTTAGCGCCTTCCCCAGAGAGGGAACTGTTTTAGCACGTTCCACCAGAGGGTTCACTGTTTAATCAGTAGCATGGACTGGCTTTGTACTGCCTAGAGGAAAGTCTGACACTTTCTCAGATAAACCAGCAACATCACCAGCCACCTCTTCATCCTTGTCCTCAGCAGGGAACTTTATTTTTGCATATCAACCATTATGGGCCAGTTCACATCATCAACACTCAATCCAAAAACATAGTACGAATTGATTAAGTGGTCTCTCTCCATTACGTCTACTGCAACTGCATCAGTCATGAGCTTGTCATGCCTTGACATATCACTGAGATTTTCTACAACTGCGGTAGCATCTACAGCCCTCCTCTCTTTCTCTAACCGAAGGCCAGCCTTGAGCTCTTTTATACGAGTTGACTGAGCCTCGAACTTTGTTATCATAGCATCAAATTATTGGCCCCTCTGTTCCATGCATTGTCTTGCCCCCTTCATCAACGTTGAGTGTTACAAATATAAACAAAAAGGAAAAGTCATCTCAACAATTTTACTCAGTTCGAAGGTCACATCAAGTAATAGTTTTTAACCATATACCGCGAACATATGCTTGAGATACTCATCCTCGAGCTGCTGCGAGTTCGTCCCGGCCATATGACAGTATCTTCGCTCCAACTATTTCATCTTGGCCATGGCATGAGGGTTAATTTGATGATTGTCCTCCTCTAAATGCCATTTTCTCTTCAACGAACTCTTCTCAGATTCCCCAAGAGTGGACATGCTCACATCGGGTCTTTCCTCCACACCACCAGTAGCAAGTTTTGTTATCTCTTATTCTGCACGTACAACCCCAGCAGCTGAGGTACTCTATTGTACTGGCTTTTGGACTTTACGAGTAATCCGTTTAGTAGTCTGAGGTACAAAAGGAGGAGGACTAAGCAAGTCAGCAATGGTCTCTATAGCTTTTCCCTCAGCCATAGCTGGTTTCTCCTGAGCACGTTGAACTTTGGGTGTTACCGAATCCACCCTTTTATGTCTTCGGATACCCAATTCACTGAGTACCTTTGATAGCTCGTCTTCATCGCGAGCAACACAATCAAACATACTGGTCTGGTCTGGAGTAGCCAACGGTTTGGGATCTGCCAATAAAAAGGAACATAACATCAGTTAAACAACATACGGACATAGTTATCGACTATCCGAAGGTTGGTCAACATTACTTACTTGGATTATAACATTTATGGTTCAGCTCGAGCACTAGTTCATCTGGAGCCTACAAACAGTTACCCTCAACTCACACAAGGTGTGTGTTCCATGGTCTACCTGTAGATTCAAAATTAAAGAACTTTGGCCTAGCCGAATCACTATACAGGTAACCACTATTTCGACCCTCCATATACTTAAACTTGTAAAACTTCAAAATATTTTCAGCTACGAACTGCTTCGCAGTCCCTTTCTTCCTCCATTTTTTGTTAAGTGCCTCACATACCCTCATCATCTTATACACATTCCCATTCAACTGGTCAGAGCAGCATTGTAATGCATTCAAAACCCCTTTCTAAAAATAGGCAGCAAAATTCTAATACCATATACGACCTGATTCAAGAAACATAACCCCCCCCCCCCCCAGTTGGGCCTGATAACCCAAGAGCATTGCAATATGAGAGGTTAACCCCCTCACTAATACCTCTGTCCTTCTTCCACTTTTCTAAATATGGAACTTGCTAGTACATTGCTTCCTCCCTTTTTTTGGAAACATAGGCTCTGAACCAGAGACCTTGGTCCTCCACGTACCTCCCCCACTCTCCTAGACATTTTTTATTATTTCTCAAGTACTCTTTCCCTACATCTACCCCCTTTAGATATATGATAAGGATTCTTTCTTTCTCCCTTTCGTCCTCCCTCTCTTTTACGCCCTCAGATATATTAGGGCCCACCACCTCTATCATCGTCCCCACACTATTAATAGTTTCCTCCATTACACTACACTCGTCCCCCCTTCCTGAAGACGATGTTTCCTCAGAACTACACGATACTCTAAATTTGCTAGTAGGAATACTAGATTTAGAACGCATACTGAACCTACAGATATAGAGACATATTTTATCATTATCGCTACATTACAAACAAAACAAACATACCCATCTTCTACCCAGTCAACACGTCTATTTTCCTAATTCTCAAAACAATAAAGCCAAAATCAAATCATTTCAAATTTCTCTCTTCTTCTCCAACACAAGTATTTTCTCTCTCTAGCAGGGTCAAAACATGTACCACAATTCCTACATTACAGGCCTTCTCTCATATTTATTTTCAAAATCCCCTGAAACCCCATATTCTAAAACCAACTATACAGATTACTAAAGTTTACAAATTACTACATAACACAGATTACACATAAAATCAAATAGACCAAAATTTTACATCACCAACTTGTACTTACCGAACAACAATCCTCTGCTTTACCCGAGCATCTCATCGAATATGAGCATTTTTGTCGTCTTTCCGACAATCTCCTATCACTCGATAAAGATTTCTTTCTCAAATCACAATCAATACTCAAATGCCTCCTCTCATTGACAATGATATTTGTGCCACTTTTTCTCTCTCTGAAACTGTAGACAATTTATGAGGGAGAGAGAAATAAGTTTTAATACTCTCCCTCGGTTTATGAAATGATGGCCCCTTCAGACACGTGTTAGTCATCCCCACTGTTGCTATAGGCACGTCTTTTTATTTCACAACATCATCATGACTTCTGTGATAATGTTTGCCATCATCATATTTATCTCTGTTATCGACCATTACCAATCCTACACCTATTCTCAATCCAGTACTAAAACGACCAATCATCTTACTTATACTCTACCAAGATCGTACAAACATTCCTAAAATAGCTTAATTATCAAAATTCGAAGATATCCATACAGTTGTTAAAATCCTACAGCTGTCATACACAGTATCAGTATACAATCAATAAAACAGAATACTTTATTCAACCAGATCGAAACATCACATACTTTATTCTCTCACGATCTCTCATATTACATTTATTCAAACTTAACCACAAAATACTCCCACAAACAAATTACTTTTAACAAGTCTCAAGACTTTGAGCTCCCCAGTTACATCAAAAGCAATCCCGATGGTTCGGTTACCCACACAGAATTAACTCCCCATTCGCTGCCCTTACATCCTCTTCCACGATCTTATCGCATACGAGCTGTCGAACAATCAGTTCTCGCACCCGGGGAACCAACAAAGACTTATGAAAAATGTTACACCAAATAAAGCAATCATGCTTAACACGCCTGCCTTCATCATCCAATCCGACCAGATTTAATGGCCATTCTGGAAGAGCAGCATCATAAGGCAATTGACAAAAATAACGTTCACGAAGTTTAGCAACCTTGATATGAAACCGGCCATCCGTTGCCTGTTGCGTACGCTGCGAATGAGTCCTCACCATGCTCTAACACAACAACTTCAGAATAATGCAAATAATAATAACAAGGAATCCCTACTAATAAATAAAGGAAGATCTCTGCAGAATCAGTCACCCCACAGAATTTCCTCAGAAAAATATTTTTGTAAACATTTCTAGAGTAGCAGAATATCTATACATAATATTATGACAGACCATTATTCCCATAGCACAAAATAACCCTATAGATGTTGTATATGGCAACAAACAAGATGACAGCTAGCTTAGCAGTCTTACATATAGCTATACATCAACCCTGTCCCCCAACTTGCATAAAAGCGGCACCAAGTTTGCATCAACAGCTCGACTTTCTCAAAATTTTACCTTAATTTTGACTATAATTTTTCCCTTCATACCTATAATACCTAAAAATCTATGTTACCAACGCCTATGTTTCAAACAGAAAGTGAAACAGATAAGCTCGAGATGAAGTATCATCATAACAGAACACAAATATTTTATTTAGTCTGAAAGTTTTTTTTATAAAATACTTTACAACAGAGTACAAAGATTTTACAGATTACTTTAAATTATGTCAAGTATCATCTCAAAATCCTTTTCTTGGCACAAACAGTCAACAAAAGAAGCAGATTCCAAACTTTGATCACATGCTGCAAGACGCAGGTAAGTCCGAAACAGGCATCACAGATGAAAAATCTTCTTCATGGCCAAAGATTTATGGTCCATAGACGAAAATGATCTTCTGCATCCTTATCACCTCCATGCATGCTAGAGACAGACGAAAGGCCTCATTTCTTCAACAAGACCCAGTGGGAGAAGCAAGAATTGGAGTAGGCAGATGCAACAGTTGATAAGAAAAATACCTGATACGCAATTCATCCATCTTCCTCCGGATCCTAGACTCTCGGGCCTGAGTCTTAGTCATCACCATTTTTACCACAGTAAACAAAAAAGGCAGAGATCAGAGACAAAAGTTTTACTCTTACCACTTAACTCAGAGTGCCTTTTATACGTGGATCGGCATTCAAAGCAGACACCCCAAATTCCCAACATCAAAAGAATTCCCCATGCAACAATATTTAACTACAGTCATTGGTTCTCGGAAACCCAACAGGCACCAATAGAGATTCATGAATATATATTGGAAATGAACCTCAGATAAAACTATAGCATTTAATGATACTTCTCAACCAACACCACTCGCCTACAATCATTCTTGTACTATTGGCTGAGAGGGGGCGGTTGTAGTGGCTTATTATGCATCTCGAACTCATGCCACATCTTCAAACTACAGAAGAACTTTTGACCTTAATAACAGAGCACGTGGTACAATCACAAACATGTACAGTACAAGTTTCTCAACCAATACCACTCATCCCTAACGATACTCGTGCTATTGGTTAAGAGTTATCTTGTAATAGCTTATTTCGTATCTCGATCTCATCAGCATACAAGAAGTACTACTAAAGACGTAACCAAACTTCCCTCAGTTCGAGACATCACTTTCAACCTCTATACTAACAGTTTGACCTGTGCGAAGCACACAGTCAGTAATAGAGCCATTGTACAACAATAAAGGTCAAAACATTACATAATCTGGTCAAAGGATATCTCGCACACATTTTGTAATGTCCATCATTAAGGGACTTTATGGCTGTTAAATGGTCATATTAGAGGACCTATAAAGAGACATGGAGAACTGCAAATAAATGACTTAACATTCACCATAGAAGAGTTCCTACTCTATTACCCTATATTCTTAGAATACTCATTATAATAAATTAGCAATCTCAATAAGATCGTCACTTTCACAAAATCATCAGAAGAGGTCGTAGTTTTTAACCTATTCAAAGGTTTTCCATACTAAATCATCTTGTTGTTCATTTTCTATTATTCTTGAACGTTCTGAATTAATTTGGTGTAAAGGTTAAGTCTGAATCCCAGAATTAGGCAATTACACCAAGTATAACTTGTTGTTGTAAATTTTAGACTAAAAGAAAGGTAGATGGAATATATGTACCTTTATTGCAGATAAAAACTTCTAAAAATTTGTACTGGATATTCATTCTATTACCACTTGTAGAGGTAAGAGATTGAACTAATTTTTTAAAATACTTGGTGGGAACCAAGCCTTCTTGAATACAGTTCAAGTCAGCTCCACTATCTACTAGGGCTATGGCATTCTTAATGGTATATTATTTTTTTATTATAAGGGTAACTTTGATATACCATTTCTGAGAAGTAATTTTTTGGAGAAGATTAAGATAGGGGCTATCTTTCTTCTCATGGCTTTCATAATTAGATTCACTAGGTTAAATCTTGTGTTTGTCCTTTTGACAGAGCTGTAGATAATTGATTTTATCATCCTGTGCCTATACATAAATTTTTAATTGTTTAATTTCATATTTTAAGGTATTAATTTCCTTACGAAGGTCTTGGATAGTGATAGGTTTATTACTTTCCATACACTTTAAGACATCCTGGAAATTATAGTACCTGTTTGGTACTTTCATCGGTTCTGGTTCTATTTTAAGCTTCGAACTATCTTGAAGAATTTATTGGAGATAAATACTTACAAATTTAGCTCTTCGGGGTCAGAAATTTTTCCACAATAGATAAAATCTCACTCTAAATAGTAGTCACAGTATTAAGGTTTAAACCATTCATTTCAATAATGGCTTTCAAGTAATCTTATGGATTGGATTCTGAACATTTGTTGTATGGAGTTCCTTCTTTAGAGGAGGAGGAGTCGCTTTGATCAATTTTATTGACTTCCTCTTTGCTGTCAGAAAAACTTTCTTTAGAAGTGGTGTTAAGTAATAGTTTACTTACCTAAAGTTTAAGTCCTTCATCTAGTTGAAATTCATGCAACTTTCTTTTAGTGGTACACTTGTTTGCCAATTTCCCCTTTTTACCATACTTATAGCAGGCGCGGGTTTCAAATTTATTGGAAGGGCTGGTATGAGATTATCTCTCATATGTCTCTTTCTTTTTCTATGTTTTTGGTAATAAGAATCATCTTGATCCTTATATCTCTTTTTACTTCTTTTTCTAAAGTGAGAAGAATGTTTTACACTTTGCTTGTACTTCTTAGGATAAGTGATAAGAAGGTCATAAGCAAACTGGTGACAAAACTCACCAATTTTTGTTTCCTGTTAAATTCTATTTTTTAAGTTGGTACTATAATTTCATATCATTACAAATACTAAGACCAACTTGGGTATAAATTCTGATGAGATGAACATAAGTATGATCATGGTACGGTATAGAATTGTTATCATGCTGGTCTTTCAGCTTTTGACTAACATTTTCTACAAATAAAGATGGAAGACTATCAATGAATTTGGCTTTCCAATGTTCTGCATTGGCGTTACTCCTTTGCATCACCTTGTAGATATAAACATCATTGTACCATCTAAAATGGGTTAGAGAATGGCATCTAAGATTATGTAAAAGTTCTCTATTCCTCTCATGCCTCTGGGGTGAAAGTCCTACAAAGTGTATAATTATGGTTTGAATAAGAGAGTATACAACATCTTTAATAGGAATATTACTAGTTCCTTTAATTTTAACTACCATAAGAATCTCTTATTTTTTATAAGAAGTGATAACATTATCCCACCAGCCTTTAAGACTCCTTGTGAAACTATTGGCAATAGATTTTGCCACGTTGTCATCATTATTACCAGCAGCCTTACAAATAGAGGCATACATTAACATTTTATGAATAACTTCATAAATTTGATATTCAGATAATCCATCTATATTCTATTCATAGATGGTCCTTCCATTATATGAATTTTGATTCTGGAAAGAATCCTTTTCTAATAAAAGATCATGAGGTGTAGGTTTTTTATAATAAATTTTCAATTGGGATGGTTTATATTATATCTTATGAAGGATTGCCTCAATGGCTTAGATTTTATTATCTGATTGATTGATTCGCAATCAGAGGACTTAGATGTATTTTTTGATGTAGAGTTTTTTTCAGAAGTGTTGACACTAAGCTTTTTTAGACGGTCAACTAGAAGGTCAACAAATTCATAATCCTGGGAATCGAAAAACTTAAAATCATGGACAAGAAGGGTTGGCTTAATATCAGCTTTGTACATGCTAGAGGATGTACTTGTTATATTATCAAAAGAATTTTGACTACTGTTTCTTTTGACTTGGTCTTCTATACGATTTAGCTAGTTGCCAATCGTTTGGAGACTCAAATTTGTCCAATTATTCTGTTTGATAACTGGATTAATATCAGTTATCTGGTTGTTAAGGTGAGTAAAGGCATTGGCTTTCAAAACCTTGGAGCCATGACTTCCTTTACTTAAATAGAGAGATTCAAGGGGATTGTGAATAGATTGGACTTCTGTACCATCTACTTTTACCCATTTATTGTTGAAATCTTCTATATTACTGATAAGGTACTATTGGTGAGAGTACCATCCTGTGAACTATTTATAAAATAATGTTACCTTTTGATTTTTCTCAATCTCGAGGTAGTATAATTCCTTGATTAAGGCCAATTCTTTCTAACTAAAAGTTTGGAAATACCATGTCCTAAACTCTTCATGACTGGACGAGAGGAATTCCCTACTGATAAGTTGGCGAATAAATAAATTATGGCTTAAATCTATAAATACCTAAACATAAAAGCCCCCCTCAAATGCAAGAGAAGTAGGTATTTCTCTCTCTACTTCTGACTTGGTGCTGGCAGATGGATCAACATAAACTCCATGAGGAACCTGTTGATCAGACATCCTAATTATTTCAAGGATAGGTTTAGATGTGGAGTTACTATATACGGAGGGCCTAGAAGAAGGGCAAAAAATATGGTAAAAAATATTTTCTTCTCTTGTCATTCCTCTACAAGACATACTCATATTAAGGGAGAGTTTAATTGAATTAGAAGCAAATGTTACTTCAACATCTCCGCCAGGAGTTTGGGTGATTTGACTAACCTGCTTATTAAACCTAGGTCGTAGAACTATTGCCGTAGACAGTGTCTATTCTGTTGGGATACTAAGCTCATCCCAATTAATAAGCTTGTTGACAACAATATTAGTTGTCAAACAGTTACTGTGTATAGCTACAGTTTTACTTGGTTCACTTTTGAGGATAGCTCGAGGGCATAAAGTATTCATAACCTTATAGTAAATCCAATAAATAACTACTATAACTTTTGCTTCAGGGATAAACTTATATCCATGTGTCTAAATCCTTAGACTCATAACATCAAACATAGACTTATCTATAAAAGACAAGGTTAAATTGGGATAAACATTAAAATAAACTAGTCCCTGACATAGACTAGCTTGAACTATTCCCGTTAGAGATGATTTAAACTCTCTACTTCTCTTATCCCTTAGGTAAGCAAGAATGCTAGAATTAATTTCTAGGAGAGTTAATGGTTTGAATGCAACTTAGATACATCTAATATGCAGATAATTGCATTTTCTTAAATATGTTTTCACATCTATGAGGTTAAGTAATTTTAAGGTATGACATTCCCTGTCAAGAGCTATTGATTGTTCTATAATTTTGATATTATCTTGACTTATAAAGTCAAGCATACCATTTTTGTAAATTAATTTAGACTTGATAGATGGTATAGTCCATTGATTTAGTTATTGAGTTTGTTCAAACTCAACTAATTCTGAATTTTTTTACTGATAATTGGTCTTCATGAGACCTATTCATTTCTTCCATATGTGAAAGATGAATCACATAGATATGTAAGTGTTATATAAGGACGTCTGTATGGTTACTGTTGATCTTCTTCCTTGATAAAGATGTTTAAGCAATATAATCTTATTTAAAATGTCAGGTGCACGTCTATCAACGATTTACTAGCAGAAAACATCCATTGTCAGAACAACCACGCCATACGCAACTTGGGTGACTTCCCATACCTTCGTCTCCAAATCAGACTATACTGTGAAACATGTTTGTCGAAAAAGAAGATGAACAGTATGCATACTTAGTTCTTACATAAGATTTAACATACCTTTGTGACATAAAATTCAAGCCACACAGTTTATGCTATTGTATATATCGATTCATTTTACTCTTGGTAACAGAGCCATGCTCTTGTATATATCGATATACGAAATTAGGTTCCTACACCATCCATGCCACAACTATATAAGTTAATATTATTTTTATCGACTTTTAGATTTCCATTTCCTTCACCTTGGGATAAACTTTGATGTTGCCATTTTATTGATAGTTTTCCCTTATTGTTTAGTTTGACACTCAAGAACTTATACCTTATTCATATTATCTAGCATTATGATCTTAAGCAACCGTGTGTATTGTCCCCTCTAATATTTGGTCAATAGACTCTAAAGAACTAATTATCTTAATTGTTTTTGTAATTACCCTAATGAGCTTAGGCAACCGTGCGTAGCACGGTCTCATAATATATATGTTTTTGCAATTCAAACTTGATCATCTCGATTTGAATTGAAAGAGTGCAATCTCTTTCAATTCAAATCATTTCCCCAATTGGTTTGATTAAGTTTTTTATTTTCACGGCGGGTCTTTATATTGGTTAACGGGGAAGATTCAGGGATCCCGGTGCTTGGGCGTGCCAGCCCTACTTGGGCTTGGATCAAGAATGGCATATCAGAGAGTGTGGGATATTCAGATCCAACGGTGGAGTAGTTGGTCCCAGGCATGAAATAGATCTCATACACCCTTCTCCCTCATTTCTCGACTCGGCCTAGTTAAAAAAAAACCCAAATTATTTGTTGTATTTTCTCGGAAATAATAGAAAAAGATTTGCGCGATTTTGATGAGAAAAACAGTTCCCCGCTAAATTTACCGAAATCAAATCTCATGGCATTTCATGTTGCTTGCCCAATCACAAGGTACCTCTCTCTCTCTCTCTCTCTCTCTCCAAACCCTAACACCCTCTCTCGTCTCTCTCTCTCTCTCTGATCTTTGTGTGCTTATACAGCGAACGCGTGTGCTTTTGCAAGTTAGGGTTTCCTCGCTCTCTCCAGAGTGACAAAGGGAAGAGATCGTTCCTCGATGAGGTTACTCAAATTGAGGATTTCTTGAGTGATTTGAAGTCAATTAGGGTTAATAAAGATATTGTAACTGTTCAAGTATTGGTTCCGAGAGTTGTTGTTGCGCCACTGCCTCCTCCTCCACCGCCAGTGCCGGTGCAGACGCAGACGACGACAGCGGTTGTTGTTGATGCAGTTGTTGGAGATGTGGATGCAGAGGAGCTGTTGTCGGCGCAGGCTAAACGCGCTGCAATGCAGAAGAAGGCGCTTGCGGCTTCAGTGGCAGCAGAGGAGTATGCGAGGAAATTTGAAGCTCGGACTTTGGTGGTAAGGAGTTTATTTCTAATTGAAATTCATGGAAATTTGATTGATTTGTTGTGTTTTTGTTAGGTTTTTCCATGATTGTAGTAAGCTATGAAAAAAAGTTTGGATTTTTTTTTCCAGGCTTTAGAGTTTTTAAGATCAGTTTCAAGTAGATTGAGGCAGGAAAATATGATAATTTAATTATAGTGGATATATACTTGCATTTGTTTCTGTGCTGAGTTATGTTCAAGTTAATGATTGGGGTTGGAATCGGAGTATCTTAGCGGGTCAGTCAAGAAGTGATTACCGGAGTAAAACATTGATATAGAATGTCATAGTGGAGAAAAGTTCTGTCTGTGTGTAGGTGAAGTGGGGGTAACTTGATGGTAGATTTTATGGATCTGTAGGCTAACACAATATAATAGTAGAAACATCGATCGAAAATCAGATTGCGGAGGACCTCATATCTAAGTGGAGGGCTAAACGCGCAACTGTTGCTCAGGGGATGAATATTATGGAGTCTTTCACTTTTCACCATGTGTGGGGAATTTGTAGAGAGGAACTACAAAATTAGTTAGAGGAGCAGAGGTTGGCTTACAGTATAGTTGATTGACATTAAGAGAATACTAGTATAACATTGGATGGTGGGCGACCTCAGGATCTAATCAATCATTAAATTCAAATACTACAATCAAATTAAACGAAACCAAGGTAAATCATGAACCCAAATCACAACTTCGTTTGATTCAATCCAATCGCAATGTTGTAAACCCCAAAATTCCCCTCAAATCATCAAACCAAAAATATAAATTCAAGCACAGATTAATCAAATCAAATCAAATCATGTCATACCTGAAATAACTCAAACCCTATAAATCAAAACCATGGATGAAACCCATCAAACAATGTCTTAGTGGGAGAAATCTGATAAGATATAGGGTTTTAATGTCAAAAGGAAGAGAGGAGGAGATTTTTTTCGCTGTGTGGACACAAAAAGGGAGTCACAGACACTAGTGGGTTTTTTATGACTCGACCAAAGTAAGTAGACCTTCGGTCCGAAAATTCACACACAACAGGATATATTGGGTGTACGAAATTTGAGGACTTCATTGCCAGTTGGCATTGGGGTGGGGGTGGGGGGAGATAATAGGTTTTATTGTACTGTTATAGTATGTTCTCCCTAAGTTACTCTCTTTCCTTTTTCATCTCTATGTCATTGTTATATTTATTCTCCTTAAGTTACTCTTTTCTTCTTTCATCTCTAATATGTCATTGACTACATATATTTCCTTGCGTTCTGTTCCCTTGAGATACTTGGTGATTTGATTAATTTAAGGTAGTATCCAATAAGATATATACATAATAGTGCTTATGTTTATACTTACTAATGCTGGAATCTGGATTTTGATATTTTTCTGTATAAAGCATTATCATATAAGCAACTGTTTTAGGCATCTTCAAGAGTTGTCCTAAAATCTAAAACTTGTTACTGGAGATTTTTTTTCTATGACACATTGCAGTTTATTAAGATATTTGTTTTTTGATTTGTTGTTTGTTGTATTTGGTGTTTTGGCAGCCTCAGGATATCCTTGGAGAAACAGTCCACGACATTGACGGAGAAGATCAGGGTAATTCTAGTGGCAAAGTAATGTGTCGGATGTGCTTTTATGGTGAGAATGAAGGAAGTGAAAGAGCAAACAGGATGCTTTCATGTAGAAATTGCAGCAAGAAGTATCACAAGAGCTGCTTGAAAAGTTGGTCTCAGCATAGAGGTACCCTTTGATATTGATTCATTTGACCTCCTAATACTGAGTTATTTCTTATCTGATTTGTGCTCTTACAAAATATGTTTCAGATCTTTTTGACTCGACTTCATGGGTCTGCCCCTCTTGCAGATCTTGTGAGGTAAATGCTAATCTGCATGCTATTTTTTTTGTTATTTTGAGATCCATGGCCACAAGGGTTATACAGGAGATAAAACAAATTAGACCAATGCCTCGTACAATTATTGGCAAATATGATATTGGATATTTGTAGACGGATCATCTTGAAAATTTTAAAGAATTCCTAAACAACTACATAAATTCTTTATGTAGATATAAGAAAACTGTACCGGGCAAGTTTCACCCACATAAGCCCACAGAGACACGCAGAGAGAGAGAGAGAAAGGCCAAACATAACCTGTAAAATGCACAAAATCAAAAGAAGTTGACAAGTTATCTTTTGCGGCATAGTTTATAGAAGAGCGGCCAGGAGGAAACCCTAGTCTACCAGTAACACCAAACTAAGCTGTGTAGTATGTTCATTATTCACTTTCTCTTATTTCATACGCTTTACTTTTGAAGACTCCTGATTACTAGCAGCGACGCGGAACATTTGAAACGATAATCAATTATTTGAATCAAATTTTTTTATTGATTCTCTCATAAAGTAAACAACTTTTCTACTTTATCTTCTACTAGCAATTCTAATTAAAATCCTAGACTAAGCTCTCTTTATATAAGAGAAAGAGGCTTTTACATTATTAAGAACTTCCCTATTAGAGTGACACCAGTACTGTCTTAAAAGCACTTGAGTTTTTGATCTTATTTCGTCGCAAATTTTTTTTTGAGTCTTCAAACTTCAAACACCAACCAGAATTGAGTCTACTGTTTCAAGCTTCAAAGCTTAAACCTATTGCAAAGAAACAGACACCTGAGTTCTCAAATGATCACCACAAAATGAAAAGCTGCAATTCTCTTCAGCCACAAATCGATATCTTGAACATATATCATCTTGTAGTGCCCTCACAAACAAACAAACGAGCAATGTTGTCTCGTTGATCGATGGGTTCAAACGACCAATAACTATAAGTCCATGAATATTATTGCATAAATAAACTCCATACATAAACTCCGATCTACATGGCTACATGTATGTATATCTTAAATTTTCTTGAAGTATACCATCAAGAATTTCCCAGAATTAAATCCTTAATTTATATAATTTCCAATCAAATAACACATACATCATTTTTTCAACTTTAGATATGTGTAGAAAACTCCAATTACAAAGTAATAAATACCCCTTCAAGACTTCAAAACTTTTTAGACAAAATTGAGAAAATGACTATTGGCTCAAAACAGCTAGTTGCTTTGGCATGGCGTTCATTAAGAGGCTAATATTATTTCTAACTTTAACACGTTGGTGTTAGGTCTGTTTTGGCATGACAATTGGAAACTTATTAAATAAGCCATTACTCTAGTAATAGTAACTAATATTATTTCTTACTCTAATCACCCCCGCCCCGCGGTCAAACTAAAGATGGTATGCAAGTACATCAAGAGTATGCAAATAGTAAAACGTAGATGTTGCGCGGAGCTATACTCAACCTTCATAAATCAAAATGGGCGTTAACTGCTGATGCTATCAAACCATAACTGAAACCCAAACAAAGATGCATAAATAACTCAGATTTTACCCAGCCATAAACAACTCAGATGCAAATTAACCGCCAAATTTTACCAGAGATGCCGACTAACTGCCACTAACTGCATCCTATCCGAATGCATTTTAATTGTCAGATCCTAGCCTAATGCGAACAAACCGTCAAATTCTAACCAGATGCAAATTAGCCGTGATAAGCTTCGAATGAAAACTGAGACCGGAAACAATATAACCAAATTAAATGCAAAACTATATCAGATTACGAGACAAATCTAACTCTACTTTGAGCATAATCAGAAGTCAAGCTAACCAAGAGATTACATCTTCCATTCTTCTAGAGTGCACCATACAAGTACCCCCCGCCATTGAATACAAACACCACTAGAAATTGGTAACTGCAACAAATATAGTAACTGAGTTCAAAAATTAATAACTACACCCAGAAGTTGCACCCAAAAGTCAATAATTGTACCACACAAACCTAGCAACAACACCAACATAAATACTAATAGTACCCTAGAAACCCAAATCAGCAAAGAAACCTTAGTCGATTCAAAAGAAAAACAACGGCAAACACAAATCCAAATCGGCAGCAACAAGACTCTAAATCAGATTCAAAACCAAATAGATTGAGCTCAGACACATATGTCTAAAACACCCAAAACAAATTCAAACTGATGTGATTTAAATGGGAGGAAACAGGTAAACGACTTTCACATAAGATGAGATTCAACCCTCAAACTAATTTCTCACGACGTAACCCTAGATTACATTCAGGCTCTGATACCATGATAATATTAAGAAACTACATTGCAAAGAAAGAGAGTGAAACAAAAGTCTTATTATCCAGAGTTGATAATTCTTCAGCAATACAATCTATGAGCAATATATAGCCAAACTCAAAGGCTTAAAGTTACTTAACATGACAATAGAAAACTTATTAAATAAGACATTACTCTAGTAATAGTAACTAAAATTATTTATAACTGTTGGGAGTTGCTATATTCATTTAGAAATGCAGTGGAGCTTACACAAACTATAAAACGGACGAATTCAAACTTAAACTTGGAAGAGAGAATCAGATCTAACACGACGATGAGATCAAGCCCTAAACACCGAGGGAAACAATCAAACCTTATCTAGGTGAATCAACTTCCAAACTCAACCCCTAAATATACTTTTTTTTGGCTATAACCTATAGACCTGGAAGTGAAACAAAGACGCAAGATGGAAACAATGTAATGTGAGAAAAACTGTTAGTACTGGATGTACTCACGAGAGCTAGCTGAGTGGTAATAACTTTGGTGGTCGGTTGGTTATTGAAACCTGTTCTCGCCAAGTTTGATTCTTTAGCACCAATTATCTTCTCATCTCTGAGTTATGAAATCAGCTATCCTCTCAAAATTTTACCATGTCCTCTTCAAGTCCTAAGCAACACTGAAGAAACGCCTTTGAGATCTCCATGGCTCCAGTGTAAGTCAAGGGATTTTTTTTGAGAAGGTGAAAACAAATTATTAATGAAGCTAAAAGAGAACTTTTCGAGGAGTAAAGAATACAACCCGAAGGCAAGGGACAATGATTTCAAATGGCACATGACATCAAGTCGGACACACTGAATCCTTCAAACTCACCCCAAGGTCTTTAAGCCTCACTCCCCTCATATGAATGGATGATAATGGCCATACACGTCAAGGATGATCACTTAAGCAGTTTTCGCCTTTCCCCGAAAAACCTATCGATACTTTCCATAGACAAAGTCACAAAACCCATCAAATCACATCTAGCGCGAGGTCTCACGAAACTATGCCAATCTTCCATATAAAAAGTTTACACCACCACACTTTCAAAGAGGTGATGAGCCCCCCGGTCAACCTATGAGACAAAAAATGTTAAGTGGTTCCAAACCTCGATCTCCACGGGGCAATGTAAGAGTAAGTGGTCAATGGAATCATCCGTTAAACCACACAAAAGACACAAGGGATCCACTTCCGTACCTCTTTGTCTGACCGGGATATAATGGATATAGAATTAACGTATTACAACATAATGATTGAATGAAAAAAAGGTAAACTAGAGTCTTTAAAATTCCAACCGGTAGACATGCTCTTCACATGTTCTTCAGCTTAACAAGCGGCACCCTATCCCCTATCCCACTTGTTTTGTTTTTCCATTCCAAATCTTCACAAGGAGGATGGGTGCATGACTCTGTTTATGCAAAAGCCCAAATTGTTGTTCCTAGTTGAAGAAAGCGCCGTTTTTATGCTTGACCTAATAATTCTTTTGTGCCCCCTGTTTCTTTAACTTATAAGTTATACATTTGCATCCAGATTACTTTTTATGTTAGGTAATTTTTTTAGCTTTACTGTGGCAGTTTTTTTTTTTTTTTTTTTGAGTTGGAACAGGTGTACTTGGTTTTCTCTTGTTGTAAGTCTCCTAAAGTCATAATATTGTTTTTGTTGCAATTTGCACCACATGTCATGTGGTCATTAATTTATATGATTCGATATATCTACCCCACTTAATCATTTGTCTCTGTAGATATGCCGAAGAACTGGAGATCCAACAAAGTTCTTGTTTTGTAAAAGGTGTGATGGTGCTTATCATTGTTACTGTCAGCATCCTCCTCACAAGGTGGGCTGTCTTTTCCAATGGTTTTTGTCTTTCAAGAGTTGTAATCTAAATAACAAGTTACTTCTTCTGAATTGGGATATTGCAGAATGTCTCTAGTGGCCCTTATGTGTGCTCTAAACACACAAAATGTCACAGCTGCGATTCTACAATTCCTGGGAATGGCCTAAGTACTAGGTATTGCCTTCACATAAAATAGTTGTGACTTCATTACATTTGTGTCTAGAGAATCATCTTTGATTCGTTTGGTTGCTTTTCTCTAATTTGTCTTCATAATCATTATTTTTAAATGCAGTTGGTTAAGTATGTTGGCAGTGCAAGCTTTACTTCTATTATGAATGTCTTCTATTTGAACAAGTTGTTTGTAGATAGGAGTTTACTGTTGCCATACCCACATAATTTTGTTTCTATTGCGGTTTACTCTCTTTCGGGTGGTTTCTTTTGATTTGGAAACAGTCTCTTTCTCCCTGTTTTCTTCATGAAAAAAATAAATGTTTATTTCTACTGGAGGAGGTGATACCAGTTAATTTTGAAATGCTCTTTATTTCCTTGTCAATAAAGTGATGGTTCGGAAGGATAGGATGGACTCCTAGAAGTTAAAAGTGTGTGGTGAACTTAAAAAGCTGGCATGGATTTGCCACACCTAAAGGATATTTGTTAGATCTCGTGAAGATTTCTGTTAATTGGGAGGAAATTTGTTCTTTCTGTGGAGAGTGAAATTGTTTTGATACTGATACAGATGACACTCATGTGTAATGTTCACTTTCTACTAGTCTTTGATCATCCCACTCTATTTTCAGTGAAGATGAGTAGGTCACATGTTAAAAATCTGTAGATTTTGTAAAATAATATTGCGGCATGCGAATGGCTGACACGATCTGGCCATCTAAATTGAAATACCTCAGTAATGTTGCATAGGTTTCATATGCGGCCCTTTTTGGTCCTCATGTTGCTTATAGACCAAAGGCTTAAATTATGTTTCATTTGATTGTCTGCTAGTAATTGTTAAATTTTGGCTGACTAGCTGCTAGCAACTTTCTTAGATTGGAATATTAATGTTCTGCCAAAATGGCTGTGGGTTTAATGTCTACTTCTTTAACTTGCAGATGGTTTCTAGGTTATACCTTCTGCGATGCCTGTGGTAGGTTGTTTGTGAAAGGAAATTACTGCCCTGTTTGTTTGAAGGTATTGACTTGGACTACAAATTCGTGGGCTCATTATAATTCACATCACCATTTATATATGTACTTGGTATATGGCAAAAAATTTCCATTTTCATGCCAAATCTTAGGCCGACACTGTTGGATATTAAGATCGCCCAACACTCAAGGTTTTGAAGTTGGATATTAAGATATCTCGAAGGTTTTGATGCTCGAGTCTGAAAAAGCGGTGGCCGGTCTCCCGTCCTTCTGATGGCTGAGTCTCCCCTGACCTCTATGCAAAAAAAACCCTAGTGGACTTGCGTACGCCGAACCCCTTTAAAACTCTGGTATGCAAAGCTATATGCCTAAAAAAAACACTGAACGTAAGTGACTGAAGACGAAGCGGGTGCACTCACGGCTCTCTACTCCTGTTCTTACTTCTCAGCCAAAAGTGACCAACTCCTGTGTCGAGGCGGAGTCCTAAAACTACGCAACTAGTTACATAGGTGGTTCAGTTCGCTCCTCTTCTATCTGGAGTGGGCTTGGGGTGTGAGCTAGGGGTTATGAGTATACGTTTTTCTAAACTACAAAAGGGAATATGGGTTTCCACTTTCCCTTCCTGATTACGGGCTTCCCGTTTCGTTTGAGAGTAGCCTAGCGTTGCTAACACCAGTCCTAGACACCTCAAAATGTATAGGTGCTGGTGCGTTTCTGGTGGTATAGTAATATTAAAAGTATTTTAGAAATAGGAAACTCCTAGAATACTACTATATTCTCTAACGGAACAGACACATCCCCATGGGATTTAGATTTATTGATAGATACTCCCTTGTTTTCTGGTCGTTTTTTTATCCCCTGAATGTCCCCTTCTCCCGTTAATGATTGACAAAACCACTGGGAAATGTCCCACCCACCCACCCACCCGAAACAGAGACAGCCAACGCCTCGTGTAGGGAACATCGGAAGGAATTCTAGGAGAGTGGGGGCATCTAAGTTTTTTGCCAGTTGGTAACAGGGTAAAAGGATGTATCTCTCCTTATTGACTCTTGGAGTATCACAATTATTTCCAAAAGTTTCTTGTCTGCAAAAACTTATATATAGATTTAAGGTGTGTTTGGTAGCCCAAAAAAATGAGAAACCAAGAGAAATGGTTTCTCACTTGCATGTTTGGCAACTAATTAAAATGAGAAATGTGTTTTCTCATAAGGAAAATATAAGGCAAAACAGTGAGAAAGGGTTTACCCAAATAGATGAGAAACATGAAACATGGTTTCCTATTTAGAAATGATTTCTCAAGAAAAAAAACTTGGGTTTTCAAACACACCCTAAAATCCTTTTGAACATTTGCTTATTTTGTTCTTTTCTCGCTCATGATACTGTTCTTATGGATTTTTGGAGTTCTTAAGAGAGTTTTGACTTCATCTCAAGTAAATACGTTGACAAGGTCTTTTGCTTACATTCTGTAGGTTTATAGAGATTCTGAGTCAATACCCATGGTATGCTGTGATGTTTGCGAGCGCTGGGTACATTGTCATTGTGATGGCATCAGGTTTTTCTCTAGCCTTTTTTGTAACTAAATCAAATAATTATGTTATTTATTTTCTTAGTGGTTAATATTTCATTCATTACCGAGTTCATATTCATGGATATGCTGTGTGTGAATATAAAGTTGATTTATTAATGAAGGATCTCTGTGTATGGAAACAATGAACGATACAATTCCAGAAAGAGGAAATACAGTTTAAAAGGCAACTACCCCGGTATATAGCCCGGGAGTCTATGAAGTTCCGTCCCTTCATAGGAGGGCGTAGGAGGAATGCTGAGAAACACGTCTTAATTAGTTTCTTGGTGTAACTCATATGAATTGCCATGTGTACCCATTTACCATCTTTGACTTCACACTGATGGCCCCCAGAGTTTGATTTCGAGCATCTGGGCTGCGCTTGTTTTATAAACAGGCTGCTCCTGAAGAACAGAGTAACTGCCTCCAAAAGCTAATAAGGCGCTGTTGCTAGCTGTCGCCACTTACCATAATCAGACATGTTTGGGAGATTTTCTTTTTCCTGGTAAAATTGAAACATTTTAGGTACATCTCGTTTGACAGGTATACCAATACTATAAAGTCTGACACTCTATGACCTTACGATCCATAAGAGAAAAATGAACAAATATCCCAAGATCTAACAAAATCATCTTCAGCTTTAAACAACAGTTATGTTATGTCATCAAGCACTATGGTTTTAGTTTCCAGATTCATAGAGGTATGACCCACATGCATTACGGTAAAATAATGTGATATACCGTATACGTCAGCTCGTGTTGGGAATTGCATCATGCTACTCTTCTAAGAGTTGTTTCTTAGCACTTTTATAATTGTGCTAGAAATTTTAAAGTTGTGCAAATATGTTAGAATATCGATAGTCAAGAGAGACTATCAAAGTGCTTTAAGCCAGAAAGAAGTCCGGAAGTTTCTCAAAAGTAGTTTGAAATGATGCCTTCAGAAGTTGTTAGCGAATCAGACAACTGATAGAAGTCAGTTTACAAAGAAAATCCTTACTAGAGCTGACTTAACAAGGAATCGCTGCTACAAACCTGTCATAATAACACTTATTTATAGTTATGAGCTCATTCTCAAAAAAGAAGTTATGAACTCAAAATTGTAAAGAAAATCAATACTATCAAATCTATTTTGCCTTACATACCTGGTAAAATAACATTTCGGCAACTCCTTGCGCTGGTCAAGAAATTCTCTTCTCGAACCGCGACAAAGCTCCCTCGCTTGCTCACTCTTTTATTGATTGCTTACTTCTGACCGTAGCTTCCATGTTCTGGATTATCGTTCAATCCAACTGTGCTAAATATGAGATGTCGCTCGATGGATTTTACCACTCCAAATCCATTTCCTAAAGAATGATGTACATTTTGCTCTTTGAAGGAAAGCTGTCTGAGAAGATGATCAATTTGTGGGGGATAGGGTTTGTGAAAAGTGTTATGTTTATAGCAAAACACTAGAGAGCCCAATGTAAGACAAACCCGATTCTTTTTGGTATTTTGAAGTTATGAAAACCATAATTAAGGCTCCTTAATTTATTTATTTTTCATTTTTTTAGGCATTAAAATCATTTTTCACTTGCGGATCCTTGGTATCTGATACTAACCAATGTAAAATCATTTTTTAGTCATGACTTATGATCTATATACTTTGCAGCGAAGAGAAATATCAACAGTTTCAAGCTGACAGAAATCTTTATTACAAATGTGCTGCATGTCGAGGAGAATGTTACCAGGTACTTTAATGGATGCATTCAAATTTGGATAAATAAATTTGGGGACATCTGTGAAGAGTTCTGTGGGTGTGAGTGTGTGTGTGCAGGGGTAAAGCTGTGTGATCCTTTATGTATAAATATGTGGGCCAACGTACATTTTCATAAGCACACTACATATTGTATAATGTATAATGGCAGGTTAAGGATCCTGATGATGCTGCTCAAGAGCTTTGGAGGAGGAGAGACAAAGCTGAGCATGCTCAAATTTCAAGTATGAGAATTGCTGCCGGACTTCCTGCTGAACAAGACGGGTTTTCTGTTTCAGATGACGATTACAGCCCTATTACAATAAAGCATGACTCTGGACGTTCCGTGAAATTTTCTCTCAAGGGATCAGTTCAGAAAACACCAAAGACTGCTAAGGAGTATGGGAAGAAGTCGAATAAAAAGTATGGAAAGAAAAAAGGGTATTCATCGGTTGGTAAAGGCGAAACTCATCGAAGTTATGAGCTCAGCTTGGGTGAGGACAAGAATGATGATTTTCTGTCATATAGAAACGATGTGCAAGAAGTATTTTTATCTCCAATTCAGGGTGAAAAATGCTCTATTAATCAAGCAGGAATTATGAAGCACAACTTCGTTGACGAGGTTGTAACAAATCGTGAAATCAAATCCTCAAGAGTCCAGATTAAAGCTGGAAAGAGTGTCGGCAAGTCGGAGGTTGTGAAGGGAACAAAGCTGGTTATAACTCTAGGTGGAAAAAATAGAAACTTAGCGAACCTCTCCAAGAATGAAACTTCCGGCTCTCATAGAGAACAAGATTTTCCGGCTTCTAATGGTACGCTATCTTTTTCGCTTATTGTTTAGTAAATAGCTTATTTTCACCTTATTTTAATTATCTGTGATATTTGCTAGAAAAAGAAAGAGGATGCAGAATAGGCGATCTCTCTATTACACAGACTACAATTCTATAATTTTAATTGAGGAATGAGACTCATACAAAATTGACCTAATAATTTATTTATTATTTGATAAAAATATTAATCTCTTGTAACTTTCAAATAATGGTAATAAAATGAAAATCATATTTTAGTAAGTGAAGTCATCTTTTTTCTTGAGAAAAATAAAGAAAAAGGCCTACTGGCTAAGGTCCAGGCTTGCTGGGCCCTGATGCCCTGATCTGACTCAGCTAGATATGGTCCAATGTGCCAAGTTTGTGCACCGTGTGTGTGGTGCATACGTGCATTGCGCATCCGATGCATGTGAGCCATGCACATCTGGACGTGCGAACAAGTCTGAGAGCCTACTTGCATGTTCAGGTCCATTGCATGTGTGCATGACATATGTGTGTAATGCGTGTGGCGTTTTGTTGTTGTTGTACTCTTATTTAAAGTGGCCTTTGCAAGGCTACTTCCATTTGTGTTTATTCTTTCTCCTGTTTCTTCTTCTTCCTAAAAAAAATAATATTTTATTTTTCAAGTCTTAATTTATTTGTTAATTTTTTTTTGGTATCCAGGAGCTAACGAAGGTACAATTCAGCAGAAGCCTAATAATAAGAAGTACATGGTTGAGAGACAGGATGGAACAACCAAAGACTTCGATGATGAAGGTACAATATTATTTTATTTTGAAGATCCTTGATGGATGAGACTCATCTGACACAATTGTCTCTGCTTTTAAGATTTTCTCTAATTTGGCATTCGGCTGCTCGATTACATGCCTACTAATTCATCTAAATGTTTCTGTCAAATGAATTATGGGGCCATCTGACGACGGTTTTATCTAACAAATTAGGAACTATAAAACGTATGTTGAGAATTTAAGTTATTTATAGAGACCTACGGAAGAATCTCTAATCCTTCCAAGTTTCTTTCTCTCTCGTTTACTTTTCGCATCTTGACTTTCGTATTCCCACTTGTCCCTAGAACTTGTAATCCTAGGATACCGCGAGAAACTTGTCTGAAGTTGAGTTTACCATATTGGTTCAGTAAACTTTAATTTATCTGCTTATTTCCATAAAAAAATTGTTCCAATTTTGCATTTTAGCAAAACCATTGACTGCATATTTATTTGCAGGTGAGAAACACGGGAATCCAAATCATCCAAAAGGCCCAAAGCATAGAACTCATGGTGGTAGTTTAATAAAGTTTGCTAAAGTTAAGTCCAAGGTTTCTGACATGAAGCCCCAATCCGAGGGAGAGAATATGAGTGTAGTAGAGACTGCAGCCAAATCTCCAACACTAGGACAGGACGAGATTTTTCTGAAGAAACATTCAAAAGGCAAAAGCTCTGGTTTGGATTCAAAAGACCACAAACCGTTGCTCAAGCTAAAATTTAAGAATCCGTGGGCTTCTCAGAGTGAGGAAGATAAGAGTTCTATAAAAGGACAGAGATCTAAACGAAAGAGACCATCCCCTTCGTTGGAGAAATCTCACGTTGTGGAGGATGAGGATGACGCTGAAGCGTCCCAGGAAAACCCAACAAAAGATGTTATGGAGGCCAACTGGATATTAAAGAAGTTGGGTAAAGATGCTATTGGTAAGATAGTTGAAGTTCATCAATCATCTGACAGTTCCTGGTGAGTTTGATTATTTCATAATTTTATCTTCTTTATCTATTTCTTTCTCTTTTTTTATCCTTTTACACTGGTCCTAATTATTCTCAAACTAAATGGCAGTTTATTTTCTTTAAAAAACATGATACTGGTGATTGGTATAAGCACTAGTATGTACAATGTATTGTTCAATTTTATGCAATTTGCGGTTATTAAAGCAGTGTTGCCCTTATATAGATTATGAACCCTGATCACCCTAGTTTGCCAAAAATAGTAAGATATAAAAATTACTTGTAGACATAAATAAGTTTTACCAATTTCCCTTATGAATATTTAATTCTATATATTGTTTCCCCACGGTGCATTATCTTGTTGTAGTTAACAGCGGTCTCAGTCCTCTTTCATTGATTGTTTTGTTCTTCTGAAAACATGAATCTCAGCTCATTGATAGTTACCAACAACATACAATACATTATTAGATTACAAGCCCAAATCCATACTTATTTCCCATAAAAGAAATGAATTCAGGCTAAAGTATAACTTGTTTATTTCCTCTATAGGCACAAAGGAGTAGTTACAGACGTTATTGAAGGCACGTCTAATTTAGCTGTTGAGCTAGATGATGGTAGAGCTAGAGATGTTGATCTTGGGAAGCAAGGAGTTCGCTTTGTCTCTCAAAAACAAAAGCGGTCAAAAGCAGTCCGGATGTCTCCGTGAAATCTTATTGGTGGCTGGAACTATTGTTGGATCATACAACGAAGAGAAATAGTTGTATAAATATTGAGTCCTACTGTATACAGTTAGGCACAGTTTATCTTTGTCAATGACTTTCCCTTGCAACTTTCTTCTTCTTCTTTTGTTTACTATACTTCGAACCAGATGTCGTTGTCCGATTTTAGTTTTGATCGGTTTGGCCCCAATGCCCCATGGTCGTGGAGAAGGTTTCTCCTGCAAAATTGCAGTTTGTTCTGACATTTTTATGATATATGTGGATTTCAATGTACTATAAATTGGATGGCCCTGAATGGGTATAGCCGTATAGACTTTCAGTTCTGAAAGGTTTGTTCCTTGTTGGAAGATGTTGTGGCGAGTGATGGTGGAGTTTTTTTTTTTTAAGAAGTGTTTTCTTTGTTCCTAGATAGCATCTTCACCGATATATAATTTGTTGTGAAGATTCTCTTACCAAAGGGTATTACAATGGTGATATATTGTAGATTTGAAGGCATATTATGTTGGATACAAAAGTTTATTTTTAGTTTTTAGTTTTTAGTTTTTCCTTTGGAGATTAGATCTAATCGGAACCCACCCTGTAATAGAATTAGGGGTGTCAATGGATTGGATTTGACCCTAATCCGATCCGGTCCGATCCATTAACAAAGGATTGGGATTCACCATGACCCGATCCTTTAAAAACCCGATCCATTGGCTAGGGTATATACCTATTGGTTATGTGTAATATGTCTCTAACTTTGCCTCTAATTTTAATATATGAGATACATCATTTTGTGGTTTAGACGTATGTATTATCAATTTTATATATATGTTAGTGTCCATGGTTTACAAAAATATGTTTCGTGTTAATCCCTATAACTTAATATAACAAGAATTGAAATTTTTCTAAAGGCTTTAAGCATAACGGATCGGATCGGATCACATAAATCCTTAAAGGATCGGGTCAGGATCGACCAAATCCTGGCCCGATCCGGTCCATTGACAACCCTAAATAGAATGACTAAAATTTACAAAAGCTATGATAAGCCTGAAATTTTTTCCAAATTTGGGTCTGCAGATCAAAGGAAGATTTTCCGCGAAAAACTACAGATTAGTCACTATTTTATCCAAAAATTCAATCAATCGTCCGACATTATTACCCACTTGTAGCACAGAGTAATCCAATTTAAAAAACAATAATGCTATAAAAATTATTGGGAAAATGTAAACTTAATATGAAACTACAGATATCAATGCAAACAAAATGATTTCTTCACGCTATTGGCTACCTTGAGGCAAGAGGCTCTTATAAAAAAAAACTTGAGGAATGTTTATTGCCTTATACATGAGCTCTTTGGGAAGGATCGAGATGAAGAAGAAGAAGAAGATTTGGTGCTGAGGTCATCAAATACTGTTTGCTGCTGATGGATCCAGATTCAGACCTGTCTATTTCTAATATAAATAAGCCTCAAGGGTCAAGGATTCACCTATTTAAGGTAAGGGTGAGCACGGGTCGATTTTCGGCCTGAAGTGAACCCGAATCAACCTTATTCGGTTCCTAAATTTTGAACCCGAATCGAACCAATTTAAGTTGCAAACCTGACCCGAACTGAACCGCAGAATGCATATGGAAAACCGAACCAATTTTCGAGTCGGTTCTGGTCGGGTCGAGTTTCAAAGCTTAAACCTCTTTTTAGGGTACGCAGTCCAACTTGCTCGTCCCTCTGTCCCTGTCCTATTGATTTGTGGTCGTGCACAACTATCTAAGAGACCTCTCGTCTTTCGTCCGACTGCTATAGTCATAGTAGTGATGGGGTGTAGGCCACTTGGGGTGCACCTCCTTTAGCTGATCTTCGATTAAGAATATGATGGGCGAGCCGACGCCTTTTCACTCTTCCAACCTTTGCTACAATATGGGTGCCATTTCAAACAAGAGTCCCCGCAGTGGCGACTCCTTGCTAATATGTCTTTTGGGTACCTATGTCATAGGCTACACCCTCTTCCTCCTCACCAAGAGAAAGCAGACCAATAGACTAGTACTGCCCCTGGACTAGTCTTTCGCCATACGCACCCCTCCTGCTAAACTTGCGAAGAAGATGAACTACGCCTTCTCCCTTACCTTTTTTGGTTGAGAGCACCTCCCCGTTCTTCTCTTAGTAGAGAGTCGCCTACTAGTTTTCAGTTGAGCCTCTTAATGCTTGGTAGGACGAGGGCTTAGACCGCACAGCTTTCTCCCACTACGAATTTTGCTTCATGGTGGTTTTAAACTATAGAAGCACACCTTGCAAAAGAGGAAAAAAAAACATGGCTGCCACTCACAAATAGACATCAACAAGAGGAGAACACAAAAAAGATATCTCTAATGGAAGCAAAGACCCAAACCCTTTAATCCAAGATGGTTGATATGGAGAATACATATTATTTGAACTTTGAATTGAGATTTGAGATGGGGGTTGAGATTCTTGAGAAAGAACACTTTTTCTCTCTCTACAATTATTTACTCCTTATGAGAGATAAAGTCTCCACAAGAAAGAGAAACTAACCATGATCAAAAGTTAAACTATAACATGTGGTTAAGTAAAATTCGGTTCGGTTCGATTTTTACAGGTTATAAAAACAAGAAACCGAAAACTGAACCGACCTAATTCGGTTTTCATATTTTAGAACCGAACCTCTTCAAAAAGCTGACCAGATCAGTTCGGTTTAGGTCGGGTCGATTCGATTTGGTCGGTTTATGCTCAGCCCTAATTTGAGGCATGAGTATTTCATAGGCATGCTTAATGCCTTGTGCATGAGTTCATTTTAACTTACTTTGCTGGCTTCAAGACCCAACCTCAAATTTTTGACCAAGGCTTCGGCGGATATTAATAGCTGCTACTTCACATCTTTTCGTAGTTTTTAATTGGTTTCCTCCTATATCTCAATTATCCAAAAATTTAATGTCCAGCACTATTAGAGTATGGCCAGCAGCTAGGTGGGTGAATTTGCCAAACCCACCCCAAACTTCAATCTACCCCAATCTACCTCACAACAATCTGCACTAAAACAAGGTGAATATTACTCATCGCAGTTTTGAACTGCGGGGCAAAAATATCGCCTAAGATCTAGCCACGTGTCACAAATCCAACGTCTAAATATGCCCCACAATTCAGAAATGAGGGGCATGAGAACCAATTAAATGATGTCACGTAGCTATTTCGAATATATTAATTTGGGCCCCGCAGTTCAGAACTGTGGGTCATGAGAGCCACTTAAAGCTTGACAAGTGTCATCATGTAATTGGTATAGAACCTACGCGACGGGGAATCAATCCACCCAAAATCCACCCTTAGTGTGACGCCTCAGCGGATTGAGCATATATTTTGCAAATAGTAATTTTAGGATGTAATAAAGCCATGTAGAAAGTTTTGTTTATTTCTGTAAAGGTTAGGTTAGCTAAAAGGGGGAGTACGCTTCATCTCCAACTTTGATGTTTCATTTTGGTTGAAAGTTATTTACTTAGTAGTTATTATGTAGAGGACATGACTCCGATACATCCGAGAAGGAAATAAGGTTTTGTAACTGTTGATGATAAATAAATGAAATGATCTTTGCAATGACCCTTTGTACTGTGTTTGTGTTGCTTTGATATTATGCGATCTTATGTGATATTGTGTTAAAAAGACGATTGAAAAAGACGAATAATTAAGCTTACTTGAGGCACGTGCCTTGAGTGTCGTACGTACCAAGCTTGGGTTAAGTTAGCCCGTGTCACTGAGGGTGGTGAGACCACTCCCAAGGTGGGTTTTGGGTGGACACGTAGGCAGATCCACCTAGCTGATATGGGTAGATTGTGGCTCAAACAAGGTGAAGGTTGCAATCCACCTTGCCACGTCATCCTTCACCTAGCTGCTGGCCATGTTCTTACCCACTTTGTAACACAGTGTAATCCAATTTAATCTTATAATGCTGCAATTTAGAAGTATTGGGGAAGTGTAAACTAAATATGGAACTACAGCTGATAACAATGCAAACAAAATGATTTCTTCACACTATTTGCTACCTTGAGGGCATGAGGATTTCATAGGCACGCTTAATTCATGAGCTATATAAAATGTTTTTCGTAGTGGGACTTCTAGAGAAAGAAGGTCCAGGTAAGAGAGTTTGAACAGTTGCACTTGTAGGTTAGGAATCTGGAGAGCCGATCGTCGCAACACCATATCCCACACTTAATATCCACCCCCCCCCCCCCCCCCCTTTCCTTAAAATTATGGTATGGTCTGTGATCTCAATTTGACTATATCCCCCTCCCCCCTTTCTATGTGAATCCCCGGATCCGAAGTAAAGTAAAGGTTTTCGCCTTCGCCTCGGCAAGCCCTTTCACTGTTAGCCTCGGATTACAACACTGATTGCGTATTTCCACTTGTTCTCTGTGGAGTGACGACACATGCATCTCCATCTCCTTCGATCTGAAATCCTCATCATCCTTTTCTCCCATTTTAAGAAGAAGTGGTGTCAATGGATTGAACAATGCATTTCCATTGTACGCTACTCAGTCTTTCTTAATGGGTCATCCCATTATTTCTTAACCCCGACCCGCGGCCTCCGACAAGGGGACCCCCTCTCCCCCTTTTTGTTTATCGTCCTTATGGAGGGTCTCTCACGAGCGCTGAGCGTGAAGGAGATAGAGGACAAGATCCATGACATCTAAGCGTCCAGACGGGCCCCCATTTCCCATCTTCTCTTTACCGATGATTGCCTTCTTTTTTGTTTCGCAGACATGGCCGAAGCCCACGAGATCAATAATATCATCACTAAATTTTGTGAGGCGATTGGGCAACAAATCAAACTGTCCAAGTCTGACATTTTCTTCAGTAAAAATTTCCCCCACAGACTCGGACGTATCATCGCTCGCCTCCTTAAGGTTAAGGTCATGAAGCTTAATGAGCGATACCTTAGGACCCACCTCTTTTTCAACAGATCCAAAGTGCAGACGTTCCAAGGGATTGAGGATCGGATCTCGAACCAATTACAATCTTGGAGAGGTAAACTCTTGTCTCAGGCTGGTAGAACAACTCTGATGAAATCAGTCACCTCAACGATCTCTTTATACCAGATGTCCTGTTTCGCACTCTCTCAATCCACGTGCAAGAATATCAATGCTCTTCAATGCGACTTCTGGTGGGGTAAAATGGAGGACAAGGATAAACCACTTTATCTTAAAAAATAAAAGAAAGTCTGTTGTCCCAAACGGGAGAGCGGCCTAGGAATTCGGGAGGCGGGGGCCACCAATAAAGCCTACCTATCCAAGCTCGTTTGGCGTCTATAACAAAGCCCACACGACTTGTGGGGCCAAATCCTGAAAGCTAAATACTTTCCCAGTTGTGACATTTTTTAGGCTAAGAAGAAAGTTGATGCCTCCTGGACTTGGCGTAACATCTTTTTCGTTATCGGTACGGTCAAGGATAACTCTTGTTGGCATGTTCAGTCTGGAGATCAGATTAAGTTCTGGACCGATAATTGGATTCCTACAAGCTCGGGTAGGCAACTGATTCCATGACCCGACCTCCTAGGGGAGAATCGGCCTCAGTTGGTGAGCCTTTTCATCGACCCCGTTCAGAAAATGTGGCACGTTGGGGAACTACAGAAGTATTGCGATGCCACCTCCATTGACTACATTACCCAAATTTTTCTCCCCCACCTAGGGGCCCCGACAAAATTCGATGGTGCTCATCCAAGGATGGGAAATTCTCCATTAAATCCTCTTATCGAGCGATCATGGCGGTCCCATAGATAGAGATCCTGAATTGGCCTCCTAGACATATATTGAAGATCTGAAAAAATAAGGCAACCCTAAGGGCCCAACTGTTCGGCTGGAAATGCCTCGGGAACATGGTTCCTTGCCGCACAAAGATTGCAGGGCTTTTGCAGCTTTCGGATACCTTATGCCCTTTGCGCTCCTCCCCGACGGAAACCCTACACCACCTCCTCCTTGAGTGCCCCTAAATACGGGTAGTATGGTTTGGCACAGAGTTTGGCGGTCTGTTCCACCAATTTTTACATATGACTGTTACTGACTGGGTCTCACGGTAGATCACACCGCCGCCTGTTTGGCCTATTAATCGTGAACTTTGGATATTTTTGACACTTACCATGTCCTGGTTGATTTGGAAGGCTAGATGTGAAAATGTTTTTCAAAACAAACCTCAAGACCCACTCTGTATCTCCACTGTCATTAATAAAATAATTTTGAACGAACCGGTTAGGCGTCTCGAGAGATCTTTTATCAAGGTCCCTTGGAGTATCCCGACCGCCGGTTGGGCAAAAATTAATGTTGATGCTTCTTTCAGTAAAGATAAACTTCTCAATGGTATTGGGTTAGTACTGCGAGATGATGGTACTGTTTTTGGTGTAGCCCGCCGTTCTACCAAAAGATTTGCAACCATTGAAGAAGACGAGGTCTTAGCAGTGCTGGGAGGAGTTCTCTAGGCCTTGGAGAGAGATGTACATAAGGTTGTCATTTAAACGGATGCAGAGGCTATTAGCTCCTTTGTCGAAATGGAAATACAGCAGTTTCCTGAACAACCAAACCAATCCTCCAGGATAGTTTGGCCCTATTTTGTAGATATTTGTATTAGATATGTACCGCGTAGTGCAAACTCTGTTGCTCATGAGATTGCCACTAGACCTATTGTGGATGACTGTTGTATGACCTGGTGTGGCTCTCCTCTTTGGTGGCTTCACTCAAGGACGATAAGACCATTTTTGTAATGCCCCTTACATAACAATAAATCTACGGCTTACCAATAAGAATAAAAAATATAAAAAAAAATTAATGAGCTATATTTGCAGTTTTCATCTAAATTGTTTGGGAAGTTAAGGAGGAATTTTTTTTTTCTTTCCCAAGCCATCATATTTAGACCTCTTACCCTTTAGAATTTGACACGTGTCCAAAGACCCAGTGCAAACTAACGACAAGTTAGTAGAGATATAACTATCCTTCTCTCTATCTCAATAAAATTTAGCCTTCATGAGTTGCAACAGGAATTTCAACTTCGATTCACTCAACATGATCTCCACCATTTTCAATTTCAACATTTCAAATTTCAACTATGAAATTCAGGACATTAATTAGGGTTTTCGTTTGACGAAAAACTAAATTACAAACCGAGTAATTTACCTATTTGTTTCCATGAAAGAAGTTTGATTTGGATCATTTGTAAAGGAGCATCAAAAACTATAATCTCATTTGTAATAGAGCTTTAATTTGTTCTTGCAGTTTGTTTTGATAAAACAGCTATTTCAATCCCATTTAGATGTAGAGTTTTTGTTTAGATATATTCGATACTTTTGCAGAGATTTAATGACGACATCTGAAGAGAAAAAGAGAGATATTCAAAGAGTTCGGGTTTTGGGGAAAATTATGGATTGTATATCTTCAGACTTTCTTCTTTAACTTGCTGTTAATTCGACTTTGAGAAAAGATGGAGTGATTCATGGTGGGTTTCTAGTGTTGATTCTTGTTGGGTTGAACTCTATTCAAGGTTAAAATTAATGAAAGAAGAAATCTTGAGAGTTTTGAGGAAAGAACAGTTTCAGATTTTTTTATTTTTTATTTTCTTTGAATCATGGAGATGAGCACTTGCTTGAGGGAGGAAAAATCTATAGTCAAACTGCTGTTAGTATTCATTATCCCTCTTTGACACGTGTCGGCCTTTTGGGGGTGAGAGATCTGTTTTTTGATGTCTCCGGAGGGAGAGGTCTAAAATTGACAGAATCCATAACCCGACCCGGCCGATTTACATAGGCCCTAAAACCGGGTCCAAATAAGCTAGGGTTAAAGGGATATAAGTTGCAAGCAGCCACTTCTCCTCATTTCCTCCTCTTCATCCAAAACCCTAACCCTAAAACTCCCATCTCTCTCTCACAGTAACAATGGCGGAAAGAGGAACTTCTGGTGGTGGTGACCGTGGCGGATTCGGTCGAGGGTTCGGTGGTCGAGGTGACCGTGGTGGCCGTGGAGATCGTGGTGGTCGAGGTGATCGTAGAGGAGGTCGGCGTGGAGGCAAACGAGAAGAAGAGACTCAATGGGTGCCAGTGACGAAACTAGGTCGGCTCGTTCAAGCCGATAGGATTACCTCACTGGAACAGATCTATCTCCACTCTCTCCCCGTTAAAGAACACCAAATCATCGACAAACTCCTCCCCGGTTTAAAAGATGAAGTGATGAAAATCATGCCGGTTCAGAAACAAACTCGAGCCGGCCAACGAACTCGATTTAAAGCATTCGTAGTTGTTGGTGATAACAACGGACATGTTGGATTAGGTGTGAAATGTTCAAAAGAGGTAGCGACTGCTATTAGAGGATCGATAATTTTAGCAAAGCTTTCAGTGATTCCTGTAAGGAGAGGGTATTGGGGGAATAAGATTGGGAAACCACATACTGTTCCATGTAAGGTTACTGGGAAATGTGGATCTGTTACTGTTAGGATGGTGCCTGCTCCTAGAGGTGCTGGAATTGTCGCTGCTAGGGTTCCCAAGAAGGTGTTGCAGTTTGCTGGTATTGAGGATGTGTTTACTTCGTCCAGGGGATCGACTAAGACTCTCGGGAATTTTGTTAAGGTTTGTCTATTTCTAGTTTATTATTAATTCATATTCTATTATATGTATTTTTTTGCTTTTACTTAATATTCGAATTAGCCATTCTCTGAGTTGATCATTCTGCAGTAAGATTTTTATTCAAATCTTGTTTATATGTTTAGAATTTAGTCTTTATTTCCTTTTTTTTTGCCTGAATCTATTAGTTGTTACGCCTTCAGTCAAATTTCTTGTGCTCTAAACCTGAAAAATTCAAGTTGTGTATTTTTTTAGCCTTTGTGAATGCTTTAACTGTCCAGGAACTTTATTTTTGCCTGATTTTTTGGTTTTTCTTTCTTTGCGTTTTTCTTATGGTCAAGTGCCTAAAATTTTGCGAGTACAACCTCACACAAAAGAGCTGCCAAATAACTATGATTTTGTATTTTTTCTTTGTTTGCTGCTCTATGATTGCATGCCATTGTGGGCACTATACACTATTCTCAAGATTTCATTATCCGTTGACAAGCTTTTTGACGGATGAGAGCTGCCTTCACATTGGGTTTCTTAATTTTTTTGGTACTTTCTACTTTTATTTTGGAAGTATCTTTCTGAATTTATTACTTCTTGCCCAGAACTTCAAAAGTTGTTTGCCGTTCTTATGTTGTTTTATCTTGGGATGATGAATTATGAAATTTTCACATGTCAGACTTCAGAGATCATTACAGATCTATGAGAAGAAAATTCATACTTCTGAGCCGACTATAAATAATAATAGTGCTTTTTATGATGTAAATGTAGTTTACTCACGTTTTTGTTACATGCATATGAGTACATGTGATATGATAGGTAAACCTTGGTCTTAATAATTTATTATTTGGAAACCTGTAGACTGCATATGCTGTTTATCTGCGATGATGAATTTTGAAATCTTCACATGTCAGACTTCAGAGATCGTGACTTATCTATGAGAAGAAAATTCATTTTTCTGAGTCATAATTTTGTTTTTTATGTTGCAAATGCAGTTTTTTCTTTATGTTTTTGTTACATGCCAATAAGTGTGAGTAGAAATTATATGTGCCATTGCATATGATAAAACGATAGCATATTAGTACATGTGATATTAAAGTTAATGTTAGGCAGTTGTTATTTCTGTTCTTGATTTTATCTATAGAGTTTGAGCTTGAATGATGTATTTTGCTTGCATAAACGTCCCTCGTTTTTCCTATTAAAATAGTTTCTGAAATCCATATTTTACTGAAACGGACTCTGATAAAGGTTGCTGTAAAACTGTATTTAGTAATTTATACTTTACATGTTTGTTATTGTGCTTGCAAGTATTTTGACGAATGGTTGCTGGATATTGATCATGCTATAATGTATTGAATTTCTTTAATGCAGGCAACCTTTGATTGTCTCCACAAAACTTATGGGTTTCTGACACCTGATTTTTGGAGGGAGACTCGCTTCAACAAATCTCCGTTCCAAGAATGGACAGATATTCTTAAAGCACCTACTACCAAGACAACCCTTGTTATTGAACCTGTCGAAAAGCAGGAAGCATAATGATGAGTAATGGATCTTGTTAGGTATTTACTTGTTATTGCGAAGAAGTAGGATGTGTCTCGTTGTCTGGTTTTTTTTTTGAAGGTCTTTTGAAGACATTTTGTTCCAAGTAATGCTCAGCATTGAATGCTAATATGTGGAATTTGCTCTTTATTAAAGTAACGTTATTGGTACATGACCAGAGTGCTTTATTGTTTTCTGTTTATCTTCTTTTACTCTTTTGCTTCTCTAGTTTCAAATTTTAGCCTTAGTTCTGTTATACACCAGTTGAAAGATGCTGCATAACGTAATATGTTTTAGAGGCTGCCCTGATCCTTCTGTGGTGTTTCCTAGACTGTTATCTGTCAATGTTGATAGACTATTCTGTTCTATCAGTTACCATTTCTGATAGAGTTGAACATATCAGTAGTGGTAGATGCATATTTGCTTCATAATGCACATTGCTAATTATAATGTCTATTATAAACAGCTAATCCTCTGAAAGCTGCTTATCAAACTGTTTGTTTTTGAAATCTCTGTTGATGTCTGCATATCAACTAATTCTGGAAGCTGCTTATCAAACAGCTTATTATAATGTCTATTATAAACAGCTAATCCTCTGAAAGCGGCTTATCAAATTGTTTGTTTTTGAAATCTCAGTTGATGTCCGTATATCAACTAATTCTGGAAACAAATCTTGAAACAATTGGCATACGTACCTTTCACTCAATCCAATATTCTTTTAAATTTGCTGTTAGTGTGTATGGTACTTCTGATGTTTTTAATATGGTCTGCCATTTTCTGTATTGGTATCAATGATACGTTAATCCTTTGATAGATGTGTGTACTTCTAATATTGTAGAGCGATCGTTTTGGTGTTTCCTACTGTTATCTAACAATGTTGTTGAGACACTTCTTTTCTATCTGTTGGCATTTCTCTGATAGAGTTAAAACATATCAGTAGTAGATGCATATTTGCTTCATAACATTGCTTACAATGTTGCTTACAATGTCTATTATAAATAGTCAACCTTAGAAGGCTTATTATCAAACTGTTTGTTTTGAAATTTCAGTTGATTCAATGTCTGTATATCGTGTAAAGCTAATCCTGTGGAAACAAATCATGAAACAATGGGCACGCATTAGACATCTCTCAGTTGATCCAAAAGTCTTCCAAATTTGCTGTTAGTTTGTATGGTACTTCTGATGCTAATATGGTCTGCTATTTTCTGTGTTGGTATTAATGATACGTCAATTCTTTGTTGGGTATTCGAGCAAATGTCAAATGCCGAATGCAAACTTCTCACCTCTACTCTTTTAGAAAACCCAGTCCAAACTAAAGTTTTTCAGAACATTTGTAACATCTCTACTATCTCTTGCCTTTTTGAGGTGCCTTTTAGATGTAACTCAAGTTCACTAGAATGAGAATGGACAGCAAAAGGCAATTTGAAAGAGGCTGTAGTTTTTGTGATGGAGAAACAATTGGGATTTAGGAATGCTTCCAAGTCCTAAGATTATTTACATGACCAATTTTTATTTTCTTTCTGGTTCTAACTACAGAGTGACACTTGGATCACGAGTTCTTGCGAAGATAAACTGCCACCTGTTGGCCACCCATTCGTCCAAATATATGTTCAGATAAGATAATGCATGACTGTCTAACCACTCTTTTTTGTTCTTAACCCTAGCTATCATCACACACTCATCCAACTCTACCATCAAGTGCGTCAGACAGCAAAAAAAAATAAAAAAAAAATCAGGCAAAAACAATGGCTTCAATCACCATGACAGCAACCTCATTCCTCGGTGCCTCAAACGTCTCGAAGCAAACTCAGATTGCCAGTCGCCGTACCCTCATTGTGGCTAAGGCCTCCAGTGCTTCAGAAGGAGAGCAAATGAAGAAAGAGAGCAACAATGGGAGGAGGGACATGATGTTTGCAGCTGCAGCTGCTGCTCTTTGTTCCGTTGCAGGTGTTGCATTAGCGGATGAGCCTAAGCGAGGGACTTTGGAAGCAAAGAAGAAGTATGCCACTGTTTGTGTCACCATGCCAACTGCTCGTATCTGTCGCAACTAAGGATAGAATCTGTCCTTGTTGTTCATGATTTGTTGTTGTTAATTATGAGTAACTTGTATTGCTGTAAAACTATGTTATATTTGCCAAAAACATTGGTCTCTTTGTATTAAAAATCACTCGACCTCGGGCTTATGATTTGCTATAGTTTAGTTGCAGTTGTTGACGTTGTCGACAACCTTCAATAACTTCAAAAAGAGATCACTGAAAATGCAAGTGCCCCAGGGTAGTTCCAAGGGGACTCAAGAGTTTCTCTCTATGCAGATTACACTAGTCAAAATTTCCGTTTTTTAGAATTTTTATTGAGCTATTCAACAAGAAAACCCCTAGAGAATTCATCCCCTCTCAAGAAATTTTTTGACAGGCGTTATTCTCCTCATTCCACAGCACGTCATAACTGCATATACGGCTCCAAGTCCCCCTAAGGCCTAAACTATACTAGAACAAAAAAGGCATTGTGTCACTGGGGTAGTGTTTTAAGTTTAAATTTATTCATGCCGTTTTGTCTGAAACTCTTAAGCTTTAGAAGCAATCCTCCACGTCTTTCATTAATATCTTCTGGATGATGTATGATTTGGCTATGTTGCATTTTAGGGGGGAAAAACAGAATGAGCCCCAGATGTAGCAATTTGTCTCTTCACACAAACGTAATCTTTCAATTAATTCAATCAATGAAATAACAATGCGTTTACACTCTGAAACAATACAAACATGTAACAATAAGCTCTTCTATCTACCTGCATAATAAGCTTTCAATATCTTGCATTTAATCACATACCTATAGGCAGCTAACACAATTTTAAACACATACCACTTTAGCAGCTAACACAACTTTAAACTGTACATGTGAATCGATTATCTTTTTTTTATTCTGTTCTGTCTTCAGTTTATCCCTAGCAGTTGAATCCACATTTCCTGACATCTGGACCAGTGATTTTAGTTACAGTCCCATAATAAAGAGAAGATAGAAGCACGGAGAATCGACCAAACAACAACAATTGTAGGCTTACAAATTTTGACGTCCCATAAGACCTTACAGGAAGGGGTATAATAATCAATCACCCAAAAAGCAAAGTAAAGTTTGCCAAAGAGTGGACTTCCATGACTGATATAGCGTACGAGATCCCTGTAACAACCCACACGAGTTTGATTATAAGAAGAGTTGTAGGTGGGATGAGCAATGTAGTCCATTTGAACATATAAAGTTCGGTGAAATCATCATCCTCGTCAGACAATTTAGAGGCAACAGTGAAATTGGTGTGCGTTCCAGCAAGGACTTTGAGAAGGCCTTGGAAGACGGCGGAAAGATGAGCTGAAACACCTCCAATAACCCAAAACTGTTTGTTTTCCCACCACTCTTCAATCCCGACACAACTCCATCTCATCTCATCTTCAATATATATACCAGTGGCGAAGATGGAAAGAAAGAGTGATATAAACCAGATACTGGCAATGTTACTAATCTGTAAGAAGAAAGAATCATGAAACAACATTCGGTTATATTCAATCCAATAATATCCAAAAAGCTAAAAAGACTATTTTTAAAGGACCAAAGAGTAATCATCTTACAATATGATACTGTCTGTATGACTGTATCCATGCAAGGACCAAACTATCTTTTTAACCGATATAAAGCTCACTAATAAATATTGAAGGCAAGCGGCAATAGGGGTGGGTTTAGCATATGTGAAAGGACATTCTGTTTCACTATCTAGTAATTTTTTGATTTGTATCGTTCCGTGAAGGACGGATATATCAATTTATTTGCGACACCGAGAGAATATAAAAGAGCAATGATATATCTACACCGTTTCAATACACCTTTTCATAGAAGCCACTCAAATTATTAAAATTTGATTCTTTTATGCAAGGATACACTATGGTAAGGGTAATCGTCCTGACATGAAATATTGATTCATATTTTCGTGACAAATGTATAGTCCTTAATGTTACAACTAATTAGCCACCTTTCAAAGGGTTGAGTTTCAAGTCAAAATAATTTTGGTGAGGATGATATCTTTACCACGAGGAGTGCTTGCTGAAAAGATGACCGTTCACAGAAATTGTATGGAATGGTGCATAGAAACAATGTACACTTAACCCATCCGTATCGGGTATATTATGGTGTAGTAATATATTTGAGATAAATACAAATATAAATATATAGCTTTACGGAGATTAGTTTCCATATCTTTATCCACAGTTTTAGGTTTCCCAAGATGGCAATAAATGGTTTAGAAGGATGGGGAAGTAGTGTAATTACCTGTGGAATAATGAATTTTCCAGTGAGCAAACAGACAGCTGGCATTGTACAATATGCAAGGAGAGGAATAGCAGTGATAGGGTAAATTGTAGTGTTTATATAAGCGAATCTCTCAAACCATTTCAGTCTTCCACAATAACCATACCATATGGGACAATGCCGGCTGAGAAGAACTTCAACAGAACCCCTCCCAACGAAGTACTTGGTTGAGACGATCTGAAAGGTTAATAGGAGCAGATCCTTTGAAAGCTGGGGGTTTGGGCATGCAGTAAATAGACCGCCAACCGCGGGCATGCATCTTGAATCCAGTAAGAGAGAAATATCTGAAGAATCCACAATCCTTTGTTAGAAGAGAGAAATATTATATATGCAAATGCATCAAGAGAACTAGTTACGCAAGTATACGAAAATTAAAACTATCTAATCTTCTAGAAGCACGAGATATAAAATAAACCTATCATCGGAAAATGTTACTTTATGAACAAAGTTACCACTGATGTGAAAGTATTTTCTCCTAAACCAAAGCGAAAAGAAATACGCAAGGTGAGAATGTAGTGGGGAAAAAACCCTACTTTAAGCCAAAATAGGGTCATAACATGGCCAATTAGGCTATTATGATAAACTGTGTTTTACAATTTTTAAATGGATCATGATAAATCACTAATATGTATGGCGTACAATAACTATTTTTCCTATTATATACAAATATTGTATATCCAAAGTTCTTCCTTTAAGCCCTGATCAATGAACCTACAAAATCCCTCCAATTGTATCTGACTAGATCCAGGTATTGTATACATTCCCTCATTTCCATCCCGGAGCACAGATATATCAGGGATATCATAGTTTAACCTCGACCTTATGATATTTATTCCATGTGAAGATCTCTGCTATTTTTTAAACTAGATCCTGGTTCTTGTGGTTCATTAGTAACAGCTGATAGTTTCACATTTGTATTGAGAACCATTCTGTAATGTGCAGTTGTACCCTTCTCAAAGAGGTTTTTTTTTTGCTAGGCAAGCCGGTTTTATATAGGGATCAGTAACCCATGACTCCTCTCTTGGTGGAGGGTCATAACCACCACTGGGCCAAGAGCCCAAGGGCAAACCCTTCTCAAAGAGTTGCTAACTTGTCGTACTTCTTCGAAAATCTTTTGCTATGCTTCTTGAGCAAGCTGTTATACATATTTTTGAGTAAGATAGTTCATAACTTCGGAATTAATCACAGATCCTTAAAAGCTTGATGTTGTGTCCTAGTCTTCTTCTTGCTACTTGTCGACTTTGTCAGGAATCTACGGAAATATTTCTTGAGGATACAATCGTATAACTTCTTGCGCAAGTTGCTCAGTAAGTCCCCACTGAATATCCTGTTGATTTCTCGAGCAACACATTCCATTTTGGTCTTGATCTCAAGTCAAAAGTCTCCGGTAAGAGTCTTGGGGTTTGCACGTTTAGCTTTGCAAGTAAGATGTTCTGGGACCCACATATGTCCATCTTGGTGAGATCTACATTCACCTTTCTCTTAGATGTTTCTGGGATCCGTGTTCTTACAGATTAATCCAATATATTAGGTTTACACCAATGAATGAGTTTTTCATACAAATTTCAGCCATTGAGCGAGGCTATAATAGGTTCTCCTTATGTATTTAATGGTCGGAAAGTGATCAGACAGATATTAGTACTTGGCCGCAAAGATTTTGTTGTAGGAGAAAAGTGTGAATATGGCAAATGCAGCTAAAGCAGAGATACCATGAAGGTTAAACTGGAAAATCGCAGAGATACTACGAAGATGGGTAAGAAGGTAAAATTCGATGTTAAGGAAAACGTAGATGAAACAATGACATATATCAAGCGATTAGCCGCAACAAACCATTACGCGATTTTTTGCCAAAAAGAGCGATCAATTAGGGGGAAAAACAGATTACACATTTTGGTCCAGAAGATTTTTGTATAAAGAAATTTTCCATTGATATGGAAATGAGTGGTTAATCACAATACAAACAAATAATGGTATGGAAAGGTCATTTTAGTGAAAAGTTAATTAAAACCATGACATCAAAAGTTATTGGAGATGTTATCCAGTACGGTATTCAACCAGGAGAAATTATTCCTGAATTTATTACAAGTTGTATGAACAATAATCATCCCCAGAAAGGTGATAAGACCTTATAAATATTATGCTGCTAGAACCAGGGAAATTTGTAATGCTTGGGGGGGCTAGCTCTTAGATTCCAGAATATCTGCCCTATCTACTTCTATTGGATTCCTCCACCTGCCAATACCTTTCTCTTGAGCACTTATGGTGCTAACTGTGATCAATATGGAGGATATGGTGGACAGTTTAGAGACCCATCTGGGAATTCTTAGTGGGCTATAGTAGGAAGATCAATGATGCATGTGTTATATATCATGAAATGCAGGCTATCTAGAAAGGATTTGAACTTGGAATTCGAATGGGATTCACTGAGAGATGGGTGGCCACAGATTCTGAACTGATAGTGGGCTATTTCAGAGATAACATTGCTCCCCCTTGGAATGGTCACTTACTCTTTCCAGCTATCAAGAGATAGATTCAGAGCCTTGAAAAGTTTCATATAAACTGATAGATTGTGGTCATTTACACGTACCATGTATCGGTCGTCTACACCCCACGTAGTGCCTCTCTTTCTATTTTGTTTATTTAATTATTAGTTCTATGTTTTGGGAGCTTTCTAATTTTCCAGCACAAGAATATTTATGATTTTTTTTCGTATTTTCTAGATTAGACGGTTTCCTGATTATTCTAGAAGTAGGGTTTCTATTGAGTTTCTAAGTGTGACGAGTCTCCTTATGCTGGAAAATTAGAAAGAGAGCTCTTCTAGTTGTTTTCTTAGGTTGTTTGAGTTGAGTTTGTTTTAGTTTTAGCTTAGTAGAGAGATTAAATAAATTTGGTTGATTTTCGTCAGTTTAATTGTTGCGTCTTTAATCTTTTGGCTTTCGCGAGATAATTTGCATCATCAACCATGTATTTAGGGAAACTAATATATGTATAGATCTTTTGGCATCATATTACAATTTTTTTGTGAGATCGTACTTACCCCTAGCACATTACCAATGGATCTGCGTGTCTTTCTCAAGGATGATGCTAGGTGGAAGACATACCTGAGATTATATTACTTGTAACTCTTAATTCATTAATTCATTCTGGTCGGGGTCTGCCTTAACCCAGCTTACCTAGTCAAAAAAGTAGGATTTGAATCTACAATATGAGTTTATTATGTAAAGAAGTAGTAGCGGTTTATAGTCTCAAAATTCTTATATTAGGACTACGGCGCGAGTATGAACCAGTTGAGCCAGTATTCCAAGTCCAGAAAGCACCTCCCCTTCTTTGCAAAGCACATTTACAATTATTTCATGTAGCAGACTAGCAGCAAACTCTTAAAGCATGCCAGGGTAAGCTGATTTATCCTCCATGGCTCACTATCATATAGGATATCACAGACTATTGCGGGATTAATTATTTTCTTGTTCTTTAAGAGAAAGTAAATGCATAGTGGACTACAACGTCTAAAATTCTTTGTAATTGTTTTGCACTTACTTTCCTTAATAACTTCCGTCTGAGCACCTTGGAATTGTTAAGGCCGAGATGAAGGGCTTTCCTCATTAATAACAACTCAAGGGGGGTTCAGACATTATAAATAGTCTCACGGTTAATCCTTCCCTCTTGATAAATATCGGAGTAATAATCAACATAAAATAGGTTTGACTCCACAAGTATTAGCTTTTGGTAAAAATAGTCCAGGTAAACATATTGAGTTGACTACTTGTAGACACTTCGTATGTTTTGGGATCAAGAAAGCCCACTACAGTGTGAAATGTAGATTAAGGTTAAACCAACTAACAGGGAAACATAACATATATGATAACTACAAGAATTTACTGAAAACGAAAGTAAAATTAAGAGAATTTGCACGTTGTTCCATGCAACACAAGATTCTTGTTTTTAACTGAGTAGAAGACAGGAAATATCTAAAGATTCTTTATCACTGGAGATGTCCTTTTCTTAAAGAGTAGATATTAGTATAGATGGCTGTTCATACTAATTTCAGTATCAATCTACCATTCTTACATAAGCAAATAAATAAAAGATATCACTGTCGAGAACACGAAAAAATGGAACATACCTTGATTATTCCTGAATGGTCTCTGGTGTTATTTCCTGTCCATGGTGTACCATCTTGCATGATCCACCCTTTATTGGTACGAATTTAAACGCTTCATATTCTCTCTGCATCATAATTCACACTGGGAATATGAGAACATAAACTAGAAATAAACAACTAGTTGCAAATACCAAATCACTAACCTTCATTGCTCTTCGATCTTTGACAAATGATGGCTGAACTTTATCTTTCAGATAGTCAATCACTAACCTTCATTGCTCTGCGAGGTTCAACGCTGTACTTTTTACAGAAAGGAACCCATTTTCTAGCGGATTCAGAAGTTTCAGCCGGCGCATCAAATGGCAACATTGCAGCTCCATCATCAGAGACATAGCAAGAGACCTTTTCAACTGGGTAGTCAACTGCAAGAATAGATAGCACAGTATTGGCCGTGACAAGAGGAGGCTCCTTTAATGGATCAACAGTACAGACAAAAATGTCAACAGAAGCCAGCTGTGATGGCTTCCCTTCCCAGTCATATCTGTTATCCAAAGAGCAGAGTTTGAATTCTGAAATCAAAAGGGGAAGAACATCTAATCTAGTATATGCAATTCGTTGATGTAGCTGTGAATAAAAAGAATAGTACCGGTACATAGGCCTGATGTCGAGAATTTGAATGATCAATATATTGGCGTACATATCACCAATATATCATCCATTACATCAGATAATTGACCTTATTAGTTTTTCTATGACTGCTGCTAATTCAAAATGAAAGAAAATAGAAATTATAATCTAAAATTTAATTATTGGTTGGTGTACAGGCCAACATTCTGATATATCAAAATTCGGACAGGCCTATATATAATTTAAATTGAATAGTTTGATCCTTGGAAAACGCCAAATGATATAAACCTTATGGTCACAACAACTCCGTTACTTACGAATAGCAAGCCTATCAAGATAAGTCTCGCGGTTTATTGGAAGTCATTTAGGGAACTGATTTAATATCCATGACACTGCAAACCATATCTCATATATAACAGATATCAACCACAGAGCATAGGCGAACATGGTATTGTTCAACATATGCTACTCCCGGAAAGAAGATGGCATGAAGAATGGATCCTGAATTCAGTAGCTATTTTAGTAAGTCCATTGTTAAAAAAAAATCTCTGATTGGAGGTATAAGAGGCCATTCACTAAAAAGGGAAGATAGCTGGATTTGCTTGTAAGAATTGCAAAACAGTGGTGACAATTACCTCATATTTACCAACAAAATCAAGCTAAAATTGATTTATCATACTCACAATAAAGACTAGCCCATAAACGCATCAGATCTGGCATCAATATCTCCACTTCCTCTGCCTTCTGAAGTGGCATTACCAGCACTCATCGAAACCGCACTCTTCTCCTGTTTTACCTTCCAGACATCAACCCTCTCTTTCCAAGCTACATTGCATACCCTGGCGAACCAAATTCTCTTGAAACCCTGATATTAGCTGCAAAAGTAGTGTGTTACAATGCTTCACTCAGTCCATTAAGCAAACCAATTAAATAAAATAATCTAAGACAAGAAATGTAGATAAATAATCTAAGACAAGAAATGTTTAGCAGATGCCGATGAATGCTCTCGTGATATCTGAATGTAATATAGTTGTGAGATAACAAAAGAGTGTTGATCATTCTTCAAGTAATACTGAAGTTTTCTCCAGGTAAGAAGTAAGGAAATCTGTGCATTGAAAGTGAACTACTCTGCAGACTGTCAACTAGGTTTTCAAACAAACCTTTCTAGTTTCTACCGTTTGTATCTGGTCTTGCACTGAGGACAAGACTGTTCCCCATCTTTTCTCTTGTACTCACAGGCAACAAAGTATATCTGGCAAACCTGATTGCCTAGTTGATTGGAAGGCTTCAGCTGAAAAACAGTTCAGAATTCAAGAATACCCATCAAGTTATAATGTTGCATTTAGGATAGGGTCATAATTCAGCATTTTGCCTATTCGGCTAAATTAGAAATTCTAAAAAAACTAAAATACGTTGAATAGATGATACGACGACATGCAGAAATAGTAATGCCAAAAGTAAATCGGTACCGCAAAAAGTAAGAGGAAAAAACAAAACACCTGGGTATGCCTTTTTTCCAGTTAATTCAACAATAACCCAACATATATTTGTATTTTTGCACAATTCAAATGTAATTCTTCAGTTAACTATAAAGAATTTGGGAAAAAAACTTAATTTTTAAGAATTACAAGACACCTTTCGACTAGGAACTAACAAACACCATTAACACTATAACTTTGAAGCACATAAGAGCAAGGTAGTCTGATGCGAGTGTTGTGAGCACAATTGATACTGATGCGACTGTTGCTACACTTGGACGCAACGCAACACACCTTGCAACACCTCTGATGCATAGGGACGCAATTGCCACGCAATATCTCGCAACACGTCGTAACAGATGATGTAATATATGTTAAACTAAAATATCATTTAAGAAACACGTCACAATACTAATGCGAAAGTTTGGGAAAAATAAAAATCAAAAATCAATATAGAAATTCGTAAAATTCCAAAACAAGATTCGGTAATATATGCAAAACTAAAATATGGATTGTTAATTTGAATAGGAAAACACATATGAAAACCCATAACTCGAGAATATTAAATCTCGATAGAATGCAAAACCTGCATATCATTAATATAACACGAAAAATACTAAAACATAAAACTCGATAAAACTTAAAACCCACATCCAAATAGTATAATCTAGTTCTTTTGAATATGAAATAGAGAAACCCCAATATAATTGATAACTATATATTTTGTGAATGTATACATCAATATATGCAGTGGCAGAGCTAGGATTATTGGTTAGGGGGGCAGGGATTTTTGGGGGGTTTGGGGGCGGTAGCCCCCAAAAAAAAAATTGATATCTAAAAAAATCGAAAAGAATTAGATATGCTTTTGCCTATAACTACTCTTCTCGCAATCTGTCATTTTAAGGGAGTCCAGTACAATGCCAATCTAGACACCTTAAATAGTTTGGAGTCCTGCAAACAAAAATGGTACCCTTGGCAGATAATTTGTTTCTCTAGCGGTGTTGCCATTATCAATATCTCTCTACAACTCACCCTTTTATGCTCTCTTAGCTGTTTTCAACCCCAATCTTAACCCAATTTAATTGTCGCCATCATCGTCATCGTCATCGAAACACACACACAAACAAAGAGAGAGAGAGAGAGAGAGAGTTTCATCAATGGCGATGAGAGATTTGGTGACGGGAGGAGCTGCTTGTGCGTTTAAAAATTCCAGATACAGAGGATTATAGGAAGAATAGAAAACTAAATGGCTAAATGGCAGAACAGAGGAGAGAGGAGAGGGAGAGCTGTTGTAGAGTTTTTTCTTCTTTTAACAATTAACCTCTTTTTGTTTTAAGTGAGTGTGGGCAGTGCTGCCCCCACTGGTTCTCATGTGGCTCCGCATATGTACTATTTCCCCTAATGTACCCCAGCAGACGGCAACATGTCTGTATTGCAGTCACAATATTCATGTTATGTAATGCTAGCGCTAGTCGCATTCACATAACAATACGCACGGACTACCTTGCATAAGAGTGATATCATAGCATAGTAAAGTAGACGTCGAATACTAACCAGAACCCCAATGTTGATGAGAACCAGCAAATGTGCCACTATAGTCTCAGCAAGATCTACAACTACAAAAAAAAAAAAAAAAGTGTTTCAGATTCACTTTAAAACAACATAATTATAACCTCGAATTCACAAAACTCACTTAGAAAGTTGAAATCACTTCAATTGGTACAATAAGAACCTTTTTTTACTTGAATTTTACTCAATTTGGTTGACTTCAAGAGAAGCAATACTTGTTGATTATGTTTTTCTCAATACTACAAATATAACTTCGAGATAGCTAATCTGGAATTAGTGTTTTCTGGTCTAGAAGTATCACTGTACCTGACTTGGATTTGTCAGACAGACTCCATTTCCTCCAACAGTACCTGAATTGGATTTGTCTTAGACGCATAGCACTTGGGAGTCTATATTGTTTTTAAACAGGCGCCTGTTATATTTTTAAACAGACGCCTAAGTCTTAGGCGCCCAACTTATTTTTATTTTTTTTAAATCAGGCGCTCAAGTCTTAGGCGCCTGATGGTCTGAAAGCTTAATACGAATTTGTCTTCTCTCTTCTCACATTTTAGCCAAATCAAAAGGAATTAAAAAGGGAATTCTCACATTTTAACCAAATCAAAACAAATCAAAAGGGGAAAAAACCTTACTCTTCTTAAATCAAAAAGGGAAAAAACTTACTATCCTAGGTATCTCTCTCTCTCGTACATTTCACCTACCTTGTGGAGAGCTAGGGACCACTCTTAGAGATTTTACGGTCCATACCGGGATAGGTATCAGGATAGGAGAGCCGATGGTATTGGATGAGTCATATACGGAATATGGTAACGCCTTAAGAATTTTTCCCGATATGGAGTTTAAAGATTATGAAAAGGGATGTATTAGTTTTGCTCACCTCCAGACTTACCTTGACCATACCAGAGTAAACATCAAAGATCTGGCTAATACTAATACAATTTTTAGGGCATTTATGTTATTGTACTTTGGAGGTGTCTTATTTGGGAACTCGAAGAGTTGGGCCCGACTAGAGTTGTTGGGTCCAATTGCTATCATAAAAAAAAGGACCTACGATCGACTTCGGCTCCGCTATATTAGGACATCTCTACTACTGCCTTGACCAAGCATCGAAACAGGAGGTAAAATACATCGGCGACTTTTTCCAATTAATCGAGGTATAATATTTTTAATTAATAGTTCTAGTTATTTATTTTTTGTTTATTCAAGTTTATTTAGAAAAATAATATATTTTTTGTATCTTCTGCAGTATCAGTGCTACGAGTATTGTCAGATAGGTCATCATATCTTGATAGATAATAGGTTGGATGATTTTTGGCCAAGGATGTCAGCCTGGCACATCAAAAGACGAAAACTTACGGGAAATTAGGCGAAGCATCATCTAGCACTTATGAGGCAACAACTAGATTTGCGTACAATGAATAATATACAATGTGACCCCTTTATAAATATGAAGGATGCACTAAAGTGGAAGGTAATCATCGCTAGTAATAGTTGTAAAAGAGTACTCCTGCAAAACCCATTTGGTGGATATAAGTGGTATCTTGGGGATCGTTTTTGGGTCAACTAGAGCATCGGGCAGTGCCTTATGACCCTCCAGAGAAACTCTATTGCTTCCCGAGTCCCGATGTGGTTCGTTCCCTTCGAGCAGCGCGTTGGATCGAAGCACAACATTATATTGTGGTTCACCATGTCGACTATGATGCCTACTGGAGGCATGTCTCACATGGTGCACTTCTGTCGAACATTGCAATGTGTGGCAACATTGACATCCCAGGCCTTGGCGCTTTGACAGCTGGAGTTACCTTTCCACATGTTGAGTTTCCCACTGGAGATTTTTCTACTCATGAGACACAAATCCCTCACCCACAGCTTGGTGATTACCCTGGATGGATTATGGAGTTTGGGTCGCCACATGGGACCACGTGGCATACCATTGCCTCTATTGATATGACCTCTACTGTAGACGTGCCAACAGGATATGATTTTTTTGCTATGACTGAGGGTATGCAGAAGCTTACACTTGATAGGACATTAGATTTGGAGGCTCGATACCTTCATGACGAGAGTCGTATTACACATTTGACGGCGGACTTGAGACGTGTAAAGGGTCATCTTTCCTAATTGAATGACTATTTAGATGGAGACGAAAGTTGTTTAAACATCTTATGATATATTTTCCGTTTAATTAATATTTATAGTTTTAATTAATATTGATATTCTCATTTTGTATGTTTCAGGGGATTGTAGTCAATTGGGAAGATGAGGAAGGTGAAGCGGGAATTTCTTAAGCGGGGACTTTACGAGGGAGAGGGTTCACGGGGGAGGGGTTCACAGGGAAGGACATCTGAAGGTGGGGCTGCTCCTCCCCGGCGATCAAGACGTACGCGGAGATCTTTTGAGTAAATGATATTAGTTGTTTCATGTTAAGTCTAAATCAATGAGATAACATATTTTAAGTTGTTTTATGTTTTGATTCTCACTTTAGTGAATGACATTTGCTTTTATGTAGTTGTTTGTGATTCTCACTTTTGAGTGGTATAATTGTTTAATATTTTCATTGCATAAGCTTTTGATTCTCACTTTTGATGTTTGGTATAATAGTTTTGATTCTCACTTTTCATTGCATAAGGTTTGGTATAATTGTTTTGATTCAAACTTGTAATTGCCTATGGTTTGGTATTTTTTCAAGCAGTTTAACCAAATAAAAAATAAAATAAATTATCAGCGCAACAGGTGCCTAAGATGTAGGCGCCTTCAATCAGGCACCTAAGTCTTAGGCTTCTGTTTCAGTGAGTAATTTTTTTTCCAAACGGCTATATTTTGTTCCTAACGGCTATATTTTGTAAAGGGAATATATAGACCTAAGTCTTACTAGGCTCATACTATCCCATAACCAATTCCAATGTTCTCTTCTATTTTTAATTATCTGATGAATTTCAAAGCAGTTCTTGATGTTTTGATCGAATCTTTATTAGAGGGGAAAGAGGATATCGATGAATCTTCAACCGATTATAGTGATGACGACGTTATTGATGCGATTAAAATGGAGATATTGAGCAATCAAGTCAAAATTGGTAAATTACAAGAAGCAGAATCTTTAGGAACTCGTGTTGGTTCGGTTGTCGGGCATAAAATTATAAATCGCTCACGTGTATTCTATCATAAGCTACTCATGCACGACTACTTTCGTGATAAAAATGTTTACGGAAGTGAACATTTCCGTCGAAGATTCCGTATGAGCCGAGGTCTTTTCGATCGTATTTTGAATGCGATGATGGTTGCTTATGACAAGTTTTTTGCTCGGAAGCGAAATTGTACAAATGTTTTGGGTTTATCATCTCAACAAAAATTTACAGCGGTATTCCGTATGTTTGCATTAGGAGTGTCGGCGGATAGCTGTGATGAATATGCTCGGGTTGCAGAGAGCGCAACAATTGAGACCCTTACAAGATTTTATAATGCGTTGATCGGGCAATTCGGTGCGGAGTATTTGAAATTACCAACTCCGGACGATATACAACGATTGTTGTACGTTGCCGAGAAGCGTAGATTTCTCGGCATGCTAGGTAGTTTGGATTGCATGCATTGGGAGTGGAAAAATTGCCCCACGGCTTGAGTGGGCTAATACATGGAGCATAAGAAAATACCAACAATCATTTTGGAAGAGGTGGCATCTCATGATTTATGGATATGACACGCTTTTTTTGGAATGCCTGTTTCAACAACGACGTAAATGTTCTTGATCAATCACATCTTTTTTGAGATTGCTTTCCAAGCAACTTTGAAGTCGATGGAAAACCATACGATATGGGATACTACTTGGCGGATGGTATATATCCGAAATGGGCAACACTTGTTCAAAACTTACGATTTCCCCGAGGTAATGCAGAGAAATATTTTGCCAAGCAACAAGAGGCATATCAAAAAGATGTAGAATGAGCTTTCGGTGTCCTTCAATCTCGATTTGCAATTGTGAAAGGTCCGGCAAGAAGTTGGTCACCCAAAAACCTCGATAAAATAATGAAAACATGTATAATTATATATAACATGATCGTCGAAGAAGAACGCAATAGGTACGGAATAAGCTTACTGACCGAGCATTTTGTCCTAGACCCTAACCCAATTGACTTGAATCGGGAAGAAGTCACTTTACAAGGATACATTGTGAAGTACGATAAGATGACAAGTTCGGATAAGTATATGACACTTCGAAATGATCTCATTAAGTATTTGTGAAAGCATCAGGGAAACAATTATATGCAATTTTAATGTAAACCCGACTTTATTTCAATTTTATGTAATTTCAATTAAATACTTTTATGAAATTTATTTAAGAAATTTATTTCAATTTCAATATAAATTCAAATATAAAATAATTAAAAAAAGCAAAACTTTCTCAACAAGATTCTATTATATAAAATATACTAAACTTCTTGAACAGGTTTTAAACAATATATATTAAACTTCTTAAACAAGGTTTTTAAACAAAATATACCAAATTTCTTAAAAAATGTACTACCAAATTTCTTAAACAAGAATCACCAAAATATACCAAACTTCCAAAATAAGATTTTTCAGCTAGATCATCTTAGGCGTTATTATTATTATATTTAAACATTCTCGCCATAACCGCATTACGTTGTGCCTCCCAATAAACCCTTTGAGTGTCGTCCAAAGTAGACATGTCCATCGCCATCACCTTTTGATCGTTTTGGGCTTGAAATTAAGCTTCTAAATTCACCACGGTCTTTATCTTCCTTTTTCTTAACTCCATAATACGAGCTTCTCTCTCTTCCTTCTTCTTATCTCTCTCAGATATATACTCTTCTTTCTTCTTATCTCTCTCGGAAATATACTATTCTTTCTTCTTCTCCATTCGGTCAAGGCGACTAATAAGTACATTTTGGCGTTCAATGAGAAGATTTTATCTTTTTTCATTCTTTTCCTTTAGTTTAGGACTTTTGATACCACTGAGACGTTTCGTCTCCACATCCGTGACAAGTACTGGAGAGTCATTGTTCAAGCTAACGGGTGTGTCGGGTGTTGCGGGAGTAGACATTCCCGGGCTAGAACTTGAAGTTTGTTTCATTTGCACATTACGAGCTAAAGTGTCTGGGTGTTGGTCTTGCAAGATTTTCCAACATTGATAACAACTTAAAACTTCATAAGCTTCTTTATACACCCATTTGCCTTTACCACGTGCTTCATAAATCATTTTGGCATCATCGTCCTATAAAATAGATTAAGATAATTAAAAAATACATGGATTTGGTAAAAAAGAGTTTATAATTTATTATTAATGACGAATGTTGAATTACCTACCAAATTTCCTTGTTGCATACCGCTTATGGGGTCTTACATTATATTTTTCAAATAAGTACTATAAACCTTACAAACACGATTCATATCCGACCAATGATTTTTCAAAGATGATACTATACGCTCAACCCGTTCACCATCATGTTCCCAGAAATCATGAAATGCATCCAAAATCGAGTCCCAAAAAATATCAAGTTGTTGGTTGTTACTTTTGATTCTATCATCGGAGACATGAATCTAAGCTTTTGCAAGATTTTTTTTTTGAATTCCCGTCCATTTCAAAACCTGAGACCCCGCCCCTCCACTGATATTTTTCTTAGTCAAGCGACATTAGCCTTTGCCTTTTTGTCTATCAACAACCCCGACGTCTTTGGATTGAGATAAGTTAACCGATTGAGATGTTTTGTGATTGAGATGATTGAGATTGTGAGGGATTTGCGAATGGAGAAGGATGTTGGAATTGAGCGGGAAAGGCGAATTGAGAGGGTTGTCCCCAATTATTGGGTGTTATGAACGGTTGAGAGGGTTGTACCCAATTGTTGGGCGAGTGAAATAATTGAAAGGGTTGTGATTGAGATGATTGAGGTTGAGGGGAATGAGTGAATTGCAACCAATTTGGTGGGATTTGTTGTTGTTGTTGTTGTTGATTCAAACTACTCTCGGTAGTGGTATTTTTATCTTGCGTAGTATTCATAGAACTCATCTAATAATTTTAATATAGATTAATAATCAAGAAAAACTTAAAACTCTAGAATATTGTAATCTATAAAATTTAATTTTGATATGGTAAAATTAAACATGAGCTTACCTTGAGAGATGAAGCTTCAACAATTTCAAACAATTTGAGTGAAGAAGGTGAGTTGTGGTGCAATTGGAGGTGGTTTTTGTTTAAGAGGTGAAGAGAAGGAAATGACTTAGTTTTAGAAGCTCCAACGAATTTACTCAGTGGAACAGGTGCCTAATTAAAAAAAAATTAACTTAGGCGCTTAAGTCTTAGGTGCCTGTTTTAAAACATAACAGGCGCCCAACACTTAAGCACCCAATCGCGACATTAAATTCCAAGGCTGAGTCTTGAAATCCAAGACTCAACCTTGGATTTGGAGGGTGAAATCCAAGTCAGTGAGGCAATGCTGGAGGACAAAAATCCTAGGTGGCACCTTGGATTTTAAGGTAGTGAGACACTTTAAGAGATGCTCTTAGTAATATGCAACTCTCTTTCAAGGAAGAAGAGTTGCACCATGCTGTTCATTATATATAAGTATAATTAATTCGTTTTTGCCTAGCTTATAGATGCATTTCGCTTTCCTTTCCTTCTCTTCTCTTTTCTTCTTTTACGAGCTAAGAAATGTAGGTATCTAAACTCATAATCACGCTTGCAATCAGACCAGAAAACAAGCATTTCATAGCTAGTGGAGTTTTCCCTAGTAATGAATGGTGATTGTTTTGATTGTTGAGGCATGTTTAAGAAAATATGTTACAAACTCGATTTCAAATGTGCTATACCTGAAGCCGCTTAACATACTGAGGTGAATATTTCCTCAAGGCTTTTTCTTTTTCTTGGCTATAAACTCCATTTGACATATCATCATTTGCCAATCCGTCTTGTTCTTTGTTCCTTCTTTTAAATGGCATCTTCTTCTAAGAGACCTTGGCTAGCTTATATATAAAAAAGTTACACCAATGAAAGATACTATATAATTTATGAAAATAGTTATGTACAATTAGTAAAGTATTCCTACAAATTAAGAGCTACGCCACAAAAAATATCATTCCCACGTATACCACAAATCAACTCTTTCATATAGGCTTTAGCTCGCATAATACTCTTTCTTTCTCCCACGCGAAAATTTCCATTTGTGATTCTTCTAATGTGTATAATCCCACACAAAGCTTGAACAAGCACAACTCTTTCTTCTACCATATGTATGAAGGGAAAATAATTACTGTACCCATCTTGCTCAATGTAAAAGTTGAACATCGTTTTGGTAGAAAATACAGAATCTCACTCTCTGATTTTGAGAAGTTCTCCATGAAACTTCACGCTCCTTGATCAACTCACCTACACGTAGAAATTAAAGTGGGTTAGATTCTTTTACATTATCATTTTATACTCGAGAAATTGATGCACTTTTGTAATTTATTTTAGAATAAAAATATGTGAAGAACAATTGGGTTAGTTTCTTACCTGTTGGAGGTAGAAATCCCAACTCTTTTTTGGGCAAATCGGAGAATTTTTTCCAATTTGAGTCCACTTTACATTGTTGCATAAGGCTCTTACTGGCTCATCTTCTTTTTCTTCTGCCTTTAAATCAATATTTTCCAAAAGAATACCACGACACGGATGTTTCTTACTACAATCAAATTTTATAGCTGTTTTTGATTGACTTGTTCCTTTAATGTTCTTGTACCAGATATTTCTTACTTGAACCGCTGACGGCTGTGAGACAAGAAGATGACTTGTATTAGAAGAATCAAATTTATTAGAAAGTAAAACCTCAGCAGAGGAAAACGTTATAGTTAAAACTCTGATCAGTATAAGAACTTTAAAGCTCAAAATATATCATTAGATCATCACCTACGGGATACAACAAATAACATCAATCATATTGTTGGACGTATTTCATATATTTAAAGTAAATAACCGTAACCCGGAAGTGAAGTTGGATAGACCTGTTCTTTGCAAGGATCATCTTGATCACAATAGTTTTGGTCTATAATTATCGGGTTGGAGACATTGCGCATGACGATGTTTTGAAATATGATATTACTAGCTTTTCCGTGTCCTCCCTACATGTTCAAACAAAAAAATGTACATAATCAAGAAGTTGCTAAATTAAAATTTACGATTACAATAGTGGTATGAAAATACCTGCCAAGTCTTGATTCGTACTCCATTAGTTGTCCCTGTAAGTGTTGAATTATCTACTGTTACACCTGAAACATGCGCTTCCGAATGATTTTCTCCTAAGCTTCCGATACTGTCTCACAAGAGAATTAACAGTAGGTTATTATTCTCCTTATAGTTGCGATTTTAGATGAATGCAATGTCACAATTAGAGTTTAAAATTGAACCTGATCCCATGACCGGGTCCACAGTTAATATTTGTTGCTTGAACATTCTTAGATCCGCTTACAATCGAGATACAATCGTCACCTTCATTAACAATTTATTCAAAAGCTCGTGAGACTAATTAAGTAAATACGATCTTGTGTTGTGTCAAAAATGACAAACAATATTGGTACCGGCCACCATATTTCCTATAACAATTGTAAAACATGTCTTACGACTCTTTTCCCATATAAAAAAAAACTTCTAATCTGATTTTTATCAAAAAAATAAAGTAAAAAGTAGCATTTGTTATATCAACTGAGGTACCTGTTTTGATAACACAACTCATGATTTGAATGTTTTGGGTTCCTGTGATATGAATCCCGTCTGTATTAGGACTTTTCTCTGGTGAAGTTACCAAGAGATTTTGAACTTGAACATTAAGACATCTCTCAAAAGATACATGTATTTGTTGTGCATCTTTTATGTATAAATCTTTCACTATTAAGTTGCTGCAGTTATAGAACGTCATCGCCTGCGCTAAACATAACAATTTAAGAAGAAGAAAAATATAAAATTAAAAATATATGTATGAAATAGTTAAGGTTTTTTTTTTTTTACTTTACCCTACAGTTAAACAATTAACGTATTTGACACCAAGTATCACAGTTTTTGTAACTTGTCTTTAGCCTGTTCCGTAAACCCCATTTTACCTATTCCCCCTAGTGGAATTATACGAGAAAACATGAGAAAATTTGACTTTACTCCCAAATTAAGAGAGGTAAAGTGGGGTTTATAACGAAAAAGCAAAAAAATTATTTGGGTAATAATGTAATTTCTTTCTCGTAGAAAATTAATACATAAATACTAAAATATCAGCCACTTACTGTTGGTGCATGTTTATTGCAAGTCTGCAAAACCATGAACATATAAACATCAGTAGGAGCATTATGAAAAGAAAATCTTTGTGAGCAATTCGAGTAGTTCAAGTATTTACAGGAGATGATCGATTGGTTTTGCACGAGTTGTTCCACCATATTTCTCCTTGACCATCAATTGTTCCACCACCTTCGACTATAAAATTGTCAAGATTGCGAAAATATAACCAGCGTCTGTAATCTGGGCTATAGTCCAATAGATCATCAGATGCTTCAATTGTTCCATATATCTGACATACATAAAGTTACAAACCAATTAAAGTCTCAATAAACAGAATTTAACTATGGATGTTTATAATGATAAAAAATCTTTAAAGTAGTGCTGATCAGTTTTTAAAATTTTGTGATACTTTTCGATATTTCAATTTGACAATTCTTGATATATTGTGACCATATGTTATTTTGAACTTTAACCCCAAAGTAAAACCATGCATATATGTACTTGCATACATCTCACCTGTAGTGTAATATCAGATTTACAAGGTCCTGAAAATGTTATGGCCCTTAGAAGATAGCTTTTGGACTTGGGCACCACAAGGACTGCACCTTCCGATAAACAAGCTTCGTTCCATGCCGCTTCAAACGCCTAAACAATTTTTTTTGCACAGAATAATCTTAAGTACATGCAAGGAGCTAAAATCGCTGCAAGACTTTGTGTTTTATTTTTTTCAATTTTAGACTATGGGTACCTCAGTATCATCTGATCCACCACCTTTAGCCCCATAATCCTCTACGTTTAACACTTCAAGTGAAGCTTCAGGACTACCGACATAATCCTGGTGTTCCCGATTTTGATCTGGTTCGTCTGTGATCTGGTTCAGGAAATTGGGTTCGGAAAAGGTACCGATGAAGTCGATGTATTTTGGATACTCGGAATCATCGTAAGCATAAGCTTCATGATGATCAAGATAATTAGAAAGTGGATTCTCCTCCAACGTGTGATAACATGAGAATGAAAACATGATTATAATGAGGTGTGTGAGTAGGTGTTTATGTAGACCCATGAGAGAAAGAAAGAGAGAGAGAGAGAGAGAGTGCTTGAAGGGTTAAGGTGTGGTGTTCATGAAAAAAAATGTCATGATGAACTTCGATATTTATAGAGAGACTGCTTCAAGGGCTAATTAAGGGGTTCAGGAAATAATGTCATGATGAGCTTCTATTCTAATAGATAAAAAGCAAGAGGGAGTAAAGTAGACCCTTTGAGTTTGAGAGAGAGGAACTCTTTTTTCACCAAAGAGTGTATGCAAAAGATAAACAAAGATTGAGACAAAATTATCTTTTAGAGATGAAACCCATGCGCATGATGTCAAAGGGGTTGGTTAGGTATAGGGAGAATGTGTTTGTGATCAGTTTAGGCATTGTTAGGGAGATTACAGGTTTGTGGTAAGAGACACTTATTTTGTGTGTTCCTTTGGTTGGGATGACCACCACCAAAACACTTGCCTTATTGCATGTGTTAAGGGTTTGGTGTTCATAACAACCATCACCACGAAGCAACCAAGGGTGGATTATGTCTCCGCCTAGTGCATCGGAAATATTTGTGATCAAATTTTTTTTTAGCAGTTCTTAACTAAAGTTTCCTCTCATACATGAGTATAAATGAATAATAATCGTCATGCAGTTGCTAAATTTCACAGGAATGTGATGTAGAAATATTCTCCGGGGAATATTTTGTCCCAGTGAGGATTTACGACTAAGATGGGGTGATGGCTTACGAATAAGGTGGGGTTTTTACGATGCTTCTAGTGAGCACTCCCACCCACTGCCCCTGAGTTATGATTATGTTTCTTGACTTTTAAGAGGTTTATCTTTAGGTGAGATTTAAGCATTAGTGTGAGTGCGAAATTATCAAATTTAAATCGTACGAAATCTTAAAGATCATTGGTTGTTTTAATACCTGAAGACTAAGACTTTGTTTTCTTAGGTGACATGATGTTGTGGTGTAGGCAATATTAGGTGATCAGGTCATATGGCTCGGAAATGACCTCAATTAGAATTTGACATGTGACCCATTTGAATCAGGATTTGTGATTTTAATGTATATCATTCAGGTTGGAAGTTTTTTTGTGAGTACTATGAAAAACATCTCCTACAGTTGTGGGGTGCAAGAGGGCTCACCAGCCAAAAAAACGCACTTGCGGCTGGGTTTTTCCTCCAACACAATAGCATATGCAACAGCCCCAGACCTATCAGAAAAGACATCAAAACAACAGGTTTCTATGATACAGTAGAACAGTCGTAGGAGAGATCTCGAAAAAATAGGAAGGACTGGTGGGCAAATGTGACCTGCACAAGCTCGATCATGCTTCAGGAGCTTCAAGTGGCACCCGGAGGAGGATTTCAGCGATTCTCCCCGTTGATTCGAGGTGATGTTTGGGCTGGAAGCTCAAGATTTAGTACCTGTAATAAATTGTCACAGCTTGACCACTGAAAGAAAATGAGAGTTTGCGCTAGTATGCCAATGTCGCCATTATTTTAAGTAGCTACATTATTAAAATCTAAAATGCTAAAAACACCAAAAAGATCAAGAGCAAACGAAGAAAAAACATCTATCACAATAAAACCTACAAATATAAGACTGTGACTTTGTTTACCATAAAACATTCCTTAACAGGAATTGCACTAAAAACAAAATGCTTGCAGCAAATGTGTTTAGATGGGTAAATAATCACAACAGCTAATTGTATACAACTGTCCCGAAATAAAATTGGGAGCCTCGGTGTCATCTAAATGCTGAATCAGATCTCCTGGTTCTTGCTGTCGTCTATTGAGATTTGCATACCAGCAGGGTGAGGAAGATTTTAACAGCTCCTTCTTCAAACAGAAAAGGATTCCCTAAAGATCAGAACCAATCATCTCAGCCTGGAACCTTTGATTTTGTGTCAGCTCAAACCCATTTCAAAGTTCTGGCAGTGTTAGAAATATCTTCTTTCTCTTCAAGGGAGTAGTACAGAAGGCGATAATTGGAGGTAAATCCACTATTGCCAGAATATTATGTACTTGAATTAGCTTGGTTCATTCATTGGTAGAAAAGTTACTCCTCCATCCTAGTTTCATCTTTAGTATCTGTTTCGGCCAATGCATTTCCAGTTTCACCATTCGAAAGGTCCTTCATTTGAGTATCATCTTTAGAATCGCTTTCGACTACTACATTTTCAGTTTCACCCTTTGAAACGTCCTCCATTAGAGCGTCCCCAATGGAGCCTTCTTCAATTGGCACATCTCCACTTTGCTTACTTTTAAGTTTATCCTTATCAGCGCTCACATGTGCATCAATAGCTGGAAGTACTTGTCCAGGATGAGCAGGATTCTGACCATATTGATAAATCATGCCACGTGCCTGGTATCAAAAGAAGAAGAAAATTGTGATGAGCAGGTTACTGTATGTGCAAGCCTGTCTGTTCCAAGTTGAGTGATACATTGACACACATTTTTTTAGCAAAATTTTAACACTCCTTTGCCGATTTGAAAGTTCCCTATTTATCCTTTAGATTGTTTTGCTTTCATTTGTTTTCTATGGAATATTAGGGGATCATCCAAGTAAAGTATTAGCTTTGATTCGTCCAACATTGTTATCTTAAATAAAATTGGTATGCAACTTAAAATAAACTTGATGGTCCAAAATATATAATTTGAACTTCCCTTATGACGAGGCTAGAAATGTTGGATTTGAGCCGTTTTTGCATTAATTATCCCCAAAAGGAGGGTGTCATTTTTCAAATCAAAGCATCACACCAAAAAAGGATCCACCTACACTTCCTTATATTTGTACTATATATAGATACAGATAGAGCTCACATACCTGCTGGACTTGATGCATTTTAGATTCGACGATATAAGCCATCTCATAAACACCGCTTGATAAATGGATCCTCCCAGTGTCTCCAACAACACGTTGTGTAAATGAAGTAACCTCATCAAGATTTAGACCAAGGCGATCAGGTCTTTTAAGTAGAAGTTGGAATGTAGGCTGCAGTTCGTAGCACTGCTCAAACAGCGAACGACGGCAAAAAACATACATCCCAAGTCGAGCTCGGGACATGGCAACAATCAATCTTCTAACATCACGAAGATGACCGACAAAACGGGTACGGACAAGAGATAGTAAGATGAAGTCATTTTGCTGACCCTGAAACTTGTCGACAGTGGTGACCTGTAAAGAGAGACAATCCGTGAGAAAGTCAAAAAGAACATTGTAGAGGCTAGAGCATCATTTAGTGGTTTGTTATCCAACATTGCCAGGACCCAATTTTTTTTAGAGCAAATTTCTAGAGGGGCTTATGTGCTCCCTAAATTACATTTAATACCTCAACATTTGGAAAACTACTGCTGAACCCCATTTTGTAAGTATCATTGCTTTTGATACCCTGAATTCTCATAATACCAGTTTAAACCTCAATTTTAATCTTCCATATAAATAATATTTAATCGCAACCATCCTTATTAATTGCCACTGCATATCTTAGAAATTGACCCATTAATTCATTCAATCAAATATGTTGATCTTTCTCTTTGTGCTATGTGCTTTTTTGTTTTGATATACTCATCAGTAGGATGCTTTCATCATCTTGAAATATTTTCAAAAAATGCCTCTGATGCAAATAAGGATAAATTAATCTAAAGGCTAAAATCATGCATAAAAAGATAGGAGCGTGGGGTTCAAGAAAACCCCAAGGAAATACAAATACATCGCGATTTAGAGCTTATTAAATAAACAATATCAAGAGCACTACTCGTTGAAGACATTTTTATAAGCATTTGGGTTGTGATGACTCATGAGATGTGAGGAGTTGGAGAAACATCATGCACATAGGTTTGGAAAGAGGGGTACTATAAAAATGGGATTTGTCCTATTATAGATTCTGTAGAATTTCATTGCAACATGTTACATCTTTAATTTTTAATCTCCTAAAATGAGAAAAATGGGTAGTTTTGGTGTTATAAAATATTAGGGTACTATATGAAATCAAAATCAAGAATTGGGGTTCAACAGTAGTTTTTTCAAGGTCTAGGTACTAAATGTAATTTGAAGAACACTTTTCTCTTTTTTTATATGTTTAGCAGACGGTTGGAGATATTGTTAGCAACCTAATATAATAAAAAACATACCTTGCTAGGTGGACCAATAAAGTCATATAGCACACAACGTTATTTAGTGGTTTGTTATCCAACATTGCCAAGATGTTCTAAGCATTTTGGACCCAAATTTTTTTTTTATATGTTTAGCAAATGGTTGGAGTTATTATTAGCAACCTAATAAACAACGTACCTTGCTGGGTGGACCAATAAAATCATACGGCACACAACGTTTATTGATGACGTCACGAATCAGAAGTTTTTGGCCATTGTAAGTTGTCAAAATGGAAATCTTGCTTGCAGGGTACCCCAGCAAACGCATATAGATATACACACTGACTAGATATTCGGCCTCTCCTTCATTTTGATAAAACCAAGGAGATGGGGCACTTTCACCTTTATCACGGTAATCAGGAACATCCACTAATTGATAATCATAGGAGAATCCAGCATTAGCTTTATGGAAGATATCCCCATCTCTTACATAAGGAAGGTCCCCCAAATCTCGGTACCGCCAATTGTAAAGCTTAGCTATATTTGGCCTAGCTCGACCTTGAGCATTTAGCTCTATATAAGGAATTCCAAGACGAACAAACCTCGTAAAGAGACTCTGATCCATGTGGCTATACTTCTGAAAAGCCATATTTTTCACGACAGGTGGCAATTGGTGATGGTCGCCAATTAGTATGCAACGTTTAAGCCTCGCATATCCATCTTCTTGCCTCTGAAGCAACATCGGAATAAATGTCTCGATTTCTAAGATTTGAGCACTTTCTTCCATCAGTAAGTTGTCGTACTTAAACCCCAATTGAAGGAAATCCTTTCTCTTGAGAGCAGCGTGAGTACAAGTCATGGCTACAATTTTTGCTTGCTTCGTCATTAAGTAATTTGCTCTATCAGCTGTTGACTTGAGCAATTCAAAAGCCCTGCACTCTTCAATCTCTAGGAACATAGTTTTAAGATGACGGAAACATCCCTTTGCAACCCTCATGTCTTTCTCAAAGGAATGGCCCGTGAAAACCGGGTGAGGGGTGTTGGAGAAGAATTCGTTGAAGGGAAACCGGTCTTTAACAAAGGAGGTTTTATCTCGATTCTGGGTGCAGGCAGATAGGAACTGTTCCCATCGAGAGTAGACATGAAGCAACCAAAAGTATCCTGCGGTTTCACAAGTGTAACCTACGTCTTCTGGCAATTGAAGAGATCTCGCAAGCCTCTCTACTTCTTGAAGTAGCTCTAATCGTCGAACAAGCATTGCGTTTACACGGCCTTGACGACTAAAATCAAGATCAGTTGCTAATTCTTGCTCTCCTTGACCAAGACGAAGCAGATACCGGGCAGGTACATCTCTCTGACAGCGACAATAACATATATTAGTTAACTTGAATATCGATAAAAATCTCACAGTACTGATACATTAGTGCCATAAAAGAAATAACAACAGTACTACCCTCTGGAAGTTTAATCTTACACTAGTCAACTCTAACCTTGATTCATATCAATAATACTGGAAAGAAGAACCATTTCTACATAATGGGAGTATGACTTAGTACCTGCATTATTTTCTCAAACAGATCATTTAATGCCTGATTTGAGTGAGTAATTATCAATGTTCGTTGAGAAGGACAATTGTGGTAAAGAACATTCAAGATCTGTACAGCTGTATCAGTTTTTCCAGTACCGGGAGGACCCACAACCATCGTAAGACCGGGTTGAACACCTGAGATGATTGCGCCTACCTGTGACATGAATTACCAAGTGAGAAATAGAAGTTAATAAAAAAATTATCACTAAAGTGATTAACATTAATTTCCTAGAGATCAAACCCTCAGTTGATCAATACTTCACACAGATCTTAATGCATATAGATAAATAAAGATAACCAACCAAAACATATCAAAAAAATTTGAGGCTGCATACATCTTTTACAAAAATGCAAATAGGAAATCCTTAAAGTCTAATCTACTTCAGCTAATTTTATAATAATACCCACTTGAATAGAAATAATGAAAGTGACACAAACACAGAGACAATTTGTAAACATGTATGCAGACTCAAAAACACAAACTTTTTGCGGTTGGACGCTGCCAAAGGTCTTCCAGCTGCCCAACACGTAATCTCAATTACACTATGATCAGCACAAACAAAATATAGGTATTTCCTCATGCAAGTATATCCCAATAAATAGGATTATTATCCTTAACAATAAGTTGAGTAAGTTGTACCTGTGTGGGAGTAAATCTAACTGAGTTCTGCTTTGGCTGATCTTGTGGATATGGACCCGGATCAGGAGGAACATATGCCTCAACTATAAGCTTCTCCTTCTCAGAAACTGAGTCAACCATATTCGTATCCATCATTCCACTTGTGATAGACTTTGTATTTCCAGGAAGCGCAACGGGGTTGCCTTTCAGTATTTTGGGAAGCTTTATTCGAAAAGGGGGTCTCGGATGCAAGTTCTCTACACCATCTGGACTCACAAAGCACACCTGAAATTTTATGAAAATTAGTTTTCAAACATAGTTTGTGTGTTCATTAATGTTAAATGATCTCTATCACATGAAAACTTTACATAATTCAAACTATCAATGTCTGAATATATATGTAATGCCCCGATTAATCTTGTTCATTTCTAATAGGCTTTATAGGTTTTAATACTAGGAAGGTGTGTGACATACATTAGTGGTAGCTATCTTAGTATTTAACAACGGTAGCATGGAATCCCTTCCTTTGAGAAGCATCTGAGAAAAACTCTTTTTTTTTCTTCTTTCTTTATTGTTTTAGAGAGGCTAGAGAGAGGAGTTTTCAGCCCTAGTACTTACACCTCACGGATCACAGAGGGAGATCTTCAACCTACTTGTTGTAGGTAAAGGAGAACAAGAGCGAAGCTCCGCTTGTTGTTCAGGAGTTGGCGGTGAAATTCAAATTGTCGTTTCTCTTTTCCTTTTATACGTTCATCAACAAGGCAAGTGCATCGATCCTTAAACCTAATAATAAATAGATTTGTTGCATGATAACTTCTAGTACAAATTGAACCCTTAATATGATGACATTTAGTAATGGAGCTTTACTGATTCTAGTTATACAATGATGATTGAGTTGACCTATATCAGTTAAACAACACACCAAGCTAATGAGCCATTGTAATTAATCTAGAGATGAGATCAGTAATGATATCCCACTTATATTTTCTTTATGTAAATCAATTAATTGTTAATCTTTGGTCAGGGGATACTTCTATGAGACTAATATTAAACTAAGTACACCTATAGGTATTCCATACTAACCAGGGGTTAAGGCCTTTAGGTTATTTTGGGGGTTAGAGAATAGACATAGCTAGTTCGAAAAGCTTTGTAAACGATGATTATTTAACGATGTATAGAACACAAGAGTTTTGGTGTAGTGTTTTGTTTTGCATATTGAATAATGTACCCCAAGCGACTCGGTTTAGCATTTTGTTATGTCTGTGGAATATTGTCTTGGATACTTTGCATATAATTCTATCATAAGATCTACACCGTAAGTAGGAGTATTTTGATGCGCTTAGTCTACGCATGCACATGTGAGAAATTTCATAGAGTTGTAGTTAGTCATTCATTGGCTTATACTTGAATGGAAGGACAAAGAAACTTGTACAAGTTATATGGGACACTTGAGTTGTATAAGACTATAATAGTAATAAGCTATATTTACGAAGTCTTGTGTTCGTTCCAAAGAGTTTTACACGCTAGAGGTAGTAGCGTACTAAATTATATTATTAAGATTAGTACTAAGAGTTGAGATCTCGTGCACTATGACTATAAGTTAATGTACTATCTATAATTCGTTTCGGTCAGGTCTAGTGGTCAACCTTTGACATTTCCATGGGTACAAGTCCCTGAAAGAGTATTGGTCAGGTCACAAAAATTGGCAGATTCTATGGCATCTCTATGGGCACTAATCCCTAAAAGATATTGGTCAGGTCAATGAGTCACATCACAGGCATCTCCGTGGGTACTAAACCCTAAAAGAGAAACATCCAGAGAGGATTGGATTAACCTTTCCGAGCAGAGGACGGAAGATTTCTAAAATATGGTTAAGCCATATGAGAAAACCCTGTATACAATTTAATGATAGGATACTATTATTCGCGTAAATGTAGTTCTTAAGTAGCGACACATAATATGGTTACAACTTGCTATAACTACTAGTACTTGAATAGTCATGTATCTTACATACTTCGTTTGAGATTAGACAATTCCTTCTATATATTGTATCATTACCATTGCTTATGTATCCTTATTTATTACGATGAATTTTAAGGATTGCGTACTTGCTTAGCCGTGGTTTGCTAACGCCTTACGCGATATATATTTCAGGACTAGGTCATTAGCAGGGTGTTCAGGACCACTAGGAGTAGTTGCTGGAAGCGTGCTGTTGCGACGTTCTTTTAGTTTATTTCCGTTTATGTGAGACGTTATCTTAAATCTTTGATTTTAGACATGATGAATGACATATTGATAGGAGTTGGTTTTAGACTTTTAAATTAGATTGATATTTCCGCTGCATATCTCTGTGTGAATGTAGTATTATTAAATGTCATTTATTTACTACATCGTTGGGGTTCATCCGTTTCGAGATGTCCGACCTGTTCGCGACCTCGAGAGACATATTCTGACAAGTCTCGGAATATGGATCTTGGGGCGTGACAATATACAGCTACACAGGAATCCTGATATTTACCGAAGAACTGCGGATTACCAAGAATTGTAACCTTATTTCGCACTTTTATGAAATATTGCAATATAGTTCAAACTCATTGCAGCATACCGCAATGCCTTAACTTATCCCAAAACTTTGAGGAAATTTGGGGAAGACTTGGAGAGTTATGAGAAGATATGAAAATCGAGAGAGCAGATGAAAAATTGGAAAATCAGGATAATAGAGGGAATTTTAAGTTGCGAGAATTCCAGAGATGCTTCTTGAGGAAACTTAGGAGAAACTGGCGAATTTTGAGGGGGTTATAACACAAGAAATAGATCAAAGTCGTGAATGTTGTGACATATCAACTTAGTACAATTTGTTGTCCCAATTCGTTTCTTGGAATGTGTTGGGCTTATCAGAGAAACAACAGTAATAAGAGTACGCTACCACAATATCACAGCGAGTGTTGTCAGAATCGCTTGATTCAGACCAAAGTATATGATCAGGATCAAATGGCAGGATTACAATTTATGTCGATCTTGTAAGTTGCAATTCGAGAAATCGAAGACTTGAACTTCAATCGTACTCAAGTAAGAATCGTACGATTCATGGGATGCGACTGGATTCTGAAGTCGTTTGTTTCTTGAAACAGTTTTACGATAATATACAATAGCCTCCTACTTCCTCCCATATGGTAAATTATTCTTATAAATTTGCTCTATTTGCATAAATTTGATTATGTACTTGACTCTGGTTTAAGAAATTAAGACCCAAAACACATTTATAGGGTGTTACAAAAGCTCAAATATTTCGTTACGCACTCAGCAGAACCAATTGCCGTTTCTTCCTATATTCTTATATACTCCATGTTAAGGAGAAGAAAGTACATATCTTTGTTTCTCAAGTTGAATTATAAACCCCAAATACATCAGTGCAAGGTTTCAACTTTATTTAGGAATTTTTTTTTCTTTTTCTTCCTGATTGTTGTACTTCTTGTTGTTGTTATGTTTGTTGTGACTGAAGATTATAATAAATTATTCCTTTATTAGGTTTTTTACCCTTCCCAGTTATTCATGGAAAGTGTATTTTGAATCACGTTCCATTTTCATATCAATGAATTACTGTGCTTAAAATGATTGATTTGAGGTGCATAAAACTATTACTTTTGAAAACATAACTGAGGGGAGACATGACCTACCTCATAATCTGGAAAACTTTCGGTTAAATGATCTGCACTGAGAAAGGTGTCTTTGAAGTCCACTTTATCCAGAAGATCGGGCATGTTTGTCCATTGAGCAGCAGAAGGATTTCCATATCCCAAAAATATATTATGCAGCCAATCAGGAACTATACAAGATTCATTCATAAGATCTCTTATGGACTCTAAAATAGCCTTGAAATTGTTTTCCTTGGGTTTTCTTCTCATTAATATATTAAATGTCCCATAAACATCTTCGGAACCTTTCTCTGCAATGTCGCCAACATCCATATAGTACTGTGCTGTATCAAGAGCAACGGTTATAGTCCGCAGTTCACCTTTAGGAGGTTTCCACTCATCTCTTTTTATCCGCCCTGTGAAATCGTTCATAAGAGTGCCATCCTCGTCACGCATCTCAATAACTTCACACCCACGTACAAACTGAAGCCCAATCCTTTCAGGAACACTTGATTTTGAAGCTTCCTCGGTACTTAGAGGCTCAAAAGAAGGTCGAATTGAAAGTAAAAACAAAACATCATGCTCTTTAAGAGAATTCCACTCTGATCTTACTTGTGCCCTATAACTTGATATGCTAAATGTGACATTTGCTGTTACGGAAGCCGGCTTGACTTCTCCAATGTTTGGCTGCTGCACTTTAGCAATCCTAAACTCTTTTATTGGCACAGCCATCCTTGACCAGCCGCGAAAAGCAGTGTCTCCCTCATTGTTAATGTAGGCATGAAGATGTGGTACGGCCTCTTGGATATCTTCACGGATTTCATATGTTGATTCCAGGCGGAAAAGATTGAAATTTCTTAGCAAATAATCGTGAAGGGTTAGGAACTGTAGATTAAGCTTTGGAAGTGCAAGGCACCCTTCCCCAGAGTAGTTGATACTTGGTACAAGGCTTTCATCCCACATTATCTGCTCATTTGGATAGAGTGGAAGAGCGTTTATTGCTTCTTTCTGGGACTGGCGCTTCTCAAAGTAGGAAACCATTACTTCGATAAGAAAATCGACCCTCCCAGACCATGGATCATCGTAAGATATTAATTTAAGCTGTATGCAGAAGACAGTGTTAGCACAGCAGACAGGCAAAATTAAGCGAAAAAAATAACGTAATTTTAGAAGAGGGGACATCACGTCAGAATCAGATATGCAAGCAATCAGTTATACTAATCAAAAAAATAATAGACAAACAGTTTTAGGTTAGGAGAAAATTTCTTGTGACTGTTGATTCCTCAACTTTGGAAACTTTGATTCTGTTATCAAAATAGGTAAAATAATTCGTTAACAGGGACGTCTGAAAATGGAATTATATATGATCTTAATGAGACTAAACACATTAATTTCTACAAGATTTTAATTTCAAACATTTTGTACTTCTTGCCAATCTGTTTATATCAATACATCAAGACAAAGATATTTTTTTCATCCTGTACATTAAGGGAATTTGCACTCGAAACAAGTAACTCAGTTACAAGGGAGTACATCAAAAATAGTTTTAGATGTCGTACTTCCATCAGACTCTGAGATGAGATACAATATTTATAGACATTTGAACATAATTTCCTTAAATATCAACTCTTGGTCAAAATCTTCTTCTTTACACTCATGGAAAGAATGTTTGCTTACTTCAAAATCATCATTGTACAGGGAAAAAGCATTCATTGACTATAAACTTGCCCATGAGTGGAGACTAAATCAGTCTTTACAAACTATGATTATACTTCTAGGCTGCATGGTTTTTTTATCTTTTTATGGAAGGTTATATTTGATTCAAGTCAAAGCTTTCTGCAAAAAAGAATGATATAAAAAAACTTGTGCAGGAGGACCACTTCTAAGGCAAAGTTGGGTTTGGAACAGATGATTTTAAGAAAAGAACTGCAGAAGACAGGTTCCAATATGCACCTCTAAGACGCACTTCTCAGTGCTTGTATTTTTTATTTTTTTTTGAAAGATGAAATTGAGGTTAGGCATAGACCCCCACCAGATTTATATCAGAAAATAAAGTATTACAACCTATTGAGAAATCCAAAGGTATCTACTTTACAAAGGTTAACTAGATCAAAAGAAAAAGAAGAAGGAAATAACATATGATCTGTACATTGGTTAATTATATGTCTTGTAGTCTTATTTGAGGAGGCACTGATGTTTCTGAATGAACATTTCTCCAACTTTTTCTGTCTTTTATCAATTTCTCTATATTTCTTCATTTCTCTCCCATTAGAAGGCCAACTATATTTAAGAGAACTTTCAATCATCTTAGACTCAATGCAGATTTCTAGATCTAGGAAAGACAGTGCAATAGCCAGATCCAGTCCTTGTGTAATAGCAGCTAGAATCATACCCTCTTTATCCTGATTTCCTGTAGCTTTAGTAGTATAGGCAAAGACTGGAATACCATTATGAAGTCTGAAAAGGCCTCCATATTATTTTATGTCCCCATCACAGCAGGCTATGTTCAGTATCAACATGTGATCTGTAACATGTTTCCATCTTTCATATCCAGGAATTGTAGGCTACTTTATCCTTGCATTTATACCCCAATTGAGCATTGCTTGCTTGTTAGATTGGTTACCCCCACATTTCGAAGCGTGAAGCTTGAACCTTTTGTATAACAAGACTCTTGATCATAACCAGTATTGTGTCTTTTGAACAGCATACATTATTGAAATGTCTCTGATTTCTTTCTCCCCAAATGCAGTATACTGTGACAGCTAGAGCAGCTCTGAGAATAAGCATTATAGCTGGATCTAGGTTTCCTACATGTAGTAGCCAATTTAGTTCATCTTTCCACTTGCCCACATCCTTGAGAATCCCCAGACTTTGCAGAATTTGAGACCAAATGTAGTTTGAGTAGGGACATTCAAAAAATAAATGAGATCTGTTTTCCTCATTTGCATCACATAAAGAACAATATGAAGCATTTAATACTTCGATTTGGACTAGGAAGTCTCTTGTTTTGAGTCTGTTTTTTACTGTTGTCATCCAGAGTATAAAAGAATGCCTAGCCATAAAAAATTTGTTCCACACTGTCTTGAACCATGGAACTTTCTCATTTAAACTTCTTAAAGTATACCAAGCTGATTTTGTAGAAAACTTTCCATTTTTTGTAGGCTTCCCGATGATAAGATCCTTGCATGTATCATTAGGTTTATCATAATTTTTTATCTCCCCCCAAATCTGAGTGAGTTCTTGAGATCTCATTCTTGAATTGGGTAACAACCAATCCTCTCCATGAATGATTATTTACCGTGCTTGTTAATAGACCACAAACAGGCTTCTTTCCAAGATAGAGGATTGAGCGGGTTGATTCTCATTTACTGTTTATTGGGAGGGGGGCCATGAACAGATTGACATGTCCAACCATAAATGTAAAATCTAATCGAGGGGTTTAATGCAGTGATAAAGCGTCGAAAGTTACTTATCTGCAGTTTACTGATGACACCATTTTCTTTTAGGACAAAATCAATGTTTAGACAGGTAAGACTTGTGCTGATTAAAAAAAAATAGTAGTGGTGGTGGCGGCGTGTGTGCGAGTACCAGTAAGGCTCGAAAGGGAGCATGGTAAAAAATCACAATTCGGATTGGACCAACTCAAGCGAGTTGCCTCGAGATCGGTCTGATCGGGTCCGAGTAAGGTTAAAAAATAGGAAAAATTGCAACTCAGGATAACACGGGCGGGTTTTGGTGAATTGCCTCGGATCAGATGGGTTGATTTTTTAAAAAAATAATTAATTTTAACTATTTTAGGCTATTTTATTTTAAAATGTAGTATATTTTTTTTAAAAAGCAAAATAATATGGTATTTCAAGTATTTAATTAAGCAAATGAGTAATCTGACACCATCTAGTTGTTTGATTATGTAGCTCGTATTTCAAGTATTTTGGAGTGGTGGGGTTTGTTTGCATCATTTGTAAATTGTACTTGTATTTTTGGATTGATTATTTGAGCTGACGAAAAATAACAACATATAACAACTTTGGATACACATACCAACTCGGAAAATCTCAGACCAACTCGGGGTCGGATCGCCCGAGCCAACTCGGAATCGGCCGTGAGCAATTCCGGTCCCCGGGATTGGTAGTGAGCGATGTCGGTCTCAAGTCCGAGTTTTTAAACCAAGAAATGAAGTGAGATGAACATATTATAGGGGAGTTTTATTTGCTGAAATGGGTTTTTTTCTATATGGATGTAGGAGAATTGGGCTTAACGCTTTCCAAAGAGCTGAACTCAGCTCTCCTAGGGATGGTGGTTGCTTGAAATTGGAGGGGATAAGCATCAAGCATGATATATGACATTATCAAGACCATTTGCGGGAGGTAAAAATGGAGATTCACAAAGTTTACGACAGATATGAAGGATCTCGAACTACCATATTTGAATATATCAATGAGTGAGAGAGTGGGAGAGAGAGAGAAAGGGAAATCATATGTACACTTATTCAAAAGATAAGCCCAATTAAAATGCGAGATAAAAATGATACATAGAAGTGCAAATGGGTCAGAGACGGGAATTTCATAGCTAGGTCTTTGTGTCCATTTGATATGCTATAAGCACAATAGGAAAAAAAATCTGATGCACAAAGGCGTGTAGGAAGCATATTTCATTGAATATGGCTTTCTTTTATTGGGTGGTCGGGTATCAGGTTCATGTAAAAAGAAGAGTTGTGGATAATGATCCATAGTGCTTGCTTTGAGATATTGTGGATAATTCCTACTGTTTGCGTATCGTTCATTACCTATTTTCAACAGGAATTAAGTAAACACTTATTGTCACACACATTTCGAGACTATCAAATTCCTTAGCTAGGGGATTAAGTTTTCTATTATATTTTCTAGTTTACAAATGATATTATATTGGAGATTTCATGAATAAGAAAATTTCCTTAGTGGAAGCTAAAATGAAATTGGGAGGCTTCTTTTATAAACCCTAGTTAGGGGCTTAAGTTTTGCGGTTGAGTTTTTTTAGGGTTTGTTTTAGTAGAGATGAATTGATAAAATTGATTTTTGGATTACCAAATTGGGGTTGTTTGGTAACGATTATCGTATTTGATTATGTGGTTGAAACTGGGTAATGCATAGGGTTGTACAAGAAAAACCGTTGAACCGAGAAACTGAACCGAACCGGACTGGCAGTTTTGTTCGATTTTTCAAAGACCCGGTTCGATTATTGGTTCCAAATTTGAAGAACCGACTCAGTTCGATTCGGTTACTTTTTTGTACCCCCGGTTAACCGACCAAACCGAACCGAGTTTGGTTTCACCCTAAGTAACTCTTTTGAGTTTTGATGAGTTCAATCCTTCCTCAGTTCCTCCTGTGTCTTCCCCACCCTAAGTCTATTGTTTGATGAGTTTGATGAGTTCCTCTTGTTTCTTCCCCACCATCACCATCGGCAGCCACTGCGACCACACTTTCTCTCTCTCTAGTTTTGGAGAAAAAGACCAGACCCCCACCATCACCATCGACTACCACTGCACTGCAAGTTTGCGACGGTGCGACTTCTCTCTCTCTAGATTCGGTACTCTCTCTCTTTCTCTCCCCACCATTACTGATTATCTGATTTTGCTTCTTGAACCTGATTTTGAGTGTTAGGGTTTGCTTTTGTATGGATTTGTTGTTTTTAGCTTTCGAAACCATGTTTTCGTGAAAGAAAAAGGAGAATTAGGAGATGGGTATGTTAGAGTTGATACTTTGATTCATGTTAGTATGTTACTTCTCCATATGTTAGAGTTGATACATTGAATTAGCTTCTGGGTTCAGATTTTTTTGGGGTTTTTGTATTTTCTCCATGTTATTTCTCTCAGACCTTCGTTTGATACTTTGATTCATCTCTAGATTCTTTACTTCTTTGGAGCTTCATATTTCGATTTATGAGAATCTGAAATTGGTCCTAATTATTTGAATTCAGAGTTCCAATAATTTTTTGCTCTAATATAATTTTATTTTATTTTCCTCAGTAATGGCGAGTTCTTCTGTGGATGAGTGCAACAAATGAATATTAATGATGTGAATGAGAGCCAACCAGTGGAATCTTCGCAATCGACAAAGCGAAGATGGAAAGGAAAAGTTACATCAGAGGTATGGGACCATTTTACTAAAGTAAAGAATAGTAAACCTCCTAACGCAAAATGTAACTACTGCAATTTGTTGTTTGCAAGTGATTCATCTTATAACGGTACTTCTACCTTAAGAGGTCATTTATATCATCAATGTAAGAGTACTAGTAATTCTTGTAGAGCACCGCCCGCAGATGATAAGCAACAAACCCTTAGCTTTAAAAGAAAGGATGGAAGACAAGAACAAGATCTTGTGCCTATCTTATTTAGTCAAGATTCTTATAAGAATGCTCTTACCAAAATGATAATTATGGACGAGCTTCCATTTAAATTTTTAGAAGGTGAGGGTTTTCTAAGTTTTTGTGATCTTCTTTCTCCAAGATTTAAGGTCCCTTCACATGTAACAATAGCTAGGGAGGCTATTGCTATATACTTGGAAGAAAATAAGAAGTTGAGTAGTATTATAAAAGCCTACAAAATTTGCGTCACTATCGATACTTGGACCTCCATTCAAAATATAAACTAGATGTGTCTCACCGCACATTATATCGATAGTGAATGGAGATTGAATAAAAGGATACTCAACTTTTGCGTGGTTCCGAACCATAAAGGTGAGACAATCGGAAATATGGTGGAGAAATGCCTTCTAGAATGGAAAATATATAGTATATTAACTGTCACATGTGATAACGCAAGCTCTAATAATTTGGCAATAGAATGGTTGAAGAAGACGAAACATTGGAAAAATGTGGTTTTAGAACATGAGTTCATACATGTCAGGTGCTCCGCACATATTTTAAATCTTATTGTGAAGGATGGGCTAAACCAATATGACACGGCAATAGCTTGAATGCGTGATACGGTTAGATATGTGAGGTCGTCTCCATCTAGATGGTTAAAGTAGAAAAATTGTGTAAAAAAGCTAAAATTGAATGTAAGAAGAATGTATGTTTAGATGTACAAACGAGGTGGAACTCCACATAAATTATGTTGGCGGCGATAGTAATATTTGAAGATGCATTTGCGAGATTGCAAGATGAGGATGATGGGTATATACAACACTTTGTTAGGAAAGATAGTGTTGTTGGCGTGCCTCCGGGGAAAAATGATAGGGATAGAGCTAGATTGTTTGTGCAGTTCTTGGGTGTTTACGACAATACAACCACCAAAATTACAGGGTCTAAGTATGTTACATCTGACATTTTATTTAATGAGATAGTCAAAGTCAAGAGTAACTTGAAATAACTATCAAACCGTATGGATCTTGGTTTAATGTCCATGGGTATGAGTATGATTGAGAAATATGACAAGTACTGGGACATTGAAAAGATTAACCCATTGTTGTTAGTTGCTGTTGTTCTTGATCCTCGTTTCAAGTTGGACTATGTTGAATTTGAGTTTGGTGGATTGTATGAGAATGCCAAAATTGTTTTGATAATTGAGAAAGTATAAAAAACACTTCAGAGTTTATATGTGACTTATGTTAGAAATAACCAAAACCTAAGTGCAACATCAAGTGTTAGCGAATCAATTGTGATAAATAATGTAATGGAGGACCCGACTACTAAGTGGAAAAAACATAAACAAGGGAATTTAGGAACATGACAGAAGTTGAGAAGTACTTGAAGGCTACTCTTGAAGAAGAAACTGAAGGAAAGCCATTTGATATTTTGTATTGGTGGAAAAATAATTCCACCAAGTATCTGATCATCTCTCTCATAGCACGTGTTGCATCTGAGTCTACTTTTAGCATGGGAGGACGTGTACTTGACCTTTTTCGTAGTTCTTTGCAAGCTCTCATATGCACACAAAATTGGCTCCGATCTAATGTAAAACCAATTGGCCTTCAAGCTTTAATGGAAGAGGTAGAACAATACGATAATATTGATGCAGGTAATAATTTATTTGTTTTTATTTAAATTTTAATAGCTTAACATTGTTGTATTACATTAACTTAACTATATATGATAAATTATAACTTTTTTAAAAATGTTTTAGAGTTGTTCGAGGGAGGAGTATCATCGATATCATTAGTGGACAACAACACTAGTTGAGAGCCTTGTCTTGTGGTATGCTTACTTGCTTAGTAGTATATTATTGTTTATTTATTCATTTGCATTATACAACTTACTAATTTAGTGGGTTTTGTTGTGATAAATTTATAATCTTATAATTTATTTCTTTTTAATATAGGAAAAGCAGTAATTCCATTTAGCGTTGTAGTATACTGGTATGGAATGTGGTTCTTTGGACTTTGGAGTGCTTTTTGTGGTGATATGGATATGGACGGACCTATGAGTTATGTTATACTTTTTGTGGCTTCGCCTTCGTTTATTGATGTTATGTAACTTATGTTATACTTTTGATATGGAGGGGGTATTCGTTTTATCCAAACCTCCAATAAATGTTGTGAATTTATGATGTTATGGTTCTTATGAATTATGATTCCTTTTTGATATGAATTATGGTTCCTATGAATTATGATTCTTTTTTGATATGAATTATGATGTTATGGTTCTTATGAATTATGAGTGCCTGCCCAATTTTTTAGGCAAATTTAACCAAGTCGAACGACTTGTTCTGATTTCTGGCTATGATTGCTTGTCCAATTTTTTAGGCAAATTTAACCTAATCGTTTGGACGACTAGAAACAGAATAGAAAAACCGAACCGACTGATTCGGTTTTGGTCCGGTTATTTCTGAGGCCGGTTTGGTTTCGGTTCCTTGTTATCAAAAACCGGGGTACCTCGGTTTGGTTCGCGGTTTAGGGCCAAAATCAGACCGAACTAAACCATGTATAGCCCTAGTAATGCATTCTGAAAAGTGTTTAAGAGGATCATTAGTGGTGTTTGACAACGATTCTACCCATTAATTATTGAGGATAAGAATGTAATAAACGCTTTTTTGGAGTATATAGCATATGTTCATCAAAATTGGAAAACTCGTCATTTTTTGTCGTTTTGTCGGGATAGAGTCCAACTTACAAAAAATTACCTCTCCAAATCCAGGTTTGTGATTTCTCTCCCTCACTCATTTTAGATCTGCCATTGTTGTGTTGGGTCTCTCTCTCTCTCTTTCCCTTCAGATCTGCCATTCTTGTGTTGGAGATCTGATCTCCATCGATCTCACTCTGAAGGTGTTGTTACAGCAAAAACTTTGTATTTCGTTGCAAGGATGGAACATTAAATATGATGCGCTAGTAGTGTTTTGTTGCAAGGATTGAACATCAAATATGATGGGCCAAAACTAGGATAATTGTTTTTTTTCTCTTCATAATTTCTGGTGTTTGATAAAGATTATCTACTAAGTGTTATTCTTCAAAGCATTTATGGTAAAATCATTTATAAATTTATAATTAATTATTTTGTAATGGTTGTCAAACGGCCCCTTGGGGATTTTCTTAAAACCCTAATTCGAGTTTTTACTTTTTAGTGATTAATGGACCAAAAATTATCATAATTAGAGCTTGCACCAATTAGTTCTCATTAGAAAGTGTGAGAGCATTTTCTTGAGCTTAATGGTGTAAGTATTCAGGATATTTTTACTTCTATTTTAGTTATTAAAGTCATAATGGTTTAAAACTCTTATAAGGACAGCCACATAATTTTGTTGGGACCTCGTACGACATAGGCTATGTGGCTATATATAGGGACCACACAAATGGAAATTCTTTCCTTTCTAAGTGGTGCAGAACAACTATGTACATGATGCCTTTTCTTTGATTAATCGATAAGTCTTTTGACACATTTTGTTGATTTCGTTTGTCACCCTTTAAATGCTTTATTCATAAACTCATATATCAAACCCAAAAAATTACATAAAAGAAGTTAAAGAATATAAGTATATATATATATTACTGACCTTTCTGCAGACCACATTCTGCAGATCTTCAGGTGAAAGAATGGATAACTTCTTTGAGAGATCAGCACGTTTTTGAATTGAACCTATGTTAGACAGCGCAAGATCTCGCAACTACAATCACCAAAAAGATTATTATTGTTATGTAGATTTTGATAAGAAACAACTCTGAACATCGATATATCATCTCAGATAAGGAAATCCCTAGCATACCTTGGGTATTTTCTTAAATGCTAACAACTGGAAAGCCTGAAGGCGAGAATAATGAGCAAGAAGCACATTATCATCACTCAGCTGAGTCCCAATGTGATCATCAATCTCAAAACCTTCATAAAACTGTAACAAGTCGACCAATTGTGCAAAAAGCCGTCCTTTCTCATGGGTGTAAAGAGCACTTAAGTGACATTTAGAAACAACAGCAAGGTCGGCAACTACAGGCCTCAGAAACCTGCATAATAAGAAACAATATTCAACGGCAAGAAGGAAGAATTATACTGCTGATATTTACTTCTAATTTGGCAAATATTGTACACCTCTAATATAGCAATCAATTAATAATAACTAAATAAATACAAATTGATTAGAAAAAAATATTGAAGCTTCACAAACCAAATTGACAATTAGAGGATTAGAGCAAGAGAAAGTGTTATTCACGGTCAACAACGAACAAATGAGTACATTCCGCTTAGTATACCTCCTCGTAGGCAGTTGACTCAACAGATCAATAAGAAATTCCATAAATCTTTCGCAGTACAAGAGACAAGCAGCATCAATTTGTAAACCGAAAGCATCATCTATCATGCCATTTTCTTGATCACTCTGATTCGTGGAGAAAACCTCTGAATCTAGTATCTGCAACCACAAGAAACTTTAACTAATGAGTTTCACCTACTTTTACAGAAACAAATAAAATGGAAGAGGCTGAGATGGCCTTGGACCACAGCTTCATAATGTTGGTCATCTATATATTACTAGTATATTGAGATTGTTGTCTGACCATATAATTGAAATTGCTTGATTTCCCTTTCAAAATAGAGAACAGATGGTGAAAATAATTTGATCTATTGGTTAAATTAAAGACAGTAATCAATAGATAGCCTAAAAAAATGAACAAAGCTGCTGACCACATAGCAACCTTTAGTCAAATAAGCGGGGGAAATAACAATGCAGAGTCGGTAGAGAGTAGAAGCCTAGTAAGTGTAAGTGAGATTTCCCAGAGTGTAGATTACACCCTAATGATAATGATATTAAACTGGATTCCAGTTCCTCTGGTGAAGCCCTCAAAAAAAAATTACATGAAGAGGCAATATAAGCTATTTGTGAGAGATTGTAACTGTTTGTTCTGTCTTTCTTACGCATATGCCCCTTCTTTGTGCCTATTGGAGGGGATTGGACTGTACTTGTAACAACTTATTTTCTTAAACAACTCATGGAGAATCCCCTATCTCACTTATCAAAAGAAAGATCGTCTCAACATGTCAGGCAATCGACTTTTGTGCTTTCTATGCAATGATTAATGCAAACTAATACTTAATTAATATTTAGGACATACTGTGATACTTATTGAATATACTGCCAGATATTTTCAATATTTCTCGTACTTTCTATTTTTTGAATTAGTGAATTATCGGCGGATAAATTGGTAAAACCCAGTTTAGAATATGAAAAGAACACTATACCCCAAGAAATTCTTCAACAAGATTTCTCAAGAACTTCACTTCAAGCATACTTGAGGGGTCAAAACGCTCTCCTCGTTTACTTGCTTTCTTAACTTCCTTTTCATTTATCTTTTTCCACTTCTTGATTAGATCTGGGTTAAGGGACAGCTCCATCTACAGATAAAAATATGACCATCAAGTCAACAACTAGATTAAAAGAAGCTAACTTGAAATATATTGAAAAGAGAGGATTGCACCTTAAATCGACCAACAGACAAGCAGTGCCACAATTGCATACTTGTTAACTTTAGAACAGTCTCACTGACAACCTCGTCTTCCAGACTCTGTAACCAAGCGTAAAGCACAAACAAGCAATGAGTGTCAGGACAACCAATTTGCATCAACTTTTCCAGGATGATTCTACAGAAAATTGTGAGTCATAAACACGATGCATAAATGAAATGCCAAGTTTGATTCATATTCAAATCAACCACAGCTTCTCATGGAGATGAAATACAGGTAAGAAAATGTTGCCTTCTATTAATAGCATGTATATGAAACTGAAACCAGGTTTCATTGGTACAAACACGAGTTGGATACATTGTATGTAGCTTCTTTACTAGGTTCTACATTTATCTATGACTCTTAGGGGGTGTTTGGTTACTTTGGTAGCGAGAAAACATTTCTTGAGAAATCATGTCCTTATGGGGAGTGGTGCAAAAACCGTTTTAATTTTTTGTCTTATAATTTTCCTTTAGAGAAAACTCTTTGTTCACTTTAAATGGTTACCAAACACCTAAACTGCGAAATCATTTCTCAAGTTCTTCTTACTTGGTTTCTCACTATTTTGGGTTACCTAACTATATCGAACAGGACAGATGATGATGTCCCAACACCACCACTATTCCCACCAAATTTTGATTTTGTATATATGTTTAAGAAAATATGTATATAAGCCCAAACAACCAGCCCATGTTTGATGTTTCCCCTGTAAAATCCAACGCATATTTTAACCAAAAACAAAAACAAAAATCCAACCCCTTAAAAACCCCCTTTTTTTCCGGGGGCTCCGCCCCTGACCGCAGGGTTAACGATCTGGGCAGCAGTACCCTTGAAAGTTAGATGACTAATTGCATATGGCACTTCAGAAAGATATAAGACGAAGAAAATGGAACAAAGAACGGGTTCACACACTCCCAATATACACAATTTTTTTAACAGACCCATTAGAATGTCGCACTCTACTGTCATAAACATCTCCCATGTGAAACCGTGTCCACATATTCTAATTTTAATTCTAATTGGTGATGAAGAACTTAATTCGAACAAATAAATGGCTCTATCAACTCAATAACCAAGTAAACAAAAATATTTGATACTTTTATCAGCATACCTGGAAGGCATTAATCATGAAAAGCAAGTAATTTGTCTTCTCTGCTATACTCATCACTCTCTCCTACAATCACAAAACAAAAACATTCATTGTATAATCTTAACTACCAACCATATACAAGCATTGCTTTCATACCTCTTGCTTAAGCTTTAGAACTCTCTCTAAGAACCTCCTAAACACATCTTTTCTATCATAAAAACATATCCACGCCGCAACATTCTCTCGAAACTGCAACATTCACAAGCCCAACAACAAAATTAAACAACCCCATCATTCAAAAACACTCATTTCACAAAAAAAAAAAAAAAAAACCTAACCCACTTACCTTCTCATTAATCATAAGAATCATCGACATAACATGCTCGAACGTCGAGATCTCCGGATCAAAATTAGGCCATAAATAGTTCTCCAAGTACTGACTAACCTCCAAAATCATAACCCTCTGTAACGGCACAGTCTTCCTCCCACTCTTCACCAACAGCTCCGTCTCGTAAATCTCCTTAACGAGCTCCGGATTAACCTTCCCTGGCGGCTTCGTTACCCCGGTGGTTCGAGTAGTCCAATTCGCCGCCGCAATCTTCGTCAATCGATCACGTTGAATCTGATCGAGCGTTATCGAACTCGAATTCGACGAAGGGTTTTGTTCCGGAGGTCTATCGGATTGTACTTCGGCCGGGTACTCTGCAGCTCTATGTCGCCTGAAATCGTAAGCTCCAGTACCGTATACCGTCGGCATTTTGGGATTGAGAACTAGGGTTTGAGTTAGGGTTTATTGTTTTTTATTCTAACTTATGATGATGATGGTGATGATAATGGTGATGATAATGATAAACCCTTTAATGTTAGGGTTTAAGAGTTAGAGACGAACCAATAGAGTTTTGACACGTAGAGGAAAGGTTTGAGCAAACACAAATGTATTGGGGCTTCCACCGCCATTGTCACTAGCTTTGCGAGGTCGCCGAGAGAGCTTGAGTAATCAGTGTACTACACAACACTGGTGGGAAACGACCGATTTAACTCAAAATGATGACCCAATTTTTCAATTGGGTAATTATACCGTGGCAGGTGAGAAGACGTTTGAAGATGGCGACAGTGGTGATTGCAGTGGTAATGGAAATGAAGAAGAAGGGATTGGAGATGGAGGATATGAGGAAGAGCTTGGAGAGAAAAGGAAGAGAGGAGTTGTGTGTGATTGACAGACGGACCGACGGGCAAAGAAATTGTACATAATTTGATGTAAATTGCAGTAATTGTAATTGGTAATTTATATGTATTACAATTTCTTGACGCGTGAAGATAGGGATAATTATTTACTATTTGGGGTACTCCTAATCTAACAGACCCCATAAGAATTAGCACTAAAAAAATAAAATTATATATTTCTTGTAACTGCACCACATTCGACAATTATGATAATAAATACTTAAAGATGCCAACTTTTCAAAATCGATACTAAAATTACAAAATCGATACTGGTCCCACCTACTACCCCATAGCTGCCACTTTTATTCTTATGCATTAAATGCTAATGAGTAGTCTAATTTGCTAAATGAATAAATCTACCAAATGACAATGATTTCTAAACAAACGAGAAAGTTATAGAAACAAAATGATAAAGATTTCTGAAAGAATGATACAGTTCCTGCAAAATAAATGGCAAATAATACATAACAAATGAAAAACTATCCCTACTGAAGTTGTTGAGTAGTCCAATTTGCTACAGTAATAAGAACAGTAATAAGAGGGAAGAGTCCCCCCAAAAATAAGCTACCAACCTTAAAAATCAAATCAGTTTCTTATTCATCTTCTACAAAAAAGCTTATAGCGATTCTCTCCATTCTCATTGATGTACCAACTATTCCAACTATCGTTGTGCATTCACTAAAGTCCTCACACAGAGGTCATTGGGGAAAAAAATATCGTTGTTATCCTACGTTATTCTCGTTGTTAAAGATCGTTGTTATCCGCCTCTCCGACCGTTGGAGTAAATATCATCTCTATTTTTGTATCCACATCATGATTTGACAGTTTTTTTCTTAAGAAAAATGTTATGCAAAACGATATACTTTGTACTTAATTATTTTTCTTTTGTTACTTTATCATTTGTCTTCTGCTACTTTATCATTTGTCATTTTTCTGATGTCATTTTTATTATTTATTTTCTGCTACTATATCACTGGAATTGTTCATTAATATCATTTATTTTAGGAATGCCTATCATTTGTTTAAGGGATGGCTGGAGTTGAGTTTTATATCATTTGTCTTCTGCTTTGTTATCATTTGTATTGTCATTTTGCTCATTTGTTTTTGGTTACTTTATCATCAGAATTGTTTATTTATATCATTTGTTTCAGGAATGGATAGAGTTCAGCTTTATACCATTGTTCATTTTAGGGGGGATATCGTACGTCCAAAAATCAGATTAATCGTTAGTTATGTTGGAAGAAGTGCAAAACTTATCTCACTAATAGCGCACTAATCATATGAAGATTTCGTTACACTTGAAGAAACAAGCAAAATCCATCGTGAGGACTATAATATGTACAACTTCGTCCATGGTTGTGCATGCGCAATTTCATCAGTCCAGGACTTTACCGTAATGATCAATATGCATAAAAACAATCCCGACATACCCTTTCATGTATGGGTTGTTAATGAGCGTATGGTACCTTCCCAGAACTCACAGAACTTTATTTCTGATTTTTGTTCAGGTAAAGGGTTGTCCACCACCAAAGATAATAGTTCAGGTAAAGGGTTGTCCACCACAAAAGATAATAGTTCAGGTAAAGGGTTATCCACCACAAAATCAATGGAACCTTTGCGTCATAACTCATTTCCTGATCCTGATCCTGAACCTGAATATAGGGATTACACTAAAACAAATGGTAGAGGGCTTGATTCACGTAGGTTTGGACCTTTAGTGGATGATGTTCCTCAATCAAATGAATCTTTTAAAACTATCCGTATTGATGTTCCTCCCTCAAATAAACCAAGTCTTCCTCAATCAAATGTTCATCTCTCAAATGAACGTATGTTAACTAATGTTCCTCAATCAAATAAACTTTTTAAAATTATCCCTACTGATGTTCCTCTCTCAAATAAACCTTGTATTCCTCAATTAAATGTTCATCTCTTAAATGAACATATGTTAACTAATATTCATCTTTCAAATGAACATATGTTAACTAATGTTTCTCTTTCAATTGAACCCGAACCTATTATTGGACAAACTGAACCTTCAGGTAAGCACGCAGAATTTATCATTTGTAATGTGTGTTTCAACATTTCTTATCAAATTAGTATCATGCTAAAAAACAATTTTCTCATTTGTTCAACTGAATTTCGGTTTGAGTCACAACCCGAATAGGTGAAAAATCTCATAGATTTTTAGTTTAAATCTGCTGCATACACGGAGGATCTCTATGACTTCAGTAAAGAGTTTAATATTGGTGATATATATCGAGATAGGATTGTACTCAAGAATCACATAAGAGCTTATGCAGTTGTAAACAAGTTCAATTTCGTACACGTTATGAGCAATGAATATAAAATTTTGGTACGTTGCAAATGTCATAATTGCTCTTGGCAGATTTATGCGACAAGGTTGCTCGGTTCAGCCCTATTTAGAGTCAGTACTTATTGTTTTGTGCTACATGCATCATAGTATAAACTGATTGTGGGAATGCATATAAGGCATCGTCTAGTAGATAAGTTGTTTCTATAATCAAACAAAATCTATGAAAAGACCCAAACTATAAACCTTCCAGAATTATTGAAGATATGCAAATTAATCACAATATTTATGTAACATATAATTTTGTCTGGCGTGCAAAAGAAAAGGCCCATGCAGAGGTATCCTTTATTCCCACATCACCTGCCATTCATACAATCATGTTTATCATTTTATATAATGTCATTTGTTCGAAGCACTGTGTCATTTATCCTATGATATTTATTATTTGTCTGTTCTACAATTTCATTTGATCTAGTATAATTATTTCATATGCGAGGCAGCTTTGAGCAAGCATACCAACTACTTACAAGCTACTTTGCAGAAGTGAGGTTGGTTAACCCAGATTTGGTGTTTGACATACAAACTACGAGTTGTAAGGATAAGGGATTCACAAGGTATTTTTGGTGTTTTGGTCCTCTCAAAAAAACTTATAAACTATTGAGACCCGCTGTTGTGATTGACGAAACTTTTTTATAAGGGAAATATTGTGGGACTCTACTAAAAGCCATCGTCATTGACCCAAACAATCATATTTTTCCATTTGTATTTTCAGTAACAGACTCTGAGACCATCAAAAGTTGGACATACTTCCTAGAGTTGTTTAGGCCTAATTTCTACGGTTATGTCACTCGATTCATCGTCATCTCTAATAGGAATCCTAAAATTATTAATGTTATACCCAGGGTTTTTCCATTTGCAATCCATATGTTTTGTACCTTCCACATATCAAACAACATTAAAACTACCCTCGAAAATACGAGGATCGCATTTAGGATGGTAGCAGAGGAGCTAACTAACATTGATTTCGATAAATACATGAATGTTATCCAAAATACAGATCCAATGGGTCTCCAATACATACTAGGTATTCCCAAGGAAATATGGCCTAGCCTATACATTCCAATGAGTAGGTATATTGTCATTCTCTATTGACAAACTTGTCATTTATTATATCGAGACTAGTCATTATTACTCATTTTGCATACTTATTTGTCATTTTTTGCCATTCATCAATTCATTATTATTTATTTTTCAGTTATTCTTTATCAATTTGTCATCAATGTATACTCATTTGTCATTTGTTTATAATTTTTTGTCATTAGTTCAGATACGAAGTGGCTTACACTAATCATGTCGAGAGTTGGAATAACGTTATTATGAAAGTGAGAGATCTACCTATCCATGTGTTTATTGAAGAATTACGTAAAATCTGTTTAGAAATGTCCTACATGTATAGGGAGGAAGCTGAGATGAGTCAAGCTCGCTTAACGTCATGGGCTACGGATCACTGTGAGAGTAGAAAGTTTGTAGCAGATTCACTAACCTGCAGGGTTCGTATAACACGTCACCATTTTCAGATGACTAGTTATGGCAGAACCGATTCAGTAAATATTAAAGATGGTGCTTGTTCTTATCGTTGGTAGTAAACAATGGGGATACCTTGTGAACACGGAGGAGTATGCGCTCTCAGTCTTGCAAATGTTGATTTAACTACACGTGTCTCTGAGTACTTCATAAATGATATATACAAGGCTATTTATAAACTGATATGGATTCCTATCAGGAGAATAAAGTAGTGGAAAATTTTAAAAATAGTTCCACATGTTCGTGCTCCTATACTAATATTTTAAGTCGGTCGTCCTCGCACACAAAAGAACAGAAGAGAAAAAATGCCTGGTCGGGTAACCAAACTAAGATTTTGCAGTATGTATCAAAAAAACATACACAATTGTCATTCTTGTAAGCTTCTGCCAATCCCATCTAACGACAATACACGTCTGACAATGGCACCGTCTTTTGCGATGAACACTGAGCCGTCAGTCATCCTAGATGAAGGTATTGCAATTAGTTTGTGCTGATGATTTTGGGTACTCTATTTATCATTTCTACAGGTTCTAAACTGGGGTAGTTTTTGCCTCTTTATCATTTATTTGTATGATCTTTATCGTCAGCCTTGTTAAAATCATCATTTATCTAAATATAACTATCATTTGTTTAGAGAGAGTTTCTCATTTATTTGTTTCCCTTATATCATTATTTGCTTACTACACTATCACATAGAATTTATCATTTGTATGTCAAATTATTATCATCAATTTTGTTAAGTTTGTCATTTAACTATCATTGTTTATAGAGACTTTATCATTTGTTTGTCTCCCTTATATCATTATTTTCTTCACGGAACTGTTATTTGTTTGTTTCCCTCATATTATAGAGAAACTACTATTTGAAAGCAAAAAGCAAATAAAAAAAAATGTTCATACAAAGAAAACTATTACAATTGGAAAAAAACTTAAAACAAACTTACAAAAAAGCAAAAAAAAACAAATGTTCACAACTTCTCACTTGAGGATTCCAAATCGCGTTTCGAGGATTCTAAATCGCGTTCCATAGCCTTGATATTATGCTCGAGACTGCTAATCTTAGAAGCCGACTCCTCTAACGGTTTCTTGTGCTCATCCCGATCTAACTTTAGAGCGCATACCTGATCTTCTAAGAAGTGGATATAAAATTTAAACTCTTCAAAACAATCTCTTTTCTTTTTTATAACTTTATCCAGTTCATCGTCCATTTTATCGAGTTCTCCTAATTTCCCCTTGAACTATTCATAATGTTCTTTCAGCAATTGCGCCTTCTCACCGGAGTAATCCCTCTTTAATAGGAAAATTTTATTCAACTTGAAGAGACGTTCATTACCCTATTATTCCTAAATACCTACCGCCTCAAACCAATCTCGGGAGGTGCTTGAAGAGACACGGGTAAATCGAGTAGAGTGGGAGTACGATATTTGTTGAGAAGTTGAAAGAGTTTAGGGTTTGAATAATTGAGAAGTTGAAAAAAGTTTAAGGTTTAGGGTTTATGTTTTGAATAGTTGAGAATAGCTGAAAAGAGTTTAGGGATTTATATACTTGGGAAAATTGAATGCCTTACATTTAGACTTTGAATCACGTGTGGCAGGGTTTAGGGCTTAGGGTTTAGGGTTTAGGGTTTAGGGTGGCGGGAACCACGTAGATGTTTTGGAATGATAGCTTATTGTAAACATAATCAAAGCTGACTTTAATCTAAGTTGTATAATTAAGTAATAAAGATTGACTTGTCACATCGACTGTATAGGAAAGAAGTTATTATAATTAAAACAACTAATTTGTCATTTGTTCTTACAAAGAGTATCATTGTAATAAAGTTAATTGTCACCGTAAATACAATGTCATCCTCCCATTAGTATTTATCATTTATTTAGAAATACATTGTCATTTTAATGGTGTGAATTATCACCACCATAAATAGAGTGTTCACTACATAACCTGCACACTTGCTTCTAGTTCTTTCCAGTTCTCAAACATTACATACTTCCATACCAACGATGCATTCCCTTGTTTGTTGGTGCAGTAAAAATTGTGATCTTCGTCTCTCACGTACAAGCCTCAACCCTAACCACTAGTTATGTCAATGCGTTTGCAAATTTGGTAGGTGTGGTTTTTGGGCGTGGGTAGTCGAGGTAAAAATGTATAATTGTGGTCTCATTTTTATAGTCTCTAAACCACCTGGTAGGAGATTCTGTCATTGTCTGTTCAAAATTTAGTTTCGAGAATCGTCTACGCCCGATAATTCTAGGAGGCCACAATCGACAACGGCGGAAGAAATCTGCAATTCTGGTCAAGGGAGAAATTAGATCATGAAAACTATTACAAATGAAACTTATAATAAACTACGGATCTCCGAGGTCATAATTGAGATACTGCAAGATTTTATGTCCAAGTTAAAATCTCTAGATCTTAACAAGTAGTCAAATATGTAGGAGTGAAGTGTAATATTCATTATCTTTAGTGGCGTTAATTTGTTACTTTAACATGATAAACTCTTTATAAACAAATGCTAAAAAGTGATAATTGAACTACAAATTCCATTAAACAACAACATTACAGAAGATAGAAAAATCTATGGTTTAAGACCGGATAACCTCTCCTCAATTAGATCTAACCTCTCCTCTAACAATTTAATTATGTCAACAATGCACTCAAAATTCAACTCTATGGTTGTAAAACTAGCAACCATCCTATTGCCAATGTCTTCGACAACTGATTGAAGCTTCGTAAAGAAATTAAAAACCCTCCCTAATAAGTCATTCTCCGTAGTTTGGCATTTCTCCCTTGCTGGCTAGTGGTTGGGTAGATGGCGTGGTCGGCCTTGATCTATTATGATTAATTATGGAGTGGAACTTCGCATATATGGAGTCTACTTTATATATAAGCAGAAACAGAATAGCGTGACGTGTTAAATAATCATTTCGTGCCAGAACGACTTGACAAGACAGGAACAAAATAGTAAATTCTTTAAAAACATAGTAGGAAACGAAAAAAATGATAAATGGTGAATGAGAAATGATAAATCATCTATGACAAATGACAAATCGCATATAAATGGATGACATATATTTTATAAAATGACATACGTTTAACTAGACAGACATTACATTCTAACACCATTCTAACGAATGACAAATATTTCATCACATGATGATAAAGAATAACTTACAATGACAAGTATTTTATAAATGAATGATATTCATAACTGTTTATAACTTTACAAATCTACAGAAATTATAATTTACAACAAAATGGATGTTAAAGTTTACAATTTAGCCTCCGGCTCAACTCCCAGCCTCAATATGCCATTAGCAATTGTGCAACGACATTCATCACCGTTTATATGATATGGAAATCTCATCTCCCTTATGATATTGTCCAAAAAGAAAAACATATAGATCACGCAGTTATTACAATTTGGCTTTATTTGACACAAGTTGTCCAACTGGAATTAATAACATAAGTGTTTACCTCTGAACCAGTAGGTGGCCTACGATCAGCAAAATCAGTCCATATCAATATTCTCGAGAGCATCATCGATAGTTGATCATGAATAAGCTGGTGTCTAGGAGATAACTTCTTCTTCTTCTTTGTATTTATAATTTTTGTATCAATTAGTGAATCGTATATGCATATTTGTCTTTTCTTAAATAACACAGCACAAAGGACCCAATGGTTGCCAATGCAATTCCAATGAAGGAGTATTAATTTTTAATTCTTTACTTTCAAATATCCTCGATCGAAGTAACACGAAACTGTATAATCCTATTCCATAGAAGTAATTTGCGCCTAATTTGGTTTATTCTTTAATTCCGCAGCTTCTGGAGAAGACATAATCCTAGTCTAGACATTGAAAGCCCTTTCTATAATTTGACCCAAATGCACATCCGTCAACACAATTTTTTTTTTAGCTGGGCGGGCACGATGCTGTGAATCAAAAAATTGAATCAGGGCTTTAATAATGTAAACATTAATTACCTGAATAGAAAAAGACAATGACAAATTATCAACAACAAATGAGAAAATTCAGAAATACAAATGATAAAGACTTCTGAATAAATGATAAAGTTCAAGGAAAGCAACTTCTGACTGATGATAAGAAATATATGAACAAATACCAAAGTACAATGGATAAATGACAACCTCTAGGAAAACAAATGTTAAAAATTCTTGAACGAATGATAGTTTTCTGACAAAATGACATAAATGATAAAGGATACAACAATAAATGACAAAGGATAAACAATATACTATATAAATACCTCATTGTCCAACCATTACATTGGATGTAAGGTATAGAGAGCGTTAAGGCAAATAGTTTCTTCGCCTATCCTCCTATAAGTACTTGTGTTGTACTCCATATCTTCAATAGATAATTCATCTTTCATCAGTGACCAAATATGGTCCACCTGGTTCTTCTTTTCCTGGAATATGGGTCTTTGAATAAAAGATTCGAATAAAACTCCATGAAGAAGCTTGGACGAAGCTGTCGAATATGACTGGGGTTTTGCTATTCTTGCTTTCCTTTACAATGGTTTGGATACTGCAGTCACGACCGAGGGTGCCATTACTGGATTTTTACAACTTCTTGAGATACACTGACACTTTTTTCTTACAAGCTACAAATTAAATATCTTCTAATAAATATCTTAAATAGAATTTCTAATTATTTTTTGTGTTATTTTGAAATGCAGTATTGGTTCTACGAGTATTGTGGGTTGGTCGCCTTATTGTCAAGGAAGTGCTTAAGATCACGTCGTATCTGTGCCTCAAAGTATAGGAGAAGGGGAACAGGAAGAAAACAAATGATCAGGCAATAAATTTATTTACTCTAGGCAGATACCTCATTGACCACTGGACTATTGAGTCGATCAATTGGTAACCTTGGGCGGAATTTGTGGCGTTAGATTTAGATGACATACATACTACGTCGCTCCTGTCCCGTAAGAGGATGCCACTTCAAGTCCCAAATAGAAACTGCGAGTATTACTTGGGAGATAGATGTTGGAGGCAATTGACTGGCACTGCGGGTATTCCTTTGAATCATCCGCTTTACATGTCACCACATCTTAGTACAGCTGATTTACAAGCGATTATACATGTTGGCTTCGTTAACTTTGCCCAGTTTGTTGTAGGGGAAGAACGAGAGAATTACGTCTCATGAGGTAGGCTACCTGTTAACAGATTCCCAGATGATGGGGAATATAGATCTATCCGGAGCCATTACACTCAAGGCTGGTATTACACCCGTGGTAGTTACGTTAGTAGAGGTTCATAGTTTATCCCAGGACTTCAGTTTGCCTGGTAAAGAGGAAGGGCCAGACCCGGGGTGGCACATGGAGTGAACAGGGAGGCGTAAGATGTTCCCCATCCACCACTTGAGAGACCCGTCACTCATGTCTTCTTCCTACAGTACAGAGATGTTATGGCACCTTATTCATAATATGCACCGACTCGCCCTTGTATAATTTACGCAGGACGCCTAGACGATCCAGGACTTGACTGATGAAAATACTGCTTTGAGGAGGAACATGGACAGTATAGAGGACCAACTATATTCGCATGTAAGTAATTTATTTATGTATTTATTTATTTCTTAATGTCATATTTATTTTGTCAAAATCTAAATAAATTTTCTTTGTCTTGTTCAAAACCTACATCTGAGGAGGGAGCGTGAGGTACGGGTGGTGCCGCTACCACCTGAAGGTGGCGCGAGGATGAGGCATGGGACCTGTAGACATCGTCCGCGAACCAGGGGAGCCGGTAGTAGCCACAGGAGGCCGGGTACTGGAGATAATATTGCCCCGTCTCAGTAGAAATGTGTGTTTTGTTTATGTTTTTATAGACATAATTTTTTATTGTAAACATCAGTGTTGAACAATTTTTATTGTAGAATTTTTTTTTCTATATAAGTACTTGTACGACCTAATGCCCCATTTCTTTATATAAATCAATATTAATCAATTTATTTTGAGTCTTGAATTTAAATATAAATGCAATTACAATTCTTAAAATAGTAGTTCTACGCACGAAATGAAACTCAAAGCAGATACAATTAAACTTAATTCATCATTCACGACTGATGTAAGGATTAAACTCAGACTATTCAGTAAGGGGGAGCGGATCCCATCCATAGTTGAAAAGTTGGTAATTTGTAAGAAACTCATCACGTAGGACGTATTTCTCGAATGGAAATGGCTGGTTGTATTTCTCATACTATTCGCTTCTGGCTTCGCAGAGAATGTAGGCTAGTAGAATACCTTTGACCCGTCTATCAATACTCTTTTATATCTTATGAAACTCATCATATTTAACCTTAAAAACATTCTACCTATTATATAAATCTCCATGAGGATATTTGTAATGGCTAAATTCCGTAAGCTCAATTTGATTAGGAATTAGCTATCACTCCAATGAACCTGTAACGATACTCTACTAGAAAGTAAAAAATGAAAAAAAGTATTTTTAGTTTGGAAAACCTCTGAATAGGTAAAAAAACTACGACCTCGTATGAAGGATTTTTGTAAAAGTATTTTTATTGCTTTGAGTGGATATCTTTATTACAAGTAATCTCTAGAATCTGAAAATGCTTTTGATCTCGTAAATACGACGTTTTGAGTGATTTTTTTGGTCCATGTCTCTTATGGAACTTTCCCTTTATATAGGCTTCTCTACGGCTCTTCATCGTGCTAAAACATGTTTTTCGAATAATGTGATTAGTGGCGGTTGAGTGAATAACTGACGAGTTTGTGAGAGACAGGTATCTTTGACTGAATAATGTTTTCTGGGTTTAGCTCGACCCACATTCTTGAGTAGTTCATGGGGCTGGTTGGAATATTTGACTGGAGTGCTAAGTGTTAAAATTACGTGAGCCAGAGATGGAGGTAAATCGAATTGTGTGAGCTCAATTATGATTGAGGTCGAGGGATAAGTCCCCACAATCCCCCCTCGCAACTGAATTCACGAGTGGCTTTGGTTGATAAAGAATATGTTAAAAGTTTTAAATTCGAAACAGAACAATGATGGTGTTTGACTAGGTGGAAGTTATGTGATATTGGGAAGTGATGGGTATTAAATGATGATGCAGATGTATTTGGCGTTTGCATTTGAATAGTCACGTCCGTAATGAATGATAACGCTTGGGTAAATGTACCTGTACATTAAAGTTAGGGTTATATAAAGAGTACCTTTATCAACTCTTTGGAACAATTCTTGCATGCGTAACTTTATCTGAGATGGTGAAAACTTGGAGTATGGCTCTTGAAGAGAGGACTGCGTCTGAAGCGCAGAGGTTGAAGTTGAAGTACTTTGGTGATCGTTCCTTAGAAATGGTGATCCTAGCCCCTGTTCCTCCGACGTACCAACGCTTGTCGAGAGAGGAAGCGGTTGAAGTTGAGAAAGATTTGTACTATAAGTAGAGATTTCATGCCTTCATCTTGGCAGGGGAGGAATATTAGGCCTGTCTCCGCATTCTTACGGAAGACAGTGTTAGGTCTTCATATGCAGGGAAAGGTGTATCTGCGGGGCAGATATGCTGATTTCTTTTATTGCCATGGATCCTAAGATTGGGCCCTCTTCATCTCTACCAACTCTTCGGTGGTGGTGGTTATAGAAGAGGTGGTGATGGCAATGGAGGAGGAGAATGGGAAGGGGGAACTTGCTGATGTATTTCCATCGTGTTTTTGCGCTTAGAAGACCTTCATCTTGTTTTGTGGGTGCCAACACTGAGTCTACTGCTTGCATAGTTCTCAGTTGGAGTTCGACTGGGATTCAACCGAGCCATGTGAGGGACGATCTTTGTTGGTTATAATGTCTTCTTTGATCAGGGTGAAGAATCACTAAAGTAAGAAGAACTGGAAAATATGATACTTTGCCGTGCCTGAGTGACCTGTAGCTTTTAGCAAACAGGGAAAACTTGTTATCTGTAAAGTACCTGGAGTTTGGTGCTGGACGGATAACATTTTGTTGTATTCCTGTGTGAAAACTTGTTATCTGTAAATCGTATATAATATCTTTGATATGAATAAAAGTTGATTTTTATGAAACTGTGTATAGAAAAACTTCTTGAATCGACCTGAATTGTGTTGAGTGTTAGTTGAATAACTATTGATAAGTTATAAAACAATGTTGCAATGTTGTTCGAACTGAGATGAATATGTGTTGTTAATGTCGTGCTGATATAAATGATTTATGTTTAGCAGGTGAGGGATAAAAATTGCAGGAAATATGTAAACTTGAGCTGTTATAGGTCGAAAGGGGGAATACCCGTGGTAGCGTAAGGTCGAATACAATGGTTATTTTGTATACTGGTGAGGGGATAAGTTTGAATAATTGATCTTAACATTTGAGGTTTTTGTTACGAGATAAAAGATAAAAATCACGTATTTTGAGTAGAAATTTAGTGAGAAACGTGTAAATATGGGTAGGATGAAAGAAAAATGGAGGAGAGATTTAGGATGGTACGGCTCGATCTCAAAGGATTCGTGCTGCGTGGAAGGACGATTGTCTATAAAGATTGTTGAAGTTCGTGAGAGGATCTCTGGTTCGTCTAGTTACAATGCTGAACTATGGGGATGGAATGTGTGCTCGAGGGTTCAGATGGAAGGAGCAGGGAGTATGTTTGTTAATTTTTTTGTGGTGTGCTTGTGAGAGAATAGGTAGATCAAGAGAAGTTAGCTAGTTTGATTGCTGAAGTTAAGATTGAATTCGACAATCTGAGGACTGACGAATAATATGATTGGATGATGCTTGTTTAGGTTACCAAGGTTGTGATGGATGTTGTGTTAAGTGTGTCTTATGAATAATATAAATGTTGTGAATGTAACATAAATAATATAAGTCAATCGGATCCTCTATAGGGTCGAATATGTTTTGAGATTGTTTTAGCAAATATTTTGAATAAATTTGAACATTTGTACAATTTAGAAAATGACGTCAATCATTATAAGTATGATAAACAAGGACAGAGAAACAAAAATATGAAAATACGAAAGCTTCTAGTTTTGTTTTGTATGCAAAAGGAAATAGAGCTCTGACGTATAGTGTGAGTTATCATGAATGCGGGAAGGTCAGGAAAAGATATGGAAATAGGGAGAAAAAATATGTTAAAAAATGAGAGGAGTTGTAAAAACGAAAATGTGATTTTATCGAAAAGGTACAAGGCATCTGTCTTAGAAAGTGGAAAGGATGCCTCAGTTCTGGAATCGAGGACGGTTCATGCGAGGAGCAATAAATGTTAGCCGCATGAGAAAAAAAGGATAAATACTTCTTTTTCGTCTTCAAATAAATGTTTTATCACAAAAAACTTGGAGAGCACTCAGAGAGAAAGGCAAAAAATTAGGAGATTCGATAAAAAGTTATCCTAATGCGATAAACGGTTGAAGAGGGTAAAAGATTTTGGATCTCGTAGGTGGCAATACAATAACGTTGTGAGGGGAAAGCTTGACTCTACTTCCAATTCTCATTCGGATACCAAAGGTTAGTAAAGATGTATGCGATATATATTGACGTATTTCTATATGTTAAAGATATATGTTATACGTGACTGATTAATCAGAGATATATGTTGAATATATATATATTACATAGATAGAAGAATGATAAATACCTAAACCTGTATGTAGGTCGAGCGTGAGAGGCATCTGTGTAGGTCGAAAACGTGCCTGTAGAGTCTGTTTTTAAGATGGGTAGTTCGTCTGCTAATGAGGTTTTGACCTCTGGTCGGACGAATGAGTCTGATAACGAAGGGGAATGAGGATTGGAGAAAATTCTCGGGTTTCCCTGGTCAGTTGGTGTCTTATCCTCCAGGTTCTGATGCCTTTAGAGAGTTTTGTAAAGCCAAGGTGGCTGTAGGAGGGAAGTGGGGTAAATGTGTAGAGTTTGTCGATAGACAGTTTAGAGGTTGTACGATAGCGGAGGGGGAATAGTATACTTATCTGTTGGCAAATTTAGAAGTAGAAAAATGAGATAGGGGTATAAATGAATCGATCTCGTTTGAGTATTTTGATGGGGATGTCCGGAGTGACCTCTCGGAGGGTTTTCTGTGTTACCTATCTCAACTAGAGTATGGGTTGAGCCTTCCCCTCACAAATTTGGCTAAGGGGATTATGAATGCAATTGGGGCATGTCATGTTCAAATGAACGGGAACATGTGGGAGGTAATAATTGTGTATGACCATCTGAATGAAAGGTGGGAAAGGGAAGAAAAAGTGAGGAGGATAACCCCTGAGGACATTCTGCAGTTTTATGGGGTGAAGAATATTAAGGCTAGTGGGGGGTCATATTTTTGTGCGTGCGTAATTCGGCTTCGCTTTTTCGATCTGAATTCAACAGGTCGAACCTGGAATGGCAACATCATATGGGTGAAGGGTAATTGCCTTCAAAGAGATGATGAAGAACCTTTGGAGCTTCGATTTAGACCTGCAAAGCAAAGTAAGTATATACATACATAAATAGAATTATTGTTATGTTTTGCTGACAACTGTAGTTGATAGTAAAATGTGTTATTGCAGGTGTAAAGTCTAAAGTGGAAAGGAAAGAATCCCTGTTGGACGAAGTTACGGTGGAGGAGACTGAACTCAAACTCGTTTTGGAGGGACTCAGCCTGAGTAGAAAGAAGAGAGTTGACAGTAGGTCGAACAAGGTTCGAAAGGCTTAGTCTACTAGGCCGATGGCGGGGGTCGATGAAGGAAAAAGGCAAGTTAGCGGTAAGGGGGTTCAAACTAATTTGTCTAAGGCTCCTGGAACTGGAAGTTCGGCTCAGCCGAATTCTGTCAAGCCAAGTAAAGTAGTTCAGCTATTTCCGAAGAAACGGATGCTAAAGACTCTACCGGCCTCTGGTACCACTAGAAGTGGTGAGGTCGCGAAAGATATGAGGAGGAGGGTAAAACCCTCAGGGGAGTCAGGAGAGAAGGTTGTTGAGGGGTGATCTGCTTCAGTAGGCGACCTCAAAGAGGTCGATGAAAGGGCTAGGTTGGCAATTCTCCAAGGAGAGGAAGATACGAGCGAGATGGTAAGTTTATATTATCAAAAAAAAATATTTAATATACTTCGAGCTAATAACTGAGATCGATATAATTTTTGCAGGTTGCTCGTCTTGTCAAGGGGATGTGGCTTAGTATAGAGGAAGAAAAAAGCGAGCTGAAGAAGGTCAAGAACGAGCTGGAGAAAGACTTAGCTCGAACCAAGACTGAAGCCATGAAGGAAGTTAGGCAGCTGTAGGCCTCTCACGTTATGGCGATCGGCCAGCTACAAGTCGAGGTAAAGGCCAATCTAGACGAGATGGCTAAGGAGCATGACAGGCTAGGGTATCATTTGATGCTGAAAGGCTATTTTGATGAGGAGGTGGACGCCATTAAGGCGGACACCTATGTTGAGGTGGAAGATGAGGAAGAAGCAAAAATGGTGGGGATTGTGGATGGTCTGGATGGTGTTTCTAGACAGACGGTACTTGACAATCAATGAGATGACATTGAGCTCCAAGAAGGCGGTAGTGAGAAGGTAGGGTAGGCACGTATTTTTGTATAAGTATTTGTAAGTTGTTTGAATTGTGTGTGAGGACGAAACATCTGTAGTTGACTTTGTTTATAAACGTCTTATAGGTAGTTAGAGAGATGAGTCTCAGGATAAATGACCTAGAGTCTGGACTTGCCAGTAAAACCTTTAAAGCCTTGCTGTCTGCGCAAGCGGAGCTGCAGGTTAGATCGGAATAGGTTTTTTGACTTGCATGTTAAACTAATGTTAGTTATCAAGTCGACAGGATAGAAATGCATGGCAAATTAATATGGAATAATAAATCGAAAGTGTGTACCTTATACGCCGTTAGAAGATTCATGAAAGGTTCATCTGAGAATGTAGTCCAAACTTCTAGTCTAAAAGTACTTGAAAGCAGATGTTTAGAAATTACATAGTCTCTTAGAAATATAGTATGTATATATTAGGAATTAGATTTCCTGGATCGAACTGTACTAAAACTTGTTATATTTCCCAGGTCGAATTGAATTCATCTCACGCACGTGAAGACATTGTACTCATGTGCAATCGGGAATTTGTGCAGCAGTTTGATAGGATGAAGGTGGCGAATGAGATCATAGAGGATCAATACGTAAAAGTGCATTTCAGACTTAAGAAGTTGAATCAGGCCATTTCCGACCTGACTCTTCAGGTCGAAGAGAAAGATTATGAGATTAAGAAGGGATTAGAAGAGTTATTTGAGGCAACAAAATGTGGTGAGAAACTTCAACGTCAGGCCGACGCGTTGGCTGCGATGGGTAATCAGGCCTACATGGCTCAATATCGTATTCAGGCACTAGAACAAACAGAGAAATGATTTCGATCTGATCTTTAGAACTGTAGGAACGAGCTGGAGCGAATGAGACAAAAATTCATCGAAAAAGATGACGAGCTGAGGCTAGTTCGAGAAAATCTATAAGCTTCTAAGGCTACAGCTAAACATTTGCAAACATCCCTTCCCGCCAAGGATATGGAATTTTGAGAAATGCAACACAGGCGCGATGACTTAAACGAGAGAGTTTCTCGGCTTAAAGCCGAAAGGGACCAAGTCGTTGCTCGTGCCAAAAAAGCTGAGGCTAGAGAGCATTCTAGGGGAAGTAGAACTGAGGTTAAGGATCCTTTAGTTCGAGGGGATGTAGTCAGTCTCTCTAGTCGCATTAGAGAGCTAGAAAGTGACGTATCTCAAATTTAGGGGCATGCTCAGAAAGGAAATGCGAATTTGAGGGAATAGTAGCATAAGTTGGATGTTGCTCTTATCAGGGAGAAAGTTTTGGAAGGGGAAATCAAAGCAAAGGGATTGCTGCTGAAGAGGAAGGAAGAATTATTGAAAGATTTGCCGGCAAGGGAAAAGTTGAACGCAAAAATTGGGAGACTTCGTGCTCGGGTAGTAAACTTTGAAGCCATAAACCTAGCTGAGTCGGCAAAGTATATTGCCAAATTGGAAGAAGATGTTATTTATCATGATAAGGTCGATGCAGATATAATTCAACAGAAAAATGATTACGATAAGTTAAAGTCACGCCTCGAGAGGTTGAAGGCGAGGTTTGCAATGGCGGTAATACCTGATGTGTCTCGATCTGACCTGTTAAGGGTGACTGTTGCATATTTTGTAGGGGAAGTAAATAGACTTGAGTTAGAATGAGATACCTTGTTAAAAACTATGTCGGATAAGGGATGCATCTGTGGAGCTAAGATAGATCAAGGGGACTGTCTGGGCGTCATGGAGACCCAACTAGGCCCTTGAACTGCTGAATCAGTAGAGCAAGGTAGAGCTGATGTGGCCCACAAACTGAAAACGAGACCTCTTGATGTGTGTGGAATCACTGCTGACAGTACCTCAGCAGAAAAGAATCCTTTGTAATATGAATTCGACCTGAAAATTAATAATATTTGTGACAAACACATTAAAATAGATGAAAGCTAGTATGACCATAGCCTTATCTTGTGTCTGGTGGGGTCTTTGATATAAAACAAAAATTTTACATTCATTTTAATCACAGAAAAGGGTTGAGTTAAACCAAGTTGAAACTCGATTTAAACTATAGAAATGTCACAGGCATATTGAAAGAGATAAAAGCTAGTATAACTTTTGCCTTATCTTATGCCTGGCTGAGTCTTTGATGTGAACCAAGTTTTTACACTTGCCACAATTACAGAGATAGAAAGATTCAGCTGAACCAAGTGGTATCCTTGATCCAACCTACTGAAATGATCCAAACAATTTGTAAAAGATAAAGACTAGTATTACCTTTGCCTTATCTCTTGTTTGGCTGAGTCTTTGATGTGAACCAAGGTTTTACACTTACCATAATCGCTGAGATAGAAAGTTTCAGCTGAACCAAGTGTTATCCTTGATCCAGCCTACTAAAATGATCCAAACAAGTTGTAAAATATAAATGCTAGTATTACATTTGCCTTATCTCTTGTTTGGCTGAGTCTTTGATGTGAACCAAGTTTTTACACTTGGCACAATCACAGAGATAAAAAGATTTAGCTGAACCAAGTGTTATCCTTGATCCAGCCTACTGAAATGATCTAAACAAGTTGTAAAAGATAAAGGCTAGTATTACCTTTGCCTTATCTCTTGTTTGGCTGAGTCTTTGATGTGAACTAAGTTTTTATACTTGCCACAATCACAAAGATAGAAAGATTCTGCTGAACCAAGTATTATCCTTGATTCAGCCTACTGAAATGATCCAAACAAGTTGTAAATGATAAAGACTAGTATTACCTTTCCCTTATCTTTTGTTTGGCTGAGTCTTTGAGTGAACCAAGTTTTTATACTTGGCACAATCCCAGAGATGTAGTAACAGAAGCCAATCAAGTGATAACCTTGATTAAACTTGGAAAAGATTGATTGTAAGCTAGTATTATCTATGCTTGAATCTGTGAAATGTGGACGAATGTTCGTGAAGAGAATGACATTGCTCAAAAAATTAATTCATCGATCAATTCAAAATTTATATTGGATGGAAAAGAATCTCACTTTTGGAATTGAAAAATAAACAGAGAATAATGGAAATAGAGTAGTAAGACGCCTAACGATAGTACCATTTCAGTCGTCTAGTGTTCCCAGGATTTGAAATGGGGATTCCCTCTTATGTCGTAAGATAGTATGACCCCAGGCCTGAGAGACCTGTGATAATGAATGGACCCTCATAATTGTCAGCTAATTTTCCAGCGTGAGGCTCTTTGCGATGTTGAGGAATTTCTCTGAGGACGAGATCTATGATTTGGAAAGCATGGCTTTTGACTCAACTATTGTACGACATGACAAGCATATGATGATATCGACCTAGGTTAACGATGACGCGTTTCCTGGTCTCATCTATCATATTGAGGTTGCAAGCCAATTCGAACTCATTTTCCTCGTCAGTTAGTTCGTGATCACGAACTGGATGATGATATTCAGAAGGAATGACTACCTCAATGAGGTGCACCCAGTGGATTGTCGGGGAGTGGTTCGATACGCCTACATGACATGAGGCAGTTCGCGAACCTAATTTTCTTTTTTCTATAAGTGAAGCCATTTTTTGAGTCTATCCACGATAGTTTTGTTGGTGATTTCAACTTGGCCATTGCCTTGAGGATAGTATGGATTTGATGGTGAGTGGATGATATTGTACTGATTTAGGAAGGTTTCGACCTTATCTCCCACAAATTGGGGCCTGTTATCGATATGAATTAGGTGAGGGCACCCGAATCGGATGATTATGTGGTTCCAAATAAAAGAGACGACCACCTTTTCTCTGGTTCAATATAGTAGAATTGCTTCTACCCATTTTGTAAAGTAATCGGTAGTTACGAGTAGGTTACGACGATTACCTAGAGAGTTAGGGAATTCACCGACGAGGTCTAGTTCTCATCTTTTAAATGGCCAGAAAACCTTGATTGCATAGAGTTTGAGCACAGGGGCGCGTATCATATATCCATGTCTCTGGCAGGTATCGTACCTGCGGGAATACTCTTCTGCTTGCTTACGCATGTCAGGCCAGAATACTCGAGTTATAGCTCGGTTCGCCAATGATCTACCTGCGACGTGGGTGCCACAAGTTCCTTCTTATAATTCGCAGAGCAGTTCATCTCTTTTTGACTTCGAGAGACACTTGAGATAAGGCCCTGTTACAGATAGACTGAAAAACATACCGTTTTGAGTGATGTAACGCTTTGAGTTGTTGATTAGCTGTTGGCGTTCTTTTAGATCTGCTGGGAGTGGCCCTTTGCACTTATTGTCGACACCGAGGTAGGCTAAGAAAGGCTTCCGCCAATCATGGTTTCCCCCTTTATCGCCCCCAGTATTGATCGTGCATACAGATACGCGATCAATGTTGGGGGTTGAAATGATTACGATCTGGAGATAACGAGCTTTTGTACCCAAGATCCCGGTTAGATATGCCAAGGAATCGGCGTATCTATTTTCACCTCGAGGAAGATATTCGAGAGTTTCTTTTGCGAACTTACTCATTCTATCTGCAATAAGGGCTACGTATTCGATCATCTTCCCGTTCTTCTTGTATTGCTCGGAATAATGATGAATGATGAATAATGAATCGGTGTAAACTGAAAGTTTGGGGACATCGAGCTCAAGTGCGAGGTCGAGTCCATGAATAAGAGCTTCATACTCGGTGATATTATTTGAGGCCTCAAAATCCAAACGGATTGATTTCTCAATTCTGTCATTTGAAGGGGTAATCAAAACGATCCTGATTCCTGACCCTGCGGGTCCTGCTGATCCATCTATGAGAAGCCTCCACCAAGACGTAGTGATCTAGTCAGCTCGTTCGTCAAATGGCTTGGGAGTTGGATTCTCTGACGTGTTTTCAGTAAGGTCCAGGTCGTGCCCCTCCCACTCAGGATCTTCCACTGGAAAATCCGCTAGAAAATTGGCAACGACCTGACCTTTTTCGGAATGACGATGTTCAAACTTTATATCATGTTCACCCAAACTGACTGACCATTGTTGCACTCTTCGTGACTTCTCTTTTTTGGACAAAACTTCCCGAAGTGGGTAGTTTGTCATCACTTTGACAGAATGTGCTTGGAAGTAGTGTTTGAGTTTCTACGAAGTGTAAACAAGGGTGAGAAGAAGTTTCTCAATTTTATAGTACCTTTTTTTTGCTGGAGTAAGTGTTTTACTGATGAAGAAGACTGGTTTCTCAATTTTCCCTTCCAGGCGAATGAGAACCGAGTTGAGAAAAGTATCTGTGACTGCTAGGTAGATTATCAGTTCTTCATTACCTACTGGGGTGCTCATTATGGGTGACATCCCCAAATAGATTTTAAGATCCTGAAAAGCTGCTTTGCATTTTGGTGTCCATGTGAATTCCGTAGTTGGCTAAACCTTTCCTCGTCTGGTACATCCGTGGAGTAATAGAAATAACCAACGGTAGCAGTCTGAAGATTTAGAGATGAAATGGTTGATCGCGACAATCTTGCAGGCGAGTTTTTGAATGTCTTTTGTTGTCTTTGGAGATGCATGTCGAGGAGAGCCCGAATTTGATCTAGATCAGCCTCAATGCCTTTCTTGCTGATCAGGTGGCCTAGGAAGGGACTAGAATGTACCCCGAATTGAAACTTATCAGGGTTGAGACGCATTCTAAATGATCGAAGGATGTTGAATACTATGTTGAGATCTGAGATGTGATTATCTGACTGTATGCTTTTGTACAAGAGATCCTCGATGTAGACTTCAACGATTTTTCCCAGGTGTGCTTTGAACATAATAATCACCAATCGTTGATATGTGACCCCTGCATTCTTTAGCCCAAAGGACATTACTTTGTAATAATAAAAGCCACTTTTGGTGATGAACACTGTCTTCTCTTGATCTTCTTCAAGAAGTGGGATTTGATTATATCTTGAAGCAGCGTTCATCATAGATAGGAGATCATGGCCTGCAGTGAAATCGAGGATCTAAAAAATGTTGGGAAGAGGGAAATTGTCCTTTGGAGTATGTTTGTTCAGATCTGCGAAATCTACGAAAATGCAAATTTTTTTGTTCTTCTTTGGGATAACGATAATGTTGGATATCCAGTCCGGATACTTGGCTTCTCGAATAAATCCCACTTTGATCAATTTCTCGATCTTGGTACTAACTTCATCTCGAAGACGAGGTGAAAGTCGTCGCTATTTCTGTTTGACCGTTGGGGCATTGACGTTAATGGCTAACTTGTGGCAAGCCATAACTGGATTGACTCCGGGTATTTCTTTGAAAGACCATGAAAAAACATCTCGATTGAGTTGCAGGAACTGGATGAGAGCATCTTTCTCATACTGAACCAGCTTGGTTCTGATGAACGTGCCTCTGCTAGGTCCATTAATGTTGACATATTCCGTGGGCACCTCTGTAGGGGATTGGCCGTCGAGGTGATCAATTTACTATAATTGTTATGCGGCCAATCTGTCCAAAGTATCTAGAATGGCAGATACAGTATTTTCACAAGCTCGAGAAAGTTTTTGACTACCTCTGATCTCGTAAATACCGTTGTCGTGCTTGAACTGGAGTGCTTTATGATAGGTGGAAGCGATGCTTCCACATTGTGTATCCAGCAGCGGCCCATGATCCCAAGATAGCAAAACTTGGCATTGATGACGTAGAAAGCGACGTCGATAGTGGCTGGTCCAACGGTAATAGGTAAGATAATCTTGCCTACTAGTTCCTCCTTGGAGCCAATGAACCCACTGATATCTGTGTCGCTCTGAATGACTTGGTCGGCCAAACCCATATGGTCAATCGTACTTTAAAAAAGAATTTCAATGCCGCTTCCAATATCGATCATCATTGTGTGCATGACAAACTGTTTCATCTTGAGCATTATGACTAACGCATTATGATGTGGAAATTTGACATGGCTAGTATCGCAATCCTCGAAAGAGATTTCGAGTCGGCGATTGCTCGACTCGGGAAGAATTTTGGCTTCTTTGTCTTGAGGTATAAGATCACAGCATTCTGAGAGCCTCCGGCGCTTTGATCAGTTGGAATTGTAGATCTGGTTGATTTCGATCATGTTGCTAAGGTGTATGTTATAGAGATGCTTCTCCTCTGTTCTGTCGTTGACCTGAACAACTTCGAGTTGTTTCTTATCGTTGCCATCTTGGTATGACTTCAGGTCAACAATGTATTCGAGCATCCGTTCTTCCTTGAAAATGAGCTCGAGCATCCGCTGTAGAGCATAACAATTGTCAGTAGAATGGTGATTTACCTTATGGTATAGGCAAAATGGTTGATTCTCGATGGGCTCCAATGGTTGAGAGACGCGGTAGAGCGTGTCTTTCAATAGCAGTGGAAAAATTGTAGAGATTTAGACGTTCATCTTTGGTAGGACAGGTTTGCTTTGCAGACCGCTTCTCTGAGGGTATCCAGTGTTTCCCTTGGTGCATTTCTGATCTCCCTGTTCCTCCTTGGGCTCGTTGGTTCGTTCTGTATGTGGGACTTTGGTGAAGAGGACAGACTTGGTAGGCTTTTGTCACTCAGACATCATCCTCTCCAAGTCAACGTAACCGTTGACTTTGGTGATCATCTCCTCTAACGTCGCAGGCTTGTTAAGGAAGAGTTATTCTTTTGCTTTGCAATCGAGCCAGAGAGCATTGGTGAAGGCGGTTATGGTTATTTTTTGGTCGAGGTTATCAACCCTTCTCGCAAGCTCTAGGAAATTCTTTAAAAAATCCTCAAGCTTTTCTCCATGTGACTGCTTAAGACCGATAAGAGATTACAAGTTCTCCTCTTTATTTTTGTTGTGAACATATCTTTTGATAAACTGCTTTTACAGCTGATCAAATGTGTAGATAGATTCCTCAGGAAGAGAGTGAAACTATCAGAGTGGCTCCTCCAGTAAACTTGTGGCGAACAGTCGACAGAGAATGTAGTTGAGATTAGAGTACAACCCCATTAAATCGCGGTATTGCGGAATATACTCCTTCGGGTCAATACCTTTCTATTTGTGAATTTGGGGAGTATGGAAACCATTAGGTATTTCCATATCGAATAGTTCTTTGGCAATCAGACTTCCTTGTAACTTTGTGGTATCATCGATAGTACCCAGAACTTGTGCCTCGATCAGCTCCCTAATTCCCTGATCCATATGTTCTTTTATGACATAATGACGTGTTGGCTGAATCACTGGACGTGCTGGCAGGGGATGATGAGTTCCCGTATCTTCACTCAAGCGATCTCGTGCTGAAACTTGATTTAGAGAATGCTGGTCTTCCTCCTGACAGATGGAAATAGGGTGACCTCGGCTGGCTTCTAATTGAACTCCCCCCAAAAGGATGGAGGGCTGCAGTCTATGTGGTAGATTTCGGGAAATGGATTTACTAGTGGCTCCCCGAGGTCCCAACCTTTCCCTTGCTGAAATGCGGGAGGTCGACCCTTGGCAGGAGAAGCCTGCTGAGTATTTTGCAGAGCCTCGAGTGCAGTCTGCATCGTTATCATCTGATCTTTGTACCGTTTGAGCACTATCAAATGGGCTTGTCATTCTTTATCAAGCTTTTTTTCTCAGTGCTCGCGATCCTTTGTCAGTTGAAGTTCAAGTTCGGCGTGTTTTCCTGCCTCTACGTGGAGATTTACCCGTAAATCGATGAGTTATCTCGGATCCACAGAAATTTCGAGCTGAGTTCCTGCGGCCTGTCGTCTGGAATAAACCATAATTGAAAATTGTAATGAAAAACTATCTTAGGGTATCGTGGAAATGCAATCTTTCCTACAAACGGTGCCAAATGTAATGGCCAAATTCTGTAAACTCGATTTGATTAGGAATTAGCTATCACACCAATGAACCTGTAACGATACTCTACTAGAAAGTAAGAAATGAAAATAGGTATTTTTAGCGTGGAAAACCTCTGAATAGGTAAAAGAACCACGACCTCGTATGGAGGATTTTTGTTAAAGTATCTTTATTACTTTGAGTGGATATCTTTATTACAAGTGATCTCTAGAATCTAGAAATGCTTTTGATCTCATAAATAAAAAGTTTTGAGTAATTTTTCTGGTCCCTATCTTTTCTGGAACTTTCCCATTATATAGGTTTCTCCACAGCTCTTCGTCGTACTAGAACACGTTTTCCCAATAATGTGGTTAGTGGCGGTTGACTGAATAATTGACGAATTCGTAGGAGACAGGTGTCTTTGACTGATTAACATTTTTTGAGTTTAGCTCGACCAACGTTCTTGATTAGTTCGTGGGGCTGGTTGAAATGTTTGACTGGAGTATTAAGTACTAAAATTGTGTGAGCCTGAGATGAAGGTAAATCGAACTGCGTGAGCTCGAGGGATAAGTCCTTATAGTATTGATGTTCCGTGTGCCCCTTGAATTGGTCATGAAATCGATTCCATATATGATTGAAGTTGAGTTGTCAGAGAGGTGGATTATCAACAAAGTACTGCCAGGACGAGGCCAGGGCGCAATCTTCATTCCAACCAAATATCACCAAAGAATCTTGTATTAGAGTAGAAAAACTCAGCATTGTTGAGTTCAGGTAGAAAACCTATTGTTAGAGCATCTCTAGCCAATATATATATAAAGTAAAAAGTAGCCGTTGTGATGCCAAAACTAGCCGTTGGGATGCCAAAAATAGTTGTTGTGAAGGACCCACCAGAGGAACTAGCCATTGTGGGAAATTATTGAAGGCGGCGATATTCTTTTTACCGCGCGGTTAAAAAAATTTTGCCGCCTCTACCAATTTCCCCAACCACTTCTTCTTCTTCCCCCCTTATCCTTTTATACTTCTCTCTTCTCAAGAAACTTGCTCCCCCTTCACCTTCAACACCATCCTCTCAACTTCACAGCCTCAAATGTCTTCCTCATTATCATTTTCATCCATTGATGATCCTCCACGTGTATCGTCGTCATCCTCTAACGATCTTATGTTTGATTGTGTGACGGCAATGGCCGTTATGTACCAAAATGCAATAAAACTAGTAGTACATGATGCAACTTCGAGTTACGGCGGAAGTGTCATGGGCCGTAAGGATAAGAGAAAGAAGCGAGATCACCCATTGGGGCATTATAGTATTATGCAGGACTACTTCAACCCGGGGTGAACATATGAACCGGATGAATTTTGACGACGTTTTCGTATGAGTAGACAAATGTTTATGCGTATATTCGATGCGGTTATTGCACATAATCATTACTTTGTCCAAAAATCCAACAACGCTAGTACTACAGGGTTATCACCGTACCAAAAGGTAGTCGCGGTACTACGTTTCCTAAGCTACGGTGTCGCGACAGATCTTTTTGATGAGTATATCCAAATAGAAGAAAACACAACCTTGTTAAGTATGGAAATATTTTGTGTTGTCCAACCATTGCATTGAATGTAAGGTGTAGAGAGCGTTAAGGCAAACAGTTTCTTCACCTATCTTCTTATAAGTACTCGTCTTGTACTCCCTATCTTTCGATGATAATTCATCCTTCCTAAGTGATCAAACATGGTCCACCTGGTTCTTCTTATCCTGGAAGATGGGTCTTTGAATAAAAGATTAGAATAATACTCTAGGAAGAAGCTTGTCAAGGTGAGCATGCAATAGGTTTATTTTAATAGCGAATGACATGGTTTTGTCATTAATATCTTTGTTAGTTAGTTTATGCCTCTTCTTTAAGGTGATATCCACTTTTAACTCTATTAAAACAAACTGAAACAGATGAATTACTTGAGTAGTAAGAAAATGTAAATGACATGGTTCTGTCATTAATATCTTCGTCAGTTAGTTTATGCCTCTTATTTAAGGTGACATCCACTTCTGACTCCATTAAAACAAGTTGGAACAGATGAATTACTTGAGTAGTAAGAAATTATAAATGTGCATATTACATGAGAATGAGTAATAAGATATGTCATGAAATCTTATTACTCAGGGTCTAGTTTAAAAGTACTTCATACATTGGTCTGCTTAACAACCATTTCTTTTATAATTTTCTCAAGGTCTGGTTTATTTTGTGAAATTCCATCATCATCATCCTTGCCTTTAACCTCCTCATCTTTACTCTGTTCTCAACTGATACACTAGTTGTTTGGTCTGCACTCATCTATAAATAAACACACTACAAATGATAAGAGTGATACAAGATATGGTAGAATAAAAAAAGAAGAAGAAGTTACCAACAAATGAATGACTAATAATCAAAAACAAGTGATAAGCTACCTGATTAGCTTCATCAACATCTTCCTCCTGGTAGAATAACACTACTTCAGTTTTTGCTTGGTTTGCAACCTCCATAGTCTGTACAACAAATGGTAAAAAAGAAACAAATTAAAAATGGTAAGGATAGGTGAACAAATATTATAGATAACTCAAAACAAATGTTAGTTAAATACCTCATTGGCTTCTTCTACTACATCTTTTTTTCAACATAATACACCACTACAGTTTTTTGTTCTTTCATCTGTAAAATATGATATACATACTACAAATGGTAAAATTAAATGAACAAACGACAGGGTAGCAGACAACAAATAGTAGGACTGCATTCACAAATATGATAGATAGCTCAAAACAAATATTAGATAAATACCTATTGAACTTCCTCTTCATCAGTAACTTGAGGTTGCTCTTCTTGAACAGATTTAGCTTTCTCATCATCACCATCATTTTCATCTTCATCATCTTTTTCTTTAGCTTGAGGTTCTTCATCTTCCACTGAACCCTTCTTCCACTTCACATATAATAAATGACTTTAGAACAAATGGCAGTTATGGAAAAAAATGACAAATACGCCTGAACAAATACCAATGACTTCAGATCAAATAACAAAATTTTGAATAAATGGCAAAGTTCAGGTAAAGTACATGACAATGTTCTAAAATACAAATGCCAAATAAAAACAAATAAATGATAAGAAGTCATAAACGGATGATACCTCTTGACGATTACCACCATATTCAGAATATATAGCTTCCAAGTTTACTTCCCTCTCAACTTCAACTTCATCCTCTACCTTTAAATCTTTTTCCACATCCTGTCCCTCCCCAGGGGCAACCTGTTAAATTAAAATTTTTACAGTTAATTAAATTTCATCAGACTTTCAATTTGGGATTGCCGCCTGTCTCATCCTTGGCGCTCTGTTACCCTTGATTCCATTGGGGATTAAGGATTCCAAAATGATCAGTGGGGCATCATCCAATTATTCATCAGTGAAAGCTTTTTCTTTATGCCTTCAACTTGAACTTCAGTTTCTTCTGCCTTCTTGTTCTTCTTGTTGGCATTGGTCTTGTATTTCATTCTATGTTCTTCTGCCTTCTGATCCCTTTCTTTCTTAGCTTTTTTCTTCTCTTCAACTTTTTGATTTATTTGTTGGAGCTTTCTTTGCCAGGTTCTCAGCCCCACATTCTTTCTTTTCCCATCTTCTTTCTCATCACCTTCTTCTTCTTCTCACTTGTGTTTTGTAATTTTCTCAAAAGTAAAGTATTGGTACTGCCCAAGGAGTAGAGTACCATCTCTTTCATTTTTTGATGTCTCTAAGTATAGACATCAAAATTTGTTCTAACATTTTAACATGGTTCTGCAACATTTTACCATAGTCCTCCAACTGGTAGCATACCTTAACCGCTACAACTCCAATATCAGTAGTGGAAGAACTGCTACTGATTGCAGGTACATTGCCGATTGCAGGTGCTTCAATGTGATTTCTCTAATATATTCAAATATATAACAAAGAGTGATGTAGAAATAATAAACAAACTATCTAACAATGACAAGAGGCATGAAAATGAAGACAAAACGGTACTTGATAATGAAAGGAGAAATGATAGAGAAAGAAATTAAACAAATGACAAGAAGAAGATAACAAATGCCAAACTTAAAGAAAAAAAATGACAAGACACCTAAAATAAATGACAATGAAGCAAAAAAATGAGTCATTCATTCAAATAAAGGAAGATTACCATAGCCTCTTGCACAAGTTCGTGTTGCATGTCAGTCCCAAACAACTTCAAAGCTACTACTACCAATTTGGGGTTAGCAAAAAGATTTTTAAACGTCACAATTTGGTGATGCTTAAAGGATGTCATCCTCCATCCCTGTAGCTTTGGGAACAAATATTTGGTTTCCTTAATTCTTGGAAACTTCAGGCCAGGAATAAAGAGAAAAACCCATATCATCAACACCCAGGTACATTCGTGCAATGATAAAGCTTTATCCGATGTTTTATAAGCGGCCGATCGATAATCGGCAAACTTCACTATTTGACTCCACCAAAAATTTTAGACTTGTTCACATTAGGGGAATCTGTTGAACTAATCTAAATCATCTACTAGATCAACATACTTCACCTTAACATTTCTCCCCTTGTTCGGGAGGACAAATGATAGTAGAATGCTTAACAAATTTAATAGAAGAATATCGTCTGCAAAATTAAATCACACATGTCAAAGAATAAGAATAGGAAACGGGCAAATTTGACTACAGTCCCACCTACAAACTGAATATTTGCTTTCAGTCCCCAAGTTGTTTAAATATGTAGTTTTGGTCTCCAAATTGCCTCTGACCACAGGTCAACCTTCGTTGAACTTAAATTTTGACATGAACTGGCTAAGCTACCTTCACGCGAGTTACACGTAATTTCCCCTAACAGGTAAACAAGTTGTCTTCAGGTCATCTTTTCATCAAAACCATCCCCAACGGTCATCTCCTTCCCAAATCCCTTTAATTTGTCTAAGTTTTGGTGTTAGTCATCTCCTTCCTAAATACCTCCATTAAAGCTCTCTCTCTCTCTCTCTCTCTCTCTCTCTCTCTCTCTCTTTCTCTGAGTTTTGGTGTTGGTTAATTTCTGTGTCTATGGGAGGTAGAGGTGGCAGTGGTGGTAATGATATGAAGGTAAAATCACTTTATATCTCTCTGTTTCTCTAATTAATAAGGTATTTTATGTGAATTTTGAGAAATCACCATTGAAGCTTAAATGTAAGAAATAAAGACTAAAGACAAATTGCAGGGACATAAATTGGGACTAAATACTAATTTATTGATGATTTATGATTTTTGTCGTGGAATGATTTGTGTCCTATCTGTAATAAAGCTTTTCATGGTATTGGGGATTGTTCATGGTTATATAGTATGTGCAAGAAGCCAAATTGCAGTGGAATAATGTAATTCTATGTTTTTAAATCAATAGAGAACCCTGGTAGAAAGTACTTGAAATGCCAATTTCTTACCTGTGGTGCTTTGCAATGGTTCAATGAGGCCATTTGGCAATCTTCAAATTCACCAAGTATGAGTAGCTCCTCTTTCAAAGGTGGTTGCTTTGGTTGTAAGGAAACTAGGCACTGGTGGAGGGAATGTCCTTGGATGACTGTAGTTTACCCTGAAGGTGGTTGTGGATTCATGAAAATGTGTAAATCTATTGTTCATAGAAGCAAGGGTAAGAAATTCTTAGTTTGTGAAAATGTTGAATGTAAGCACTTTATGTGGCTAAAGGACTATATGCATGAAGAAGAAAAGAAGAATGTAGAATTTGAGACTACGACTAATTTGAATGTCAAGGTGAGTGTGACTATGAGATTAGATGAATTTTGCAAAGAGTTTAAAGGTAAATTCTCAATGGGATGAGTTGGGAGTTTCTTGTGATACAAGTTAGGGATATGTGCAATTCTTTTTATACAATTCTTTTTATACAAGTTCTTCCTATACAAGTTAGTGATCCTATGTGCACACTATACACATACTTAACATAACCCCAAATCTTCCCCCCTAACCATTATCCCCCCAACTACCAACATTGGGAAACCAGAATCTTATTAAACCCTTAAATGCCTTTTCTTTATAAAACCAATCCTTTCCCCATACCTTCTTCAAAACACAAGTATTTCTTCTCTTCTCTTCTTTTTAAAACATAAAAAAATTGCCGCTTTTCTCTGTAACTGAGAGTGACTCTTCTTCTAAAGAATAGTACATTGGATTTGTTGTATGCTATGATTCATCCTCCAATAGTGAAGCTAGCTGGACGGGGGAGGAGGAGAGTGAGTATGGGTGGACAAAAGAAGAAGAGGAATAAGAAATAGATAAGGAAGAAGAAGAAGAGACTGACGAGGAAGAAGAAGAGGAAGAGATTGAAGAAAATAGAACATAAGAAAAAGATGAAGATTTTGTTTGTGTCTGTGGGTATTGTTTTGTTTTCTAGGTTCTCTTTTGGGATCTCTTTTCTCTTTGGGATATAGAGATATTTTTGTTTTTTGTTTGGGATCCCAGAAAGTGTTTTTGTTTTTGTTTAGGTTCTCTTTCTGTTTTTGTATTGTGGTGGTGGCAATTGTTTTGTGAATCAATGGAAATGTAATTTCCTTTCTAGATATCTCTTTGTATTGTAAAACTGCCTTTTTTGTATTGTGGAAGTGCCATTTTTTGTATTGTGGAACTGCCTTTTTTTGTATTGTGGAACTACCATTTTTTGCCTTTTTCCTTTTTGTATTATGGCAATTTTAGACCAAAAATGGGTACCTGCACATTTTAGATCACTAAGTACCTACACATTTCAGACCACTGTGATATTTTGTACATTTCAGACCAGTTTGACTCTGTGATTACCTTCTGCACATTTTAGACCAGTCAGACCTTTCCCCATAGCTTTTGTACATTTTAGACCAGTATGACTGTATGAGTACCTATAAATTTTTAGAGATGTAATAGACAAACAATAATAAACAAGCATAGGCATGTAATAAAGTGAGTACCTGTTAAGTTACAAAATAGACAAACAAGAAACATTCCTAAATTTTTTTTTAAAAACAAATAGAGTACATAGAGTATCTGTTAACATTCATGAAAGAAACATTCAGTTAATAGAGTACCTGTTAACATTTTCAGTCTAATAAGCAATAAACATTTTTAGTCTACATAGCCAAACAAATGTACTTTTTAGCATGCAGTTAAATGTTTTTAAATTAAGTCACACTGTCACACTTTCTAATTCTTGCCAGGAGATTGATAGCCTTTCTTGTAAGGGTTAGAGCTTGGGGATTGAGCTTGATGTGTTGATTCCCAAGTTTGCCTTGGGGATTGAGCTTGCCATGTTAATGCCCTAGTTTTCCTTTGAGTTTGAGTAGCTTGAGACTGCCTTTGGGCTTGACTTGCTTGACTCTGCCTTGGGGCTTGAGACTGTATTTGGGCTTGACTTTGCATTGGGGTTTGAGTAGCTTGAGACTGCCTTTGGGCTTGACTTGCTTGACTTTACATTGGGGCTTGAGTAGCTTGAGACTGCCTTTGGGCTTGACTTGCTTTAGTTTTCCTTGGGGCTTCAGTAGCTTAAGACTGGCTTTGAGCTTGACTTGCCCTAGTTTGCCTTGGGGCTGTAGTAGCTTGAGACTACTATTGGGCTTGACTTGATCTAGTTTGCCTTAGGGCTTCAGTAATTTGAGACTAGCTTTGAGCTTGACTTGCCTTAGTTTTCCTTGGGGATATAGTAGCTTGAGACTGCCATTGGGCTTGACTTACTCTAGTTTACCCTGGGGCATTAATAGCTTGAGACTGCCATTGGGCTTGACTTGCTATAGTTTGGCTTAGGGCATCAGTAGCTTAAGATTTCTATTGGGCTTGACTTTCTCTAGTTTGCCTTGGGGCATCAATAGCTTGAGTTTTTCTTTGAGTTTGTCTTGATTGTGTTTGCCTTGGGGATTGAACTTGTTGTGTTGATGCCCTAGTTTGCCTTGGGGCTTAACTGCTTGAGTTGGCCTTGGGGCTTTAGTATCTTGAGTTTGCCTTGCACCCCTAGAAGATCTCCCACCACCACCACCACCTATACCACCACTTCCTCTCCCTCTCATATTTGGTGTTGCAGGTGGTATGCCAATACTGCTCATATGTCTTGCCATACTAACATTTGTATCTACCCTCTTAGGTGCTCTTGACACTCTTGGCCTTGGTGTTGCTGGTGCACCCTTACAAGTTTTCTTGTTGTGACCATAGCCACCACATTTTCCATATCTTTTCTACCTCTTTTCTTCATTTGGACCAGGGATTCTTTGTTTTTAAGGTCTTTCAGCTTCTCTCACCAATGGGGGAGGTAGAAAATGGTTTTCTTGGCTTGTAGGCTGTATATAATACAAAAATCAACATACATATCAAATATCAACTCAGATACACTTGTGTTCAAATACAAACCTTATCCCATTCTGATCCATCAACTAATGGATATGTGGCATTTTTATATGTTTGGACATATGAAGCAACTTTGTGAAAACAAGAAACATGGCTGTTGGCCATCCATAAAAAATAGTTAGCTTTTAAAAAATTAGAGACACAATTTTGTAAACATTTAGATTATTAACTAAAAAATACTTTACTTACTTAACCCATGGCCACCCATAAGAGTGTATAACACTAACAACATGCACACATGGTAGTCAAGAAAGTTGTCATTCATGACAGTTGTAATAGCTTATTTATTATCTCAGACTCGCTAGCATACAGGAAATACTACTAAAGACATATTTAATATTCCTCAGTTTGAGTTATCGCTTTCGACCTCCACAGCAACAGTTCGATTTACGTAAGTGTATAGTCATCAATAGAGCCGATGTACAACAACAAAGGTCAGGACGTTACATCATCTAGTCAAAGAATATCTTACATCTACTTTGTAGCGTTTAGCATTAAAAATATTAATGGTTATCAAACAGTCATATGATGAGACCTATAAATAGGACCAAAGAACTACAAATTATGGACAGAAAATTCTGTACTGAAGGATCCTTACTCCAAAACTCTATAGATTTAAAGTGCTCAATGTAATAGCTAGCAATCTCAATAAGATCTCTCTCTTTCTAAAATACTCAAGAGAGGCCGTGGCTTTTAACCTACTCAATGGTTTTCTATGCTAAAACTTTTGTGTTAGTCATTATTAGCGTTCTGATCACATCTGGTGTAAAGGCTAAGTCCATATCTCAGAATTAGGCTATTACTATAGTAACATATTTCTCAGATTCGACAAGAGTAAGACCGCACAGTATAGTAGAAGACAACCATACATGATTGAAGATAGATAACATTCGATAAGATACCTCAAGTCCTTGACCTACCAAAAGTAGCCATTGTGCCTAGTCAAAGAAAGAGCTATTAAAGATTCGTAAAGTTCGCCCACTCCCCCCAGAATAGGAAACTATTTTTGTCTTTTATTAAACTGCATGTATCTAATATAAATACAGGCAGAGAATAGATTATTAAAGATCCAAGAATACGTAACTCTATTATCCTTACTTCCTTACCCTACTATCACTCCAAAAACTTGTAATAACTAGCATCTTACTAGATTTTCCATAAAAATCCTCCTCGAGGTCATGGTTTTTCTCAGCTTTTACTGAGTTTTCCACGTAAAATCTTGTTTGTTTAGCCTCTTATTGTATTTTGCTTATAGCTAGTATTGGTGAAGATTCTCCTTCCAAAAAATACGTCACTACAATTGGTGTCGTCTGTAGGAAATACAATACTTTTCTTTACCACCACAGATCTAAAAACCTTCCGATGACAAACATGAACCTAAGAAGTCATTCCAGTACCGTAAGAGATCAAGAAATTAATCTGATACCAGGAACGGTCGATTTGCACGGTGCAGCAGTCAAACTTCAAAAACAAATGGCTGCAGAAAAAACCCAAAGATTAGAGTTTCAGCGCGTCCACGATCAAGCTCGTCAAACAGAGAGAGACGAACGAAGGAAAACTTTAGATCAATAGAGTCAAACACATCAAAAAGAAATAAAGAGACTGAGAAGGACACAAGATCGGGTTACTGGCTGCTAGACGTCACCTCCACTTGCCAGAAACTATCATAGATCAAGAATAATTTAGCGCGATGATCAACCGAGAGAAGAAGAGTTACGAATTTCTCGATCCAGATCTGGGAATCCAAACAGAGCTTCTCGATATTTTGGTTTGATATCTTCAACATTAATAACTCAAGGAATTTGATGTACGCGTCATCAGACTCCCCCACCACCCGAAAGAAGACCAATCAGAGATCAATTGGGACTAGAAGGATAGGGAGATTTTATTCTACAAGTCACAAATTTTCCCTTTCACCCGCAACAGTTTGTCACCTCGGACGACCTAAACAACAGGATCCTGGCCGTAAACTCCGATGTACCAGGCCGAAGATCCACACTTGACAGAATAGAGACAAACCCCATCTCCCCCCATCTCGAAGTCATTCCCTTACCAGAGAATTTTCATATGCTGAATTTCATTAAATATGCAAGACTCACTGACCTACTCACCCATGTCTAACACTTCAAAGCCGCAGTTGGATTATATTCCAAACTTTACCACATGTTGTGCATGCTATTCAACATGAGCCTAAAAGAAGAACCATTCCGATGGTTCCACATCGTCCAAGAGGCCTCCATCACCACGTTTAGCCAGTTACAGCGTCTTTTCGAATCCAATTATGCTTATGCTAATGAGCGAGAGATCTTTGTCGATTCCTTGTTCTTCTTCGAGCAGGGTGCAAAAGAGATATTGGTAAGCTTTTACAAACATTTTTTTTACAGGAAATAAGGAAAATTGGGAACTCATACCCCAAAATTGTAGTTCCAGCATTCACCTCTACCCTGCATATTGACTCTAAGGTTCGAAAAGAACTTACTCTGCACAAGCCGAGAACAGTCACATAAATGATTGATGCAGTTAATAATTACATTGAATTAAAACGATTAAAGAAAGATAAGATGAAGAGCTCATCTGCCATCCATTCCCGAGAAACAAATTTGACCCCATCCCAACGAGCGGTAACTACTGAAGCACCCGAGCAACGCGACAAAAACTCTTATAACAATAAAAGAAGGGATGGTAAACCCAACAGACCAGTCTCAGTTCTGCCACCAATGACAATGACTCTCTCCGCTATCTTACCGACGATAAATAGAGATGAGTATTATCACGTACCACAAAGCATTCCAGATCTCCCCAACAGACCTCTATGTCAGTATCGCAATGTGCATAGTCACGAAACTGACAATTGCTACTCACTCATATGAATCTTTCATCACATCCATCCTATTAGCTGGAAGGCATCATAATTATATCATCGTCGTCCAAAAGTTTCTCGAAGATGAAGCAAAATACAAAGAAGCTGAACAAAATCAGGTCCACGGGCAAACTCGTCACATGTATATGATCGAGATTAAAAAATGGAAGAAAAGAAAATAAGACGATCAGATTACATCCTATTGTAAAATGACCTCCTCAGATAAATCAGTAAAACTTCTCTCAAGCTCATACAAATCGAAAAGTCCTTACCATATTACCTTCGAGGACTATGACACCAGCCACGTAAAATACCCTCATGATGACCCTCTCGTCATTATGCTCAAAGTCGGACAGGACTACTTACAAATGCTTCTCGTATATATATGATAGATACTAACTGTGGTAAAAATATATATATATATATATATAGGCTCTTATGCTCATATTCATATTGTTATCGAGATTACTCTCCAACATATCATTCTCATAATACTATAATTATATTATACTATCATTACTTATAGCTACATCTTACTAATTTTAGTTCTCGATGAACTTTTATTTATTTCTTTATCTAAGTAATAACATCGATAACTACATTAATTTACATTTTAGTCGAATTTTAGGAGATCAATAGTTCTCGAGGATGCTTTATCTATTTTTCTAGCCAAAACCACTCTCATTCAAAAATTGCCATATCGCCTTCTCCGGCGCAAAATCTGGCCAAATCACAACTCACAAACAATATTATCAAAAATCTCGCTGAATCAAAACCCATTCTCTACAGTCGCACCGTAATCGCAGCGATACCAACTAATCCCTCTCTCCACTCCTCACCACCCGTCTATCCAATCTCTCCCATAGAAATACCTCTATAAACCTCTATGACTCCATTCCCATCCCAAAACCCTTTATTACCATCCCTATCGCAATATAGCATTCAAACCCTAACACAGTTCTCTTTTTCCTAGTTCCAAATCCATCAACATTAAATCAAATCCCTTTTACCAATACTTTACCATACATATCCTTATAGATTTATGTAAACCATAATTGTGAAAAAACACAAAATAAAACACAATCCAAAATCACTAACCATGTTTACGCGCTGCTTTAGTATCCCTTTCTTCTGTTCGCTTTGCTCTCGCAATCAAAACACTGATCTCGTCCTTCCCAATTGTAGACAACAAATCCAGCGATGAGCACAAGCAATTCACACTGGAGATTTTTTTTTTGAGGTTACAAAGTACGAACAGTCGCTCACCTTCACACTATTTATAGACCCCACATGACTGTTCATCGCACTGCTTCGCGACCGTTCAACTCTTAGAACATAATGCCTCATGCACCTTTTCTTGATGTCTTTGACCCTTCACCTTCTCCGCATCAATATACCCCTACATCCTTGCCCTAATCCTTCCATATCTCGAAGAATTTCTTTTGCTACATTCATACTCAACAATGTACATCCTATCTTATCACAAAGAATCATCTTCCTTATACTTCAAACTTTTACCTAATGGGACACACCTTGCCATAAAACACTCTTCTCATTAGTTCCCCATTTTAATACAATATCTACAAATCCCTATAACTAGAGCCCACATTCGACAAATATTCATATTCAAAATTTCATTCGACATTTCAATTACAATTGCTAATGTGTTTCACATCCCAAAAATTTTCACAAGTAAATAATTGCTCGACAAATCATTCATAACATCGAAAATTCACCCGAACAACAAGTTTCTTTTTCATTTCATTAACCAAAACATTTCAATCAGTATAATTCCATATATCTACAGAAAACAACATTTATAGCTGCCGCATCATCTTCTCTCTTAACAAGCATCTTCGCCCAAGTCCACATAAAGCTCACAAGTTCAGGAGGACTCCAATATTGCAATTGACAACGAAACACGAAATCCTCTTCAACATTCTTCACCTCTGCCTAGCTCATACCATCATAATTCGGTTCCTTTGGATCTTCCAAGTGCGCGTTAGCAACTCGAAATCCAAAGTACCGATTGAACATTATCCAATACTTTACCTGCACACAGCTGTACACCTTGTTACGCACCTGCGATCTCATCTTCACCATTTCTTCCAACAAATACTACTCTCCAACCAACAACAGAGGATACTTATAGTACTCCAAAGTTAAAGTCAACCAACCAACTTTTAATTCACCATGGAACTATACATATTCAACAGTAACATCAATGAGCCTCGAAATTCATTCCTGGACCCACTCGACCAACTATACTTTGAGTTGTTTAAACAATCTAGCACTCACTTTACTCACATTTCACTTCGATGAAAATAAAAATATACATATTTAGTTGCCAAAAATACAAATAGAAGTCATGAAAAATATCTTTATTTGATAGACAAACTGTTACATATTACATTCGATAAACTGTATCCTTCGATTACATTACATCAAACTACACTGCTATCTTTACATTCGACTTAAATGACTAATTACTTTGTACTTCTTTTTACCAGAATTCGACATTTTTGCATCTTTTCACCAGAATCTAGCATTATTTCTGGCACCAGGAGCAACAATCCTAAGAAACTCAATGAATCTCAAGTCACTGAACTTCTAAGAGTTGACTCAACAGATGAAAGGCAGTAAAAAATTATAAATACTTCCTTCGTTCGGCAAGATCCCTGGACGCCTAGCCAGCCAACCCATCCTTGATGACACAAATGGTTCCGAGAGATTCAAATATTCTCTGACTCTACCTCCCCCACACCCTTCACACCATGACAGGATCGATTGACAAATTACAAAAAACCAATTTGGGACAGAACTTTACCTTAGGTTCTTCACCGTCTTCATCCTCAGATAACGCATTATGCCATACTTGAGGTGGCATTCTTATACTCTACCACTGTAACACCCTCCTTAAGAATATTTATTTATACCTAACTTAAATCTGCCAGGTCTAATGTACCGCATTAATTGCTCATTGGGAAAGAGATGACCAGATACAGTTCACCTTGACATCGAAAATGACAAAAGACTCGTAAAATCATTTGGCATCCTCTTCAGCTTACAATTTTTCTCGACACAACTGCAAGTACTTATGTCGAGAATGGGGTAATTTTAGTTGCATATTCCCCAGATTTGACAAGAGTAAGACAACACAGTATAGTCGAAGACAGCCATACATGATTGAAGATAGATAGCATTCGAGAAGATACCTAAAGTCCTTGACCTACCAATAGTAGCCGTTATGTTTGGTCAAGGAAAGAGTTGTTAAAGATCTGCAAAGTTTGCCCACTCCCACAGGAATAGGAGACTATTTCCGTATTTTTGTAAACTGCGTGTATCTACTATAAATATAGGCAGATAATAGATTATTCAAGATCCTAGAATATGCAACTCCATTATCCTTACTTTCTTACCCTACTATCACTCCAGAAACATGTAATAACTAGCATCTTACAAGAATTTACATCAAAATCCTCCTTGAGGTCATGGTTTTTCTCAGCATTTACTGAGTTTTCTACGTAAAATCTTGTTTGTTTAGCCTCTTATTGCATTTTCCTTACAAATAGTATTGACGAAGATTCTCTTTCCTGAAAATACGCTACTATAATTACATTTGGCGCCGTCTGTGAAAATCAAAGTTCTCAAACCCATTATCTCAGAAACCGTAGATCATCTCCTTTCAGAATGTCACCTCCAGGTCAAAGCACACCAATAGTTCATGCAGAGGAAAATGTTACGCTAGCAAATCTGTGGGACACCTTAAATTTTAAAATAAAAAGACGTGTTGCTTTGGAGCAACAGCTGTCGAGTGTACAGGACGTACTGAAGGTTCTATAGGGTCAGCAATTTACCGCCTAGAAGAACAAGGTCGTGCAACCTGAAGGCTAACAAATTTCCGTTCACGACAAAATAGAACCTCCTCCGAAAGGGAATTACGTCAGAGGTACACTTCGGTCTAGCCATCATCAACAGAAAATGGAACCTATCCCGATTCAAGAGGCTCACTAAGAAGTAGATGGGGGGCCTAACGGGAGTCAGACATATTGAAAATCCACCTCAAAAAGTTTAAGTCATAGTAAAAGATCGTCTAAGCAAAAGAAGTGGCAACCATAATCCTGAAGAAGGACGCGTCACCCGCCCGACCACCGTTACTCGATAATACATGACCCAGGAACATGTCGAGAGACGAATCAAAGAAATGCTCGAAGCTCAGACTCCAACTAAAAGAATCCATAATAGATTATAGAAGAGCCCGATCATACAAGAGCTATTGAATGGCGAGGTCCCCATCGGGTTCCATACCCCGAAGATTTGTAAATACAAAGGAATAGATCGAGTGGAGCATGTCCAGGAGTTTTAGGATGCTTTGGGCCTACATTCCACATCCAACCACATTTTCTGTCAACTCTTCCCAACCAGCCTATATGGCGAACCTCTGCGATGGTTCCACACGCTACCTGAAGGATCTATTACAGCTTTCGAACAGCTAGAAAAACTATTCGTCAAGAATTACTCGTACAACAGAGACAAGGAAGAGAATTAATACTCCATCTTAAGCCTCAAGCAGATACCAGGCGAGAAGCTCGAGATGTTCACTTAAAAGTTCTTAAAGTTAGCCCGAAAAGTAGATCGACTCGACCAAAAGATTACCATTTCGGCTTTCACCAATGTACAACTTGTTGATGGAAGGGTGAAGGAATACCTCATCCTCAACAAACCAACACTCTGGAAGACATGATCGAAAAGGTTAACGGTTATATCGACCTTGAAAGAATGGTGTCTAACAGGCAAAAACCCCAGAAGTCAGCATTAACAGCTCGATATCAGTCAGCCAGCCAAGATATTAATCGTACTGCCAATCAGGGAAGAGACAGGAAAAAGATGAAAACTAACAACGAGTGACCTCGAAAAGGGAATAACTTGCCCAAACCCTGCCTTCCTAAGATGAATGTGACCATAGCCAGTATTTATCCTATACTTCAAAATGATAGTTTTTTTTGTAATGTACAATATTTCCAACCCGTTAAGAATAAACCATACTGGATCCACGATAAGGTCAAGACATCATGAAATAGAATGTTGTTTCACCTTATAGAGGTTGTTAGAGTATATCTTTGCTGATGGACAGATGCATGAGTACATTGTAGAGGTCGAAAGCTACAAGAACGGGAGTTACAGACTTCCTATATATGTCATAATAACCGAAGAACCGGCAGGAGAGAAACACTTATACCTTGTCATTCTGCCACTTCATTGAAACTCAGATACCCAACCAATCGAACATAACTAAGAGAAGATGGGTTAACCAATGTCACGACCTATCCATGAAAGACAAATAAGCTCGTTTACTTCCCGTTTCCAGCTCTCAACAAATAGGAATTTCTTTTGACGACTGTGATTTTTGTCACATTAACTATCCTCACCATGATGCTTTAGTGATCATGCTAAAAATGTAAAATATCGTGCTTCACACGATGAAGATAGATATTGGGAATACTATCAAATTACTTTTTCAAAGTACAATTGATCAGATGGAACTGGCCGACAAAGTACAACCCAGTGATATTGATATATGCGGATTCAACGGATCTACAAAAGAGCGTGTAAGAAAAATTGTACTTCCTATCACGGCAAGATCGGTGAGACTCGATATTGTCTTTTATGTTATTAATACGAAATCCCGTTATTTGGGTATAATGGGGCACTGCTGGTTACACAATATGCGACCTATCCCATCCACCTTTTATTTGGCGCTGCGATTTAAGTGGAATGGTGGCGTATACGAGATCAAAGGAAGTCAGAAGCACCCTCGAGTTATATAAATTTTTTATCGTCATCGTTCCAGAATCCTCAGAGCCATAGCTCGCATAGAAATTACAAAGCATAACAGGAAAAGTTACAAAAAACTAGACAGTATGTTCCACTATAAAGAACAATCTTCCAAGCACCGAAACAACAGAGTACGTCGAAATTAGTGGAGGTAAGCGAGGAACATGCATTGGCACTCTTTTGCCAATAGCTGAATGAAATGTCCTCATTCAGTTCCTCAAAAACAATAATGATGTATTCGCTTGGAAATTTTACGAGATGCCGGATATCGATCCAAATCTCGCTTGCCACAAGCTCAATATAACGGATAAAGCTAAAACTATCAATAAAAGTAGAGGACTTTAGCATCGAGACTCCGAGAAGAAGTAAATAAAGAGATTGACAAACTCATCGAAGTTGGCTTTATCAGAAATGCCAATTACCCAGAATGGAACTCGAACATTGTGGCAGTCCTAAAGAAGAACGACAAGATCAGGGTGTGTGTGGATTTCATGGACCTCAACAAACATACTCAAAAGGACAGTTTTCTACTACCTATTATAAACCATCAGCTCAATGATATTGCGGGACACGAACTCCTATCCACGATGGATGCCTCATCAGAATACAATCAGATACCTATGCTACCTGATAACCAAGAGAAAACAACTTTCATTACCTAACATGGCTTATACTATTATAAGGTCATACATTTCAGTCTCAAGAATGTCAGAGCCACTTATCAACGGTTGATGACACAAATGTTCAAAGATCACCTTGGAAAAACGATGGAGGTCTACACTGATGATATGTTGTGTAAGAGCCTTAAAAAGGAGAACCATATTATAGACTTGTGCACTACTTTCAAAATTCACCGTTCCTACAAGATGAGACTTAACCCTTAAAAGTGCCAGTTCAGGGTTCAATCAAGAAAATTCTTAAGGAACTTAATCAGTAAGAGAGGTATAGAAGCTGATCCAGATCGTATTCGCGCTATACTATCTATGCCTTCGCCAAAAACAAAGAAAGACGTACAGAAGTTAGCGAACAAGATCACTGTGATAAATTGTTTTGTTTTTGAAATCTTCAGATCGATGTCGATGGTTGTTAAACCTTTTATGTGAAGGGACAACAAAATAGAAATCTAAAAGGGATCCCGAGATCGAGTGAACAATAGAGTGTGAAGCAACATTTAAGGAGCTCAAACTTTACTTAGGATCACCTCTAGTAATGAGTACACCTTACGAAGGGGAAGAGCTCGCAATATATCTTACGGCTACCCATGAATCGCTAAGTTCCATCCTCATTCGACTTAACGGGAAAATAGAAAAACCTGTCTATTTTAATAGTAAGACTCTCACCCCTGCAGAGTCCCGGTATACCAAGATCGAGAAATTACTTTTAGCCCTCGTCTACACATAGCAAAAATTGAGACAGTAATTTCAAGCGCACTCGGTTCAAGTGGTGACAAATTACCCTTTACTAGATATTTTATCCAGACGAGAAAAATCCAGACGTATACAAGCATGATCGGTCACTCTTGGCAAATACGACATCCGTTTTGAACCACGACACTCTAAAAAGGGTCAAACGGTAGCAGATTTCCGAATAGAAGATTTTGACTGGGAAGACGACAGTACGGATAACAGTGAGGAACACTACAAAGAAAAGTTAGACTGGATAACTCAAAAGGGATGAAACCTTTTAACTGATGGATCTTTCAGACCTATAGGGTCAGGTATTAAAATCAAACTTGTCACACCTTCCAATGACAGGATCGAGAAAGCAGTCAGGCTTGATTTCAAAGTAACAAACAACGAGGCCGAATTTGAAGCAATGATTCACGGTCTAGATATGGCTCTAGAGATTAGAGTTTTTGAATTATCTGTCTACACAGATTCATTACTCATTGTGAACCATTACACGAAAAAGTTCTAGAAGAACAGAAAAATGGTCAACTACACGGTAGTAGTAGCCGGCAGGATGAGCAGATTCAATAGAATTACTATTAAACATTTACCTCGAGAAGAAAATTGACATTCGAACTCTCTCGCGTACCTGGCAGGAATACTTGGTACTAAAACAATTTATCTAAAAATTAAAGTATCATCCACCCCCAGCATTAACATCATAAGCTCGAATTCTATCAATACTAGAGGCGTTGAAGAAGACGAAGACGATTGGAGACGACTTTACCTCAAGTACATTGGGACTAAAAATACATTTCACGATGAACTTCCTATAGATTCCAAAGAGAAGAGACGCGTACTTGATAATGATAAGCGATACATCATGAACAACGGTCTCCTTTACAAAATTTAGTCACAGGACCGTACTTTAAATGTTTATCAAACAAAGAGACTCAGAAGTTCCTGCACGAACTCCATGAGAGGACTTGTGGTTCCCATACAGCGGGACGATCTCTCACAAATTGAACACTTACTCAAGGAGTCTTTTGGCCCAAGATGAAAGCTCAAGCTATTGAACTCGCAAGCAAGTGTGATACCTGCCAAAGACATGGCCCCCAAATTTGAGCTCCAGCCTTGGAACTCCATTCCAGCAACAGTGTTTGGCCATTTAAAAGATAGGCACTCGACCTCGTAGGGGAATTCCCCACGACACCAGAAAAGAGGAAACACCGCCTCGTAGCAACGGATTACTTCACAAAATGGATAGAAGCAGTCCCTCCATGCCGCACACGCGAAGGCGAAGTCATCAAATTTATCTGGAAAACTATCATCATTCGGTTTAGTTTCCCCCATCTTATCAGAATCGATAATGGACCTCAGTCTGTTGGCTCTAAGGTCGTTGAGTTCCTCAATTAACATAACATCATCCACTCCCCTTCAAATCTATATTACCCTCAAGGAAATAGTCAGGCAGAAATCATTAATCGAACTATAGTGGATGGGATCAAAAAGTGCTTGAAAAAAAAATTGGGTTCATGAACTACCACATGTCCTATGGGCATATCGCACAGCACCATGGGTATCAATTGGATACACACCATTTTTACTAGCATATGGTACAGAAGCAATCATCCCCACTCAATATTATCACCCAATACGCGACCATACCATGATAGATGAAGAGAATTAAGTACCAATTGGCATGTAACATGAATTGGATCGAAGAAACTAGAGACAGAGCAATCATAAATTTGAGAAGATACCACCAAGCTCTAGCCTGATCTTATAACAAGCGTGTTCATTATAGAGAGTTTAAAATTAAAGACCTCGTGCTACGAGAAATTCCCAAATACATAAAGGAAGCAAGCGCTGGGAAACTGTCCAAAAATTGAGAAGGTCCTTTTGTTATTATCAGAAAAAGTGGTCTTGGTTCTTACGATCTCGTCATTGAACAAGGAGATCGAATCCCTAATCCTTGGAACACGAGGAGATTAAAATTGTATCGCCGATAAAAATCTATCACAGTGTACTTTTCTACAAATCAATCTATCATCTATTATGACGATCTTACATCAATGAAAAACTTATGTTTGTTCCAAATACATCTGAGTACTTTCTACTATTTCATACAGTACTTTATCTAACACATTCATCGTACATCGATCTTACACCAATACAATACTTGTGTTCGATTGCCCTATACTATAGTACTTTTCTAATATATTTAACAAGCACTTCTATATACAGGTTACAGATTGTTTCTTGTTTTGGCCCAACTGATCATCAATGACATTGCAGATCGTTTGTTGCTTCGACCAAACTGATCGTCTATTACATTACAGATCGTTTGTTACTTTAGCCAAACTGATCATCTATTACATTACAGATCGTTTGCTGCTTTGGCCAAACTGATCTACTATTACATTACAGATCATTTGTTGTTACAGCCAAACTGATCATCTATTATATTACAGATCGTTTGCCGCTTCGGCCTAACTGATCATCTATTACATTACAGATAGTTTATTGCTTCAGCTAAATTAATCATCTATTACATTACAGATCGTTTGTTGCTTAGGCCAGACCGATCAGCCACCTATATCCCTCTACGATCGATAACCTCTGAGAACCATCCTATACAATAGATATTCGACTAATACAACATCGTTAATATAACAAAAGGTTAGTATAAATCATCATTTTAGACATTCCTATTTTTATACAATATACGTGTTAGTATGCATAGCGTATCCCCTCAATCGTCACTTCCCGTTAGAGCTATCACTTGAGCTGTCACCTCAATTGGAAGGCCCTGTAACGTTAGGTGCACAATGTGCGTACAGCCGTTGACACATAAACTCTGGCACTCTTCCAATAATGATCTTCTTTCCATATCTAACCATACATTGTCTCAGAACCCTAATTTTGGTTACTATGGGACCTAGAAACTCACACCGTATCGCCTCCATGTCGCACTGCACACTTTTTCTAACAATAACGTCATGCACCAATTCGCTTTCTTTTTCCAATATCTGGAACTCTGACGCAAATAATGAAATCACTGCTGTCATATCTCTCTCATACATACTACCTATTTCAGTATTTACCTACTTAGGCAGAAAAAGTTCGCAGAGTTTAGCATGAGCTTCCTGCAGCAAAGTCTTCAAATGCTCGCACTGCTCCTCTACTCGACTCTTCTCAAACAGTACAACCAAATTCTGAGACTCTAGCACTGTCATAAACTCATCCATATGATAGATCAGAGACAGTGACCACTCAAGCTCGGCTTCACGACTCTCCCATTCTACCCTTCTTTCATCGAGATGTATATCTGCCTGAAATAGGTCCGCATCTAACTTTGTGTTTGCATCCCTTAGTTTTGTATTTTTATCCAGGTGCTTTAAGGCATTTAACTTCAATCCCTGTATGGTATGCTCTAGCGTAACCACTTTGTTCCAAGCAACATTTATATTTTTGTTCTGTCTATTACGGGCCTCCTCCATCTTCTTTATCAGAATATTAACAACTAGCCACAACACTACATACTTAGAAGCTCGTGCACGTGTCTCTGCTGCCTCCGATTTGAGCAAATTCACTTGGAATTGTAATTCCTTCACATTCTTACCTTCCTCTTCTAAGTCTGTCAGCAGTTCTAAAATTCAAACTCGAACTAATGTCAACTCCGTTCCCAACTAGCTCGCTTGTCTCGAGCTACCTATAAATTCTACCTCTTTCTTATAATTTCTCTTAGCTTTACTATTTTTCTCAGTCTGTTGGCTAGATCCACCTTTTTCTTCTGTAGCTCCTTGGACAATCAAGCTCAAACATCTCATTCTTTTACCACTTCCACCTTCGTTCTCTCTCCTAATTCAGTAGCACTTTTTAGTATGACCTGACTTAAACTTAGCTCAGCGGTCAGTTGTTCGTTATGGGTGCGTAAAGCATCACACTGACTTTGAACATCTACCAATTCCACCTGTCATCATAGTTTATATTCATAAACAATTCGATTGAACCAACAGATTGCATCTCACAGTTAACAAATTTTAAACAAGAACATGGTATCTGAGTAATATCAATATAATGTTTTATTTATCATCACATAGAACAAATTCCATTTATAATCTATAATAGTATACAAAGATCTAAATCATATGTAGGGGTGGTAAAAAAAACTGAGAATACCTTATTTTCGATTATTCAAGGAATAAGAAGATTGCCCTTTATCTCTCGAACTCTTTCCATTCGTTACTTGCACATCTTTCAGAGTGATAAAGGTCACCACCTCTTACAGATGTTATTTCTACCGCGATCGGGGTATCAGGCTTTCGACCTCCTCCTTACCCTCTTTTGATGACAGTTCCCTCAACTTCAGGAAGGGTTTGTCACCAATAATTTCTCCATCAGCTTTGGCAAACCACATGTTCTCAGCCTTGGAGATTTCAACATCAAAATCCTTCCCACACTCCGTCACGAACTTGCTAAATTCTTTCTCTACCTTAGAAAGTTCTCCCCTTTAAAATTCAATAACACTGTCTATATGACGCTCATATTTTGTTTGAGTAGCGACCTTTGCTCGCGACAGATATATATAATCCTTCAATGTCATTTGCACTTTATACAGCCGCGGACGCGTATCTTTCTGCAATACACCTAAAGCCCTCAAATCCGCTTCTACCTTCACTCGAACAGTCACTTCTTTCGACAACCGCATTACTAAAGACAATTTTTACTCCACGCGTTGTAATAACTCATCCTGTAACCCCTTTAATTCAACTTTAATCGCTTTTGAACCTCTATTTTCTCTTTCCTTATCCTGAAAAATATAATTCTCATAGCCCTCCGATTCTACATAAAGCCAAATGCATCAGATAAAGGTTCTACATCACCTCATACAGCAGACACACCAGCTCGAGAAGAATACTTTCTTGCCTCTAAACTATGATGATTACGTACTTCTTTAGCTAAAAACATAACTTAAGTTGGGTCCGAAACTACACCCCTCTCCTTTAAAAGCTCTACAAAAGTTTCCTTTAACCCTCATTTACTATTTACTTTGACCTCAAAATATAATGTCAGAGCTATTAACATACTTTGACACCTAGCCTTATTACTCGGGTCGTTAAAACATGTTAACTCTTTTGGCTTTCGAACTAATGACCCCCATTCCTCTTCCTTCCTTAACACCTCATCCCTTTCTATTTTTATCTTAGCATATCTACATTGAAGATCATATAGCTCTTTAAAAAATTTCTCTGAATTCAGCTTAAAATTCATTTTTTCATATTAAGTTTTATTAAGTACCTATTGAATACGAGCCACAGAATCCCTCGCTCTACACAACGACCTCTCCAGCTCAAAATTTGTTTTTCTCAGTCACTTTATATCCTACACAAAGTACAAATATATTGTTATAATACAGACATCCAAAACAAATATGTTTCAAATCATTACTCAAACTTCAACAGATACAAAGTACTATCACTTTGGTGTCACATAAACTATATCAAATCAAAAACATAATACTACAGAAGGATTAGAGATTCCTGCTGAGCTCTACCTCAGTTGGAGGATCCAATGTTTGCCCAACCGGATAGCTTGGATCAACATGATCAGAAGAAAGATCCAATGTTTTTTTAGCTGCTCAGACTGGTTCAGCACTCTTTGGCAGAAACTCCAACACCATATCAGGAGAAGCACAAGTGTCCGCCATCACCTCCTCTGGAGTCTCTGAAGGAAACTCAATTTCCTTATTCCTTCCGACTCGGCCTAGCTCCACATCAGCTGGGCTCAATCCAAAATCATAGTAGGATTGGATGAAGTGATTTCGTTCCACTTTCAGGGCCTCAACTAATTTTGACATCACATCATCATGGGCCACCAGCTCTAAGTGTTTTATCGTGAGCTCTACAGCGGCTCTAGATTCTTCAGCTCTCTGCTCCTTTTCCAGCTTGAGCTCAGCTTTGAGCTCCTTTACACGAGTAGATTGGTCTTCAAACTTCTTCAAGCGAGCAGATTGAACTTCGAACCTCGTTGTAAGAACCCTGAACTCTTGGCTCTTTTGTTCTATACACTTTTGCGCCCCCTTCAGCAAAATTAAGAGTTGCCAGTACAAGCATACAAAGTCAAAATCTGCACAACAATTTTCAAGTCCGAATACAAAAATAATTAAGGACTTCAAAAAAAAAAAAAGTACCGCAAAAGTATATTCGTAATACTCCGCATCGATGTGCTATGGATCCATCGCATCTATCGAGTAGTATTTCTGCTTCAGTTCTGCCATCTTAGCTGAGGCGTAAGGTTTAGTTCGAGCACTGCCCTCTTCCTCATGCCTTTTCCTTTTCAACGAGGACTTCTCGACCTCAACAGGAGCAACTTCAGGATTCTTAGCCACATCGCCAGATATAGACTTTACAATCTCTTGTGCCATGGCTGCCCACCCCCCAGTGACAGAGACACTCTACTGACCTGGCCTTATGGGCCACCAAACATTCTGCTTGGTACTCTGAGATACAGGAGTAGGAACACTGAGAACATCTGCAACAGTCAGGACAACTTTTCCCTCGGCGATAGCTCGTTTCTTCTGAGCTCGCTGAACCTTGAGAACTACAGAGTCTACCCTTTTATCTCTATGGATATCCAACTCACTGAGTACCTATTTTAGCTTGTCTGGATCTTGAGCAACACAGTGGAATAGGTTGGCCTTGTCCGGAGCGGATAAAGGTTGGGCTCTGCCAAAACAAAGAACAAAACATTCAGTAACAGATCGAAGAGAAGTATAGTTTACTTAAAGACTGGGCAACATTACTTACCTGGATTATAATATCCATGATTCAGTTCAAGCGTCGGTTCATCTAGAACCTGCATACAGTTACCCTCTACCCACATAAGGTGGTCGTTCCATGGTCTACCCGCAGATTCAAAATTAAAAAATTTCAGCCTAGCCGAATCATTATACAGGTAAACGCTGCTTCAACCTTCAACATATTTATATTTCTAAAACATCATTACATCTTCAGCTTCGAGCTGCTTCGCAATCCCTTCTTTCTTCCATTTCTCATTCAGTACCTCACATACCCTCATCATTTCATAAACATTCCCATTTAACTGGGCAGGGTAACACTGTAGCACATTCATAACCCCTTTCTGAAAGAAGGTCAAAGGAATTCATAGGCCATAAACGACCTGATTCAAGAAATACAAAAACCAATGCCTCAGGCCTGATAGCTCCAGCCCATTATAATACGAGAGAGTTACCCCCTCACTAATCCCTTTATCCTTCTTCCACTTCGCCAAACATGGGACTTGGTAGTAGACAGCCTCCCCCCCCCCCTTACCAGGTATAAAGGCCATAAACCATAAACATTGCTCCTCCACATATCTTCCCCACTCTCCCTGTAATTTCTTCTTATATTTCAAATACTTTTTCCCTACATCTACCCCCTCCGGGTATATCAAAAGGACTCTCCCCTTTTATAATCTATCCTCATTTTATATCATCTCCTCAACCCTACTGGGTTCCCCACCCTCCATGCTTCTCTCACCACTGTTTACAACTTCCTCCATCACACTACACTCGTCCCCCCTCCCCGAAGATAATGTTTCCTCGGAACTAGACGATACTACAAAATTACATGCGGGAATACAAGGTTTAGACCGCATATCAAACCTATAATATACATAAATATTTTTTTTGTCATTTTCTCTATAATACATAGTGACAAAATAAACCTACCTTCTACCCACTCAACACGTCCATTTTACAAATTCCCAAAACAAATGTAAAATCAATCATTTCAAATTTCCCCCTTCTTCCCCAAATACATATTTTCTCCCTCTAACAGTCTATTCTTGTACCTAAATTCATATCCTCCATTTTTTATCCAAATATCCCAAAACCCCTACATTATCAGATATACATACCAAACAGGTTACGATACATATCAAACAGATTACTATAAATATCATACAGATTACTAAATAAATAAATTAGACAAAGCTTTGTATTACCTACCTGTACTTGAAGAGCAGCAATCCTTTACTTTACCCAGACGTCTTTTCAAGTGCTCACATCGCTTCTCAGACAATTTTTTATCACCTGATAGAGATTTCCTTCTCAAATCACACTCAGCACTCAAACGTTTCCTCTTCTTGGAAATAAGATTGACACAATTTTTTTCTTTCTCTAAAACTGTAGATAATTTATAAGGGAGGGAGGGGCACATTTTTATACTCTCCCTCAGTTTGTAAAGCGATGGCTCCTTATGACATGCGTCAGCCATCCCTACTGTCTCTGCAAGCACGTCTTTTTGGTTGAAGGCATCATCATAACTTCTGTGATAACGTCTACCGTCATCACGTCTGTCCTTAATGTCTGCCATTACACAATTTTGTACCTCTTCCTCAAACATAATATAAATGACCAATCACCTTATTTTAATACCCTGCTAAGATCATACAACTTTCCAAAAATAGATTAATATTCAAAATTCAAAGATATCAATACAGTTGTTAAAATCCTACAGCTGTCTCCCACAAAATCCGTACATAAAGATTATTGCATAATACTTTATTTTTTATTTTAATCAGATCGAGACATCACATTCGTTTATCCTCTCAAGATCCCCCATCTTACATTTATTCAAACCCAACCACAGAACACTCAAAAATAGATTACTAATTATAAGCTCCAATACTTCGAGCTCACCGCAGTCACATCTAAAATAGCCTCGGTGATGCGCCTCCTCGCATAGAATGATCTCCCCTCTTGCTGCCTTGGCATCCTCTTCAGTGATCTTATTACAGGCGAGCTGTCGAACAGTCAATTTCCGCATCGTGGCACTCAACAATAACCTCCAAAACATGTCGCACCAGAAAAATTGGTCATACTCTACACGCTTCCCTTCTCCGTCTAGTCCAATCATATATAGCAGTCATAAGGGAGTCAACGAAAATACCGCTCACAATGTTCTGCAACCTTGATATAAAAGTGACCATCTGCTGCCTGATTAACACGTTGAGCACGAGTCCTCACCATGGCTAAACTCACCACCTCCACAACGCAATTATCCCTGCAGAAGATGCAAATCAAAACAACCAAAAGTCATAATTTTATAGCCACCAGGAAGATCTTTACAAATATCACCCCATTAATTTGGCCAAAGGATATCTTGTTTAAAGGAAGTTCACGAAACAGCAGAATATCAACATCAAATGCAGAATATTGTGACTGGCCATTCTTTCCATAGTATGAAATATCTCCTCTGATTTGGTACGAGAAAATATACAATGGGGCAACATACAAGATCGGGCAGATCCAACAGTAGTACCTACAGATGCATGCGTGCCCTGTCTCACAGTTTAAAAAACTCTGTCCCCCAGTTCTAGTTCACAGGTTGAAATAATAAATTACTTAGACAAGTTCATTACAACGAATCATGACCCCAGAACGAAGTTATTTCATTCATTCAAAAAATTTCTTACAGGATACTTTACAGATAACAAAATGTCATCAATAATTATAACATAATACATCACAAAGTTGCAGATTCGAATTGCTTTTCAGGAACCAGCAAAAAATATGATGAAAAACTGAAGTAACTTCCAAACCCTGATCCCATGCTGTAAGGTTAAAAAATTGTCAGAACTAAAAATCACAGATGAAAGATCTTCTTCATGGCTAAAATCTATTGTCCATGGAAGAAAATAATCCTTTGCATCCTCCCAGCTCTTCCACCATAACCACAACCTCCTTGCATGCTAGAGACAGACAGAATGTCTGCCGCTTCATCTTTAGTTTCCACAGCCTCTTCCGCTAGCAACCGAAGGCCATTTTTACACTCTACCTCAGATGTCAGTAGATAGTGAAAACGTACCATCAGATAATAATCATCCCCCGCCTCCATCACTTCTTCATATGAAATATGATGGTAGGTGGGAGATATAGGAATTGGCGTTGGCAGATACAACAGTTGGTATCCAAAATACCTGATACGCAATTCTTCCATCTTCCTACGAATCCTCGATTCCCGAGCCTGAGTCCTTGTCATCACCATGTTCTCCAATACTCAGAAATTGTCAAATTACAGTAAGATAGTTTGCCATAGTGGAATACAGAAGAAGACCCAAGAAGAAGACTTGGTTCATCATACACAAATCAAGATCCTCTTTATATTACGATCAACATTAAAGGCGACTCTCCAAATTCCCAACATCAGCAAGATTCCCCATGAAATAACATTGACTATAACCATTGGTTCTGGGAAACCCAAGCGGTACAAACAAGATACTTCTGAATTTACATTGGAAATGAGTCTCAGATATTAACTATAGCAATTAATGCCACTTCTCAGCCAATGCCACTCACCTGCAATGTTTATCGTACTGTTGGCTGAGAGGGGGCGGTTGTAGTAGAGTATTCCGCATCTCGGATTTATACATCATCTTTGAACTACATATGAACTTTCGATCTCACCAACAGAGCACATGGAACAAAAAGATTCAAGACAACAACGTCAAGAAGTAAATACAACACGAATTTCTCAACCAACACTACTCGTCTATAGGGTTGTCAATGGACCGGATCGGGCCAGGATCATGGTCGATCCTGACCCGATCCGTTAAGGAATACAACGATCCGACCCGATTCGTGATCCTAAAAGATCACTAATTTTGCGATCCTGACCCGATCCTTTAAGGATCTCAGTGATCCTTACCCGACCCGATCCGATCCGATCCGTTAAGCTTAGATTTTTGGCAAACATATAAGTTAAGATATGAGAATGAGTATAAAAAAAAGATGTATTATATTTGCAATTTTGCATAATATCCATGTAAAATATAGAGTTAAATAAATGGCTTACCAAGGTAATATTGTTATCCTTCCCGAATAATGCAATGAAACAAAACAAAGATGTTATGTTATGTACCCAAAAAATAAATGGCTTCAGTGAAGAATTCAATCAATCCGATTTATGCTGTGACACATGAGCACACAAAAACTAAGGTACATGATAACAGTAGAAAGAAAGGGAGGGAGAAAGAGAGACATCAGTTTGGGATCATTATTTAGGGACATACATTGGAGATGCTTAGGTAAACCCTACTCTACAAGTTTGTTATTCATTGAGAAGCGACATACTGCAACCTTTCTAGTCAAACTTCAACTAATTTTTGTATTTTAGTGGCGTCACGGTAAGAGTTATACACACAGTTTGCAAAAATGACAACTTTTTATTGTTGTTTCAGCCTGTTCGAGTTAAAGTATAAGGTGTTACAAACAGAAGCCTTCATAGTATAAGGTCTAACCATTTGATATGGATTAAGGCTGCCTATCTCATGTATGCCCAACCATTTAACAAACCCTTTTCTTTGATAGATCTCAATAGCTAAAAATGCAAAAACTAGCATCACATTGGACTACTTTTGTGAGGATGAGAAGAACACCATATCACATGAGTAAATGTGCTTTGTCACAATCAGCACTAGGTCATCTCCAAAAAAGGGTTCCATATATTTCCCAAAGTAACAAGGCATCACAAAGCAGCATCAATCTTATCTATATCTACACCTAGCTAAATACTTTAAATACCTTAACGGATCGGGTCAGGGTGAATCCTAACCCGATCCGCCAACTAAAGGGTCGGATAACTAACGGATCGGGTTGTAGAGGATCAATTTTTTTCTGATCCTGATCCTTTGTTAACAGATCGGATACCGGGTCAAATCCTACCCATTGACAGCCCTACTCGTCTATGAGACTCCTCGTGTTATTGGTTGAGAGCCATCTTATATAAGCTTATTTCTTATCCCAGACTCAAAGCTTCGTCCTCGAACTCGTCAGCATACAGGAAATACTACTAAAGACATATTCAATATTCCTTAGTTCGAGTCATCATTTTTGACCTCTACAACAACAGTTCGATTTACGCAAGTGTGCAGTCATCAATAAAGCCGTTATACAGTAACAAAGGTTAGGACTTTACATCATCTAGTCAAAGAATATCTTACATCTACTATATAACGTTCACCATTAAAAATATTAATGGTTGTCAAACGGTCATAAGATAAGACCTATAAATAGGACCAGAGAACTATAGATTAAGAACAAGCAATTCTATACCGAAGGATCCCTACTCCAAAACTCCAAATATTCATGTGCTTATTGTAATAGTTAGCATTTTCAATTGGATCTCTCCCTTTCTAAAATCCACAAGAGAGGTCGTAGTTTTTAACATATTCAAAGGTTTTCTACGCTAAAACTTTTGTGTTAGTTATTAATAGCGTTCTGATTACATCCAGTGTAAAGGCTAAGTCTGAATCCCAGAATTAGGCTATTACAACAGTCATATTCATGTGTGTTGGTGTTCACTCTCCATATTTGGCCATTTATCCTAATTATAAGAAAAGATCCTGATATGATCCCTTGCACTTGATATTGACCATAACATTTGATCATCTTATCAATGTGGGTTTGTGCTCTGGGACCAACACCAAACCTACAAAAAAGATATACATATAGTCGCATTGTAGTTTATGAAAAGAAGAAGAGATTTCAAACAATAAGAAAATGTCTCATGTCATACATGAGTTTCATCAACATTATATTCAGTTTTTCTAGTAACTTGTGGATTGGCCCGTCCCTAACTTTCAAAATCCATATGTTAAAAAATTTGTTGAAGTTGTTTGTGATGTGTTCATACTTGGCAGTAAAATCAAAGTGGGACCTAGCCCAGTGTTCAAATGGCTCCTTAAGTAACTAGTTATGAGTAACTGGGTTTTCCAGTTTAAGTTGGTCCATGTGCTTATTCTTTTCAGATTGCTTAAATGCCTTTACTGCACTCCACACTAACCACTCTATTTGGGTCCCTCTGAGAAACTTCTTCATATTCTTGTGCATATGTCCAAAGCATAATCTGTGATTTGCATAAGAAAAAAGGGTAGTCACAGTATTAATGAGTCCCTTCTGTCTATCTAATATGAATATTAGCTTTTGATTATGTAGAATGAGATAGGGCTGAAGAACCTCAAGGAAGTTAGTCCAAGTATCTTTACATTCTGATCTGCATAAGTAAATTGTAATAGGGAATAAGCCATTATTGTCATCTAAGGCAATCACAGATAAACAAACCCACCCATATTTACCCTTTAGAAAATTACCATCCAATCTAAGTACAGGTTTATACCCACTTAACCATCCATCAAAACTTGCCTTAAACATCACCAATGAACTTTTCCACTGGTTACTTTGAAGCTCTTTACTATATTTGGCCAAACTACCAGGGTTAGCCAATAAGACTTGTCTTATAAATTCAGGTTGTATGATATAACCCTCATCATATAATCCAACTATCATCTCCATGCATATAGTCCAAGCATTCCATGAAGTATAATATAAAATATCAATGCCATACATTCTTGAAATCAGTTCCTTCACACCTGCTGGTCTAGTGGTTCTCACTGTCCTAATTATTTCTTCAACTTCCTTTGCCACCCACTTGGAATTTGCATTTTATTTAGATTGGTCACTCCTGTCAGGACTGTGTGAATAAGATTACAACAGACCCTCATACTGAAAGTGGTACCATCTGGGTTAACCTTTGCATAAAATATCCATTGACAGCTGATTGTTTCAGCCTCAGTACAAATATATCTTACCCTCATATAGTCATTATTTTTTTGTTGGAATTGGTGCTTGTTCACAATGGCCCATTGCCTTAAAAAAGCTCTGCAAGCATCAACTGTGGGCCACTCTACGCTAATAACCATCTCTAACCCATAATTATGCACAGGTAATGTAGTATGATGCACTTCAGCTTTTTCTGTTACAAAAATATTATCACATTCTTTGGCTAAATCTCTGAACTCATCATCACATCTGTCTATATCAACATGGGTTGGGCCATTATCACCATCAACTGATGAGTGATTTGAGTAATACCCTTCCTCTGCATCTAGGATATCTGAGTTAGTTTCTGCCCATCTATTCCAAGCATCAACTTCATCAACTTTCTCTTCATCATTTGAAGCCTCTCCCCCCAATCCAACTCCAGCCTCAGCTTTTATATTAGCTTGAGCATCAATCCAACTCTACCCTCAGTTTTAATATTAGGTTCATCATCACTGAAGTCCATATGTGGCAAATCATCAAGTTCTTCCTTAGGTACTTCACTTGCCCTTGGTTTCTTAACTCTTTTAGTGTTATCTTCACCACTTTGTAAACTATTGCATTTTCTCTTCATCTTTGATACAACTCTTTTTTTTGCTTGAGTCATAACTACCTTTTGTTTACCCCTGGCAATAGTCTCATATTGAAGTGGATCAAATTGTGTACTCTCATACTGCAGTGGATCAAACTGTGTAGTCTCAACCTCAACTCAACTTGAGAAGTAGGAAATATTGGTGGTTCTTCATCTGGTTCCATTATAACTATATTTGGTTGTTGAATTAAAGGTGGTGGCACAACTTCTATAGGCACTGCATATACATAAAAATGTACATCCCACATACTATCCACATCACTACAATGCCACATCTTATACAAACTTGTATCATCACAAACATCAACTATCTCACCTGCACACAGTGTCTACACCACTATCCCAGAACCAGGTAAGATAGCTTCATTTATCTTAACAACATCAGACATAATATACTCCAACAGACCTTGATAGTAAAACTGATCCCCATTTATATTTTTAAATATATGGATGTCCCCATCAATGTATAGACGAACTGTGTACTCTGTCTCCCCAGGTTCAGACCATCTACCTCTCCAATGAATACTGACCTTTTTTAGGTCATTCCTGTCATTGTAGCATACCCCCAAACACTATATAATTAAGACAAGAATCATGGTAACATACCCAAAACACCTAATTTTAAAATACCACTTGTAAAAGCATCAATTTTTTTTAATATACCCTAATTACAGAAAACCAAAACCCTAATTTTATAATCCAAACCACTTTTTAAAAGGCCCAATTTTGAAATCCAAACTCTAATTCTTAACACAAATCTTTGAACTTTCAAAATGGGAAAACCAAAGCAACAGATATTAGAGAGAGATTCACAAATTTTACCTATTCAAAAAGAAAGAAAGAGAAAGGGAGAGAGAGAGAGACCTATATTGTGATCAAAGGCATGGCGAGATCAGGTATTAGATTGTTGCACTCCAGTTTTCCAAATTTTTATAGTTGTGGAAGATACAAATTTTCCTAAATTTTCCTTCCAAGAAGAATTTTTTGTTTGAAACAGTTTGGGGAAGAGATGACCGGAAGAAAACTTGTTCACCTGTTAGAGAAAATCGCGTGCAACTCGCGTGCGGGTAGTTTAGTCAGTTGATGTCAAAATTTGAGTTCAACGAAGGTTGACCTGTGGTCAGAGGCAATTTAGGGACCAAAACTACATATTTAAACAACTTATGGACTAAAGGTAAATATTCAGTTAGTAGGTGGGACTGTAGTCAAATTTGCCCATAGGAAACAAATGACAAAGAATATATAAAGTAATGATAAGAGCCATAAAAAATAATGATAAAAAAAAAGTAAAACAAGATCCAAAAATGACAAATATAATACATAAATTTTTGGGGTGACAAATACAATGCAGAAAAATAATAAAACAGACCCAACAAATGACATATTATAATCTTTCAATGATATCTTTCCAATTTTGCATGTTTTAAATCCCCCTTAATTTCCTTCAACCCATATGCATTCTTCTTCCTGGGGAATCGCCTCTTCCTGAAATTTGTTACATACTCAGGATCAACAAATAAGAAATTATTATAAATAGAAGAAATACGTAACCCTAAAATCAGGCAAACATGAATAGGTTTCATCTGAATTATCGTCCCCCAAAATTAAAACTTCATATTACCGAGATGACGTTCGAACATTTCTACAACCAACGCCGACATCGTTGCTATTGGATCAATTAATAGTAACGACGCTGAGCAGGTGGTACAAAGAACACACTTCTCCTCTTCAGGCAAAGCTCTAAATATTTTGTGAAGTTTCAAACTTGTACACCGAAAGGTATAATTTTTAGTATTATAGGTGGCCTTCTTGGCTCTACCCTCCAATTTTGTTCTCCTCATCAAATTTCCCATTCACTTCTTTATCAGACTTTATTATGAAAGAAAAACCAGGCTTTAATCAAACACTTGATAAGCAGTAATCATACACACGTTTTGCCACTGAAATCATACACACAAGACTCGACGATCGTGAGAAAATGGTTTGTGCGATCAGGACAGTTTTTGTGGTTGTCAATCATACACACGATGTGTAGAATCAGGATAGTTTTTGTGGTTTTTGCAATTGTCATGTAAGAAGAAACTGTTTGAGGAATAAGGATGGTTTTTGGCGCCAAAAACCAGACGAACTCGTGTGAATTGTACGTGATACCTAACCCTAAACAAATGCCAAATAATACATAATTGGTGATAGAGACTGCATGATTCAATATAACTAATTTGGTTAAAGGCGTGACACATTGTCCTACAACAAATAATAAGTAATACATTAAATGGTGATATTGTATGTCGTACACATCTCGAAATGGTAATGACATGTGTGCATCGAAGAAATTAAATTTGGACACGTGGCATGATAATATATTTTTAAATGATTCAAACTTTTATTATTATTATTTCGGAAGTGACATTCGTACTTGTAGGGCCCACGGCCTTACTTGTGGAGCCCATGGCCTACAAACCTACTGGAATATTTAAACAGTTAACATTTTTCTGAACAAATGGTAAAGTTAAGCTAAACTAAATGATAAAGAAGTCTGAACAAATGAGAAAGTCAGGATTGATAATGACAACAAGTTCTTAACAAATGGCATAAATATCTGAAAGAATACCAGAGTTCATCTGAACAAATAACATAGTTTGGCTGGCATTAGCCACACAAACGATTTGCCATCATTTGTTCCATGAGTAGAGTAGAGTACCATCATTTCTTCTATGCCTAAGGAGTAGAGTACCACTCTTTAATCGAACACTTGGTAAGCAGTAGTCATACAGACGATTTGCCACTGAAATCACACTGAATTTACCCACAACAGACTCGACGATTGTGAGAAAATGGTTTATGACAAATAATCACACACACGATGTTTAGAATCGGGACAGTTTTTGCAAAGAAGTTGATTGATGAATTGGGATCGCTTTTGGCACCAAAAACTAGACAAACTCGTGTAAATCACACGTGATACCTAACCCTAAACAAGATGAGAAATAGTAATAGAATTGGTGACAGAGTCTGCCTTCTTATAAATAACAAATTTGGTAAAAGGGGGACAAACTGTCCTTAAACAAATAACAAGTAATGCATGAGATGGTAACAGTGACTGCCTTACACGTCTCGAAATGGTAATGACATTTGTACATTGCGGAATTAAATTTAGACACGTGGCATGATAATATATTTTTAAATGATTCAAACTTTTATTATTATTATTTTGGAAGTGACATTCGTACTTGTGGATCCCACGTACTTGTAAAAAATAAGTGACATTTTTCAAATAGGTAATATTTTTTTGAACAAATGTAAATGTTTTTAGAATAAATTACAACATTATCATGGTACAAATGGCAAAGAATTCTGAAAAAATGAGAAACTTACGAGAAAAAAAATGACTGATTTCTGAATAAATGAGAAAGTTCTCGGAAAACAAATGACAAAGGTTTCTTAACAAATGAAATTGATTGATGGTGATATAATGACAAAGCTTTTCTTAACAAATGATAAATAACAAATGGTAATAACACGTGGCGTGATATATTAGTTTTAAATGAGTGTATAATTTTTTATTATTTCGAAAGTGATATTTGTACTTGTAGAACCCAAAAATAGGTGGTTGCCTGCTGTAATAATGCATCTTTAGTAGGGGAAAAATTGGTTTTTCCTCTTGTCAGTATTGATTTGGGAATATATTGTTCCCTGGGTCCGATATTAGAAAGTTGGCATCTTTTTGTATTTATTCTTACAATTGTCGTACTACATTTATTCATACCTCTTATCTCTTTGTACATATAAGAGGTAAATTTGTACATATAAGAAAACTGCTTATCTCTGTGCGCGTTTTCACTCCCTTCGCTCTCTAACGCACATTGACAAGCTTCAACTCTTTTTTATCTCTTTGAACTAGAATTTCTGCCTTTTGCAGTCTTGCTCTTAGGTTCGTCACTTTCACCCTCGTGTTCACCTCTCTCACCACCTTATGTGATCTTTTCTATCATAATATGCTTCTTGGGAGAGGATTTAGAGATACTCAAAAACCAAACACTCAAGTCTCACTCAATACCAGCCACTAAACTCTATTAAATGAATGGTTCTCAAAATTGGAGATTTTCTATATAGGAAATAAGGCGAAAAACCAAATAGTCTATCCTACCCCACTTTTTCTATCTTCAATTAGGTCGTATTTCCCTCTCTCCTCCCCTGATTTTCAAATTCTAACAAATTGGTTCTCATACCACTCTCTCTCTCTCTCATATCACTATCTCGCCCATACCATTCTCTCTCTCTCTCTTGTAATTTCTGCCATTAAAGGTATAATTCTCCTCTTCAAAGAACTACGACAGCCACAGTGATAAAAGAAAGTAGGAGAAGACTCATCTTCGTTCACAGGTATTTGGAACACTTATCTCTCTCAAAGTTAGACACAATATTATGGGATCCCTAGTAGTATACCTACCTACTTTGTATGGAATGTTGTGAAATTGTAATTGTTAGTGTTATTAATCCTCTTTATAATCCAAATTAAGTCTCCCTAGACAATCCTGTGTATAAATTATTGGTAATGCGTCATTCAACAATTTTGTAAGCGTTAGTCTCAGCAGCACTTAAGAATTGTCGAAATCAATAATATTAGATGTGCAATTACTCACATGCACAATCGTAATTGTCGATATCGCCAATATTAGATATAGAAGTTTTCACACACTAACTACATTGTCGAACTCGATAAAAGTTTACATGCAAGTTCTGACATAAAGGAGTATATTGTCAAACTCGACAAAATTACATTTGTTTTTAGCTTGTTTTAGGTTACGCCATATGTTGTAAGCATGTTTTGTTAAGGCATAACAATTTTATAGGGTTTTATTTCCATTATTTTAGTGGCATGATAATGGTGCTAAGTTTTTTGTACTGGGTCCATAAATTATTTTGTACGTGTTTTGCCATGGATGAGTCTGAGAGTTACGATAGTGTCCACATCCCAGTTTTTTCGCCAAGTCACGAAGAAATCTATCCGCCACTGCAAGAAGTTGAAGCAGAAAAAGCGAGGCAAGCAAAAATTGAGTGGGAATTATAATTTGGATGACTAAAAAATGAGTTCTGGGAGGAGCAAGATTTGGCATATTTTAATTCAGTGTGTAAGAGGCCAGATTATAATCTTCTGACGATTTTTCAGATGAGTGGCAAAGGGGTCAATATAGCTGAGAAGAATGTCAATGTAACTAGATTTTCGGATAGAAGTATGTGCTAAAAGTATGTGTTGTGCAACGAGTTTTTGTGAGGTGATTGTTTATATTTTGTATTCCATCTTTTGTAGCATGTGATGTAATGAAGGCTTTTCAAATGAAATGAACATTGGGTTGGACATTACTTGTATTTAGTTTCTAATATTTTGTTAAATTACTTGCGTTGGACAACTCACAATTGTTTCTTTTATGTGCCAACTTGTCAGTGAAATCGATAATGAAAGACTACGTAGATGAAAATTATAGTAAAGTTATTTGTGATGAGTCCCAAGAAAGGTCTGAAAATGAACGTATTATAAACCCGTTGATGGTAGAATCCCTATACGGGGGTTAACATTTTGATACTATTGAGGACGTACGTCTGTGCTATGAACGATATAAAAGAGGGCAGGGTTTTTCTACAAAGATACACAATTCTACTAAGCGTTCGAGATCGGATGATATAGGCAGAGCCCACTTCTGTTGTATGAGTAATGGTTTCTCAAAAAAAAACCATGGGATAGATCCAGAGACTAGTGACATATCTGGCAACAGAAGATCATCTGATAAGTATGGGTATAATGCAACTATGAACATTAATTAGAATACCAAAATAGGCAAATATGTTGTCACAAGTTTCACGAATATCCATAACCACAAACTCGTAACTTCACGGAATCATCATCGTATGAAAGTTAACAGATTCTTTCCAGAAGCAGCAAAAAACTTAACAACAACATTTGAGCTCCACAATATTCTGGTGAGCAAGGTTCCAACATTATTCCCAGATCGAACCTTCAACAAACAGGATTGTTACAACTACAACGCCAAAGTAAATAAGGAGCGACTAGTCAAAGAAGATGCACAAGCTGCGTTGGAGTGGTTTAGGAAGAAACAAACTAAAAATCCGATGTTTTATTTTGACATAGAATTAGATGAGGAGGACCGAGCACTATTTTTTTTTTTGGATTGATGGACGTTTAAGGTGCGTATACGAGGCATTTGGAGATGTCGTCACTTTCGATACTACATACCAGGCCAATATCTACAAGATGCCCTTTGCTCCGTATGCAGGGATCAATAACTACAATCGAACAATTCAATACGGATGTGCTCTATTAAGGAATGAGCAAAAAACACATTTATATGGTTGTTCCAAACTTGGTTAAAGGCAATGAACTACAAACACCATGTTTCAATTATCACTGATCAAGATGCAGCTATGGCCGCCGTTATTCCCAAGGTAAAGAAAGAGTTCGAATTAGACAAACTAGGCACTGATCAAATTGTCGATTAACCATATAGGTCAACAATATTAGATATATATAACTCCAATTGTACTTGGTAATTATCGAAATCTACAATGTTATTTATGCAATGCGTCATATACATTATCATAATTATCGAAATAGACAATATTTTGTTTCATAACTTCAATGTTATATATAACTCTAATATCTTGTCGAGTACGATCATGTATCCACATTTTATTGTCGACCTCAGCTTCTGATCGATAATATCATAGATTATTTAGTAGTGTCTCTAAATCATTCTAAGTTACACTGGTTTATTTGCAGTTCTTCCCCAACACCAGACATTGATTTTGTCTGTGGCACATCACAAACAAATTTCCTGAGAAGATCGGCCATGTTTATTTGAAACCATCTACATTCAAAGAAGATATCAATTCGATAATGCACGACATATATGAGGCTGTAGAGTTTGAAACTAGGTGGATGAACCTAATGAAGAAACATAAATTGGATGATAACCTTTGGATGCTAACCTTTGGATGCAAGGCATCTTCAATATTAGACATTAATGGATACTATTATGGAATCGTTTAACCTTCTTTGCAGGCATGAGCAGTATAGGACGAAGTAATTCCACAAACAACTTCTTTAATGGTTAGTTGCCAGTAACAACTGGGTTGTACAATTTTGTGACCAAGTATGAGACTGCCCTTTTAGAGGTATACAACCGAGAAAGTGGAGAAGATTTTGCATCAGAACACAGATATCGTCAAGTTGATCCTCATCAAGTTCTACTTAAAGATGCTGCAAAGATTTACACAAGAATAATGTTCCTCAAACTTCAGGATTAGTTTGACCAGGTTGTCAACTTCATTGCAATAGAAAGAAACATAGAAGTCATTTGAGTTAAATATAGAATTAGAGAAGCTAACTAGCAATTGTGGATGTAAGTTGTTTGAGTATGTTGGACTCCCATGTTGTCATCTCCTAAAGGTTTTCACAAAATACGACATTCTCAAAATACCTGAGGCTTTCATTATGACAAGGTGGATGATTGGTGGAAGCAAGTTTTCAAGGTTGTATGATGAAAGTCACTTGGGAGGAGAAAACTTACGACATCCCATATGCCATAACCACCTATTTCTTTGTGCATCAAAATTATTCGAAAGGGCCTCGAAGATGAAAGAAAGTTTGAATTCGCAGTTTTGAAGCTAGACGAAATTGAGTCATATCTTGATAACTACGGCAATTCTTTAACACAGACAGATGCATCACAACCAAACATCTCTACTTCTTTAGCAGATTCTATGATGTCTAGAACTATCATTTTAAACCCTCTCGTTGTTCAAACAAAAAGACGAGCAAAGACTGATCACAAGAAAGGGGGGGATGGAAGAGGCTGTTATGAAGAAGAAGAGAACATACAAAAGTTGTGGAGTACTTGACAACCATGACAAACGGACATGCCCACTTCTCAAAACAAAGATAGTGCAATCAAGTAAGTACATATTCAGCACTATGCATAAATGTCATATTCTTTGTGATTTCTCTATAATTTATTTCCCATGTATTTACCCTGTATTTACAATTGGAATGAATTCCATGTAGGAGACAGTCATGAGGATTCTGTTCAGCCGCTGCAAGAGAATCCTGACAACCAAGACATCTAAGAAAACAGGAGTTGACATGGCACTGATTTGTAATTGATTCTAATAAATCTGTATTTTATAATTATTGTTGGTGAGGGATTGTTGTGTTTATTAAATCTTAAATTTGATTTGATGATGGAATTTAGGACAATAGCAATATACTATTTGGAATTTAGGGATTGCGTAGCTTTATACACCCTCTATGAATTTGTAAATTATCGAAAATACAACATTAAATTATCGGTTTATCCAATAGATCGACCATAATTTAACTATATTGTTGAGTTCGACAATATTATATACCCCTAACTCTAATTACACTTGGTAATTATCGGGCTCGACAATATTAAAAATGCATAACTATGATATACAAACAGTGAGGTAACAGAACTGTGATATACAAACCAACAGCAATTGTTGACACACCAACAACGATCATGTCATTCACTCTATATCCCTTTACATTGTGCTCTCTAAGTAATGCCTTGAAGGCCCTTACCCTCACATCAAAATACCTAGTCAGTTGTTCATTCACAAAAGTCAGAGAAATTTCCAGATTTGCATGACCGTAGAAAAGAGTAGAAACTGGAAGCATTGGTGCATCAAACCTTGGAAACAAACGAATGTAATGATTGTCCACCCTCAAACCAAACCACCAGTAATTACTAGTATCCATAAGAAGGTTCTGGAACCTCTCCTCATTTGAAGTAGTATTTTTCTTACGTGCCCAAAAAAGGGGTAAGAATGTATATGCTTCAGTGTGACTAATGAAGACCACAACCTTCTCATAGTAAGTGGATTGTAAATGCGTTATATGCTTATGCTCTACATGATGATGACCAAAAGAACACGCTTGTAACAAACTTTCATACGCCTTCTCACCGGTTGGAGTAATTTGTATACCCAATGTTTGGCTGAAGATACTCTTCCAGAATGTGGAGCCCATGCAGAGAAAGGACTTCAACGATTTCATTACATTTGGGAATCTATGTTGGGCTCTGGTACTGAATCGTGGCCGGAACCCTAAAAGCAGAATTGTTATCACTGATTTCGACGCCACAAGCATCTAGAAGATACTTCATCCACGGTTGGAATAGAACTTCTTGTAACTTCTTCTTCTTAGCCATATTTTCCCTCCTAGCAATGACAATAATTTCAAGGGTTATCCCCGTGGAAACCAAGTTTTCTTGATAATCTTCTTTGGGTCTTTGTTGTGCTATTGTGAAGAATCTTTCATTCTGTTCAATAAGTTCTTCAAACTTTGGGTCCCTCATGTCTCCCATCCTTTTACTCGCCAGTGCCTTCTTCAATGATTGACGCCAAACCTCCTGCAACAGCAACAACTAGATATTAGAGTAGACACTAATAGGTGCATCACCAAAGCTTATCAATAATGACATGACATGGGGTGACATAGGTACAATAGTTAAGAATAGGTCATACCCATTCATTGTTATTTAATTCCAAAGACTTCTTCATATCTTCAGCATTAACCAACTTCTTACGCTGAAAAAAAAACTCAAACATTAGGATTAACAGTGAAATAAACATTCCATTAAATAAATATAAAAAGGGGGGCTTACGAGATTGTTAGTTTCCTCCGTAAATCTCGCAGCTTCTTTCTTGTACTTGGATCTCCAGTTCAGTATCTGTTCCAAAGACATAAAGGAGATGAGAATCCATTTCAGGTATTTGTGATTTGACAATCAATTATTGTTGATTTCAACAATACTATGTTGTCTAACCAAAGACAAATTGTCGATTTCGACAATTACTTCAGATGTTATTGTCGATACATTGGTTAATTCAATAATATTTACACATCACTGCTACCATAACCAAACAGATATTGACCAGGGAATATAAGTTGAATGGAACATCTGATTATCCTTAACATATAACATAAAAAATACTCAAGTGCTTCACAAAATTAAACTTAAATAAAGTCAATACTATTAAACCTAGCCAAGACATATTCCATTTACTTTTAGATAATCAAACACAAACTCCAATTCACTAACTAAAACTAATATCATTCATTTTTAATGACCTACAAAATCTTCTTTCACAATCAACTTCTTCTTAAGTTCCTCATGCGCAGACAACAAGTCATCATACTTCTTTGTTAGGTTAATGTCTGTCATAAGCTGATGTAATTGGAGGATAACTAGTTGTTCAAAACACACAGTACAAGAAAAATGTTACCAGAGTTAGAAATAATGCAACCACAAACTAATAGATCCCATACAAGTGTGGGTAAACTTACAGGTGTAGCTGGTGGAAGTTGCAAGTCTATCTGCTCCGTCAAAAAGGCATTAACCGCTTTTAGTGACTCATTCTCTTTAGATTGTACACATTTGCAAAATAATTACACCCTATGCAAGAATGATTAATGAACTCTAATAAGAAATTATGTTACACACCACATTACCTTCTTATTCAACTCAGCGAATAAGTTCTTATTACATTCTCAAGGCCATATTTTTGTCTTAGCTCTACCTCCAAACTTGCATTTTATTTCTTGTAAATTCTTACACTCCAATATCTACAAACAAAAATATTATTACGAACATCATAGTTTGGAATAAAACAATCAATAGAGGGGATAACGATATCTGCATAAGGCCTTACCTTTTGCATGTAACAGCCCTGGTAGATTTGCGTATGCTAGCGCACATTACTCGTCAAGTACACACTTCAGCTGCATGTCCTCCTTCATTTGATCAATGTTTTCTCTCAGTAAATTACATTTACTTATCTGAGGTTAAGATGAGATGAAAAAATTATTCTATAACCGAATAAAAGCTGCACATTATGTGAACTTCAAAATTGTGGACCCACTAGGGATTCGACAATTTTCTAATGTGTCTTACTATATTATTGTCGATCTCGACAATATTACATATAGATGAATTCACAAACAACTACCATAATTATTGAGCTTGACAATATGATATATTTTTAACTTCACATATATCAGGATAATTGTCGAACTCGACAATTAGATATAAGGATAGTTGGGGATAAACACTAGCATTAACTATGGATAAACACTGACCTTCTCTTTCAGGGCCTCTGCTAACTTTATGTTGGCTTCAGACTCTTTATCTTTATCTTCCTTAAGCTTCTGAAGTTCATCATTTAATGCTTTGATTTGCTTATCCAACCCGCAAGATTCAGCCCGTGTTGGCATGGTATCATGGGCATTTGGAGACAAAGTGGCATGCTCATTGAGCTACAATTTTGTGAACAGAATATTAGACAATAAATATTTGAAGCAAAAATAAAGGGAGTAAACAGAATATAAGGGAAGATGTATTAACCGATGCATGATATTCTTCATCACCAGCTTCATAGTGGTCCACGGGGGTGTCACCATCTTCATTGGCACATGCTTGCTTCTTTTGATGAATTTCAAACATCCCAACATCATCATCTGCAGCCAAGTCAATGGTAATGGGACAGATTTTTGTTCACGAGACACTGACAAACCACTCCAAGTATCCCTCCGTACATACTAGAGGCCCCTCTCGTACCCTCCACCCCCTTTCAGCCTTCTTCAGTACCCAATCCTTTCACTTCTTTTCGAAGAAGCAATCAACCCACTCATACTTAGGGTTGTATTTCCTCGGCTCTTATGAGATCCAAAGCTTGGACACCTCTGGACACAAAGACTTTGTGGGGATGCCTTGTTCCCGTGAGAACTGCCGCACAACCCTATCTGGGTAGTAGGGCTTTAAACATGGTCTGGACTTGCTAGTGCACCATAAAAATATGTGATCTCCTTGAATGTGTAAAATCCATTTTATCTCTATACGGGTCCCATACAACTTACGTGAAAAATGAGCGAAATGTATTATGTTAAGAACAGGAAAATATAAGAGAAAGACATCTAAAGAAAAAACTGTACAAACACACAATAATTGAGATAAAAGCATTAAATTGTCTGTTTACCCAGTAGTTCTACAGTAATTTAACTATATTGCCGATTTCGACAATGTAATATATGCATAACTCCAATTGGACTTGATAATTGTCGATCTCGACAATATTATATATGTATAACTAGAACTATATTGCCATAATTGTCGAGCTCGACAATATTATATATGTATATATATATGCAAAACTAGATCTACATTACCATAATTGTCGAACTTGACAATATTATACATTGCCTGATTCTATATACACTACCAATATTGTCGACTTCGACAATATGTACTTACATATTGGCTGTATATCTAAGTATATAATAGTGACCAATAGACATGTGTATACTACCAAAAAATTATGGGATAGTTCATCTAATAAACTTACAACATCGACTTTGTATTTGTCCAATGCTTCCCTAAACTTTAGTAAAGCCGACCACCGTATCTATCCGTAACAGATCCGCCCCATTTCCAACAAGTAAAGTGCTCGTATTGGTCGGAATCCATCTCCGTCGGTATCCCAACAAGCTTTGGGAAATGTGCAAAAATCCACGACTACATGTATATAAATAAACAAAATCAAATTAGTAAAGGGATAGGTGGATGCATATGTATACAAATTAGTAGTGAAGGAGTATGGGAATCACCTCGAGTAGCGTAGTACAGCATGCAAATTGCCTCCCATTATCTTAAGATGTTGCACCGAGATTGTGATACATGTGCGCCAGAACTGTTGACCCCCATGACCACTTCTTTGTCGCTTTGTCCTTGGCAAACAAGTCCAGATACCGTGCGCTGACATCAGTGCCCTTTTCGTGGGGAATAAAAAGGAACCAAATACATATAACATGTACGCACGAGCAACAGACCTGGCTGTTAACCCCTCTTCTTGACTCTCGTAGCAGTACCGTCACTGAGAACCTTCTCCAATTTGTAGGCATAATGTTCTCTTAGTTTCTTGACTGACAAAGAATTACCACCACCACCAGCTTTCAAAACCTTGAATCCTTTTAAATCTAGCAAAAGATTCTTATCGAAAACCTCGAGAAGTGCGGGGAATCCCCCAAGTCCCGCCAATTACAGTGGCATCACCATCTGCACCAATATTCAAGACCCCAATATTCAACACAACAACAAATCTTTAATTATTCCCTTCCCTGAAAAGATTAAAGGAAATCCCAATTAAAAGAAATTTGTCTCCCCCGTCTCTAATGGTGAGTACAACAGAGAGAAACTGTTCGAGAGAGATAATTAGTTTGGTTAAAATGGAGAGAGAAACTGTTCGAGAGAGAGAAATAGAGATTTAAGGGAGGGAATTTAGGGAAGGTTTAGGGAATTCGAATTACACTCTAATGGTGGTGAGTATAACAGAGTTTGGTTTGTAATAGAGAGAGAGGGGGGGGGGGGGGGGGGGGAAGACAACAATGTGATGTTTCAAATCTTTGTAAGAGAGAGGGAAAGAGAGACAGCAATGTGACATGACTGCCAAGTAGAGAAAGTGGGGAAGGATAGACTATTTGGTTTTCTACCTCATTTCCTATATAGCAAATCACCAATTTTGATAACCACTCATCTCTTAGATGAGTGGTTAGTATTGAGTGGGACATTGTTTGGTTTTTGAGTGTTTCTAAATCCTTCTTCTTATAACATAGCATAAATATTTCGAATTTGCACTATAATAATGTTTTAATTCCCACAAAATCGGGGCTTTGCTACTGGCATGCCTTATTGTTCATTAACATTGCTTTGATTTTGATTTTCCTTTTTAAAATTGATCAGAGGACTATGGTTTAAGAAAATGCGAAAATGTTTTTCTTTCTTTTGAACTCAGGTTTTGACTATGTGAACGCACCCTCAGTAGCAACGAGCTACCACAACAGTGTTTGAACTCTCATGTAATGTGTGAAGTTCAGACAAAATGAATAGTTTATGTAAGTAATCTGATGCGATGATAGAAGCATTTCAGAAAAACTTATAGGGACTTACAATAAATAAATAAGATCTGGACGACAAAAACAAGATAAAAGCTGAAAGATTCAATGACTATATTCACAGTTTGTCCTAAATAGTGGAACGAACTAAATCCATAGTCCTCTTAAATGCAAAGAAATAATTCTAGACAAAGACCATTTATTATCCACACATAGAAAAGCATTATTTCTTTCCTTTCATGAAACCTTAAACCTTGTTCGCATCGTAATCAGTTGCAAGAACTTGCCCATAATCACCCTTGTTATCCTCCTCTAAGTAATCCTCTCTGCTGTTGATTGTCAACATCTGGCACACCAACCAGAAGAGAGATGCATCAAGAGCCAGAAAAGCAGCTCCTCCAAACAGACCCGTCTTCGCTGTGGAACAATCATAGTCAAGTTTATGATGAACGTTGTTCAGACGGTGAAGAACTTCCGTGATCGTTGTCCATAGCAACAATGTTCCTCCTGCCAGAGACACAACCCTGATTCACAAAGACATACAAGAGTGAAAAAAAATACTCAATGTCAATCAGTTGGTATTTGCAGTTAAGGACACTAGATCAATTGATGGAGCATTTCATTGCATATAATATAGCAGACAGTTTCTGTAATTGTAGAAAAAGTATGAAGAGGGAGAAGATAGTAAACTCACGATGCAATAGCAAAGAACACGACCAAAGAGGTGTTTTTGAACAAGGCCTCTTTTGGAACATATTCTCCTTTGTAGGAGTAAAACACAGAAACCAACCCAAGAACAGTGGAAAAAGCAAGAGCTACAACAGACAAAATCCCCAAAGCTACAGTAGGATCGGATGGAAATTTGCAAATCACCACATCTTTCCCGGGGATTGGAGTTCCAAATGCAGGCTGCCAAAACAAAAACATAGAGTAGAAGGGAAAAAGAGAATCAGTCACGCAATCACACAACAGGCCAAGTTAAAAAACTTTTTACTGCACAAAAAATTTACACTTGTACAATAACAATTGCATACAAATGAGATCTATCTGTATATAATCCAACAACCATTGGCTGAATCGTGAAAATCATATTTTGAGCTTACTACAAGAGATGCAAGTAAATTAAGTTCCCTTGTAATCAATGTCCCTCTTTCAAATTATATTTATTAATATAAGACACATGAAAATTGAATATTCTATCTACGCAAGCAACTAAGGAGAATCCTATCTGTTCATACTATTATTTGTAGGAAATAAAAAAAGTGATTTGGATATGAGATTCATGAGTGAGAGAATATTGATTAGGTAAAGAGGGTTTTTTGGTTTAACGTTATATGGACTTCTAGTTATTGTGCATTTGATTTTTCATAATATGGCCAATTCTTGTAACATAGTGATAAGATGCACTAGACTGGCGTTTAAGACAGGCGTTTAAGTTGGACAGATTGTGAATATATTCCATGATAAACCAAATTTACAGTATACCTTGTTTATTGATATTGAATCCTTTCCTAATTAGGCGAAGTTCTTTGATCATGTTAATTTGGTTGAGATATCAGCTTAACACGAGCTCTACCTAGTCCGGATAGGTTTTTTTATGTTCAATTAATCTTGGAGAGGGGTCAACGTTGTAAGAACGACTTACATCAGTAGTATCTTCTTACAGGAAGACTCCTCTTTAATAATCGTCCCTCGCTAAGTGTGATGTTTATGCAATGATGCACTCTTTTTGGTTCCTTATATCAGAGTGGGTGTATTCATACGAAATTTACTGCATCAATCTATCAATTCCTTAATATCAAAATATGACTCCAACAAGGTCAGTTAAGAGAGGCTCTTCCTTGAACTGTGATGTCTGGTCTTCATACAACATTCCCAGATATGGTGTTGCTGTATTGCAAATGCTCACTCTTTTGCAGCACAAGAGAGAGTAGTGCATCTAGGTGTTATTCTGAGTTCTATATATGTTATACGCAGGACTACAATGAGAGTACTGAACACCTATTAACCGGGGTGTACTCGACTATGAAGTCACAAAGGGATAAAGTTATTCGGCTAGGCAATATCAAAAAGAAAGAGCTGTCCAGAATTATCATTATGGATGGGATGCTTTTAGTTCTTTCTTGACGATTTAAAAACTACTAGAAACAACGTTATCTTTGCAGGGAGTTTAAATCAAAGCTATTTGTGTGGGCACTAGAGCAAGATGAAACATGCTGACAAAAGATTTTTGTGACCAACATGCATCCTTTGTTCATTATTTAACAGGTTAAGTTTTGCTCATGGACTCGCTTTATTGGCTTCTCAACATCATGATGCAATGAAAAAAAGGAGTGGCCATGCAGGATTGTCTAGATATACAAATGAAGAAGTGTGTTTGCTTACATGGGAGCACTACCGTAAGTTCTTCATCGTTCAATGTGACAAAGATAAAACTTGCAAGTTTCAACTATGGGCTTATCAACCTCATTCAACTTCAGAATTTAAGGGCATAAATTGCAGTTGGTTAAAATCGAAAAATGTCATACCTGTAACTCGCTGTAACATGGATATCTAAGACAAACATTTACTATCTCCACTATTGAAAACTGATGTTGTTCTACATTGTTGAAGAAAAAGATAAGCCAACCAAACTACACTCCTTAAACTAGCGCCAACAACACCATGAATACTGATGTTATTTGTTGTTGAAGACAGATCAGTATATGCCGACCAAACTCCAAGCATTCAAACTTTAACCCAATTGCAAAATAAATCACCGAACTCGCCAGAATATTGAGATCTCGGCTAACATGATATTTTGTTAAGAGCTGACCTTTTCAACTGTTTATTATCTTTAAAGTTGGTTTAGGCTCTAGAACCTTTGAGAATGAATGCCTGTTTATTATAAGCAAAGCATTTTTCATTTTTCCAGTACCGATTTCAAAACAGTTATGGAATTTCTGCAAAGGTAGGCACTGGATAACCGCAGTGTGTTTTGGATCCTACATATAAGATTTTGCCAGTGGATTCGTTGAGGAAAAGAAGGGTCGAGCGAAAAATTTGGAAGCCGTCATGCTTATAATGTTTTTATTGTGCTCTCCTCTTCCCCCTTCATTTTTATTCCTCGCTCCTCTTACTGTCTATTACTCCCTCCTCGTCCAGCTCCTTCTCTCTTTTCCAAACTATCAACTTTCAAGGCCATGTTGGATAAACTTTCCCTCTCTATAAACTCCATGAGGAAGATAGGTTTATTTTCACTATATTTTATTTGTTCCTAAAGTTATTTCTCAAGGCTTCTTTACAGCGTATAATGAATTTAGATTTCAAGACTGTAGGCATTGATGCAAATATATTACAAACTAACCTCATTATGAAAGCATTTCACAATAAATAGTTCTCCAATGAGATTAATCAAAGGTTAAGTTCACAACCCCAATGATGTTGACCCAACTATGTCTCTCTTGCGAGTTTGTTCAATTATTAAAGCTTCTTTTAAAGATGATAACTTTTAACTATCTTAAACTATGAAAAATTGACCCCTTTTTTCAGGTAATCCAGAAGAAAAAAAATCCAGTTTCATTAAGAGTTCGGGCTATAGAATATAAGCACCAGTATTTCATCGCATTTGTAGGTTTTTGTACTTTTGGTAAATCTGAAGCAATGTGTTATTTTTCTGGGCAATGGATTCTCCGTTTGGTTCTCTATGCAAGCCCAAGTAGTAATCTCACACTAATGTGGTTTGTTTTGTAAGTTTTAAAGTACATCATTTGCATTATCTGTAATGGGGGGAAAATAAAAGGTATAGCAAAACAAAAAGAGAAAGTCAAGAGCGCTATGATACTGCAATGGGAGACAAATATTCTTATTCCATAAATACCAAACTAAGATGGATCAACCACTACAACAGATCAAATACGAGAGGATATGTTGTTGTCGAAGCTAAACGCGACCAATAATTTATTTTTAACCAAACAAAAATAAGATCAAAAAATCAAAATAAAAGGACTTGTATGTAATAAAACAACCGTCTAAGATGTAGGTTGGTTTCGAGAAAACAATTGATTAAAGAAGGAATTAGACTGTTAATTAAGAAAAGGGAAGTACCTTTTTATTTTCAGCAACAACTCCAAGTATAAAGGCAAGTACTCCAAAAGATGCGACTGCAAGAGAAATCGTAGAAGTTTTGATTGCCATTGCTCAACAACAACAATAAGAAACCCCTGCAATAATGGATACATATTGTAAAACACAAAGGTAGCAGACGCAAAATAATGATATGAAACATTTAAGTGAAGTATAGAATAGATAGCTTGCCATAAAAGAGTTTTGACATTATATCATATGCATATTACTTAAAAAGATTTAAACAAGAGGGGAGGAGGATCATGATTGTTGATCAAAAGTGGTATGTAAAGATGAGCAATCCTGATTAGGTGACACTGAAAACCAAATAACCATATGAAAAGATAATCCATTGCGAATTAGATCATCTAATAAACTTACTCAACCAACACAATGATAAAAAAAAATCGTAGGGCAGAGCAGAAGATGAGATTCATCAACTAAAAGAAAGAAAGATAATTTTAGCAGAGAAATCAAGTGAGACTGTGAGAGAGAGAGGGACTAAGTAGTCTTTCTTTGCTAGATCTTTTCCTGAATATCTCCGCATGGTTTGTGCTTGCTCTAAATGAGAGAGTTGAATCCTTTTTCGAAGAAAAAGATAAGGTCAAATATATTATTCTTATTATGATTTGCGTTTATAGATCATTAGATTGTTTTTTTCGTTGGTTCGAATCTAGCTGGTATTACGGATGAAATTTTTCTAACAAAATGCTGATTTTTATGCCTCTCTCCTTTGCTTACTTATATGTTATTATTTTTCTACTCTACTACATCTCTACCTTATTGTTGTCAAATCGTGAATCGCAATTCTATAAAAATTAGTTAATCGTATGAATCATGAATCATATGATTCAAATGTTATTTACATACTTAAATTACCTCAAATCCTCAAATACCAAGAAAACAAAAATTTCTAAATGCTAATTGGTTTTTTCATTTTTGTAATCCTAGTAAGTGATTATCAGTGTATGGACTAGTTGGAAGAAGAAAACTAGTGCGAGAAGGTTTCCTGAAAGGTTTAAGTTTATGTTTTTTTACTGTGATTAGGAGAAAAGATTCCTAAAAAAAGACGATTAAATAAAATCATCCAAAAATAGAAAACCAATTTTTATAATGGGATTTTATTTTCCATCATAAGCTTTGAATATATAGACTTTTCAACTCGTACGATTCACTGATTTGCATGATTTGTGAGTGAATCGGTGATTCACTCGATTTATCGGGATTCACGATTTATTAGTTGATTCAACTCGTTTTCTTTCATTTTTATTCAAATCGCAAAAGCGTCTAATTTAATAACAATGACCCAAGCTTGTTACAGTCTTCTTGGCGTGGTAAGTATTACTTGGCGTCTTATTACCCGATGAATAGCTCCTCTTAGAATAAATGAAGTAGTTGTGTGAACTCTTCACTTCAACCATTTTCAACCTTTACCTTGTATAGTTCCACAACGAAACCAAGCACTATGATGTCTTTTATGAAAGGGATGAAGTATTTCACGTGGGATAGCATGTTCCTCCCTCACCCTGAGGAGATGCAAGAACAAACTGACCGCTAAAGGTGGAAAAATGGTTACAAGTTTAGATCCCCATATTAAAAGGGACGAGTTGTAACATGTGCATCAGGAGGCATCAAATAGGGGTACCATGTGAAGTATGCAACTGGAAGGGACTACGATGGGTGGTGTTGGCCTGGTTATTCGCGTACATTGATAAGTTGAATCCCCCCGAATACGGTCATGGCGGGCTAAGAAGTTCTCTCTCCAAAACTATGTTTGTTCAACTCCTTTTCAAATATGGAATGACATGAACATGTCCCTTGTTTTCAAGGGGCCTAAAAATGCTTTACAGTATGAGGTATAGAACACCAAGTCTTACAAAATGCCTACGGCTACTACTTTCATATGGCTACTGCTGATGGGCTCTTAAAGCGTGGGGATGGAAAAGACAGACCTTTTATTTCGTCAAGGGCATTCTTTCCTGGAAGTCAAAGGTTTGGAGAAGGTTGGACAAGAGATAACTCGGCAGATTGGGATCATCTCAGGGTCTCAGTCCTATGGTTTTGACTCTCGGCCTCACTGGATTGTATCTCTGGTGCAGATAAGTGGGTTCTTCAGCAATCCTGAACCAGAAGTGTTAGTTCACTGGTACTGTACCTGCTTGGTGGATATTGTTCCTTCTTTCTGGGTCATGCTGATATGATACCAAAAGGAGAGAATCTTGGTTATTCAGAGATCGGAATACAGAAATAATAAAAGAGACCACACCTAATAGACATGTTACTTCCATATTTCTACACATTGTTCAGAGAGGCAAACACAAGTGGTGTTCCTATTATGCGCCATTATGGATAGAGTTCCCTGCAGATGAAGCCACTATCAACAATGATGAGGCTTGCATGGTTGGGAACAGTCTCTTGGTTCAAAGTATCTATGTGGAGGTGTGAAGCAATGGTCGGTATATTTGCCCCAGAGACTGTCTTGGTATCACCTAAGAACTGGTGTTACATATAGCGGAGGAATCAACCTCAATCTTGAGGTTTCAGATGACAATTCCCGTTTTTCAAAAGGCAGGTATGATACCATACCACGACGAAACAGATTTCGTCAAAAATCCTTTCAGATGGTTCATGATCCTTACACTCTGGTGATAGCTCTAAATGGTTCCAAATCGGCTAAAGGAGAGCTCTGCATTTATGATGGCAAGAGCTTTAAAATTTGAACAGCCTACGCTTACAGAAGCTTCGTGTTTAGGGATGGAAAACTCATTTCAAACATAGCGTCTACTCCAGCCTCGAGGAAACTTTCTCCCCAGAGTGTGTTATTGAGAGGGTTGCACTACAAGGATTCTGGTAGCAAAAAAAGGCATAATAGTTGAACCAGTAACTCAGAGAGTTGACATCGAATCTGGAACGCTTAAACTCCGAAGAGGAAAGTGTCCTGTGTTTCTAACTATCAACAAACCAAATGTTTGAATCATCAAAAATCGGACGATATAAATTGTATAGTTCCTTGAGTTATATATGCAGATGAGATTTACCAGTTTTTTGCAGGCCCATGATATAGTTGTCAAGAGTTTCATATTGTTAACTGGTAATTTATTAAGGGTGAATTGGGTGGAAGAATCATTATTGATTTCTGAAGGAATTCTGCACTTCGTTAAAAATCAAAAGACCTCTACCATACTAAAATACTAAAAAAAAACTACATAAAAACTAAAACCTACATATCTTTACTAAATCCTGAATACCCGTTTTCTAAAAGAACTCCTAAAGACCATTTGACCCTTAGAATAATAAAAGCTCCCTTCTATTAGTTTATTTATTTCAAAGAGATGTCATTCTATATCTACTTATTATAGTTACACAAAATCTAAGATCTCCCATTCTTTCACAAGTACAAACAAACACCTACAAAGACCACTGAACCTAATTAATCTCTGTGACTGAGCACAAGTACTAATGCAACTTCAAATAACTCAAATTTCCTGCAATCGTACACTTCAAAACCACTAATTGAATAAAAAAACAAAACCCTAGAATTCAAAATACCTCAATTTTGATCGTAAACACCACAAGTGGATCAATTAAAACCCCTAATTTCAGGAAAAAAAAACAAGGTCAATTAGAACCCTAACTAACAAAATTGAAGAACAAGATTCATCACAAACATCGGTATCAACTCAAATTACTAACTAGAGTGAGAGTGAGAGAGAGTACCTTTGATTGCAGAGAGATAAAGATAGTGTGGTAACAATTTATAAGTGAGAGTCCTTGGGGAGGAGGGAATTTGAGAGAGAGAGACGTATCCATCAGGGAATCGAGGAGGAAATCTTGAAGAGAGTTGTAAGGGTGGGAGATTATTTCATTGAAACTTTTAAGACCAACTGCAGTGGTTTAGATGTTTAGTGCTAGAGCAGTGTTGTTTTCACTTGAGTTTTTGTTGGATAACAAGCTACAACCGATTGCTGCGAGATCGACACATCGTATCATATTTAATGTGCATTGGTGTAACTTTGGCACTACAAATATATGTTGAGCAGGATATGGAAAAATGGCATGATGCACTTGCTATCCAACACTAATGAGACTCAACTGGAAATATAAAATTAACGAACTGACAATATCAGGTCTTTCATACTTGCGTATGCCAAGTTCCTGATTGGAGCTCCATTAGTGATGATCGACGAAGAGATTGTATGTCGTCTTTGCAGTGAAGACGACATTTTGTTCACTCCCGTAGTTGCTGACACTCCTACTGATCCAACCTTTAGAGATAGATTGGAGTTGAACTTGGCAAAGTGTTTTGGGGTAGTGTGATTGGTTAAATAGGAAGAGTAGGAAGCTTCTATGAGTTTGACATGGAAATTTCTACTGTTACAAAAGAGGGGGAATTTGTATGTGCTTTAATAAAAAGAATGATTTCCTGAACTCATTGGTGTTGTAAAAAACAATTCCTTGCCACCCATTCTGATGTAACAAAGCTTTTCCAGCTTGAAAAATCAATACTGGTTGAAGAACTGTAACTAATCATTATAAAATTACTAGATCTAAATATGCAAGCAACAAAACTAAATATATTTCCAATCATTCAGTTGAACATATCAACAATTGTTCAAAAATTCAATCTCAGGTGATGGAGCCAAGCAAAAGAATGCAACTAAATACAGATCAATCTAAATTTCCTAAATGAATTCTCAAGGGCCATACTCAGCAAATTGAAAGGGAAGCCGGCGTCTAATTGAGCGTTCTGAGGTTCAAGTACATGAGAATCAAAGACATTTAGCTGGCCTAGAGAGTAACTTCAAGTAGACACATTTCATTCTACAAAAAGTGCGATAATAATACATAGAAAATTCAAAAGATTAAATTAGGGATCAACCAAGGGTTTCAACATGAATAATTTAGTTGACCATTAGAGCAAAAAAGGGGAACCAAATCAAGAAAAAAACACCAAAATAAAGTTTCCTTAACCAAGTAGCGACAATAAGTTACACATTAATAGCACTGCCAAGTTCAAAATAGGATCAAATTTAACCAACTTGTCATCTCACCTTCTATCTCCACTTCTCAAAACCAAACCTATCAAGCCAAATGTTTCTTCTTCAAATAATTTCTACTCTAACCATATCCATATCTTAGTGCATCTTTTCAGTGTGCAAAGTTGACATCTGCATAAACCAACCAAAACATTTATCAACTAATAAAAAAATGGTTGTTTAGAAGAAATAAAAGATGAGAGAAGAAAGAAAGAAATATATTGGACAAAAAGAGGATGTGAAGCTAAATCTTCTTAGTTCATAGTTGAGCAAAAACCACCTATATACTTCTCTAGCCAATTCCCTGCACAAAATAAAAATCACACAAACCAAACAATAAAATTTAACAAACCAATTCTGAAAGCTTTACAATATCCAAGTATAACTTTGGAATCTCAGGAATCAAAAAGAAAATTTACTTAACAACAACTAAATTTGTATAATCTGTATTACAAACTGAAGCTATGGAAAGAAACCTCCATCGGTAAACTCACAAATAGGTATAAGCAATGTAACCTCTTTGTTATCAAAATTGAGTTTTGTCATTTCGCAACTAATCTTACCATATATCAGATTCCCTACAAATCAAGTAGATATCGATCTCATCTTCAAGTTAGGTTACTCATAAGGGGAAACGGATTCCAGTAATCCACCATTGGTTTCCTCGAAAAAATCTCTAAAGTGCCCCGCAATAACATTGTCCATCATCAACCTTTGAAGTATTCTTGTTCGCCTTAACGGGACACGTATCTAGTCCTATTTACAAAGAAATATATATGATGCAAAACAAAGTGTACTATACATAATCTTTACCTTCTTAAGAATGTTCAAGAAAGGAATATAGAACTAATTAGAACCCTGGAAGCACCTCATCTCCAATGAAGAGTACATACATGCTAAAAGAATATTTCCAGAAACTACCTGAAGATGACTCGTTGTAAGTTACCTAGCATCCATTGCCTCCCAAACTTGCTTGGTGTTGCTTCTGAAAACAAATCGAAGCCCTATTTGATTTATTTCTTCTCCGAGACGATGGACAGTGTGAAGGAAGTGATCCTAGGGATCTGAGGTCCAACGAAGGTCCTGTTTTGGATTGGTAATAAGACCTAATTGCCTTTGGTAAGTAGTGTGGTGTGACATTAGACATTCAAGCCTTTAAACACCATAAATTGTATTACTGGGGACTTATTTGAAGATCAAGAGAAGATGGTGTTGATTGTTTCCCGAAAGTCAATGGCAGAGAACATTCTTTCTCCTCCAATAATAAATAAATAAGGTGATTACAGTGTGTGTGTGTGTGTGTGTGTGTGTGTGTGTGTGTGTGTGTGTGTGACAGAGAGAGGAAAAACTTGGAGATTTAACTACATTAACAATCACACAATCACATATTACTTAATCCCTATTAACCCTATAAACTGTGATCAACAGTGGTCATTGCACTAAGATTAGTGATTACCTACAATCCATTTTACCCCCACAAACCCTAATGCCACCAACTGAAGAAAAATGTTATGGTGAAATCATCGCAATATACAAACCCTCCATTAAAACTATCAAATCAAAAATTTCGAATGTAACTTGCAATCTCCAAATTCAAACGCTCAATTGCAAGGAACTGAATCAAACTACAAACCCTTTGATTTAAAGATTGGAAAGAGATCGCATCAACGATTTAGGATGGAGTCGAGTTCAGCCTTGGACATCACAGAGAAAATCAAAGTTCATAATAGTAGGGTTGTTCAAAACCCTAGGTGTTTGTGAAACACATTGAGAGAGAGAGAACATGCTTCACAGAGAGATGGAGAAATACAGAGAAGAGGGAGGGAGAGACAATTAGAAAAAGAATTAGAGAATGAGAGTCGGGAAGTACCCTTATTGCGAGTTTAGTCTAAAATACCCTTAGTTTCTTTAGTCTAACAAAGTCTAAATAAATCTGGTCCGTCAATCTTGCTCTTTCCAATAAATCTCAGCCCCTCTTTGTCTTTCTCTTGCGGGCGAACTTGTCTATATGAAAAACACCATTCTTGGATAATATATAGATTCTACTAACCAAATCATACACACGCATAGGTCCGGTTGTAGACTCATATAAGTTTACTTACCATTTTACTCACAACTTATCCTCTTATATCCAACGTCCACATTAGGTAGAGTAGAAATGTAACTAAAGAAAGAGACAACAAAAAAGTACAAGAGTCCAATCATTTTCTCTTTCCTGTAGCTTTCTTTCTCATCTTTAGGTTTTTTCCTTTCTCTCTCCTAATCTGACATAGCTCCCTTATAAAATAAATAATAATAATATTGTGTTAACCCATTTATCCAAAAAATCCCAATCTCTGTTGACATAGTTCCCGTTCTACTCTCCTTAATTCACCATTTTATTTTTTATTTTCCAATTTCTATTCAACTCTTTTTTGTAACAAAACTAATATAAATAAACGTTCTAATTTCATACAATTAATAGAATTACAAAAATAGTCATCTTATATACCAAAATTATGACATACAATATTTCTTTGGAATGCTACAAAATATTTCCATATTTTGCTTGAGAAATTAAGAAGAATAAAAGACCAAGCTCCAAAAATTAACAAAAAAAGAGCTTCATGACATTGTTCTTGATTCTAAAAGTAGCTTAATAAGAAGTTCATAAATCTTGTGTTAACGTTGCAACTTCCATATCATCACATCGAGGACTACTTAGTATCTTGTTTCCAACGCCCATAACATTTTCTTTTGACACTACAAAAAAGAAAGAAATATTAAATCGCCTGATATAAACATAATGTGCACCGAGTCTAAAGTAACCAAAGAAATACATACCGTGTGCCCGTAGTTCAAACTCGGATCTCTTAGGACAAGTTTGTTTGTCATGCAAAATGCTTTTGCATAGAGTGCATTTCCTTTCCTTTTTCCCCATTACAACCTTGATGCCGCTCTTTATTCTATTATCATTCTTTGATTTATCCTTTTTTCTACCTTTGGTTTGTGATATATTTGGATCTAGAAGAATAAATTGACTTGACCTCAAGGCATCATCATTTTGGGTAGTAGCCACAAGTAAATTATCGTCTTCTTCATCGACACTCTTACTCCCAAGCTCAATTTTGAGTTTTGACATCTTTTCAAGAATCTCTTCAATTCCATCCATGGCTAATTTGTATAACTCATCCGACTCCGAACAAAATTCTGCCATTTGACTTGACCTCCGATAAATATGGTTTCTTCTCATTGCTTTCTCACAACCATTTGTGTACTTGTTGATGTATCCATCATTGTCCAAAATTCTAGTTTTATTAGCCCCTTTCTTTCATCTTTCCAATATAAAATGTGTCGATATCTCGTCCACATCATTACGAACAAATACTTTCAAAATATGTTTACAAAGCATTCCCGTGAATTCAAAGTGTTGGCATATGCAATTACCTTCACGAGTGACCAAATTTAACTTCACCATAAATTGTTCGATGGGCATTTTGGATTTAGATGTCACCGCAAATGTTTGATATTCACCATCATTTTCCCCTTCTTCGACTTTAAAATTAACAATCTTTAATAGCACACCTCAAAACCGGTCGAACATATTTCTTGTATAAAGCTTGGCAGCATTTTAAGTATCAAACTATTTTTAACAGCAATCTGATTTTTTATATATAATCCTCTTTTTCCTCTTTACGGGCTATATGATCCAAAGCTTGATTATACCTAACCACAAACTCTCTTAGGTTGGTCCTTGAATTGAATAAAACATTAAAGAACACTCACTCCTCCCCATGGTATTCATTCCGACAAAAAAACTATCACGATTGAAGACCGGTACCCAAGATTGCCTTATGACATAAAAGTTATGAAGCCAACTATTATCCACCAAACCATATTTTACCATTATATTATTCCACATCTCTTTAAATGCACATACCGTGTATGTTTTGCTTGTGCATTAATCTACAATACGAATAGAGAAACCCTAATTAGCAAAAAAGTATGAAGAACACACCAATTAGTTGGGAAAATCCATTTTAGAGTTTCAATTGCTCAAATAATTGATTACAATCAAATTCCCCTCAAGCCTTAAGTCTCTCTCTCAGAACTTTAATTGATTTAACCTCTAAAATCCTCTAATCCTGCCTAGCCTTGCCCCTTTTATAGGGTTACAAGTTCTTAGTTACAAAATATGACAAATATGCCCTTAAACGCTTAAAGAAATAGGCTGAATCGCTCATCTGTTTGAACAAAATAAGTCTTTGTTTAAACAGAAAAGTGTATTCGAACAGACAATTTATGTATTCGAACAAAATACCTCAAACGCCTGTTTATTCGAACAGAAAAAATAAGTCAGTTCGAATAGACCCCAAGTCGCTTGAACGACTACAAATCTCGTTCGAACGACTTGGGCAAATTTTTACAAAAACCTCCTGAGATCCTCTTGAATCATGACTCCCCCCTTTAGGAGCCTTGAGCTCCTGCTCAAGCTAGAATTGGAGATGTGGGAATACGACTATTCCTATTTCCCTACTGTACCACTTCGACGTACTAGGTAGCTGGCCCTTCTTCCCAACTCGGAATGACTCAATACCACCCTGTCTTGTAGCATGAACTTTTCTCTCTAGAATACCATCCTCCTGCAATGGATTTTTTCCTTCCATCCATAAGTTATCAATTGAAGGTAGGCAAGTGTCGATTGTAGAGTCTCCATCTAAAAAAGACGGCTCAAACAACTTCAAATGCTCGACATTAATCACCGAATACATCTGGATAGAAGGCGGCAAATCCAATTCATACTCACATGTGTTGCCTTGCAGTAACTTTCGGCAAAACATACTACGCCCCTTGGGATCATATTATTTGACAACATACTCTGATGGAATAATAGGTTGTATCTGTATGGCTACCAACATAGCGGAAGTAGTTGGCAATGGGGCTCGAGATAACCTATCAGCCATTTTGTTATCTACTTCCTTCTTATACTGTATAATCAAGGGGAATTGTTGGAGATACGACATCCCCTTTATCTGGCGAGCTTACTGTAGCTTGGACTATGTAGCTAAAAACTAAAATGGCTTTTGATCAGAATTTACCACAATCTCCTCTTGTAACTTCCTCGTGTCAGTTTGTTGCTTATAAGACATTATCATTGGAGACAACACGCTAGCCGACGTACCCTCTTGAACTAGTCACACCAATAGCACAAACTTGTTGCTTGCATTAACCAACCGCTTCACCTGAGTCGCCGTTACTAAATTAGACGTAGTGGCATGCTCCTTATAAGCATTGATATGGAACTCTTTTCCCTCCTTTACAAGATAATACTTGTGAGCTCTACGGTAATAAATCACATCTCGGTCCCAAAGATAAGGGCTACCCAAGATGACCTGACACACATCCAAAGGAACCATCTCACACGTTATCTTGTCAATAAACCTTTCAGTGATCGCAAACTTGAATGTACACTGCTTTGTGATCATCAAATCCGCATATTTTGGAATTCACCCTAAACCATACGGCTTAGGATAAGTTGTAGTAGTTAAGCCCATCTTCTTCACCAATGCCTCAAAAATCAAATTTTTCTGACTGCCTGGATCAACAATGGCCCCGACTAAGTTCTGTTTTACCTTAATATTGATATAAAAAAGTTATTCCCGACTCTCTTCCTCGGTAGCCAAAGTCTGTTGAAATATAAGTGTAAGCATAGGATTTAGTTTATCTAAATCCGGGAGGTCAACAACCTCTTTGGCTAGTGCATATCTCTTTTTCTTACTCTTCTCCTCCTTCAGCCTAAGCTCCGGGTGAAGTTTCTAACATCTATCTAAAATATGCCCACTTGCCTTACAATGATTATAATAATTATCTTTGAACGAAGACCCCTCTTCTTTGGACTCTCCCTTATGCTCGTTTTTCTAACTAGACCTGTACCCCGACTTGTTCTTGTCGTCTTCTTTATCACTCTTCAAGTATTTGCCTTCAATAGAAATTACCTTTACGGTAACGTCCTCGATATTGGCCACAGTAAAGAGCTTCAACTCTTTTCTAATGGACTGGGACAAACCCCCCGTGTACTTCACGAACACCTCATACTCGTCCACATCAATGTCAAAAACCAAAGCTTGGTTATGAAATGCAGTAGTATACTCCTGTACGGATTGCTCAAACTTTTGGCACAAATTATGTTATTTATACCATCTCTCTTGCTCATACCCAATCAGATAAAATTGCTTTCGCACTAATACTTTAAATTCTTTCCAACTCAAACTTTCTACATCGTGGCATTTCCGATAAGATTTCCACCATGTGAGTACATGACTTGCAAATTTTAATGTAGAAAAGCATATTTGTTGAGTATTGGGGTATTCGTAAATGGAAAAATAAGTTTATAACCTATCTAACCAGTTATCCAATTTCTCGGCATCGATTAAACCGTCGAATACCAAAATTTCAATCTTAAAATTGATACAAAGATTACGTATAGGATTTGATGACTTACCAATACCCGATCATTCCTTTACGGATTTGGCATCACAAGAATCACTATCTATCTCCTCAGTACCCTCGTCTCCATCCACCTCCATAACCCCTTTCTTCCTCGAGCGGCCTCGCAGTTTAACCGAAGCGGAAGCCTTCGTAAGGTTTGTGAGACGTAATTGTTCTACCAACTCCCCTATAGTAGTAGTTAGGTCAGAAACTATTATTTCCAAAGTTGTGAGTCGATCGTCGGAATCGCCCATCTCCAAATTGGCCTTTTTATTCGAGTTAGGTTTTTGGTAAATCGTCAACGGACTCACTAGCTTCTCCTTCGTTTTCTTGCGAAGGTCACATGTAGAGACCATAAACCATAATCACCCTTGAGAATCATAACCCTGATACTACTTAATCCACAATACGAATAGTGAAACTCTAATTAGCAAAAAAGTACGAAGAACACACCAATTGGTTGGGAAATATCCCTTTTAGAGTTTCAATTGCTCAAATAATCGATTACAATCAAATTCCTCTCAAGCCCTAAATTTTTCTCTCAAAAATTTGATTGATCTAACCCCTAAGATTCTCTAATCTTGTCTAGTCTTGCCCCTTTTATAGGGTTACAAGTTCCTAGTTACAAAATAGGATAAATATGCCCTTAAACGCCTAATGAAATAGGTTAAATTGCGCCTCTGTTCGAACAGAACAAGACTCTTCAAATAGAAAAGTGTATTCAAATAGACAATTTAGGTATTCGAACAAAATACCTCATACACCTGTTTATTTGAACAGAAAGAAAAGTCTGTTCAAATAGACCCCAAGTCGTTCGAACGATACCAAATCTCGTTCGAACAACTTGGGGAAATTTTTACAAAAACCTCCCTAGATCCTCCTGGATCATGCATTTTCCGATTTGAGCACAAAAACTTGAGTCCTCATAATAAACGTGCGATAATTTTTTCCTTAAACTTATTTTCAATATGCCAAAGACATAACCTGTGTCTTACTTCAGGAAAGATCTTTGCTATCGTTGCTCCTATTGCTTGATCTTGATCAGTGATAATATATAGATATCGGGAGTTTCCTTCCCATTGTATCAAACCATGTTGAAAATAGCCAAAAAAAAAAACAAGCTCAGTTTTATCTTGTAAAGAAGCACATCCAAACAAAATCAATTGATAGTGGTGGTTCACACTGGTAAAAGGTGCAAACAAAATTTGGTACTTGTTGGTTCTATAAATTGTATCAAATGTAACCATATCCCCGAAGTACTGATACGACATACGAGAACGTGCATCGACCCAGGAAAAATTTGTTGATCCTCCAAACTCATCATATTGAATTGCATAAAAGAAACTTGGATTCTCCATTTGTTTTATTTTAAGAAAGAGGGCAACTGAATGAGGATCTCCTACATCTAAGTCAGCAAACCACACATTCCTAAGATGGTTATAACGATCTCTTTGATCGAATCTGACTCTATTCCCACAAAGAATTGCAACTACTTTACCCACCGATAAATTCTCCTTATTGAAAGCACCACCAAATCTTTTGCTATATCGGGAATATTTCTATTACACCTCATATTCACCTTTTTTTGCGGAGTCATAAATTTGTGATTGTGCTATTCGAAGAATTTTGTAGCAATCTATTCATCAGTGTCAACATCATTTATAATCTACATAACAACTAAGTGCCTACTTCTCAAAGTGTTATAACTTCTTCTTTTACCGCCAATAACAACTTGTACTACTCATTTCTTATGATGTCCCTCTCGTGCACACGTAAAGCGAACATTAGTCACTTTATCTGTACGTGTTCTTCCCTTATGAAATGACCTTAACCGGTCTGAAAACCCCTTATAGTTGTTATATTCAGTATAATAAACATTCTCTTCTTCAATTGAGGGGAACATCATCCCTACAAATGGTGTCTCAATTTCTTTAAGACCTCTTTTAAGAGTTGAACTTTCAAATAAATCAAGCGCCAACGAACTTGTATTTGTCATTGCCTATTGAAGCGATATAAAATGTAGTTAATCCGTGAATATTGAACAATTATACTACAAATGGAAATTACCAAAATTTCCAAACAAACACATTTTGGATTTATACAAAAAATCATATAAAAACCCATAAAAATCCATATGAAAACAAACTAAATAAGCTTAGATTTATCTGGGAAATATAAAAACAAGCACATTTTATGTGTGCCTCCTTAAAACCCTAGAAATTAGAAAGAAAAAAAACCCACGAGAATTAAGTATTACGTCTATAAATCAAAGAAGAAATACGGATATAAAACTCACCAACTTTGTAATTGTTGGTGCGAAATTAAGATTTATTTGAGAATTTTATGGGGTTTACTTCATTTTTTTAAGACGGAGAAGAAGAAAGAGCAAGGAAAAAAAGTAAAGTAGGTAGAGAAAGAGAGAAGTCAGTGGGGTAAGCTTATTGTTGTACTCTTTTTTGTGTATATTTGATTGAAACTTATTGAACATCTAATGGTGGGAATGAAGTACACTTGAGGGCTGTGATTGTGAGTAAAATGGTGAGTAAACTTGTATGAGTCTACGGAATGAGAGAAGAATAGAGAGCTTATTATTGATAAGTTGTTCTGTGTTACAATATTAAACCCTTTTGGAGGTTAAATACTCTCTCTAAAACTTTGCCCATAAACCCTAGTTTATATTAGCTTATTAGGAGCCCAGTAGGACACCCCAATCTAGTTGAGTTCCTACCTTAGGTTGTACCCAACTCCCAACACTCCCCCTTGGGGTGTTCCATACCAGGATGACTTGCCTTGTCAAAACCTTTGCCTAGCAAAACCCCATTGGGAAAAAAGATGTAGCAAAACCCTCCTAGGATAAAAATTACACTATCAAGAAAAAGAGTACAACACGCACGTGTCCACGTCAAGACGGGATTACTCCCCCTGACGTCAATTTCCCCCGAGATCTATCTTCCTGAGATGTACCTCCCTAAGATAATAATGAATAAAAACTTGTGCGTGCCAATTCCGTGTACCAGCTGCTCGAACGTAATTGGTACAAGAGTCTTCGTGAATAGGTTTACAAAGTTATTTTCTAAAATATCTTGAATAACGTGAATCTCATACGCCTTCTGTAATTTATAAGTATGAAAGGACTTTTGCGAAATGTGCTTCGTTCTGTCACCATTGATAAAATCGCCATTGAATTTAATGATGTAAGCCGAGTTGTCTTTATACAGAGTCGGTGATTTATCTAGGATATAATATGCTACATCTTCAGTTAATGTAACGTATCTTGGAGCACAACCATCATTTTCTACCAGCTTCATGAAGTACAAGAATTTTCATGTGGTTCGAAGATGTAACTAACGCCGTCTGCTTCATTAATCTCCAATAATTTGTTGTATCCCCGTACATAAACACATAGCCCATCTGACAATGGCCTTTATATAGGTCTGACAAATATTATGTATCGGCGTACCCTATAATTTTATGTTTACCATTTTCAGATCAAATTGACCCCACTCATTTGTGCCAATCAAATACCTCAGAATGTGTTTGATCCCCTTCCAGTGCCTTTGGGTAGGAACAAAACTATGGTAAGCTAAACAGTTCACTGCGAATGAGTCATCGGGTCTAGTATACCCAAATAACTATAGCAAAGTACCTCCTAAATATGACACCCTGACCCTAAGAGTTTCTCCTCCCATTAAGATGGTAGAAGATGTCATTGTCCTCATCTAAGTAATGGACGATAATAAATAACTTAGCACCGTGTGCTGCATCCATACCAAAGTATTAGATAACTCTTCTGATATATATTACTTGGTGTATGAGTATGCCACTACCAAGATGTTCTATCTGCAAATCAAGACAATACTTGGTTTCCTAAGGTCTTTAATTTTGAATTCCTTCATAAGGTATTCGGCGGCTCTCGGGATCTGCCTTAGAGTTTTGATGATATATATCCAAATCATTTAGTACACTGTTATGATGACTTAAGCCAATATTTATGTTCTTAATGAGAATGCGTGGACAGATAAGACTATTTGCAAAGTCCCCGACCTTGAAATACTCAATCAATCTTATTATATCATACGGGCCCTAATTGCTTCAAGTCAACAGTGACTTATCCAGTTTTATTATGTGCACACTTCGTGTGTCGGGCTTAATTACTTTCAGAAGCCTATGCAGTTCGAGCAAAGTCAATAGAGGTTGAATTATTACTTCCATCTAGGAACATGAAGTTTTTAGTAAAGACTATATTCCTTAGCAGTCATTTGGCAAGATTAACCCAGAACCACTTTATTTTTTACAGCGATCATCACAGATCGCATCCCTACGTTCGCATACTGAAGGCAAGAAACAAAAGTATGTTTGCATTAAATCAGTACAAACTACAAAATAAGAATTTTAACCTATTTACAGCCTATACAACCACACTCGCAATAACCCTTCTGACCGATAGCAGTTGTATTATCTTCGTCCTCCACAATATCTTTTATCATGCCATGAAGGTAATTCTCCCAAACAGCCTCAGCTTGAATGATGTAGTAAAACTGGTAAAGCCAGAAATAGTCTTCACTGGTTTCTTTTGCCTCCACCGTAGTTAAGCCCTAAAAGATAGGCTCCACCAGTATCGGGGTAGGATCAACAAGTGATTGTCGGCAAAAATACCGAGTTCCTAATTCCTTCAACTTGGCTACAAATACTCTACACAACGAGTCTCTGATCTTGTTTTCACTATCATCTTTATCAAGTTTTGTTAATAGAACCATGAGATGCTAAGGAGAAGCTCTTTATAAGCAACTACAACAGCCACAAATTCTATCAGTCAACGAGATGTAATTAATACATCTGGGAAATTTAAGGGTTAAGTCAAACGGCTCATTTTTAGCAACAAGCATTAAATAGTCATAACAAACTTTCTCAAGTTCTAGAGTGCAGCAAGAGTGATCATTACTTGGTTAAGCTTCTTAACTAAAACTGCCAGTGTTTTTAGTTGAGAGGGGGTGATTGTAAGGACCTACTCCCAATCTTGATCTCATGTATCAAAATGACCTTCCAAGTAATATCTCGACCTGACAATCACAAGAAGACATGCTACAGTGGTGACTCATAAAAGAGTCGTTACAAGAAATAGGAATCATTCATACCATTATACAACCGTTACGAAGACTGATCAAAACTATTTTGTAATATCCATCATTTAAAAGAGATAGTGGTCATTAAATGGTCATAATATGAGACCTATAAATAAGACCAAGAAAGAACAAATTATGGACATATTTTTTTTATCTAAAAGTCTAGACGTTCTATCCGGAATACTATTGATAAAATGTAATCATGAGATAAATAACACTCCCTTATTTCAAATTCTCCTAGGAGGTTGTGATTTTTACCTATTCAAAAGTTTTCATGCTAATTCTTGTATATTAGTGATTATTTATTATAACTAGTGTTTTGCTCATCTCTGGTGTGAAAAACTAAGTTCGAGTTCTAAATTTAGGCTCCTACAATTACCATTGTTGGTGTAAACAAAATTTCAACCCCATCCATAATTCCTTGTATGCATTGCTCTCACCAATTCCTTAAAAATACACACCATCTTGAATGATTTGTTTTACAAACTCCTGTCTTAGAGTAATGTGTCCAAATTTTCCATTATGTACTACTACTATAAGCTCTTGCTAAAGCGGACTCGCTATCACAATGAATTAAAATAATCGGTGTCAGTTTAGACCAAAAAGCATATTCCTTAAGAACTCGGCCTCACTACATGTAGTGGCTACGGCTATGAACTCAGCTCCATAATTGAGTGGGACAGAAATTGTTGTTTACGAAACTGCACCTCTACCTAGGTTAAATACCTATCCAGGCGTAAAGTTATTGTCTTTAAGACTTGATATATTTATAGCTTGGATCGGTATAACATTTCAATACAATCAGATACTCATTATAAAATAAACCAAAATCAATTTACCTTTTAAGATATATGAAAATTCTTCAAATAGCCCACCCCTATGCCAAAGCCACCAAAGCCATTGCTTTGGGCCCCCAAATTTTAGTCTAAAATGAGGGCCTCAAATGTAAAAGCTTTTATAAAAAGTGGCTCAAAACTTTCATAAACTTATAGTTGTTTTGATGCTAAAGTTCAGCTGTAGCAATCAATGATCAGAGGTTTGAACATTAACTATAATATTTTAATTTTACTGCATTTTTAGTTAAAAAAAAAGGTATTGCCAAGAAGAAGAAAAATCCCCTAAGGGACCCCATTTTATGACCATGCCTTAGTCCTCTCAAAGCTTAGGGCCGCCCCTGGGATTTCCAGTGCTCCATACTTAGTTTACTTGTATACATTAATTCTTCCAATGGCTTCTGATATGTGTTACGCGTAATGTCCACCCAATAGCCACGTTTAGCCTTCTTATCTTTCTTCATTAGTTGGGAAGACTTACCAATAGATATCATAATGAGAGTGAGAGAGGATTTTAAGTTTGGTTAAATTTTTGGTTGATGAGGGCTTTTTTGGATGAAGAGGGTTTGTGTTATAACTTAGATTTTTTTTGGAGAAGAATGTGTTTTAATCAAGTGGGTTGAATTGTCGTGACACTTTCAACATTCCAGATTAAGACACGTGGTATCTTGTGGAGCGTTGAAAGTACTGCGACCAATAAACAGTTTTCTGTGGCATGTATATTTAATTTTTTAATCGACCCACTATTGTTGTTGCTCAAGTTGGGGGCGTGGTCTGTCAAGATATCTATCCGGGTTTGCTGCTCTAAGAGCATCCATAATAGCCTCTCTATGATAGAGAATACTTTTGAGGAGTTTCAACCTAAATTTAATGTTGTGGATATAACACACTCCCTACAAAAAGGATCCATATCACAAAATTAACTACAAAACCACTTTAAATTAACCATGTCTAAAAAGAAGAGGTAAAAATTAACCTTTTTTTCTTTTTTTCTTTATGCTGAATAATAATCTATTCTACTGAACAATCATACACACATATAATATGAGAGAAGAATAGAGAGTTATTATTGATCGGTTGTTCTGTGTTTCTTTGTTGTTATAAATACTAAACTCTTAGTAGGGTTATATACTCTCTTTTTTTTCTCTCTCTCAAACTCTCCCCATAAACCCTAATATTATATGGGTTTGTTAGGAGTCCAGTAGGACGCCCAAACCTAGTTGGATCCCACCTTGAATTGGACCCAACTCCTAACACTCCCCCCTTGGGGTGTTCCATACCAGGATGACTTGCCTCGTCAAACTACTGCTAAGCTAGGCAGCAGTTTGACGAGGCAAGTCATCCTGGTATAGAACGCGTATACGTTGTGGACAATCCTATGCCTTGTAGGGGTTGCGAACTCGTATATGTTGCCTTATCAAAACCTCTAGTCAGAAAAATCTCCTAAAATAAAAACTGCACTATCAGGGAAAAAAAATACAATACGCATGTGTCCACATCAGGTCGGGACTACTCCCCCTGACGTTGATCTTCCCCGAGATGTATCTCCCTGAGATATTGATGAATAAAAACTTTTGCTTGCCGATTCCTTATACTAGCTGCTTGAATGTAAGTGGTACAAGAGTCTTAGTGAATAGGTTCTCAAAGTTATCTTCTAAAATGTCTTAAATAATGTCAATCTCATTTGCCTTATGTAATTCACAAGTATAGAATGACTTCTATGATATATGTTTTATTTTGTCGCTATTGACTTCAATGATGCAAGCCGAGTTGTCTTCATACATAGTCGATACTTTATCTTAGATAGAACATGTCATAACTTCAATTGATACAATGTATCTTGGAGCGCAACCATCATTCTCTGCCAGCTTCATGAAGTGCAAGAATTTCTTTGTAGTTTGAAGATGTAACTAACACCGTTTGCTTCATCGATCTCTAATAGTTTATTGTATCCCCGTACATAAAGATATAATCCATCTGATAATGACCTATATGTAGGTCTGACAAGAATTTTGTATTGGCATACCCTATAATTTTACGTTTACCATTTTTGATTCGAGCAGACCTCAGTTTTTCGTGCCCATCAGATACCTCAGAATGTGCTTGTTCTCCTTTCAGTGTCTTTGGGTAGGAACAAAACTATGGCAAGTCAAACAGTTCACTGCGAATGAGTCATTAGGTCTAGTATACCCAGCTAATTATAGAAAAATACCTCATAGCTATGGCGTCATGACCCCTAAGAGTTTCTCCCACCATTAGGATGGTGGAAGATGTCGTTGTCCACATCTAAGTGATGGACGTATAATAAATGAATTAATACCGCGTGCTGTATCTATACTGAAGTGTTAGATAACTCTTTCGATATATATTGCGCGTTTGATGTACGAGTATGCGACTACCAAGATATTTAATCTTCAAATCGAGATAATACTTGATTTCCCAAGGTCTTTTAATTCGAAATCCTTTCTAAGGTATTCAGCAGCTCTCGCGATCTCCCCCGGAGTTCTAATGATATCTAAATCATTTTTTACATTGTTATGGTGACTTAAGCTAATATATGTGTTCTTAATGAGAACTCATGGACATATAAGACTATTTGCAAAGTCTCCGACCTTCAAATACTTAGTCAACTTACTATATCATATGGGCACTGATTGCTTCAAGTTAATAATAACTTTTCTAGTTTTATTACGTACGCACCCCGTGTACGTTGGGCTTAATTGCTTCCATAAGCTTATACCTCCCCGGATGACATCATATAAATATCCATATCTACTTTCCCATATAGATACGTAGTAATTACATAAGACGCATGTTTAGCTTGTCCTCGACAACTTGACAGACTGATCAGTACTGAAACTTTATAGCGTCCATAACCAGATAATAGGTCTCATTGCAATCGATGCCAGGTTTCTTAGAGAATTCTTGGGCAACTAGTCTTGCCTTGACCTAATTATCTCTCTGAGTTAATCATGTTTCCATACCATTCCCATTTAAAGCCGACAGGTTTTATGATATGACTTCGCATTATGCTAGCAAATTGAGCTCTGCTTGGATTCCAGACGCCTGTTTTGGCCAATGTATAACAACACATAGTCATTTACAATAAGTAGCTCTGAATCCTCATCCTTGGTGGCGAGCACAACAGCGAATGTGAATACCTTGTCGACAAATATCTACTAATCGACCCTACAAGGTGCCATTACAGACTTTTAATAGATGGAGATCTCCTTATTATCATATGTATGTGCCACCCCGGGCTTATCTCGTATTGGATTAACTAGTCGAGTAGCTACTATTTTCTCGTCGATGGGTGGTTCCATCCTCGATAAACCGACTACACCATTAGTCATATTTGTCCATTATTTTGTAGCTTCCCGACTCAAAATACTTTCTTATAACAGTGCTCCGCACTAAGTGCGAGCCACAAAATTTGTTTGCGGTACTAATTCCTCCAAAATGTTCAGCTGTTAGGTGCATTACTTGCAGATACATACACCTATGATACTTCAATAGAGTCTGTGAATGTGTCTGGTAATTAATTTGTAACCTATTGCAAGTTTGAAATCTGTTGAATCTTATTGTCACTTAACTTATGTAAAGGGATCTTAGATAAGACAACGATGGTATTTTCCAACTAATCTTGGAAATATCATTAACACTGACTGCCATATCTTCCTCTAGTATTGGGAATATCGTCTCATCAAAGTGACAATCTGCCCTACAGTATATATATATATATATATATATAAAGAGCTTCAAATATTTAATGATAGATGCGAATCATAACCCACATAAAACTAGGCCGACGTTGGGGTCCCATCTTCGTATGTTATGGTGATGCAATTGACACCTATACAGAATCATTCAAATGTTCATCGATGGGCAAAACCGGGCCCTGACCTAGTTTTTTAGTTACTTTGAGAAAGATTTGATAATTTTCTATAAGACGAATCCTAATCAGTACTGCAGAAGCAAAAATGCATAGCCCATATACTAGTTGGAAGCTATAATCGTAATAATAGTGGCCTAACAATTATCCTAAATTATTTGATTAGATTCTCCGCCAATCTCAAGTTGGGTATGGTACTCGCGATGCTTAATGGTAAAATAATCATCAAAAACCTCTGAGTTAAACTCACAATCCCCCGTTAAGTCGCATCGATCGACTTAATCGGTTAATCTAGACATTAAGCCTGCGATCGAATGATCTAAGTGAGAAGTCGTGGTAACGTTGCATTCCTAGTTTTTAATAACATGCAAACGTAAGACCATCTCCAAGACGCGTCTATTATGATCATATATACTTAAATGGGTCACTATGTGGATGAATAGGTCTTCATGTGTCTCTATAGATGCGTTTGGAGCCAAGGCTGGACATCTCACTCTACCATGGTCAGACTAGGATGAATAATTGACTTTCCTTAAAAGCAATCGTTACAGATACACTCTATGTTGGGAAACCGAGGGGGCAAATCACAACGCGGAAGCACAATACGATTAGCAAGAACATAAGATCTTACTCTAACAATTGAGAATTCAAACAAAATACAACACATACATAAGGTTTTAATTAGGTGGAAAACTCAAAGGATCAAAACCACCCCCGATAAGTACGACAAATATATTATCACTAAGGGGTTACAAGAAGTCAAAGAGATCACTCAACCTCACCTCTACCCTTTCAGATAATCCCCAGCAAGAAACCCTAAAAAGAAAACCCTAGAAATCTCTCCAGAGCAAAACCCTAGATTTCTCCCTTTTCTCTCTCTAACTCTTTCTCCCTGTACTAAGGCCTTTAACTTATACTTTATATTATAAACTTTCCATTAGGTCATCTCCGAAGTACACATCACGAGATAAACCATTGTTTTGGAATAAATCATCTTCAGAACAAACTTATAAACAAACAAACAGAGCCTTTTTCGTTCGAACGACTTTAACGTAAACTTTTTTGCTCGAACGACTTCCCCTATTTTTGAACCATAATCTAACAATCTCCACCTCGGCGAAAAAACTATTTCTTCTACAGCATTCGTCGTGTATCATTGTCGCATTTCCCCTATGGGCAATTTCTCAATTAAGAGAATTACCTGAGTCTAGGTTTTTCCTAGACCCACCAATCAGAACCCACTTTCTAATCATCTTTGTAGACCGTGCCATTGCTCCACCTTAAACTAAATTCTCCTTTTTAGAAATCTTCATAGCTCTATCGGTACATGCAACCTTCACATCTCTACCCACTGATTTACCAACCAATGCATACAAGTTCCCGCTTAGAACTCCCTTCATGATCAAATAAGACTTCCAATAAACTTTTATTACTCCACCTCGCCCGAAATAATTGTAACTCTCATTATCTAACATAGAAAGTTAAATTAGATTATGAGTCATACTCGGTACATGTCGAACATCATGAAGAACTATGATGCATCCATCGAACATCCTCACGCGAATATCGCCCACTTCCAAAATTGGCCTTCGAAAGCTATCGCTTGACGACACAAACTTGTTACCCTCACACTTTGCATATTTGCCGAACCATGCCTTGTGTACGTATACATGTATTGTAGCCCCACTATCAAACACCCATCCTCTATCGTGGCGAGAACCATCAGCAGCCCCCATGAGAAGCGCCTCTTCTCCATCGTTACTAGTAACTATTGTCAGTTTGTTAGTATCACTTTCAGAGCCTTTTGCTAAACTTGCTAAATTCCTAGCTTTGCAATCCGATCTATAATGACCCGATTGACCACAACTCTAACAAGTTCCCTTTCTGAACTTATTAATACTTTTTTTTTCACTAACCACCATCGCAGAGTTTTTCACAAAGGATTCGTTACCCTTAAGCCTTCTCTCATCTGAAAGAAGGATACTTGTAACCTCCTCAAAACTCAAGGTTTCCTTCCCATACATCAACATAGGTTGAAAATGCTTGAAGGTAGATGGAAGAGACCATATGAGTTAAAGCGCCTTATCTTCATCCTTAATTTTAACTCCGATCAATTCCAATTACGAAACAATCCCGTTCAAAGAACCTAGGTGATCACCAATGCTCGTACCCTCATCCATCCAAAGTGTATGAAGCCGTTCCTTGAGGTATAAGCGATTCGAAAGACTCTTTGTTTGGTATAAACTTTCAAGTTTTTCCTAAAGACCATTTGCGGTTTTCTCTCCAACCACGTTTGCCAAAACGTTTTTAGTGAGACAAAGGTGTATCCTGCTCGCAACCCTTGAATTCAGATCTTCCCAGTCTTCTTCTTCATCGACGTTCGCTTTTTGGGTCGCTATACCTTCAAACAGAGTTTTAGGTATATGCTTCCTTTTCAGTGTCTTGCGTAACCCGCCTTGAATCAAGATATCTTGGACTTGTATTTACCACAATCCAAAATTGATTTTCCTATTAAACTTCTCTAAATCAAATTTGATCGCGTTAGAGTACTTAGATCTTCCCATCTCGCTTCTCTACTTTTCCCAAACCTCACTCTGATACTAATTGTTGGGAAACCGAAGGGGAAAATCGCAACACAGAAGTACAATACGATTAGCAGGAACTTAAGATCTTACTCTAACAACTGAGAATTCAAACAAAGGTAATTAAACACATACACAAGGTTTAAATTAGGTGGAAACCCTAAAAGATCAAAACCACCCCCGACAACCACGACGAATATATTATCGCTTAGGGTTACAATAAGTTACAGAGATCACTCAACCACACCTCTACCCTTTCAGATAATCCCCAGCAAGAAACCCTAGAAAGAAAACCCATAAAATCACTCCAGAGCAAAACCTTAGATTTCTCCATTTTCTCTCACTAACTATTTTTCCCTGTACTGAGGCCTTTAACTTATACTTTATATTTATAGACTTTTCATTAGGTCATCTCTGAAGTACGCATCATGAGATAAACCATCGATTTGGAATAAATCCCCTTTAGAGTGAACTTAAAAACAAACAAACAGAGCATTTTTTGTTCGAACGACCTAAGTCTCGTTCGAACGACTTTAACGTAAACTTTTTCGTTCGAACGACTTCATTACTCATTCGAATGACTTCCCCAATTTTTGAGCCGTAACCTAACAATCTCTTGATCTTATCTCATTTTAAGGAAAGTCAAGATGTATTTCCGATAATCCTTTAATAGTTTTTACGTGATAAGCATTATCATGTATTTCTCTAAACTCAGTAAAATCTAGGTAGATTTACTAGTGTATAGAGCAGACTAGATACCCTGTATCATGCCGTTAAGGAGTAATAGTGTGACGCACTCAATGCATTTTATCATGTTGGTCATGCCAATGATATCTGTGATATCTCCGATGTACAAGGTTAGAGATAAGAAATATGTTCATATCTAAAATTGATCGAGTGTGTGGTACTAATGTCTCTTAGACATGTGTCGCCACTCATCCTATTATTGATAATGCTCAATGGGCAGATAGATCCATAGACAGGTTGTATAAAGTAGATCAACTATTATACATGTAATTTAACTACATCTCAAGCAATAAATTTACATAAAAATTAAAGAACAATATCATAGATGGGATACCGAACCAGTGCACGTCACGAGCATTCTATTAAACTAACTAGTAAAATGTTCCCAACTCAGTCAATAATAGTACTAATAAAGCAAAATTACTACTATACAACAAGTAAAGTTACTACTTGGCAATGCTCTCTATGTGACATCATTCATCTACTGAGACTTTACTACTGTTCATTCTTGGAGCTTAATCCAATGCTACATTGGTATCATGAGAGAAATTTAAGGTCACAGACTATACCGTGGTGAGGTCAGTACCAGCTACGATTACGTGATAAGTCTAGGGCTGATCTCTTTTAATCATCTGGAGTACCTTGAAATCTCACGCCCGACTATCTCGTATCTATTTATAAATTCTTCATATTCTATTTTGGTCCATTGGAGAACTTCTTGTTCCCTTGCCTCAGGTTATTGATGGCTGAAATTTTAATCCTGTCGCTGTTATCACATCTCGTCTATCCACAGTTGCGACTCTGTCCGCAACTTCCTCTGACACTAGACCCAACATTGTGTGACCCTGGCCCATACTTACTCTTAGTAGGCATAAGCTTGAGATTATTTACCCAGTAGCTCATTTTTTTGCTCAAAAAATAAGTAAAACTTAAATTAGGTCTGTATGCACGGTGATCTATCGAATATTGCCTCCAAAGTGCAATATTTGAAACGTAGAAAGTTTAATAGAATATTCCCAATATCTCTATTTAACTCAACTATTTCTTCACGTAATGTTATAGTGGAGTTGCACTGTCGAATAGAATTTTTATCGCAGTCATACAATACTAGAATAGTATAGGGTAATCCATTATCAGTTCTTCGTAAATATGGAGGCAAAAGTGTAAACAAAGCTCATACTTTATTATTTAGAGACTCTTTGTTCTCAGCAATAGTCTTTACCAGATGCTACAATATCAGATGGATTTTAGTATCCAGGTCAAGTTTATTGGAACCGAAATAAAAGTTGCAGTATATGAGGTACTCAATGTTTTGAGTGTTGCCAAAATCTATTATGCATGTAGATCAATACCAGTAGTAGTACTTGATAAACATTCCTTGCATTAAGGTAATTTATAGTATTCAAGTAAGTGCTTCCTAATTATTACTTGTAAGTGAACCTTGTTCATGTCCTATTACTCATGAAATCCTATTTAAGTACATGATTTTTAATCATTACTTGTGGTTCATAGTATATTGCGCAATGAAGTACATAATTCTCAAATCATTACTTACAAGTAAACCCTATTCATGGATTTATACTCATGAGTTCCTATTAAGTGTCAAATCCTAACTTTACCCTATAACATGGTGATTTTAACCTTAAAGTGCGTTTTAGTAGGGTCTTAGCCAAGACAACTATTCAAAACTACTTAATATTACAATTTTTATTCTAATAACTAGGGTATTTTAATCCTTAAAGTTCTATAAGGTTTGTATATTCTAGCCAAGTGACCCTATTTACTACGAATATGAGGGGTATTAGATGTTTAGTTGACAAGTTATATAAGGTTTGTATATTTTAGGCAAGTGACCCTATTTGCTACGAATATGAGGGGTATTAGATGTTTAGTTGACAAGTGGTTCTACCCCGAAGTCTGATGAGTTTATAAGATAGGTAGATTAGTCTTGCCTTTGAACTAACATTCTAGGGTACTATATGTTGCTATTAGTGCATATATATCTCTAAATGTTATCAAGCAATATCTAATTGTACTTTGATACATAAAATTGGTTCCTCAGACGCTAAGTTTTTTGAAAATAAGACTAAGTAAATTTCCAATAGATCTATAATTATTTGTCATTTATATTTAACCGTGATTTAGATATGACTCCTAGTCGTATTCTAAATTAGTCTTGGTTTTCGTATTATTTATGATCCCTGGTCAGAATAATTTGTATCCTAGGGGCATACCATTAATATCATATAAGCCATCGCATGATACTTAAATAGGTATTAATCTATTTTTTTATATTATATATAAGTTAGTCATTTTTCTTATACAAGGCACCCATTCCCAAAAAAAATTAAAAAGTATTTTCATAAAAATATTAAAAATGGGTCCCCCCAAAGGTAGGTCTAGTAAATAGAAATTTAAAAAAAAATTGACTGAATTTGACCAAAAATTAGGCTTTAACAACCATTTTTAGTGTCTGTACCGGTCTGACTTAGTCAGGATTAAGGCCTAGACCAGGTTAACCAGTCTGGACTAGTTTGACTCGGTCAAACTAGCTTGGCATGTGTCACTGCCATAGTGAGACACGTGTCACCACTACAGTTGCATACATATTAGTTGTCACTTTTACGGTACATGTATGGGTTCCATGTCACGTCAGCTGTTACGCCAGTATTTGGTGGCCCCATCTGCCACAGATGGACACGTGTCTGCCACGTCAGGGTACATCAATTTCCATGTATCCATGACACGTGTCACGTCTCTATGCCACGTATCCTTGACACGTGTCACTGTAGGCCCGTCCCTGCCACGTCAGCACCTTGATATGGTATGATTTTATGGGTTAGATCTGATCCAAATCCAATTTTCCAAAAATAGATCTAGATTAGGTCAATTTTTGTAGCGTAAGCATGATGTTTTTAAAAAAAATTATAAAAAAACAAAACATAAACCTTAGGTGATGTCATCCTCACCTAAGCGCCGCAAAAAATTAATTTTTGTCCGTGAACTTATCAGTTTCCATGCCATTTTCTCGGCGACATGGACATCTCTCGATGGAATGTGATATATAGATGTGATCGTTATAGAGTAGGCTATGCAATGAAATTACAAGTACATCAATCCGATTACTAGAACGATCATTATTCTAGTTTGAAAACAACCCTTTTTATAAGGGTAAAAAAACACTAAAAATAGATCTAATAATTTTTTTTAAAATAGGTATTAATCTACATACTTGGATCTACATATCCTATATGATTGATCATGCAATTAATACATAAAAATGAAATTTAAGAAATTATACCTCTCCGCAACTCACAAAAAATAATCCAAAAACGCTTCGTTAAAGAACCATTTTTTATCCACTACATCTTTGTAGTGCTGATAGCGTGTTGGATAATAATCTCTTCTACTGAACAATCATACACACATATAATATGAGAGAAGAATAAAGAGTTATTATTGATAAATTGTTTTGTGTTTCTTTGTTGTTACAAATACTGAACCCAAACCCGAACCCGAACCCTTAGTAGGGTTATATATACTCTCTCTCAAACTCTTTCCATGAACTCTAATGTTATATGGCTTGTTAAGAGTCCAATAGTACATCCCAATCCAGGTTCCCATCAAAAGTAACTTTTTATGTAATATAAAGTCTACCAAATATTTACCTGGGAAAGGAAAAAATAGGGATAAGGGAGCCTATAAAAGTCATTTTATTACTTTTTGGCCTCCCTAAAATAAAAATAAGTTTAAATGTCGTGCTCAATAAGAAACAAATACGAAAATTATGATAATAAATACTAGTTGTTGCCATCTTTACAAAATCGATACTTTGGCAAGCCTATTCCAAAATCGATACTAAAATTAACAAATCGATAATAGTCCCACCTACTACCCCCTAACTGTCACCCTATTCTCTAATATTAAATGTTGATGGGTAGTCTAATCTGCTACAGTAATAAATTTACCAACTCACAAAGATTACTTAACAAATGACAAAGCTATACCAAAACAATTACCAATATACACGCCTCAAATGACAAAGTTCTCGCATAACCAATGATAAATAATGCAGAAAAAAATGAGAAACTATCTCATTGGAGTTGTTGACTAGTCTAATCTGCTACAGTAATCAGAATAGTAATAAGAGGGAAGATTCCCCTCATAATAAACTACTAACTTTAAAAATCAAAGCTTATTCTTCTTATTCTTATTCTTATTCTTCTTTGACAACAAAGCTTCTACAAAAATTAAAGCAGATTCTCATTGATGTATTGCTTGCCACATTCATGTGCCAAGTCTTCTAACTATCGTCCTGCATTCGTAAAAGTTCTCACACAGAAGTCATTATGGAGGAAAAGATCATTGTTATCATATGTTATTCTCGTTGCCAAAGACCGTTGTTATTGTCACGCCCCAAAATCCAATAATTGGTAGCTAGACCAATTACTATCATTCGAGATGTGCAGGTCGGGAAATCCAACCGATTCATCCCCACAAATAACCGAGCCATAGACAAGTTCAGGCTCAATCATTGACTATAGCAATATCATCAGAGTGAGAGAAATAAAGCGGAAGCAAAGATATATATGCATCACCAAAATATAAATACAATATCTCAAAATACTATACAGCGACAAAACTGGAATCGTACAGGTAAAACTAATACAAGAACGGATTTGCAGGGGTCAAGACTGGAACCAACAACTGTACTCTCAGCTAACAGCAACTACTCCACCTCTGAATGGGGGGAACAAAGCGAGAGTGAGCAAAACCACGGCTCACTGATGCCCAACAAAGCTAAACAATAAACTAATATAACAGGTGCAGAGATAAAGGAAAGATGAGTGAGATATATGAAATATTCTAAAGCACAAAGATCTATAAGGGTAGAGGAGATGAATAAATGTATAAGTACAAAATAGTGTGAAAGAGGAATACTGAAGTACAGTGATGAAATGATATGATATGATGATGATATGCTACTAAATTGTCCTAATGTGAATGTTATGAAACTGAGAACTAGATCTAATAAATCAATATAGTGGGTTGATCAACCCCTAATGGATAATAACCTTAACGAAACCTCAATCGGATACAAGGGTACAATTTTTTGTCCAAGCTCGACCAGTCTAAAGGATATTATCACTTGATCAGAATGTTCCGGGCTTTGTAACCCACGGAGCCAACGTCCAAACTTTATTTTGCACATTCCAAGGAACTTCAACCTCAACGAAGATAAGACCCAGTTCCTGAGGACTGTCTTATGCCATCCCACACTCCCAGATGGGTTAATAGACATGATAGTACCTGCCGCTGGTAACTCACCTACTAATTCAACCTGATGTAGGAATTCTGATAACCTATCGAGGGTCAGGCAACGCAGAGTTAGTTATGTATCCGATCCCGTTAAGTTAAAGGAATAAAAGAAACTCTCACCGAAACCAGATCCCAAGGATCAAAATACTACAGCCACCCCCACGGCCCATACACAGGATGACCCTCTACCTCAGAGAAGGGCAAGCAATCCTAGCCCAACAGCCATAATTTGGCCCGTACACACAGGATAACCACCTGCCTCGGAGGATGCTAAACAAATCCAAACACAGATACTAACAGTGACTAATTGACCAGTTACAACATCTAAGCACAGACGGACAGTGACTAATTAAACAGTCATGACGTCCAACAACATCAGTCTCTACCTACTGGAGCACAACAGCCAAACACGACCCAAGAGAATGCCCCACAAAGCAACCCTCCTAAGGGGACAAGGAGAAACACATTCTATACGTCTAAGGATAGGAAACAACAATACTGAAATTAACAATTTTAATAACCGAAACAATATAGTTTAACAACAATCACAAACACCTCAATGCCAGTATCCACAACTCTAACTACACAGGTTAACTAGTATAATAATTTAGCAGTGAAGGGATACTCGCCTGATAAACTGGCTCGAATCCCGTATGACAAACTCGGAACTCCAACAAACCGACACCCGACAACAACAGGACAACTCGTGGCAACAATCACACCAACACCACAAGCTAATACCTGCAACAACGCAACTACACAAATTGCAAAACCCCAAAATAAATTCACAAATACCAACCCTAGAAACACGAATCACAAATCAGAGCGGAGAAAAGGGAAAACACTCACCGATGAATTGGCAAAGAAATCAACCCACCAACAATGCCAAATACTGCAGAGGAGAGGATTAAGTGAGAGAGAGGGTTAGTGGAGAGTGAGAGAGGGAGAAATAAGAGAGAGAAGAAGATAAATGAAAATAAAAACTAAAAAGGGGAAAAACAACCGCCAAGTCGTTCGAACGACAAAGAAGCCGTTTGAATGGACAAGAAAGTCACATAAGGGACTCAAAAGTCGTTCGAATGGACCCATAAGTCGTTCGAACGACTAGGAGATCATGGGCCAAATTCCAGGAGACGTGTCAACTCGTTCAAACGATTACAAATGTCGTTCGAATGACTTTTGACAAAATTGGAAAAATATAAGGCTTACCCCGGGATCACGAGATCTCCTGGGGTCACACTTCCCAGGGCAAAAACACAACAACACCACCAAGCCACTACATGCCTCCTGAGGAAACAACAACAACAAACTCCTCCGCCCAACTACCAAAACCACCGAAAGTACGAAAAAAGAAATCTAACTCTAAAACCCCGATAAGAGAAAAGGGTTAAAACAACAAGATGCATGATATGAATATGGATGTGTGTGGTATGATGTATGAATGAAAAAAAAGATAAGTAACCAAGTAAAATAAAATAATAATAATAAAAAAAAAATCTGGGACACTACAGTTATCCTTCTCTCCGACCATTAAAATAATCTTTACAATAAATATCATTTCTAACTCTGTATCCATCATCTCTAACTGTGTATCCGCATCACGATTTGTCCCATTTATCTTAAGAAAATATGTTATACAAGATGATACAATTTGTATATAATTATTTTTCTTTGTCTTTTTAATCATTTGTCGTCTGTTACTATACCACCAGAATTGTTTGATTTGTTTTGTGCAACTTTATCAGGTGATAAAGTACCGGTGATAAAGTACTACATAAACAATTGTTTATGTAGAAAAATGGTATAAAACTGAAATTCAAAAAAATGTTCGAGGGATTGTTGGATTTCAGTTTTATACCATTTTTCTCATTTGTTTTGTGCTACTTTATCACCGGATTTGTTTGATTATATCATTTTCTTAAGGGATGAATGGAGTTTAGCTTCATACTATTATTCATTTTGGTGGGGATATCGTACGTCCAAAGATCGGATCAATCGTTAGTTATGTTGGAGGAAGTACGAAACTTACCTCACTAAGAGAGCACTCCTCATATGAAGATTTTGTCACACTCCTTGAAGAAACAAGTGATATTCGTCGTGAGGATTGTAAGCTCTACAACTTCGTCCATTGTTATGCATGCGCAATTTAATCAGTCCAGGACTTTACCGTAATGATCAATATGCATAAAACCAATCCCGACACACCCTTTCACATATAGATTGTTAATAACCTTAGGGTACCGTCCTAGAACTCCAGGACTGTAAGCTCTGTGATGAATGTTGATGAATGATAATGTTGAATGTTGAATGTAATTTATTTAGTTTTGAATCTTTTGATCTATGTTTTGTTTCGATATATTTTTTAGTTTGAATCTTTAGTTGACTATGTTTTGTATGATAGTAGACAACATTTGTTATGATTTGTTATTTATTTGCTATGATTTGGCATTTGTAATGACAGATTTATCATTTGAACTTAAAAAAATTTGGTATCAATAATTTGTTATTTGTTAGCCATTATTTGTCATTTGTTAGCAATAATTTGTCATTTGTTAACCATCTATGGTCTATTTGGTTCTGTGAACATTTGTATTGTGTTTGTTTGTTAGTAGACTTCATTTGAACTTAAAAAAAATTAGGTATCAATAATTTGTCATTTGTTAGCCATTATTTGTCATTTGTTAACAATAATTTGTCATTTGTTAACCATCTATGGTCTATTTGGTTCTTTGAACATTTGTATTGTGTTTGTTTATGTAATACCCCGTTTATCCTTGTTCATTTCTAGTAGGTTCTGTAGGTTTTATACTAGGAATTTGTGTGTTATACATTATTGATAGTTATATTAGTATTTAACAACGGTAGCATGGAATCCCTTCCTTGGAGAAGTACCTCTTAAACCTAGCCTCCACTCATAAAAGAAAAAAAAGAAAAGAGAAAAGGAGGAGAAGAAGTCTTTTGGCCTTCACGTTCCCAGAGAGAAAACCCTTTCTCTTTTTCTCTTCCTTTATCGTTTGGAGAGGCTAGAGAGAGAAGTTCTGAGCCCTAGTACATGTTGTGGATAAAGAAGGAGGACAAGAGCGAAGCTCCGCTTGTTGATCAAAGGAGTTGACGGTGAAATTCTTATTGTCGTTTCTCTTCCTCTTTTTTGCATTCTTCAACAAGGCAAGTGCACTGATTCCTCAATCTAAATATTAGTTTGATTCGTTTGTATGATAACGATAACTTCTTGAGCTTGTTCTTCACTAGTGTAAATGGGATTCTTGTTGAATTACAAATTATATCTTGATGAATTTTAGACAATTGCTAATCAAAGAGCTTACTATATAAGAATATCAAAAAGAATAATCCAAGGAGAGTTTCGTAGCATTAAGGATTATGGGATTGTTGCCTCCATCTCCTCATATTAGCCATTAGTATTACCTAAGCATCTAGGTTGTATATAATTCTGATTTAAAGCATGCACATGTTAGTGACAAGAGAGGGCACAGTGATATTCAACAAATATGGACTCTTTACTAACCTGAATAATTTCGTATATTAAAACCTGTAGTGTCATTTAACTGTTAAGAAGCATGTCGTATATTTAACAATTGGCAGGTAATTAACTCCCCACAGAAATGACTTGGATCGAAGAGAGTAGTATCTTAACTTAATTGATTTATCCCTGAGAAGCAATCATGTACACCAACCTCTATATCTAATTATAATCAGATTTATTTGGATGATTACCGGTCTCATCACGAGAAGGTCTTGTAGGAACTGAACACCTGTTTTAACCAATGATAGTAATGGAGTTTTACTTGCTAGATTTCATGTTGTGACTTGAGATAAGACTTACCTATATCAGTTGAGCAATAACCTAACCAGTGCGCTTTCGTAGCTTAACTAGGGATGGGAGCAATAGTGATTCTCCACTTGTATTTTGGCTTTGCAAATTTCTTAGTAGTTGAAGTTGGGTAAGAGATGTTATATTTGTAAACCAAGTATACTTTAAGGACTCTATACCAACCTCGAGGTTAAAGGATATAATATACAGTCATGATCAGAGAATGGGCGAAGCTAGATAGTGCCGCTTCGCAAGGAACTGTACAATAAGTAATGCATTATATACTTATTGGAATGATAGGTAAAGAGTATGCATATCTTTTTAGATGTTGCGGATAAGAGGTTATCTAAGTTGTGTATAGAGCATGACATATAAGACTTATATAAGACATTAATAGAACAAAACACGATTTCAAGGTCTTGCGTCAAGTAGAGCGACTTGACCACCTTATCGTCAATAGTTAATTAGAAGCTTGAGAGTGGTGTACTTAATTAGTAAGATTATGATAATTTGAGATTCAAAGAGGTTATATAGAGAGACTCACGATTGAGATTTCGTGCACGAAGACTTAAGGTTAATGCACCAATTAGGATTTGTTTCGGTCAGGTCTAGTGGTCAACCTTCGGCATTTCCATGGGTGATAATCCCTAAAAGATGTTGGTCAGGTCATAAGAATTGGCTGATTCTATGACATCTCCATGGGTACTAATCCCTAAAAGATGTTGGTCAGGTCGAAGAGTCACATCACAGGTATCTCCGTGGGTATTAAACCCTAAAAGAGAAACATCCAGAGAGGACTGGATTATTATTCCGAGCTGAGGACAGAAGGGAATTGCTAATGACCTATTGGGTACATGATGCTTAGGACACCAACCCACTTCAGATATTAGAAGTTATTGTCAAAGTTCTAAGAAAGATTGAATGCAACCTTATTAGTTTATATGTAGTCGGCATAACGCCTAAACCTTAACTTAGATGCTGCTACAAAGTATTTATGATATTAATATATTCCCTGAGATCATTAATTTTACAGCACTATCTTTATCATTACTTTAAGGATTTCGCACTTGCTTAGCCGTGGCTTGCTAACTCCTTGTGCGATACTTTTTCAGGACCAGGTCTTTAGCAGGGTGTTGGGACTGCTAGAGGTAGCATCCGAGAGCGCGCTGTTACAGCGTTTTTTTAGTTTAATTTCCATTGACGTGAGATTCTATTTTTTTTCTTTAGTTGTAGCCAATTTCATGGCAGACTTGTTTAAGTATTTGAGTTGACATTGGTTGATTGATAATTCCGCTGCGTATATCTGTGTGGATGTAGTATTATTAAATGTCTTTTATTTACTACATCGTTGGGGTTCATCCATTTGGGGATGCCCGATTTGTTCATGGCCTCGAGATGCATATTCTGACAAGTCTTGGAATATGAATTTTGGGGCGTGATAGTTTGTTAGTCGACTTCATTTGAACTTAAAAAAAATTAGGTATCAAAAATTTGTCATTTGTTAGCCATTATTTGTCATTTGTTAACAAATGACAAATTATATATTACAAATGACAAATCATACTCAACAAATGACAAATCGTTTTTTTAGTACAAATATTGTCTACTATCATACAAACACAATATAAATGTTCAAATAACCAAATAGACAATAGATGGTTAACAAATGACAAATTATTGCTAACAAATAACAAATTATTGTTAGCAAATGACATATAATGGCTAACAAATGATAAATTATTGCTAACAAATGGTAAATAATGGCTAACAAATGACAAATTATTGATACCTAATTTTTTTAAGTTCAAATGAAGTCTACTATCATACAAACAAATAGACCATAGATGGTTAACAAATGACAAATCATGGCTAACAAATGACAAATAATGGTCAACAAATGACAAATCATTTTTTTAATTATAAATGTTGTCTACTATCATACAAACACAATACAAATGTTCAAAGAACCAAATAGACCATATATGGTTAACAAATGACAAATCATGGCTAACAAATGATAAATAATGGTCAACAAATGACAAATCGCTTTTTTCAGTACAAATGTTGTCTACTATCATACAAACATAATACAAATGTTCAAAAAACCAAATAGACAATAGATGGTTAACAAATAACAAATCATGGTTAACAAATGATAAATAATGGTCAACAAATGATAAATAATTTTTTTCAGTACAAATGTTGTCAACTATCATACAAACACAATACAAATGTTCAAAGAACCAAATAGACCATAGATGGTTAACAAATGACAAATAATGGCTAATAAATGACAAATAATGGTCAATAAATGACAAATTATTTTTTTCAGTACAAATATTGTCTATTATCATACAACCACAATGTAAATGTTCAAAGAACCAAATAGACTATAAATTGTTAACAAATGACAAATCATGACTAACAAATTACAAATAATGGTCAACAAATGACAAATTATTTTTTTCAGTACAAATATTGTCTACTATCATACAAACACAATACAAATGTTCAAATAACCAAATATACCATATTTAGTTAACAAATGACAAATCATGGCTAACAAATGACAAATAATAGTCAAAAAATGTCAAATCATAGTTAACAAATAAAAATTCCTTTATAACAAATGAATAATCGTGTTCTTAAGAACACATATTGTCTACTTAAAAGCAATCACAATTTATTTGAACCAAATCGACCATTCACTTACATCAAATATTGTCTATCTACAAAACAAATAATATATAACGAATGATATATCATAAATAACAAATGACAAATCACGATAACAAATGCCAAATCATATATAACAAATGATATATCTATGATAACAAATGCCAAATTATTTATAACGAATGATATATCATAGATAACAAATGTTAAATAATATATAACGAATGATATATCATAAATAACAAATGATAAATATCTTATTACAAATGCCAAATCATACATAAGAAATGAAAAACCAATAATAATCCAACTATACAGACTAGCCACTCTAACAAATATGTAACATACGAATGACAAAGAAGATATAACAAATGAAAAAGATTATATAATTGAATGATATTACTTATTTATAACTTTACAAAATTATAGAAATTATACATTACAACAAAATGGATATTAAAGTTTCAAAATCTCTTTCGGCTCAACTCCCAGCCTCAATATATTATAAGCAACTGTGTAACGATATTTATTATAGTCTATCAGATATTAAAATTTCATTCTCCTTAGGAGATTGTCCATAAAGACAAGCATATAGACCCCGCAATCATTACCATTTGGCTGTATTTGACATTTCCCAAAACGAGTTATCCATTTGTAGTTTAGACCATAATCATTTACCTCTGAACCAGTAGGTGGCCTACTACTATTAGCAAAATCTCTCCATATCAATATTTTTGGGATGATCGTTGATATCTGATCTTAAATAAACTGGTGTCCAGGAGATAACTTATTATTCTTCCGTGCATTTGTAATTTTTAAATCCACCATTGAATCGTAGATGCATATTTTTCTTGCCTTGAAGGACACAACACAAAGGACCCAGTGGCTGTCATTGATATTTTAGGGAATGAGTATTAATTTTGAATTGACCACTTTTAAATCTCCTCGATGAATACAATTTGAAAATTGTATGATCCCATTGCAGAGATGTAATTTGTTCCCAAATTGATTTCTTCTTCAGTTCTACACCTTTTGGAGATGACATATTACGAGTCCAAACATTGAAAGCCCTGCCAAAATATTGACAGGCAAAAATATCTGCCAGCACAATCCTTTCGTTATCTGGGCGGGCACGATGTTGTCAAAATATTGAATCAGGGCTTTAATGTACACATCAATGACCTGAACAGGAAAATAAAATGACAAATTAGATAACAAAAATGATAAAGTTCAATATTACAAATGACAACAAAGGCAAAACTAATGATAAAGTGCAAACGAATAAATGATAGATAATGTAAAAACAAATGGTAGAGACTCTTGTATAAATGACAGAAGAAATAATGTAAATACCTCATTGTCCAACCATTGATTTGGATATAAGGTGTAGAGAGCGTTAAGGCAAACAGTTTCTTCACCTATCTTCATATAGGTACTACTGTTGTCCTTCTTAGCTTCTGGAGATAATCCATCTTTCCTCAGTGACCAGACTTGGTCTACTTGGTTTTTCTCAATCTGGGAGATGGGTCTTTGAATAAAAGATTCCAATAATACTTTCGGAAGAAGCTCGTCAAGGTGAACATGCAATCGGTTCATTTCACAAGCCATTTTGACGGCTCTTTCATTAATTTCTTCCTCAGTTAGTGCATGCTTCTTTTTTAAGGTGACATCCACTTCTGACTCTATTAAAACAAGCTAGAACAGATATGTCGAAATAAGAAAAATAAATATAAATGTGCTTATTACATGAGAATGAGTAATAAACCAGTTATTTGGTTTAAAAGTACTTCATACATTGCTCTGGTCAACAGCCATTTGTTATATTACTTGCTCAGGGTCTAGTTTATTCTGTGAATTTCCATTGTCATCATCTTTGCCTTCAAACACCTCCTCTTTATTCAGTTCCACCTCCTCTTTATTCTCTTTAGTCTATAAATAAATAGACTACAAATAATAAGAGTCATACAAGATATGGGAAAATAAATAGAAGAAAATGAGAAGTTACCAGTAAACAAATAATAAGTTACCTAACTAGCTTCACCAACATCTTCCTCCTGGTGGGAGATTACTACTTCAGTTTGTGCAACCTCTATAGTCTGTTCCTCGACAAATACAATAGTTGTTTGGCCTGCACTAGCCTGTAAATAAACAGACTACAAATGATAAGAATAATACATGATATGGGAAAATAAAAAAAGAAAATGAGAAGTTATCAGCAAAGAACAAATAAGTTACCTGACTAGCTTCATCTTTAGTTTTTTCAACCTCCAGAGTCTGTTCCTCGGACAGATACAACAGTTGTTTGGTCAGCACTAGCCTATAAATAAATAAACTACAAATGATTAGAGTGATACAAGATATGGTAAAACAAAAGAATAAAATGAGAAGTCAACATCAAATAAATGATAAGTTACCTGATAAGCTTCACCAACAACTTCTTCCTGGTTGAAGAATACTATATTAGTTTTTGCTACCTCTACAACCACAATAGTCTGTACTACAAAAGTAAAATAAGAAAAAACAAATTAAAAAAAATTGTATGGATAGGTGATGTTAATATTATGGATAGCTCAATACAAACAAATATTAGTTGTAGTCTGATAACTTGAGGTTATGAGTCCTCTTATTCAGCAAAATACCTCATTGTCATGTTGTACATATTTTTTTCCAGTATAATACACCACTACAGTTGGTTGTTATGAATCTTCTTCTTCAGCAACATCATCAACTTTCTCATCACCATCAACTTTCTCATCACCATTCTTCGATTCTTCCATCTATAAAATAGGATATACATACAACGAATGGTAAAATTAAATGAACAAACAATAGGGTAGCAACAAATATGGTAGATAGCTCAAAACAAATGTTAGATAAATAAATACCTCTTGAACTTCCTCTTCTTCAGATTTGACTTTTTCCTCGACATCTTTCTTATCAGGATTATATTTTTCGTCACCCTTCTTCCATTTCACATACAACAAATAAAATGAACAAATACATCAGAAGAAATAAAAGTTTTAGAAAAGATAATGACAAAGACAACCTCACAAATGCCAAAATATACTGAACAAATGATAAACTTTTGAAGAAATGGCAAATTGCATAACCTAAATGCCAATATTTTGAAACAAAAATGTCAAATAAAATCATATAAATGATAAGAAGTAGCAAACGGATAATACCTATAGAAGATCACCACTATATTCAGACGATATCCCATTGAAATTTACTTCCCTCACAACTTCAGCATCATCATCTACCATTAAATCATTTACCACCTCCAATATCTCTCTAGGCGTAACTTGCTAAAGCAAATTTTTGGCAGTTGATTAAATATTCTGAAGTTCTGGGAATTCAACCCGTCTCTTCCTTGGCACTCTATTAGCCAATCCCTTCTTAGGGATCTTGGGGATTAATGCTCTTAATTGGATCAGTGGGACATGATCAAATTGTTCATCAATCAAAGCTTTTTTCTTCGGGCCTTCAACCTTTTTCTTTTGGTTGGGCACATCAGCCTCTTTTGCCATTCTCCCTTACCTTTTTTTGTTCTCGGCTCCGCCTTCTTCTATTTCCCATCTTCTTTCTCATTACCTCCTTCTCGCTTGCGTTTCGCAGTTTTCTTAGGAGTAGAGAACTGGTACTACCCAAGGAGTAGAGTATCTTCAAGTGGTAGAGTACTATCTCCCACAGTAGACATCGAAATTCGTTCCAATATTTTACCATGATTATACAATATTTTGTAATGGTCATCCAACTTTAGTAACATTTTACCATGCTCCTCCAACTGGGAGCATACCCTAACCACTACAGCTTTGATTTCAGTGGCAGAAGAACTGCTACCTATTACAGGTGTAACGACTGCAGATGCACCGATTGTAGGTGCAGCGCCGATTGCAGGTACTTCGATTTGATGTCTCTGAAATATTCAAACAGATGACGATGACAAAAGGCAACTTAGAAATGACTGGATATACTCTAACAATGATAATAGACATACATCAAATGGTAAAAAAATACTTCATAATGACAAAAAATTTCAACAAATGTCAAGAAGAGAATACAAAATACCAAAACTAACAAATAAAATGATAGGAACCTAAATTAAATGACAAAGAAGCAATAAAATGAATTAAAATCATACAAAGAATGGAAGATTACCATGGCCTCTTGCACAAGATCGTGTTGCATGTCAATCTTAGAGGGCTTCATAGCTATTACCAACAAATTGGGGTTAGCAAAAAACTTTTTAAACGTCACAATTTGGCGACGCTTAAAGGATGTCATCCTCCATCCCTGTAGCTTAGGGAACAAATGTATGGATTTCTCAATTCTTGGAAACTTCAGGCTGGGAATAGAAAGGAAAACCCATAACATCAACACCCAGGTATATCCGTGGAGTGATAAAACTTTATCTGATTTTTTATCAGCGCCCGATCGATATTTGGCAAACTCTATTATTTGCCTTCACAAGAAATTATAGACTTGCTCACCCCAGGGGAATCTGTTGAACTGTTGTAGATCATCTACCAGATCAACGTACTTCACCCAAATGTTTCTCCCCTCGTTCAGGAGGAGAAATGATAGTATAATTTGTATCAAATTTAATCGAAAAACATCTTCTGCAAAACGAAATAACACAATGTAATGATAAGAACCTTAGAATACAATGAACCAAAAAATAGAAAATACAATACAAATATTGGAAGGGTGAGAAATACAATGAAGGACGATGATAAAGAATACAACACAAATGACAAATTAGAGTTTTACCCTAATATCTTTCCAATTTTGCCTGTTTTAAAGCATCATCAATTTCCTTCAACCCATATGTATTCTTCTTCTTCGGGAATCACCTCATTCTAAAATTCCTCATATGCTCAGGATCAACAAATAAGAACTGTTTTGTAATAGGCGAGACACGTAGCCTCAAAATCAAGCAAACATGAATGGGCTTCATATGAATTATCGTCTCCCCAAATTGGAACTTCATATCACCAAGATGACGATCGAATATTTCCACAACCAACGTCAACATCGTCGCTATTGGATCAATAAGCAGTAAGGGTGCAAAATAGGTGGCATGAAGGGCACCATTCTCCTCTTTAGGCAGAGCTGCAAATATTTTGTGAAGTCCCAAATCTGTACACCGAGAGGTCTAATTTTTAGCATTTGAGGTGCCCTTCTTGGCTCTACCCTCCTGTGTTTGGTTCTCCTCGTCAACTTGTTCATTTACTTCTTTATCAAACTTCATTATGGAAGAAGAAGAAAAAATAGATTTTGATCAAACACCTGGTAGGCAGTAGTCACACAGATGATTTGCCACTTATATAACACTAAAATTACACAAACACAGATGATTTACCAATGATTTTTGAGAAAATGGTTTGTGCGACTAGGACAGTTTTTACGCTTGTCAATCACACGTACGATTTGTAGAAATGGGACAATTTTTGCAGTCTTTGCAGTGGTCGTGCATGAAGAAAGTGTTTGAGGAATAGGAATGGTTTTTGGCGCCAAAAGCTAAACGAACTCGTGTGAATTGCACTTTTTCCTAACCCTAGAGAACAGTAAACAAATACAAAATAATATGACTGATGGTGACAGAGTCTGCATGAGCCAATATAACTGATGCTTAAACGTATGACAAAGGTTTCAACAAATGATAACAAATGTATGTAATGGTGACAGGGTCTTTCTTACACGTCTTGAAATAGTAATGACACGTGTAAATCGAGGAAAGATTAAAATTGGACACGTGGCGTGATAATAATATTTTTAAATGATTTGAATTTTTTTTATTATTAATTATGAAGTGACATTCGAACTAGTGGAGCCCACGACCTTACCTGTTGTCTTACCTATGGAGCCCACGGCTTAAAAACCTACTTTAATATTCAAGCAGTTGATATTTTTGGAACAAATGACAAAAATGTATAAAACAAATGACAAAGAAGGCTGAACAAATGAGAAAGTTATATAACAAATATGATAACAGTTTGTTAAAAATGACATAGACGTATGCAAAAATGCCAGAGTTGAATTAAATAAATGACATGTTTTTGTTTGCCGCAGCCGCGTAGACGAATTGCCATGGTTTATTCCACGAGTTGAGTACAGTAGAGTACCCTCTACAAGAGTTACGAGTACCATCATTTCCTCCATGCCCAAGGAGTAGAGTATCAGTCTTCAATTAAACACTTAGTAGGCAGCAGTCACACTCACGGTTTGTGACAAATAATCGAGACGGTTTTTGGGTTGAGTAAGAAGAAGAAACTGTTTAATGAATCGGGATCGCTTTTGGCTCCAAAACTCGATGAACTCCTGTGAACCGCAGGTGATACCTAACCTTAAATGATAAGAAATAGTAACAGAATTGGTGAAAGAGTCTACCTTCTTATAAATAATAAATCTGTTCAAAGGTAGGACAAAATGTACTACAAAAAATGACAAGTAGTTAATGAGATGGTGACAATGTCAGCCTTCCTCGTACACGTGGCTTGATATAATAGTTTTAAATGAGTTAAATTTTTTTTTACAATTTTTTATTAGGCCGAATATGACATTTGTATTTGTGGAGCCCAAAAACAGGTGGCTGTTTGCTGTAATATTGAAACTTTAGTAGGGGCAAATATGGTTTTTCCTCTTGCCATTATCGATTTTAGAATTTATTGTTCCCTGAGTCTAATTTTGTAAAGATGACAAAAACTAGTATTTATTATCATAATTTCCGAAACAAATATTCGGTCTATGTGGTAGGTATTCCCTCCCCAATACATGTCGTGGCACCACCCCATTCAAAAATAATTCGGATAACAAAGCCGTTTTCTTTCATCATTTTGAGCCAAATAAAAACAAACCTCGAAGTTTAGTGAGAGAGAGAAACCTTCGAATCTACAGAGCTGTGTGTTAATGGCGGAAGAGAAAGAAACCAAAACCCTTAGCTCTGATGCTACTGTCATCGTTGATCCGAAGCCGAAGAGAGGAATCACGTCTCGATTCGTCGATTTAGTCGAGTACTTGATAGTGAAGTTGGCTTATGATTCGTCGAAACCTCATCATTACTTGTCTGGGAATTTCGCTCCAGTAGTTGAAGAGACTCCTCCTTTGAAGAATCTCCCTGTCAAAGGGTTTCTTCCGGTGAGTTTAATTTTTGGGTTTTGTGTGATTAATGGTTCAGTTGATGTTAATCAGTACTAATTGCATCGTGTGGTGTGAGAATTAGGGTTTATATTGATTGCAATTTGAAATTGAGTTTGGGTTTTTGTAAAAATTGTGTAATTTAGTTACTTATGAATTGAAGTAGTTTCAGTGAGAAGTTAGTTGAAGTAGAAGTTTTTGTGGAAGCTATAGTAGTCACTTATTTCGGTGCTGCTAAACTAAGATAATTATAAGAAGTTGATGCGAATTCATTTTGCGGGTGTGGGTGTTGCACCCTTGCACTTCAAGTTTTTTGTTATTTTCCATTAGTAGCAACTTTACTCCATGCTTAGTTTCCCGTAAATTTAGTTTTGTTATGGTATGAACTCGAATCTTGTTCGAGGAAGTTCATCGGAGCTCATGGACGAGCGAGGATCGAAAACGGTTTGAAAAAATGTTTTTTCAAAGTTCTATTCGAATAGACTATTTGTCTGTTCAAACAGAAGAGGCATAAACATGATTGTTCGAATAGATTTTTCTGTTTATTCGAATAAAAGGCAAGTCGTTCAAACGACTTCTTGTCGAACAAACTTATTGTCTCGTTCGAACGAGATTTTGTCTGTTCGAACAGACATCTTGTCTATTCGAACAAAATATCTCAGAACCCACTTTGTTCGAATAGACTGAGTCTGTTCGAACAGACTTCGTTAAGTCAGTTTTAGAAGTTCGTTCTGGAGGCGTTGGTGTGTCTCGTGATCCGTACTCTGAGTCCATCTTTATGTAATTAGTCCTCTAACACATAAAGATGACTTAGGTTATTTTGTTAACCTATCTTTGGTGAGTTTAATTCTAGAAAAATCTAGGGTTTGAAGAGACTCCATTAAAGCTAGAGAAAACTTGAGAGATCGTTGTAACCTGTTTGATTATCATAGTGAATTGTTCGGGGAGTGGTTTTTTTATCCGCAAGGGTTTTTCACTTCCTTCCTTTGGGAAATGTTGTGTCCTTATTGTTCTTGCTTGATTGTTTGTTCTGTTAGGGCCTGTTCTGCGTATCGTTCTTGTCAGAGAAGAGAGAGTAGCTACCTCGATTCTCAACAATTGGTGTCAGAGCAAGTGTTACAGGGCTTGTGTGGTGAAGAGCGATAGCCGATCAGGAGAAGTTGAAGATCACAAAGTTCAATAGATCAAATTTTGGAGTGTGGAAGATGCTGATAGAAGATTACCTCTATCAGAAAGATCTTGATTTACCACTGGGTGGAGTTGAGATGATGCCAGCACGATGCTGCTAAGTGGGCGCGATTGGATCGCAAGGCTCTTGGAACCGTTAGGTTAGCGCTGTCATCTCATATTTTACACACGATCTCTAACGTTACGACAACGAAGGGTTTGATGGAGACATTGTCCGCTATATACTCGAAACCGTCCGGGGCAAACAAGATACATTTTTTACGGCGCTTGTTTACTTTAAAGATTAAGGATAATGGTAGTGTGTAAACTCATATCACTGAGTTTAATACCATACATGCTCAATTGGAATCCGTTAAAATTACTTTTACTGAGGAGGTGAGAGCGTGGGCTCTTTTAGGGCAGATGCCTGAGAGACAGCTGTGAGCAACTCATCGGAGAATGAAGGCATCAAATTTGACACTATAATCTCGTTGATTATGAGTGAAGATAATAGTCGTAAAACATCTGAACCCTATTCGAGTTCAAATGGTAGTGTGTTGAATGTCGAGGAAAGAGGGAGGTCTTACAGAAAAGGGCCAAAATTTGGAAGGGGTCGATCACAGTCAAGAAGAAAGTCTAAGGCGCCCGGTGCGTGTTGGACTTGTGGAAAGAAGGGTCACTTCAGGCGAGATTGTAATTCTTCTTTAAAGAAAGATAATGATGAGGAGAAAGATACAATGAACCTTACTGAGGAGGTTAGTTCTGACGAGGCTCTACTACTGTCATGTGATGATGTTAATGAATCTTAGATAGTTGATTCGGGTGCTTCTTTCCATGCTACTGCGAACGTAGGTTTCCTAATTAATATTGTTAAAGGTGACTTCGGTACAGTCTTTCTTGCAGATAAGAGTGTACGCAATATTACTGGAAAGGGAAGCGCCAGGTTGTTACCTTCAGGGGGAATGTTGGTTTTACAGAATGTGTGGCTTGTACCTAAATTGGGGCATAACCTTATATCGGTTAACAAATTGGCGGATGATGGCAGATATGTGAGTACCTTTGGTGCAACCTTCTGGAAGGTTACAAAGGGAGCTATGGTAGTAGCTCGAGGCTTGCGACAAGGAACGTTGTATACAACGCAAAACATAATTTCCACTATTTGTGCGGCCACTCCGGGGATTGATACAAGTACGTGGCACAAACGGCTCGGTCACATGAGTGAAAAGGGGATGATGATAATGGTAACAAGGGAAAGCTAGAAGGTCTTGCCGAGGTTGATCTCAAGTTTTATGAAGAGTGTGTTCTTGCGAAACAGAATGTCAGTTTCAAAATATCTGGAAGATCAAGGAAACCTGGAAAGCTAGATCTTGTACACACGGATGTTTGGGGGCCAACCAAGGTGTCTTCTCTTGGTGGTTCTCATTATTACGTTACTTTTATCGATGATGCTACTCGTAGGGTTGTACATGAAACCCGCCAACCAGGGAAACCGACCCGGACCGATCTGAACCGACCAATTTGGTATGGGTTTGAAAGCAACCCAGGTCGGTTTCAGTTTAAGAGTTAAATAGCCGGTTATTATCGGGCCGGTTTCAATTTTCAGGTCTGGTTACCGGGTTAAACCCGAACCGACTTTGTTTTCATTATCTCTTTAAACTTTAAAGTCTTAACACAACTTAAACCCCCCGCTCTCTCTCTCTTCCTTCCCCTTTCTTAGATCTAACATGAATGATGATCCCCATCAAAACTACCCCTCTCCCAAAACCACAAAGATACTAGTGAAGGTGACAGTGGTGATGGGAGTACTAGTGAAGGTGACGGTGGTGATGATATCGGAACTGGTGCTGGTGGTGGAGTTGCGGCAACAACAGGTGGTGAAGCCGGTGGAGATGAGACTGGAGCTGGTATAATTGGTGTTGGTGGTGTTGTCGGTGGGGAGACGGTTGGTGCTGTGGTGGGAGTGGGTGCGGTTGGTTTAGTTGGTGGGGTTGCCGTTACTAGTGGTATGGCCGTTTTAGGTGGGTGGGGTTGCTGCTAAAGGTTGTGTTGCCGTTACTGGGGTTGTGGTTGGTGAAGATAAGGGAGCTTGACCACCAATGGATACAACTGAAATGCAGATGAATGCGAGAGCGAAGATGGTTTTCGATTCATCTTTGCTAGCTCTTTCTCTTGTTTAATTAACTGTTATCTGTTCTTTCTCTTTCATAGATGAATGCAGGAGCTAACACTTTTTCTTCTTCTTCAGGAATGTACTATAATTACTTTTGGGAGATAGAGGAGAACCCGACCTACGAAACCGGCCCGGCCCAACCATTCCGGTTTAGTTTTGGTCCGGGTTTTGGGTATGGTCGGTTCGGGTTCGAGTTTGGAAAGTGGGAACCCGAATCATCTGGGTCGGATCAGGCCAGGGCCTAAACCCGGGCCGACCCGACCCGTGTACAACCCTAGCTACTCGTAAACTGTGGGTCTACTTCGTGAAGAACAAATCAGATGTGTTCGATAAATTCAAGAGGTGGAGGGCTCTAGTTAAAAATAAAACCGGTTTGAAACTGAAGTGTCTCAGGTCGGATAATGGGGGCGAATACTGTAGTGACGAGTTTGAAGATTTTTGCGCATAAAACGGGATTAGGAGACAAAAGACTATTCCCGGAACACTGTAACAAAATGGTGTTGCAGAACGCATGAACCGAACAATAAATGAAAAAGCGAGGAGTATGAGACTCAACGCTGGATTGCCAAAGTGTTTTTGGGCGGATGCGGTTAGTACGGCGGCGTACTTGATTAACAGAGGGCCTTCAACGACTTTGAACTTTGGACTTCCTGAAGAAGCATGAACCAGTAAAGAGGCAAACCTTAATCACTTGCGTATTTTTGATTGTACCTCATATGTGCTTGATAATTCAGATACAAGGACAAAGCTAGATGCAAAGTCGTCGAAGTGCATATTCATTGGATACGGTGGTGATGAGTTTGGGTACCGATTTTGGGATGCGAAGAATCGAAAGTTATCCGGAGCCGTAACGTTACATTCAATGAGGAAGTCTTGTATAAAGATTTCAAAGTACCTAGTGAAAGAAGTCGAAGTGAAACAGCGGAAAGTGTCGACATTGAAGATGATGAACCCTCTCGAAAGGTTGATAAAGAAGTCGTCGTTGAGGCCGATGCACCGGATCAAAATGAGGAACCTAATGATCTAGACATTCCAATAACACTTCGAAAGGAGCCGGGAGTTGCAAGAATTTCGGCAAGGTACTTTAACTCCCTAAATCATTTGTTACTTACGGATGGTGGTGAACTGGAAAGTTACAAGGAGGCTTTAGATGTGGAAGCCAAGAACAAGTAGGAGCTTGCTATGGATGATGAGATGCAGTTAATATCAGTTAATCGAACTTGGGATTTAGTTCGGTTACCGAAAGGGAAGAGAGCATTGCACAACAAGTAGGTATACAGACTAAAACAAGAATCTGACGGTTCAAGGAGATTCAAGGCTAGATTTGTGGTGAAGGGATTTCAGCAGAAAGAAGGCGTTGATTTTGGTGAGATCTTTGCTCCTGTTGTGAAGATGTCGTGATGAATATAGTTGCTGTTGAAGATTTGCATCTTGAGCAACTTGATGTCAAGACAACATTTCTTCACGACAACCTTGATGAAGCAATTTATATGAAGCAGCCAGAAGGGTATTCGGTTAAAGGGAAAGAAGAACTTGTGTGTAGGCTCACGAAGAGTTTATACGGTATAAAAAGGCGCCGAGACAGTGGTATTTGAAGTTCGAACAGTTCATATCCAGAAATGGCTATTCGAAGAGCAATGCGGATCACTGCTGCTTTATCAAGAATACCGGGAACTCATATATCATTATACTTCTGTATGTAAATGATATGTTGGTAGCAAGTGTTGACATGGGAAAGATAGTTAAGTTGAAGGACTGTTATCCCGAAAGTTTTCTATGAAGGACTTGGGTACGGCAAAACAAGTTCTTGGTATGCGTATTACAAGGGACAAAAAGTGGCGAGAATTGAAGTTGTCTCAAGCTGAGTACATCGGCGGCAAAGTACTGAAGCGGTTTAACATGGATGGTGCTAAGGTTGTTTAGTACACCATTGGGAGGTTACTTCAAATTATCAAAGGATTGTTGTCCGTAGACGCAAAAGGATCGCGATGAGATGCGGAAGGTTCCTTATCAAATCATAGCCTAATGTACGCTATGATTTGTACGAGACCAGATATTGCCCAAGCAGTGAAAGTTGTTAGTAGGTATATGAGTAATCCAGGCTAGGAGCATTGGAGAGTTGTGAAATGGATACTGAGGTATCTAAAGGGGACTCAACATATGGCATTATGTTATGGGGGTTCTCAGATATGCTTACAGGGTTTCGTTGATTCTGATATGGCGGGTGACATTGATAGGCGGAAGAACACTAGTGGTTTCGTTTTTACATTGGGAAGCGGTGCAGTTACATGGGATATGGTTTGGCTCAAAGGGTTGATGAAAGAGCTTGGTAGAGAACAATTTTTTTATAAGTTGTATAGTGATAGCCAAAGCGCTATACACTTAGCGAAGAATTTAGCTTTTCACTCTAGGACCAAGCATATTGATATTCGGTATCACTATATTCGCTCACTTCTCGAGGACGGTGTGTTGAAGCTTGTGAAGATTCACACTGATGTGAATCCGGCTGATATGTTTACGAAGGTGGTGACTTTCAGAAGTTGACGACACGTACACCTTCTGTGGGTCTTCAAGATTGAAAGTCCGGGTAGTGAGCAATTCATTTGGAGATCTAGAGATGGGTTACGGGATTCGATTTCAAGTGGGAGATTATTATGGTATGAACTCAAATCTTATTCGAGGAAGTTCATCGGAGCTCATGGACGAGCGAGGATCGAAGACGGTTTGAAAAGCGATTTTTTTAAAGTTCTGTTCGAATAGACTATTTGTCTCTTCTAACAGAAGAGACAGATGCATGATTGTTCGAATAGATTTGTCTGTTTATTCTAATAAAAGGCAAGTCGTTCGAACGAGACATTCGAACGAGACAAAAAGTCGTTCGAATGAGATTTTGTCTGTTCGAACAAACTTCTTGTCTGTTCGAACAAAACACATCGAACCCACTTTGTTCGAATAGATTGAGAGTCTGTTCGAACAGACTTCGTTAAGTCAGTTTTAGAAGTTCATTCTGGAGGCGTTGGCGTGTCTCGTGACCCGTACTTTGAGTCCATCTTTATGTAATTAGTCCTCTAACATATAAATAGGACTTAGGTTATTTTGTTAGCCTATCTTTGGTGAGTTTAATTCTAGAGAAACCTAGGGTTTGAAGAGACTCGATTAAAGCTAGATAAAGTTTGAGAGATTGTTGTTACCTGTTTGATTATCATAGTGGATTGTTCGGGGAGTGGTTTTTTTTATCCGCTAGGGTTTTCTACTTACTTCCCTCCTTTGGGAATTCTTGTGTCCTTATTGTTATTGCCTGATTGTTTCTTCTGTTAGGGCTTATTCCGCGTATCGTTCTTGTCAGAGAAGAGAGAGTAGCTACCTCGATTCTCAACAAGTTTTATCTAAGTGCTTGATACAACTCCACAAGTACAAATAAATGGGGATACAACTGATCCAAATAGAATCTTTGGGAAAAGCGAATGTGAAACCCAAGACCTCCACATGTTTTGGAATTAGTACCTTACATATTTGAAAAGGGGGGGGGGTCTCTTATTATTTCTTATCAAAACTATCTTTCTAGATGACTGTAGTAGCGTGTTTTCCGGAAGGAGAATCTTCGCTAATACTTATTCGTAAAGAGAACAATAAAACTAGATAAAACTAGATTTTACGTGGAAAACTCAGTAAAGGCTGGGAAAAACCACGACCTCGAGGAGGATTTTTATGTAAAATCTAGTAAGATGCTAGGTATTACACGTTTTGGAGTGATGCTGGGTTTTAGAAGTAAGAATAGTAAGTGATTGCGATCCTGTAGAATCTATTCTCTGCCTGTATTTAGTCATACATGCAATTTTATAAAAAGAAAGAAATAGTCTCCTATTCCGGGGAAGTGGGCGAACTTTGCGGATTTCTAACAGTTCTTTCTTGATCAGGCTTCAACGGCTACTTTTGGCAAGTCGAGGACTTATAGTAACTTCTAGAATGATGGCCTTCGATCAGGTGCGGCTGTCTTCGACTACACTTTGCTGGCTTACTCTTGTTAAATCTGAGGAATATACTACTACAATCTCCCCATTCTCGACAGAAGCACTTGTGGTTGTGTCGAGAAGAAGTTGGAAGCTGAAGAAGTTGCCGAATGAAGATATGAGTCGTCTGCGTTATTTTCGAGGTCAAAGGAACTGTATGTGGTCAAGTCATTCCCGAGGCGCAATTAATGCGGTACAGTCAATCTGGCGGAGTTAAATTTGGTATAAATAGGGGGTTATTGAGGGTGGAATGGTGGTGTTTTGAGAAGGATGCCGCCCCAAGTGTGGTCTAATGCGTTATCTGAAGCGGAAGACGGTGAACAGCCTGAGGGAAAAATCTGGCGAAAATTGATCGGTAAGAATTCTTCATGTGATCGTGTCTTGGCGTTGGGTTGGGAGAGAGGTCAAGAGAGAGAAGAGGCGTATCTGTTGGAAACAATTGTGTCATCATGCGGTCTAATGCGTTATCTGAAGCGGAAGACGGTGAACAGCCTGAGGGAAAAATCTGGCAAAAATTGATCGGTAAGAATTCATGTGATTGTGTCTTGGCGTTGGGTTGGGAGAAAGGTCAAGAGAGAGAAGAGGCATATCTGTTGGAAACAATTGTGTCATCATGCGGTGTTGAAGGTAATGGAGTGCGTCAGTTTGGGGGAGAGAGGGTAACTGTTTGTGTTGATGATGAAGATTGGAAGCTCAGATGGGCGTCTAGGGATCTTGCCGAACGTGGAAGGCTTCTTGCAATTTTTTGCTGCCTTCATCTGGGGAAGTAGCCTTGGGGAAGTAGCCTTTAGAAGTTCAGTGACTTGAGATTCATTGAGGTTCTTAGCACTGGAAAGAGGCTTTAATGTCCGATTCTGGTGAAAAGAAAATAGAGAGTAATTAGTCCTGTAAGTCGAATGTAAAAATAGATATAGTTTGATGTAATGTAATCGAAGGATGTAGTCCCGAATGTTATATTTAACAAAATCGAAGGAAGAAGTTGTCGAATATGAATTGTAACTTATTCATAATAATAAATAAAGTTAATATCTTCGATATGCTATTCATGTGTATTTTGATTATCAATTGTAGTTTGAAATAATCAAAGGTAAAATGTTGAACGTGCATGCACATAAAATGTTGATGGGTTGGCATAACATCTCGAATGTAGTTGACTTGAGTGAGTCCCAAAACGGATTTTGAGGTTGATTGATTGGACTTTGAAATTGTAGAGTTCCAAGGCAGATTAAATGCAGGTGAGTTGAACCATGATCGGAGGGGGTATAAATAAGTCTTATTGCTGCAGATGTGAGGGATTCATGTAAGATGGTGAAGACGAGAGCTCAGGCCCGAGATGGTGTGTTCAGACGTGTTCAAGCGATGTACTGGGTGCTGTGCACTCGATATTTTGGATCTCGGAACTGTGATATGCATATAGAAGATCCGGAGGAGCCTGATTACGAAGGGATGTGCGAGGCAGAAGCGAAGGAGGCTGAGGAGGACTTTGAGTTTCATGTCAAATTACAGTTTTGGCGTCCTCCTGAACAATGTGGTGGTTTCTGGACTTGAGCAAAGTTGTTGGTGAAGAGGGAAGATGAAGCTGTAGCTAGGGGTTTATGAAGTTGTAATGTTTAGTAGGGGGTAGCTAGGGGTTTATGAAGTTGTAATGTTTAGTAGGGGTAGGTCTTTGTAAGGATTTGTTATGGTCAATGTAATGAAATAAAAATAGTTGTGTAGGATGTTTTGTCGATGGAAGTAATTTTTGTTTATTTGTCGAATGGATAATGTACTTGTTGAAATTTGGTAATGGAAAAAAGCTCTAAGCAAGTTTTTGGTAGAATGTCGAATATAATGATATTGCAGATGTTGTCGAATGTGGACCCAAAAATATAAGAATTTGTAGGTAAAGTAGAAATGGGGGAACTATCAAGAATAATGATTATGGCCAGATGTGTTCCTTTAGGTGAGAGTATGAAATATAAGGAAAATGATGTTAATCGTCTTTGTGACAATATAGGTTGTGCTTTGTTACACGTGAATGTAGCCGAAGAAGTTCTTCGAGATATGGAAGGATTAGAGTGGGAGTGTAAGCGTTTGTTGGCTCTGAGAAGGCAAAGTATCGAAGAGGCTGGGAAGAGAAGTAGATGGCGTTACGTTTGAGGAATTGAACGGTCGCGAAGTGGTGTGATGAACAGTCACGTGGGGTCTATAAATACCTCTGAAGTGGGCGACTGTTTAGGGCTGTCAATGGATTGGATATAATCCGAAATCCGATCCGAAATCCGATTCCTTTTTAGGATATGGATCTCATTTTTTCTGATCCGAATCCGATCTGATCTGAATAAGGAACATCCAAAATAATTTCGGATTGGATTCGAATGGTGCCTAGTCCAATCCGATAAATATCCGATCCGAAGTTATATACCAATATATTTATATTTTATCAATGTTAATGTTCCACAACTATTAGAAATATATTATATACAATAAAAAAATAGATTATAACACATCTAGCTTTGTGGTTAAGTGGTACTTAGTTCTTAAAACCCATGAAAGGTCATGGGTTCAAGCCTTTGCATCCACATTTTTATTCATCAAATAAAATTATGGTTTGATCAGATTTCGGATTCGGACCTCCGAAAATAGTTTCGGACTGGATTGGATTTGGATGTTACTTATAAAGTTTCGGATCAGATTGGATATGGATGTTACGTATAAAGTTTCAGATCATATTGAATATGGATGTTACTTATAAAGTTTCGGATCAGATTGGATATGGATGTTACTTATAAAGTTTCGGATCGGATTTGGATTTGCATCAATCCGACTCCAATCCGATCCATTGACAGCCCTACGACTGTTCACACTGTGCAAACATAGATTTTTTTTCTTTAGTGCGAATTGCTACTGCTCGTCGTTGGATTGGTTGTCTACGATTGCGAATGAGGAGATTAACGTTCTGATTGAAAGAGCCAAGCGAGCAAAGGAGAGGGATACGGAAACAGCGCGTAAACAAGGTTAGTGATTATGGCTTTGATTGTTTGTTGTTTTGATTGATTAAGTTATAGACGAATAAAATTAAGTAAAATGAATGTTGCTGTATGTTGAATTGAATTGAAAGTGAATGATTTGTAAAATAACAGTGTTAGGGCTTGATAGAGTAGTTTGGAGGAAAGTCTGTTTGGGGTGTGATTCGTTGGGTGTAAAGGTGGAAGAAAAGGAGTCGTAGGGTTTTATGGATGGTTTCTGGTGTGGGTGGTGCGAGAAATGGGTGGAGATGAGTGGAGATGGTGATTGGTCGGTGGCGCTGGGGTTACGGCGCGATTGTAACGATGAGTGGAAATGTCGTTTTGATACTACGAGATTGTCGGGGATGTTATTGTTGTTGGGTTTTGGCCGGATTTTATGCCGGAGAAGGGGAATTATCAATTTTTTGAATGATAGTATTTTGGCGGTAAACAGGTAAAGTGTGTTCGAGAAGCTGTTGAGTTTCCTGTAATTTGACAAAAAGTAAACCAGATTAACAAGTTTATCGATGTTATGCATGAAAAATAAAAAGACATCGAGAGCAGAGCAGATGTGTCACTTTAATGAAATATAGGGATATGAATTAAATGATATGAACTATATCGAGAACTGTGTAATAAGTATAAATGTTAAATGATAGTAGCAGATAGTAAAACAAACGATGTGTTGGAGAGTAATCTCGACAACGATATCTTTATGAATATATGAACTTATGAACATATATATGTATTACATATGATAGATTCTAACTGTGTAAAAATTATGGAATCTGTTGTACTGTTGTACAGGTTTGATTTAAAATGGTTGAACCAATTCAAAATGACGAAAAAGAGATATACGGGAGTCTGGAAGACGTAACGCTTCTGATAATTGATGTGAGGACTTGTGTACATCAATTGGGAAGGAGGTATAAGGTAGGGTCGAGTAGTACAGATTTAGGTAGCGTGGAAGAGTTTAGGGTGGCACCTAGTGTTATCGAACAGGCTGAGGAGGAGGATACGGAAACTGATGTAGATTACGAGCCGCAAGCGAGTGATCGAGAAGGTAGTGGGGATGGGGAAGAAGATGTGGAGGAAGGCGAGGAGGCATGTTATGGAGAGGGTCTAGAGACCAAAGAGATATTAAGCTTCAAGAAGAAGTATGGTATTCCTGGGGATATAAGGTTAGAGGAGTATCAATATGAAATGATCAACCAGGAAATACCTTTGAATGGTATTCTGGTGCATCGAAAACAAATAAAGAAGGGATTGAAGCTTCCCCTTAAAGCGGACCAAAAGAAATTAATGAACTTCTTTGATGTGGCACCGGGGCAGTTTAATCCGAATGTGTATGATCTGTTCAGGGTTTGTGGGGCAATAAATGGTCGACTTAAGACCAGAGGGGAGGAGTTAATAACTGTTGATGATTTATGTGTGTATTACACACTCAAAATGAACCCGCAGAAGCTAGGGTACAGGTACTTGGCGAGGTTCCTGAAAAGACCATTGTTTTATAATATGGTGTCAACTGGGGGGCGATACACCGATGTGCGCTTGTCTCAGAAATTATGAGTTTGATAAAAAAGAACCCTGGGAACCCTTAAAGAGAAAAACTTTTCACTTAGGTGTGTGGTTAGGTAATTGTAATTCTCGAAGTTCGAATTGTGTGAATGAGATGTAAATGTTTCTAACTTGTATATGTTGTTTGCAGTGTTGAAAGAAGTCGACAAGAAGTCGGAAGTAAAGGAAGAGTTGTAGAAGGTGAGGAGAGATTTCTTTGGTAGGATCGATAACCTGGTTATCGATCAAGATCTTGTGAACACTCTATTCCAAGAGGCTAGTTTAAAGAGCTCGAGGGTAAAAGGTTCGGAAGTGCCTGTTATCGACAGAAAAATGTCGGCTAGGAATAAGAGAGCTGCAGATGCTAGCTTATCACTTGAAAATCGCTCCCTGGTTGGGTATAACACTGATACATAGATCGATACTATGCTGGGAGAGTCTCTGGGAAGGAATAAAAAGAAGAGGGTGGCGAGTTCTGATGTTCCTCCATTGCTTTCTCATAAGAGGAAAACTCGACAATCGACAACGGAGGAGGTGGTTGGTACTGTAAGTTTAGCAGTTGCTGTGGATATGCGTCCCGTACGGGGTTATGGGAGTGTGATCCCGAAGAAGACCAGTGGTGAGGTGTCGAAAAAAAAATATGTCGAAGAGTCTGAGACAGAAGTCCAGAAGACTATGGATGCGTATACGTCTGGGACGGCGGAGCTGAAGACGGAACTGGAGGATTGCATGGTGGGGATTGATAGTTTGAATACATTTTTCAGCGAGGGTCAGAGGAATTTGACGAAGGTGAGAAATTTAAATGCTTTTCTACGTATGAAAAAATTGGTAAGTCACTCGAATATTCATTATATGTCTTTGATGCAGATTAAGAAGTTGGTAACTGAGGCTATGGGTCGCGTTGTGGGCAGTGGAGAGCTGGAAAACTAGATTATTGCCTACAAAAATATAGATAAAGATTTGATCGCGGAGAAGGTGGAATTGAATGTAACTTTGAATAGGTATAAGCTCGATGCCAAGAAGGCGAGGGAAGCTGCGCTGGGTGAAGCGAAAAAATTGGTAGAGAAAGAGAAAAATGGGGCTTTGGCGTTGCAGAAGGCCACCTATGAAAAAGATGTAAGGGATCAAGTTGCCGATGCTCGTAAAGCTATGGAGCAAGAGCAGGGCAAACTGCTCGATGAGGTGAGGGCGAAGACAAATGAGGAGATTGGCAAAATGCATGGAAGTGAGGATGCATTTTCGAGAACAATATGACGATTTGGATGAGAGAAAAAAATTATACAAGGGACTTGCAAAAGCTTGTGGTGCTATTTTTGATGATAGCTCGGACGACGATGTACCCCAGACTCCTGATGTACGCGGGGCAATTGAAGTCATCGAAGATGATGTGATGGTGGATGCTGAGGGTGCTCGTCCTGGTGAGGTAGCAGATATGCAAGTTCCCGAAGGTGCCCTGAATTTAAATAAAGAAAAATTGCCCTCTGAAATGTTAAACCTCGTGTAGACGGTGTTTATTTGAGAAATGATATAAAAATTGTAAGTGGGATCGAAACAATTTAATTCGTAGTATTGTGGTGAAACAATTTGGTGTTGCTGAAAAACGTTTTTATTTGTGAAATAAATATGTGCACTTGTTTTGTAAATAGTTATAAGTAGCAGATTTGATAAAATAATTTTGATTGAATGTGGCTATAGATCGAGTAGAAAAGTGAGGAGCGCTTGTTTGCGTGATATGTGAAAGATGGCCATGAAATGACAAGTAATGAGAATGAGTACCAGATGTATATCCTTAGATGGGTATCTGGATTTAGAATTGAGATGAACAAGAGCTCTCTTAGAGGTTGTTCGATAAGTAAATAGCGCGAAGTAGAATATCCTGTAATTGGATATTGTTCGCGTAAAATTGGAATGATAGTCTTTTAGGTATACTTGTTAAGTAGTGACTAAAAACAAATCAAGATAGTAAGGATTTTGTTTGTCCGATGCATACTTATTAAGTATGGGTCGAGATCAAAGCAAATAGTAAGGATATTGTTTATCTGATGTATACTTGACAAGTATAGATCGAGATCAAATCAAATAGTAAATATATTGTTTGTCTGATGTATATTTGACAAGTATAGATCGAGTTCAAATCAAATAGTACAGATATTGTTTGTCTGATGGATACTTGACAAGTATAGATCGAGATCAAATCAAATAGTAAAGATATTGTTTGTCTGATGGATACTTGACAAGTATAAATCGAGATCAAATCAAATAGTAAGGATCAAATTGATAACAAAAGATGTTTATTTGAATCGATCAAAATGGTTACAATGTTTCATCTGTAAAACAGTTTTAGTTGAGTTGTGTTCCATGGATATTAAAGCTGTATTTCGTCTTCAGTCATCAGCCAATAGGTCCCACTAGCTGTTTTGTTCCTGACAATGTATGGCCCTTCCCAGTTTTCCGATAATTTTCCAAATTTTTTAGGCCGAGTACTATCTTGGATCCGTCGTAAGATAAGGTCTCCAAACCAAATTTTCGTTCCTGAACTTTCTTGTTGTATGCTTTTTTCAAGGTATCATGATATTGTCCCAAATTTGCAATGACCCTGTCTCTGGTTTCCTCTATCTAATTGAAGTTGCAAAGGAGACCGAGCTCATTCTCTTCGTCTGGAATTTTTCGTCGAGTACCGGGTAGATCGCGGTCCGAGGGTATGACTGCTTCAGTGCCAAAAGCCATCATGAATGGAGTGCAGCCTGTTGAGACTCGAGGTGTGGTGCGGTAGGCCCAGAGAACACTGAGCAATTCATCCACCCATCGCCCTTTCTTGTCGTCGAGACGCTTGTGTAATCCTGATTTGATGCTTTTGTTTATGGCTTCGGCTTGCCCATTGCCTTGAGGAAAATATGGTGTGGATGTTGTGAGTTGGATTTTGTATTTATGGTGGAAAGCAAGTACTTTGTCGCTGATGAACTGTTTGCCATTATCGGAGCGTATCATTTGCGGACAACCAAACCTGGTGATGATGTGCTCCCAAGGGAACTTGATAATTTCGTTTTCATCATTATGGCAGAGAGGAACTGCTTCAACCCATTTTGTGAAGTAATCAGTAGCAATCAGGATAAACTTTCAGTTTCCCGATGCTGGATGGAAATGTCCAATAATGTCGATTCCCCATCGTTTGAATGGCAGAGAACATTACTGATATTCAAGTCTAAGGATGGGCTTTTGATGTCTTGGCCATGGATTTGGCATTTGTAGCATTTTCGAATGAAGTCTTCGCAGTCCTGTCTCATCTTGGGCTAATACAACCCTTGTATGAAAGAGTGTTGGGTTAACGATCTTCCTAAAACATGTGCTCCACAAATACCTTCGTGAAGTTCTCAGATTTTGATTTGAGCTTGTTTTTGAGAAATGCATTCGATAAGTGGTCCCCCTCCTGTGATTCGATATAAGATGTGACCTCAGACAGTAAATCTGGGACATTTGCCAGAAGTGATCTAGCTTCTTCTTTATAATGGGGAGGATGTTGGAGTTAAGGTATGCATATAATAGTCTTTTTCAGTCTTCAGGATTGTCGTCTTCAGTAATGGTGATCTGGAGTGTTGATAGTATATCGAGGCTAGAATGCTCAATGATTTCGATTACTAAAGATCTTTTTTCACTGTCTCCCTGCATTGCAGCAATGTAAGCTAAAGCATCGGCATGTCGATTTTCTTGTCGGGGCAAGTAAGAAATTGTTGCACGCTTGAATCTCTACATCTTTTCTTCGACCAAAGCTGCATAATCAACCATTTTTCCCGTTGTTTTGAAAGTTTTGTTGTAATGATTTGCCACGAGCAAAGAGTTGACGTAGACTGCTAATTCTTATGCTCCGAGACCGTGTAAGATTCCTTCATATTCGGTCTCATTGTTAGTGGCATAGAAGTTTAGCTTGATAGCTTTTTCGATGCGATGATTGGAAGGCGTGACGAGGACAATGCCAATCCTCGATCCTTGTGGTCCTGCTCCATCTGTAAAAAGTCGCCAACCAGAGCTTTTGGACCATGCGTCTGGTTTTGCTATTGAGTCATCTGTGAAGATTTCATCCAGTTCTTCCCAATCGGGGTCTTCAACGGTAAAGTCTGCCAAAAAGTCGGCCAATGCTTATCCCTTGATTGATATTTGGGGTTCGAAGGAAATGCCGTATTTTCCAAGGAAAACAGACCATTGCTGGATTCTTCAAGATTTTTATTTTTTGGAGAGTACTAGTTTGAGGGGGTATTTGGTGATGACTTTGATGGGATGAGCTTGAAAGTAGGGACGAAGTTTTTGAGAGCTGTAGACCAGAGCGAGTAGCTATTTTTCTATTGTCGTGTACCTTTTTTCAGCAGGCATAAGTATTTTGCTGATGAAATAGATTGGTTTTTCCATTCTGCCATCTTCTCGAATAAGGACGGAACTGATTGAATCTTCAGTTGTGAACAAGTATATTGTAAGAGATTCGCCATCAATTGGAGTACTCATTATAAGAGGACTCCCCAAGTATCGTTTAAGATCTTGGAAAGCCATCTCACAGTCAGGAGTCCAAATGACTTCCTTTTGCTGTTTGTTCGAAAAAGGAGTGGGGTTGCCACGAAGGAGGTAAAGGAGTTTGCATCGATCAGATGACTTGGAGATAAATTTGTGAAGAGCAGCGATTTTGCCTGCGAATTTTTGAACATCTTTTTTTGTTCGAGGGGATGGCATTGCCATGAGTGCTTTGATTTGTGCGGGATCAATTTCTATCCCTCTTTTCCTGACCAGATGTCCCAGGAATTTACCAGATGTGACTCCGAATTGATATTTTTCTGGGTTGAGTTTCATCTGGTACCTGCGAAGGATAGCAAAAATGGTTTGGCGGTTGCTGGAGTGATCTTCTCGTTTCAAGCTTTTGAATATCATATCATCGATGTAGACTTCCATAATTGTGTCGAGATGATCTTTGAACATTTTAGTCACAAGTCTTTGGCAAGTAGCGCCTGCATTTTTTAAACCGAAAGGCATTACCGTGTAACATTAAAGACCTCTGTCGGTGACGAAGGTTGTTTTTTCCTGATCTTCTTCGGCTAGTTGAACCTGGTTATAACCAGAGGCTGCATTCATCATAGAAAGAAGTTCGTATCTTGCGACTGAGTCGAGAAGTTGTGAAATGAGTGGTAGCGAAAAACTGTCCTTAGGTGTGAACTTGTTGGGTTCTGTGAAGTCAACACAAACCCTAATTTTGCCATTTTTCTTTGGTACTGCTACGATATTAGAAACCCACTTCGGATATTTAGCTTCCCTAATAAATCCTACCCGAAGGAGTTTATCAATTTCTTCGTTTACTGCATCGCAGAGTCTGGAGGCTAGATTCTGTCGTTTTTGAATGATAGCTTTGCTGTTTGGAAGGAGGTTGAGTCGCTGACAAGCGATTGAAGGATCGATGTTAGGCATTTCTTGGAAAGTCCAGGCAAAAATGTCGATGTTCTTCTTAAGTAGCTGTATCATGGCCTCTTTTTTGTCAGTCGATAATTTGGAACCGATGAAGGTTGTGCGCCCTGGGTCATCGAGTTCAACAGATTCGACTATCTCGGTGTCATGCTGTTCAAATGTTGTTGATTCCTCTTGCTGTAGTTGCTATATTTTGAGAAGTTTGGTTGTATGAGGGTTGGTTGTGGTATTTTCGCACATTCGTGCAACTGCTTGGCTGCCTTTAATTTCATAAATTCCGTGATCTATTGGAAAATGCAGCGCTAGATAATAAGTAGAAGGCACTGCTTTGATTGAATGTAACCAATTTTGTCCTATAATCCCTAAATATTTAGACTCTGCATCGATGACGGGGAATTTGACGAATGTAGTTTCGGAACCTGCCTGAACTGGCAGAGTGATTTCTCCTGTGGCTGATTCTTTTGAACTATTGAAGTCCGTGATTGTTGTTGTCGAAGCTTTTACCGAATCTGTAAGGCCTAGGACTTCAATTACATCTGTGGCGCTTCCAGTATCGATGAGAAGTGTATGTAAATAGTCCTGTCCGACTTTGAGCATGATGACGAGATGGTTATCATGAGGGTATTTGAGGTGGCTTGTGTCATAGTCTTCGAAGGTGATTTGGTAAGGACGTTTCGATTGGCTTGTGCTGGGGAATAGTTTTGCTGATTTGTCCGAGGAGGTCATTTTACAGCAAGACGTAATCCGATCGTCTTGTTTTCTTTTCTTCCCTTTTTCAATCTCAATCATGTACAGGTGACGAGCTTGCCCTTGGGCCTGATTTAGCTCCACTTCCTTATTTTTTGCTTCATTTTCTTGGAATTTTTGGATGTCGATGACATAATTGTGGAGTCTTCCAGCTAATAGGATGTGATGGAAGATTCGTATGAGGGAGTAATAGGTGTCAGTCTCATGGCTTTGCTCATTGTGATACTGACATAGTGGTATGTTGGGAAGATCAGGAATTGTCTGTGGTGCGCGATAACACTCATCTCCCTTTATCGTCGACAAGATAGTGGAGAGAGTTGTCATTGGCGGCAAAATTGGGACAGGTCTGTCTGGTCTGCTGTCCTTTTTTCTATTGTTGTCGGTATTTATGTCGCATTGTTGGGCGCTTCAGGAGTGACTGTTCGCTGAGATGGGGTCGAAGATGTTTCTCGAGAATGGATTACAGATGGGCTTTTCATCTTATCTTTCTTTGATCGCTCCAGTTCGATGTAGTTATTAACCACATCAATCATCTCAGTGATTGTACGAGGCTTGTGTAGAGTAAGTTCTTCTCGAACTTTTGAGTCAATGTGCAGGGCGGAGGTGAATGCTGGAACGACAATTTTAGGGTCTGAGTTCCCTATTTTCCTTGTTTCCTGTAGGAAGCATTTATAAAAGTTTGCCAGGGTCTCTTTTGCGCCTTGCTCAAAGTAAAACAAGGAGTCGATAGTGATCTCCCGCTCTCTGGCATGAGCGTAATTGGATTCGAAAAGCTGCTACAATTGGCCGAACGTGGTGATGGAGGCCTCTTGAATAGTATGGAACCAGCGGAGCGGTTCTTCCTTCAGGCTCATACTGAAGAGTCTACATAACATGTGGTCGAGTTTGGAATATAATCCCACTGCGGCTTTGAAATGTCGAACATGTGTAAGGGGGTCAGTCAGGCCTGCATACTGGCCTGCATACTGAATAAATTTAGGCATATAGAAATTGTTTGGAATGGGCATAACTTCGAGATGAGGGGAGATGGGGTTTGTCTCGATTCTATCAAGCGCGGATCTTCGGCCTGGAATGTCAGAATTTATGGCTTGGATCCTGTTGTTGAGGTCTTCTAAGGTGACGAATTGTTACGGGGGAAATGGTAAGGTTGCAACCTGAGGAATAAAATCTCCCTGTCCTTCTGCTCCCAATCGATCCTTGATCGGTCTTCTTTCGGGTGGGGAAGTTTGATGTCGAGTGCGTCGACTTCCTTGAGTTGTCGATGCTGAGAATGTTAAGCCAAAATGTCGAGAGGCTCTGTTTGGGTTTCCAGATCTGGATCGAGAAACACGGAACTCGTTTTCCCTTGGTGGATCATCACGTTGAATTGCTCTTGATCTATGCTCGCTTCGAGCGAGTGGAAGGGACGCTTGTCGACCGGTAAGTCGATCCTGCGTTCTCCTCCGTCGTTCCATTTCTTTCTGATGTGTTTGACTCTGTTGATCTAAGGCTTTCCGCCGTTCGTCTTTCTCCGTTTAAAGAGCTTGAGCGTGGACACGCTGATCTTCCATTCTTTGGGTTTTTTCTGCGGCCATTTGTTGCTGAAGCTCGAGTACGGCACCGTGGAGATCAACAGTTCTTGGTATTTCCTGATCTCTGACGGTACTGGAATGGCTTCTCAGGTTCATGTTTGTCATCGGGCGGTGTTTAGATCAATGACAGTAAAAAAAGTGTGGTAATTCCCACAGACGGCGCCAATTGTAGTGGCATGTTTTCCGGAAGGAGAATCTTCGCCAATACTTATTCGTAAAGAGAATGCAATAAAATTAGATAAAACCAGATTTTACTTGGAAAGCTCAGTAAAGGCTGAGAAAAACCACGACCTCGAGGAGGATTTTTATGTAAAATCCAGTAAGATGCTAGTTATTACATGTTTTGGAGTGATGTTGGGTTTTAGAAGTAAAAATAGTAAGTGATTGCGGTCCTGTAAAATCTATTCTCTGCCTGTATTTATAGTCATACAGGCAGTTTTACAAAAAGAAAGAAAAAGTCTCCTATTCCGGGGAAGTGGGCGAACTTTGCGGATCTCTAACAGTTCTTTCTTGACCAGGCTTCAATGACTACTTTTGGCAAGTTGAGAACTTATAGTAACTTCTAGAATGATGGCCTTCGATCAGGTGCGGCTGTCTTCGACTGCACTTTGCTGGCTTACTCTTGTCGAATCTAGGGAATATGCAACTACAATGACATTTAAGTGGTTCCCTTTAGAAGTGTTTTTATTATGAGTCACTTCGAGAGCCCTTAAGAGAATAGTTACCTGCTGGAAATAATATGGATAAGAAATTGAAAATGAGCTTCACCGGAAAGGCAGATTTGAGTGTAAAATGGATTTTTGGGTACCATGACTTAAACAACGCATGTGGCATTCTTTGCTGTTATATTTTGTTTTAGCTGGAAATGACTTATGTTGAAATTTAGCTAAATATTCTAATCTTTTTGTTGTAAATTTACAATTTTGTGATCTATTTTTCTTGCTTCTAATTCTATATGATGTAGTAATTGGGAAGTTTCGCATAACAGGAATGCTTGAATGGGGAGTTTGTCAGGGTTGGCCCTAATCCCAAGTTCGCTCCAGTAGCTGGATATCATTGGTACAACTCTGTTCTTTAACCATTCCAAGTTAAACTGTTTTAACTAGACAAATTTTTAAGAGAAACATATTGCTGAAAAAGAAACAGTAATTATGTCATGTAGCTGAATTTATTTACTAGTTTTGTAGATAGTTTATAGTCACAGAATGCATTATTTGCACAGTAATGACTGTGCTGATCTCTATGTCCATATTTGCAGGTTTGATGGAGACGGGTACGTGATTTCTCCTCCTATATTCCGGACTGGGACTGGATTGTATAATGACTACAATTTCATTGTTTCACACATCTAGATATTATATTATTGAAGAAGCATGCTCTGGATGGAAACATATAGTGGCCATCTTGTTTTGTGATGAAGTTTCCCAAGAGACTTCTCTCTTGGTTATGCACAGTAGCTCGACCCAATCATTATCTGAAAGCTCCCTGAACTATCACTCCCCCCCCCGAATTCTTCCAATCTAGATGAAAATTTATTATATGTCAATTAGTGTTTTGATTCTCTGGTTCCCCGAATTATGTCAGGCAAGAGTCCAATTATAGTGAAGTTCACAGAAATAACTAAGGCTCCGCTAGGTACATCGAAAATGTTTGTGATCATAGAATTTTCCGATGATTTAGACATATTCTAACCATTAGATTCATGTATGAGAAGAAAGCTTATCTAATCCAATGGTTAAAAAAGGCCTAAATCACGGGAAATGTGTTCGGTCACAAACATTTCCAGTGTACCAAGGTGGAGCCTAAAACTGATATGTTATGCTATATCTTTGTTTAGACTAAAACTTGAGACATTTTCCTTAATTGTGAATTTTCCTCGTGCTTTTAATAGATTGCACCCTTTTCATATGATTTTTTTATATCGGATTTTTCTTGATTAAAAATGAATTAAGCAGGATTTATCTGAATTTTCCCCTAGTGGAATCGTATTCCATATCCAAATTGTGCCAATGTACCCAATGGAAACCCTGGTGTTCCATTGGGTATTATTCGTATAATTAGTACCATAAATTAAACATATAGGAGCGCCAATTTATATATATAGACACTTACGTATCAAGTTCTTGGAACAGAATCAACCTGACGATGTCCTTAGCAATGATGAAACTATTTGCTTCTCAATGACTTCATTGTTGTTGCAGAATGGTGCATGCTATGCGTATCAAGGATGGAAAAGCAACCTATGTTTCTCGTTATGTAAGGACATCACGCCTTAAGCAAGAAGAATTTTTTGGTGGAGCAAAGTTTATGAAGGTATTATCTCTAATTTCTTCAAGTGGACTTTGAGTATTTTTTGGCAGTTCGTATTTAGTAATTTCGGCAGGTAATGTTAACAGCAAAACATAAATGCTTCATTAGTTGAAATAACTACATGTGTTGCGAGGTTACTTAATTTTCATTTTTGTGTGCCTCTAAAGATTATTTTTAGTGTAAACATTCACACTTCACTTATATATGTACGGAAAATGAAGTATTTCCTTCTAATACTCTTGTATACAAAGTCTAAAGTCACCAAGCCTTGCCACAGAGGTGTGTTAATGCCCAATTTCATCAGGCTGATTGGTTTGATGGTGCAAAGGAAAAGTTTACAGAAGTGACTCCACAAGTTGTAAGCCTCGTAAAAGGTTGGTGGCAATTGGGTGGAATTTTAGTCCTTAGGAACATATACAATTGAACTCACAGGTTGCACGTAAAAACTTTGTGGCAACTTCGTGCACCCAAAAATTTGAATTATCATAATCGAAGCTTCCTCTGGTTGGTTCTTATTAGAATATACTTAAAATTCCTGTCTCCATATTCTTGTTTTTTTTGGCTTCCGTAAGTTACATGTCTGTTCTGTTATCATTTCCAGCTCTGCAGTTTTAATGTGAATTTGATCTTCAATGTGGTCATTTCCTATATATCATCTTCTAATTGTTGCAGCAGCTATGAAATCACAAGGTTAATCTGTCTCATCTTGTTGTTAAGATTCCCAAAACTAGTGAAGTTCCAATGTTTGATGGCCATCTTCAATCTCTTCAATTTGGCTTTAAGCACATAAATAGAAGCACCAATAAGAGGTTCAGACCAGCTATCCTGCACAAGCTTATAAAGCTCAGGATGTTCAGTCCAAGATTTTGTAAATCTAAATGGACAATTTCTAGGTTTAGCCGCCAAATTACTTTGTCCGACCTGCATTGAGTGATGAGAATGGCACGTTGCCATTATCTGTATCTTCTAACCAGCATACTTGTTCATCTATAAATGATTAAAGACAACTATATAAATTAGTGTGAGCCCTAGGTTTACCTTTTTGACCATTAGACCAATCCTGGGGCTTTCAATAAGGTCACAATTGTTAATGGATGAATTAAATTCTTGTATGGCTCTAATATTAGAACCCCTACCTCCAGACTTTCCCCCCATTCGAAAGTTTGCATTCAAGTCACCAAATACAAGCCAAGGGAAATGGTAACTTTTGCACATACCCAAACCTTACCGCAACACTAGCTTACCAATTCATGGGCCGGTAACTCCTTCCTCCAGAGAATCCAGAGATTGCCAATTTGACCATTTTCATCATTGTGGATTATAGCTGAAGACATCTCTTCGAGACCAAGTCTTCTCATAGCTTCATTCTTAGGTTTTATTTTAGACTCTGCCAGACATATCAAATCAGGTTTATAAACTGACATCATATTTTTGAGATAGGAAATTGCCTAGAAATATCCACTCCCCCGACACTTCAGAATATCAGCTTCATAAATAACTAGAAGTTTGGTTGTTGTTTCTTAGCTCTAGTGGTTGGTGGTGAGCCAACCTGTTGAACTATTAGAGCAGTTTTTCTATATTCTCTTTTTGCCCTTCCCATTCCCCATTACTATCATCTCCCATATTCCTTGTATTACGTTTGAACTTTGAGCTTGTGTGCTTGAAGTACCCTGCTGAAGGATCCTTTAGGACTGTACCCTTGTAACTGTGTGCTAGACTCAATCAGCTGCAGACCACCCTGAGAATCAAGTGCTCTATCTATTGTCTGTATGTTTCTTGTGTAAACCATTTGTAACTGCTCAGCTGGATTTGACTGCAACCTAGCCCTAACCTGGTGATTTTCTGAAGCTTGAACCTGCTCATTTGTTTTGCCCGAGCTTGAAAGGTACCTGTAGGTTGAACCTGCTCAATTTCCCTTGCCCCAGTATAGAAAATACCTGAAGCTTGTATCTGTTCATTTATTGGAGATGTCAAATTTGCAACCTGTTTCAATTCACCCTCAGCCCGTATAACCTGTTGACTAACAAAAGCCATTTGTTCTGCTTTAACCTGGTCAAACCATGAGGCCGACTGACCTTCTGTAGAAGAAATAGGAGCAATGATTTCTGTTACATGATTACCTCTCACAGGATTAGAAGAATGCTCAATTAAAAATCTTTGAAAGTCAGCGGCTTGACTGGCCTGAAAAATATTGGTAAAATCACTTTGAATAATTTATAAGGTCTTGCTAGCAGCCTATTACCTGGGTATTGGCAGCAAGATGCTCCAAACCTGGATGATGAGGGGAGAGTCCTCCTCAGATTTAGGAGTCGAGACAACAACCTTATCATTGTCCTTACTAGTCACTTGAGTTTGTATATTGGGCTCTCTGAACTTAATACCTGCAGAACTTCCTTAATCATCAAATAACTTTTCCCCATATTCAATTCCACCTCAGTGCCTTGTTCATGTTAGCAGGTTTCACATGAATCACCTTACCTTCATCTCTAAAGTTTTTTTTTCTACTAGATCTACAGTCACTAAGCAAGTGGCCAACATATTGCAAAATCCACCCCTCGACGCCTCACAAGAATCTTGCTAGGAATTGGTTGAGACATGTCTATATCAACTAGAACACTCGCAAAAATCTAAAAGACATTTTTTTTTTTTTTTTGTAGCATTGTCCACCGGGACTTGAATACCTAGGGCTCTGCTCATAGTCAGCAAAGTAACTGTCTCCCAATATTCAAGGCCAACACCGGATATTTAACCCAAACAAGGGCATTAGTACATTTTTGATTATCTGGATTGAAATTAGCTGCCAAGGTTGAAGACTAATTAGAATTTTGTCAGGGCCCATGGGCGTACTTGTCTTCATCATTATCAAGTTTTATTATGGAGTAGCCTTTGCCTAAATGTAGAATAGAACACTAACCCTTAAGCTTCCAGAGTTTAGGAACCTTCAGCTTGAGGTCTGCATAACTAATTTTGTGTAGGTCTATCCTTTCCACCACATTATTACTTGCAGGAAGAAAGCTTTCTATCTAAACCTGAGTCGGGGATATTGATTGAGGGATACTCTCTGCTTCTTTTCCCAGGCTCTGGGAGATCTGCAATATCAAAACTTTTCAAAACCTCTAGAATCATCGCTAGTGCCTTACTTAAGCTTTGCAGCATATGACAAAGGAGATCGATTTGCATCCCCACTTGTTCTGACAATCACCATTATTGTTGTTGTTATGGTATTGGTCACCACACAGTTGAGTTTCAGAGCATCTCCTCTACCGTCATTGGTCTTGTATCCCGTTAAAACTGGCCCCAAACATCGTGATATACATTGAATTGAAATTCATTAGGAAGGATTTTTTTTTTGGTAAGGGTTAGAAAGGAAATCAGTTCTAAAGGATCTGATTAATGTAGAGCATTGATTGACATCGCGAAAAATTTAAAAGTTCAGCAAGAATACAGCCACCGACATATTTTTGGCTGAATTTTAAAGCAAACTCTATTAACCTATTCTGATATATTAAAAATGGCTATGAGATTTATTTCCTTATATTTGTCTTGCAAGTGAAATCTGGTTCCTTCTTTTCTGTTTTTTACTTTTGCGTTTTTTCTTATTATTCCACTGAGCTGTTTAGGTACCGGCTGTTAATAAAAATACAAATTAAACTATAAACTAAGGACCCTTGGAACTACTCTTGACTCTTGAATATTCCTACTAGATGAATTTGATGAACCTGCGACTTGCTGATGTATTTTTGGAAGATCTTGAAGTTGTGGTATTTGGTAATGTAATCTGCAGATTGGAGACCTTAAAGGACTGTTCGGGTTATTCATGGTCAACATGCAAATGCTTCGAGCAAAGTTGAAAGTATTGGATGTTTCTTATGGCACAGGAACAAGTAGGTTTCTTTTTGTACCAAAAACAGCTTTTGTTTTTCCTTATATTTATTTTACTACAATAAACTAATCTCAAATGGTATTGTTATAACTTCTAATTGTGATTAAAAAGAGTAATGGTTTGTTAATGTTGTAAGTGTTCCAAAATTGTTGGAGAAACCTTTACTTTTTAGCTCATGAACCTTGAGTTCCTCCTGTATGTTTGGATCAATTCTTGTAGAGGCTAACACAACTTCAAACGGTACCCATCCGAAAAGTTACAGTCCTTTATCTGTTGTTTTTTCTACATTAAAAGCAGATGCCAAAATATTTTTGTTTCTGCTCTTACAGCACATTATTCTAGCTTAGATCCTTCTTCATGTTTAAGCATTTATAATGCTGCAAGTGAATTGACGATTTGTTAACTCCAGGTAATACGGCACTCATATATCACCATGGTAAACTTTTGACACTTTCAGAGGGAGACAAACCCTGTAAGTATCCATTATTCACTTAATTTCTATTAACTTCTGGTTATCTTTTCATTTTTAAACAAAAATAGCAAGTTTTACTTTCTCATACTCCCATTTTTGTATTTATATCTGTTTATGTTTCATAATAGTTATTCTCCATTCACTTTCGTAGAACATTTTCCCTAGATGTGTCTCCTATTAGTAACCTATGGACGTTCATTGAGAGCACACGAGGTTGCTTCAAATGTCCTATCTCCCAGTCTGTTCTCTTACCCGGTGCTTGGACTTACTGAAACTATGGGAATTTGATGATCAATTTGTTGAGAGGTAGCTGCTGAAGTAGGCAACTGGTACTGAGTAATACTTGAAATTTGCAGTCTTGTCCGGAGTAGAGGAAAATGAATGCATACATCAAAGTATGTCTACTAACAAAAACTAATAAGAATGAGAAATCTCCTTCTCCGCAAATTTTGGGGTAGGTTTTAGAGTCTAGTGTGGCTTTCCACTGAACAAAGGACTCATAATGATTCAATTCCTTCCAGACTGCACGAATTCTAGTGTGACAATCAGCAAGGGTGTGAGATCTCCTTGCTTAAGCTGAGAGAAGTCTATTATGAGTTGAGCATGGTTTAGCTAGTGAGAGTAATTTCTTGCAATAGAATTTGATATTCGTATCATGGTCTTTAAGAACATATGAGGAAGACATTTGGCTACACAGAGTGAACTATCCAACATTATGGTAGACTTGTCAGGGGACCATTTAGAGTTGTTGGAGAGGTTTGGGTCGGTTGTTTTGCCACATGTAATTTTCTCTATTGATATTCACCTTGGTGATTTGTAAGCTCGGATGTTCTATCGAGGTAGTGGAGACTAAGCGATTTCCACCATCTCGGATGTGCTTTTGGAAATCTCCATGAAATTGCAGTGCGTCATTCTGATATATTTTCTGACCTAGACTTGGATTTTCTATCAAGTTGGCGGGAACAAGTTAAAAAAATCACTGTGGAAGTTACAGTGACATCATTTCCTGTCAATCTTTCAGGTCATTGGTGACAGAGACCGCGATTGTTTTATTAAATGGATTACAATACTCTTTTTGCATCAAGAAACAAGAATATTGTACAACAATACAAGGCGTGGACGCCCTGTGTAACATCCCGGCCCGGCTGAGCGGGTATTGAAGATGCGCCTAACCCAATAGCGGTGATGCTTGCATCAGTGGTTTAGTCCCACATCGCTTAAGATCATGCCGGGTGTATGGTCCTTGAGTTAAGATTCTAATATACATGTCACCAAGGCTTTTTGAGGGAAATAAAGCCCCACACTGGTGGAGAACCAAAGTGGTGAATAGGGACAATATCGGTGCGCTTAGAGTGGGGTCGTGACAAAATGGTATTCAGAGCCGGGGACGGCTCGATCTTAAAGGTGAGGGGATTGTAACACCCAGACTGAGCGGGGGTAATAAGAGACGCCTAGCCCAATAGCGGTGATGGTTACATAAGTGGTTTTGTAGCACTCAAAATGGTTAAGTGGGGACAATATCGGTGCGCATAAAATGGGGTCGTGACAAAATGGTATTCAGAGCCGAGGACGGCTCGATCCGATCTTAAAAGTGGGGGACTGTAACACTCCGACTGTAACACTCCGACTGAGCGAGTATTGGAGATGCACCTAGCCCAATAGCGGTGATGGTTGCATCAGTGGTTTAGTCCCAAATCGCTTAAGATCATGCCGGGTGTATCAGGCGGGTATTAAACAAATGACTAATGATTAACACCTTCATAAAACTGATTTTAGATTATAGTCCACAAAGAGGGCAGATGACTTGATCGATTCCAGGGAATCTTCTTAGACAGACACCTTCAGTGTTGGCAGAGAGGGAAAAGTTACTAGTAAGAGGCAGGAGTCTTTGGAGGCTGATACTGTAAGGCGATATCTGAGCTATATGGAAAAGAAGACCAGGACAGCCTTCCCTAGTGGAAAGACCGGCTTTGCACAAATTTTGCTGGAGGTGAAAGGTCTCCTGTTCCACTGGAAGATGTTGTGATCTGCAATCAAATTTGCTGACTTGCTTTTGGTTTTGATACTTAATTCAGGGAAATTGATCTCTAAAGTTTGGTGTCCTATTTTGTTGTTTTGAGGGGTGTTCTATGATTCTGCAGTTTCACACTCTTTACCCTTATGTTTTCCAGGGCCCAGTACTTGATTTTTTTGTGTTTTGTATCTACATGTTCTTCCATTTTTTTATTGTCTAAAAGCCTGTAAAATAAAGCCACAAACCTATGAACATCATATTCGAAAATCTAAACCAAAACAATATAATACGTAGGTGATTGTAGCGCAAAAGAACTCGGGAGACTAATGCCCCCCTCACACTTTTCTGGCCCTTCCATAGCTGCATTGAAACAGCCTCTTTGTAGCTCATACTCACATCCACAGTGTTCCGTTCTCTGATGCCTCTATTAGTTTTCATCCGAACTTGGGACACGTGGTTGGCTGGATTCTGGATTGTTGAGTCCTTAATTGTTTTGTTGTTATGAAATTTTGAGTACTTAGTTGCCTTACTGTTTTGTTTCACGCGGGTGCATGTTTCAAGTAGATGCAAATGTACCGACTTGCATTGCATTCATTTATGATGTAACACACCGCTAGCTTATTAGGCGACTCATTTGTTAATGGGGCTATTATTATGTTTCTTTAGTCCCACATTGGTTATTCATAGAAGTAATTTAATGACTCTCTACTATATATAGAGAGAATGATGTACTATAAATTATCAATTCAATAATAATATTTTCTCCCTTTAATCTATTTCTACATGGTATTAAAGCGAGTTACCCTCGTTCTTGTTGGTTTGATTTACACCGCCACACTCTCTTTCTCATATATCTAAAGAACGCCGATTATCATTATCCCTCTTGTAACGTTATTCTGATCACAACCTAAGCTTCCGCAATTATTATCTGTTTGGATCAGGTTGTGAGATGTCGTAGATATTTGAGGTAATCGATCGCGATGGCAATCGGTGACGATTTTAGTTTGATTTCGACCGTTTCGTTGATTGGAACGTGTGAAGATGTTCAGTCCTTTAACTCTGTTCACGATAATCCGAATCTGAAGATTATCTCACAACTACTAGATGGCTTGAATTATGTTCGATAAGCGCAGTTCGTGAAATTGTTTGTTGGTGGTCGTGAAAAGATAAGGTTTCTTCTTGGTACAAAAACTGAACCTGAAGAATTAGATCCAAAGTATGCAAAATGGTTCTTAGATTCGATGGTGAGAACTTGGTTGATTAATTCTATGCAGCCGAAGATCTTTGCTGGGTACTTATTTGCGGATAATGCGTATCTGATTTGGGAATCATTTTTTAAGGTATATTCTTAGTGAAAAGATTATGTTAGGATCTTCCAACTTTTCAATGAGATTGGAAATTTTAAACAGGGTACTCAGACTATGGGAATGTATTATTCAAAACTTCGATCGAGTTGGGAAGAAGTATCTCATTATGATAGCTTCATCAACTCACGAGCTAGTGCACCCAGTACCGAGGTTCCCACTCTACCTACGGCAATAGAGATTTATGCGAAGATTGTGGAGAAGACTAGGGTATTTCAGTTTCTTACAGGGCTCAATCCTGACTTTGAGTATGCACGAGTTCATCTACTTGATAGGACTCATTTTTTAGCTCTTGAGAAGGCGTACACATATTGTCTTTCCGATTAGAGTCATCAGACACCTATGCCCTTATCTCCAGGATCCCTTCAGAAACCTCTGCTATGATTGTTTGTTATGCTTATATGGTACTATCGCCAGTTCCTTTACAGACTTCACAGACATCATCACCTAGCATTTCTCCATTACCAGCGGCTTCTGGTAACTCTCGCCCCCCGGGGAAGAAGTGTGATTATTGTGGCAAGTGGGGACATCTAAAGACAACTTGTCATGCTTTGCATGATCGTCCTCCTGGTTATCAACCCCGCCCATCCCACTCCTCAATATGCACACTTATCTACGGACTCTAGTGTGCCAGATTCTTCGACCTTTAGTGCTATATTCAGGATGAGTTCAGCAGGTTCAGACAGTTTCTCTCTATGTCTTCCATACCGGCTGCTTCTCATGCATGTAACTTCGCATCAGCAAATAGTATTCTTCATCTCCGACTTCGCCTTGGATTGTTGATTCGGGTGCCAATGATAATATGATTGGTATGTCTTCTCTTTTCTAGTCTTATGTTTCTAGTTCATGGCGACGAACTATTTGTCTTGCTAATAAAACTGAGACTCCTATTGTAGGAAAGGGCTGCATTCCGATTGCAGATTTCCTTTCTTTACACGATGTTCTTCATGTCTCTCAGTTGGATACTAATCTTCTTTTTGTTAGTAAAATTACTAGAAATAAAAATTGTAGCCTTCTTTTCTGATTATGTTGTTTTTTAGGATCTGGTGCCATGGAAGATGATTGGAAGTGAACGTGAAGAGGGCGGTCTTTATTTCCTGGATGGACCTGTCTTTTCTATTTCTCATCAAGCTTTTTAGTTAAAGTCTATGTTTAGTAGCGAAAATGTAAAGCGGGTGCTACATTGGCATCACCGCTTAGGTCATATTTCCTTTTGAGTATCTACGTTATTCGTTCCCGTCTTTCTTTTCTAAAGTATCCATGTCTGATTTGTCTTGTGAGGCGTATGAACTGACTAAACATTGTTGTAACACGTATCCATTGAGTATTAATTTAATTAAACTTCATCTTGTTTTGATATTGTGCATTTGGATGATTGGGGTCCTGCCCTCGTTACCTCGCGATTAAGGTTTTGTTATTTTGTGTTGTTCATTGACAATTTTTCGAGGTGTACTTGGGTTTATTTGATGCATTCAAGGATGAGGTCTCCTCTATTTTTCATACATGTAACGTAATGGTTCGTACTCAGTTTGGGAAAACTATTAAAGTTTTTCATTCTGTCAGGGTGGCGAGTTTATGTCCTAAGGTATTCGCAAATTCTGCAATATCAATAGAATTGAGCATCGAACCTCTAATACGAAAACTCCACAACAAAATAGCAAGTCGGAAAGAAAAAATCGTCACATTCTTGATCTTGCTCGTGCTATGTCTATTGGCATGAATGTTCTCTCGCATTTTTGGTTTGACGCTGTTCTTACGGCGGTGTTTCTTATTAACCGATCTCAGTCTTGAGTTTTTTGTTTTTGTACCCCGTATTCTATTCTTTATCCTGATCGTTATGTTTTTCAAATTCCACCTCGTGTTTTTGGTGTGCCTATTTTTTCCAAGTCAGTGGGTCAGCCTTTAAACTAGATCCTCGTGCCTTGAAATGTGTGTTTTTGGGTTACTCTCATGTTCAGAAGGGTATATAGGTGCTTCTATTCCTCATCCCGTCGCCATTTCACCTATATGGACGTTACTTTCTTCGAACACGCTCCGTTCTTTATGGGCGCTGTTCTATCTCAGGGGTAGTATTTTCTAGTTCGTCCTCTTCCTTCAAAAGATTTATCTTCTCTTCCTTTAGATTCACTTCCGCTGAGCATTCCGTCTGAATCTACAATCTCAACTTTAGTTTTACCTTCAATTTCACGTCCTTTACATGTTTATACTCGACGATATCCAGGACACCAGGTTCCTGTACCAGACTGCCAAACATCTTCTGTATCTCCAGATCTGCCATATGCCACCAATTTACTTTTATCATGTATTGAGCCTTCTCTTGCCTCTTTTATACCAATTACTACAGATGATGACTTACCTGTTTCTCATACTACTGATGATACATCTAGTACTATTCGAAAATAGAAGTGTAATACAGGAAAACCTGATAGATATTCAGATACGGCGGTTTATTCTATCATTGATTATAGTTCAAATCATTGTTTATCTCATACTTACAGTGACAGATGTGTTGGCTAAACCTCATTGGAAGGCTGCGATGTTGGAAGAATTACGTGCATTGAAGATCAATAATACTTAGTCATTGGCTTACAGTTAAAGAAAAGTGGTGTAAATGGGTGTTTACAGTTAAAGAAAATCCAGATGAAACAGTAAGTAGGTACAAGGCTCGGTTAGTTACCAAGGGGTATGTACAGATACATGGTGTTGATTATCAGGAGACGTTTGCTCTTGTGGCCAAGATAGATACTATGAGAGTCGTTTTCTCTATTGATGCGTCGAAATCGTCGTCCCTTTTCCAGATGGATAAGAATAATGCATTTCTCAATGGAACATTACATGAAGGGACGTCGAAATCGTCGTCCCTTTTCCAGATGGATAAGAATAATGCATTTCTCAATGGAACATTACATGAAGAGGTCTATATGTCTCGACCTCCAGGTTTTTGCCCATCTTTTGCTTCAGGCTTGGTATGTAAGTTGAAGAAGTCCATCTATGGGCTTAAGCAGTCTCCTCTTACTTGGGCTGATACATTTGGTGCCGCTATGATTGACTTTCACTATGTTCCGAACAGTGCTGACCACACCTTGTTTCTTCGACATTTTGGTAGGAAGACTGTTGCATTGCTTGTCTATGTTGATGATATTCTTATTACAGGAGATGATATTTAGGGAATTAGTGACCTGAAATATTATCTTTGTACCCGCTTTTAGGTAAAAGATCTCGGTCCTTTGAGTTACTTCCTTGGGATTGAAGTTGCGTGTTCTAGTTTAGGTATTTTTATCTATAAGAAAAAGTATATTCTTGATCTTTTCTTTGTTTCAGGATAACTTGAGTGTCGTCGTGCTGGTACACCTTTAGAGCAGAATCGTCGCCTGACCGACTTTGAGGGGGAGTTATTGGAGGACATTGGTCAGTACCAGCGGCTTCTTGAGAAGCTCCTCTATCTTTCTCTTACCCGTCCTGATATTACATATGTTGTTGAAGTTTTTAATTAGTTTATGCACAAACCTTGTCTTCCCCATCTCGAGACAACTATTTGTGTTCTCCAGTATCTCAATGGGTGTCCTGGTCGTGACATTTTATTTCGAGATCATTGTCATTCTCGAGTCGAGGCTCGAACTGATACTGGCTATGTAGGTTCATTATCTGATAATCGCTCGACTTCTGTGTATTGTACCACTATTGGTGGTAATTTGGTTACATAGCAGAGTAAGAAACAAAGTGTTGTTTCCAGGTCCAGTGCAGAAGTGCAGAAGCCGAGTACAGGGCCATAGCTCAAGGTGTGTTTGAGTTGATATGGCTTAAGCGTCTTTTACAAGAGCTTCAGACACCAGTCTCTCTTCCTATGATGTTCTATTGTGACAACAAATCTGCTATTATCATTTTGGATGATTCGGTGCAGTATGATCGTACTAGATACATTGAGATTGATCGATACTTCCTGCATGAGAAACTTAAATCTGGACAGATTCAGACTCTATGTTTCTACTTCTAAGCAGCTTGTAGATTTTCTCACGAAGGCCATTAGTAGCAGATTATTTTCAGATGTTTATTCCAAGCTGGGCATGTGTGATATTCATGCTCCAGCTTGAGGGAGAGTGTTAACAGGGCTATTATTATCTTCCTTTAGTCCCATATTGGTTATTCATAGAAGTAGGTTAATATCTCTCTCCTATATATAGAGAATATGATGTACTCTAAATTATCAATTTAATAATAATATTTTCTCCCTCTAATCTATTTCTACATCATTATCATGGTTATAGAAGAGACAATAAGACCAGTGTGTCCACTCAGTTAAGCTCACATAACTAAAACTTCATCGTTAATGCACCCTGCAGATGTTCTTAAAGTGTTAGAAGACGGTGATCTTCAAACCTTAGGCATGTTGGATTATGACAAGAGATTGACACATTCTTTCACTGCTCATCCGAAGGTTGACCCATTTACTGGTAAATCCCCGGCATCAGAAGTCAAATTGAGTCCTATAAAAGCATAGCTCTATTTTAATTTTTAACAATCTTGAATGCAGGAGAAATGTTCACTTTTGGTTACTCGCACTCACCTCCCTATTGCACTTATCGAGTTATCTCCAAGGACGGGTTCATGAATGACCCCGTACCAATAACAATATCAGATCCTGTTATGATGCACGACTTTGCCATCACTAAGAATTATGCAATTTTCATGGATCTACCTCTGTACTTCCGACCAAAGGTAAATATATAACTTAATGCTTCTATTGTATTACTTTTTCATATTCATTGAATGCCGTAACTAAGTATAAAGTAATGAAAATAGTGGTCTGTTTGAACCTTAGAAGGGTTACTCAAAAAAGAGCCAAACTTCGATTAATGTTTTAAAGTCCAAATGAATACAAGTATTGGATGAAGTTATGGTCAAATAGTGATGAGACTAGTGAAATAAACAAAATGATTCATACTATGCTTGAAATATTCCCTTTTATTCATGTTCCTACTCTTTTTATGATATGACTATATTTGACATATATTAGGTGTCTGTGACAACTGTGTAGAGATGTTCATTACTACAGTAACTTAAGCTTGTAAGCCAGGAGTGGACTTGTCTTCCTAAGATTAGTTAAGACTTGCGTGCATTGTTATGATGTTGTGAGTATTCAGGTATTCAAAATAATTCACTTGGTAATTTGCAACCTATAAACTTTAGGGACTCTTATGAGTGGCCTTCATTTATTATTTTGTAGGAATAGTCTGAGTATAGATCTATAGGGCACTGTAAGCAAGTAAAGTACACTAAACACAATCCAGCAATTGTACTTAACGACGTAGGATGGAATATTGAATTTCTGACTACGTTTTTGCCGACCATTTTGCTAATATTCTCAGGATTTAATGTACTATAACTTATACTCATCTTTCTAGAAACAAATGGAGGATCGTGTTTCATCACAGGATCTGTTGTTTAAGTTTCGTTTCATTCTGCTTTCAGGAAATGGTGAAGGAAAAGAAGCTAATATTCACATTTGATGCGACAAAAAAAGCACGCTTTGGTATACTTCCTCGATATTCGAAAAATGATCTTCAGATCAAATGGTTTGAGCTGCCAAACTGCTTCATATTTCATAATGGTAAATCATTTTTTTCGTGTTTTTTTTAATGGCATGAACATTATTATAACATATAATACAGATAGCCCCTATGACTCACTACATTCAAGCATTGAATATCATTTACTAGGAAGAAGAGAGAGAGAGAGAGAGAGAGAGAGAGAGAGAGATACGTGGCACATGATGACACTATTTATGATGTGACGGGACGTCACCCCTCCCATATCGGTCTCTTTCTTTAGTTGCCGAATTTAGACGATATCTTATTTTTAGGGCTGAGCATGGGTCGGTTCTGGTCGGTTTTTGGCCTGAACGAAAACCGAACCAGCCGAACTTGGTTCCAAAAATTGAGAACCGAAATCGAACCGCTTTAAGTCTTGAACCGATCTGAACCGACCCGAGCTTTAATATGATAAACCGCAACAAACTGAAACCAAACCAATTTGAAAGAAAATAATTTCTCTTGAAAGAGGCTGCCAGATCTACAAAATCTTCTTCGTTACTTTAATGGAAAAGTCTGTGGTTGACGGTGAATCCTCTCTAAAACTTCATCCTATACCTAGACCCACCATTCCAATAGTAAGAGAACTATTGATCAGAACATCTAATGGATGGTATTTATCAAATGGTTATATTTACAGGTCAGGTGAAGCAACCATACAATGAGATAAATCACCAATTGTTAGAAAGAGAGAGAACTTTACAGGTGACGCATGGTTGATGCCCCATCAAAGACGAGATATTTGTTTATGTACAAAGGGAGGTATCTGATGCAAGACTCCCAGAAGACGATTAGGTAGACAACTTTCAGTTGTTGATGCTAAAGTATTTTGGATCAGTCGGATAATGGTAGTCCACGTTCAACTGGCAATAAGGGGGAAGTATATTAGGAAAATATTAGGGTATGCTTTAAGGAGCCCATATAAACCCCAACCAAAAGATGCTACCTTCTCTTCAAACCAACACCCAAAACCATGAATCTTAAAGCAACACCCAACACCCAACACCATTAATCCCACATAGATCAACAATTTTTAAACAAAGAATTTCAATTACAACACACAAACCATGAATCCTCTCGTTCTTTGGTAGTGGTGGGTTGTTGGTATGCTTTAAAGAAGAGATTTTGTTTTGAGGGACTAGAGGGTGAGGGGTTGTTGCCTTGTTGGGTATTGAACTATTGATAGAGGAGCTTTGAGAGAGAGAGAGAGATAGAGATGAAAGATACGACAATCGAGATGATGTTTTGAAAGGAGATATGATTTAGAGAGGTGTTTTTAGAGATAAAAAATAATAATTAAAGAGATATATCGGTTCGGTTTCTTGCGGTTTTCGGAGTACAACAACCGAACCGAAATGCTTTCGGTTTCGTGTTTTTGAAATCGAAACCGAACCGGAGCTCTTAGGAACCGAACCGTTTTACATAATATGCTTCGATTTGGTTCGGTTTCTCGGTTTCTTCGGTTTTTTGCTCAGCCCTACTTATTTTATTTGATTTGCAAGAATAAAATGAATATATTCTTCTTTCTTCTTTTAGGGACTTACTTTTATTTTCATTTGCATGGAATATGGAAAGTTTCTATTTCAATTAGGGTTAGAGTTTTCCTTTTTGTTGGGATCCTTAAGCTATAAAAGGAGGTCCTTAGATTAGGTGAGAACAATTGTTTTAGATTGTAGTAGGGTTTATTAAATTCTAATAAAAGGTGCTTTTGTAGGGTTCTATTAATTTTCGGGGTGAGTTATTAATTAGGGTTTGTCAAATCTTTGCTTTCACGGCTTGAGCCTTTCAATTTATGGAGATGATAAATAGGGAGGTGCACCTCATTATCTATAAACCTAAGGTGGTACATAAGTTGAAATATCAGGTTCTTAAGAGATCTCCTGACCAATGTTAAAAAAATGCTAATACGAGAGAAAGTAGCTCTAAAAAGGCCTGTTTCTTTTGTGGAGGTATGAGTCGTATGACTGGGAGACCTAGCTAAGTCAATAAGTGATTTTCTACCCTAGTAAGGGATGTTGCACACATAGGCTCTGTTTAATATTTCGGAAATACCTCCACAAATCAAAGAATTCCGTATATTTTCTTTAATCCAATGGTTAGAAACAGCTGGATCAATCAAAATATACGAAATTCCTTGATTTGTGGAGGTATTCCCAGTATACCAAGTATACCAGGCAGAGCCATAATGTATAATTAGTCCCGTTTTCCAACAATCAGCCGCAACTTGAGTAAATCATAGATTTGTTGGCGAGTTGGATACAACAAATGTTTAATAGGTTTTTTTTCCTCATTCCTATCATTAGTGAAGTTGTCATGCTTTCTGGTATTTTGCTGTCACAGATTTGTTGTTCTCTCTCGGATTGTTGAGATGTAGATCAGTCGAAGGAATTGCTGACACAAATGTCAAAACTAGGTTTTTTTTTTCTTGAAGTGGTGTTGTCTTAATCTCCGGCCTTCGAGTACTATAATAAAAAAAGATAAATTATGATGGGCCCAACATATTTCCATACTAACGTGAAGGAGCTGGCCTGCCGAGTGCCGCGTACGGAGCTTGATCTGTCCTGGACCTCTGGTGCACTATATAAACTGGATGTGGTCTTAGAAGAGCACTGCTAGTCTTCGTGGGTTTCACGGACTATTAAAGATACGACTTTGACGACTTCATGGTGAACAATCTCATGTGGATCTTTGATCTGTAGAAAGAATATAAAGTGGCTCAGAAATATTAATAGTCTCTCTGATTTTGACGAAGATCCTGCTTGGCATCTTCACGATCTTCGTTTTGTATGAGCCTAAGATATGAAGTCTAACTTTCCCCATCAATTTCAAAAAGGTAATGGGAATTTGAGCTATGTGTCGTGATCAGGCCTTTGCGGTCCAATCTTTCTTCCGTTACGATGTGTTGTCAGTTATTTATAGATCTGTGTATGTGTCTATCTTTCCCCATGAAAGAAAGAAATACAGTACCAAAGTTTTAAGTAAGTTACTTGTTGTGGAGTTGGTGAGCGATCATTGTTTGAGACAAAAGAAAAAGCTTGTTCGTTTTGCTTCTACAAAGAACGCGATGTATATGCAAACGTAAGTGCGATAGAGTTTCATAGTAACTGGGTTATCTTTTATCTTTTATTGAAACTTTTTTCGTAAAAAATGAGACGGGGGTATGAAATTCTGATTTGACTGACTGAGATAAAATTTCTCACGGAACACTCTCTAGGTGTTAGTGAAGGCCGAGGAAAGTATATTAAAATATACAATGTGTTAGATTGTCGGGCATAAAGGACATTGACAATCGCTGAAGAATTGGTGGTCAGAGGTTAGAGAATCGCCTTCTCTTTGATCCTTGTCTCATCTAACTCTATACGTATTAGTATATAGCAACTAAGTACATATAAGTTGCTAGAGGAAAGCGGAAGCAACAATTTTGACTGGTCTACAAATAGTCACTTGAGATTTAAAATAAACTCTCACCTATTAAATTATTTTAGGCCGCAACATCATAAACTAGAAACTAAAGACCAAAGGCCCTAGGGCCTATTTTTATAGAACAAAAAGGGCCCTTTATTCAGAAACTTCCCACCTTCCTCATTCTACTCCTAAAAACACCTACTCCTTAAAATTTGCAATAAAAGAAAGTTATAAAATAGAGAGGGGATTTTCGTCAGTTTCTAAAGAGAGAGAAATGTGGGTTGACTTATACAAAAAGGGTGATGACCCACTTATATCATAAATAACCTACTATTTTGTTTGTATAGAAATGCTATACGTTTGGTAAAAGGTATCTGTTTTTTTTTTTTTAATAGAATTTGGTTTAGTCTATTGTGTAATTAACATTTAAGCATTTTCTAATTTATAGAAACTCCAAATAGTTTTTAAATTTCCGTCTGATTGTTTTTGTGGCTGTCTTGCTAGCTAATGCTTGGGAGGAAGGCGATGAAATTGTTCTGATCACTTGCCGCCTTGAAAATCCAGATTTAGACCAAATCAATGGACTTGTGAAAGATAAACTCGAAAATTTTTCAAATGAGCTGTAAGAGATTATAACCCATTGCTAAAATTATTGATCCCATTGTTTCCCATGGCATCTAATTGGTTATTTGTGTCAGATATGAGATGAGATTCAATATGGAAACTGGTATAGCTTCACAAAAGAAGCTGTCAGCATCCGCTGTAGATTTTCCTCGAGTCAATGAGAGTTACACTGGGAGGTATGCTTAACAAATATTTACTTGCATAGTTGCACGTGATGTTTACTTTTAATCAACCTTCTCATGATGTTATAAAATTAAGTAAAAAACGGGGCTATATTAGGACTTATAAAATGAGAGATGAGGGAGTAAATGGTAAGGGAGGACATAAAATCCCAGATCACACGTGAAGGTCCCACTATACCTTTTCACTTTTTTTGTTTTTGAGTATGTAAAATATTTATCGATCATCTCAAAAAAACATTCAGAGGTGGAAAGATTATAACCAGAAGCAAAGGAAAATAAAAATATACAAGACGCTCAATATTACACTAGATTCGCAATAATTATATCCTTCCACCGTGTTAGAAAATCTTCAAACGTAACACCTTTCAATTTCCTTTTCTTTTTCTGCAAACTCTTGGAGATATTAGACTTTAGAGGGGCAGTTTTGGGATTCTAAATATGTTTGTGGATTATTTACAGCTGCTATTAGCCGGTAGGTGAATACAATCACTTTATAGTAGTAGAGATTCGGGAGCATAGTTGCAAGAAACAAGATGCGTAAAATTTATTGCCACATTGTTTAGTCGAGGCTCAAATCCTTATGATTAGATTGCATGTGGGACACATTTGCATAGAATAACAATAGGACATGTACACGATTAATATTTGGCAACTTTGAAAACACAAAATCGAATGTTGGTGCGCTATAGTTGTTACATACGTAATATGAGAAATCTTAAAAACCTAAGAACAAATAATCATTACACAAATGTTAACATCTTGGGATATATCTAACCAAATGCTTTGATTTTTTTTGGAGCATCTCAACAAATAGGTGGCGTCACATTTGTACCTTACTATGGAAAAAAGTGGATGAGGGTTGAGCATACCCTAAGAAAGGGGTGAGGCAAGTCAGACCCAATTCTAACATGAGAGGCCCGCATAATGCAATTTACCGTGAAAAGATGGAAATCAACTTCCTCTTATAGCCATGAAAATGATGCAAATAATTTTTGGATTATAAAGTAATTTGTAAATTTCCCACAAAGATATTTATAGTTGTCTGTTACAATATAACAAAGTTTTGACCGTTTGACTTAGTAAGATTGCTCTCTAAAGAAAGTCTTGATGTTTTACATCATGTGGCTAATGGTTAATATATTATGTTAGTATAAATGGATCATATCCATACGGTTAAAGATTCTTCAATCATTATAAATGGATTAATGGTTGAGTGTCTAAGGAGTGTCCCAAAGTTGAGTGTCCACGGATCTGTTGGAGTATATGTGTGCATTTACACATATACTAGTTTAGTCCCACATTGAGTAAGAATAGAAGTAGTTAGAGAGCCTTATTATATAAAGGGAGTCTAAGATGTAATATAGTAATTAACTTAAGAGTGAATAAAACTTTCTCCTCTTATTTATTTCTACATGGTATTATAGCGGTTTCGTTCTTGAAGAAGACCTCACGCTTTAACGCTTTCGCGAGCCGCGGCCATTGCTGTCGCCGGACTACGAAATATTATGATAATTTCTTTTTTCGTTTAATCTTATTTGTTTATGTTATTCGATTTCCTTTCAGTCATAATAGCATCTCTCTAGCTATTTGACTTATTGTACCTCTTGGGTATAGTATAATGCCATCACCACTCCTTGTTGAGTTCTCTTTTGGGGGAATCAAATCATCTCAATTCAGTGGTTTAAACGTAGCTTAGGATTTGGAAAATCATGGATGGCGATGGGGCACCTCTGTTTTCTTCTATCGTTTCAATGGAAGAAGTTGTTATCATGAAGGAATCCATGGTTATTGTCTTACTGATGATTATGCCAAGGTGTGCCCTGTATATTGGTTTTGATTGGGTAAACTGCTAATTACTTCTACACGGAAGAAGTTTGATTGAAATTATAACGAAGGATGCAATTAAGTTCCTTATGGTACAACTTTAAGGTCCTTTAGTGGTTTCCTGCATGTGATTTTATTGCAATGCAATGCCAACTTCCTGTGATTAATTCATCTTTACTGTGAATTATGATTGAAGTTTTTCTTCATAAGCCTGGTGTTGGATCTTGATTTTTGGAAGTTTGGGTTTTGAAACCGATCACAGTATGTATTCTCTAACGATTCAATGATACTTAACCGCTGCAATTTTAAGGTGTTCTTGAATCTCTGGTGCTATTGTTTCCCGATCTACGCTATTATTTCCCAATCTACAGAACGATTTTATCCATGGTTGGGATGCGATGAAAAAGACGATGCATCTTCAGAAAAGGCAAATCTAATTGGTATATTTTCTCGGCAATCTCTGGCACAATTTTTTCTCTGTAGTTCCCGATTCCCAGCTACCATTTCTCTTATGAGTTACGATCAGATTTTGTTCGTACTTGTGTAGATCTTCCGTCTATTTCTTCACGTTTTTTTGCTTGGTCAGATCTGAAATTAATGGAGGAGAAATAAGAAAATTATTCTTGTTTGATGTAAACCCATGTCAAGAAGAAGGGTAAGATCAAAGTTTTATCTTCTGGAGTTGTTTTTCGTTGTAGAACATGAAGTCATCAACAATATTTTGTGTGGGTTATTTGTTTGCCGGTTAAATAATGCTATGGACAGCGGGTTAAATAATGCTACAGACAACACATACTGATCCAATTTAGCTTACTGTTGTCAACTCTGATCTAGTTAGAATCTAGTAATCCTTGATAACCAGTCTTCTTTTAACTCATGAGCTCTATTTGGTATTCGTTTGACCAAACCACTTTTACCCCGTCTGCTAGGTCTGACTTGGTCAAGTTACTGTGGCATATCATAAGTCAAAGTTTCAGTTTCGTATCTATCAATTTCTATTGGAGAAATCTTTTTCTATATTGATCCATCACTCGATTCTTTAGTTGATTTTGGGAAATTTAATTTTTATTTATTTATTTAGTTCCCATCGCGAGATGCGATTTACTCTCATTGGATCGGATGAAGTTGTTACACTACCTTCTACCTCGATTATGAATTTTTTTTTTCTCGAGTAATTTTCCTCTCCTCAAGTAATTATCTACTTGAGTGTTCTCTTTTCCTCTAGTGATTATATTACCTTTTTTTTATTGTTTCCTATCACGAGATGCAATTTTTTTCTTTGGATTGGGTGAAGATGCTCAATTTCTTGCACCACGGTTATGATTTCACTCTTCCTAAAGTGATTTTCTTTTCGTTGAGTGAACTTCTCTATCCTCAAGTGTTTCTTCTTCCTCGGGTGATTTTTTTTCCTCTCTTTTCCTTGAGTGGTTTTCTCTTTCCTTAATTGATTATCTTTCTTCTACAGTACCTCGAGTGATCCTCTTCCCCGATTAATTCTCTTATCTCAGTGTCTCTTCGAGATATTTACATTACCCTCGAGTAGGAAAACTGGCAAGTCAGTTAGTGCTGCCGTTTTCACAAGTACGTGTGGGGAAAATGGCAAGTCGGAATGTCGCCGATTTCACAAGGGATATGTGAAAATTTGAAGTGTTTCTGCTGCTGTAAAAGGATTGTCTAGAAGAAGTTTTATCAGTTTTAGGGGGAGCCTTAATTTTCATTATAAGTGAGGGAGTGATTGTATACTTATGAGGGATTATCTATTTTACTTTCTTATTGCTATCCACCTTGATACAAACACATTGTGTGCGTATCAACTTGAGGGGGAGTGTTGGAGTATATGTGTGCATCTACACATATACTAGTTTAGTCCCACATTGAGTAAGAATAGAAGTAGTTTAGAGAGCCCTATTATATAAAGGGAGTCTAAGATGTAATCTAGTAATTAACTTAAGAGTGAATAAAACTTTCTCCCCTCATTTACTTCTACAGGATCCTTTCCCATTATGTTAATAGTCAAAGTTATGGATTACCGATCTCGTGGTAGTAAAAAATCAAAAGTAATCGATAAATAACTGGATTAGGCTATATAATTAAGCCTAACTAACTCAAATGAAAATAGAATTTTATTTTACTTAAAAATAACTTTAGCTACAATGAGAAGCCTAAGCTCTATATTAAGGAAACAATCTACTAGTCTTAATAGATTTCTAGAACCCTATACTTCCTAAATCCTAATTCTACTTGGATTAAAAGTCCTTTATTACAAAAGAATATAAATAACTAAATAATAAACTAAAAGGGAAAATAAAAATACGAATAAGGAAGCAATCATCCTCGAGATTCGTGTTCTTTATGATGCTCACATCGCAAAGTATCATAAGAATAGTTATTTAAAGGGCACATTATGTTCTTGGAAGAGTTTTTTTGTCATGACATCCAGTTCTTTCGCAGTGGGAGGATATCTTATTTAATAATATCTTCTATGTCAAAATTTTTTTAATAGAAGCAAAGTTGGTTCTGCAGTTTGAAATTATTTCTGAAATTTCTCCTCTTGAATCAAGGATAACATTCTTTTCTGCCACAATTTTAATCAATTAATGAAGAGTAAGTTTTTTATATTGATATATGCTACAAAGTGCTGCATAATTCAATGGGGAACGCTGTTTTCACTTTTCAATGTCATATTTATTCATTGTTTTAATATCAGGAAACAACGGTTTGTGTATGGAACCATATTGGACAGTATTGCCAAGGTGACAGGTATTATCAAATTTGATTTGTATGCTGAGCAAGAAATTGGAAAAACAAAGCTTGAAGTGGGAGGAAACGTTCAAGGCATCTTCGACTTAGGAGCTGGAAGATTCGGTTCAGAAGCTATTTTTGTCCCTCGTGTGCCAGGTGTTACTTTAGAGGAGGATGACGGTTATTTAATATTCTTTGTACATGATGAGAAGACTAGGTAACTTTCTTTACTTTTTCAACATTATCATCATATATAGGGCAGTCAAATTAGTCGCCATGACCACTTCTGACACGGACCAACTTAAAATCAAGCTTGGCACGTGCGGCACTCGAGACACCTGTCCCAAGTAAGCCTAATTACTCTTCTCTATCAATTATTTAGCAACACAACATCGCAAAGCATCACATAATCTCAACGCATCACAAACACTGAACAAAGGGTCTTTGAAGGCATCATTTCATTCAAATATCAACAACTATTACAAAGCACTATTACAAGCTTAAATTCCTTCTTGGGTGTATCGGATACTAGTCCTCTACATATATAGGAAATAGGAAAACAACTAAGTTCTAAAAGGAAACATCAAAAGTGGAGACGAAGCGTACTCCCCCATTTTCCTAAGCTAACCTTTATAAAAATAAATGAAAATTTGTACAATGCTCTTTTACAACCTAAGGATACTATATACAAAGCCTGGGCGTCACAACTTCTATAATTATTTGATTGATGTACACCATTTTTTTTCCTCATTTTGAAAGGGACCACATTTGCCCGTGGTGAAGTGAAAAACTCTCTTCACTATAGTTTGACTCAACTCAGTTGGTAATCTATTCGGATAGGTTTGAAATAGTCACCAGGGGTCTGGTGGAGGGCTCCCCAAGGTGGGAGCAATTTTTTTGGGGTATATTTTGGGGTATTTAAGTACTTATCCTTTACGTGATTGATCCCGAGTAAGGGCATGATATTATTTCGGAAGAAGTATGAGAGCGGTGAAACTAATTTTGTTTCTCGTAGTGAAATATATAATTGTCTTTACCGCGGTTTTTCCTCCTTTTTTTTTTTCGAAGGGGGGGGGGGGGGGGGGGGGTTTGATGAGTGAATTTTTAGAATATTATATCTCTGGTCTTCAAGGTTTGATTTGATCCTTGATTATCCCACGACATCTCTTCCACTGTCAGATGTTATTGTCTTGGATTTACATGATTGCATATTTATATTTACAGGTGGGTATATCAAGATAACTTAAAAGCCTTAATTTTTCCTGAATATGATATCACAAAATACTGCCTCTACAGTAAAACTCATCTCCATGTAGACCTCTGTCTGTCTAAAGGCTTTTAAAGTATCCCAAAAACCCCTTTTATGTTTCAACAAGTCATATGTTAAATACAGACGAGGAGTAAGAGTCACTTGGAGGCACTACTACTGATGGAAATATATGTCCAAGAAACATACTTGCGATTTGTAGCGTCCCACTTGCACCCAACTTCCAAGCATTAATACTAACATTTCCGCAAGCCTTTTGAAGTTCCACCGTATTGTTGGTTTATGTGTCTCGCAAATATAAACCAAACAAGTGCAAATATGTAATGGGAACACTCGTTCCACCGCATTATAGTTTTTTGTGTCACCGATATCAGTTAGACATCTCTCCAGTACACTCGTTCTAGGGTGGGATGTCTTAGACCCTCCCATCCACCACCACCACACACACGTCAAGATCACCATTATGTCAGGGGATCGCTATGCTGTTGAGGCACAGCAATGGTAGTTAGTGATGGGGCCGACCACTCTACGCACAGATATTGTCCCTAGTTAACCACCCCCTTGAGGAGGTGTGAGACTTTACCTGAGGTGGGGTGTCACAGTTAACCACTATTAACTTTCATTAGGGGTTATTTTACGCTGTAAAAGATGTTCTGGAAGATCAAAACTGCCTTGTAATATTGATTTACTATTATGATAATTACTATGTTGATTAGAGGAACATCAGATATTCAATTTTTTTCTATTTATGTTGGTGTAGAAAATCTTCGGTCAATGTAATTGATGCCAAAACAATGTCTTCTGATCCTGTTGCCGTTGTTGAGCTACCTAATAGAGTGCCATATGGATTCCATGCCTTCTTTGTGACGGAGGTCAGTTTTCCTCTTAACGTAATCATTATTATTTCAAGATTAATTTCTAATTATTATTATTTCAAGATTTAGTTCTGATCATTCTAATTTCAAGATTTAGTTCTAATCATTCTAAGTTCAAGATTTAGTAGATTTCTTTAGTCATGTGTATAAAATAGTAGGCCTATAAGGCTAGGATGTTGGAGTACTATTATATACAAACTTGTAAATTGATTATGGCACGGTGGAAAATATTTTGTGCTTAAATCATGATATGACACGCATCTTGATTTAATATGGATTCAGCTTCTGATTGTGTATCAAATACTGTATGCGCTAGGCTTGGTTGGTTTTAGTTGGAGTCTGGTAGGTACAGATAATCATCAATTTTTTCGACTTAACAGATTGTATGATGTGGTAATCGTCCATGAAGATGTCTATAGTAAATATGATAGTTTATTCGGCGGAAGCAACGAGTACAAAAACTTAATCAGGGCAAAACTCACGGATTTTAAAGAAAACCGTAATTTGATTTATTTCTCTCAAATTCCTATTACAAGCTTATAGCTTTATCCTCAAATCAACTCTCATTAAAACCCTAGACCCGAGCTTTCTTTTATAGGAGAAGAGACTTGGAACAATGATAGAAACTTCCTAATTAGAATCTTAATTGAAGAGCAAACCCTAAACATAATTCTAATTAACAGGGAATTATGAAAATACTAAATATTACTAAATTAACAAAGTTTTTTTTCTTCTAGATGAGTAAAAAGAAATTAGAAGCGTGCCGATGACGGTGGGTGGACATGCATGACATATCAAATTGTCTTCATAAGCACCAAGAATTTGTACCTTGTGTCATGCTTTGGGATGTGCAATGGATATATATATATATATATATAAACATATGATCTCCTTATTATGTAGATCATCCTTACAAAAAATCAACTCATTCCGACATCATAAAACAAACTTAAACATTCGTTTTTTCGAAATACGGTAGTTTCAAAAATGATTTTTCCGAAACACAAACATATGTTTCAGAAATGTTGGTTTCGAAAGTGCCAAGTTTCAAAAAAGTCACTTTTTGTTTTCGAAAAATCATTTTTCGAAAGTATTACGTTTCAAAAAGTTACTTTTGGTATATATATACCAATTTAATAATTAGATAGCGGTGTGGTTAATGATGGGGGTTTATTATGAAATATTTTAGTAGCAACAGTTGGTTTTATTTATAGACTCTTGCCAACTGTGTCGGAGGAGGGTATGACTCAAACACCTTCTATAAAAGTGCATTTCCCTTTCTATCTTTGTTTGTTTGTTTCTTTTTGTTATGAGCTATCGGGTCTGTAGGGGATCGATAGGCTCAAGTTCACTTAGGGACTTGTGTGTTTTGGCACCCACCCAAGTATTCACCAAACTTCTAGGGATGACCAAATATAGCTTACTTCTAGGTGAAGTAATTTATCCTATTAGGGTTAGTTGAGAGTTATAAATAGGCTGGCCTCCATTGTAACATACCAATAAATCAATAATATTTATCTTTTCCCTACTTGTTATGTCCCTCTCTTGTGTGCTTGTTAGATGCTTGATAGGGAATTGTTTATAACACGTTATCAGCACGAGGTGCTCTCCCTTCTCTCTTAAAACCCTAGATCTCAATACTCTAATACAAACCCTAGGTCTACCTGGGTTTATTTTTTTGAGATTCTAATGTTTTGGTTTGGTTTCGAGAAACCCTAAATTCGGTTTCGGTTTTGGCGTGTTTTGATATCGGCGTTGTTCGGCATAAAAAATTCGACATGGTTCGTTATCGAAGTTTCGGTTTTTGCAAATTGAAGTTTCGATTTTTTGTTTGTTTGTACCAAAAGGTTTTGGTGGGGTTTATTAAAGCTTCACGAGTTACGGGGAAAAAAAAAGCAAAAACACTCGATTCGAATTCGGAAGACTTGGCAGGTTCAATTGACTCGGTAGGCTTGGTGCTCGGTTCGGCTCGGTACTCGGCTCAGATTCGGTTCGGTAGACCGGTTAAGGCTCGACTCGGCTTGGCAAATTCGGTATCAATTTGATACGGTTTTTTGCGATAGGATTGCGAATCAACTTGAGATTGAATGTAATCTCAACAAGGTAAACCTAAACCCTAACCTTGTATGTTTTATTTTTGCGATATATATGCGATGCGTAATTGTTTGACACCTAATGTGGTGCATACGTGTTTGGCATCGACATCTAGAGTAATATTTTCGTGATGCGTATGTGCTTGGCATCGATATATATGTGGTTTGAATCGTGATTCGCTATAAGAATCACGAGATGTATTGTTTGTAAAAATTAAAACTAGATCAATTTGTTGCATATGGTTTTTATAACGGGTTTTTAGTATTTCCCATATTTTTACATATCTAAAATTGATATAAAAAGTTACGTTTTTTGGGTTATTAATTTCCCTATTTTTATCGTACATTATTGGTCCATATTTTATTGGGATCTAATTTTTAAACAATAATTACCATAGTTTTTATTTTGAGTTGATAAATTGAGGGGTGATACCCTAGTTTTTATGTGCACAAATTATCCTATTTTTCTCTGCAAATTAGAGTTTTTACAATAGGTTAATTTGATGATCTAAAAACCCTAATTTTTTAGGGTTTAATAGATGTACATGAATTTAGGCATATAGTGCGTCATATCTTTCAAACGATATAGTGAGAAGGTGTTTTTTGGGAAAACATAATTTTACTGAGAGAGTAGTTTTCAAACTGTATCTTATGTTATTTAGTAACATACCCCTGCATAGTTAGGTAAATTCGTTTTAGCATTTCTTTTAATTTTTAAACCTTGTTTTTGGTGGACAAAGACATGCGTACATTCTTTTAACCACTTATAGTTGTTGGAATAAAATAATTTATTTTATAGGTAATGTGACCAATCATATGTTATAAGGGACAAAAGTAAATATGTTCAAATTGAGGAATATAAGTATAATGCTTTATTTGACAAATGGAAGTGTTTATTTAAGGGAGATGATATACTCATTATCGGGTATATTATTGGTTGTACCTTAATTAACTTGTTAAACCAGTTTAACCAGACCAGTATGACCAGACCATTATTATCGATTATGCTATATACTTCCCTATTAATCATATTTTGACCAATTAGGGTACGCAAATGTGGGTTTTTAGGAACACATCTTACCTATGTTTTTTTCGTGTCTAGTATCCTAATCCACTCAGGTTATGGATTGAGGTTTGACTAGGTAAGATATTATAGAGTTATCTTACTACATTAAACCCGAATATCCATCCTATGAGCTATGTATACATGATTTTCATTTTTAAAATAGAGTTCTATACCTCTTTGGTGTTGGGCTAGTAGTTTGGGACCACATCTTGGAGGAGAAAGCGGTCACGAGTTCGAAACCCAATACCACAGCGTTATCCGCCAAGATTTATCTTGATTTAAAATGGAGGGTGCGGCTTGCGGAGGTACCGTGGAGAACCCCGGGATACTAATTAGGAGAATGGTGAAATATGATGAACCCGACGAACTTCCGGACATCAAAAATAAATAAAATAGAGTTCTATAATATGTTCCTCAAAACCCACATTTGCATACCTTAATTGTTCAAAATATGGGAGACATGTATATAGCATAATCAGGCCAAAAATATTGCCCATATGCTCAAATTAATCAACCCTCTGGTCAAACTGGTTTATCAAGTTTAATTAAGGTGCGACCAATAATACACTCGGTAATTGGTATATTATCTCCGTTAAATAAACATGTTCCATTTCCCAAATAAAGTATTGTACTTATAGTTCCCAATTGGAATATGTCTACTTGTCCCTTATGATACATGTTTGGTCTCATATCTATAAAGTAAATTATTTTATTCCAATAACTATAAGTGGTTAAAAATGATGCCACGTGTATTTGTCCACCAAAAGCAAGATTTAGAAATCAAAAGAAAATGCCAAAACGAATTTACCTAACTCTGCATGGGTGTGTTACTGAATAGCATAACATATAGTTTGAAAACTATTATCTCCTCCCTCAGAAACATCTATTTTTCCGGAAAACACATTCTCACTATAGTTTAAAGGATGTGACACGTCATATGTCTAAATTCATGTGCAATATTAAATCCTCAAAATACCATGTCTAATAGTAAGAAATTAGGGTTTTTAGATAATCAAATTAACCTCTTGTAAAAACTTGAATTTTAGAGAAAAATAAGATAATTTTTGCATATAAAAACTAGGGCATTACCCTTTAATTTAATAAGACAATATAAAAATTAGGGTAATTATTGTTTAAAAATTAGGTCCTAAATATTTGTAGAAAATATGGACTAATAATGTACGATAAAAATAGGGAAATTAATAACCCCAAAAAACGTAACTTTTTTTTATCAATTTTAGATATGTAAACATATGGGAAATACGAAAAACAAAACCATATGCAACAAATTGATCTAGTTTTGATTTTTACAAAAAATACATCTCGTGATCCTTATAGCGAATCACGATTCAAACCATATATATCGATGCCAAACACATACGTATCACGATAATATTACTCTAGATGTCAATGCCAAACACTTATGCATTCCATTAGGTGCCAAACACTTATGCACCGCATATGCAAAGTTAGGGTTTACCTTGTTGGAATTACGTTAAATCTAAAGTTGAATCGCAATCGAATCACAAAACTGTATTGCAAAAAATTGTACTGAATCTGCCAAGCCAAGCCGAATACCGAGCCAGCCGAGTGAACCGAATCTGCGAAGTCTTCTGAATCCAAACCAAGTGATTTTGCACACTTTTTTTTTTCGTAACTCTGAAGCTTAAATGAAACCTCACCAAAACCTTTTGGTACAAACAAACATAAAACAACCGAAACTCCGATTTGGGAAAACCAAAACTTCGATAATTAACCACGTCGAATCTTTGATTTCGAACTACGCTGATATCCAAACACGCCAAAACCAAACCAAAATCTGGTTTCTTGAACCAAACCAAAACCTTTGGATCTCGAAAAGTAAACATAGGGTATTAAGGTATTGAGATCTAGGGTTTTAGGAGCTAAGGGAGAACACCTCGTGCTAAGAACGTGTTATAAGCAATTCAATATCAAACATCTAACAAGCGCGCAAGAGAGAGATATAACAAGTAGGGAAAATAAAGATATTATTGGTTTCTTGGTGTATTACAATGGAGGCTCAACAGCCTATTTATAACTCTCTACTAACCCTAATAGGATAGCTTTCTTCCCCTAGAAGTAAGCTATCTGCGGTCATCCCCAGGAGTGTGGTGGTGACTTGGGTGGGTAGCCCAAACCCACAGGTCTTGAGCCTATCGATCCCCTATAGGACCCGATAGCTTATAACACTAAATATTTAATCTTTCTAGTCTCAAAAACTCTCTCTAAATCAAGCTTCACTTTGTCTCCTTGTGACATAGCAGTTTCACATAAGGTTCGAAACCACTAAGAAAAATTATAATTAATAGGTTTAGTTGTGGATAGTTTAGTAAAAGAACGAAATTAAACTGATAGGAACTAGAAGCAAAGATCTTATGCATATTAAAGGCGTTCCACTTACAATAAGGAACTGAAACAAATATACCTCCACAGCTGAGTGTGGTTACAAAGCATGAAATGAAAGTAATTCAAGAATAGTTGTCAATTTTTTTCTTCCAAGAATTAATTTTATGTATACTGGTTTCCCGTATTCCAAAGTTGCTCTTTTGCTTGGATCTTACTTATCGTTCTCTATCTTAGCTTTTAAATTTTCTTCTCTAATTTGATTTTTTGGGTATCTGAACTTGAACAGGAGCAACTTCAGGAACAAGCAAAGCTTTGATCATATAATTTTCCAAGTTGTAGATATTGGTATTAGAGAATATTGTATGCAATTCAGGTACACTCAACTGCTATAAATTGCTCATACAACTATACCAAATACGTATCTGTACATTGTTTGTGCAGAACCGTTTAGTTATCTCAAAAAGTACTTGCGGTTGGCACGTGATATATAATCTGTATTATATATAAGAAAAATAATTTTAATGAAAAGGCTTATTATTTAGGTTTATAATGCCGAAAGTAGAGAGCGCGGGGGGGAGGGGGAGGGGGGGACTTTCAGATTAAAAGTACCCAAATTGCAAGAAATAATCCAGTTGGATTTAGTTAGACTCTGGCTGATCTTTACTATTATCTTCATGACTTGCCATTCCCAACTGAAGATATTTGGCTCAACTCAATATCGAGCATAATAGAATTTAAAAGCTTATACATCAATCCCATCCTCTAAAACCAAAGGTGTAAAAACTGCTTTGTTCTACAACTAGTTGTACAGCAATAGAGCCAGGGAAGTACTTTCAGAGATACAAGTATTATCACTGACTTTCTCGAGACCAATCATCTGTATGGAAATTGTATTGATTGATGCCAGTGAGCGGCCCATTTGATTTGGATTTTATGGAAAGTTACTCTGGAGCCTGAGGCGTGAATGTCCACTCACCAAGATAATTGACTCCCTCTTTTTTAATGTGCCTTCAACGCACTTTAAATTCAATATATATTATATATGTCCTATCTCATTCTTTTGTTTGCCTGTTTTCATGTGAAAAGCTATGGCTGGTTTCAAAGCCGTAGTTTTTTTCGGGCTGCAACTCAATCGGAAGGTATTTGCATTAAGTAACCACAATAGAGATTGTTTATACCTGTGGAGTTATTTGAAGCGCAAACATTTTAACCTTGCCTGATGAGGTTTCTTGTGTTTTTTGCCACTGTATGCCAGACAAGGATGAAAGATCTTTTGTTTGATCTGGCAGTGTACAATTGACTGCTTGTCTTCAAGAGTGACTATCAGTTAGATTAAAAATTATTGAAACCAAGAGCATTATTAGGGGCTAGATAGGTTTTAGGGTAAGAGATCCCTTGATGCAAGTCTCTCATGAGTGTAGTGTTTTTTTTCTTCTGTTAAACTCGTACTCTGAGCTGTATATATTTTCTTAAATGCTGCAGTACTGCAACCCATTTAAAGATAAGGAACAATATGTCACGAGTGTAAGCATGGAGATGATCGACATGTTTGTCAAGAGTGTCTGGACTCTGTCATTATGGGATCCCAAGAAATGTAATGAGCTTTAAAGATTTAGATAAGGGGACTTCTAAAGGATGTTCCGATGATCTTACTTCTTACTCGAATTTTGTTTAGAGATTACTAATGTTAGGATAAAAACTTGCTTCAGCCAACTTGTCATACCCCGAAACCCAAAGAAAACATTTTTCCTGTAGGTATAATTGAAAGCCGTACACTGAATAAATAGGGTTAAAAGTTATGGATTAGGATTTGGGCATATCTTCCCAACGTTCGTCGCAGTTCATGATTTTTAACCCCACCAAACACGACATTCAAGTAATTGGTGGAAACTTGAAAGTGAGTGAGTTTTAACTTTTAACGTTAACTTCAATTAGTATATCACACCGTTAATTTGAGTTACTCTACTACAGGGTTAGAATTATCAAAACTATATATACAATTATACGCTGAGGCTTTGTGATTTACTGATAATTTGAGGACATTTTCACTAAATTGATTTCTTTCTATCACGTTAACCCAGTTACTAGAGTTGAGTACACACTCCAGAGTCGAGTATTCAATGTCATTTGCATATCCTCTGGCTAACAGATTTCTGAAGTACCACCAATCTCAAGATATAGAATTGATCGATAACCAGCAAATCAAAATAAGTTGAAACAAAATAATCAGAAAGTGGTGGAGATGCCAGAATTGATAATTTAAGTTAAATACCCCTATTTTGCAATGTGAATCTCTCAAACTGGCCTAAATCTTAGTTACATACCCCCATTTTGTCTATAAAAAAAATAACTCGCACAACAACCACAACTTTGCAAAGATCTGGGCTTAAACATAATTGCCATGTTAATATTGCTTTAAAAAAATAAAAATGGAAGTCATAGTATTGTTGGCACAGACTCCGGCAGTTTAGAAATTTCGAGGTGGAACGACCTCCACTTCCTGGACTATTTGCTCCGGCAGTTTAGGACCATGTTGGCTCCTGACCGTCCAGCAGCAATTACGACCAAAAAAAAACAAAACAAAACTTAAAAAACAACATAAGAGAGACAATAAAGCCAATGAGGGATGCTTGCTATTCACATAGGTTTCTCATTAATACAGTGTTATGAAATGCCACTAAAAGGATTATAAAAACAGAACATTCATAGTTCGCAGATGCAACAATCGTCATAACTCACAAGTTTTAAGAAAATAACGATAGCGTTCTGAATACCATGGTTGTTTGCGGTTTTCAAAGGGGGGTCAGGGATGAGCGTCCACAAAATAATAATAATGAGACAGTAAAGTTTTAAAGTTAGATACAGGAACATAGGGCAAACATTATGAAATAGATAATAGTACAGATATATAACAACAAGAAATTGCAAATTAAATATAAACCTTTTCATTTCATATATACCAACATGAAATCAGCCCCTACATAAAAGTGTCTCATTGAGTCCTTGTTATGGTAGCTGCTGGAAGTGGTGATTATGTGACATCAATAGACGGTTTAATAACAGTAATAAACAGAATATTGTACAAGATGGTAAGAGCAAGGAGGAAAATGCAGAACAAGGGAGATCTGACCCAGAGAACTCTGGCATGTCTTCCTTTATCGTGTCCTTTGCACGATCCACCTCTGCAAGTGATCGTGAAATTACCACATCGAATCAAAATTGGAACTTTAACATTCTAAAACTACAAACAGGTTCCTGATATGCAGAAGTAAAAAAACTAACAGTAACGTACATAGGACTATATATTTAGAAACGAGCAGGGTAAATTTGCAGTAAGAAGAAGAAATTCAAAAAATGGTATTCCAGGGGAAAGTAATATGGAAAAATGTGCAAGCTTGTATAATTTTGCTTACATGAGGCTAATTGGTCTCAATATCCCTTTATTTCAACTCATATCACAATAGACATGAGTTGAATATGAAAACAAAAGTAACATTGGAAACTTCACCGACAACTCCAAGTGACAACTACATGGTGTTTAAGAAGAGTATTGTTATCGTAGAAAAATCAAATTGTCAATCAAGGTAAGAAAAGCCAAGGAAAGTAATATGGAGGATAATATTGACAATATATATATGGGGGCGGATTTAGAGATACTCAAGTCTCAAACACTCAAGTCTCACTCAACCACTCAAGTCTCACTCAACCACAACCACTCATCTCTATGAGATGAGTGGCTATCAAAATTTGGGATTTCCTATAAGGGAAATGAGGTGGAAAATTAGGGGGTCCTACCTGCCCCACTCTCTCTAGCCGTCACTCACATTTCCCTCTCTTTTCAAACCCAGCCGTCACTCACATTTAAAATTCTGTCTCTCACTCTCTCTCTCCTACTCTCCCTCTCTCTCCAAACAAACCAAATTTCCCTCTCTCTCCCACTATCACTCTGTCACTCTCACTCTCGCGAACAGTTCGAGTATCTCTCTCACTCTGTCTCCCTCACTCACTCTCTCTCTCACTCTCTCGTCATTAGAGACTGAGACTGTCGTTCGAAGAGAAAGTGCCCATTGAATTCAACCCTTCGAAGAAATTATCCATTCTTTTTGGAGCAGCAGAGGTTGGGAGCGGCTTGATAGTGAAATTCGACAACTTCAAGGTAAATCCCATTATCATATCAAATTGTTGTCTATTCTTCGTCTACCCCTTTGTATAATGCAATTTGGTATTGAAACTGTCAAATATTGTCGAAATCGTCAATATTTGATATAAATAACTAAAATTAGACTTTAAATTTGAGTTATTAACATCTAGGATTGTCGATTTCGTAAATATTTGACCTAGGTGACCTAAAGTACATTGAAGAATTGTCGAATTTGGGAATATTGAAGTGAGATTGAGTATGACACATTTAGTATCGTCGAATTCGACAATTTAGCAGTGTAAATGTTGTTATACCTATCTTTAGTTGAAGTGTAAGTTATAGGTAACCTAAAGTACATTGAAGAATTGTCAAAATTGGGAATATTGAAGTGAGATTGAGTAAGACACATTTAGTATTGTCGAATTCGACAATTTAGCAGTGTAAATGTTGTTATGGTTACATAATATTGTCGAATTCGACAATATTGAATTTACATGGTTCACAACATTTTTTGATTATACTTGTTTATAAGTTTAAATGGTCGAATTCGACAATAGTTACATATAACTTGTAGCTATTGAAATAGAGTATTGTCGAATTCAACAATTTACCAAATGCAGTTGGACTTATGCTTACATAATATTGTCGAACTCGACAATTACCAAGTACAATTTTACTAATCCTTTGAGTAATAAATTCTGTGCAGGTACACAATGAATGAGAAAGTGCCTCTGACCGCTTCCAATAAACGAAAAAGAGAGTTGGCTAGAGAAGGAGATCTACTTACATATAAGAGAAAGAGAAAAATTATTGACCCAAACACAGTTGTTCCTCCAAACACTGTTGACAGTGCAAATGAGGGTGTTTGTGAAGGTGTGAATATTTCAACTGAGTCTGCCGAAGGTGTGAATATTCCCCAGGGTTCAGAATTTGAGACTGAGTCTGCTCAAGCTGGTTTGGGAGCTCAACCACCGCTCCCAAATGTTTGGCCTGATTTTGATGAAAATATTCCTATTTTTTTGGGGTATTCTGAAGGTGAGGGGGCTACAAGCAACGACGACGTAGGCCCTAGTGATAAAAGCCTACTGAGGAGCTTCAGGTTCTATAGAGCGAGGCCGATCGCGCTAGGGCAGGTATATTATTTAATAGAATCTCTCATTTAATTATGTTCTGTTATTCCTGTTATTTATAGTTACATTTTGTTGACATAATCACTATTATTGTTCAGGAGAAGCTTCCCATTCGTGTTCATCATCACCAGTCTACGTGGGACCTTAGAAAGGAACCACAAGTGGTCCAAGATTTCGTAAAGTTGAAGGGTTTGGATAGGATTGGGGCCATATCCTATAATTATTACAACTCTGCCCTCATTTCTGCTTTTGTCGAGCGTTGGCAGTCGGAAACTAATACTTTCCACTTCAAATGGGGCGAGATGACTCCAACTCTGGGTGATGTGGAGTAATTAGTTGGGTTGCCTGCAGATGCTGATGCCACGGTCATTGGTGGTACCTGGGGATTCCCGGCGATTCTTGAGGTTTTCGAGAACAACCTTCTACAGGATTTAAAAGCTTTCAAATCTTTGAAAGCTGGGGGTGCTGGGAATTTATTATCACTGAAGAAATTTAAGTCTCACTATGCATACAAGTTAGAGAAGGTTCTCAGTGACGGTACCGCTGCAGCTGCCAAGAAGAAGAAAGGGCTAACAACGAGGTTTGTTGCTCGTGCATATATACTGTATGTCCTTGGGTATTTCCTATTTCCCACGAAAAAGAGAACAGACGTCAGCGTACGCTACCTTGTCCTGTTTGCTAGGGACAAGGTGGCAAAGAAGTGGTCATGGGGATCAGCAGTTCTGGCCCACATGTATTACAATCTGGGTGCAGCATCTTGAGATGATGCGAGACAATTCGCATGTTGTACCACGCTACTCGAGGTGATTCTGAACTCATTTATGTAACTATTTTTTAGATATGGCTTCAACCTCTACTAATTTTATTTTGTTTATCTATATACATGTAGTCATGGATATTTGCACATTTTATTTCCCAAAGCTTGGTGGGATCCCCAAGGAGATGGACTCCGATGCATACGAGCACGATACTTGTTGGAAATGGGACGTATCTGTTACGAATAGATATGGTGGTACAGCTTTGCTCAATTTTAGGGAGGCATTACTTGAGGATGTAAGTTCATTACCCTTACAAACTTGAGGATATAAGTTTATTACCCTTCTACACTGCTTCAAAATTGTCGAATTCGAAAAAATTGATTAAGTATATCTACTAAGTAAATCAAATATTGTCGAATTCGACAATTATTCATTTTCTTTTGAAAGTGAATATACAACATTGTCGATTTTGTCGAAATCGACAATATTGATTAAGTATATTTATTAAGTACATCTAATATTATCGATTTCGACAATTATTCAAATTCCTTTGAAAGTGAATATACAACATTGTCGAAATGAACATGGGAAATTGTCAATTTCGACCATATTCCATCTCAAGATTATCTGGTTCACACATACAAAGATAATGGTGCAAAATAAATTTGATTTATTTTCCATGTAGGTTGTATGGGACCCATACAGAAAAAAGGATTCCCCACATGCATTCAAGGAGGTCAACTTTTTCTATGGGACATTAGCAAGTCTAGATCATGTTCAGCCCTACTACCCAAATTGGGTTGTGTGGCAGTTCAATCGGGAACAAGGCATCCCCACAAAGCGACTATTGACAGAGGTTTCCGACTTATGGAACGCAAAAGTGGCGAGGAAATTCAGCCCTAAGTATGAGTTGATTGTTTCTCTAGCCAAAAGTGGAAGAAATTCGTTTTAAAGAAAGCTAATAGGGGGCGAAGGGTACGTGAGGGACCTCTAGTATGTACAAAGGTAATCTTGGAGTGGTTTGCCTCTGTTCTGTGGACTACGATCTGCCCGATTACTGTTGACCTAGCTGCAGATGATTCTGAAATTCATCAAAGGAAGCCTGCCAGTGTCAATGAGCATGGTGACACCCCCGTGCACCAATATGAAAATATTGCTGAACAATATGATGCATCGGTTAGTACATGTTAACACTATTTTTATCTCACTTCCCTTATATTATTTGCACTTCAAACTTTTTAGTATCTAATATTTTGTTTACATGAATTACCATTTTTGTAGCATCATAAGCACTCTAGTCGGTCTCTAAATATAAACCTAAATGACCAGCAAATCATAGTACTAAATGACCAGCTTCAGAAGCTCAAGGAGGATAAAATGGAGTCTGAAGCCAATATAAATCTAAGAGAGGCCCTCAAAGAGAAGGCCAATCATACATATCTTTAGTTGTGCATAATGTTAGTTTTTATCTATAGTTATTAGTATAAGTAATTTTTGAGTTCGACAACTATTACAGTGTATGTGTAAGTGAACAAATGTAAATTGTTGAATTCGACAATTTTTCGACAATTTTCACAGTTATTCTGAAAACTGTCATATATGTATTATTGTTGAACTCGACAATTACATAATATTATTGTCGATTTCGACAAAAACACATAAGCTAATCTAAATGTTTTATGTCAATTTAACCTCAGACAAGTGAATGTGATCTGCTTAAAGAAACCATTGAACAAATGATGGCGAAGATTGAACTAAAGCGTGTAGTTGACGAGCAATGTGCGCTAGAGTTCGCAGATCTTCCAAGGCAGTTAGATGCGAATGTAAGGTCTTAGGCAGATGTCATTATCGTATCCATTGTTTGTTTTTGTCAAAATCCTGATTTTCCTTGTCAAATTTATGCTTGTAGATATTGGAGCGCAAAAATTTGGAGGAAAAAAATACAAGTTTGGAGGCAGAGCTAAGGCAAAAATCTGGCCTTGAAGACTGTAATCAAAGCTTATCTGTTGAGTTGAATAAAAAGGTAATGAGTTTAATACAAAGGTAATAGTGTTGAGTGACTCTAACCCCTAATTACTTATAGTTTTCCATTAATCATTCTTGCATCTGGCGTAATTATTTTGTCCCCAATGTGTACAGTGTAAAAAGATCGAGTCACTTAAAGCGGTAAATGCACTTTTGATGGAGCAGATAGACTTGCAACTTCTTCCAGCTACACCTGTGAGTTTACCAAAATTTATTAATGTTTAATTATTTATCACTAATTTGTAAGTTTGGTAACATTGTTCTTGTGCTCATGTTTTGAACAGCTTGCTGTGCTACAATCACATCAGCCTGTGCCAGACACAACCATAGCAAAGAAGTATGAGGACTTGTTGGCTGCACATAAGGATATTAAGAAGAAGTTGATTGCGAAAGAAGATTTTGTAACTCATTCAAAATGAATGAAATTAATTGAAGTTAGTGAATTGGAGTTTGTGCTTGATAATAGTGAATTAAAACTTAATTTTGTGTACGAATTTAGTGTTTTGATAATAGTGAATTTAAGTTTCATTTTGGGGGTTCATTTTGTATAAGAATTTTTTAGTTAGTGGAATGGAGTTTGTGTTTGATTATCCCAAAATCAGATTTAGTATTCATTTTGGATTCCATACTCAATATAGGTTCACCCCTGCTCAAAATAAAATGTAGTACCCAAAATCACATTTAAATGAACTGGAGTTATATAGCTCATCTCCTTATGTATTTGGAATAAATAATGATTTGGACATTCAAGTATAAGAAAGAAGCAGCGAGATATACGGAGGAAACTAACCATCTCGTAAACTCCCTCGCCCATCCTTCTGAATTATATGGAATGCTAATTTCAATGTTTATTCTAATGTTGGATATTTTTACAACGACAGAAGTTGGTTAATGCTGAAGAGAGGATGAAGTCTTTAGAAGCAAATAACAGTAAATGGGTATGTCCTATTCCTAACTCTTGTACATATTTGAGATTGCTCTGTGTAATGCATAGTTTCAAAATCATGTAATTGAAATCGAATATTGTCGAATTCGACAATTAGGAATTTTATTTCGAGTTGTGCATGGAAAATATTGTCGAACTCGACAATTTAGATAATGTTCATGTACATACCAAGTATATTTATCCTAATGTTGGAGTTTTTTTTTAACATAAGAAACTAGTTAATTCAGAAGAGAAGAAGAAGACTTTGGAAGTAGATAATAATGAATGGGTATGACATATTCCTAACTCTTGTACCTATTTGAGATTGCTCTATTTAATGCATGGTTTGAAGTCATAGTTGTCGAATTCGACGATTACTATACTCATATTATCGAATTCGACAATATTGGTAATATATATTTCCACTTGGACAATATATAATTGTCGAGTTCGACAATTATGGCACTGTAATTGGAATTATGGATACACAATATTGTCGAATTCGACAATATTGCTCTAATACTAATATCTGTTATAATATGAGGACTTGTTGCAGGAGGTTTGGCGTCAAGCATTGAAGAAGGCACTCGCAAGTGAAGGGATGGGAGACATGGGGGACCCTCCCTTCGAAGAACTTTTTGAGCAAAATGAAAGATTCTTCACAATAGCGCAGCAAGGACCCAAGGGAGATTATTAAGAAGACTTGGTTTCCACGGCGGTAAACCTTAAAAATATTGTCATTGCTAGGAGGGAGAAAATGGCTAAGAAGAAGAAGATGCAAGAAGTTTTATTCCAACCGTGGACGAAGTATCTTGTAGATGTTCGTGGTGTTGAAATCAGTGATAATAATTTTGGTTTTAGGTTTACCGCCGCGATTCAGCACCAGAGCCAACATAGATTCCCAGATGTAATGAAATCATTGATGACCTTTCTCTGCAAGGACCCCGCATTCTGGAAGAGTATCTTCAGCCAAACATTGGGTATACACTTCACTGCGGACGGGGAGAGAGCGTACCAAATTTTGTTGCAGGCGTGTTCTTATGGTCATCAACATGTAGAGTATAGGCATATGGCGCATTTACTAGCCACATACTATGAGAAGGTTGTGGTCTTCATTAGCCACACTTAAGCATATACATTCTTACCCCTATTTTAGGTACGCAAAATAAATACTACTTCAAATGAGGAGAGGTTCCAAAACCTAGTTATAGATACTAGTAAGTATTGGTGGTTTAGTTTGGGGGCGGACAACCATTTCGTTCGCTTGATTCTAAGGTTCGATGCACCAATACCTCCACTTTCTACTATTTTCTACAGTCATGTAAATCTGGAAATTCCTCTGGGTTTCCAGAAAGAACAACTGACTAGGTATTTTGATGTAAGAGTAAGGAACTTCAAGGCATTACTTAGAGAGCACAAGTGTCAGAGGTATAGAGTTAATGACATGGTTGTTGTTGGTTTATCGACAATCAAATAGGGTTGTCGACCAAATCTTTGTATATGGCAGTTATGTTACATCAATGTTTATCATAATATATTTTTTTTCCTTTTTTGTATATGACAGCTCATTTAGTTCAATGTTTATCACAGTATATAATTTTTGGTAGAACACTCTATTATTGATTTATTTTTGTAGTATATAAATTTCTGTTATGTCATATGAATCTCATTTCTAACTCTCCCCTCTTCAAAATGTACATTTTGCCTCTGAAGAATATTTTAACAGTGCACTTGAGTGTCTCTAAAAATTGAAATTGTGTCGATTTCGACAATACTTTAGTATATATGGTTACTTAAAATGTACAATATTATCGATTTCGACAATTGTAGTAGTATATTTCCAATTATGTATTTGTAATATTGTCGAACCCGACAATATTACAATGGGTAGTTAGTTTTCTAGGTATATAATATTGTCGAAATCGACAATTTAAGGCAGCATTTTCAACAATATACAAATTCATAGAGGGTGGCGGTGCATAAAGCAACACAATCCCTAAACTGCATATAATTCATTGATATTTTCTCCGTGAAATACAGCATTGCTATTGTCCTAAATTTCAATTACAAAGCAAATATAATGTTGAATCAACGTACTAATTTCTCAATAATAATCAATACATATTTATTAGTCAATGAACGTGAACTCCTTTTGTTTTCCTAGATCTTGTGCTTGTCAGAATTTGAGTGCAACGACTGAATAGATTCCCCATTATTGTTGTCTCCTACATGGAATAAATAATTGTAAATATGAAACACATTATAGAAAAATCACGCAGAAGGTGTCGTTTATGCATATTGTTGAATATATACTTACTTGATTCTGCTATCATCGTTTTGAGAAGTGGGCATGTTCGTTTGTCATGGTTGTCGAGTACTTCACAACTTTTGCATGTTCTCTTCTTCTTCATAACGGCCTCTTCCATTCCCCCCTTCCATCTTGCCCCTTTCTTGTGATCAATCTTCGCCCGGCCTTTTGTTTGAACCACGAGAGGGTTTAAAATCATAGTTCCGGACGCCAGAGAATCTGCAACAGAAGTTGAGATATTTTGTTGTGATGCATCTATCTGTGTTAAAGCGTCATCGTAGTTTTGAAGGTAAGACTCAAGCTCGTCTAACTTAAAAACCGTAAAATCAAAACTTTATTTCATCTTCGAGGCCCTTTTAAATAAGTTTGATGCACAAAGCGATAGGTAGCTATGGCGTAAGTCATGTTATAAGTTATCTCCTTCTAACTGACTTTCATCATATGACCTTGAAAACTTGTTTGCACCAATCGTCCACCTTGTCATAATGAAGGCCTCTGGTATTTTGAGAATGTCGCATTTTGAGAAAACCTTCAGAAGGTGACAACATGGGAGTCCAACATACTCAAACAACTTACATCCACAATTACCAGTTAGCTTCTCTAAGTCTATTTGTAGCTTAAATGACTCGACACGACCACTATGGGACTTTACCGTAAGTTGCCGAACGTTGCCCTCTACGTGTCTTTCTATTGCAACGAAGCGAACAACCTGGTCAAATTGATCCTGAAGTTTGTGGAACATTGTTCTGGTATAAATCTTTACAGCATCTTTCAGTAGAGCTTGATGAGGTCCAACTTGACGATATTTGTGTTCTGATGCAAAGTCTTCTGCATTTTCTCTCTCGTATACCTCTATAAGAGCAGCCTCATACTTGGTCACAAAACTGTACAACCCAGTTGTTATTGGCAACCAACCATTAAAGAAGTTGTTTGTGGACTCACTCCGTCCTGTGCTGCTCATCCCTACAAAGAAGGTCTCTTTATTCCATAACGGTATCCATCTTTGTCTAATATTGAAGATTCCTTGCATCCAAACGTTATCATCCAATTTATGCTTCTTCATTAGGTCCATCTACTTGGTTTCAAACTCTACAGCCTCATATGTGTTGTGCATTATCGAATAGATATCTTCTTTGAATGTAGATGGTTCCCGATAAACTTGGCCGATTTTCTCAGGAAATTTGTTTGTGATGTGCCACAGACAAAATTGATGTTTGGTGTTGGGGAAGTCCTGGAAATAAACCACAACTTAGAATGAAAGTGTCTCTGAATATTATATGATATTGTCGAATTCGATAATTTAAAAGTGCAATTGTATTGGAGTTATGCTAGCAATTATTGTCGAATTCGACAATACTTCAATTGTAACTGGAGTAACAATTGTCGAATATTATCGATTTCGACACTATTGATAATGAAAAATTGAAAATATACTTCAGTTAACAACACTGTAACTCGAGCAATAAGTGTCCAAGTACTCCTTTACCTTGGGAATAGCCGCGGCCATAGCTGCATCTTGATCGGTGATAATTGACACAAGGTGTTTGTAGTTCATTGCCTTCAGCCAAGTATGGAACAACCATAGAAATGTGTTTTCTTGCTCATTTCTTAGCAGAGCACATCGTATTGAATTGTTTGGTAGTGGTTGCTGATCCCTGCAAATGGAGCAAAGGGCATCTTGTACACATTCGTCCGGTACGTAGTATCGAAGGTGACGACATCTCCAAATCCCTCATATGCGCACCTTGAACGTCCATCGATCCAAAAAAAATTCAGTGCTCGGCCCTCCTCATCTAATTCTATATCAAAATAAAACAACGGATCTGTAGTTTGTTTCTTCCTAAACCACTCTAACGCGGTTTGTGCATCTCCTCTGACTAGTTGTTCCTTATTTAGTTTGGCGTTGTGGTTGTAACAATCCCGTTTGCTAAAGGTTCTATTTAGGAATAATGCCGGAACTTTGCTGGCCAGAATATTGTGGAGCTCAAATGCCGTTGTAAAGTTTTTTGCTGCTTCAGGAAAGAATCTGTTAACCTTCATCCGATGCTGATTCCGTGGAGATACGAGTTTATGGTTATGGATATCCGTGAAACTTGTGACCACATATTTGCCTATTTTGGTATTCCAATTTATGTTCATTGTTGCTTTACATCCACACTTATCAGATAATCTTCTGTTGCCAGCTACGTCACTACTCTCTGGAGTGCCAAGGCTTTTCTTTGAAAAACCATTGCTCATACAACAAAAGTGGGCTCTGCCTATATCATCCGATCTCGGATGCTTAGTAGAATTACGTATCTTGGCAGAGAAACCCTGCCCTCTTTCATATCGTTCATACCACAGACGTGCATCCTCTACAGTATTAAAATGTTGACCCTCGTATGGGGATTCCGCCGAAAATGGGTCTACAATACGTTCATTTTCACACCTTTCTGGGGACTCCTCACTAATAACTTTTGACTAATTTTTATCGACGGAGTCTTTCATTGTCAATATAACTGAGAAGTTCACACATAAAAGAAATGATTGTGAGTTGTAAGTAAAGTAATTGGGGAGATCAAAATATCACAAACCAAACACAATTCAAGTTTAACGCATGTTAATTTCATAATTACATCACATACTACAAAAGGCAGAATACAAGATGTAAACAATCACACACAAAAACCTGTTGTACCATACACAATTTATTCATCACTTGCTGAATACTACAGCTACTTCATTACATGTACCTGCCAACAACATTACAACCAAAATACCTAATCAACAAATCCTAAACTGCACCGACAGAACCGAAGCCTTCCTTCCTAACCAATTCCCTGGCCCGGGCAACAAGAGTTGCTCTCCTCGCCATTGGATGCAGGATGACCGTTTGTATCTGACAATGCAAATGGAAATCCTCCCTCTACAACGCCGTCTCAGCCTCGCACATTCCTTCGTAGCTCACCTCACGCGGCGGCAATGGTAAACCGCTCAAATTAGCCGAACTAAAATAACGCATCACTAGTTCGTCATACAACTGCTTAATACGGCGAGAAGCAGCCTCCCGATTTTTCTGAGACCTCGTCTTCACCATCTCCGTTGACTCTGCACAGTAATATTGTCGAGTTTGACAATTTAGTTACTGTGACTCAGACATTCATATAAAATATTGTTGAACTCGACAATTTAGTTACTGTACCTGAACGATTCATATGTAATATTGTCGAGTTCAACAATTCAGATATTGTGTCTCCAACAGTCATATATAATATTCTCGAGTTCGACAATTTAGTTACTGTGAATATTACATTCATATGCGATATTGTCGAGTTCGACAATTATTTAGTCCTACTTCAGTGTAATGCAAATAATTTGACTAAATTGTCAAATTCGAATGGGACCCACTTGCAGGTAATCAATCAAAGAGAAATTGTACAGGACATTACAGTCTTCTAACAAATTTTACAGGGATTAAGTGGGGGGGATACCATTATTCTAACAAATTTTACAACATCCAAGTGTACTATTGGCGAGTAAGGGTCAGAAAGTACCTGCCGAGTAAGTGCACTATCTGCAAGGGGGTCGGAGTTCTTTGGAGATATCAATTTCACCTCTAATGGCAGAATCGCTTCCCTTTCTCAACTGAAATCTCACCTCTAATGGCAGAAATCTCCCCGATTGTGTCATATGAGAGAGAAAGAGAGTATATGATATGAGAGAGAGAAAGTATGTCTGCGATATGAGAAAGAGAGAGAGAGAGAAAGAGAGAGAGAGAGACTTGACTGCTATCAGTGATTGGTTGTTCGAATTTGAAATTTTTTTGAAAAGAGAGGGAAATGTGAGTGACGGCTAGAGAGAGTGGGGCAGGTAGGACCCCATAATTTTCCACCTCATTTCCCTTATAGGAAATCCCAAATTTTGAGAGCCACTCATCTCTATTAGATGAGTGGTTGTGGTTGAGTGAGACTTGAGTGTCTCTAAATCCTTTCCCTATAACGAGATTCCTTTTTTCATGAAAAATAGTAGAAATGAAAAGAAGGAAATTTAATTTCCTTAGTTTCCTCGTATATGAGAAGATGACAGAGAAATACCCAAGTTATGCCTATTTGCCTTAATCCAAGTTTTTTATCTACATTCTCTTCAACAATAATTTCTCTTTGAATTTATCTTTCTCAAATTTTCTCTTCAAGTTTTTTCTCTAAAGATTCTCTCTTTAAATTCTATCAGTCCAAACAAAGCCTAAGATCTACTGCAGGAAATCTGGATAGAACTGAGTAGTGTTCACTTCTCTGTCATGGTCAATGGTGGTCTCACAGGCTTTTTCAAAGCTATTAGAGGCTTAAGGCAGGGCGATCCGTTGTCCCCACTACGGTCAGATGCGAGCGTTGCGAGAGCAATTGCTACTAATACGACTGCTCCTACACTTAAGTGCAAAGCAACACACCTCGCAACACTCTCTTATGCATAGTAACTCAATTGCGCACAATTTATCACAACACGTTACAGCATGTCGCAACACTTGTTGCGCAAATGTTTGATGCGAAACAATTTTGTGACCTCACTTAGACTCACTGGTCAAAACCATCTGGAAATTAAACCTACCTCATAGAATGCAAATGTTTTCACATGGATTTTTTTTAAGAACCTTGTGTATGTTAAAGACAGACTCAACACTAATCACATTATCAAAGATTCAAAGACAGTATTTGTCCAATTTGTGAAACTGAAATGGAAATCCTAGCACATGCCCTTTCTAAATGCCACTGGGCCTCACAAGTGTGGTTCATGTCATTGACCGATGAGCCAAGGCATAGGATAAGGATTTCTAATGCTTTATTTACATGACTAACGGCATTAGTTAGGCGATTTGATTTTTAACGGTGGACTTTTGTAACCCCTATTTATCGAGTACAGGAGGGGAATTCAACCATTTGATTCGAGGAGCGTAGTACTAGGAAATAAAGAGCACTTCTTCATCTTAATTTCTTATTCTTGTCAGTTTCTATTTTATTGTGATAATGAAGTACCTTGCAAAAAAGAAAGATATAATCAAATGATTAAAGAATTGAGTAGCTAAAGTCTCTTAGCAAAGGGTAAAGAAAGCCCCGTAGTAGCCTTATGTCTAATAGTATTTTTTAGTTACAATACAATTTATTTCTCTCATGGCTCAACTCTAGTCATTTATTTCTTCGATCTTGTCTTATGCCTGACCATAGCTAAGAGTCAAAAGAATAAAGATTATACGCAAACCTCTTGTTTGACGATAACAATACGGTTAAGAACATGGAGAAAAAAAATAATAATCCACCCTTCTTCAACTAGAGACCATGGTTGTGTAAGATCGTTTATAAGAATTCTTTAACGAAAATTTCATTTCCGTAGGAAGTATCGTGTATACCCGACCAAGGATAGTATGGGAATTTACCATGTAATTTAATTGTAGATTATTTCTATCGGGTTACAACAGGTTGGAGTGAATTCATTAGTTCCTACTCCAACTTGTACAAACATCGTTTGAAATTCAATTGGATAGATTAACGTTTGAAATTAATTAACATTGTGCATCTTTAGTGGGTTTGACCTCACTTTTATTGTGTACAATGCAAACCTGTATAATAGTAGGTAAAATTTTAAGACAAACGATTTTGAACTTGTTCGATAAAATCAATTGTCTTAAAATTGACAAGCAACTGTATGGTTTTACATTATCCATAATAGAAGCAAGGCCGAACCCATGAAAGATGCACAATGCAAATTAATTTATAATGTGAAATTATCCAATTGAAATTTTGGCTTATTGAATGCAGAAAGTAAAAGAGAATACAAAATAAAAGATGTTGATACAAGTCAGAGTTTGAACCAAGGTATTGAAATGCCTATTTTATAATTGGCTATCTTGTATCAACGACACCTTTGTGGCTCTTAGGATGAGTGATTAGTGAAACTAGGCCAAAAGACTACAATGATAATGCGGATCTCGAAGCAAAGAGGATGTGCTTCATATGGATATGGACAGGTTGGGATAAAGTTTCTCTATTGATAAAAATCAAATTTAGGATAAGCCTAATCTCTTTTTAAAACCAATTTTAAGATAATCTTTATCCTATTCAAAATCGACTTTAAAGATAATGCTTTCAAAACTAATCTTGAGATAATGCTTATCCAAACGTGAGCCATAAAAGAAAGTTTTCAAGGAAACGAAAACTGAAAAAACCTTTCTCAAAAAATATTCTTCGCTTTTCACATCCTTCATAAGAGTTAAGAAACAACAAAAACTTTTCGATCCATTGAGTTGAGCATATCCTTCTGGAGTATCGAGGTGTAGAGTTGAACTACTTAAAGATAGTGGCTTGCAGAAGACTATGGTGAATTAGTCAGGCTTGGGTAGCGTAGGAGATGGATATCTCAGGCTAGATAGCTAGGTAAACACTACATCTATCTTGTATATCATCTTGATTGTTAGTCTCATGACTATCCACCGCGGTGACTCTGGCATAACTGAACTTTCTTCAAATTGATTTCTCTACAACTACAAGCTTCAAATCGATTTTTAAAATCCGTAATCATCATTCGATATACATAGAATCAAATCGATTCTTTGTAGGGTTTGATTTAGGAATTCTGGGAATAAACCTAATCTGAAATCAGATGATGCACAAAGGGTTGTAGAAGCTTACAACATGGATGTCGGACAAGGAACCAAGATTTGTTTCCCATGGAGATTTATGGGAGAAGAGAAGAAATTGGTTGCACCGGGTAAGTTGAAGGAGGGAATTACTTCTGAATTGCAGGTTACACAACAACAACTTGAAGAACAGGTTATGGAGAATTCACCTCTCCATGGTAAAATCCCTGATAAGGTTACGAACACAACAAAACCAACACAATCATATGTTGATCTAGTAAGAGGAAGTAAGGATATCCCTAATGAATTACTCAAAGTAGGGAAGCGGGGTGATACTCCGTTTGTCTAAATACCTGCAGCAGAGGTTGCTATTGGGGTGTCACAATTCAAGTATAGCCTGATAGGTCAGTTGGATCTTCAGAAGGTGAAATTTACAGATGTTCAGGAGTACGCCAGAAACAAGTAGAAAATCTCGGGTCAATGCAAGCTAATCTCTCTAGGGATTGGCTTCTTCATTATCAAACTTGATAATGAAAATGATTTTTCTTTCATATGGAGTCATGGACCTTGGATTGTAGAGAAGATGTCAGTGAGAGTGATGCCCTGGAGTCCTTTTTTCTCGGTTGACAATCATAAAAACCCGAATGCTCTTATTTGGTGTAAATTTCCTGGATTACCAAGTGAACTATGGAGTCCAAAGATTGTTTTTTCTTTGGGGAAGACTTTGGGTACACCAATTCAGCTAGACCAATCCACAATTAATCACGACTATGGATATAATGCTAGTGTACTGGTTGATATCGATCTGTCACAGCCTATTCCCAATCATGTTTTTATAGACATTGAGGGCAAGATGATCAATCAAGAGATTATCCTTCATAGGGTACTCAAATTCTGCAATCATTGCAAGAATGTAGGGCATTGTATTGCGGAGTGTAAGGTAATACAAAGAGTATTCAGAGGCGAGCAAAATCAAGCGCCAAAGAACACTAACAATCCTGGAACCGTGAAAAATAAGGGTAAACAAGACCTGCCTATTACAGAAGTACCGAGTAAGACGGAGATGATAAAGGGCTTACAAAGTAATTGTCCACCGAACAAACATACCTATATTATAGATTTTGTTGCAGCCAGAAGTAAGGGTGATATGAAATTGGGAGAATGGTCAGGTACCAAAGGAAGAAGAGGTAGGAGTGAATCACCAAAATCTAACTCCAAGCTACAACTTAGAGATGCAAAGTCGACAAACAAATATTATGCTCTTAGCGATGGGGATAGTGTGGAACAAGAAAAGCAAACTGATATGGGTATAGAAGAGGACACAAATCTTGAGAATTTGAATATCAATAACAGCAAGGGGAACACACAAAATAGAGAAGAAGCAAAAGCTGGAGAACAGTCTAGTCCAATTGAGGAGGTGAGGAAGCTGCTTAATCCGGGGAGTTGGGCTGACCTCATGGAAGAAGAAGATCAAGATTTATTACCGAATCAAATAATCAGAGGGGGCCGAGTTTATACAATGGAACCGAGGATTACTCAATCTAACACAAGTTTGCAATGAGAGTTCTTTTCTGGAATGTTAGAGGACTGGGGAACAAGAAAACCATGATATATATCAGGAAAAAAAATAGTGGAGTTGAATCCCAACATTATTAGGTTTGCAGAACCTAAAGTTTTTGTTAAGGGATTTCGCATTTCAGGTTACAATAACATGATTGTAAATAATGAGGATGTGGTGAATAAAAGAAGCATTTAGATTCTCTGGAAGGAGGGTCTCCAGAATCCGAGTGTGGTTATGAGTATAAATCAACATATCTCTATCATTTTTATGGAATGTTTATTCACATTTGTTCATGCAGACTGTCTGTGGTTTTACAAAGCGGAACTTTGGAGCCAGATGATACAAATATCCAGCAATAACCAATTATCGTGGCTCTGTATTGGGGATTTTAATAGGGTACTTAGAATGTCGAAAAAAAGGGAAGGAAACCCTCTTGTCGTAGAGCAGTTGCAAAATTTTCGGATGTGATAAATGCAGCTTACCTCATAGAAAGTATTACAATAGGTATCACGTATACCTAGTGCAATGGTCAAAAAGGGGTGATGAGAATTTTGAGTGTGCTGGATAGAAGCCTGATTAATGATCGCTGAAATGCCAAATTCCAAAATTAGAAGGTAAAGGTGTTTCCTCGTACTAAGTCTGACCATTCTCTTTTGTTTGGGAGTGTAATATAATAGCTAAGCCGAGCAACATTCCTTTCTGATACATGCAATCTTGGGGCAAGGAACAAAGATTGAGGAAGGATCACCGGTGATTACGATGGTTGGAATACAAAAGAGGGAGGTCCCCATCGCCGTTGAGGTTCGCGAAAGATGCGAAATTGAGGGCAAAACGAACCAGGGATTTTTGGGAAAGACATCGGCATGCCACAGATATATGGCATGGGCATGCCACAACACGGGGTAGGCATGAGTTAAGACACCAGGTAGGGTTTGCAGGGCACGGGGAAGAGTACCATGAGCACGAGCCAAGGCATGCCTATGGTAGGGTAGGGTAGTAGGCATGAGTTAAGAAACTACGGAGACTGGAGACTGCGATTAAAAATTAGAAAATGCAAATTCTTGATAAAACCGTTTGCAGCGAGAAGGAACTTGAGAGAGATATATTACATCTACAAATTCGGCAAGAAGAAGATAAGACAAATGATAGTCTGAATTTCCAGATGCTTAATAAATCTAAAGAATTGGAAAAACTTGAGGAGAATGAGGATGATTTGAGACAAAGATCGAGAGTCAAATGGTTGTTTGCTGGGGATCGAAACACTTCATTTTTTCATCAATCTACTCTAATGAAAAGGGTCAAGACTACTATTATGGAAATACAAGACCAAAATGGGGATGTGATCTCTAATCAGAACAACATTAAAGAATATATCCTCACTTACTATGAGGAAAAATTTACAAGTCATGAGGTGATAGAATGTCCTGAATTATTTACACATAACGAAGTATTTGTTATGCAGGAAGAAAATACTTGTCTCTCCTGTATTTCTAAGGAGGAGGAGGTTCGTGATGCAGTCTTTTCTCTCGATGGTCAAAGTTCCCTTGGGCCGGATGGATTTTCTGGAGCATTTTTTAGAACATATTGGGATATTATTGGGGAGGATATTGTGAAAGGCATCTCATCTTTCTTCAGGGATGGAGTTCTTCCAGTAAACTTTAACTCGAACCTTATAGTGTTGATCTCTAAGGTAACGAAACCGACCTATGTGCGAGACTATAGGCCTATCTGCCTTAGCAATTTTACATTCAAAATCATCACGAAGATTCTTGCCACAAGGCCCTCTCTGATTGCGTCAAGAATTGTCTCCACAGAACAAAGTGCTTTTATACCGAATAGAAGCATCCAAAATAATATTTACATGGCATCTAAGTTGGTAAATGAGATGGGGACAAAAAGACAAGGGGGAAATGTTGGGTTAAAGCTGGATATTACCCAGACACTATGAGTTGGGATTTCCTGATCAAAGTTCTCATATCATTTGGGTTTTGCAATACTTTTTGCAATTGGATCCTTACTATTATTAACACAGGAATGCTATCCATTTTCATTAATGGCAGTCCTTCTAGCTACTTCAAAGCGTCCAAGGGACTTAAACAAGGTGATCCACTTTCTCCGCTGCTTTTCGCTATTGCTGAAGATAACCTGAGTTCTAATCTTAAGTTTCTGGTGGGACAAAAGAAGATTACTCCCATGGTCAGGATTAAAGGTATTACAAGTCCTACCTACCTGTGTTTTGCTGACAGCATTTTTCTGTTTGTTAATGAAGCGGCCAAATGTTTAAAGAATCTGTACAAAATACTTCTAAACTACCAACTTGCTTCAGGGCAGATGGTTAGTATTGAAAAAAAGCAAAATATTTCTTGGTCACATTCCAAATTATAGAAGATCCAAGGTTCTTGATATGTTTGGGTTTCGGGAAGGAGGGTTCCCAGAAACTTACCTTGAAATACCTCTGGTACAAGAAAGGGTAACGAAAAGCACTATCACACCTCTTATGGAAAAAATTAGGAAGAGATAGAACAGTTGGAATGGGAGAATGCTATCATTTCAAGGGAGAGTAGTACTTGCCAAATCTATATTGAACAGTATTCCAATTTATAATATGGCCATATACAAATGGCCTCAATCATCAATTAAAGAGGGAGATGCCATTATTCAAAACTTTATTTGGACTGGGGACCCTACAAAGAGAAAGGGGATTACTCTTAGATGGGAAAAGTTGTGCAAACCGGCTAAAGAAGGTGGTCTGGGAATAAGAAGTCTTAAGGAGGTGAACAATGCTATGCTATGCAAGCTAAACTGGATTTTTACTCTAAGAGAAGAATCCCTCTCTCTCTCTATATATATATATATATGACTGCCATTAGAGAAGAAAGAAAAATCGATTTCTCTAGAAGAACGACTACAACCCATCGTGTTAGAGTGAAAAACTATTTATACATTTTGAAGTCTCGCTCTCCACCTATCAATTCACCGCCTTCATAGATCGGTTTTGGTTTTTGTGTGTTTCGTTTTTTTTCTTGGTTTCGTCGGCTTCATAGATCGATTACGATTTTAGTTTTCGGCTCTCTAATTCGTCGGCTTCAAGAAACTAGTACAACACCGGAGAGTAATTTTTTGTTCTTTTGCGGTTATTACCCTTTTTCTCTACAGTGAAAACAAATTTATGTAGGTTAACAAATTGGTAGTAGTTATCAATGAAATTGTCGAACCCGACAATAACGAAAACAATATTGGATGCTCATTATCAATGAAATTTTCAAACCCGACAATAACGAAAACAATATTGGATGTTCATTATAACGAAAACAATATTTGATGCTCATTATCAATGAAATTGTCGAACCCGACAATAACGAAAACAATATTGGATGCTCATTATCAATGAAATTGTCGAACCCACAATATATAACAACTCTCCACAATAATTGTTAAAGATAGCTAGCCCACAGTCAATGACGCATGTGCCCTTGGTGGGCTATTATTATATATGGTCCGATTTATATTATTGTCGAAATAGACAATATATTGATGGGTAAATTGTCGAAATCAACAATATATGAATGGGTAAATTGTCAATCATAAGTATTGTCGAAATCGACAATATATGGACAATATTAGATGCTCATTATCAATCAAATTGTCGAACCCCATAATATATGGATGGGTAAATTGTCGAAATCCACAACAACTCTCTACAATAATTATTAAAGACATCTAGCCCACAGTCAATGACGCATGTGCCCTTGTTTGTCTAAGAAATTACTTAGAAGATTCAGTCATTGACGCATGTGCCCTTAGTGGGCTATTATTATATATGGTCCGATTTACATTATTGTCGAAATCGGCAATATATTGATGGGTAAATTATCGAAATCGACAATATATGAATGGGTAAATTGTCGATAATAAGTATTGTCGAAATCGACAATATATGGATGGGTAAATTGTCGAACCCGACAATAATTGTCGAATCCGACATTGTTCTTTTGTGGTAGTTTGAAAGACTGATCGAAGAAGACGATAGTTCGAAGGTTCGAAAACACCATATCTTCAAATTTGATTTCACCACTAAAATTCAAGAGAGTTCATAACCAATAACCGGTCTTCGATGAGAGAGATATAAAAAAAGTAGAGGGGCATATAAGGCTTGATTGAGGGTAAAATTAGCCACAAAACCAACCCATTTGAACTGAAAATTGCTGCTTCTTGAGTGAAATCTAACGAGACTAAGAGAAAAACAACCAACCAAAAGAGAGAGAGAGAGGAAAGAGAAACAAATTCAAAAATCAGTTCATCTCTAATGGTAGCAATGAGTTAATCTCTAATGGCGAGAAATCGAGTTTGAAGGATCTCTTCTATTATTTTTGTAAGAGAGAGAAAGAGTAACAAAGAGATTTCAAATTATCAAATCCGCCATTGTTCTAGACCGAGAGAGAAACAAAAGAAACCAGATCTGAGTAAAAGAGAGAGAAATGAGAGGTCTGTTTTCAAATTTGAAACTGCAGAGAAGAGAGAGAGAAAAAGAGAAAAATATTTGCCCACGTGAAGAGAGAGAGGGAGTGAGTCTCTACCAACTCATTTCCACCTAATATTAATTGGGTTTTTCTTTTCCACCTCCTACCGCTCATCTCTAGAGATGTGTGGTTCATTTTGAGTGAGACTTTAGTGTCTTATTTTTGAGTGTCTCTAAATCCTTCCCCATAACAAAATGGTTAAGAACATGGAGAAAATAAAATTATCCACCCTTCTTCAACCAAAGAACATAGTTGTGTATGATAGTTTAAATGAATTCCCAAACGAAAATTTCATTTCTGTAGGAAGTATCGTGTATACCCGACCAAGGATACACAGTGCGAGAATTTATCATGTACTTTAATTGTAGATTGTTTCTTACGGGTTACATGGGGTTGGAGTGAAATCATGCATTGGTTCCTACCTCATCTTGTATAAACATATTTTATTTTGAATTCTTTTTTTATTCAAAAAACCGGAATTTAATTGGATATATTAGCGCTTGAAATTAATTAACAATGTGCATCTCTGATAGGTTTGATCTCCCTTTTATTGTGTACAACGTATAACTTACACTAGTAGGTAAATTTTTGAACTTGATCGATAAAAATTGATTGTCTTAAACTGTCCGACAAGTATATGGTTTTACATTGTGCATAATAGAGGCGAGGTTGAACCCATGAAAGATGCACGATGCAAATTAATTTCTAGTGTTAATTTATCAAATTGAATTTCGGTCTCTTGAATGAAGAAAGTAAAAGAGAGTACAAAATAAAAGATGTTGATACAAGTCAGAGTAGGAACCAAACCAGCCCTTTTGTAACCCGCGATAAATACCCAATAACTGAAGTACATGATAAATTCCCGTAAATTGTGTATCCTTGATCATGTATGCACGATACTTTCTATGGGATTAATCCTTTAGGAACTCTATAAATCTCTTTACAAAACCATGGCCCGGTTGACAAAGGGTGGATTATTTTCTTTTCTCCATATTTTTAACCACGAAACAAAAGTGGAGCTGGTGATGTTATTAGATAGGGGATGGGAAGGTCATTAGTGTTATTGCTGTGGATCTTGGCACCATAACTAATTTTATGGCTGAGTGTACAGCCGTGATTGAGGGCTTAGAGTACGCTGCCAGCTTTGTCGGGGCAATAACTTTGGTGGAAATAGATTTTTTATTGTCTTAGGACTAGATGTTGATATGGGTTTCAGATACCCTTTGGTATGTTTGTAGACAAGACTGCTTAGAAGTGGGATGCCTACTTCCCCACTTCGCAAGGAGCATAGAGCTTTGTCTTTTGCAGTCATTTTTATTCCTGTTCAATATGTAAGAACTTGTGAACAAAATATTTGGAACTCCATATTAAACCTTTTGAAAGCACTCGCCAAGATCTTGAAATGGCATCCCTGCAGATACTCTCACTTTAAGTATACAGCTACTTACAATGTTCATGGAGATAATGTAGAGTTGGACACCAAGTACACTTGCTTGACACCAACATTTGAAAGGTGGAGGATGTGAGTAACAAAGAATGGGATGCCAAATCACCCGTTAAAGAGGATATTATTATGCCAAAACACCCTTTAAACAATTATCTCCTCTAATGGGTTCCTCTGAAAGGTGCGACATCCAAGTGTCGTAGAATGGGATGCAAAAGCACTTGTCAATATTGATGCTATTCTGCCAAAACACCCTTTAAGGGATTATCCCCTCTAAATTCTAATGGGTGCCAATGAAAGGTGGGGCACCCGAGTATCATAAAATGGATGCGAAAACACTCGTTAAAAGAGGATAACAATTATGCCTAAGTACTTCAAAAGATTATCCTCTCTTTCGGAATATCCTCACTATAGGTGTCACCTATTATCGCACTCTCAACACACGATATATTAGTTGGGCAAAATGGTGATAAATTATAAGCCCCTAATTGTTAAATCACTAACCATATACACTTAAGGACCTATGTTCTCTAAAAATCATAACAAGCATAACTCAAATGCAAACAAACTCAATAAGAACTAAAACAAGAGAGTGAGAAAGTGACACGGACCAACTTAACTCAAGCTTGGTACGTGCGGCACTCAAGGCACGTGCCTCAAGCAAGCCTTTTTATTCGTCTCTTTCAATCGGTTTTTAGAACACACTATCGCATAAGATCACATAAAATCAAAGCAACAAAAACACTGTACAAAGGGTCTTTGAAAGCATCATTTCATTCATTTATCAATAACAATTAATACAAAGCTTAAATTCCTTCTCGGATGTATCGGATACAAGTCCTCTACATATATAGGTACTAAGGAAATACATAAGTTCTAAAAGGAAATATCAAAGTTGGAGATGAAGCATACTCCCCCTTTTGCCTAATCTAATCTTTACAAAAATAAACAAAAATTTATACATGGCTTTATTACATCCTAAAGCTACTCTGTACAAAATTTGGGCTTGATCGGCTGAGGGGTCACACTCTCTCCCACTCAGCTTGGAGACGCCCTCGTCGACTTCTTCTTCTTCTTCTTCTTCTTCCATATCTGCCTGTTCTCTTTCCTCTCTTGCTTGGCCTCAATCTTCCTGAGTCAGACCAGAAGGGGATGAGAATCTTGGTGCTCCCAGCTGGCTTCTGTTTATGGCAGATCCTTCCACTTCACCTGGTACTCGTAGACTTCCTCGGTGTCCGGGTCAACATGGGTCACTCTGTGAGCAAGAACACTCTCTGGAACTTGGATTGGGTTGATTGACTCGAGAGGATCCTGAAGTCTGACGGTACTTCGGCTTGGATCTTCCTTGTCTTGGTGGTAAGGCTTTAGGGCACTGGCATGGAGCACTGGATGGGTGAAACGAAGGTGGGGTAGCAATTGAAGCTTGTAAGAAACTTTCCCAACTTTTCCAATGATCAGTATTAGACCGATATACTTGGGTACCAGGCCTTTGTGTACTCTATTACTTCGGTGCTTGGGGTGAGAGGTCTTGATCAGAACAAGGTCCCCAACTTGAAAAGGATCTGGTCGTCTCTTATGATCTGCCCATTTCTTCATTCTGGCGAACGCTTTTTCCAAATTGGCCTGAGCAACATCAGTATTTCTTTGCCATTCCTTTACAAACTGGTAGGCTCTCAGAACGCTTCCTTTGTAACCGGAGATCACCGTGAGTGGTGTGAGGGGTTGTTGTCCCAATAGTATCTCAGAGGGACTCTTGTTGGTTGAGGAACTCTTCTGTAGATTAAAACAAAACTATGCTACATCCAAGAGTTCGGCCCAGTTCTTCTTGTTCGCCCTGACGAAGTGCCAGAGGTATTCTTCCAATATTGCATTGAAGCATTCGGTCTGACCATCTGATTGTAGATGGTTACTAGTTGAGAAGTTGAGAATAGATCCCAATAATCTGAATACTTCCCTCTAAAACTTCCCAGTAAATCTTGGACCTCTATCGCTGACAATATCCTGTGGCACGCCCCAATACTTAACAATGTGCTTCACGAAGAGATGCGTTGTTTTATCTGCTGTACAAATAATCGGGGCCGGAATGAACGTCGCATATTTAGAGAATCTTTCAATGATCACGAGTATGGAACCATATCCTTTAGTCTTAGGTAACCCAGAGATATAGTCCAAAGAGACGCTTTCCCAAGTTCATGTTGGTACAGGAACTAATTCAAGCTGTCCCAGCGACAAGTCCCGATCCACTTTGTCTTACTGGAAAATGTGACAAGTCCGCGTGTAATCCATCACTTCGTTTTGATCACTGGGTCAATAGTAACCTCTGTGTAGTAAGGATAGTGTTCTCCGCCAACCCGGATGGTTTTCCCAAAGAGTATCATGACACTCCTTTATCAGCTCCCGTCTTAGTCCTGCGAACTGAGGAATATAGATTTGCCGTCCCTTCCTATATAAGACCATCTTCTTGCCAGAACTGCTTTGTCTTCCCCTATTTTACCAAGTGAATGATGGCCTGGGTCTGAGGATCCACTGCCAATCCTTCGCGGATCCTGTCTTGGAGAGTGCTGGTAATACGAGAGTGAGATTGTTCGGCGGCTATAGAGATGGCCGCTAGTTCAGCTTTATGGCTCAACGCATCCGGTACATTGTTCATTCTCCTTGGCTTGTGTTCGAGTTCTAAATCAAAGTCTGCTAGAAACTATTGCCAACGAGCCTGCTCCGACATTAACTTCTTCTGCGTAAGGAAATGGCTTGCCGTACTGTTATCGGTCTACACCATAGCCTTCATTCCCAACAAGTAGTATCGCCATACTCGCAGACAATGCACAGCTGGGCTGAATACCGCCTTTCTGTGTCATTTAGCCTCCTGCTTTCATATACAACCAGATGTCCCTCTTGTAACAATACTCCCCCGATAGTGAAATCAGATGCATCGGTATGTACCTCAAAGGGCTTGGTAATATTTGGCAAGGCTAAGACTGGGTTGCTAATCACCGCATGCTTCAGAGCGTCAAAGGCTGCTTGACATTTCTCAGACCATGACCAAGATAAGTCCTTCTTGAGAAGATCTGTAAGGGGTGCTGCACGCTTTGAATATCCCTCGATGAACTTGCGGTAGTAGTTCACAATGCCAAGAAATGAGTGTACTTTTGTAACCTCCGTAGGAGCTTTCCACTCATCAATAGCGCAGACCTTTTCCATATCCATGCGGATTTGTCCTTCGCCAATAACATGTCCAAGAAACATAACTTGTTCCTGGGCATACAAGCATTTCTCAAACTTGACATATAGCTGGTTATTTCGTAGGACTTGGAATACAAGGCAAAGATGTTCAAGGTGCTCTTCCATAGTGCGGCTGTAGATAACAATATCATCCAAGTACACCACCGCAAACTTGTCGATATATTTCCGGAAGAGCTCATTCATAAGAGTACAGAATGTTGCAGGAGCGTTGGTCAGGCCGAATGGCATGACAAGAAATTCATATTCCCCATATCGAGTAGAACAGGTCGTCTTCGGTTCATCTCCGGCAACAATCCTGACTTGGTAGTAACCCGATCTCAAATCAAGTTTAGAGAAGTACTTCACAGATGTAAGCTGGTCAAATAAATTGGCAATAAGCGGTATTGGGTAGTTGTTCTTCACCGTTACTTTATTCAGAGCTCGATAGTCGACACACAATTGCAGACTTCCAATGTGTTTCTTTTGAAATATGATCGGGGTACCATATGACGCCTTTGAGGGGCAAATAAAACCCGGTTCCAATAGTCCATCAAGTTGTTTTCGGAGCTCTGCTAGTTTGGGCGGACTTATCCTATACGGTCCTTTGGCAGGAGGTTTGGTTCTAGGAACTAACTCAATTTGATGGTCGATAGGCCTTCGTGGTGGTAACACCTTTGGCAGTTCCTTCGGCATCACATCCTGGAACTCAATAATTACCCGGGAAACTTCTGTCGGCAGGGTATTATGGTTCTGATCATCCGGTTCTAACCACAAGGTAGCGAGGTAAGTTAACTCTCCTTGCCTCAGTCCCTTCTCCATCTGAAAGGCTGATAACATTCTGCTCTTTCTCTATGCGTGGAAATCTGTATGATCGAAGGATTATCACCAAAAATCCCCAAGGAATTTATGAACGACATTGGTACTGCTTTGTGGTAGTGGAGAAAGTCCATTCCTAAAATAATCTTAAAATTATCCAACGTCACTGCGAGAAGGTTGACTTTCCCACTCCACTGTCCCATCTTAACTGGAACCAACTTGGCAATACCACGTATCGGCATTGCGGCAAAGTTGACGGCTTTCATCCTGCCAGAGTCTTTTACCAAACGCAATCCCAAACGATTCGCCTCCTGATTAGCAATAAAGCTATGGGTAGCACCTGTATCAACCATCGCCGAAGTGCTCTGCCCATTAATACTGAGGTCCACGTACATAAGTCCCTTCTTAGACTTAATCTCAGAGAACTGAGAGGTCACATCATTGAGCAAGTAAAGAGAACCCATATGAGTTTCACTGCTATCATTTCCTTGAGTGGTTTCATTGGCTTGGTCCCCTTGTGACGCTATTAGAGCATTCAGGGTCGTCTTCTGAGGACATTGATAGGCCTTGTGATTCCCTTCACAGAAAAAATACTTCAAGTTTTCTGGACGTCCTTGAAACCTGGACGAGGAAGAAGCGCCACCATTATTACGCGGCCTGTGGTACTGCCTCTCAGAATTGGAACTCGAGGTACTACCCATACTTTCTCCCCCACTTCTTCTCTAGCCATGACCTTGGCCTTGACCTTGGTCTCCCCCACTTCTAGCTTGGTATCCCCCATTCTTGCCCTTATTATAATTATAGAAGGATCCCGTTCTCTGCTGCGATTGGGAACTAGACTGAGACTGAGTCGGTCAACACTCACCCTGCATAGGAGTATAGTGATTGATATGCTCTGTGGAGTCCACCGTGGATGCCAAATCTTGAACTCATTGCCTTTGTAGTTCATTCTGGAACCATGGTTTTAGACCTTCCAAAAAACAAAACAACTTATCCTTTTCAGACATGTCGCGGATATCTAACATCAGGGTTGAGAACCGCTTCACATACTCACGAATGTTGCCGGTTTGCTTTAGTTGCCTTAAATTCCTCCGAGCAATGAACTCAACATTCTCGGGTAAGAACTAATTTTTTAGCTCTTTCTTCAAGTCATCCCACATTCCAATAGTACAGTGACCACTCTGGATCTCAACATTCTTGGTGCGCCACCATAGTTTAGCATCATCGGTGAGGTACATGGTTGCCATCGATACCTTTGCACCTTCGCTATCAGGCCTGACCACATTAAAGTACATCTCCATATCAAAGAAAAAGTTCTTTACCTTCTTTGCGTCATTCGCCCCCTCGTACGCCTTGGGTTCGGGGACCTTGATCCTGGGTCATTCCATACCGCCTCCCAAAGGTGCTGGTTCACCATTTCCAACAACCTTAACTTGGAGATTTACCTTCGAAGAAATTTCAGCCACCTGATCAAGAAGAGTAGCCATATTCCCTTTAACCACTCCTTCTAGCGTAACGAGACGTTCGCTCATATGGTCCTGATTGTCTGAGAACCCATCCAATTGTTCCTCCAAGGTCGTTACTTGATTGATAATCCCACTTAGAGCTTGCATCTTTTTCTCTAATTGGTCCAACCGCGTTCGGGTATTCAAGGGCCTAGGATTGACAGGTGGTCCTCCCACTTGCGGGACAGGGGGGGGGTGGAGTCAAGGGTATTGGGACCCTCCGCCATAGCAACTAGATCGCTTACTAAGTACAAACATTAGCTCTGATACCAACTGACATGGACCAACTTAACTCAAGCTTGGTACGTGCGGCACTCAAGGCACGTGCCTCAAGTAAGCCTTTATATTTGTCTCTTTCAATCGTTTTTAGAACACACTATCGCATAAGATCACATAAAATCAAAGCAACACAAACACTGTACAAAGGATCTTTGAAAGCATCATTTCATTCATTTATCAACAACAATTACAAAGCTTAAATTCCTTCTCGGATGTATCGGATACAAATCCTCTACATATATAGCTACTAAGGAAATACATAAGTTATAAAAGGAAACATCAAAGTTGGAGACGAAGTATACTCCCCCTTTTGCCTAACCTAAGCTTTACAAAAATAAACGAAAATTTATATATGGCTTTATTACATCCTAAAGCTACTCTGTACAAAATTTAGGCTTGATCGGCTAAGGCGTCACAGAAAGAGTACCAAACTTATGAAAATATACCCTTTTCTTGGACGGAGAGACCCTTTGTTGAAGAGAGCTTGAAGTTCTTGATCAAGCTTTTTCAGAGCTTCTCTTGCCTTATCTTCATCCAAATCTAATTTTACTCCGACCCTTCTTTCTCAACAGCTCCAAGAGTACCCAATCTTCTTCTTCTCCTCCTCTTCCTCCTCAGTCTCACAAAGATGGTATCATTGAACACAGAGATTACAGGTAGAGACGAAGGAGATAACAATGGTACCTTTGGTACAAACACAAATTGCAAAATCACGGCCAAAACTATCTCCAAGACTAAGAGCATCTCCAGCAGTTAGGTATGGGCTGGGTATACCTGGCCTACAGATCATAGCCAAAAAATCCAACCCAAGTCTTCTAGTAGTTGGTGCTGATGTGGCGGGTCTTTATTTAATGAAATATTTTTTTATTCCTCGGCGGACTTCTTTACTTCGCCACAATTATTCATCTTCTCTCACACCAATAAATAAATATTAAATTGCGCGATGTAATTTAGTCTGTGCAGACTTCTTTAGTCCGCACGGTGTTTTAAACTCCGTCAAACTCATTTTTTTGAGTGTGAGCTTCCTACACCCGGATGGGTTCTAACACCGCCAACTTAGCAACTCACACCCAATTTTTAGACTGATGGAAGGGGGAAAATATAGGTTTTGAGTGTGGGCTGACAAAAATACCCAACCCACACTCAAAATCTCAACTGTTGGAGATGCTATAACAAATAAAGATACAAATATAGTAGTTGGTTCCTAAGAGCATCATTAGCAGTTGCCTCAATACTTGAAAAAACATATGCCACGTATGATTATTCCCCCTTTTGACCTCCAGTAGTTGCGTCAATACTGACGCTTGAATGTTGAGTTTGAGATCAAATGCGCCTGAAACATTTCCTTATCAGACGCATAAGCGTTACGAGCCTATTGATTTTAAGCAACTTGGCAGGCGCATAAGCATTATGCTTCTGAAGGCATGACTTCCACATCGACTATAAACGCCTAGTTTTGCTTTTACCACTCAATTCATTTCATCATCTTCCCTCCAACACCATAAAAACTACTCAAGAACGCCTACTATATTCTTTATATTCTCAAGCAAAGCAGCTATATTCTTCCCAACAACTTTTGCACCATGTCAGATTCAATCAACAACGATCCATTTGATTCCTTCCTCATTGGCAACTCTTACACGTCATATCGACCTCAAATGCCTAGTTTGACTCCTTCTCAACCTCGCCCACCACAAAGCTCTCAATATCAAATATATGACCAAAGCGGTTCCCACTATGACGGTCACTACAGCCAAAGTTCCCACTACAACGAAAGCTCCAATATGGTCCTCAATTATCTCAAAACTTCGACTACCATTTCTTTAAAAACCCTCAATTCTCTTAATCATTCAATCAAAATCCTCAATTCTTTCAAAACTCTCAATTTACTCCCAACTCTAACTTTTCTCAAAGCTCACAATTTCAAGCGCCCCAAAATTCTTTTTATGATGATTGTAAAAATTCTTCCACCGTGAACGTAGGGGAAAGACTTGTGGGGAAACATAGTGGTCAGAGTGGAGGTTGTAATATGAAAAAAGTTGTAAACATTATGCCAAGGTGGATGGGGATTCAAGATGATATCCTCATTAAAGCGTAGTGCCTAATCTCAGAGGACAATATTAACAGAACCGGCTAAACCGGAGCGATATTCCTAAATAACTTGTATGAAAAGTTTAGCAAATTGAACTTGGAAGATGGTGACGGGATTACGTGTACGTTATCCACCATCCGAAATCATTGGACTAATGTACCAATGGAGTGTCAACTTTAGGGGAAGGCGTGGGATATGGTCATGAAAGCTGAGAAGGGCAGGGAGAACATAGACACTCTTGTAAGTTTTTTTCCATACTTTCATATAAGTTTTTAATCGGTTCTAGAATAACTTAGTGGTTTTATCTTTGTAGAAATCTCATGCCGAAACATGCTTCTTAACACTCAACAAAGGTATGAAATTTAAATACCCGAAAACGTATTAAGTACTTGAACACCATCCGGCATGGTATGGTGTTCAAGATCAATCATCATCTCTTTTGTGATGTAATGTGCAGGCAAAAAGCCATTTCGACGCTAGCCCAGGGAGCTTAACTCCTGAAACACCATCTTTTCCAGTTGTGGAATCACCGGTAGAAGATTACTTGAATACTGACCTCCTCAATTGCGGCGAGCTACATCCCGATAGAACCAATGTGGAAAAAAGAGTTCTAAAGAAAAATCAGAGGATAAGCACTTTGAGTGAATAAAACAATTCACTAATGAAAAGGCTTAATAGTATTCCGTTATGGTAGATCGCGAAACTGAAAAAACCCAGCGAACGATTAATATGGACGCTCAACTATTGAGGATGAAGAGTTCAAAAATGAGAACGTACCTTAATTTGAACAACTAATTTGAAGAACAAAAGGATCAAGAAGTGATGTTGAAGGACTTGACAAAAATAAGTGGAGCATAATATACGTTTTGGGCAAGAGCACAAGCTAAAGTTGTAGCGAAGATGGAAGAGGAGATATAAGGGCTTAGAAAGAAGCGACGACATTGGAAGCAATGCATCAAGACTAATTGTAAGCTATGGAAATGGCCGATCTGGAACATCACTATTTCCATTGATTGTAATTTGTTATGTAAGTTTCCTTTTTATGTAACTTGTTGTACTAGTTTCTTTCAATGTAAGATTTAATTTAATTTAAAGTTTTATAGAGATATTCATTACATTTTACAAAAACTATTAGGCACAAAAGCTTTAGGCGCCTCAATCTTTTATTAAAAATAGTCATCAGGCGCCTAAAGGTTATGCGCCCGATGGTTTTGTTGGAAATATATACAATTGCTATGATCAATAATTGCATAGGTAATAAAGATTATACTAACCTCTTCTTTTGCTCTATAAAAATCTTATGTTCTTGAGTAGAGTCTTCCCTTGGATTGGCTGCAGACCTCAATGGGATGGTTTTCTGTGTTGTAGCCTCTAAGAGGAACTTCCTCTCTATTTAACCTGGTAGGGTTAAGTGGTCTTCCCATTATAACCTCAAACCCTAATAAAGAGTAACACTAGGTCCCACCTACCTTAACTTGACACAACAATTGGGCACATCCAATAACACCTATACGACCTATTAATATGTGTGCTCGTAAATCTGAAGAGTAGTGCTGGTATAGATGGAAAATCTAACAATCTCCCACTCGACGCTAACTCAATTTTAAGAAAAATATTTTTAGCCTGATTCACGGTTTTTTATGAAAAGCGGATGGCCATCCTTTATTTTTTTAAAACCACACATAATAATTTGTTAAAGACAATGTTACATCAAACTTGACTGTCACTCTATGACTACAAAGATGGCTAATATGGTTCACAAATTTTTTGGGTCAGGCCTTTGAGTACATGCCTAATTCATATTGTGGACATCAGGCTAGCAATCTCAATAGCTTTCAAGTGTAATTTCTTACTGGTAGAGTTTAGCGTGTGAATGGAAAATGTATACCTTAATGATGTGTTGGTACATTTCCATTAGTGTCCTACAACATGTGTTAACCAGACACATGTCATTTCAATACTTAGACAAACCGTCATGCGAATATCATCGCTCATACTGAAATAAAGGCCAAAGGATGTGGAGTCTACCCATATCCAGCACAAGCAAACTTGAGAAACCTTTCAGTATTCTCTATAGGCACTTGATACTTAGACAATTATCATGTGATAAAATTACTCATATCTAAAACTTTATTGCAATTGTATAATTTAAATTGAATATGTGTACATATAATAACGGATCCAAATATAATAGCAGCTAAATAATCAAAATCAAATTTAAATGTTGACCAAAATAATAGCCGAGAATCATTCCCACATGGATAAAAAATCATAGTGCAGTAATAGTAAATAAAATAAACCAATAACTACTCCCACGAAAAAGAGCAATCCTTAAAGAGACTCCAGCAAAATCTGAGTCAGAGTAGCCCAAAACCATAAGCTTATCTGATATCTTATAATCCAATCTGTAATCTCGTGTCCTCTTTAAATGGTGAAGAACCTTCATGGCTGCTTGCCAGTGAATAATAGAAGGGTTCTGTTGGTACCTTCTTAACATCCCAACAAACAAAGCTGATGTCGGGTCTCATACATATCATGCCATAGGCTTTCGTCTGCTGAGGAAACCAGACGTCACTACTAGCGAGTAAAATATTGTCGACGTACAATGTAAAATGTAAAATGTCTCCCACTCTAATTGACGTATATACAACGATCCATTTGCATTCAACTACCTTAGATCCTTCAGGTAAAGGTGTCAACTCCCACACAAAGTTGTAAGACTTATAATCCATCTCCTCTGCCATGGCATTACGCCACTGATCTACAAAATAACTAGCTATAGTCGAACTAAAAGATATTAATTGGATCCTCAAAATTAAATAATTCCCCTTCAAATGAATAAAGATGATAACCTGAAGAAAAAATTGAACGCCTCTCTCTAGAAGATCTCTGAGTAGTAGCTAGAGGCTGGGATGGAGGTGGAATAATAGGAAGCTAAATGGTAGCAGGTGGAGGAAAACATTTAAGTGAGAACTGGTGCTACGACGGGGTCTGGAATAGGGTCTGGAATAATTGATGAGTCTGAAAACTGTACCGATCACTGTGTCAATATCAGATAAACACGAAAGTATAGCAACACTGATTGGAGTAGCAGTTGGGCACCGAGCTTCAGAACCCTCCTCAAAGATAAACTTTCTATGAATAATATTGGTAAATTGATCTTCCTTCTCTATGAAATGAGCCTGAGCCCACCCAACAATTTGTATGGGTCGAGAAGGACATTGAAACCTGAAACCTATCAATCTCTTTGGGAAACCAACGAAGAAACAACTTACAGTCCTCGAATCTTACTTTTCGATATACAGGATAAACAATTTTGCCTCTGCAGGACAACCTCAAACACGTAAGTGATTGAGACTAGGATTTCTCCCAGTCCATAGATGATAAGGATTAACTAAAATATAGCGAGGAGAACTCGATTATGAATATATACTAAAAAGCGTAAACACACTCCCCATAAATTTATAGGGAACAACATTCATAAAACATCATTCTGCTCTAGTGATCTGGAGATAATGTACTAGGCTACAATACCCTGATCCTTTAAATACTTATATAATGGTCCCAAATGTTGAACGTCTTGATCGATCTTATCATAATACTTGTCTCCTTGATCTGAACGGACAACCTTGATCTTTTGATCTAACTGTTTCTCAGCCTCTAACAAGAAAGTCTTAAATACATCAAGTGATTCGGACTTCTGATGGATAAGAAAAATACAGGTATAACGAGAGAAATCGTCAATGAAAGTGATAAAATATCAATGACCACATCAGGACAGAATAGGAAAAAAATCCACATATGCTTGTATTAATCAACTGCAAATGGTTTATCCTACGAGTAGATTGTTCAAAAACTCTAGAACATTTTTAAAAGGAGATGAAATACTAGCCTTAACAGATAAACATAAAAGATAAGTCTCAAATGAATGGTTAAGAGATAGACGATGTAACCCATAAAATAAAATAAATAAATAACTGAAAGAGTACAACCAAGAAAACTGAAACTAGAGATCGTCTTATCGATAAAACATAAAAAGGTGCATGTCAAATCTAAAGTAACACCCATATCTAAACACAAGCAAAAAATACCAACGAACTCAATGGGAAAGCTTCTTGTATCTCCCAAGAAAACCTGCTCCTCAGGCCTTGTCGGCCGCCTACTGATGAACCCTTGTGGAGAATTTAAAATGTTAGCAGTTGCCTCAGAATATGACCACCATGAGTTGGTGGGAACGTTAAGGAAATGGGATTCAAAGTAAGCATAAATGTGTTAGCGTACATTTCCACTACCGTCATACATCAGCGTTAAAAACTGAGATAAGTTATTGTACTACCTTCCCTTGACGGAACTTTTGAACTGCTTCTTAATGACATCTAACAGTTCCTAGTTAGAACAAAATCAAAATTAAGGTAGTCTAGGGCAATAGTTGGAGTAGTTAGAGTCCGTCAAGGTTTCCATATTAGTTAGTTGGTTCTAGATCATAGGGTCCATAACTGCATGAACCAATGACTTATATTAGGACGTGTAAAAATTAATTTTATGCACATTTAACTTGATCTTTAAAAGATCGATAACTGATGTCTTTAATCTCGATCCTACTTGGGGTTAGGATGGTCGAGTCAGAGTGTATATAATATTTTAAGGTATTAACTTACCACTCTACGGGTACGGCGATGTATCATCTAATCCCTTATTTGGGTGGTGATTTGACATATATTGTCCCCAAGTTGGTGATCACTCACGTTTAATACTAGACTAACCACTTACAGTTTGACTCGAGATACTTCCTCACCTTTGGGCTGAGGGCTATCCTCATCTCCCCATACTGTGTAGCCTATCTTGACCTACTAATTAATTAAAAGTTTCTTAGCCTCCTTTGGGTGGTCTAAGTATTTCAAGTTTAATTATTACAAAGTAGTCTTAATGAGACTTTACGAGAAAGTCTTATCATTAGGAGAAACGTTCAACTCTATGGATAAAACTTATTTGGGTATATTTGCCCATTTTATATCCCATCTTCCTAGCGACTACTTGATCTCACTTAAACCCATTGGAGATCTTTGGGCATTAAATCCTTATATCATGAATGATTTACAGCTTAAATTACTCACTACTTGTAGTGGCGTATTTCACAGAAGGAAAATCTTCGTTAATACTATTTGTAAGGAAAATGTAATAAAAGCTTAACAAACAAGATTTATGTGGAAAACTCAGTAAAAGCTGAGTTAAACCACGACCTCGAGGAGGATTTTGGGATACAATCTAGTATGATGCTAGTTATTACAAGTTTTTCGATTATAGTAGGGTAATGATGTAGAGGTGATAGAGTTTCGGATCTGTGTATTCTATTCTCTGCCTGTATTTATATTGTATACATGCAGTTTACAAAAAAACAGAAAAAGTCTCCTATTCCGGGGGTAGTGGGCGAACTTCACGGATCTCTAACATCTCTTTCCTGACCAGGCTCAACGACTACTTTTGGTAGGTCGAGGACTTATGAAATCTTCTAGAATGCTGAGTTGTCTTCGACTATGATGGACTATCTTCGACGACACCGTGTTGGCTTACTCTTATCGAATCTGAGGAATATGCTACTATAATCGCCCCATTATCGACAGAAGTACTTGCAGTTGTGTCAAGAAGAAACTGGAAGTTGAAGAGGCTTTCGAATATTCCCAAAAGTCATTATATGTCATTACCGAGGTCAAGGTGACCTGTATCTGATCCTTATCATTCCCGAGGTATATTTAATGTTGATTTTAAAACTGTCAATGTAAATGAATTATAAATAGGAGGTGCATTGAATGTAATTGTGGTGGTGTAGTGTAAAGATGCCACCCCAAGTGGTGCTGAGGGAGTGGCTAGAGGAGCTAGATGGGTATTCTGACGACGAGGCAAAGGTAAATTGTTTTTATGAGTTGTTTTCTGGGGATTATGTAAGAAGTGGGAAGATGGTTTGGGGAAGTGGAGTGACAGACCTTTGTTATGTGGGGAAGGTACATGGGCTTCTGGCTATCGTTGCATCAGGAAGTAGGGAAGGTCGACAAATTTTTTGGGAAGGGGCTTTTGTTCATATTGAAGTTGATGAAGGGAAGGCTGGCAGGGCGCTCAGGGATCATACGAGCTTACTGACCTCCTTGGATATGTTTGCTGCAGTGCTGCTGCAGGAGCATGTTTGACTTAACATTCACTGAGTTTCTTTGGACATCATTGGCCCTGTTCTTGTCAGAAGAAATGTTAGATTCTGGCGAAAAAGGCTTTAATGTCAGATTCTGGCGAAAAGATAAAAAAATAGAAAACATGAGCTTGATATCGAAGTATATGTAAATTAGATTTTGGATGTAAGAGATGAAATGTAAAGTGATGTGATGTAGTCGAAGGATGAAGTCATCAAATGTGAAATGTAACTTTGTATAATAAATAAAGTTATTTTCGTCAAGATCTTGTTATTGTGTTTGTCGACTATAATTTGTAGAACGTAAGTCATCAATGATAATATGTCGAACGTAAAATGTACAAAAAATAAATAAGGCCTATTTATAATATCTCGAATGTATTTTGACTTAGTGGGTCCAGGATCGGATTTTGAGGATGATTGATTGAACTTTGAAATTGTAGAGTTCTAAGTTAGAGTAAAACAGGTGAGTTGAGTTTGACTGAGGTGGGTATAAATAGCTGTTTGTGTGTTAAATGTGGATCAGTCAGGTAAGATAGTAAGGACAAGAGCGCAGTCTCGGAGTGAGGTGTACAAATGTGTTCAGGCGATGCACTGGGTACTGTATAGTCGGTATTTTGGCTCTTGGGATTGTCAAATGCATATGGAAGATCCTGAAGAACCAGATTATGAAGGGATGGGCGAGGTAGAGGCAAAGGAAGCTGGGGAGGATTTTGAGTTCCACTGCAAATTGTAATATTGACGTCCACCTGAACATGTTGGTGCTATGTGGACTCGAGCGAAGTTATTGGTGAAGAGGGAAGATGAAGCTGCAGCTAGGGGTTTATAAAGTTGTAATGTTGTAGAAGTAGATATCTGAAATAATGTAATTGTTGTGATAAATGATATGTAGTAAAGTAGTTGTGAGTTGGAAGTAATGTATGATTTTGTCGAGGATATTATAACTTGTTGAAAAGTTGGAAATGAAAAAATGCATGAGCAAATGTTTGTCAAATGTCGAATAAAATAAGTTGTGTATGTTACCGAATATGCTATCAAATTTGTAGGTAAAGTAGCTAAATGGGGAAATTAACGAAAATAGGGAGTATGGCAAGGTGTGTTCCACTAGGTAAAAGTGTAAAGTATAAAGAAAATGATGTATATCGTCTTTGTGACAGGATAGGGTGTGCTCTGTTGAGTATGAATGTAGCAGAAGAAATTCTTCGAGATATGGAAGGATTGAAGCAAGAATATATGGGTTTGTTAATGTTAAGAAGGCGAAGTGTCAAAGGCATCGAGAAAAGACGTAGAAGGAGTTACATTCAAGGAGCTGAACGGTCACGAAGTGGTGCGACGACAAGTCACGTAAGGTCTATAAATAGGGTGGAGGTTGGTGACTGTTCACATTTTGCAAGTTCAATTTTTTTTTCTTTTGGTGTGTACTGTTTGTGCTATTCTCTAGAGTTGTTGTCTACAATTGCGAAAGAGGAGATTAGGGTGTTGATTGCAAGAGAAAAGTGAGCAAAAGAAAAGGATACTGAAGCAACACGTAAACAAGGTTAGCGAACTGCGATGATGATTTTTTGTGTAATATTTGTTGTTATTTGAATGTTTGAATGTGTTTTTTTAATATAGTAAGATGAGTAGAATGTAATTGGCGTAAGGGTATTGTAATGTGTGATTTATGTGAATGAAAAATGGTAGAGATTATTGGGGTTAGGGTTTGGTTATGTGAGTTGTTAATGGTGATGGTTGTGGTGACAATGGAGTCGTAAGGTTAATAACGGGTGTGGGGTGGTGATAGATTAACGTAATTGGTGGTGAGGAGTGGAGAGAAGGTGGTGGTGATGCGGTGAATATGGCGTAATCTCAGGGAATTAGTTGTATTTGCCCCGAGGTTTAAGGTGTCATTATGAAATTGGTTAGGGATGGTCAGAATTTATGCCGGAGATGGTGTTAACCGTATGTTAAAGAAAGTGATTTTGGCAAGAAACTGATGAAGGATCTTCGAGATCTTTGAAGTTCCGTGACATTTGATAAAAATGAAAGTTATGAAATACTCGATGGTGAGTAAATAAATATTGAAAGTGCAATGAAAATAAGAAATTATAGCAGTAAAGTGAAATGTCGAAATGACTTTAGCAATAAAGATAACTAAATTTTATCGAGAACTATATGTAAATGTAATAATGATAGTAGCAGATAGTAAAAAGATCCAATTGTTGGAGAGTAATCTCGACAACTATTGATTATGAACATATGAACCTATACATATATATATATATATATATATATATATATATATATCAAATATGATAAATACTAACTGTGGTAAAAATATGGAATCTGATTTACAGGTTCTTTAAAATGGCTGAACCAACTCAAATTGGTGGTAAAGATATATACGAGAATCTTGAGCCCTTGAAGATTGATGTAACCATTTGTGCTCAATAATTGAGAGGTAGTTATAGAGTAGGATCGCATAGTGCAGATGTAGCTGGTGTGGACCAGTTTAGGGTGGTACCTAGGGTTATCGAGGTGTGTGACGAGGAGGCTACCGACACAGATGTCAATCATGAACCACTGGTTAGTGATTGAGAAGGTAGCGGGGTGGTGAGGAAGATGTGGAGGAGGGTGAGGATTTATGTTATGAAGAATATCTGGAGACGAAAGAAATCTTGAGATTCAAGAAAAAATATGGTATTCTAGGAGATATTCGGTTAGAAGAGTACCAATATGACATGGTTGATCAGGATGTTCCATTGGGGGGAATTCTCGTGCATCGAGAACAAATTAAGAAATGTTTAAAACTTCCTTTTCGAGCTGACTAGATAAAGTTGATGAATTTTTTTGATGTTGCACCTGGTCAGTTCAATCCAAATGTGTACGGCCTTTTTAGGGTATGTAGGGTGATAAATGGTCGACTTCAGGTCAGGGGGGAGGAGTTGATCACCGTCGATGATTTATGTGTGTACTACACATTAAAGATGAACTTGAAGAAGCTGGGTTACCGCTACTTGGTGAGGTTCCTGAAAAGCCGTTGTTTTATGATATGGTATCAATAGAGGGCGATATAGCGACGAGCGGTTACTTGTCTCTGGGGAGCCTTTGACAAGAAAGACCTTGGGGAGCCTTTAAAGATAAAGACTTTTCACCTAGGTTTGTGGTTAGGTAATTATACTTTTGATGTTTGACCATTTGAATGTGTTTTGAAGTTGTCGTAACTGTATTTGTTTCTGTTTGCAGCTTTGAAGGAGGTGGGCAAAAATTCTGAAGTGAAAGAAGAATTGTATAAGATAAGGAAGGGCTTCTTTGGTCATATTGATAATTTGGTTATCGACCAGGATCGAGTAGGTACTTTGTTTGAAGAGGCGGGGTTAAAAAGGTCGAGGGGGAAAGGTGCAGAAAATCTAGTTATCGATGGGAAATGTATGCGAAAAACAAAAGGGCTGCTGATAATAGTCTACCTTTGGAGAATCTGTCTTTGCTTGGGTACAATACGGACGCAGAGATAGATGCGATGCTGGGGGTATCTCTGGGGAAGAGGAAGAAGATGGTGGGAGTGCATGATGATGGTCCATCGTTGCTTCCACACAAGAGGATAACTAGACAATCGACAATAGAAGAAGTGGCAAAAACTGTAAAGCCAACTGCTGTAGGAGATGGGCACCCTCCACGGGGATCAGGAACTATCATGCTGAAGAAGACAGGGGGTGGAGGGTCGCCGAAGAAGAAATTTGTCGTGGAAAATGTGGGCGAAATTAAGAAGTCGATGGACGTGTATATGTTGGGGACTGATGAGCTGGCGGCGGAAATCGATGACTTTTTGGTAGGAGCTGAGAGTTTGATAACTTTTCTTGGCGAGGGTCACCAGAACATATCGAAGGTTAGAAATTTTCTTGCTTTGTTGCGTTTAAAGAAATTGATAAGTCATTTGAATACTCAAAATATGAATATAATGCATATCAAGAAGCTATTGTCAGAGGCTAAAGGTCGTATTGCTAGAAGTAGTGCCCTTGCAAATCAGGTGTTGGCTTACAAAAACATCGAGAAGGATTTGACAAGGGAGATTGAACTATTGATTGAAGATAAGAAGGAACTGAATGCAACCTTAAACACCTACAAGCTGGAGGCTAAAAAGGCAAGGGAGAGTGTGCTTCGTGAAGCATTGAAAGCTACAAAGAAAGATAAGGCAGAGGCCTTAGCGATGCAGAAGGAAAATTACAAGAAGGATGTCAGGGAGCAGGTTACCAAGGTACGAGAGGCAATGCAGTATGAGCATACTAAAATTCTTGATGAGGTGAATGAAGAGAAACTGAAGAAATGTAGGTAGGTGATGGAGCATTTTGCTGGTCAGTATAAAGAGTTAGAGGTTAGAAAAGTGTATTATAAAGGGTTGGTGAAGTATGGTGGTGGTCACTATGATGATTCAAGTTCAGATGAGGAGGTGCCGGTTCTTGTTAAAGTTTGGGGTCAGACAAAAGTTGTCAATGATTTGGTGAGGAAAGAGGTTGATGGTCCACGTCAGGTGGAGCTAGGGGAAGTACTATCAATGGAGGGAGTTTTGAATGTTGATGATGTGGTGTCTCCTTCTGCAGAATCGAGAGTGTTTGTAACAAGAATTTTTATATTTTGGAAGTATGTCCAAATGGTTAGTGGGACCGAAATACACTTGCTTGTGTGTATGATAACAATTATTTATTTTTATCGAAGTAATGAAATTTGCATAATGATATATTTGTTAAGTAAAAATGTTCAACAAGATTAGTAGCTTTAGTGCAAAAGCATCTTGTAGTAAAGATGGTTCTTGTATGGATGTAAACTTATAAAGTATGGATCGAGATCAAGTAGATATAGTAAAGATGGTGCTTGTCTGGATACATACGTATAAAGTATGGATCGAGATCAAGTCGATATAGGAAAGATGATACTTATCTGGATGCATACTTATCAAGTATGGATCGAGATCAAGTCGATATTGAAAAGATGGTGCTTGTCTAGATGCATACTTATCAAGTATAGATCGAGATCAAGTCGATATAGTAAAGATGGTGCTTATCTGGATGCAAACTTATAAAGTATGGATCGAGATCAAGTCGATATAAGAAAGATGATGCTTGTCTGGATGCATACTTATCAAGTATGGATCGAAATCAAGTCGATATAGTAAAGATGGTGCTTGTCTGGATGCATACTTATCAAGTATAGATCAAGATCAAATCGATATAGTAAAGACGGTAGTGACAGTGAAGAATGGTTTATTGAATTATGAAATGGTTATAAATGTTATCGATACAGCTTTTTCAGCTGAGCTGTATTCCATGGAAATTTAAGTTGGGCTTCATCTTCTCTCATCAGCCAGTATATCTCACTGTCTGTTTTGTCATTGACAATGTAGGGTCCTTTCCAATTTTTTGATAACTTGCCGGAATTCTTAGGTCGAGTATTTTCTATAATTCGCCGAAGGACCAGGTCGCCGATGCCTAATTTTCTTGGTTAAACTTTCTTGTTATAAGCTTTTTTTAGTGTATCATGATACCGCCCCAAGTTTACAATGGCCTTGTCTCTTGTCTCTTCGATCTAGTTAAGGTTAGAGAGGAGACCTAGTTAATTGTCTGCATCTGATACTTTTCTTTGGGTACAGGGTAGGTCGAGGTTGAAAGGGATTACTGCTTCAGTTCCGAAGGCCATCATGAAGGGAGTGTAACCGGTTGATGTTCGAGGAGTAGTTCGGTATGCCCAGAGAACGCTGAGAAGTTCATCGACTCATCTGCCTTCTTTTTTTTTATCATCGAGACGCTTTCATAGGCCTAATTTGATACTTTTATTGATGGCTTCAGCTTGTCCGTTGCCTTGAGGGTAGTATGGTGTAGAAGTGGAGAGCTGTATTTTATATTTGTGGAGGAAAGCGAGGGCTTTTTTGCTAATGAATTATTTACCGTTGTCAGATCGTATCATTTGTGGGTAGCCAAACCTGGTGATTACGTGTTCCCAGAAGAACTTGATAGCTTCATTTTCGTCTGTATAACACAGAGGAATTGCTTTGACCCACTTTGCGAAGTAGTCTTTGGCTACAAGAACAAATCTGTGATTCCCCGATGCTAGGTGGAAAGGTTCAATGATATCTATTCCCCATCGTTTGAATGGCCAAATGACATTGCTAATGTGTAAGTCGAGTGCAGGGCTCTTGATGTCTTGAGCATGGATTTGACATTTGTAGCATTTTCGTATGAATTCTTTATTGTCTTGTCTCATTTTGGGTCAGTAGAGTCCTTAGGTGAATGCTCATTGTGCTAATGATCTTCCCGAAATGTGAGCATCACAGATACCTTCATAAAGTTCCCGAATCTTGGTTTTAACTTATTTTTGTGAGATATACTCAATCAATGGACCTCCTCCTATTATACGATACAAGATATTATCTTGCACTGTGAATCTAGGGAACCTGGCCAATAGTGAACATGCTTCTTCTTTATTGCTAAAGAAGATGTTGGAGTTGAGGTATGTGTATAATGGATTTCTCCAGTCTTCAGGATCTGTGTCTTCTGTAAAGGTGATCTGTATTGTTGATCGCATTTCGAGGCTGGAATGGTCGATGATCTCGATGTCTAATGATCTTTTTTTATTATCTCTGAGCATGGCGGCGATGTAAGCTAATGCGTCGGCATGGCAATTTTCTTGTCGAGGTAAATAAGAGATTTATGAGTGTTTGAAAATTTTAATTTTTTCTTCAATAAGGGCTGCATAATCAACCATTTTACCTGTTATGCGGAACGTCTTGTTGTAGTGATTGGAAATGAGTAAAGAATCAACGTAAGCTACTATGTCTTCTACGTCAAGTGTGATTGCAAGATCTAGTCCGTAGAGGATGGCTTCGCACTCAGCTTCATTGTTTGCAGTGTAGAAGTTAAGCTTAATGGCTTTCTCAATGAGATGGTTGGAAGGTGTATCAAGGCCGATGCCAATTCTGGATCCCTTTTATTCCAGCTAATCCATCTGTAAAGAGTCGCCATCCAGTGCTCTTGGACCATGCGTCAGGTTCTGTGATGGAGTCATCAGTAAAGATTTCTTTGAGTTCTTCCCAATCTGGATCTTCGACTGGAAAATCTGCTAAAAAGTTAGCAACTGCTTATACCTTTATTAAAATTTATGCTTCGAATGAGATGTCATATTCGCCAAGGAAAACAGACCATTGTTGAATCCTTCAAGATTTCTCTTTTTTGGAGAGTACCAGTTTGAAGGGGTACTAGTAATGACTTTGATTGGGTGAGCTTGGAAGTACGGACAAAGATTTTGAGAGCTGTAAACCAAGGTGAGCAGTTGTTTTTCTGTAGTGGTGTACCTTTTCTCAGCAGACATGAGAGTTTTGTTGATAAAGTATATTGGTTTTTCTATGCCTGTATCTTCTTGAATAAGGACAAAGCTGATGGAGTCTTCAGTTGTAGATAGATACATTGTCAATGTTTCGCCATCAACTGGAGTACTCATGATAGGAGGACGCCCCAAGTATCGTTTAAGATCTTCGAAGGTTAATTCGCATTTAGTAGTCCAAAGGACCTCCTTTTGTTGTTTCTTTGTAACTGTAGTGGGATTTCCATGAAGAAGGAGGTAAAGAAGTTTGCATCGATCACATGACTTAGAGATAAATCTGCGAAGAGCGGCAATTTGTCTGCGAGTTTTTGCACATCTTTTTTTATTTGAGGAGATGGCATTGCCATAAGTTCTTTGATTTGTGCCAGATCGATTTCGATTCCTTTCTTACTGACTAGGTGGCCCAATAATTTGCTTGATGTGACACCGAATTTACATTTTTTGGGGTTGAGTTTCATTTGGTATTTGTGAAGGATATCGAAGATGGTTTGGAAGTTGTTTAGATGGTCTTCTCTCTTCAGGCTTTTGCAGATCATATCATCGATATAAACTTCCATGATTTTGCCAAGATGATCTTTGAACATTTGGGTTACAAGCCGTTGGTAAGTAGCTTCGGCATTTTTTAATTCGAATGGCATCACTGTATAACAGTAAAGACCTCGTTCAGTAATGAAGGTAGCTTTTTCCTGATCATCTTCGGCAAGTGGAACTTGATTGTAACCGGAGGCTACATCCATAATGGATAGAAGTTCATGCCCTGTAATGGAGTCGAGAAGTTGTAGAACTAATGGCAGTGGAAAACTATCTTTTGGAGTGAATTTGTTGGGTTCCGTGAAGTCCACACAAACTCCGATCTTCCTATTTAACATTGGGACTGCCACAATATTAGAAACCCATTTCGGATATTTGGCTTCATGAATAAATTTTACACGAAAGAGTTTATCGATTTCTTCGTTTACGTCTTCTCGGAGGCGAGGAGCGAGGTTTCAACGTTTCTGAATGACAACTTTGTTGTCTGGAAGGAGGTTCAACTTGTGGCATACGATGGTGGGATCGATGCCTGGCATTTCTTGGAAAGTTTAAGCAAAAATCTTGATGTTCTTTTGAAGGAGTTGGATCATGGCTTCTTTTTCATCAGTTGATAATTTGGAGACGATGAAGGTGTGACATTCTTCCAGACCATCGAGCTCAATGGATTAAATGACTTCGGTGTCATGCTACTCCAAAGTGGATGATGTTTCCTTCTGTAGTTGCTATGATTTGATGAATTTTGCTGTGTGAGGACTGGTGGTTGTATTTTCGCACATACGTACAACTGCTTGACTACCTTTGATTTTGTAGATTCCGTGATCTGTTGGGAAACGCAAAGCTAAATGAGTGCAACCAGCTTGACCCCAAAATTCTTAAATATTTGGACTCAGCATCGATCACTTGCAATATGACGAATGTGGTTTCTGACCCTGCCTGAACCGGCAAAGTGATTTCTCATGTGGGTGATTCCTTAGATCCATTAAATCCGGTGATCATTGTTGTCAAAGCTTTCATAGAAGTGGTGAGTCCCAGGACCTTAATTTCCCTATGGAATAGTACATCTGTTGTACTCCCTGTATTGACGAGAAGTATATGTTGGTAGTCTTGTCCAATTTTGAGCATAATGACGTGAGGATCATCGTGAGGATACTTTACATGGGAGGTATCACAGTCTTTAAAGATGATATGGTAAGGACACTTCGATTTTCTTGAACTGGGGAGAAGTTTTGCAGATTTGTCTGAGGAAGTCATTTTACAATAGGGCGTAATCTGATCATTTTGTTTTATTTTCTTTCATTTCTCAATCTCAATCATGTACAAGTGGCGAGCCTGTCCTGGGTCTTGATTTTTCTCAACATCTTTGTCTTTTGCTTCATCTTCAAGAAACTTCTGGATGTCGATAACATAATTGTGAAGCCTTCCAGCTAATAGGATGCGATGAAAGATTCGAATAAGAGAGTAGCAGTTGTCAGTTTTATGGCTATGCACATTATAATACTGAAATAAAGGCTTGGTGGGGATGTCAAGAATGGTTTATGGTGCTCGATATCACTCATCCCCCTTTATCGCTGGTAAGATATCGGAGAGAGTGGTTGTCATTGGTGGTAGAACTGGGAATGGTCTGTCAGGTCTGCGGTCTCTTCTTCTGTTATTGTCAGGGTTTCTGTCGCGTTGTTTGGGTAATTCTGTTGTTGTCGATCTTTAAGGGGTGGTCGAAGTTGCTTCTCGAGAGTGGATGGCAGAAGGGCTTTTCATCTTATCTTTCTTCGAGCGTTTCAGTTCGATGTAGTTATTAACTACGTCAATCATCTCAGTAGCTGTTCTTGGTTTGTGAAGAGTAAGTTCTTCTCGAACTTTAGAGTCGATGTGTAAGGCGGAGGTGAATGCTGAAATGGCGATTTTAAGGTCTGAGTTCCCTATTTTCCTCATTTCTAATAAGAAACGTTTATAAAAACAGGCCAATGTCTCTTTCGCGCCCTGCTTGAAGAAGAACAAAGAATCGACTGTGATCTCTCGCTCTTTCGCATGAGCATAATTTGCTTTGAATAGTTTCCATAACTGTTTGAACGTGGTAATTGAGGCTTCTTGGATGGTATAAAGCCATCAGAGAGGTTCTTCTTTGAGGTTCATGTTGAATAACCTGCATAACATGTGGTCTAGCTTAGAATATAATCCAACTACGGATTTGAAGTGTCGGACGTGGGTAAGCGGATCAGTCAGGCCTGCATACTGAATAAACTTGAGCATATGGAATTTTTTTGGGATGGGCATATGTTCGAGATGGGGGGAGATGGGGTTTGCCTCGATCCTATCGAGGGAAGATCTTCTGCCTGGGATATTTGAATTTAAGGCCTGGATTATGATGTTTAGGTCATCCAATGTAATAAACTGATGGGGAGGGATTGGTACTGCTACAACTTGCGGATTAAAATTTCCTTAACCTTCTGGTCCTAATATATCCCTGATTGGACTTCTTTCGTGTGGTGGGGGAATTCGATGTCGCTTGCATTGACTTCCTTGAGTTGTCGATGCTGACGATGTTAGGCCAAAGTGTCGAGAAACCCTATTCAGATTTCTTAATCTAGATCGAGAAGTTCGTAATCTTTCTTCTCTAGGTCGATCATCCCTTTGGCTGGCTCTCAACCGATGATCACTTTGGGGTCAGTAGGGGTGACGCTTGTCGAACAGTGAGGTTATCCCGTGTCCTTCTTAATCTCTTCATTTCTTTTTGACGAGTTTGACTCTGATTATCCAGGACTTTTCTTCGTTCATCCCTCTCTACTTGAAGAACTTCAGCATAGATACGCTGATCTTCGATTCTTTAGGCTTTTTCTGCCGCCATTTGTTTTTGAAGCTCGATTATTGCCCCATATAAGTTGACTGATCCTACTACGGGATTGACTTCGTGATCTCTTACTGTGCTAAATTGACTTTGGAGATTCATATTCATCATTTTTTGAGGTGCTTTTAGATCAGTAGGGGTAAAGAAAAGTGTGGTAATTCCTACAGACGGCACCAATTGTAATGGCGTGTTTTCCGGAAGGAAATTTTTTGCCAATACTATTCGTAAGGAAAATGTAATAAAAGCTTAACAAATAAGATTTTACGTGGAAAACTCAATAAAAGTAGAGTAAAACCATGACATCAAGGAGGATTTTTGGATAAAATCTAGTATGATGCTAGTTATTATAAGTTTTTCGGTTATATAGTAAGGTACGGATGTGGAGGTGATAGAGTTTCGGATCTCTGTATTCTATTCTCTGCCTGTATTTATAGTGCATACAGGCAGTTTACAAGAAGCTAGAAAAAGTCTCCTATTCCGAGGGGAGTGGGCGAACTTCGCGGATCTCTAACAGCTATTTCTTGACCAGGCTCAACGACTACTTTTGGTAGGTCGATGACTTATAAAATCATCTAGAATGTTGAGTTTTCTTCGACTATGATGGACTGTCTTCGACGACACCGTGCTGGCTTACTTTTGTAGAATCTGGGGAATATGCTATTACACTACTGATTTATTGTATTAAATAGAGCAATATTTACTAAGTTAGGATAATATTCAACTACCCAACATATTAACAATAAATCCACAAATGAAATAATTAAGACTTCTGTACATGCAAAACACGAATTTCGATGCTCTTTAGAATAAGAAACATATTATGGGAAAAAAAGAGAAGAAAAATAACTCATTCTCCACTCCTAAAATTATGCCAAATGGCAGATTGTATATCAGCAATGATCAACATGATCATAAATACAACAAGTATAAAATTTCATCTTTTGTTCTATGTATAGGTAGATCAAAAAAACAAGTGAGGAAAAGAACTAAGCCTATAACCAAACCAACACCTTGTATAATAAGATCAATCCAAAAAATACATCATCAATTGTAATATCTGACATAGGCAACTAAAACAAAAAACAATCCTTCCGCGACAATACTATAGGCTGTGTTACCCCAGTAGGGAAGAACAATCTCCTTACTTCACCTAACAACAACTCCATTAATAGAAAATCCTCTTGCAATCTCTCACCATAAAAACCACACATAGCCTAATACATTTTGCTCCTCGACATATATAAAAAAAACTCGGTGAAGAAACCCAAAAGTGCTTAATTGCATATCTGAATTTGGCTGCAGATGGATGGAAGATGGTAAAGGATCATCGCATAAAAGCCCAACAAACCTTAATATCCAGTTTCAAAATTTTGGAAACTATTGTTAGAATTGCATATCTCCTTGTTTCTTCCCAATGCATAACTTGCCAAGCAAAACTCAACTGGGAAACCCACCTGTTCTTTACAACAGCAAAAAAAGAAAAAAAAATTAAGGAGTCTGTCTGACAATCGAGCGACCACCTCAGACTGCCAAGGCAGCGCAAATAACGATCTTCTATTGCTGGGAGTTCACCAATTAGATGGAGATCTAGCCGGTGACTACGCTATGATATAGCATGATGAGAACACATTCTACCAGACCATTGGTTTCCATCCTCCTTCAAAAAGGAGAATACGGAGGTACGAACCTATATAGCAAATTGGGTATGAATCCTTACAGAGATTGAAATTGTTGAGTCAATTGATTGAGAAAACACCCCTTCCCACATGATTTTAGAGGATGAATTTAGGTCTGATTCAGTGTAATTGGGGAAAAAGAGAGGGAAACCTTAATTTTTCTTTGAGGAGTGATAAATGTGTAGTTCGTCAATGTGAGAGGAGAGAGAGAGATTCAGGAAAGATAGAAGACTTATGAATTCTTAAATCCAATCTCTCTCTTATCTCTTATAAGAACAGTAATCAAGTACTAAAACGAAATCATTAAAGTACGAGAAAAAAATTTTAAGAGCAATTATTTAACTATAGTACTTTGTATCCTAACTCTGATACCAATTGCCAGAAATGCATACAATTTCTATGATCAATAATTTCATAGGTAAAGGAGATTATACTAATTGCATAGGTAAATGAGATCAATAATTGTTGTATCTTATGTTCTTGAGTGGAATCTTCCCTTAGATTGGCTGCAAACCTTAATGGGATGGTTTTCCGTGTTGTAACCTCTAAGAAGGACTTCTTTCCTATTTAACCTGATAGGGTTATAGTGTTTGTCCCATTATACCCTCAAACCCTAATAAAGAGTAACGCTAGGTCCCACCTACCTTAACTTGATACAACAATTGGGCACAACCAATAACACCTATACGACTTGAAATTTCAATTCACTTGAGATTAATCAATTTCAATTAATTTAGGTCTAAAACAATAGATCTGAATTCCTTTGAATTAATGATATAACCTTAACCTAATTTAAATTGATTGGATTATCTAGTGTCATCAAGCAATTGGAAATTAAACGCAAGACCAAAGAATTTTAACCCTATGGAAAACCTTTCTCAGGAGAAAAACCCACGATCACTGTCGAATAACCCGACAGCTAAACAATCCACTATTGAAATAAAATTACAATAGTTCAATTACTTACAGACTCGATAAACACATCTCATGGTTACCTTTTTTATAATTAAGCTTCTTACAATCGATTCCTCGTTCTCTCAACGCCTTGCTTCAATCTCTCGTCAAAGTTTTCAATCTTGAATCTCACAAGTTCTTCAAATCATGATTTGGGTTTGTGAGTCAATGATTGATTCAAGTTTGAATTGTTAGTTCTCATTTGAATCGCTCAAAGAAATCTCCTCTCTCTTTAAAAATTCAAACTCTAGAAAAGTTTGTTTTTCAAAAAAGTTAAGTTATGAAAAAATAAAGGATGTCTTAAATAAAAAAACTGAAAACCCAACCTCTGTTTGAACGGGAAATAGTCTATTTGAACAAAATAAGTTTTATTCGAACATGACCAAAATCCTATTCGAACAAACATAGTTATGAGTGAAAATGCTCGAATAGATACTAACTCTTATTCGAACAAGATCTTATTCGACCAGAACAAAAGCCTGTTCGAACAAAGACCAATTTTTCTCAAAAAGACATATCACTTTCTTTTCATACTCTATAAAATACTAAGGGCTTAACATTTAGAGCAAAGAGATACAAACCCACTTACCTATTCAGTGCCAGTCCAGTTATAGCTGCTCCACGTGTACTAGCTGACGTCGGATAACCACGAGATAGTGCTGATACCCATTCTAGACACTAAATGAAACAAACTCCAAAATGATGTTTTAATCTCCCCCTTTGGTTTATTTTGTGTTAAAACTAGAGCTCCAGGTAATAAAAGAAAATTAGAACTCGATGGACTAACTCACTCACTGAACATTCATTCTTAAAAGACATATCCTCTGGAATCCATGCACACTAAACAAGATACATCACATAATCGTTCCCATTCAAAATAAGGGATTCAGAAGACAAACATTAGTTACCTGGTTTACCTGTCAAGAGCATCTCTCCCCTTTTTGGTACAGATGAACAAAGGGTAAGCAAAGAAAAAATAAAGATGAAGATAAACATTTATCAGACACTCTTAGAACATCCATATACTAAAAGAACTGTTAATACATATCATATCCAAAATGATTACCAAAAAAGAATATATGAGCCATGAAGATAGGATAGACTAAAGTATACATAGATAAAACTAAAACAATACAAAATAGTTACTCTAAAGTGAACAAGATGAATCAAAGTCACATCAGACCTAAGACTGCTCATTTGGATCAGGAACGGGAGGACCACTCGAAGAGTCTGGAACTACACTGCTCAGATCATCCACAGAGATCGAGAGCCGACCGATATCCTCACGAAAAAGCTGAAACTGAGAGTTCATCTAACTGAGCTGAGAGTTCATCTGACCAAATTGAGACTCCATATAGGTGTAAAGAGAAGTAATATCATGAGGTACTGATCCAGTAAAAGTAGTTGTAGAAGCAGCTGGCATAGTAGTAGTAGTAGGCCTAGAAGCAGCAGCTTACCCAGCTGCAGCGGGCTCAGTCTCAGTCTCAGAGTCCTCTGAACTCTTCTTTGACTCAGACTCCAACTCAGCTACCATGTGCTTTCTACTCTTTTCCCAATACTTATGATTAAAAACTTCGTCCCTAGGATCAACCACCTCATCCTCACAAATACCATAACCTACAACCATCAAAAACTAAGAAACAAATATGCTAAATGGAAAATCCCGTGTATGAAGATCAGGGTTAGCCGTAAGAATTGTCTCGTGCATAATAACACTCACCAGGTCAAGACTATACCCCATACTGTAGAGATAGGCAAGGTAAAGCATATTACCCACCAAAACATTCTTTTTCCCGAGTTGGGGAAGAATGTTCCGATGAACAATTATATGAAATAGGCACAATACCTTTGAAAGATTCTTGCGCCTGATATAGGGTCCTTTCTTCTTCCTAGCATAAAGAGGCCTCACCTCCATTTCCCTATTAGAAGGAAATTGATCAGGAATAGGAGGCCACTCCGTAGGTACAACAACCGAAATAGAAACCTTAACTAAGCCAAATGCTTTCCGAATGTTAATCTGACGAACCTAAAACTCCAAACCATTAATAGACACTTAAAAGCTTTTGTTCTCACCAATCCCACGCATGGAGAGAAGTATAAAACAGCCGAACCAATCTTGGGTTACAAGGCATCTGGGGCCGCATAAGGTCACTCTAACCACGAGAAGAGAATATAATAAAGATATGCGAGAACCCTGTGTAGTGCTGCAGTAACTCCGCCTCATCCAGTGACACTTCCCACTGGTAATTGTGAAATTTAAACCCATGTCTCAGAGTAGACCAGTTGGGAGGATTTGGATGCATGTCGTGATTTCCTCCATCACTGTCTCAAGGCAACGCACGAGACCCCCCAACGCCACTAGCTCCTCTTCGGCGAGAAACCAGAGGAACATAACTGCTTGGACCCGTCCCAGTTCCCCACGTCGTCCGACCCCGTTTAGATGCACCGCTTGTAGCGGGAACGAGGGACGCAGCCTCAGGATGTTTATCCATAGTCATAATTATACAATCCGCTCAATAATCTGCTGTCAATAAACACCCAACAACCTCCAATCAACCTAAATCAAACCACAAACACTACAAACCCCCAATCAAACAACAATCCTCCCCAAGTAAATCGCAATCACAAGCAACCAATAATATACAAAATAGGCGTAGGTACAAAGAGAGAGTGATCATAAACAATCAATACCAAGGAGTAAGGGAAAAAAATTTGATCAAAGAAATAATAATTTGCAAGGACTAGAGTGAGAGCGAGACAAGGACAAGGTGCGAATCGAAATAGAGAGAGAGTGTGTGTGATTTTTTTTTGAAGGTTTTATGTTATTATTTTCAAAAGATGAAATGTATTCGAATAGAAGTTTATTGTATTCGAATAAAAATTACTTTGAGGCAATGTATTCGAATAAAATAGATATGTATTCGAATAATTGATAAACTGAAGAAAAGTATTTGAATAAACAAGTCTATATTCAAACAATGTATTGACTGAGGAGAAATATTCGAATACAACAAAGATGTATTCGAAAAACTGTTTTAATTTTTTTAAAATGGAAACAAAATGAAAAAAATTAAAATTAAAATACTCCCCCGATATACTTTACACGAGAGTTGAATCACATGGTGTATGAATAATAGATAGGAGATCAGTCAATATGAAAGCCAGTCAGTATCAAAATTTATTCAGTGTCTATGTGCGCAGTTAACTTAAAACAGTAACATGTAATCAACAGAACGAGCAACCAGAAATAAGTAAATATATTGGAAAGTTGTTTCAACTTTGGCCTCTCATGGTGGTCACTCAAAATCACTGAGAATTGACTACCAAGCACTCTGTGTGAAATATGAATATGAATAAAAAGCAAAGAAAGAGTCATATTTCATTAATAAAAATGACGCACTGTGAGTTAGAAAATCTCATGGAAAGGAACCGTATTTGTCATTAATGGTGTCAAGTTAAAACTAGTATAAACTCCCTATCTCTAATCTCTACTAATACTGGTTGTGCTAAACTCAAGATCAAATAGGTCTTTAAACAGGTTATAATATAGACACGGGTAGGCATATGACAGAGTAGGTGTTGTGCTGGCATTCTGAGACTATAGTTATACTAGCTCATTATCTTACTTCAAATCGATTTCACCTTCTATCATTCTCTCTTCTTATTGAGTACACAAAGAATAGAGACCTCTTTTCCTCCCATTTTTTTTCATGACTCTGATTGATATAGTAGAAAAGTCATTTGGGGATACTCATTGTATTCTTCTTTTCATCTTTCCCCTAAAAATCACACATTTTTTTTACTAAAAAGTCTCAAAACAAATGGGTAAAGAATAAATGATTTGGGTAGAAAAATGAAAGGCATATTTTAAGGTATAAAGGGCTGCAAGTGGAAAAAAATGGTTAAAAATAACGAAGGCTAAAAATGGGAAGAAAAAAAAATGCATATTATCACATCTTCGGTTGGACACCATCACTTTTTTGCCTCAAATACAAATAGGAATGTTTTACTAGTATAACTTGATTTTGATGTTACCATTGATAATTGAGTAGAGAAACGAAATGAGATCAAAGACGATGAGATCAATAGAAGAGTAAATATCATAACACTCAAAGTTAATAAATAAGGTCAGATCCTCACATAATATTAGGTACGAAGTCTCTACATGTATCCACAAGTATGTTATCAATGATTTCCTATCCATCTAAGCATGATATAGTTGACTGCTGTGGAAAAAAAATCTAAGTAAAAACCATACTGAGCTGTCCTAGCACTGAATTTGAAATCACATCTGAAAGAACATATATCACAATGATAATCTAAGAAAAGGTAGTATAAAGAGGAAGTAAGAGACATACCTAATCAATGGGACATACACCGATGGACCGTCTTAGAAGTTCAAACCTCATAGTATCTAATGGCTTGGTGAAAAAATTAGCTAACTGACTCCCTGTAGAACCATACGCAATAATGACTATCCTTCGCTCAACAAGATCACGAATAAAATAGAAGCGAATGTTGATGTGCTTGGTTCTGGAATGTTGTTCTAGATTCTTGGAAATGTTTATCGCACTTGTATTATCATAAAAAATTGACATCATCCCCTGGACTATTCCATAATCATGCACCATCTGTTTCATCCAAATGAGTTGAGTGTAACAACTTCCTGCAGCTATATACTTCGCCTCTGCTGTAGATTGAGATATGTAGTTTTACTTCTTGCTTTGCCATGCCACAAAATTATTTCCAATATATTAACATCTACCCGAAGTGTTCTTCATATCATCTGCATTACCTGCCCAATCTGTATCGGAATAACCAATAACCTTGGATGGTATGACATGTGAGTACCATAAACCAAAATTGGAAGTCCCACATACATAGCGAATAATACGCTTAACAGCCTGTAAATGGGACTCTTTATGACTACCTTGATAGCGAGCACAAATACAGACACTAAACATGATATTAGGACGAGTAGAAGTAAGATAAAGTAAACTACCTATCATACTTTTATATATCTTTTGATCAACATCCTTACCTGTCGTGTCCTTAGTAGCTTTCTTGTGGTACTCATGGGCGTCCAACCATGCTTTCCAGAGGAGAGACCAAACTTCTTTACAAGATCCCTGACATACGTGGATTGAGAAATAAACATCCTTTTCTCCACTTAACGTATTTGGAGACCTAAGAAGTACGTTAGTTCTCCAACCATGCTTATTTCAAATTAACTTTTCATTAAAGCTACAAAAGAAGTGGTTACTGAATTTAAAGTAGAACCAAACACAATATCATCAACATATACATGTGCGATGAGCACAACACCTCCTTTACGTTTAATAAATAGTGCTTTATCAACTTACCCTCGAACAAATCCCTTATCCAAGAGAAAATTGGAAAGCCGTTCATACCATGCTCGAGGTGCTTGCTTCAAACCATAAATAGCCTTCTTCAAATAGAAAACTTGATCGGGATGATGAGGATCTACAAACCCTTTTTGGTTGGGCAACATACACTTCTTCCTCTAGGAGCCCATTCAGAAAAGCACTCTTCACATCCATCTGATATAGCTTGAATTTTTGATTTCAAGCAAGGGCCAAAAGTAAGTGAATAGACTCAAGCCTTGTAGTAGGAGCAAACATTTCAGCAACATCAACCCTTTTTACTTGATTGTACCCTTGGGCAACATACCTAGCTTTATTTTGAATGACATTCCCCAATTCATCAAATTTGTTCTTATAGACCCATTTAGTCCCAATGACATTCGTACTAGAAGGACGTAGAACCAAATCCGAAACATCTTGACGTCAAAACTGGCGAAGCTCATCTTGCATTGAGTGTAGCCAATATTCGTCTGAGAGAGCTTCTTTGACAGTTGTGGGTTCGATCACATACACATAGCAAACACAGTTCACTATCTCATGGTGTTGGCTTATAGTTAGAACATGAGAACTAGCATCCCTGATGATATCGGCATGTGAGCGATCCTTACAAACTTGATGCCATCCGGGTTGCGCTACACTGTGAGCTGTAGGGGGTGGTAGTACTGGGAGTGGTAGTGTAGACACATGAGAGCCAACCATTGATGTAGGGATCATACAAGAATCTCACTAGTTGATATCTTTAAATTTTTTGTAGGGCTCGTACAAGAACTTGATGCTATCTGTTGTACCATCATCTTCTCCAACATCAGCAGAGCCAATGGTGCAAGTATTATCCACAACCACATTACATGACTCCATCATCACTTTGGTCCTGGAATTGTAGACTCGAAAAGCTCTACTATTTGTTGAGTAGCCCAATAAGATATCTTCATCCCTTCGAGAGTCAAATTTCCCAATGTTATCCCGATCTCTAAAGATGAAGCATTTACTCCTAAAAACCCAGAAGTAATTGACATTCGGCTTCTTTCCAAACCAAAGTTCATAGGGCATGTTTAAAGTAAGTGGACGAAGATATACCCTATTGATTGTATAACGCGCGGTATGGATGGCCTCCCCCCAAAAGTATGTTAAAAGATCCTTGCTGTGAAGTAAGACTCATCCCATTTCTTGAAGAACTCTATACTTTCTTTTTGCAATCCCATTTTGTTGTGAAGTGATTGGAGCAGAGAATTCATGTTTAATCCCGTTAGAAGTGCAGTACTCGATCACTCCAGTATCCTTAAACTCGCCTCCATGATCACTTCGAATTATATTGATAGAGCAATCTTTCTCATTTTGAATTCAAAGCGATATGTACAGAATTTTTTAAAAGTATTAGACTTCTCTCTCAAAAGAGCTATCCAAGTACCAAAATATACCGTTTACCTCCCAAAGATGCAATTCTTATTGGACCCATCAAGTCCATGTGTATTAGCTCAAGAATCTAAGTAGTAACAATATTGTTAGACTTCTTGTGAAAACTCTTTATTTGCTTGCCAATTTAACACGGACCGCACACAACATTACTCAATCTTCCCAACTTTTGAACTCTCGGATAAGCTTTTTACTTGTAATCTTGGACAAATCATTGAAGTTAATATGTCCCAACCTTTGATACCACAAGTCCATATTACTCAGTTTAGCTTTGTTACACAGTATATCTTCTTGTTAAATAACATAGCAGTTATCAGCGATTCTGGCAACATACATCACACGTTGTCCTTGGGAGTTTAATACATCACAGCCACCTCTAGAAAAAGTAATAGTGTGATCTGTATCACTTAGCTGACTGATACTGAGAAGATTTGCTTTCAGCCCCTTAACCAAGAGAACATTATCAATCCCTAGAGTACCAAGTCCTTCAGCTTTTCCCTTTCCTACCACATGAGATATGCTCCCATCACCAAAAGTAACATCACCACGCTAAATATCCTTTAGGTGACTCAGCTTGGACTCATCACCAGTTATATGACAAGAACATCAATTATCCATATACCACTGAACTGACTTGAAGGCATTCAAAGCAGTTAGTGTAACATTGCACCTTATCTGAGGTGTCAATCAGTCTTTTATACCCAAATGCTTTGAAGAATCCTTCGAGCTGAGGTTTCCTGTGTAAACTATCTAGACACATTCTCAGCTTTCACATTAGTAGAAATCACATTAGACTTATATCTTTGTGCATTGAAAGGGCGAGCATATAGTTGATAGGGTCCAACAAATCTACAATAAGATGCAATATGCCCCTTTCGACCCTATATTCCACAATAATAAATCTGAGAGTAAGAGAACCTTTTGGGTTGATTATGAGTGGAAAATATTATATTATGTTTGGGCAGCGATGTAGTTGCAGTTGCTTTCATAAATTTTGTGACTTAAAGAGTCTTAGCATTAGAGAGATGTTCCTCATATCCTAGACCCCTTTTGTCAGCATCTGTCTTTCCCATACATAACATATTATCAATTTTCTTATCCCTATGACAAAATTTTCAAGTTTCTGCTGAGATAAAACTATATCAAGGTTGGCCGAATAAAGTTGGTCCAAAGTTGATTTTATTTTCTCCTTCGCATCATGAACTTCTTTTTCTAACATAATAAGCTTGCGATGAAGACCTTGTTTCTCATTTTTAAGTACTTCAATCTCATGACTTGAATTCTCAGTTTTTTTGAAGTTCACACATGAGTGTACTATCTTGGTCTTTCAAGATTTTGTTAAGTTTACCAAGTTTAATACACTTTGCCAAAATTTGAGCATACAAGTCTTCAAGATTCAGGTCCTCAAACTCATTATGTTCATGATCACTCTAATTTTTTCTAGAATTTTCAAGTTCAAAAGTGCTAAAGTTATCATTACAACAATTTAGAAAAGCATGATATACACAATATTATCCATTATCAACTACTTGGAAATTACTCTCATTGTTATCATTCTCATCATCACTGTCATCCCAAGTAACATTGATATTCATAGTTTTGTGATTGGTTCCAGATTTCTTATTAGGACAGCTATGAACATAATGACCAAACTTGTGACACTTATAACATTCAACTTGACTCAGGTCAGTATCATTGTTGGTCTGCCGATTATAAGATTGACCCGATCATGAGGTCGTGGTTTATAGTTTAAGGATTACCCCTGTTTTTAAATTAACGTTTTTCAAGATTTTTTGAAATTGCTGAGTAATAAGAGCAATTGATGAATCTAAATCTGAACCTTCATCATCATCTGAGATATATGAGTAATCAACCTCTTTGGTACCTTTAGAAGAAGAGGAGTGAGAAGAAGTCTTAAAAACAATATTTTTATTCTTCTCAGGGTTTTTTATTTTCATCTCGAGTTAAAAAGTTCGCAATTTTCCAGCTAATGTATCGGGTTTTATTTTCTTAAAATTATGAGCTTCCTCGATAGTATCACGTCTGGATCTAAAGCTCTTAGGGAGAGATCTTAGAACTTTGTGAAGAATTTGAACATCGGAATAAGGTGTTCCTAATGTGGCACTAGTATTTGAAATATCACTTAGTCTCGTATAGAATTTATCAAAAGGTTCATTTTCACTTATTCTAATATTCTCAAATTATGAGGTAAGCATCTGTAGCTTACTTTCTTTAACTGGAGCATCGCCTTCATGAGTTCGAACTAGAATGTCCCAAGCTTCTTTTGAAGTGGTACAAACAGAGATATGTCAAAACTCACTTTGACTCACAGCCATAAAGATAGCATTGCAGCCTTTAGAATTATAACGGGCAACATCTTTTTCTTCCTTTGACCATTGTTTCTTAGGTTTAGGGTCCTTTATAACACTACCTGGTGCACCTTACATCACAGTAGGATGTGTCCATCCATCTTCAATGGCAATCCATACATCTTCTTTGATTGATTGAGGGAATACAACCATTTGGACTTTCCAATATGGGTAGTCTTTGCCATAATAAAGTGGAGGACGATTTACAGGACCGCCAAACTTCTCAGAATCCATTATTCTCAAGTAATCAAGTCGGGATCCATGCTCAGGTTGTTAATCCACGAAACGTGACCGCTCTGATACTAATTGAAATTCTTAATCACTTGAGATTCATTAATTTCGATTAATTTAAGTTTAAATTAATAGGTCTGAATTCCTTTGAATTATTAATCAACCGTAACCTAATTCAAATTGATTGGATTATCTAGTATCAATAAGCAATTGGAAATTAAACACAAGACCAATGAATGTTAACCCTATGGGAAACCTTTATTAAGAGAAAAACCCACAGGCCGCTGTCGGACTCAATCCTCACCCTCGATCTCATCAGCATACAGGAAGTACTGCTAAAGACGAAGCCAAAATTTTCTCAGTTCGAGACATCATTTTCGACCTCTACACCAGCAGTTCGACCTACGCGAAGCACACAGTCAGCAATAGGGCCGTTATACAATAGCAAAAGTTGGAACGTTACACAACCTGGTCAAAGAATATCTCGCACTAACTTTTTAACGTCCATCATTAAGGAACTTTATGGTCATCAAATGGTCATATTATAGAACCTATAAAAGGACCTGGAGAACTGCAGATGAGGGGATGAAATGATCATCATAGAAAAAATCATATTCTATCATCCCATATTTTAAATCGCTAATTGTAATACACTAGCAATCCCAATAAGGTCATCTCTTTCTCAAAATCCTCAGGAGAGGTCGTGGTTTTTAACCTATTTAAAGGTTTTCCACACTAAACAGTCTTGTTGTTTATTGTCTGTAATTCTTGAATGCTCTAGATACATTTGGTGTAAAGGCTAAGTCCGTATCCCAGAATTAGGCTATTATATTTGGTACCGTCTGTGGGAATCAAAATTCTCAAACCCATTATCTCAAGCGCCGCTGATCACCTTTGCTCAGAATGTCTCCTCCACGTCAAAGTGCGCCGATCATCTAGGTGGAAGGGAATGCAGCATTGGCAGACCTGAGGGCCACTCTGAACTCAAAAGCAGAAAGGCGTGCAGCCCTAGAACAATAACTCGCGAGTGTACATGGCGCGCTAAAGGTCTTACAGGGTCAGCATGTCGCCGCCCATAAGAACAAAGCCGTACGATCTAAAGGCCCACGGATTTCTGTTCATGATAGAATCAGACCTCCTACGAAGGGCATTCATGCAGGAGGTGCACTTTGATCTAACCGTCAGCAACAGGACATGGATCTCGCCCCGATCCAAGAGATCCAATAGGGGGTAGATGACATCCTCGTAGGAGCCAGATAGACTGAAAACCCACCTCGAGGAGTTCGAGTCCTGGCAAAAGAACGTCTAAGTAAAGGAGTAGCGACCACAACCCTGGAGAAGGGCGCGTTACGCGTCCAACCGTCATAGTTCGACAGTACGTCACTCAGGAACATGTCGAGAAGCGAATCAAAGAATTGGTCGAAGCCCACACATCGACTAAAGGAATCCACAACAGATTACAGAAGATCCCGATCGCCCAAGGGGTCATTGATGGGGAAGTACACACTGGTTTTTACACTCTGAAGATCAGAAAGTATAAAGGGATTGATCCAGTGGAACATGTTCAGAAGTTTCGGAATGCTCTAGGCCTGCATTCCACGTCCAACCATATTCTATGACAACTTTTTCCAACCAGCTTGTCAGGCGAGCCCCTACGATGGTTCCACACACTGCCTGAAGGATCTATCATAACTTTTGAACAGCTGCATAAACTCTTCGTCAAGAATTACTCACACAACAAAGATAAAGAAGAGAACTTATATTCTCTTTTCAGCCTCAAACAGATGCTTGGAGAAAAACTTGAGACGTTTACCAAAAAGTTCTTGGAGTTAGCCCGAAAAGTTGACCCACTCGACCAAAAGATTACTATTTCTGCTTTCACCAACGCCTTACTCATCGATGGCCGAGTGAAGGAATACCTCGTCCTCAACAAACCAACAACGTTGGATGACATGATCGAAAAAGTCAATGGATACATCGACCTAGAGCGGATGGTGTCCGATAGGCAGAAACCTCAGAAGTTAAAACTGGCAGTTCGAGAGCAGTCAAACCATTCCAATTTTAATCGGACATCAAATCAAGGAGAAGACAGAAAGTGCATAAAATCCAACGATGAGCGACCTCAAAAGGAGAGTAACTTGCCTAGACCTAGCCTTCCAAAGATGAATGTGACTATAGCCAGCATATATCCTATATTACAGAAAGACAGATTCTTCCGAAATATGCAGTACCTTCAACCGATCGAGAACAAATCCTACTGCATTCACCATAAGGTCTGACATCATGAGACAGAGCAATGGTTTGCCTTACAATGGTTGTTGGAGTACATCTTCGCAGATGGACGAATGCACGAATTCATAGTGGACGAGGAGAGTTATAAAAACGGGAGTCAAAAAAACCCCACTGAAGTTGTGCAAGTCGATGAGCCTGCAGCTGAAAAGCATTTGCACCATATCTCGCTCTGCCATCTCTTGGAAACCCATGTCATCAAAGAATCAAACAGAAGCATGCGGAGGCGTGTCGCCCAATGTTACGACTTATCCATGTAAGATAAAGAAGCTTGTTTAATTCCAATATCAAGTTCTCATCGAACTGGGATCTCTTTTGATTATTGTAACGCTCAACATATCAACTATCCTCACCATGACGTTGTTGGTTACACAACATGCATACCATTCCATCAACCTACTACTTGGCACTACGTTTCGAGTGGGAGGGTAGCGTTTACGAGATAAAAGGAAGTCAGAAATTACCACGAGGGTAAAAAAAAATCTATCGTCATTAGACTGGAGCCTTCCAAACATCAGCTCGCATAGCAATTACAGAAGACAACAGGAAAAATTATAGAGAACTATACAGTCAACACTGAAGGGCAACATTTGCCCACTGCAGAGACCATAGAATGCATTAAAATCAATGGACCCAAGCGTGAGACATATATTGGCACCCATCTGCCACCAGCAGAGTACGACACTCTCATCCAGTTCCTTAAAGAAAATAGTGACGCCTTTGCCTAGACGTTTCACAAGATGTCGGGTATCGACCCGAACATGGCTTGTCACAAACTCAACTTGAAGGAAAAGGCCGAAGCTATCAAACAAAGGCAGATGACTTTAACACCTAGACTTCGCGATAAAGTCAACAAGGAGATCAAAAAAACTCATCGAAGTCGGTTTTATCCGCAAGGCCAATTATCCAGAATGGATATCGAATATTGTAGCGGTACCAAAGAAGAATGGGAAGATCAGGGTATGCGTGGATTTCACCGACCTAAACAGGCATACTCTGAAAGACAGTTTCCCACTCCCTGTCATAAATAACCTACTCGACTCTACATCGGGTCACAAGCTACTGTCTATGATAGATGCCACGTCAGGCTACAACCAGATACTTATGCTACCTGATGACCAAGAAAAAGTAACTTTCATTACAAAGAACGGCCTATACTGCTAGGAAGTCATGACATTCGGTCTCAAGAATGCTGGAGCTACTTACCAACGATTGATGATCGAAATGTTCAAGGATCACCTCAAAAAAACAATGGAGGTCTATATAGACAATATGTTGTGCAAAAGTCTAAAGAAGGAAAACCATATCGCGGATCTACACACGACCTTTGATATCTACCGTCTCTGCAAGATGAGACTCAACCCTGATAAATACCAGTTCGGGGTTCAATCAGGATAATTCTTAGGCCTCTTAATCAGCAAGCGCGGTATTAAAGCCAATTCAGATTGTATTCGCGCACTATTATCTATGCCTTCCCCCAAAATAAAGAAAGATATCCAGAAGTTTGCAGCGAAGATTGCCGCAATAAGTCGTTTTGTATCAAAATCGTCCGATCGCTGTCGATTGTTGTTCAACTTATTACTTGAGGAGACAACAAAAAAGAAACCTAAGAAGGACAACGAGATCTAATGGACAGCAGAGTGTGAAGCAGCCTTTCAACAGCTAAAACTTTTCCTGGGTTCACCACCAGTGATGCGCACACCTAGCGAAGGAGAAGAGCTCACCATCTATCTTGTCGTTACTGAGGAGTCATTAAGTTCTATTCTCATTCCACTTGATGAGAAAACCAATAAGCCTGTCTACTTCATCAGTAAAACTCTCATTCTAGCATAATCCCGATATATCAAGGTCGAGAAACTGCTTTTGACTCTTGTCTACACCTCACAAAAATTGAGAGAATACTTCCAAGCCCACTCAATACGAGTAGTGACCAACTACCCTCTATGCAAAATGTTATCCAAATGAGAGAAATCCAGATGAATCCAGCAATGGTCGGTCACTCTTGGCGAACATGACATCCAATTTGAGCCCAGACATTCTAAAAAGGGTCAGGCCGCAGTAGATTTCCTTGTAGACTTCCCCATAGAAGATCCTGACTGGGAAGATGACAACACAGAAATTCACGAAGAACAACTCGATGAAAGGGCAGACTGGATAACACAAAAGGGACGACGTCTTCTAACCGATAGATCCTTGGGACCCACAGGATTAGGCATCAGAATCGTACTGATCACACCTTCTAATGATAGACTTGAAAAGGCCATCCGATTAAATTTTAAAGCTACCAACAATGCAGCAGAGTACGAGGCAATGATTTACAATTTGGATATGGTACTAGAAATTGGAGTGCCCAAACTGTCTGTATATACAGACTCTTTGCTCATTGTAAACCATTATACAGAAAAATTCCATAAGAATGGGAAAATAATTGATTACGCAGCCGCCGTAGCCGACAGAATGAGTAGATTCAAGAAAATTTCTATCAAACATTTGCCATGCAGAGAGAACACACATTCTGATTCCCTCGTATATCTCGCAGGAGTTTTTGGCTTAAAAGCTTGGTATCTCAAGATTGAAGTGATATCAACCCCCAACATTAACATTATAAGCTCAAATTCTGTTAATACTGGGGGCTTTGAAGATGATGAGGACGATTGGAGATGACATTTCCTCAAGTATATTGGTACCAAGAACACATTCGATGGCGAACTCCTGCAAGACCCCACTGAAAGAAGGCACGTACTTGATAGCGCAAAATGCTACATCACCGAAAATGGTCTCTTGTACAAAGATTTCGGTCACAGGACCGTATCTTGAATGCTTGTCTTACAAAGAAGCTTGAAAACTCTTATACGAACTACATGAAGGCACTTGTGGTTCCCACAGAGCAGGAAGATCTCTGGCCAATCGAGCTCTTACCTAAGGCGTCTTCTGGCCTAAAATAAAAGCTCAAGCAATTGAGCTCGCAAGCAAATACAATGCATATCAATGCCATGGCCCCCAAATCTGAGCTCCAGCTTTAGAACTACATTCCAGAAATGTTGTATGGCCATTTAAATGATGGGCCCTTGACCTCGTCGGCAAGTTTCCTACTGCACCAGGAAAACGGAAACACCTCCTAGTCGTAATGGATTACTTCACTAAGTGGCTAGAAGCAGTTCCCCTGCGCCGCACACGAGAAGATGAAGACATTAAGTTTATCTGGGAAAATATCATCATTTTTTCGGCTGCCCCCATTTCATCAGGATCGACAATGGACCTCAGTTCGTTGGCTCCAAGGTCGTCGAATTTCCCAATCAATGCAACATCAAACATACCCCTTCAAATCCATATTACCCGTAAGGGAACGGCCAAACCAAAATCACTAATCACACTATTGTCGACAGAATCAAAAAATGCCTAAAAGACAAGAAAAGAAATTGGGTCATGAAATTACCAAATGCGTTGTGGGCTTATCGAACTACGCCCCGTATTTCAACTGGATGCACGTCGTTCCTTCTAGCTTACGGTACCGATGTAATCATCCCTACTCGGTATCATCACCCTATTCGCGACCGTACCATGACCGATGAAGAAAATAAATTCCAATTAGACTGCAATATGTACTGGATCGAGGAGACTCGGGACAAAGCAGTCATGAAATTGGGAATGTATCACCAAGCTTTAGCCCGATCTTATAACAAACGCGTTCGGCATAGAGAGTTCGAAACCAAAGATCTAGTCCTCCGAGAGATTCCCAAACATCGCAAAGTGCTCAACGCAGGGAAATTATCTGAAAACTGGGAAGGTCCTTTTGTCGTTATCAGGAAAAGTGACACCAGTTCTTACGACCTCGTCACTGAGCATGGCAAGCACATACCTAATCCTTGGAACACAAGGAGACTAAAATTGTAACGAAGTTAATACATCCGTTACAGTGTACATTTCTCCAAACCAATCTATCAGTTCGTATGACGAGCTCACATCAATAAAAGATTACTGTTTGATGAACACATCTGAATACTTTTTACTATGCCACACAAAATTTATATACACAGATTACAAATCATTTATTGCTTTGGCTAAATTGATCATCTAATACATTACAAATTGTTTGTTGCTTCCGCCAAACTGATCTATCTAATACATTTGTTGTACGTTAATTTTACACCAATGAAAGACTTGTGTTCAATTGCCCTACACAACTTCTATACACAAATTACAGATTATTTGTTGCTTTGGCCATATTGATCATCTAATACATTACAGACCGTTTGTTGTTTCGACCAAACTGATTTATCTAATACATTTGTTGTACGTCAATCTTACACCAATGAAAGACTTGTGCTCGATTGCCCTACAAAATTTCTATACACAGATTACAGATCATATGTTGCTTTGGCCAAATTGATCATCTAATACATTACAGACCGTTTGTTACTTCAGCCAAACCGATCTATCTAATACATTTGTTGTACGTCAATCTTACACCAATGAAAGACCTGTGCTCGATTACCCTACAAAATTTTTATACACAGATTACAGGTCATTTGTTGCTTTGGCCAAATTGATCATCTAATACATTACAGACCGTTTATTGCATCGACCAAACCGATCTATCTAATACATTTGTTGTACGTCAATCTTACACCAATGAAAGACTTGTGCTCGACTGCCCTACAAAATTTCTATACACAGATTACAGATCATTTGTTGCTTTGGCCAAATTGATCATCTAATACATTAAAGATCATTTGTTGCTTCAGCCAAACTGATCTATCTAATAAATTCGTTGTACGTCAATCTTATACCAATGAAAGACTTGTGATCGATTGCCCTACACAACTTCTATACACAGATTATAGATCGTTTCTTACTTCGGCCAAATCGATCATCTAATCTACATTACGGATCATTTGTTGCTTCGGCTAAATCGACAATCTAAACTACATCACAGATCGCTCGTTGCTCCGGTCAAACCGATCATCTCATGGATCACAGATCGTATACCACTTTGGCTTATCCGATTGCATATCATACTGCTTTACATACATTATCATTGGTACCTCACACGGTTAGTCAGTTCACTGTTCATCTTTAACTAATTCTTTATACATCCATATTTCTTTTTTATCCATTGTTCGTATACACACAACATAAATCATATTACTCATTCTTCACTAGAGCTGTCACTTAACTCATTACCCACATTAGAAGGTCATACCGCGTCCATTACGCAAATCTTATGAAACTTCTGACACATAAATTATGGTATCCTCCCCAAAACAATCTTTTCCCCCTCTCTAACATGGAGATCATGGGTTTCAAACATGCAGTTCGGATCACCTCCATCTCACATTCTGTACCTTGAGCAGTCAAACCATCATATACCCTCTGGCTTTCAGCTTCTACTCTATTCAACTCAACTGCAAAGAACGATATTACTGCAGCCATCTCCCTCTCATGATTACCACCCGCCTAAGTTTTTACCTGCCTACTGAGAAGGAGTTCGTTTAGTTTATGTTACGCGTCCTTCAGTGTGTCTTCCAGTTGCTTATAACGATCGTCCACTCATCGTTTTTCATGACACACATCCGAATTCTGAGCTGCCAACACGGTCATGAAGTTATCCATATGATAAATTAGAGACATCAAATTTTCATAACCTGCACATTCTACCCGCTTCAAGTCATAACTTATCTCCAACCACAACAGATCGTCTCCAGCTTCGTATTCGCACTTTGAAGTCTGTCATTTTCGGACTGGTATTCCAAGATATCCAGGTGTCATGTTTGTGAAAGCTGCTCTAGATCACATATTTTGTTCCAATCTTTCTTGATGACTTTATTCTGTTGAGCACAAACCTCCTCCATCTCCTTTCCCGTCATCCCAGTAACCAACCACAATGCTTCATATTTGCGAGCACGAGCTCTAACATCGCTTATCTCCGCATCAAGCATATTCACCTGAAACTGCAGCTCCTTCACATTATTTCCTTCAGCTTCTAATGCGATTAGCAGTTCTGCAATTTGCGATCACGCAGATAGCAATTTAGCACCTTGTTGACTAGCTCGTCCCGATCCACTTCCAACTCCAAAGCCCTTTTTTCTTATCTCTTCTTCTAAACTATTTATCTTTCTCAAACTGACTGATATAACTGCCTTATTCTCTTGAAGAGTTTCACTCATTTCCGCCCTCAATTTTTCCTCAACCTCAATAGCATTTTTTATTTATTCTTGACTCGATCTTAGCTCAGCACACATTTATTCATTCTCGACACGTAATACGTCGCACTGACTTTGTATAACAGTCAGGTCCGCCTATTCATAACAGATTACATTTATAATAGTTTTTCATAACAACAAAGTACATATAACAGTTGGCAAAACTACATCAAGAACATAATATTTGAGCAAGTTAGATACATTATTTTGTTCGCACAAAACACAGATTACATTTTCGAACACTACGGAGGAATAATCATGGAAAAGCAAGACTAATCTATTTGCGACTCTTCCAAACAGGAGACAACCGCCGCTTATCTCTCACGACCTTCTTATTCGACGCCTGCACATCTATCGACGTGGTAAAGGTCACAACCTCCTGTTGGAATTGTGTGAACCGCGTTCGGGGATTCAGACACTCGACCTCTTCCTCTTCTGACAGTTCCTCTCACGACCTAGGAAGGGGGTGGTCGCCAACAATTTCTCCTCTACCTCGGATAAACCATAGGGTTTCTACTTTGGCATTTTCCACTTTGAAATACTTCCCACATTCCTCTACGAGCTTCCTAAATACTCTCTCCAAGTTAGACAATTATATCCCATAAAACTCAGTAACACTGTCTATATGACGCTCATACTTCGTTCGAGCAGCAACTTTGCTCGCGATGGGCATAAATGCTCCTTTAATATCATTTACGCTTTATGCAATCACTGACGCACATTTTCAGTAGCATACTTAAAGCCCTCCTTTCCACCTCTATCTTCATTCGGGCACCCACTTCTCTCAACGGCTGCGTTGCTAAAGACATTTTTTGCTCCATGTGTTGCGATAGCTCATCATGTAACCCCTTTACCTCACCCTCCAATTGCGTTTGAACCTCTATTTGCTCTTTCCTTATCCTAAAAAATATAATCCTCATGGCCCTCCGATCCTACATAAAGCCAAAGAGATAAAAGTTCTACATCACCCCATACAACAGACACACCAGCCCGGGCTGAACATTTTTTTACTTTTAAGCTATGTTGATTGCGTGCTGCTTGAGCTAAAAACATAACTCGGGCTAGGTTTGGAACTACACCTCTCTCCCTCAAAAGCTCTATATAAGCCTTCTTCAACCCTCGTTCACTATCTACTTTGATCTCAAAATACAAAGTCAGAACCAATAGTATACTCTGACACCTCGCTTTATCACTTGGGTTGTTAAAACAAACCAACTCTTTCGGTTTTTGAACTAATACCCCCCTTTCCTCTTCCTTTCTTAACACCTCGTTTCTCTCTACTTTTATCTTAGCATATTTATATTACAGGTCATATAAATTTTTAAAGGTTTTCTCTAAATTTAACTTTAATTGTCTTCTCTCGTATTCAGTTTTGTTAAGTACCTGTTGAGTACGGGCCACAGAGTCCCTCGCTCAACTTAGTAACTTCTCCAATTCAGAATTCATTTTTCTAAAATGCTCTATCTCCTACACAGATTATAGATATCTTATTTCAATACCAACATTCACGAAAAGCATATTTCAAAATATCACTCAAAATGAAAATAGTATACGATTATACAAAGTACTATCTCTTCCAAATCAAATGAGCAGACAAACAAAAGATAGGATACCACAGACCATTTAAAGAGACTTGCTAATGTCTACCTCAGAAAGAGATTTCAATATTTTTTCTGGGGAAAGAACTATTTTAGCACGTTCCAATAGAGGATCCACTGTTTGCTCAATTGTATGGACTGTCTCAGCACTATCTGGAGGAAGGTCTAAAACTTTCTCAGGTACACCAGCAGCATCACCAGCCACCTCTTCCTCCTTAGCAGGAAGCTCGATCTCTGCATACCGCCACATCATCGGTATTCAACCCAAAATAATAGTACGAGTTGATAAAGTAGTCCCTTTCCACTAAGACTGCTGCGACCGTATCAGACATGAGCTTGCCATTCTTTGATAGTCCACTATACTTTTCTATAGCTGCGGTATCATCTACAGCCCTTCTCTCTATCTTTTTCTCTCTCTCTCTCTCTCTAAAGCTCACCCACGAGCTCCATCATGCGAGCTGACTAGCCTCGAACTTCACTGTCAGATCAGCAAATTCTTGGCCTCTCTTGTCTAAACATTGTCTAGCCCCCTTCAGTATCGTTGACAACTGCCAATATAATAAAGCATAAGAGTCAGTTCAACAGTTTCATTATGTTCAAAGGCAACATCAAGTAAACAGTTTTTCAACCACATACCGCGAACGTGTGCGCGAGATACTCATCCTTGAGCCTCTGCGATTTCGTCCCGTCCATATGGCAGTATTTCTGCTCAAACTCTTTCATCTTTGCAGCAGCAAGAGAGTTAGTCCGATCACTATCCTCCTCCACATGCCATTTTCTCTTCAGACTCCTCTCAACATCCCCAAGCGCAGATACGCTCACTTCAGGCTTTTTCTGCTGGCTACCAGCAATAGGCTTTGTGATCTCTTATTCTATGGGCACAGCCTCAACCGCTGAGCCGCTTTGCTGCGCTAACTTTTGGCTTTTACGAGTAAGCCACTTAGTAGTCTGAGGAACAAAAAGTAGAGGACTAAGCAAGTCAGCAACGGTCTCCACAGCCTTCCCCTCGGCTATAACTCATTTTTCTTGAGCTCGCTGAACTTTTGGCACTATTGAATCTACTCTTTTGTGCCTTCGGATACACAATTCTCTGGGTACCTCCGTTAGCTCGTCCTGGTCGCGAGCAAGACAATCAAATAGACAAGTCTTATCCAGAGTAGGCAACGGCTTGGGCTCTGCCAAATAAAAGGAACAAAATATCAGTTACACAACATACGAACATCGCTATCAACTATTAGAAGGTCGGTCAACATTACTTACTCAGAATAAAATATATATGGTTCAGCTCAAGCGCGGGTTCATCTGGAACCTGCAAGCAGCTACCCTCAACCCACACAAGGTGGTCGCTCCATGGTCTACCCGCAGACTCGAAATTAAAGAATTTCAGCTTAGCCGAGTCACTATACAGGTAACTACTATTTCGACCCTCCATATACTTAAACTTGTTAAACTTCAAAACATCTTCAGTTGCGAACTGCTTCGCAGTCTCTTCCTTCCTCCATTTTTCTTTCAATGCCTCACATACCCTCATCATCTCATACACATTCCCATTCAATTGGGCAGAGCAACACTATAACGCATTCATAACCCCTTTCTGAAAGTAGGTCAGCGGAATTCTATGGCCATAGACGACCTGATTCAAGAAACATAAAAAACCCTCACTTGGACTGATAACCCAAGCCCATTGTAATACGATAGGCTAACCCCCTCACTAATACCTCTATCCTTTTTCCACTATTCCAAAAAGGGAACTTGATAATACATTGCTTTCCCCTATTTTTTGGAGACATAGGTCCTGAACCAGAGACCTTGGTCCTCCAGATACCTACCCCACACTCTCGGGCATTTCTTTCTATATCACAAATACTCATTTCCTACATCTACCCCCTTTGGGTATATGACAAGGACCTTCTCTTTCTCCCTTTTGTCATCCTTCTCTTTTATGCCCTCAGATCTACTGGGCCCCACCACTTCTACGTCGCCCCCACACTATCCCCCTCCCCGAAAATAATGTTTCATCGGAATTAGACGAGACTACAAACTTACTAGCAGGAATAATAGGTTTAGAACGCACACTGAACCTACAGATACAGAGGATTTTTTTTATCATTATCATTACATTACAAACAGAACAAACAGACCCCACCTTCTACCCAGTCAACACGTCTATTTCCCAAAATCCCAAAACAAAAAGCCAAAATCAAATCATTTTAAATTTCCCTCTTTTTCTCCAAGAAAGACATTTTCTTTCTCTAAAACAACATGTACCACAAATCTTACATTACAAACTTTATCTCAAAAAAAATTTCTTTTCAAAATCCCCTGAAAACCCCAGTTTCTAAAACCATAAATACAGATTACTAATGTCTACAGATTACTACATTACACATAATATTTACAAAATCAAATAGACAAAAGTATTTTTATCACCAACCTGTAATTACTGAACAACAATCCTTTGCTTTACCCTGCGGTCTCGTAGAATACGAGCGTTCCCGTCGCCTCTCCGATAAACTCCTATCACTCGATGCAGATGTCTTTCTCAAAACACAATCAATACTCAAACGTCTCCTCTCTTTGACAATGATATGCGTACCACTTTTTTCTCTCTCTAAAACTGTAGATAATTTATGAGGGAGAAAGAGACGAGTTTTTATACTCTCCCTTGGTTTATAAAATGATGGCTCCTTCTGACACATGTCAGTCCTCCCCACTGTTACTACAGGCACGTCTTTTCATTTTACGATATCATCATGACTTCTGTGATAACGTTTGCCACCATCACGTTTATCTCTGTTATTTACCATTACCAACCCTACACCTTTTTTAGCCCAGTACCAAAACGACCAATCATCTTACTTATACTCTACCAAGATTGTGCAAACTTTTCTAAAATAGCTGAATTTTCAAAATTTGAAGATATCCCTACAGTTGTTAAAATCCTATAACTGTCATACATAACATCCGTACAGAATAAATATAACAGAATACTTTATTTAATCAGATCGGAACATCACATACTTTATTCTCTCACGATCTCTCATATTACATTTACTCAGAACTCCACCATAGAATACTGTTATAAAATAGATTACTTTTAATCTCATAACCTAGAGCTCACCGAGCTCCCCAGTTACATCTGAACAGCCCCGATGGTTCGGTTGCCCGCATATAATCAATTCCCCATTTGCTGCCCTTGCATCCTCTTCTACGATCTTATCGTATGCAAGCTGTTGAATAGTCAGTTCTCGCACATGGGGATCCAACAGGGACTTACGAAAAATATTACACCAAACAAAGCGATCCTGCTCGACACGCGTGCCTTCATCATCCAAGCCAACCAGATTCAATGGCCATTCTGGAAGAACAACATCATACGGCAAGTGGAAAAAATAACGTTCACGGAGCTCCGCAACCTTGATATGAAACCGGCCATCCGCCGCCTGCTGCGTACGCTGAGAACGAGTCCTCACCATACTCGAACACAACAACTCCAGAACTATACAAGTAACAACAGCAAGGAATCCTTACTTATAGACAAAAGATGATCTCCGCAGAATCAATCACCCTACATATTTTCCTCAGAAAATATTGGTACGAACATCTCTGGAATAGCAGAATATCTATACTGAATATAGTGACAGCTCATTACCCCAAAGTACAAAATATCTCATCAGACGTGTACATCGCAATAGCCACGACGACAGTTAGCCAAACAATCATACACACAACTCCATCTCAACCATGTCACATAACTTGCATAAAAATGAGACTTCCAGTTCGAACCAACAACTCGACCTTCTCTTAATTTTCCCTCACCTTTCACTACCATTTTTTCCCCTCCATACCCCAGGCACCTACTTATCTATATTACCAACGCCTATGGTACAAACTGAAAGGGAAAACAACCAACCTCGAAGACACAGTATCATCATAACAAAAAACATGTATTTTATTAAGTCTGAAAGTTACTCTTACAGAGTAATATGCAATAAATATTTTACAGATTACTTCAATTTACATCAAGTATTAGCTCGAAATCCTTTTCCTGGCACGAACAGTTCACAGAAGAGGCAGACCCCAAACTTTGATCCCATGCTACAAGAGGCAGGGAAGTCAGAAATAGTTTCACAGATGAAAGATCTTCTTCATAGCCAAAGAACTATGGTCCATGGAAAAAAATGATCCTATGCATCCTCCTCACCTCCCCGCAAGCTTGAGACATACGGAAGGCCTCATTTCTTCAACAAGACCCACTCATTAGCAGGATATCGATGAGACTCCCTCGGTCGAACGCCTGCCACTTCATCTTTAGTTGTAGCAGCCTCCTTCACCAGCAGACGAAGGCCGGTGCGACGTTTCGCCTTAGATGTCACCAAGTAATGAAAAAGTACCATTTGGCAGTAATCATCCTCTGCCTCCATCACTTCTTCATAAGGCATTCGATGAAAAGTGGGAGACACAGGAATTGGAGTAGGTTGATGCAGCGGTTGATAACCAAAATACCTGATGAGTAATTCCTCCATCTTCCTCCATATCCTAGACTCTCAAGCCTGAGTCTTAGTCGTCACCATTGTCACTACAAGAAAATAATGAGGAAGAAATCAGAGACGAAGGGTTTGCTCCTCAAAACTCAACTCAGAGTTACCTTTTATATACAAATCAACATTCAAAGCAGACTCTACCAATTCCCAATGCCAAATAGATTCCTCATGCAACAATATCTGGCTACAGTCATTGGTTCTAGAAAACCCAACATACACTAATAGAGATTCATGAATTGACATTGGAAATGAGCCTTAGACATAACTACAACATTTAATAACCCTTCTCAACCAACACCACTCGCCTATAATCATTCTCGTACTGCTGGCTGAGAGGGGGCGGTTATAGTGGCTTATTCCGCATCACGAGCTCATACTTCATCTTCGAACTACAGATAAACTTTCGACCTCAACTACTGTGCACGTGGTACAATCGCAAACCTGTACGGAACGAGTTTCTTAACCAATACCACTCATCCCTAGCAACACTCGTGCTATCGGTTGAGAGCCCTCTTGTAATAGCTTACTTCGTATCTCGGACTCAAACCTCACCCTCGATCTCATCAGCATACAGGAAGCACTGTTAAAGACGAAGCCAAACTTTCCCCAGTTCGAGACATCATTTTTGACCTCTACACCAGCAGTTTGACCTGCGCGAAGCACACAATCAGCAATAGGGCCGTTGTACAACAGTAAAAGTCGGAACGTTACACAACCTGGTTAAAGAATATCTCGCACTAACTTTGTAACGTCCATCATTAAGGAACTTTATGGTCATCAAACGGTCATATTAGAGAACCTATAAGAGGACCTGGAGAACTGCAGATGAGGGGACGAAACGATAAGCATAGAAAAGCTCCTATTCTATCATCCTATATTTTAAATCATTCATTGTAATACACTAACAATCTCAATAAGATCATCTCTTTCTCAAAATCCTCAAGAGAGGTCGTAGTTTTTAACCTGTTTAAATGTTTTCCACGCTAAATAGTCTTGTTGTTTATTGTCTGCCATTCTTGAACGCTTTAGATACATTTGGTATAAAGGCTAAGTCCGTATCCTGGAATTTGGCTATTACAGCGCCAAAAGCAAGACTTGCAGTTTATGCAGACTTATATACGGTCCATTAATGTTTGGTGCTGAAGCTTGAGTTTCAAGCACTAACTAAAATGCTCCAGGTAAGTTTAGTGGAAGGAGCTCAAACTCAGTGGAGGATCCTCAAACCAAACTTTAAAACCACCTCTTTCAAAAATTGTGTGATTAAACTACTCACAAAAAAAAGGTAAGAAGTGCATTAGTGCAATTTTTGTACGAGCTCTATGCACGCGATGGGAGCTTATTTGACAAACTCCAAATTTAATATGTAGCCCTCCATTTAGCTAGTACTGATTCTCCAATACAATTAAATGGTTCAAAACATCCAATTCGATCTCCAAGATCAAATCGAAACTCCCACTCCCAAGATTTCAAAACCTATTGTTCTGATACCAATTGTCCTGGGTTTTTTTTTTATATTCATTATCATACATATTTCTTACATGCATTTTAGTCATATTAAAGATTATCATGCAAAGTGTTAGTCGTAAGTCAAATGGGAGTCATAGTTAGAGTATTATTACATATCTTTATTTGTAGAGACAATAAGAGTCTTAGAGAGATAAACACTTACGAGTCCTAATCTATTTTCGGATGAGAGAGAGAGAGAGTTCCTGAAGATAAAAAAGAAGAACAAAGGAGAAAAGATTAGGACTTTTTTGGAGGTTGAAGAAAAGAATTTCGGATGAGGTTCTAAAGCCGCTTTCGCTTCTTAGATAAGGCAGGTGAATTCTATCATATCCTTCTCCATGCATTGGGATATCTATTGCATGTTTGTTTAGATCCTATATGGTTTCCTCTTATATATATTCTAATTATTAAAGAGATTTAAGATTATGTTATAGTCATTAGTATCTATTGTGGTTTGGGAGTATTTGTAGCATCTCTGAGGCCGTAGTAGTATGATTGGGTTTGTATTCTAACTACCAATAGATACATCTTTGATAGAAATTTAACTACCAATAGATGCATCGTTGATAGAAATTTATCATTAGTGACGGTCTAGAGTAAACTCAGTAATGATTTGATATCATATATAAGTCCGAAGTTCTTTATGTGGAAGTTCTTTGATTGATGAGTTTTGTTTGAATTAAACATCTTTGAACAACTAGCTAGGTTTAATCAATGCCCTTTTATTATACTTGGTTTGAGAGTCAATCATGGTATCATCTCATGAGTTGATGATATTTCTAATCTACAATCTTTAACTTTGAATCAAAGAGTATTTGGAGACGAGATTAGGTCTGATTGTACCCTCTGTAGCTTCTACCTATATGCCCTAAAGCTATACACCTCTGCCGTCCCTTGTGTTATAATAGAAGGTGATCTCAGGCATGGGGATTGACTTGGGTTAAGACTAAAGTATGACACAGTAAATACTTATTATTTTGTTAGGACGGAATATACTTGGTGCAACTGTATGTATCATTATTTTTATCACTTAAGAGTATTGTTATGATGCATCTTCACCTCTGTACTTGGGGTTGTATTTTAGAGAACTTATCACATTTTTTGTGGTCTATCATATTGAGATCCTTTCTAATGGAGTAAACAGTGAGCATTAACCATGAAACGTCCTCGTGGCTTTGATCCTTGGACATGTAACGAAACTCCTTAATACCATAGTTAGTAATAGCTTTCCTATTTCACGAGATATAGAGTGCTTTAGATTATGTTATCTACCTATTTTTGATGTAAGGGTCCTATTAGCGTATAAAACCCTTATTATTGTTCATGACATAGTCCTCGTGGTTTTGATCCTTGGACAAGTGTTAAGAACACCGTTTCTATATGAGTTTCCTCATCACAAGAGCCTCTATAATAGAGCATATGAGAGTTGTATGATACTTGAATTCTTCACACAAGAGTTGTCTCAGACCCAAATAAAAGAGTTATAATGGGATCCTGCCTACAAGAGTTGGGGACCATTCTTAGAGGAGAATAAAGAGTGTAATTAAATTCAAGATTACCCAAGAGTGGATTTAAGAGGAATTGAACTATCCAGAGAGATAAAAGGAATATAGAAGGTATCTTCCTTCGTCATTAGTTGGTTGTACTTTAGGTCTTCCTAGTACCTAATTTAGTTAAACTGTACACATTGGGGCTAAGATAACATGGTCCTTGGGTTGAAATCCCATAATCACAAATAACTTAGGTTCTTGCTTCGGTAAATACCTTGGGTTGAAAGACCCTAAAGAAAGACTTTTTAAATTAGTAGGTTGTGTACTACCGGGTAGAGTGATTTAGGTGGGCACCGCCAAGAGGTTGAAAGACCTCAAAAGAAAACAATAGGACTAATGGCGATCCTTGGGTTGAAATTCTCAAGCACACTTTGATCATGTGTTTTTCCCTGCTAATTCATGGCTTAAAGGAATACGATTCTGTACAAATAGAAGGGTGCGATAGTATGGTTCTACTGAATTAAACTGAACCATGTGTACATAAGACATCTATCCATTCCTATCTTCTTAGTTAACCGGCTGGCGCCAACATTAAAATATTTTATGTTAGGACATTACAACATCCGCATATTAGAACACTAGGATATTAGGGCATTAGAATATCATTCATATCAAATTCATTTGATTAGTTATCGTAGTAATATACTTTATATATATCGCCATTGAATTTCAAATGTCCTCATTTTTTTTTCTCCTTTATCTTTATACGTCAGGAGCTTTATTTATCTTCAGCATGCCTGGCTCGCTCGATCGGTATTGGATTTTGTTCCAAATAAGCTACAAAGGTTGAAGCATTACATAATGTTTGAATCACCACGAGGGGTCCTAGATGATTTAGAAGAACAAAGGTGATGACGGTGCTTGAAATGTATGTTGTTAATGGTGAAGGTGGGGTACATGAAATGTATGGAAGAGATTCTTACTTAAGTAAGTTCTTTAGATATGTCTTCAATATTGATTCTCATTTTAATCGCTTGTGAATGATGAGATAAACAACAAATTAGTTTTGCCGGGTTTGACACTAATCTATTGCAGTAAGGGTGGTATGTGTTTCTTGGGTTGGCTTGGCTTTGGGTTATGCCTATCACATAGTGGCGGATGGCGCCAAAAGCTAGACTTGCAGTTTATGTAGACTTATATATAGTTCATTAGTGTTTGGTGTGGAGGCTTTGTGTCAAACACGTACTCAAATACTCCGGGTGTGTTTAGTGGAAGGAGCTCAAATTTAACATGGAGATCCTGACTCAACACGTGGAACTCCTCAGCTCGATACTGCTGGAGATAGTCTAAAGGAAGTTTGCCCTACAAAAGTTGAGGATTATTTTCGTAATCTCTACCAAGTCATAAAGCAAAAGCCAATAAACAAAGCAACGGGAAGCGTTTTTGACACGGTGACTACTCCGACCTAAAAAAGAAGCTTCTTAAAGTTCCGCATTTGACGCCGAATTTCTCCAAACCCCATTATTATAAATCACAATTTCTTCTCTCTCCAAACTCAGCCCTTGAAGAAGAGAGAAAAGTCCGAGTTGAGAGTGAGTCAACTCATTGAGAAAAAATTGTTGGGGTCTCTCTCTTTCAATTTCATCACATTCTTCTTGAGTTTTTAGGGAACCCCATCATTGCTTTTAGCTCAAAAAGTTCACCAGATCAAAGGATCTCAAGGTTCATACCTTTTTAAGGTATGGGGTTTTATTTTTTCTCACTATTTTTAGCTTTTATTCAACAGTTTTTTTGCTGTTTGTCAACCCCATGTTTATCAAATATTGATTTTTTTTTCCAGCTTTAAAAATCAAAATTACTGCATTAATGGGATTTTGTAGATTTTCATGTGACTGTAGAGAAAATTGGGATTTGGGTTATGTCTCTTTTGATTAAATTTTGTATTTTTATGATTTTTTTTTGGGTAGTTGTGATGGGGTTTCTCTCTTCACTGGGTTCTCAAGTTATGTATGATGAATGTTGAATAACTGGGTATTTGCTTATGTTGTTACTTATGTATGATCTTCAGGTGAAGCTTGAACCAAAGATTTGGGGAATTTTTTAATGGTGAGATTTTTTTTTTCTTCTGTTAATCATATTAGCACAAGAAAAATATATATAAATTAGCCATATTTATTTCCAATAATATCAGAATGGAGGTTAATTTTTTGAATTGTAAAAATCAGGGTGAAATTCAAGGCGTTTTTGAAGATGAAATGAAGGAGAAAGAGCAGAATTCTATAACCATTGGCAGAAAAATTGTAAGATCTGAGAACTAATTGAATGTTTTTGCTTTGAATTTGTTTTGATTTGGACTTGCTAGAATCTTCAAACTAAGTGGTATGGTAATCATGTTTTTTGAATAGTATGTGGTTGGGGGATCAGATGGTGGAGCAACTTTGTCGATTGGTGTTCAGATATTTGACACGTTGACGGGCATATGGTGAGTTAATATGTCCTGTACGTCTTTATTTTGAGTTTCTTATGGGGTTTGGGTTATTGATTTTTGGTTGAATTTGCAGGGAAGTTCCTGTTATATTGGGTACGAAACCTGCCATTTGCAAGTGTCAGTCATCTGTTCTTTTAAATCAAGATCGAATCTTGATGGTTAAGAAGGACTCTGTGCGGGATGATTGCATCTGGTTTCTTGAGGTTGGTAGCCCTATCCTTTAGGAATTTATCTATCATAGTGTTTTGTATGTTCCATACTTCCATCTATCTGAGATTGTTCCCTATCTATGACATCTTGTATTTCCAACCGTTCCCAATTTTAACTAATTTATCTAACTGGGAACTTTGAATTATATGTCACAACTTTATCACTATACGTTCTCTTCCTACCTTCCTGCATATTGTTTCGCCTTAACCGTAGAAACCTCTGATTTATGAGATCCAGAACAGTGAGTTATAATTTCTATTGTTTTGCTATTTGTAGGTAGACACTCCATTTACTCAAGAGCAGAAGAAACTCTTGCAAACTGAGGTAGTTGCTTGGAGCAAGGGAGTTAAGGGTGTTGGTCCTCAGCCAGTTATTATTAGTGGTCCATCTGGAGTTGGAAAGGGTACATTAATTTCAAAACTTATGAACGAGTTTCCATCCATGTTTGGGTTCTCTGTAAGCCACACAACCCGAGCTCCAAGGGAGAAAGAGAAACATGGGATCCATTATCATTTCACTGAAAGGAGCGTAATGGAGAAGGACATACGTGACGGGAAATTTCTCGAATCTGCATTTGTTCATGGAAATATCTATGGAACAAGTATCGAAGCAGTCGAGTTGGTAACAGATGCCGGAAAGGTAAAATATGTTTATTATGTATTTAGTTTTTCACACATAAAACACTCTTGTTATGGTCTGGATCCTTGTAAGTATATGCGGGTTGAAATTCCTCAAGCTCTCTATAAATACCTTTTCATTGAGAATCTTCCAATTTTCCTTCCAGTATCAATAAGTTAGTTTTTTTTATATATATTTTTAGTTTTTTATATATATTTTTTCCATTCTCCATTCTTATACTCTATATTTCGAATTATTGTAGCGATGTATTCTGGACATTGATGTTCAAGGGGCCCGATCTGTCCGTGCTAGTTCTCTAGAAGCAAAATTTATCTTTATATGCCCACCCTCATTTGAGGAGCTAGAAAAGCGTCTTCGAGCACGGTGAGTTTGTTGCATATGCCAACTTTTTTTCTCTCTCTGGATTTTAGCAAATATGAAAATCTCATTTTCAAGTCAGTGTAGCTAGTATAAAAAATATGTATCCTTAATTCAGAAATCTATCTTTTATAAAAGAAGATAATATGATATTTTATGAAATATGGTGAAATGTTGACAGAAAATGGCTTAAAATAATAATAAGTATTTGACGTACCACTGATATATAAAATTTAAAAACAAATAATAATCCTTCAGTAGATGCTTTTTACTTGATGCTTCCTAAACCTTGGTTGGAATCTTGATTATGGGGAACAGAGGAACTGAGACAGAGGAACAAGTTCAGAAGCGTCTCAGGAATGCAAGAGCGGAACTCAATGATGGAAAGTCTTCGGGACTTTTTGATCATATCCTTGTGAACGATGACTTGAATACATGCTATGAGAACCTTAAGGTGTCCTACTTGTTATCATTTTTACGCTTCTCAATTAGTTTATCTCCTCAATACTTGATCTGAATGTCAAAATACTTTTTGATTATAGAAACTCCTGGACCTGGACGGGAGTACAGACTCCACCTACCAATCCCGTAAGTACCTTCTCGTCCCTCAAGGACCCATGGTTTCTGGTTCTTTTCACTCTTTGTTCGCCATCTGATTCTAACTATAATATGTTGCAGCGTCTGAAGTTTCCGAACTTCCTGGGGTGCTTTCCATGTTAAAAGCTGACCGGAAGTTCCTAATAAACTACGGAACCAATGACGTCCAGAAAGGATCAAATAATTCGTAAGTCTAGTTTTGGAAAACCATCCTAAACTGATTTTGATTCAAACTAGGTTATCTTAATTAGACTTTGACGGCCAACTTCTCATTTTTTGACTTGACTCACATAATATGATTGTGTTTTGGTTAAGACCCTCAAAAAATTCAATAGCAAACACCGTATTTGGGAGTTAAGTCAAAATTTAAGGTGGTCAACTTCTTAGTGATAAACTTATTTGGGGAAAAGTCAGAATGTCCTCTCTTTTGAATAAAGTTCTCATCTTTTCTACTTGGGGCCTAACAGGTTTGTACTTGATGTCTCTTCGCTTAAAGGAGGGGCACCCGGACGGACAAGGGGACTAAACATTTATGCTGTAGACCCATTTGAGGAGAATCTATACGGGCTCAACCAAATTTAGGTGCCATTACAGGGAGGGAACTGACCCAGTCGATAAAACTAACTTAACACTAATTTCGGCTCGCAGTTTTGGGTTTCACATGGAAGAGAAGGGGGGGATGTCTGCAGGAAAGTCTCAGTAATTTTTTATATTTTTATGCTGATTATTATTGGTTAAACTCGAATACCTCGTGGGTGACTGGGGAGGCTTATGTTTTACGACATCTTCAAAATTATTTTATTATTCAGAATTGGAAATTTGAAGTCTTGGCAGTGTGTGGAGGTTGAACCAACAAACTGACTGATTCATTCAACAATTGAAGCTGCAAGTTGCTTATCATATTTGTATGTATTATCATTCTCAGAAGAACCCATGTTACCCACCACCATAAAAGACAGTCTCCTTTGAACCTTTGGAGGCTCGTACAGAACCATGGCCATACTAGACCTACTATTATAGACTACTATAACATCTTTAGCTGCTCCATCAAGTTTTTTCTCAGGCCCCTTTGAAAGCGATTTTTTAATTAAATCAAGTTCATGAGAATCTGAATTTTGGATTTTGTAGAAATTTTTTCCTATTTCTTGATTATGACGAATTGTGCGGAAAGCTAATACGAAAGGTGTAATAGCCTATTTTCGTAGAAACCGAAAACAGTGTTTTACACCTTCGAAATGTAGAACTATGGTTGGGAACTAAAAATAATAGACACGAGTTTTAGCGTGGAAAACCCTTTAACGGGTAAAAAACCACGACCTCTCCTGAGGATTTCTGAAAGTACGGTCTTTATATAGATGTTAGCTATTACAAAGAGAGAAAGAAATTGAATATCTAAGCTTTGGTAATGATGACTTTCTCTCAGAGTTCTGTAGGTGATAATTGTCGTTTTTGGATCCTGATCTCCACGTCTCTTTTTATAGGTCTTATAATATGACCGTTGGTTACATTGATGAGAGACGTTACAATATCAGGTCTTGATGAGTCTTCATAATGGTCTTCTGTAACGTCTTGATATTTGTTGATCTGTAACGGATCTATCAATATTCTTTAGCTGTAACTTCAGACCGTTGGGAAGATACTATCTCTTATGATGTTCGCGTGCATACGACCTGTTGATAAATGGGGGAGTATCTTCTGTAGCGCGAAGTCACAGGAACCTTCGATATCTCTAAACTGTAGGTGAGGATATGATCTCTAATAGTGTTCGCATGTATTCAAACTATTTGATAGACATCTGAGTATTTTCTGCAGTGCGATGTTATTGAATGCTTCGACATCCCTGAACTGTACATGAGGAAGTCTGTATTGTGAACTGCTTGCCTTCAGCCCTTGGTTAGTTACCCGTGTGCTAACTTCAAACTATATGAGCTTGAATATCGGACTTAGTATGAGGATTAGAAATAAGCCCTCCAACTGCCCCCTCTCTGCCAATAACAGAGAAGTATTTGTAGCGAGTGGTGTTGGTTGAGAAGTTCAGTCATTTTTAATGCTGCATTGATGACTTCCTAGGTATCTGGAGGAATAATTGTTTTGACTGTTGGGTCTCCCAAAAATGATGCTTGAGATGTGTGCTTGTGATAAAGATTGTATTGGAAGTGGTGGCATGGAATTAAATGTTGTGACTATAAAAAATGGTGGATAGTTGCTATCACTGTTCATCCTGGTTGAACCTGTCAGCCGTCTGGATTTGTATAAGTAGTAGCCATGGTGACTACTCGTCGTCAGGCGTAGGAGGAGAGAGTTCAAAAGAAGATGATGATTCTGCAAACCCGCTACTTTGGGAACCAAAGTCTTTCTCTGCCAACTCCAATCTCCAACTTTTCATAGGATGTCGTGGGAAGAAGTAAATGAGACAGATGATGATTATCATCAAATGTGGCGCTTCCATTATATGGTTTTGTTTGCTGCTCATCGTCGGTCCTGTCTTCGGATGTTTGCAGAGGATGCGGTAGCGACGGAGGATGAGAAGGCCGGGGTGTCCTCTGTTAAGTACTGTCGATACCCTGCTAAAGATTGGGTATTATAATGGTGGAGGAGGTCCTTTGTCTGCAGTGGAGGTGGGGGTTATGGAGGAGGGGTGAGATTAACTTTGTCCTCTACCTCACTCCAGTTCCTCTTCTTGGGCTTTGAGTTATTCTGCTAGGCCCGCCATTGTTTCTTCTCAAGTGTTGCACTGTCATCTACAACGTGGGCTATTCTTTGTAAAATAAAAAAAATTGTCTGTAGAACTTGTAATCTTGATTTTCGAACTGGATGAAGTATTCGTCCTTGTAAATTATTTTTCTTGAATAATAAATTCGAACTTTATTATCTTGTCTTGTAAGTGCTTGAAGAACTGTTGTAAGATACCATAGAACAATTATAGAACTAGTCACCGATGACATAGGTCGAAAATATGTAGATCGAATTGTTGTTGAGTTGAATGAAGTATATCTGAACTGTATAGGTCGTTCTTATATATTTGTGGCCTTGTTGAGATATAGTGTTGTTATGTCTGCGGAGATGACGAGGGCATAATATCTTTCGTGCTATATATAAGTTCTTGGTGTTAGGGTATGGTCATTGTCAACTTGAACACTTGTTATCATCGGTGGAACTTGGTCGGAGCCTCTGATTAGTTCGATAAATCGCGATGGATAAACTTGCTAAAAAGGTGTTAGAGCTGCTGATAGAGAAATCATTCTGTGTGGTGAAGAAAATTATCCGTTTTGTCATTATATGTAAGGTCGGATGATTGATCATAATTAAATGATTTGTTTGTGTTGAGGTCGTCTTGTCATTGCTTTCTGTATCTATGATAATTTTTGACTGGAATATAACTGAAGCAGGATTTGTTGCTGATTTTCTGCTTATGGCAGACCGAAATTGAGGTAAGTGACAGCTGTAATAGCTGTACTTAGGTTTTTGAACTGGAACCATGCTATAAAAAGCATAGTAGGATCATGCAGCCGTAGAAGGTTGTTGCTGTAAGTAATCCTGCTATAAGATCTGTACAAATCTTCTTGGGCAGTGAGTCCTTAATAATGGTAGAGGAGAGAGACAAATGTGATAACAGAACACGTTACTCCAAAAATCATTATGAGGGCAAACGAAAAGACGTACCTGCTAGGAGAGATGATGTGGACACGTGTCCCGAGGAGCTGTCGTCTCAGAAACCGAGGGATAATATAAAAGCTTGTCTTCTGTCTTCTCTTAAACCACAATCAGTTGCAGACAGAGGAAGAAGCATTTCTAGAGAGAGAAAATCTTCAAATTTTGAACGCAGTCCTCTAGTGTTGTGTGATCTTGCTAAGAAGAACAAAATTTTGTCGCCTGAGGTGCGAGCGGTGACCGAAGTCGACGACTGTTGCTTTTCTAGTATAGGTTTGTATCTCTGCTTCCATCTTTTCTGTTGTGTTATTAGTTTCTTGGAACCGGTAGTTGCATTTTTAAACTTCTGGGTAGATTAATAAAGTGTTGGGTACGGCTGAGGGAGGAGGCCTGTTTGATTAAAAAACTCTGAACAGATTTTTCCTGTATGTAGTAGATGCACTCAAAAAATTCGAAACCCAATAGTAAATTTATTGTATCTACCAGTAGTGAGGAATCATCATCGTCTGCTAGGACTATGGATGATTCGGAGGTAATTGGTACTGTAACTGTTGATAAACCAGTTGTTCCTTCTGGGAGGGATGTGGGACTGCATGCTGCGATTGAAATTGGGCAATTTTTTAGGTATCCCGAGAATGTAGACGTAGCGAAGAAATTTTTACGGTATAAAAGAAGTTTAGATGGAAAATGGGGGCATTATGTGATAAATGCGGGGTTGTGGTTTAGAACTTTGGTGAGACCGGGTGGTAATATAGAGTATTATCAGGTGCCTTCCATATCAGTGGAAGAGAAGTATGGATATAAGAGACGATATAGATATTGCTTATTATAATGGAACTGGCGCAGAGGTCGTAGAGGAAGGATTCCTTTATTATTTGAACCAGGTCGTATATGGGTTGAGTATTCCCCTAACCTTTTTCCAAAAGGGGGTAATGAATGCTTTAAAGAGTTGCCCTGGTCAATTAAATGGTAATGTTTTTGAGATGATGAGGGTATGTGAAGCCCTTAATCAGAAGTGGAGAGATGGTGGTATTGCGAGACAATTCGTTGCGGACGATATCTTAAAATACTATAAGTTTAAATATGTGAAAGATCGAAAGAGCGGATACTTGTTTAGTGATTCGGTGATGCCGAAATTCTTTGATTTTGAATCTGCTGGTAGACCCTGGTGCGACCATCTTGTGATGGTAAGGGGTAATTATATGCAAGTGCCTGGGGAACCGGCGCTCGAGCTGATATATAAGAATTTTAACGAGTGTAAGTGTCTTCATTCTGCCTGTAGTTCATCTTTTAACTTTTTACGAGCTGCTAACATAGTCTATTGTATATTTGGCAGAGCCTAATCCTAAAGGTGCCGCTGATACGTCGAGTCTGTTCGACATCGTTAGTCGAGAAGGAACCGAACTGAACAAACTTCTTGGAGCATTAGGCATCCGCAGAGAGAAGAGGTTGAATTCTATAGTTGAAAAACTACAGCAGGCTCATCAGAATCGAGCTATGGTTACTTCTGGTTCTGTTTATGATGACATTATGGAGATTCCTGTCTGTGTTGCGGGTACTTCGAGTTCCTTAGTTCGGCGACCTAGAGTAAAAAGGACAGTGCCGCCTTATGAACAAACAACTCCTGTGCAGACACCACAGGTGGGGACTGAGGGGGTGGATGCTGATGTAAATATGGCTCCTCCTCTGAAGAAGTAGAAACAAGAGTCCGGGAAAGATGTCCGAGTTTCTTCAAAGGGGGTCGACCTCAAAGTGGTGAAGAAGGAGGCGTTGAATTTGGCTAAGCGTGATCCCATCCGCCTAGATACTCAAATTCGATCCAGTATCTCATAGGTATGCATGATGTTATCTGATTAAATCTTTTAAGTAATGATCCGATCTTGTAATACTGCTTTGCTGTATTTGTGGTGCAGCTTTCTATTGCTTGGAAGTCGGCCGCGGAGGTGTTGAAGGTAGCTGCTGCGGATCATTCTGAGTATGAGGCTGAGAAAGCATCTTTGGCTGAACAGTTGAAGGAGCAAACTGCGCTGTGTGAGCAGTTGCAGAAGGAGAAGGTTATGTAGAAGGAGCAATTCGAGAAGGAGAAAGCTCTGTAGAAGGATCAGTTTGAGAAGGAAGCTGCCGCTACAAAGAGAGAGATTGAAGATGAGGCAAAGAAGGCTGTTGACATTGTGGTGTCTTCCCGAAATAAGCTGATTCAAGCCTTCTACTTTTGAGGTTTGAGCAGAGGGGATGTCGATCTTGCTATCACAGGGAAGTATAGTGAGATCATCTTCCCAGAGGATGATGCCTTTCTAGTGGCTGAGCAGAGCCCAACTCCTCCAGTGGCTGATGATATGACCAAGGAGGTAGCAGGAGCTAATTCTTGATTCTGTAGTTGTAACATAGTTCTGAGACTTGGTCGAATTTTGTCCTTTTGTACTGGTGATAAAACTGTTTTTGCTGAGATTTGAATTTTTTGCGGTTGTTGTTGATATATGTTGTTTTGATGGTGAATGTATAATTTGAATGTAGGAGGTAGTTCGTTTGAGGGGAAAAATGAGTGAGATGGAGAAGGCCTTGAGTCGAGCAAGGGATTCCATCAATCGTACTCTACAGGTACACAATAAACTTGAATATGAGATACGTCTTTATAAGTCAAATTTTGATAACACCTTTAAGGAGTTATTCAAGCTTCAATGTAGATATGGAAAGATAAAAATTGATAGGGATGAGGTTTTGCGAAAAGAAAGCGATAGGTTCGCTTTACTCCAAAAATCCCTTAAGGATAAGCGATTCGTAGATGAGAGTGATAAGTTAGAGTGTCAAAGGTCATTATTGTCTTTGACGCTCTATTTTGAGGCCGAAGTTCAGAGTGAGGGGGGCTTGAAGGAAGCCTATTTAGAACTATTAACTGAGAGAGGCATAGTACCGGACCCAGCTCGAGTGAAATTCTTGGCGCAAGAAGCGCGTAATCGACATAGTATAGAGGCGCAAAGATGCTCAGCTCGGGGTGGAGTATCCATCATATGGGGTGGTGTAGGTCAATTGCCTGATGAGCTTGGCTTTTGTAGAGGCAAAGAGCAAAGAGGATCATTTTCTTCAATATAAAGAAGGAAGATAGAAGGGTCCAGGCACAATTAGAAAACGACCTGAGACATGCTCATGACGAATTGGAGCTATGCAAGGATCATAATGCACGTCTGGAGATGGAAAAGGTGGAGTGTAATAAGTTGTTGCAGAGTTCAGATAAAAGAACGACATTGTTAGAAGCGCGTTTACTAAATACACAGAAATGCTTGCAAATGTCTCAATCGCGCTTGAAGAAGTATCTTACTCCCAAGCGGGGAAAACGTGTCAGGAAAACAGACCACGAACGTCAGATAGACGATGCTACCGCGTTTGATGGGGGAGAGCTCGAGAGAGTGGAAAATGAGTTTAGATCTTATATCTTGAGTTGTGGTAAAGATGTTGATGTAGAGAATGATAAGGTTGAAAATATGTGGTTTGCAAAAGGTAATGAGGGTGGAGGAGCTTCAACCTCGAAATTGGGAGCTGAAGAGTTTGAGGATGAAGAGTTCAAAGATCTGTTACCTCACACACGGCATAAGACCCATCCTCAAGAGGTCGTAATCTTCAATGAACCTTTGCAAGTAGATACGAGTAGTAGTAGGGTTCAATCATAAGCCAACTGAACAGTGGCATATGATTGTGCTCTGCACAATCTAGTTGATTCGTGTATAGCTTGATGTTGTAATAAATGTTGTTGAATGATATGTCTTGTTTGAATGAATATCTGTTGATAGATGTATTGTCGTTTGTAATCTGTTCTTCTGGGCTGAAGACAATGAACAGGACGAACTGGTTGTCTTATCCGCATCAAATAAAGAACTGTCTACAATGTTACAACAATGTTTGTTGGTGGTTGAAAATACAACTTTGTCGAATTCGAAGCAGGAATCTGAAATGTTGGAACTACAGAGTCGGCTAAATGCGGTGACTGTAGAGTTGTCATGTAAGGATGCAGAGATATTGACTGCTAATAATGAGGCCGAACTGTGGAAAGAATCTCTGAAGAAGAAAAAGTTGGAGACCATGGCTGCGAATTAACAAGTTCTGGATCTGTTAAGTACGATTGAAATGCAGAAGAACGATCTGTTGTACCATCAGTCAGTGGTAACAAATATTACTGATCTCTTAAAGAAGCAAGGTACTGAAATTCCTCATATGCGAGAGTGTCTGAAAAAGCTGAACTGGGATTTGCGTGAGGCTCGAGACTCATGCCAGAGAAAAAGTGACCGTGCCAAAACTCACGAGGAAGCATGTTCCAAGAGAGACTGAAAGTTGAATAAAACCATCAATAAGTGTAACACACGTATCGCCGATCTTGACCTGGAAAAACAAGCTTTGATACTAGAGTGTATGCAAGGTAATGAAGTTTTTGAGGAGCTCCATGTGAAGTATAAAGAGTCGCAGAGGTTGGTGGACGCAACAGAAGATGAGATCAATTATTTGAAGGAGGTAGATAAGAAGTTGTAACGTCTGAAGCAGGAGATGGAGTGTAGTGTGCAGATAATGAAGCAATATAGAGATTCGTTGTTGCAGGAGAAAAAATCTCTGGCAGATCGATGTAAGGATCTTGAAGACGAACTAAACAAGGTGAAGGCCGAATTTTGTGAAGCTACGTTGTTGACTGCAAATAATGTTGCGTTGCGCGCTATGGCTATGTTGCATGCTGATGTAGAGAAATTTCGAACAGAGCGTGAGTCAATCTTGCCTGCTTCAACTGAATACGGCATGGAATATGATTTGTAGCTAGCGCGGTTATCTTATATAGATAATTTGATGCCGAGAGTTATGAAATTGTTGAATGCACCTTCTACTGTAGTTAATGCGGCTATTCCTTTCCCTACCTTACTTTTATCTAGGCTTGGGGAAATTCGAATGTTGTACGCCCAAAGCGTGAAAGGTAGTTTCATTGTTTATATTGTAATGAGACAGAGTGTAAATATGTCTTTGCTGTAGAAAAATGTCAAAAGTTTAGTAGAAATTTTTTTTGTTCTGTAATCTCTTTGTATGGTCGAATTGGTTGAATCAATAAACGACAATGTAGAGATATGATTGCAATGGTGTTGTATTCTCTTGTACATAGGTCAAATTGAGCGTATCAATAAGCGACCGTACCGAGACATCTTTGAATACTGGATAGTTGTATGATGCATCTCTTCCAGATCGAATTGATTGTCTCAATAAGCGACTCTCTGAGAGTGAGTTTATTTGAACGGCTATGGTGTAGGTCTCAGTCAAAAGTCAAATTGATCGTAGCAATAAGCGACTGTACCGGGACATCTTTGAATATTGAATAGCTGTATGGCGCATCTCTGCTAGATCGAATTGATTATCTCAATAAGCGACCTTTGAAGAGCGAATTTATTTGAACAACTATGATGTAGGTCTCGGTCACAGGTCGAATTGAGCGTATCAATAAGCGACCGTACCGCGACATCTTTGAATACTGAATAGCTGTATGGCGCATCTCTCCCTGATTGAATTGATTATCTCAACAAGCGACCTTTGAAGAGCGAATTTATTTAACCAACTATGATGTAGGTCTCAGTCACAGATCGAATTGAGCGTATTAATAAGCGGTCATACTGAGACATCTTTAAATATTGAATTGTTGTATGGGGCATCTCTGACAGATCGAATTGATTATCTCAATAAGCGACCTTCAGAGAGCTAATTTATTTACACAGCTATGATGTAGGTCTCAGTCACAGGTTGAATTGAGCGTATCAATAAGCGACTGTACTTAGACATCTTTGAATATTGAATAGCTGTATGACGCATCTCTGCTAGATCGAATTGATTATCTCAATAAGCGACCTTTGGAGAGAAAATTTATTTGAACAGCTATGATGTAGGTCTTAATCACAGGTCGAATTGAGCGTATCAATAAGTGACCGTACTAAGACATCTTTGAATATTGAATAGCTGCATGGCGCATCTCTGCCAGATCGAATTAATTATCTCAATAAGCGACATTCGGAGAGCGAATTTATTTGAATAGCTATGATGTATGTAATACTCTGGGATAGACGGAGATAACAGAAATGCTTGAATTGAATAGACTTGCAAAATGATGCTGAAAAGTACTTTATTGCATAATATCGGATGTTACAGCATATCTATCTTCGATACATCTTTAATCGGCGAGTATTCCATGGATTAGGTACAGGAACTCCATCATACGTACTGAGATCGTAGGATCCTAAACCACTCATTCCAGTTATGATAAAAGGACCTTCCCAATTCTCTGCCAGCTTCCCAACATTAGGTGTTTTGCAATGTGGTGAGATTTCTCTGAGAACGAGGTCTTTAACTTTGAATTCTCTGTGTCGGACACATTTGTTATATGACCGGAATAAAGCAAGATGATATCTTCCCAGATTAATAAGGGCTCTGTCACGTGTTTCTTCGATCAAATTCAGATTGCATGCGATCTGAAATTCGTTTTCTTCATCTGTCATCTCTTGATCATGTATCGGGTGATGATACTGAGTGGGAATGATGGCTTCAGTCTCGTAAGCTAATAAGAACGGAGTATAGCCTGTTGCAGTTCTAAGAGTTGTTCGGTAGGCCCAAAGTACGTGTGGTAACTCATTCACCCAGTTCCCCTTTTTGTCGTCTAAACGCTTCTTGATGCCATCCACAATAGTTTAATTAGTATTCTCTGCCTGTCTGTTTCCTTGTGGGTAATAAGGGTTGGATGAGGAATGAATGATGTTGTGCTCATTGAGGAATGCGACGATCTTGGAGCCAACTAACTGTGGTCCATTATCAATTCGGATGAGATGTGGTCTGCCGAATTGGATAATAATGTTCTCCCAGATAAATCTAAAGATTTCATCTTCTCGGGTTCGGCACAACGGAACTGCTTCTACCCATTTAGTAAAGTAATCTGTAGCGACCAATAAATGCTTTTGTTTTCCTGGTGCTGTAGGAAACTCTCCTACAAGGTCGAGAGCCCATCGTCTGAATGGCCAAGTGACTTAGCTCGAGTGTAGTTCGAGTGCTGGAGCTCAAATTTTAGGTCCGCGCCGCTGATAAGCGTCACACTTGCAGGCATATTCAATTGCCTGCGCTTTCATTTTAAGCCAAAACATTCCATGAGTTAAAGCTTTGTTTGCAAGAGATCGTCCTGCTGCATGGGATCCGCACATGCCTTCGTGTAGATCGTGCAAGAATTGATGTGTTTCTTTGTCAGATAGACAAAAGAGGTAGGGACCAGTGACCAAAATTTTGTATAGGAGATTGTCCTGAACAGTGTATCATCGAGCGTTGTCAATTAATCTCTGCCGCTCCGTAGGATCCTTAGGAAGTGGCCCGTCGAATTTATTGTGAGGTCCGATGCAAGTAATTAAAGGCTTTCTCCAATCATCTTCGATCTCATCGTTGCCCCCAGTATTAATGGTGTTGGCTTTGATGGTATTGATACTGTGGCTAGAAATGACGTCGATCTTTAAATAACGAGCTTCTGATCCGAGGACACCAACAAGGTAAGCGAGCGCATCTGAATGTCTATTTCCTCCCCTTGGAAAATGCTCCATGGAAATTGTCTGGAATTTGTTCATTCGTTCGACCACTGCAGCAGCATAGTCGACCATTCTCCCATTGGTTTGATAGACGCTTGTATAATGGTTGACGATCAGTAATGAATCGGTGTAGACTGAGAGTTCTGCTACTCCCAGTGTGATTATCATGTCTAAGCCATGAATTAAAGCCTCATATTCTGCTTCGTTATTGGTTGCTTCAAAACTGAGGTGAGCGGATTTTTCGAGCCGATCATTGGAGGGAGTAATAAGAATGATTTCAATCCCTGATCCAGATGGACCGACGGAACCGTCAGTCAAAAGTCGCCAACCTTTCTTTATTACCCAATCTGACTTATCTTCGGATTGATCTGCAAGTGGCTCATCTTTCTGATCAATAAATTTTTCTTCCCAATCAGGATCCTCTACTGGAAAGTCTGCTAGAAAATATGCTACAGCTTGACCTTTTTCGGAGTGACGTGGCTCGAAATGTATATCGTGCTCCCCAAGTGTTACTGACCATTGTTGAATACGTCGAGATTTTTCGCGCTTGGATAAGATTTCGCGGAGTGGATAGTTCGTCAAACGTGAATAGTATGAGCTTGGAAATACTGCTTTAATTTCTGGGATGTATAGACGAGAGCAAGAAGAAGCTTCTCGATCTTGGTGTATCTCATTTTCGTGGAAGTCAGAGTCTTGCTGATAAAATAGACTGGTTTCTCGATCTTTTCTTCGATCCGGAGGAGAACAGAGCTGAGAGATGTATCAGTGACGGCTAGGTATATTGTTAGTTCTTCTCCTTCTGCTGGTGTGCTTATAACTGGTGGTTTGCCCAAATAACGCTTGAGTTCGAAGAAAGCTACTTCACATTCATCTGTCCATTCGATCTCTGGGTCTTTCTTTGGTTTTCCTTGAGATGTACCCAACCTTAACAGATTGAACAGAGGTCGACACCTGTTTGATTATTTAGATACAAATCTGTTGAGTGCTGCAATCTTCCTAGCTAGTTTCTGAACATCCTTCTTCGTCTTCGGCGAAGGCATAGCTAAGAGAGCTCGTATGTTGGATGGATCAGCTTCAATGCCTCGTCTGCTTATTAGGTGGCCTAAAAACTTTCTGGATTGTACCCCGAACTGGCATTTCTCAGGATTGAAACGCATCTTGTAAGATCGTAAAATCTTGAAAGTTGCTCGCAAATCTGTAAGATGGTCCTCTTTCTTAAGACTTTTGCAGAGCATATCGTCAATGTAGACCTCCATTGTTTTACCAAGCTGGTCTTTGAACATTTGTGTCATCAATCTCTGATAGGTGGCACCGACATTTTTTAGGCCGAAAGGCATGACCCTATTGCAATATAGACCTTGTTCAGTAATGAACGCAGTCTTGTCTTGATCTTCAGGAAGAAGTGGTATCTGATTATATCCTGATGCGGCGTCCATCATTGAGAGTAGTTCGTGCCCCACTGTAGAATCGAGTAGGTGATTGATGATTGGAAGTAAAAAACTATCTTTCGGAGTGTGTTTGTTGAGATCCGTGAAATCAACACAGACTCTGATTTTGCCATTCTTTTTAGGGACTGCGACAATGTTTGAGATCCAGTCCGGGTAAATAGTTTTGCTAATGAAACCAACCTCAATCAATTTATTGATCTCTTTATTCACTTCATCTCGCAGCTTTGGTGCCAGAGTTCGTTGCTTTTGTTTGACCGGTTCTGCTTATCTTTCAACCCTAGCTTGTGGCATACTATAGCTGGATCGATCCCTGGAATTTCATGAAACATCCATGCAAAGACGTCGCTATTCTCTGTGAGGAATTGTATGAGACTCGAGCGCTCCTCCGTGATTAAGAGAGTTCCAATGTGAGTTCCTCTGTGCATGTCACTGATTTATATGTACTCTGTTGGTTCGATGTCTGGCAACTGAGGTACTATTGGAATTAACTGTTGTAATTGCTATGCAGGAGTTGTTGCAGCTGGCTTAGTTTTAATAGTATTATCACAGGCTCGAGCTAATTTTTGGCTTCCTTTGATCTCGTAGATTACTCATTTCCAATCGAATCGTAATGCCTGATGATATGTGGAGGGAATAGCTTTCATGCCATGTAACCATGGTCATCCCATGATGCCCAGGTAACGGGATTTGGCTTTGATGACATAAAAAACTATGTCAAGTATGAATGGCCTGGCTGTGATGGGAAGTGTGATTTTCCCCACGCGCTCTTCCATAGAGCCGTTGAATCCAAAGACATTGATGTCACTTGGTTCAACCTTGTCTGCTAAACCCATTTGGTCAATTTTGCTCTGAAAAATTAGTTCGATGCTGCTATCGGTATCTATCATCATCGTATGTAGAACTATGTTCTTCATTTTTAACATGATGACGAGAGCATCATGGTGCGGAAAGTTGACGTGACGAACGTCACAGTTTTCGAAAGAAATCTCGGCTCGCTGATTGCTGGATTCTGGCAACAAATGGGCTTCTTTGTCTCCCATTGTCAGATCATGGCATTGTCCTACGCGCCTACGTTTGGATCTGTTGGAGTTGCTGATTGTCTGAGTCTCAATAAAATACAAATGTTTTTCTTCATTTGTTTCGTCAACTTGGACGATCTTGGCGTTAGTCTTGTAGCTGCAACCCTTATAGCTTTCAATGTCGACAATATACTCCAGCATTCGTCCTTGTGCAAATATAGTTGGAGAAAATATATCAATACGAAACACCGCTCCGTGTAATGATGTTAAATCTGGTGATGAATGCAGTAAGGCTTTCCTGGTATGGGTAGAAGAGTATTGGCAGTTCTGAAGTATTCATCTTTTGAATCAATGGATATAAGTCTGCCAGAGTAGTTGTTAACTGCGGTATACATGGTATTGGCTTCCTCCGTCCTTGGCGTCCTTGATTGTCACTGGATTTAAATCGCTTAGCCCCATAGTCTTTATTGTTGTTATGGGCTCTTCGTCGGGATGGCCTTTTGTTGGTAGGGTGGTGCGTTGAGGTCTTGGCTTCTCAGTCGTCAACCGTTCAAGGTCGATGAAGTTGTTGACCTTCTCGATCATGTCCTTCAACGTCAGTGATTTGTTGAGAACCAGGTGCTCCTTGACTCGTCCATCCACGAGTAGAGCGTTGGTGAAAGTGGAGATTGTAATTTTTTTGTCGAGGTTGTCAATTTTTCGAGCTATCCCGAAAAATTTCCTAGTGAACGTTTCTAATTTTTTATCTGGTGCCTGGTTGAGGCTGAACAAAGAGTAAAGACTCTCCTCCTTGTCTTTATTGTGCGAATAGTTTTTGACAAACAGTTCGCGAAGTTGTTCAAAAGTGAAGATAGATCCTTCATTGAGTGTGTGGAACCATCGTAGAGGTTCACCTTTCAAACTGGTTGGAAAGAGGCGGCAGAGGATGTGGTTAGATTTCGAGTGCAATCCCAAAGAATCCTAAAATTCTTGGACGTGTTCCACAGGATCTCCCCCCTTGTATTTCTGGAATTTCGGAGTATGAAAAATGTCGGGCACTTCCTCATCTAGCAACTCTTGTGCGAGTGGGCTCTTCTGTAGTTTAGGATAACTATTTTTTGTAGTGTATATTTGAGCGTCTAACAGCTCTTTGGTGCGCCGGTCCATTTGCTCCAGAGTGAGATGTAGGCGAGACGTGACAACTCGTTTTGTTGTTGGTCCTCCCGCAGGATTATGCTCTCCTGTTGCTTCTCCCATGTGGTCATAAACTGAAACTCAGGGTTTTTCTCTGTTTTGCTCCTCTTGTTGTTGTAGATCTATTACCGCTCCAACGAGTAATAGTGGATTGATATGAATTTGAGGTTGGACTGGCTCTTGCTGAATTTGAGGAAGTGCGATATTTCGGCCTCGATGTCCCAGGCGATCATGAACTGATATCCTCGAGGCTGCAGGCAGAGCGTTCTGCTGTCGCGAATTTGTTATTATTTGAGCTTGAAGTACTCTGATTGTTTCTTGCATGCTGGCGAGCTGTTTTTCTAGCTCTATTCGTCGTTCAGCTTCTGCTTGCACAGTTGTTCGCAAATCTGTGACTCCTTCAGCCGCGTCAAGCAGGGCGTGGTGTGATTTGTCTTGATTTGCCATCTTTCAAAAGTGAATGCGGTAAAAACTGGATTGGAGAACGCTGAGTGTATGCTTCGGTTCCCACAGACGGCGCCAAATGTAATGGCCTATTTTTGTAGAGACCGAAAACAGTGTTTTACACCTTCGAAATGTAGAACTATGGTTGGGAACTAAAAGCAATAGACACGAGTTTTAGCGTGGAAAACCCTTGAACGGGTAAAAAACCACGACCTCTCCTGAAGATTTCTGAAAGTATGGTCTTTATATAGATGCTAGCTATTACAAAGAGAGAAAGAGATTGAATATCTAAGCTTTGGTAAGGATGACTTTCTCTCAGAGTTCTGTAGGTGATAATCGCTGTTTTTGGATCCTGATCTCCAGGTCTCTTTTTATAGGTCTTATAATATGACCGTTGGTTACATTGATGAGGGACGTTACAATATCAGGTTTTGATAAGTCTTCATAATGGTCTTCTATAACGTCTTGATATTTGTTGATCTATAACGGATCTATTAATATTATTTAGCTGTAACTTCAGACCATTGGGAAGATACGATATCTTATGATGTTCGCGTGCATACGACCTGTTTATAAGTGGGGGAGTATCTTCTGTAGCGCGAAGTCACAGGAGCCTTCGATATCTCCGAACTATAGGTGAGGATACGATCTCTAATAGTGTTCGCACGTATTCGAACTGTTTAATAGACATCTAAGTATTTTCTGCAGTGCGATGTTATTGAACACTTCAACATCCGCGAACTGTAGATGAGGAAGTCTGGATTGTGAACTGTTTGCCTTCAGCCCTTGGTTAGTTACCCGTGTGCTAACTTCGAACTATATGAACTCGAATATGAAGATTAGAAATAAGCCCTCACAAAAGGCATGAAAAAGAACTTGCATCCATCAATCAATGGAGAGTTCTTTAGTACCTACGCTCAAAAAAGTAAATGTTCAATTCGGTAAAGCGATGAATATATTCTCTTCAATATTGGTGAATGGTGATAGCAATTTCTGGGGAAAATCATTGTTGGACGGTCAGAGCCTTGTAGGTTGTGAGAAAAGCACTGGCTGGGGCCTTCTAAAGTCCCTATAATTATTTTCTATCCTCACAGGGTGCGTGAAAAGCAATGGTTTGGTCCCTCCAAAGTCCTTCACACATAATAATAGTTATGACCAGGACATCCCACGATGTGATCTTAACAGGGACGTCAACGGTCAAATCTTTCGACTTTTCATGCATTGGACCACTGGACATGGAGCAGTTGTGTATTTTTAGCTGCTGGCTTTATATGTGGATGTTGAAACTTGAAACTTCAACCCTTAAAACTGCAAGTTGCTTGGACAGTACTTAATTTCAGTAGTCCCACTTACATTTGGAAGAGAAATGTACGTCGCTGATGTTGCTGTCTTCAGCAAAATCATCACACATTCGTACATCTATTAGACATTTTCCAATGACTCAGTCATCTTGATTTCAGGAGTCCAGAGAGATTTCAAATCCAGTTCTACCCAAACATGATGTCACCATTCACACAGGCAACCAACTCTTGAATCAACTGAAGGCCTGGGTTAACTATGCTTCCCATATTAAAACACACTCAAATGCCCGACATTAGGTTAACCATACACTCCAGTAAATAAGGATAAGAGATGATTTGAACCTGTTTTGCATTTGTAACAAGACAGGAAAACATATTAGAAGCAAAGAGTTCTAGTGCAAGAAAACAAACAAAGACCTGCTGCAAATATACAAAAGGGAAGCTTTCAGCTAACAATGGTTCTTGCATACTAGGTGGAGTTCCAATGTTCTATCTCCAAACTCCAAAGGAAGACAATAATTTAAGGCTTTTGTTTCCTATCTTAATTTTACATATTTATCAAGTTCTACTAGATCTTTTTTATACAAATATTAAGGGAAAGAGGTAGACAAGATAAGAGCCCACACGATCCCGATCTACCTTTAATGCCACACCAAAACTACATAAACCAGCCAAGAATGAGTTGCCTAACGCCAGGGGTTTCCCTCTCTGGCCACGTCTCTAGCACTGCAGCCTACAGCTTCTCCATTGGAAACTGCCAGGTGACAGATAAGAAGAGTTACAGAACGATATATGTACATGTGAACAAAGTCTAGTTTCTTCCTGAGCCTAACATAGCCACTATAAGCCATACGACAAAATAAAATCGAGTTATTTTTCTCATGAATCCATCCTTTGAACTTCATTTACCTAAACACAAGAAAATATACTTCGGAAAAAGGGCATCCAAGCCATCTTTATCATTATTAAAAACAAATACTTTAGCTTTACATTTTGAAAGAAAAAAAGATAAGAAAAATTGTAAAGAAAATTGACTGTCTTTGTGTCTTGAAAGATCAAGGAATGACTAATGCTTCACGAAACAGTACTCCTGAAATTGTATTCAACACAGCACAAAATGGCTGAGACCAATACTTTTTCTAGGTTGGCCCCACAAACAAATGACTTATGACTAATGATAACATTATATTGAGTAAGAACATACCGGCAGAGCGATGGTAGAAGAGAATCTCAAAACCCCCATGCGCAAGGGGTTCACTGGATGGCGAGCGCCCTATGTGGGGCCTGGCTCACCGAGATACTTCCCCGCTGCTGCACAGAGCAATCCCCTTCGTCTCCCCTCTCACCTGAGAGAGGATGGAAGGTTGATAATTGAAAACCTTGATGATGTTGATAGTTGTTGTTTCCATTGGAGTGACTATGATGTTCATCAGAAGTCCCCTGTTTTCCAGTATTGCCATTTGTGGAATGGCTATTGTGGGCACCACCAGAACCTGAGCCGCTTTTAGACTTGGTGCTTGCTGCATCCCTTTCAGTCTTCTTTGTGTTAAGAAAACGACCTCCGCATCCTCTTGCCCTTCTCATAGCATGTTGGTGCCGCGATTCATGAAGATATGGCTGTGTTTCATGAGAAGGTAACACATTTGTCAATACAGGAATTTCGCAAGGGTCAACTCAGAGATAGATATATCCCACAAAGTTTGAAAAGAGTCGACACAATTCTAAAGAATAAACCTAGAACATGCCAATACCAACGTATAACAAGTCGATTAGTAAATTATATGCTCTACTATACTACTCGATGCAGCTCAAAAGAAGGTTTTACAAATAGAATATGACTTGAGTGAATTCCGAAACAAAACAAAATAAGAGTAGATAAAAATATCTGTTCCTTCCAACAATCTGTCAGATTAATACAAGCAAGTTTCTATATTTATGTAGAATCAAATTGATAACCGATTTTAATTAGCTTCAAGCTTCATTTTTGATAGAGGGAACTACCTGGACCTAGACTTTAGAATGTTTCCCTATCACATTCTATTACATGCAAGCAAACAATACCAAAAAACAATCAAAATGATAATTACATTACAGATTAGAAAATTGGAGCATCACATATATATTCACCTTTCTAACTTTTATCAGTTTCTTTTCCAACTCAGCCTTGGCGCGAGACTCCCTTCGCCTGATAATTCCTCGGTATTGCTTAGCATTCACGTAAACAGGTTCCTCAGTCATTTCAAGAGGTAAAGGCATTCTAGCTTGATGCATTCCAAGTAAGTTAGGATTTACCTGACAGAGCAATAGACAATAGTTATTAGGGTCAGAGTACTTTTATGCGGACATCAATCTCATCAATAGCCTTGCATAATCATATTGGTGTCACCAATTATAACAAGACATTATAGGCCATCAGTAAAAAGAGATATCTGAGATGATTTAGATGAAGCAAACCCTCAACATTGTCAGATTCAACAAGATGCACCAAACATTTATAGACCCGGAAAGATAGGTATGGAAAATAAGCAGACAAGGCAATGAGAGAAGTGAAATACTACAAAAATTCATTTAACTGCTACCAAACTATTAACAGGTATGAGGCTGACCGGTTATGACGACAGTTATCACTTTGGGTTAGGTAAGAAGTATGGCAGCGTAAATTCAAGAAAATTACGGCCTTGAGATTTATAATTTTTGTTTCAGAGGTATATAGTATATCGCACTAGGAACAATATGCAGAGATAATACTAGTTAACAACACGAAATTACTTATTTTCATCAAAAGCTCTCTGCAACAATATGTTCCCACATACAAGGCAAATAAAAGAGAATAGTATATGTTAAAAACTACGTGTAGAAGCAATTAATCAACATTAAATTGGAAAATAACGATCTCTTTTATTCAAATAAACTCTACGATTACAAGCTCTCCATACCCGACTAGGGTTTCTCTTCTCTCTTAAAAATTTAACACTAACATTCCCCTCTCCAAGAACATCCTATAAGTAGGAAATCCCAAACTTCTCTCCAATAACCACTCTCCCAACAAAGTAGGAAACTGCCTAAGCGTAATCCCCTAATTAGAGGATTTTCTAAATAAAATAAAATAACTCAAAATAATGCAAAAGAAAGAAACAACTAGAGATCGGTCACATAGGAAACGTGCATAGGTCATGGTCGTGACGACCTACGACCTATCAACTCTCCTCCTCCACACAAAAATTCGTCCCGAATTTTTAAGAACCTTGAATTGTGCAACCATTTTGGCACGTAATTCATACCGTAGATCCTCCCGTGCATCTTTCCAAAACCCGGTTGGGTACCCATGTACGGGTGTATAGTGTTGTCACCCATATCCATGCGTTTAATGCCAAAAACTCTTAAACGATGTAATTGCATGCTCGAGAAAATTGTCCACAAATGCGATCCAAAATGGATTAAGAGTTTGTGGCCTTTTTGTTGGTTCGCCCGGCTGCTGGAGCTGGTTCCGGTAGATCTAGCTTGGCGCAAGGCTAACTGCTAGAGCTGGTTTTGGGCAGTGGCCTAACTCAAAGCAGCTGACTGCTGGAGCTGATTCTGGGCAGATCTGGCTGCCAGGCTGATTGCTGAAGGAGATTGCGATCTCCATCATGAATTTTCTTCTCTCCTACTTCTACTTCATCTTCAATGGCGTCGACAAATCTTCCATCACGATTGGAGATCGTGAGGGCACGTAATTTGGCAAGTATCGCCTCAAGTTGTTTAGACATCATCTAGTTCAATTTTGTGAGCTCCTTACTAGACTCCATAAGCAACTTGGTAGACTCTTCTACCGTTTTCACTTGCTCGCCTTGCATTTGTTTCTTTGCATTTTCTTCCCCATCGTTCACCGCAAAAGAAAAAAATTCCCGCAGAATCTTATGGCTCTGGCACCAAGTTGTTAAAACTACGTGCGGAAGCAATTAATCAACACTAAATTGAAACATAGTAATCTCTTTTATTCAAATAAACTCTACGATTACAAGCTCTCCATACCCGACTAGGGTTTCTCTTCTCTTAAAACTCAACACTAACTTTCCCCTCTCCAAGAACATCCTATAAGTAGGAAATCCCTAACTTCTCTCCAGTAACCACTCTCCCAATAAAATAGAAAACTACCTACGAGTAATCCCCTAATTAGAAGATTTTCTAAATAAAAGAAAATAACTCAAAATAATGCAAAAAAAGAAAACAACTAGAGATCGGTCACATAGGAAACATACATAGGTCGTGGTCGTGGTATCTATTATGACCTAAGTCTTGGACTGGTTCTGCTAAAATAACTGTAAAATAAGAAAATTTGGATACACGGAAATTAGAGAAAAGATTGTTATATAATAATGTAGTTAATTGTTTAAGCGGATACTGTAACTAACTAAACGGGGAACATGGAAGAGTATATTGGATATTATCCAACATGGAGCATGGAAGATTAATATGTATGGTGATAAGACTGGTGAAAGTGGCGACCTTCCCTACACAGACACACACAAGTTCATAAACTAGATGCCCTTTTAGGTAGGTAGGAAAGTGGCGACCTCTTTGCTTACCTCTATTTCGTAAAGGATTTTTTTAGGATTATATATTTCTTTCAATATGACTTAGTTGGTTCAAAAACTTGGGTTATGACTATTAGATTTCATCTTTAAAACAAGTAGATTCATAAGACTTTTCTAACAGATTTAACTTCATGATCCAAACCACTGTTACTCAGAAATATCCAGCTGGGGGGTGGGGTGGGGGGCAAAAATGTGGTTCAGACGTGATGATAAGGCAAAACACCTTCACACATGAGCAACATCTACTAGCATATGACAAAGCACCAATGACACTAAGGCACAGAGTAAAGTATAGTCTAAAATCTTTGCAAAACACATACTCGCGACTTTTTGTAACAGTCTCAAAAGTAGGCTGTATTTAAGAAAAAAGGATGACTGCCAAAACACATAAACAACCATATAGAGAACCTAATGTAAGTAACTATTAATTAATTAAGCATTGCATAAAAAGTAGTCAATAACGTTTTGACCAAGGCAAGTCACATACCAAAGCCTGAGGTCCATAAGCAGCCATTAATCCCCCATAATATGGATCAGTATACGGAAATGGTGCACAAGCCTGTAAATAAGAGTCAATGAACATTTAGAAATCCTTCCATGGGAGCTTCATACCCAAAATAATATTACACAAAAGAGAGAGTCCTATTTCTTAAATTAACATAATGATGTTCCCCAGAGACATATAATGACCCGCCTTATACGTGTTGATGAGTCCACCTAAGCATGATTCAAGGAATGATTTTTAGTAAAGATGGTCATTGAGAAATTCAACTTTCCAAAATACAGTCCGAAAGTTTTTGCCCTTATCAAAGGGTGACAAAAAACTAAAGAATTGAGACCACGTGCACGTCCAATCAATCGTCGGACTCCAAATGTGATGTGGTCACAACTCTAAAATGTAAAATTGAGGTAATTTCTTGTGAAAATGACCTGCATGAGAACTATCTTTTTCAAAAATACACATCCAGCTATTGTTGTATCCATGATAGCATTCAATTAACTTTGCAAGAGTAAGACGTGTCAAAAAGCACACCCATCTATATATGAGAGAGATGTGAAAATAAAGAAATCTTACAATTGAGTGACCAATAAGTTCAAGCTGTGGCTGCCGTACTAGGTTTTCACTTCCTGCAAGTGGTATTGAAGATGCAACATACTGAAGATGCTGGTTTTCTAGTCCATGACTGTCATCTGAACCTGAAGGGAAATCATCATCAGATCATGTAGTTACGTTCATCCCAGCAGATAAAGAACAATACAAAGCTTGGCTTCTAGATGTGAGATTTATCAATAAAACAATCTAGAATGCTTCCTTCTAATAATAGTAAAAACGCCAAGGTCCGAAAACAGCCATCAATATGTAAAGACAATTTGATGGTTCAGCACAAAATAGAGATGCTTGTTTCGCCACAAGCATCTCTATTTTGCAAATAGACGAAGATGTCCCGGCTTTGAGAATGTAATGTATTCACTTGTAGGTTGAAGGGAATTATATCTAAAATGAATAAGTTCCTCGTATATAGGTGTTAAAATTACCTGAGCTATAGGAAAAGCTAAGTCAAAACTTCGGTAGACTCTCCAGCTTTTAGCTCTACAGGTTAAGCATTATATACAAGCCATGTGATTTTCGTGAAGGCCGTCACAAGGACAAATTCCAGAAACAGAGAAGAAAAATTAAAGGGGAAGATCTATATAGGAAATTAAGAGAGAAAACCTTCAAAGGCTCTAAAAAGAAATAAAATTATTATAGAGAACATTTGGAGAGAGAATCTTTAAAAAGGAGAAGTTTTGTCAAAAAAATTTGGACTTTCTGCCAAAACTCTCACTTCTTTTTGAGAAGCGTAAAACTCATTGGTATTGAAAAATGATTACAAAAGACAATTCGGACACAAAACTAAAAAATATAAAAAATAAAAGAACAAAATTCAAAAAGTCCATCCAAGATAAGAAAAACATCATGAACGTCCCAGGATGACTTCTTTCCACTTAGCTACAAAACAACTAAAGAACACCTCTGTCATATCAACCGCTATTTTTACACCAAAAGAAAACAAGAGACTTTATCGAGATTGATAGGAATTAACCGACGTGGCCACTACGACCACATCTTTAGCGTCGTTAGTTGGCCTAATCGTGGGACCCCTAGTATTTTTAGTAGTTTCTAAATTATCTTATTTTGTTTTTAGATATGCTTCCTAATAATTGGGACCGTGTTTGGAAAGGTGGGAACTCCTCTTCTATAAAGGGGTTTGAGGGGGTGAGGCTAAGGCTAGTTGGAGTTTGAGAGAAAACCCTAGTTAAAGGGTGTAAGAGAGAGAGAGAGAGATCTAAGTTTCTGTTTATTTAGTCAATTAATAACGAAGTGATTACTTTTCTGTTAGTCGATTTGCTTCCGCACTTTATTTCTATAAACTTGGTATCAGAGCATTCCACGGGAATTTTTGTTACTTTGCGAAATCAAAGATGACAAGCAATAAGAAGAAAGCAGGATCATGTCAACCAACTCAAGAAGATCGGTTACGTGACCTAGAGGAGAAGATTGAGGAATTTAGGATTACGACGGAGAACTCGTTAGGAAAATTCAAGGCTTAATCAAAAGAAACTAATCGGGAATTAAACTCGATTTTGCAAGCGATCACCTTTAGCGCTACCAATGGTCAAGGAGAAGTTGGTACGGGGTTACAGATAGCGTGGTATCGTCAGGAGGAAAAGGGGTGTCATTAGGTATGTTTATGGGGGATGCACGAAGGTTGGGGTTCTCACCAACTCGTGTTGAGTACGTTTGGCGTGGAAGGAGTCTCTCTATACGGGCTAACCTAGAGAAGGAATTCGACGAAGAAGGGGCTCCATTCACCTCGAATAATTTTGAGGGACTTGATGTTCAAGATGTGGGTAGCGAAGACAAATTCGCAGACTCCGAGGAGAGGGAAGTCGTGACCGGCACTACGGGGGGCAATGAGCCTCAACGAGAATTGGGACCGAAGTCCTCTCTTATGGGTATGGCGCGACCTCTCGCTACCGGCGCAGATTGACGGGCAAGGCTGCCAACTAACCAAGTTGAAGTACGAAGAGTGCCGACCTCCGAATCGCGACGAGATTTGGGACTTCAAGGGGACCCGATCTAGGTCACGGTTATCAACCTGGACCAGATTCAAGTACCGGACCCGATCCAGTCACAAATACCGAACCAAGACCAGGCCCGAGGATTGAACCCGGACCAGATCCTGGTTGCGAACCCGACCCCGGCTCGAGTACAGGTCCTGACTTCAGAACAATGACCCTCACAGATCCAACTGCCGAGTTTAGGCCTGACCCAACAGTCAAGCCCGGTCCCGATTCAGCAAGTGAGCCCAAGAGGGCTCCAACCTAAGAACCAGGTCCAGGCCCAACTATGTCCAGCAATAGACGTAGCCACTGCCACCGAACCCAGTCCGGCTGACTGCCCCGGTCCAAGTTCAGCAACAACAACTGGCGCCGGTGACAGCTCCGACACGGCATTAGCCGACTGGACACCCACAGTTTCAGGTAACCGGTATCTGTCCTTTAGGGGGTATTACCGCGGCAGCACAGGGAACCTACGGAACCGGCCAAGCGCAAAGGTTAGGGCGGTTAGGGCAAGTTAGTTGGGAACAAGCATGTCCTTTTCAAACATTTTCGTAAGGGTGGGGACAATTTACAAACGTTGGAGGGGGTAGTTCTCCACATCATGGGTACGGTACAAGAGATTGGGAAAATTAAGAGCCCAACACAAGCAACCCGAGTCATCTTGGGGTTACACCTTATGTCCCTCAAAGGACTCACCGAGCGCCTACTCCACACAAGGGCACACGGACTATGGGTACGGGTGTAGCGACAATGGGCACCAGGCAATCATTTTGCGGATGAGGGTACATTTTGGGGTGATAACGAATCTGGTAACGGCCGTGTGTACGGTGATAGATATGGTTTTCACGACAGGAGAAGGCGAGGCCGAGAAGTTCATCCAAGAAACTTTGGATCTCGTTTCAAAAACAACGGATACCAAGGTGAGCCGGGTATTGGAAACGCAAGGTATGTACCAAGAAAGTCAGGTACTAAATGCGATCATCTCTGCCTTTCAGAATATGAATCAGGACGTTAAGATAAACATTCCAAAATTTGATGGTAAAACAGATGGAGATGGGTTTATTGACTGGCTCAATCGGGTTTTGCTGTTCAAACGCCGTGGAAACCCTCGTGCAGTCACATTAATGAAGACGAAACTGACAGGGTACGCTCTAAACTGGTGGGAAAGGGTGTAATAATTATAAGTAATAGCTGAGGGTGATTATATTACAGACTGGGGTACGATAAGACGTGAGCTGATAGCATGATTTATTCCAGGTAATTATGAGGAAGAAAGTTTTATAAAATTACAAAACCTCAGACAGTCCAGAAACCATTCAGTTGATGATTATGCGAGCAATTTTTATTTATTCTCATCTCGAGTTGTATTATATGAGTCGGAAGCCCAGCAAATTAGTCGGTTCAAGCTTGGCTTAGCAGGATGAGTTGGTATTGTTCAACGCTTAGAGTTTATTGAAATATCCAAGCAAGCAAAGAATAAACTTAAACGGTAGTTTATTCATCTTTTACTCCAACAATGGTACTACATCAGTGACAGCGGTAACTCCAAAGGCACTAAGGACGACTGGTTCCGTGATTTGTTACAATTGTGGAAAGACAGGTTATATGAGGCATGAATGTCCAAATTCTAAGAAGCATATAACTCTTTTAACCCAAAATCTTCACAATCACATTGATGAGGTGCTTTAACAGATGTGGGGAGATGATTTAGACGAGGAGACAGTCACAACACTATCCATCCCCACAAATTCTTCTAAGGGGGGGGGGGGGGGGGAGAGAGTTGATAGGAATTAACCGACGCAGCCACTACGACCATGTCTTTGGCGTCGTTAGTCGGCCTCTTCGTGGGACCCCCTAATATTTTTAGTAGTTTCTAAATTATCATAGTTTGTTTTTAGATATGTTTCCTAATAATTGAGATCGTGTTTGGGAAGGTGGGAAATCCTCTTCTATAAAGGGGTCTGAGGGGGTGAGGCTAAGGCTAAGGCTAGTTGGAGTTTGAGAGAAAACCCTAGTTAATGGGTAGAGATAGAGATATCTCAGTTTTTGCTAATTTAGTCAATTAATAAAGTAGTGATTACTTTTCTGTTAGTCGATTTGCTTCCGCACTTTGTTTCTATAAGGGATAATAACTTTTTCTTTGTTTTGCTCTTTTTCTTTGAATTTCCTTACATTTCTTTTTCACCAAATTACTCAAATAACTACAAAAGGGACAAACCACAACATATTCTTACCCCATCCAGAAATATTATTCAAGTTTCATTCAGATAAGAGGATCATTACATTACTAGGATGAGTCCATTTTAAACAAATTTTAATAAGAAAATAAATACCCCTTTGTTACGCTCAAAAGTGCCTCATAGAAAGAGTGTACAAAAAATACCCCTTCGTTACAGTCTAAAATTTTACTATCCTCAACCCCTGCTAAGGATAAAAACTTATCAGCTTACCCAAAAGAGGATACCAATATAGCCAATTCATGATCAATGCAATTACGTCAAAAGCCCAAATTCCATAACAAGCCTGTATGATCTATACCCATCATTTTTTGAATAACAAACTCGTGATGAACTGAAACAATAACTAAGGGTGACAAAAATTCCCTTCTCAAAGAATCAACCAACCAATAGCCCTCCCAAAACCTCACTCTATTATCTACGCCAACTCTTATCCTTATTATTCTTCTAACTCTCTATGATATTCATAATCCCATGTCAGACCCCATATTCATATCTCCTACTACTTTGTTACTATTCCGCCCAAATTTTGTAACACTTCATATAATGATTATTTGCCATATACCTTGATATATTCATAGCTCTCTATAAACACTGACTAACAAAGCCTAATTAATATGTTTTTTTATATTCTTAATCTCCAATTCTCCCTCACACTTCTGCTTATAAACTTTACTTCAACCCACCTCGTAAATTTTATGAGCTTCTTACGGGTCATTATAGATTGATTTCCATGATAGTTTCAACTTTTTCTCCACTCTCTTCAGTAGGAAAACAAGGAGATGTAATTTCTAAAAGGTACTTTTCAGAAGAGTGACCCTTCCACTTGAGCATTATGGACATGCCTTAATGGTTTTCCTAGTGGACGAAACTAGAAGATTTAAAATCGAAATTGAGAGAGGGAGGAAAGAAAGAGATGATATCTCAACAGAATTAAAAATTGTAGGGAGAAAATTGGGATAAAGACTATAAAGGGAAATACAAAAAGATAAACCTGAAAGAGACTTATAGGCCAAAATATGAAAGCATGGAATTTAAAGAAAATTCTGGAAAGAGGAAAGGGTACTTTTAAGAGAAAATCTAGAGACAAAATTCGAGAAGAACAAATTTAGACATCTAAAACTCTAGAAATATATAAAAGTACGGGATCAAAATTATAGATTTTTTTTTCTTGAAAGAGTAAATTTGGAGAGAGATTTTATGCAAGAAAATCAAGAAATAAAATCTTGAATGGAGAACAAACTGAGAAAACAATCTTGAAGGAAAAATTTTACTTAGAAGGGGGATCTATAAGAGACAACCTGAGGTTGTTGTTAGTGTTTTACTATTATTGAAAAAGCTAGGCCAAGGTGTTGACTCCAAGAAAATAACGTCCAATGCGATTTAGCAATATAGCTCCAACAAGAAAGACATTTTCCTTCGATTGTTCATTATATCTTCTTAAGATAGGATAAAATAAAAGCTTGAGGCTATTATGAGGCAATTACACTAAGGCCATGTTTGTTTTTGTTTTTGTTTTTTGGGGTGAGAAGGGGTAGGAAGAGGTGAGAAGAGCATAAAAGATTAAGGTTAGAAATTTTGAGGTTAGAAGATTGAAAAAAAACTCACACGCGTTTGGCTGAAGGTTAGAATTTCTACTTAAAATCCTGACTTCTAACTTCAACATCTCACTAGTCTGTTTGGCTTAACCATCTAATTTGACCACAGATTAGAGGTTTCTCCACAAAAACATCAAAAACACATGTATAACCCACATTTTTCTCTATAATTCATCATATATTAATGCAACACAATTAAAATGGTGGTTTAAGGCAAAAAAAAAATTAAAACGTGCAAATCACATAGCAAAATACCAAATATATAGGGGACAAGGTTCAACATACCCACATAGAGAGAGAGAGAGAGAGAGATAGAGGTAGGAGAGAGAGGGATGAGGGGAAGAAAGAAAGGTAGAGGTAGATAGAGAGAGAGAGAGGTATGAGGGTGGGAGAGAGAGAGGAGGGATAGAAAGAGAAATGAGAGGGAGAAGTAGGGAGATAAGAGGGAGAGAGGGGAGGGAGAGCTGTATGAGGGTGGGAGAGAGAGGTGAGAGGGAGAGGTAGAGAGATAGAGGGGAGAGAGAGAAGGGATAGAGAGAGGTGGGAGGGCGAGGTAGAGAGATAAGGGAGAGATAAAAGGGAGAGAGATGGAGAGAGAGAGAGAAGTGGGAGAGAGGGGATAGAGAGAGGTAGAGAGATAAGGGAAAGATAGAGGGGAGGGAGAAAGAGATAGAGTTGTATGACGGTGGGATAGAGAGAGAGGTGGGAGAGAGGGGATAAAGAGAGGTGAGATGGAGAGGTAGAAAGATAAGGGAGAAAGAGAGAAAGAGGGAGGGTGGGGGGAAACGTTGGGGTGGGTTTTAATTTGGCTTATTTGGGGTTAAGATGGGTTTTTATTCGGCAAATTTGAGTATTTTTTGGTTAAAACCCCCAAAATACCCCCACTTAAATCGGTCTCGGGGTGGGAAATGACCAAACCACGATATAGCGGGGAAACGAGCAGTCAAAGCCAAGTCAAAGGGAAACTGAAAGTATTTTGGTTAGAAGTCAACCCAAAAAACTGTAGGGTATGTGTGTGTGAAGTTTTGAGGTTAGAAGTAGGCCAAACTTCCAGTTTTTATTTTTTATGGAGATTTTGCCAACTTTTATAAAATAAAATAAAAACATCTCAAGGGTGAGAAGTTTCCAAAAGATCACACCTCTTCTCACACTTAACAAAAAAAAAATATGGCCTAAGGGTTCATTTGCCATTGCTTTAAGATAATAATAATCACCTTTTCTAAAAAGTGATTTAAAAAACGCAAAAAACTGTTTGGTTAAACTTTTTGAATAATTACTTTTTTTATAAAAAAAAGCAGTTTCAAGTGTTATAAAATGGGTAAGAGAGAGTAGGAAACTTTAGTAGGACTCTAGAGAGATGATCTTTAGATAAACTGTAAAGAGATGATCCCACTCAAGTCTAGTTATTTACTTGGTGGAGATGAGTTTTATCTTAGTACGACTCTAGGAAGATGGACTCTCTCCAAAGTAGTGATTTTAATTGAAAACTCCCACAAGTTTTTTTTGTTGTTCATAGGAGTTAAAAGCTAGAATAATCAGCCTAAAACCAGCTTTGGCTTTTTGTTAAAAAAATTATTTTAATTTGAAAAAAAAGTTGGTAATAATCATTGCTAAATGTTTTTTTTCATTAACTAATTTTACAATAATCTAAAAGCTGCTTTTTAGCCCATAAAACACAATGCCAAATGGACCCTAACTCTATTGTAAGTGAATAAACCACTTTTCACGGTATGCAAAGGTAACCGGCACTACTGATCCTAATTTTCACTGATTGTATAATTCATATATTTCCAATTAGGCACTTATGCAACAGAATATTTCAGTACAAATATTGTTCAAGAAAAGAAAAGAAAAGAAAAGAAAAACCTCGAAGGTTACCTGCTTCTGTGGTGACTACAGCCTGCCTTTCTTTACTAACATTAGCCCCCTCGTCCAAGCTGTTAACATCCCCTTGTGATTTACTACTTTTCGTCTCCCCGCTGTCTTGCGAGCCACCTGAATTTTTAGATGTAGTATCTCCTAATATGACAGGAGCAGCATATCCAACACCACGCCACCACGGTTGAGGAAAAGCTTCCGATGGTAAAATACTGTGGACATCAGGTTCCAGTGGTTTTGCATTTTCAGGCTTTGAGCACATCCTTCCAGCTACAAAATTAAATCCCAAGCCTGTTGTAGGAAAAATAATATTCTGAGTGAACATATGAATCATAAGTGAGCCACAACTAAATAATCAAAAATATATATTGAAGAACACTATTCTAGCACTTGATTTTAAGATGCTGCGAAGATACCACGCACTATCTTCACACTATTGAGTCCTACTGCCCATCTCCACAAAGCTATTCTTTGACACTAAATTAAGACGGACTAAAACCAGTAGGTTGCCTCTAAGTTAATAACTCCTATTAGTAAAAAACTGCATGTCGCAACTTCATACCAAAGGAAAAGAGTAAGTTAATCATAGTTGTTGCTTTTAAGTTAATAATATATCGTAAGAGCCTATGCAAGTTAATACCAATTCCGGATTTTCCTTATTCAATTACGTTACGTGCTTCTAATCTCTCCCCCAATCTTTATCGTAACATCTCAAATAGGCGATTAAAGGTCTAAATTTGAGCTAAGATAGTAAAAATACTTGTTGTACATGGACTAGATTTGACCGCCCACAAATCAAGCCATTATAAGTGCATTTGCCAACTCTTATCTCTCGCTAAAATGGATGTCTTTTTCCCGAAATAGCTATTTTTTCAACAAATATCTATTATGAGTCTAACTTTATGAATCAGATTATTTTTTTTACAAAACACAAAAAGGATCACAAAACTTAAGAAGATTTTAAGAAACACAATCTGGACAAGTTCATCCTCACAAGCACCCTCAACTTAATTGTCAACTCCAGATTTTAAAATTTTAACTTCAAATCATTCCCATTTGCTACCTCCTTGGACAACCAAAATCTTTTCAAGTATTGCCTTCTCATAATACATGAGAGATTGTGAAATCTATCTCCACCTTGAAGTGCACAATCACCTTCCCAGATTTTTTAACAATCTAAGGTAAAGTACAGCTATCTTATTCTAACCAACCAACCAACCAACATCTACAAGTCTACCTTCAGTTCTAAAGGCTTCCACCCCTTAGTTTTATGCATTCGAATTCCCACCAAAAAAGGCAATCTTTCTGTGAAAACAAAGATTCCATAACCTAAAAATTAAGCAAAATATTGACAATTTTTCCATTATGAAAATTAAGCAAAACATTGACAATTTTTCCATTATGATAACACATTACCCCGTTCAGCTCCACAATCCTCAAAATTGCTTGAGCTAAACCATCAGTATTAAGTTTAATGCCCAAAGGAAGAAAACTTCCAGTACAAAAATTGAGGTAATTTATGCTTCACAACTGTAATTTTGAACCTCAGTTACCTGTATAGATCAACAATCCCAAATAAAGGGTCTCAATTTAGACTTAGACTTGAAACTTAGCGCAGACAACAACTTTTTCGTCTGATGCACAGTAGAAGCAGCACATAAAACAATTTCTTTCGGTGTCTTTTTATTTCTTGCAATCCAAATATACCAAAAACTCGAGTAAGAAGTATCATCTTTACAATGCTCACCTATAAAGTAGATTGATCCTATCATACATAGTAAAATTATTTTGCAACGGGTTGATTGGTATGATCCACTCCCCACAAACAAGATATTAACCATAAACCAAATGCTAAATCACTCTCTACAAACAAATGATCGAAAGATTAAAACTTGTAATTCTCACAATTCGCAACAGTCTATAATTTAATTGAATGTTATACAACTAACTGCATGAACACTTGAACTTTTGAAGGCAAAGTCTTCAATCATATCCACTTCAGATAGCTTTGTCGACCAATTTCCTATCAAGATTCATGAGAATCACCACCGACTAGGTAAATATTCTTGAGAAAGCATAGGAGAGAGTAGGGAGAAGTCGGTTGTTAGAAAGACGGTGGTACAATTCTCTCGAGAGAGAGTCTGTTGTATTAGTCAGTTATGCCCCTCTATAATATAGGTGTTGTAGTGTTATTAATCATTTCATCATCTCACTATATGTTCTATACCATGTAAATAGTTTATAGTAAAACATCTAGGTTAGTTTACGGCGTTGGTTACTTTTCCTTAGTTTGCGCATGTGGTGAGTATATGCATGAATCAACATTTCTGCTATCATCGCTTGCCGTGCAGCTCTACAAATTGGTATCAGAGTAAGGCTCGTTTCAGGGCGCTTCAAAGCGAAGTTCGATGTAGGGAAATTCAAATATGCAAAGTAGCATACTAACATATTGTTGGTCTAATGTGCGTTCTTCTAATGTAGGTATTTCATATTTTAAGTTGGCTTGCAATAACTAATTGAGAGTCTCGTTTCTAGTATCTTGTATTTTCTAACTTAATCGTATTAGGAAGTTTATACTTTTCGTAATTATATCGTATAAAAGATTTAACAATTGTTCATTTATATGGCATTTTTCGCGCAATATTAGCGTAAATTTCCTTTTTTGTAATTTTTATCATGTTATAATTGGTTTCTTGCATTTACAATACAACACATTTGCGCCTGGTCGCATTTAAGGGTTGTAATGGAGATGAGAGGCAATTCTAGGTCGCATATGCAATCATATTTTTTTCATTTGACTACCTTGGCAACACTACATCGATTTGGTTTGTGGTAATAGTTGTACTAGGTTCCGTTTTGTCACTCGACAAAGTGAGTAAAATGGTAATCTGCATTATTTGCGCTAGTGAAATTAAAGTGCGCTAACACTTCATCTGGTGCCTTGAGAAACTCTCATACGTGTGTAAAACTCATCAAAATGTAGAGTGATCTCTTCTTCCCTCTCATAAAAACTCAAACAACAAAATGATTTGCACATAGAAGATATACTACTGCCTGCACTTTTAACTGAATAATAACCAAGGTGCCCACCCTCAAATTCATGACAAGTCCTCTATACAAAACTTCTTATGCAAAAATGAATAAGAAAGAGGATATAGGATTCCTTTGAGTAAGTTCTTAAGATGACCCTTGTGAACTCCCTGAAACACCACCGAGAACTATGTCACACACGATTGTGACCAGCCACCAAGAACCAAATTGAAGTAAAATACCTCTAAGAAAACTCAAATATAGTCTGTCATGTGAATGAATGGTTCCAATTTTCATAACCGTATTCTGTCTCGAACCTTGACCTCAAGACGCCCCACCAAATATTGAGCTGACAAAATGTTTTAAGTAATATACATACAAGCTACCCGATTCCTAGAAATTAATATTGGTGATACTAAAATCAGCCTATTAGCAATAATGTTAGTATAGTCTTTGTACACCATCAACCACAGGCCTCTAGGCCTATACTCCTCTAAACTGAAAGGCTTCCCTACCTTAGGATTTAGGAATCATGAAAATAGCAGAAGAAAACTATGCCCTAGGCAACACAAAACCAGAAACATATCCTTCCACTGCTACATGCAAATCGTCCCCTATAACGGCCCTGCAAGCACAAGACAGATGAAGCCCCATCTGGACAAGGAGCACTACCCACCAGTACAATCTATATATTATTTGTATGCTCCTCTAAAAGATTGTTTGCTGCATTAACAAGCTTTGGCACCCACCATCCTGTTTTGCAGTCAATAAATTCGATTGATACTTCACAGCTGCTTCATGTACCTTCCCAAGAATCCCAACATCAGCTCCTGTACTACCATGTTCCAGTTGGAAATCCTGTAAACCATTTCTCTTAAGCTGTACTGTAGCATCCCCATAAAAAAACAACCCTGTTATTAGCATCTCCAAGCTCCAATCACTTACATAGCTTTTTGCCTCTAGAAGGTCTCCTCCTGCGGTAACAGATTACCATGAATAATTCCAGCATCTCTGAGAGAAGCAGAAACAAAATCATCTCGTTCCCATCCAATTGATAATCAATACCATAATTTAATTGTGCTTCACCTTTAAATTCTGAAACACATTCCCAAACACTTCTCTACATTAACTCAGCTTTTTTAGCAAGCTTCACTTTATTACAGTCTCATAACGCCCTGAGGCCAAGTATCTTTGATGACGGACGTAACGGTCTCATGATTGCACCACATCTATTGAAACAAAAAAGAATCTAGGACCGTCATACTCAACATGGCCCAAAAGAATAGAAGAGGAGAGTAATCATAGAAAACTCTATCTAAATGAGCTCGAGTACACGAAAAACATCATTACAGAAACACCTATCCGGTTTTGCCCAAATGCTGTTAACACCTTTGCGTTTATAACACCAAGTATCTAGATCAAATCCAATAACATAACAGCCCCCACCAATTAATCAAGGACTATTCATAGGCGAAGAAAACATCATAAGATCCTCCCACAGAACTTTTCTCTCCAATGGGTCACACATGCATAAGATAAAAAGGCAACAGAGTTTCAACCTACAAGAAACTTAAAATTACGGTTCTTAGAGGAAATCACTAAATGAACATTCAAATAACCTAAACCATCTTTTTTTCCTACTGACATTAACTCACAACTCAAATCAACTTCCTTATAATGTAGAAGCATAGCCCTTTTAAAAGGACACTCAAAGGTCTTACTTTAGGTAGAATTCCTAACTATAATAGGAAGGCAAGTGATAAATAAATAGAAATCAAAAATGGAAAGTGTGAAGCTGCGGCTATAGAGGGAGAGAGAGAGAGAGAGATTCGGGATTCACGTCAAAAAGGGTGTCTTACATTATATTGAGTTCACAAAACTTAACTTTGTGGCGGGAAGAGAGAGCCAAATTACGAAAAGAATTTAGTGGTTTACCAATTTTTAATCTTAATTGTCACTTCTTCTTTTTAAAGAATATAAGCTTCTAATAGATATGCAGTTGTTTACTGGTATACAACCCATTTAATGTTTTGAATAATAATTTTTTTTTCAAGTAAAGGAAGAATCCTTTCTTGTACTGTATTCTCACTTAACATATCATAAAGATTTACTTGCAATATTTCGTCAGATCAAGAACTTTAGAACCAAGCTTCGAAGAGATATCTTTCAGCCATGTCAAATTTAACCGCAAATTATCTAGAAAGCAACACCAAAAGCCCTAATCTTATTAAAAGCTAACAAATATTTGACCAAGTATCTGGGTATTATGACCACTTCCGCCTTGAAAAAATTGCATTCTGAATCATATTCAAAACCAGCAATTTACACTCTGGCTCAAGAAAAATTGGCTAGCTTAAGAGGCAAAGCATCCCGCTCAACCCTGCAGTCAACTGAAGATACTGATGGTACCCATTGGCCACAATCCCTTGCTTGCGAACGCACTTGTAATGGAAATGATTAAATAATAAAAGGGTTGTTTTCACAGAAATTTAATGTCAAAACTTCATTGAACCAATGAACTGCCGCAAAACAGAAGGCAAAATTAAATCAATAAGGATGGAAACTGGTTTCAAATGCTAAGCACGGTTGAAGAGAACATATCCAGCCACCACAAGCTTTTCTTACCAAAACAACTACTTTTTATTCCCAATCATCAGGAATCGTGACAATTCACGCAAAAAAAAAAATCCAGAAAACCCTAAACGAAGAATCCCATTTCCCTTATGGGGAAACACAACCTCCCACTTCAAGAATTGGATTCTCTTCTCCCTTGTAGTGACATACCATATTTGAAGTACTAACCCACTAAGTGCACATTAAAATTACAAAAACTGAAGTTAATAAAAGACATAGGATACAGGTAAATTATGATTTGCATATTTGTCAAAGTTCATCCTTCCGCCACTTTTCAAAAAAAAACTGACACTTCTCGACCATATTTTTGACTACAAAATTCTAGCCGGATAATCCACATAATGAAGTCAATTTTTTATATATATTTTTTTAACGTATGCTGTTTCCTTGATAATCAAGAAAAATAAACAAGAAGCAGGATTAGAGCCTTTGCTCCTGAAAATAAAAGCCCCATTATTTCCTTGAATGGGCTAAACCCATTTTATCTAAAATAAGAGCAACTCTTACATGCCTTGGGAGATCAAGTAATTTCGAAAAGAAACATTTCAGCTGTGCACTTCCCAATTGGCCAATGAATAATGCTACAAGGTCCCAATTAGTTGTTTCCTTATCTGTAGACATGTATGAAACGAACATGAAGCATAGCAGTATATGAGAGGATCTTCTTCCACAAATTAGAGAATTTGATTGGTACTGTACCAGTGCCATAGACCAGTTGGCAATGATAAGTGAATCCACCTCCACCACTAGAGGTTGGATATTTTGTTGTACACATTGTTTAAGCCCATGAAAGAGCTCAAATAGCTCTGCAACTTTTAGATGAAGTCATATTATGGAATGATAAAAAAAAAAATCCATTTAAATAAACCTATATACTTAAGAAATCACTTAGAAAGTTTGAAATAAACCTATATACTCAAAAAGCCAGTTTGAAATAACATTGATATTGATAGGTCATGGGTTGTCACACCACGACCTAGGTACACAGTTTTGTGACCAGTCTCTATTTTTGTTTCCTATGTTAGTTTGTTTTAGGATATTATATTTTGTTCTAGAGAATCCTCTAAAAAGGAATTACTATAGTAGTTTCCTGTTTTAGGAGTGTAGAGAAAGAGGTGGAGATCTACTATATATAGGAGATCCTAGGGTATGAGGTAGGTATGTTGAGTATTGAGAGAAAGGGAAGAACCCTAGGAGATCAAGAGAAAATAGAGAGAGCTTGTAGTAGTATTTTGATTAAATAAAAAGAGATCGTTATTCGTTAGTAGCTTCCGCAATCTTAGTTTTTAACAAATTGGAACCAGAGCTAAATCGAACTTGGCGGTTTTTTTTATATTACGAAGATGGGTAAGAAAACACTGAAGAAACCAATCAAACAAACACAAGAACGTTTGAAATCGGTAGAAGATGCTATCACAGATTTAACAGCGTCCAACAAGGTTGTGACGACACAAATTGAAGCACTCTTGTTAGCGATGATGTCAAATCCGGCAAAAGTAGCCTCGTCGAAAGTTGTGGGGGACGAAATCGACGGTAGCGAGGAAGGGTCAAGTAATGGGAGAGGAATTCCAATGGGATCCTTTATGCACGACGGGCGACTAGTCATCAATCCTATGAATCCGCCGCCGTTGCAAGTAGTAGGGCGTGGAAATGAAACAATTTTTTCCCAAGATCACGTTAAGAGGTTCGAGCCCAAAGGGGAGGGGACCTATGTTTACAATTCGTTTGCAGGTCTAACCATGGATGTCAAAAGCATTGACAAATTCACGGATTCGCGAGAAGAGGGGTACAACGATTTGGGAGGTCGCAGGCGTATTTCGCCGAATCCGGAAAACGAAACGGCGGTTGGTGATAGGCTTGAAGTGTCAACAAAAGAAAGCAGAGGGTCGAATTTACCTTTGGTGACCAACGGTGCACAGAGAGAGGCCACCGTCGTCACCGAAAATCGCATTGAAGAAGAAAGGAATTGTAGAAACGTGGGCATGCCAGCAGGGGGGCAAGGTGCGGGCACGACTATGCCTAGGCAAGTGCAAGGCATGGAGGGCACTGGTACAAGCATGCCTAGGTACGGGCAGGGCACTGAGAGCATGGGCTACGACACACACGAGCAGGGCATGCCTAGGCCGAAGCAAGGCATATCTGGCATGGTGTAGGGCATGAAATGTCGGGAAACGATCAGGGCATGCCTCCGCCTCCGCAGAACATGCCATCGAGTGGCATGCCACATGTGACTTCTCCGCGTGCGGAGCACATAGACACAAGCACTGCTAGAGGGAACCTTGTTCTTTTAAACCCATCTTCCCCAACGACTCGTCACTCCCAATCGATAACATCTCTGCATCAAATTGAAAGAGGTGACGGAAGAGGTCCTTCGATATTCCATCGTCTCTCTTCGCATTCACCAACAGTAGCGCCGATCATAACAATAACTACGACAACGCCGATAGTAACAGCAACTACGACAACGCCTCTGATCTCTCTCTTTGCCGACAGCGCCTTCGGTATCTTTCTCCTCCAGCGATTATAATCACAGCAACAACACCTCTAGTCACCATGATCTCCATGATCTCAGGAGAGACATCGACAGCGCCTCCGGGTTCTATTATTATGCAGAAAACACCTACGGTCTCCCTTCCAACGATGTCACCCTCTATTACGACACCCCCGATGTCTCTCTCTGGGCCACGAGCACCAATTATTCGGACAACTCCTAGGTCTGTACAACAGCGAGGTATAGTTTCGCAGGTTCCGCATGGGGATTCGGCTTGGTGGCGTTAACAGAAACAATAACGGGTATGTGGGAATCAATAGTGGAGATTGGCGAACTAACGGACAATTTTTAGGAGGGCAAGTATCGGCAGGGGCACCGCCTTATGAGCCCCCTCGACCACAGAGGTCCCCTACGCTTCCTCAGGGACCACGATATTCAGGACAAGGCAGCCAGGAGAGAAAATGGACGACGGGAAACGAATTCTCGACTGAGAATAGGTATTGGGATGACTCAGACTAGAGAGGACACGGGGGCAGGTACGGTTTCCATGACAGAAGAGGTCAAGGTCGCGGTAACGTGTCAAATAATTTAGGAACATGCTCTCGCAGGAACAACTATCAACCCACTGCAGGTATTAGAGCTACAAGGTACAGACAACAACCACAGTATGGTACTCAGGGGTATGGCTACCAGGGCAACCCAGAGATTCAGGTCGCGAACGTCATTATTTTTCCGTTCCAAAAATTTGAACTCTGATGCGAAGATTAACGTGCCAAATTTTGATGGGAAAACAGATGCGGATGGGTTTATAGATTGGTTAAATAGGGTCGATAAAATGCTCGCATTCAAGAAGTGCATTGGACAAAGGGTAGTGACATTGGTAGAGGCAAAGCTGACAGGATACGCACTAAATTAGTGAGAAAATATTAAGTAGTTACAGGTATCCAGCAGTCATGATTATATCACAGATTGGGAGGTTATGAGGGGCGAGATGATGACTTATTTTACCCCGAGCACTTACGTGGAGGAAAGTTTTGCTAAGCTTCAGACCTTACGTCAGGGGTAGAGTCAGTTTGTGGATGATTACGCTAATGACTTTTACATGCTATCATCACATGATCCGAGTCTGGGGTGCAACGGGTTAGTCGTTTTTGTTTGGGACTTACGAAGCGCATTCAGGACGATATGATCTTATTCTCTACACAGTCCTTATCAGAGACAGTAGAGATGACCCGTAGAGTTGAGAGTAAGCTAAAGCCATCGGGATATCCATTTTTTCCAGTACCAGCTATAGTGGCCCCGACACCGACTTCTACAGCGCCCGCAGTTGGGGGCAAACTAGCAGGGATTGTCAAGACAACCATTTATTACGACTACGGGAAGACAGGACATATGAGACGTGAGTGTCCTAGCCCACGGAAAGCAATGACGCTTATTTCCCAGTAGTTACATGATCACGTCGATGAGTCCCTGGAACAGTTATTTAGTCAGGAGTATGAGGATGCAGAGGTGACACTAGTTGATCTTCCATTCCCTTGAATTCGTGGACGAAACCTTCAAGGGGGGGGGGGGGGTTGGAAAGAGAGTTGATAGGTCGTGGGTCGTCACACCCACTACCTAGGTGCAGGGTTTTGTTACTGGTCTCTATTTGTGTTTACCATGTTAGTTTGTTTTAGGATATTATATTTTGTTTTAGAGAATCCTCTAAAAATGAATTACTCTAGAAGTTTCCTGTTTTAGGAGTGTAGAGAAAGAGGTGGAGATCTCCTATATATAGGAGATCCTAGGGTATGAGGTAGGTATGTTGAGTATTGAGAGAAAGGGAAGAACCCTAGGAGATCTAGAGTGAATAGAGAGAGCTTGTAGTAGTATTTTGATTAAATAAAAAGAGATCGTTATTCATTAGTAGCTTCCGCAATCTTAGTTTTTAAGAGATATCATCCATATCCCAATTGTTTGAGACCCCTAAAGATCAAGATACCATTCCCCACAATGTCTGACCTAACCTAAAACCAGAGACCTTCCCCCTTCTGAGTCTATGTAATGAAAATTTTTGGGAAACTGCCACATACCTCTAAAAATCAAGTTCTCACCCAACCTTCTTGAATTTCCATCCAAGATTTGGAATCTGATATTAGAAATGTTTCTCTGATGACTAGATCCTAGTGTGCTGGATAGATTATCCAGAAGCAACTAAATGTCCAAGAACTTGTAGTTAAAAACCAACAATGTCAATAAATCCATACAGTATGGAAAGTATCATTGTTGATAAATGCATGGCTCATGCCATTGAACTGCCCAACACTGCAAGCAACTCATTTTGAAGAAAGATGCTCAGGAAATGCAAAGGATCACACGGACAAAAGCGGAGGAACAAGAAATTTCATAAAATCGGTTCCGCTTTTCACCATGAGAGTTTTATTTAATAGCAGTAAAAAAGAGACACGTGAAGGTTCGGTAAGAGCCACGCCAGTGTCGACCAGTCCCCACTAAAGTAGAAAGGTCAAACAAGACATTTACTAAGTTAGGATACCAGTTGTAACCCACGAAGGCTATTTAAGGAGGTCTTCTACCCATAGGTGTGACGACCTACCGAACGCCGGCCAAATTTACCCGAGCGTTTTGAGTTCTGTCCGAATGTATTTGTTCTCTATGCCCTAATATAGCAGCACGCCAAGTTTCGTCGCAATCGGATTCAGTTAAGGGGGCGAAAAGGTCCAGTACGCTTCGTCTCATGTTTTAACGTTTCCTTTTGGAAGTTGACTATTTACTTAGTAGCTATATTAAGGAGGAACCTTGGTCCGATCCTCCCCATGACTAAAAGAGCTTTAATGCTTGGTCATCAAGGACCCCGGCTCATGGACTATCTACAAGGGATAGTTATGAGTTCTCCTAGGCCTAGGGTAGGCTAGGGGACATTGCCTCGCAATGCGGGCCGGTTTTCATTAGAGGGCTTCATATGGCGCCGCTATGCCCCGCGGGCTATCCGAGACGCACCGCCCCTTTCAGATGGACAATATAATTAGTCCAGGCTCGTCGCCCCTTGAGATATGAGTCCCTTAGGTGGAAACCGGCATATTGAGCTACCCTGATCCGCTATTGGACAGGTGTGCTTTCCGTATCTCGCGCGCGTCGTGAGAGATTACGCTGTAGGGATTAAGGAGGGAACCTTCAGCGTTGTTGCCTTTACTGAATACATATTCAATGACCCCTCACGAGTATCCAGGATAATCCGGATGTCGCTCTAGCATCCGTGGGTTTTATGCCACTGGCGCGCCGCGCCAGTGAAGATGGCTGGTACACGCCGACATCGCGTCCGTGTACGCCGCACGGTCCCTTATTCCGCTGCACTCCGGGCACTGTAGAGTCGGTTCCGGCTAGGGCCGTGTCAGTTGGTATCAGAGCGAGAATAGCTTGTTGAAGCTTAGCTCTTGAGTTGGTAGAACGTGGATGGATTGTGCCTACGTCTGCCAGAGCTAGACAGAGTTGGGTCTAGGCTTATCCGAGCAAGGCTGGCTGGGAGTTTGCTTGTCAGAGCGTAGATGGGTTGTGCCTACGTCCGTCGGAGTAAACGGAGTAATGATTCCCGAGTTGGTAGTATGGGTTACCCATTTGGCTGTTGTTCTCTCCAGAGCCGTAGTTGCTCCCTAGAGATGTTCCAAGCACCGTTGTGAACGCTTGTAGAGTGTGTTGCCTACATGTCAGTCGATATTGGACGCAAGAGAAAGGCTCCATATCCGAGCGCGAGATTGCTCAAGTTAAATGTGCTTTGGACAATGACGCTAAGAGGAGGATTGAGATTTGAGTTGGACGCGATGATCTATATCGTTGGTTGTCTCTAGAAGGCTGATTCTAGTCGCAGATGCTCTATGAAGAATAGTAATAGAGCGATCTAGCAGGTTGTTATTGCATTCGGTCCGTATCCGCGCTGCGAAGTTTAGTAACAGTTGTGAGCAAGGACGATGCCCCTCAGCAGAGATCGATATGGTCAGTGTCCGTTGCCGAGTACTTTCGTGTGGAAGCCGCGATGCTTGGTTTTGTTGGAATTCCTTAGTGTCTACTAAAGATTGAAGAATCCTGAGAGATACTCGTTGTGATTGTCCTGAGTTGGACATTGAGACATTCCGGAGGTGAATGTCAGGAGCCGAAGATGAAGCGGCATGAAGTAAGAGATGAAGACATGGTCTGGGTCCCGAGTTTGCACACAGTGATTTCGTCAGGTAGACGTCGAAGGCAGAGTGATTCGTTATGACGCGACATGAACTGCGACCTCCCAGATGGGTTGTCGCTTGTCCGCAGTTGGTCCCCAGTTACATGGGACCCTGCTTACTCACTCAAATATGGCAAGTTGCCGAGTGATGTTTGTTTTCTGGCTCCGAGGTGAGTTTCAGGTTTGTCGGCGTTCGAGTGCTCTAGCCGAGTTGATCCATGTTGTTCCACATGATGGTTCTGGGTCATTTTAAGCTCTCAGAGGGAAGAATCACGTTTCCGAAGGTTAGTAAGTTACGTGGTTGTCGCAGAACAGAGTTGAGCTTCAGTCAGTTGTGCGGGTTACCTCAGACATGATCTCAGATGGAAGATTGCTCTAGGATGAACGATCCGGAGCGGAATTGGATGTTAGTTTCCCAATTCCTTATCACTTGGTGGTTGGCGGTAGGGATAGAGTTCCCGCGCCACGTTCTTTGTTTGTATCGATGGAGTGTCTTTAGAAGACCACATCTCAGTGACCGGTTTGAGTTGGCTGCGTTTGTTGAAGCTAGTTCAAGAGACAGAGAATGGCTACGCTTCAGTTCAAAGATGATTGCGACAGTATGAAGGTTGGTCTCCGCGAGTTTGATAGTAGTTGGACATGGCAAGCCAACGAGCTCAGGGCGATAGGTGCAGTGACAGTATCTTGTTCCCAAGTTCCCCAAGTACTCAGGTTGGAGTAGGGATGTAGAGATGGAGAAGCGCTTCAGTAGTCCGTCAGTTATACGTCACAGCTTTGTTCTCGACGCGGACGTCGAGCTTATCGAGTGTGGGAAGAGCTGTAAGTTGTGACGCAGATGTACGCAGGTTCCAGCATGGGTCATTACCACCAGAGTTTGGCAAGTACAGATGCCAGTGTTAAGTCCTCGTTAGAGAAGAGGCATTGAGAAGTCCTCGTCAGAGAAGAGGCATTGGGAAGTCCTCCTTGGAGAGTGAGGCAGATTGGAGTCCTCCGGAGTGGAGAGACCTTTGGGGACGCCGGAGTGGCGATCACCCTTCCTGCAGCCAAGTTAGGTGCAGATGCCATCTAGCGTTATATGGGTTAGGTGATGGCCTACTACGAAGTGGTAGAGCAGAAACGCGGCTGCACAGATAGATGTCTCATGGGTTTTAGAAGTTCACACAGAACGCCTTTATGGCGGACCTCGATGGTTAGCTGGCGGTAGGGAATAGAGTACCCGCGCCTAGATAGGCTGCCTCGATGGTTTTGTTGGCGGTAGGGAACAGAGTACCCGCGCCTCGTTGAGAGTATGCTACCTTCTAGGAGCTACCCTCCCTCGCCCAAGTGAACAATGAGTACCAGTTCAGTTCTATACTGGTAAGGCTAGAGTGCCGCATCTTGATGTTGTATCCCCGATGGTCCGTAAGAAGGGCGGACAAGGTTGGAAGACCTTCGCGGAGTTGATTGAAGGGCAGTCAGGCAGTTCAGTGTGCGGCAGATGTTCCGTGCAGTTGGGGTGAGTTACCCCTTTGTTTTAGAAGACTTGCTCCTTACCACTCGCAGATGAAGAGTGAAGTTTGAAGCCGAGATTCGCAGAAGATTGAACTCTCGAGCAGCGAAGGCATTGTGCGACTCGGAGGTGAGCGCACTTTTGGACGGGATTGGAGATATCCTCGTCGGGCTGTCCGGAGGAGACGCCCTGGGTTTGTCGAGAAGAGCGACATTCCACAGTGTCAGGGGAGAAGGCGCTTTGCAGCAGGATGCAGCGCATTTCAGAGGGCGCGATGCTAGAGTGCACCGCCCATACATTTTTTTTCAGAAGGTTCGAGACCAAGAGACAATACCCAGAGGAAAAGGAAGACTCCAGTCGAAAGAAGGTTCGGTCACTACGCACTTCAGTTGGAATGGGCGAAGTTAAGGTTCAGTTCTGAAGACACAGTTGTCAGCATCGAGACTAGCAGTTGGGCTCAGTATCCGCTAGTACAGAAGAAGATATAGTACTCTGAACTAAGTGCGGGAGAGTTGTTGGTTTCCTGTAGATGCAGAAGAATGAATCCTTGCAGAGCCGTGTTGGCGATAGTCCTCGACGAGGACGTCGAGATTATTTTAAGTGCGGGAGGGTGTGACGACCTACCGAACGCCGGCCAAATTTACCCGAGCGTTTTGAGTTCTGTCCGAATGTATTTGTTCTCTATGCCCTAATATAGCAGCACGCCAAGTTTCGTCGCAATCGGATTCAGTTAAGGGGGCGAAAAGGTCCAGTACGCTTCGTCTCATGTTTTAACGTTTCCTTTTGGAAGTTGACTATTTACTTAGTAGCTATATTAAGGAGGAACCTTGGTCTGATCCTCCCCATGACTAAAAGAGCTTTAATGCTTGGTCATCAAGGACCCCGGCTCATGGACTATCTACAAGGGATAGTTATGAGTTCTCCTAGGCCTAGGGTAGGCTAGGGGACATTGCCTCGCAATGCGGGCCGGTTTTCATTAGAGGGCTTCATATGGCGCCGCTATGCCCCGCGGGCTATCCGAGACGCACCGCCCCTTTCAGATGGACAGTATAATTAGTCCAGACTCGTCGCCCCTTGAGATATGAGTCCCTTAGGTGGAAACCGGCATATTGAGCTACCCTGATCCGCTATTGGACAGGTGTGCTTTCCGTATCTCGCGCGCGTCGTGAGAGATTACGCTGTAGGGATTAAGGAGGGAACCTTCAGCGTTGTTGCCTTTACTGAATACATATTCAATGACCCCTCACGAGTATCCAGGATAATCCGGATGTCGCTCTAGCATCCGTGGGTTTTATGCCACTGGCGCGCCGCGCCAGTGAAGATGGCTGGTACACGCCGACATCGCGTCCGTGTACGCCGCACGGTCCCTTATTCCGCTGCACTCCGGGCACTGTAGAGTCGGTTCCGGCTAGGGCCGTGTCAATAGGTATGGATCTTCTTCTTCTTCCCAATTGCAGCCGCTCTGGACTTTGAATTCCAGAGCAACTCTTAAGACTCTAAGACTGAAGTAGTGCTCCTCTTAGGGAGGGGCAAAAAATAATCCTCAAACAGCTCATAACCCAATTGTGTATCTCGTAAATCACCAGACTACAACAACTTTTCCTTATCTACTAAGTCTATAATACTTTAAGAGTATTAAATTACCTCATACTTCATTCCTAACCCAACGAAGCAGTCCTACTCAAGAAATAGAAAATGAAGTAAAAGTAAATTCTAAACACATACAATTTGCTTTCTTAGGGCTATCTTCACCACCCCACACCTATTATTATTATTGATTTATTTTAACAAAACTACCACCACGAAACAACCACGGGTTCTCCGAATTATACCCCACCCAAACAAGCCCATAACTTTCTTGCTTGCCCAATCCTAAACCTCGCTTAACTCCACCACTAAACATGAAATCCAACTTAAACTTAAAAACATCACCACAAATACAAACTAACTATTCCTGAGGGTTAAAACCATTAAATATTGCACCACTAACACCTAGGTTTTATGTAGTGCAGTAGTATTGTGACGTAAACTCTCAACGCGGAAGCAAAACTGAGAAGTCTATTACGCTAATTTAAACCTAATTCAAGATTAGGGTTTTTTCTAATCTAAAACAAAAACTAAAACACAAATTGAAATAACCGAAACCTAATTCTTAGCTTCAACTTCAACAATTAAATAAAATAGAGAACCTAGTCTCCCTTTTATAGAACACAAGGGGGTAGAAACCTTAATTAAAAATAATCTAGAAACTGGAAAAAAAATACTCTGTTAACCTTGTGTTGGTTAATTAGGAACTCTCTAAAACCTACTTACCTTTTCTAGTAGTGAGGCTTAAGTAAAAATAACATAAACGTAAATAAACCATAGACGGTGAGAAACGACCATGCGAGGACAATTCACATCAAATCCCTCCGTCTTCGAAAGATTTCGGCCACGAAATCAGCAAATTTTTAAATATCACATAACACAAAACTCTCTGTTGTGGCATACTCGTCTTCAAACCTCGAATTTTGCCTAAATTTTTCCGTAACCCATTGTTGTACCCAAGTACGGGGGAACAATGCTATCACCAACATCCCTACATTGAAGAACGCCCAAAAATAAAATAAACTGCTTCTCGAAATTAGCTAAGAAGCCCTCCCAAAATAGATTAACGAATTCTTTCTTAATGACATCATCTGGATACTAGTCAAATATTAGGGGTTTGTCCCAATATTCGATTGGAGTTCTAAGAGGAGGAATCCACTGGACGTCATGGGGATCTTCGGTATCCTCTCTATCTGGTCTTCTCCCTGCGACTCTTTCTTCTGTTTGCAATTTCCATTACCAGTGGAAGCAAAACCTCCATTAACGTCAGCAACTTCAAGGTCTAGCTCGGGTGTGGGTTTCGGGATGTGTTGAATTTTTAGCGATTTATAACCCATACGGTACCCTCGTGAGCAACCCTGCACGCAAGTATCTCTGGCGTCTTCTTCACTCGTAAACTCCTCTTACTCTTTTGAACCTACGATCAACTAGGGGTTTTGTGTTGTTTCCACCGCTGACAGAGAAACTGTCGTTGGCCTAAATTGGGCCTTGAAGTGAGGGGGTAAAAATTCTTTCGAAACCAAAGCTTCGACTGGCTTATCGAACTTGGTATTTAACTCTTTGATCGTCGTAACCGTCTTATAGATCTAGAAATCTGAACTCCAAGAAAATTTAACGGCACAAATCACTGTAGTAGACGCAGAAATAACTGTAGCAGCAGATGCCGCAATCACTGTAACAGTCAGTGTAAAAAAAATCCCCGCAAAATCTTGCTAATTCTGGTACCAATTCGACGTACACTCTCAATGCGGAAGCAAAATTGAGAAGTCGATTACGCTAATTTAGACCTAATTCAAGATAAGGGTTTCTTCTAATCTAAAACATAAATTAAAACACAAATTGAAGTAACTGAAACTTAATTCTTAACTTCAACTTCAACAACTAAATAAAATAGAGAACTTAGCCTCCCTTTTATAGAACATAAGGGGATGAAAATTCTAATTAAGAATGATCTAGAAACTGGGAAAAGTACTCTCTCAACCTTGTGTTGGTTAATTATGAACTCTCTAAAACTTACTTAGCTTCTCTAACAGAGACTCTTAAATCAAAATAACATAAACGTAAATAAACCATAGACGGTGAGAAACGACCATACGAGGACAATTCACATCATATTGGGGTCTTAACAATTGGTATCAAAGCCAACCACCACGTCAAGGGTTCGAATCCCAGAGGGGCAAATTATGAAAAAAAAAAAGGGTACTAACTCAAAAAGGGGTTGGGGGATCGCCATTAACGGATAAAAGGGGCACCGATTAAAAAAATAGTTGGGGGCTTTCCATTAAAGAAAAATAGGGGTACCGACTGAGGGTTGGGGGCTCGCCGTTGGTGAAAAAAAGAAGTACCGGAAAAAATATCGGAGGCTCGCCAATGTGTATGGGCATAGAAAAAGTTGGCCTCCAAGGCCGTTCGGCCTTGAGGCAGGGTGGAATGTTAGGATGGAAGACCATTAAATATCGCACCACTAACACCTAGGTTTTATATGGTGCAGTGGTATTGGGGTCTTAACACTAACATGCAAAATTCAATCACACCAACTCCACAATTCATGATCACTTCACTAAAAACAACTAAATTACGGAATCCTTATTAATAAAAAAAACCTTAAATCACATAAACCTTCACTGATTACTACTAAACAACAATCACGTCACAGTAACAACAACAAATCAAAATCAAAAACTACGAAATTCGATTTGACTCACTTGTGATTATCAGAACGAACACGAATCCCGAAAATCTCTCTCTCTCTCTCTCTCTCTCTCTCTCTCTCGTTCTCGCAATTTCAAAGCGGTTGAGGTCTGGCGAGTTCCATCGTGTTCTGCGATTCTAAACGGTGAAAGAAAGAAAGAAACAGTGTCGAGTTGAGGAAACGACAAAACACGGATCAGTTTTTTATTTATTTTATTTTTAATTAAATTTAAAATGGTGAGTGAGTTGGCGAACAACGGGGACATGACACGATGGTGAAACTGAGCCCCAATCAAACACGTCTTCGGGTTTCATGTTGCTCCAACTCCTGCTCAAACTGGGCTGGTTCGAGTTTGTCGGTTTCATAGTTGGGCTAGACTATCACTCTACCAAAGTCATCCGGGTTCATGATTTACTATTAACTACAGAAGAACCAACCCACATGCTAGGTAAGTTAGGATGGTTGCTCATTGGCGAGTAGCCGGTTAAGAATGGAATCGTGTTCAGGATCTTTGCTTCTCGAGGCATGGTCCATAATAGTTATTGTAACTCTGAAAGCCCGTGCAACCATGGTTTTGAGAGGGGGGAAATTCGGAGTTGTTGGAACTGATTTTTGATTGACTGGGTCAAATGTAGCTTCTAATTCTACCAAAATGATTGGTTTATACATAGATAGGGTTGTATTTTCCGTACTTCAATTTCTTTTTTTAAATTCTTCTGAAATCCGATCCTATTTTTTCGATTTTGGAACCCTATTTTACGTTTTCGATTTTTTCCGAAATATATCGGATCGGAATCGAATAGCCTTTTCCATTCCGATTTCCTGAAATTTTGATCCGATTCTTCCGAATAAGATCCAATCCGATTTAATCCGAACTTTTCTACTTTCAACTTTAGGGAGTTGGGACTAAAATCTCAAACAAAATATACTTCATCTCTCCGCAAGAGCTTTCTCTTCTCCACCAGTGAAACCTCACTCCCATTTTTCCTTTAAGGTAAGAATCTCTCTCTCTTTTATCTCTCTTTCTAGAACTCTTGAAGCCATGGTGGGGCTAAGACATGGTCAGGTAGTGTTCAGTTAGTTTTATGGGGTTAGACTTTTGTGTTTAAGTAATAATGGGTGATTGTTTTTTTATCATTCATCACTTATCTCTAAAGAGGTTGTGATAGATAATTGGTGATATTTTGTCTTAAAGCAGGTTACTTAAGCTTGTGAAATGATGTTTTGTAAACTTATAATTTAGACAATATTTATTTCCAAGTTGTTATCATTTGTGGTTTACCAAAGTTTCTATGATGGGATCTTTTATTACCACTTGTCTAATAATATGCTTTTGAGATATTAATACAGTGGCAATTTCCTGTAAAATACAAAATTTATGATTTTATCTATATATCCGAAATTTTTGAAATTTTTCAAAAAATTTGGAATTATGAAATTTTCGATAAATCTGATTTTTTCAGATTCGGATCCATTTTCGTTTTTCTGAAGAAAAAAATCGTATCGGAACGGATTTTACGTTTCTGAAAAAATCAGAAAAATTTCCGACCGCCCCATTTCCGATCCAAAAACAAGCCTATGCATAGAGTTTACAATGGAGGGCCTAGAATCTTGAAAATAGACAATATATGTCTTAGTGAAATTTATTAGTAGTTTAGGACAACCAAAATGACTGGTTTAGATGTCTAGAAATGTAAGAACTCAAAACTTATTGTAATGCTGTCACAAAGTAATATTCACAGTGATCTTCCCTTTACATCAGCAAAAAAAAATTGAAATTTTTTGGGCATTCAGACTTAATGGCAGCATTTGTTTCAGAAAAAGGCTAGGTAAAGTTTTTGTTTTTGTTCCTAATTAAAGCCATTTGATATTAGTTACATGCATTTCATGAGGTTGTCAAGTCAATATAATTCTAATATATTCAAAAAAAAAAATTGTACTCAGGATAAAAAGATCGGCCACAATACAATGACATAGAAGAGAAACCTGACATTCGTCACAATTAGAGGATCACGACATATAGTTACCAAACAACCAACGATCTAGAGTACTTTAGTTATCAAACATTTTTCAGATGTGATCACCCCATCAAAGGTCATTTTCAATCAGGTAATCCAACATCATATGTCCACTATTATGATATATATACTCTTCAGCTAAGCCAACTCGTCTATATTTTACTAATTAGGTCCTTTAGTTTGTCTTGTTAGAAAGATGCATGTGCGTAAAAGACCATATATTACATTTTTGCAATGTTCTACACATTCCTTGATGCCAACCAAGTACATGCCAAACCATGCATATGTTTTCAGCACAATAACAAAAGTCATCAAGAAATAAAACAAACATTGAAAAGTTAACATGGTAGATAAGGAACAACAATGTCTACTTCGTTATATATGTCATCTTTTCTTTTTAGCTCTCCACGTGGTCTTTGTCCGACTTGCCACAAATGGTTACATATTTTTTGTTCGTTATCACAATTGCTGCGGATGGAGTGTGGACAGTTAAAACCTGAAATTCAATGTATTTGTTGGAAGAACGATGATTGGCAATCAGAAATCAGTGAACAAAGAAATTGACATAAAAGTTAGATTAGATAATAAGAAAAACAATATGGGATTTTACGGAGTTCTTATGATATATAATTTTGGCTTAAGATTTTTTATAATAATATGCTCACATATTTATGTTCAAGAAATTACAGGATCTAGATACTTATGTGACACAGGATCAAAATCAGGATCTTGATACTTATGTAAAACAGATTCAAAATCATCTGGCAACACTATGATAGAAGAACTATGAAAATTTCAAACGCAAGGAAAATTCAAAACATAACATTCCTATTCCAATAGTTTAGGCTACCTTTATTGGTTTGACTATTTTGTCAAGGTTGAGTTGGTTTGTTGTATGTCTTCATTTCGGTTAAGACATATAAAATGCTCACTTGATGAAAATATGGATACTAAAGAAACAATCTCAAAAGGAAATTACTAAAAATCTATGCGCTCGTATTTAATGTACTTCAAGAAATTAGGTCAGAAATATTCATAGTAGTCAATGATCTAGGACTAAGCAAAAAACAATCAATAGTTATGAAAAAGAATTAAATGACACAATCAATTGTTCACCCTGTGGAAACTCCTTACTCAGGAGAAAAACCACAGGTTGTTGTCGATGAACTCGACAACCAAAAATCGACTAATCAAAAAAAGTTGCAATTTGAAATACACTTACAGACTCGATAACCTCGTCTCATGATTATCTTTCTTTCGATCCAAACTTCACGCCTTATCTTCTTTGTTCTCGCAATGACGCTCCTTGATCTTACAACAAGAATCTCCAAATTGAATCACTCTAGAACAATATATATGAGAAGTAGATTTAACTAATTTAACATCAACCTTAAGGTTTTAGGTATTTTGGTTGATCTTGATTAGTCTCTCTAATAAAGATAAATTTTTTAAAATAAACTAAGGGTTGCTTAAATATGAAAACAGTTTTTTCTGAGACTCGTTCGAACGAAACAAAAAGTCGTTCGAATGAGATACTCAGATAAGCCTATTAAAAGATGCAGCTTGAAACTCGTTTGTTTTTCCCCGAAGTCATTCGAATGAAACTGAAAGTTGTTTGAACGAGATACCCCAATAAGCCTTCAAAAAGATGTAGCTTGAAAATGGTGTTTTATCTCAACAGTCGTTCAAACGAATAGAAAACTCATTCAAACTAAAAAGCTTAATAACTTTTATTAAAAACAAAGATACGTAAAATGATTTGGCTTTTCCTTTATCAGAGTTCTTCTTGCTAACATACCTTCTCAACTGGTGGTTGTAAAAGACTTGTTCGACGGTCTTAATTTTGTCACCCTCTTCGACTGAGATAACCAGGGACTCTACAAACACGAAATGAGACAAACCAAAATATTTTAATCTCCCCCTTTTGGTTCATTTCATGAAAAAATACAAATTAAGACCTAAACATTACTCTATAGTACTTCCCAGACATAGAGACAGCCTAGACCCTAGAAAGACATTGTCTATTTCATTAACAGGTTCAATCTCTAAACCTTTTCTACGGATGAAATCTTTTACACTCTAAAACATATCAGACAGTTGTTTTGTAATATCTGCATACTCAGCAAACTAGTATATGATATATGTGTAACAAAGAACAAAAACACTGAAAACTGAAAGACATAATCATAAAAGAGTTAAACCAGAAAAGCATGATCATATATTCATTCATTGTGCTTTCCTGTCCTGGATACATATTTCTCCCCCTTTTTTTCACAGAAGAAACAAAAAAGAACTGCAATCTACTATCTGAAACAAAGAGAAATTAAATTCACTTGATAAACACAAAAATATAAGATAACATTAAGCATACGTCCATTGTTAGTACAGAGATTACAATCACAGGTGCTCCCAGAACAAAACTAGTATAACAAGGAAGAACCAAAGACTAACATAAAATAGGGAACAAGAGCGAGGACAAAAGTCTAGTCTAGACATCATGTGTTGTCAAACATCCCCAAAACCCGAATTAAAGTCATTTACCTAGACTCTCCTGTAGCTGGCGAAGACACGCAACCTCTATATCCATTTCACCCAACCGTGTATCAATATCTCCTAACCTATTCTTTACCATCCCCATATCCACTGTCAAATTTTGAAGATACTCCCTACATCCTAAAGAGTAAACACCCCCGAGTCTGTGTAGCTGAGCTAGAAGAACCTATGCGCTCACTTGGAGGAGTGGGTTGAGATGGTAGTATAGAAAGAAGATGAGATGCACTCTTATGACAGTTACTAGCATCCAATCTTTATATTTTTGTATCTTCTGGCTCATTAGGAAATACCTAATACCCAACATCTAGCAGAATATTTTTCACAATGTGAGCAAAAGGTAATGAATTCCGAGTCACTATTTTAGTGCTGGCATCTATCATCTCTTGAATGATGATGTTCGGGAGATCGATTTCCACATTATTCTTGAAGGCATAGAGAAATACCTTCATCCACTCAGAGAGTTCATTCTTTTGGGATCTTGGGATGATATTAGTAATAGTAATGTTATGTACTAGATGATACTCGTCATCCAACATCTTGTGAGACATAGTTCCCGATCCAGTATAAAGGTTATGTTGAGTAGTGATGTTAATAACAATTTCATTCAGCTTAGGAAGAATAAGAATCTCAGCCTCAGTAAACTCACCTTTAGGAGAATAAGCAGACCCTGGATAAGACGTCACTGGCCAAACACACTTGGGACTACCAATGTGCTGAGAAGATCTGAAACCCAAGATCGTATAGAGTCTGCCCCGATTGACTTTATACTCTGCTTCATCAATAGTGACCAACAAAGTTTGATTGTGATATGAACGGTTATACTCAACTTGCAGAGAGGCATAAAACAATCGAATAATGCGAGGATAGACCTTTTCAGTTGGAGTAAGAATCTTGGTTCATCCTTTTGCCTTGAACTTGGTAAATACTCCCGCGTAACCCTCATTAACTTCAGAAATACTGTTAATATCTACGATTTGTTCTTTCACAATCGGTCTATCTTTAAAGCCCTTAGCAGTGTTCCAATGCACCGGATTATCACCTACTCTCTGACCATCGAGAATACATGTGTTGTTAAGGCGCGGTCTTTTGGTTCCTACCCGTAACTTAGGTGCCATATCACAATCAAACCAAGTTTGAAAACCCAAAGCAAATAAGCACCCAACAACAATACCAAAACCTGACAAACACGGGTGCACACAATAACCCAAGCACCTGCAAGAAACCCAATTCAAACAACAAACCGAATCACCTACAATAAACAAACCATACCAGTAGAACCCCCAACTCCAACTCTTCAACACCCAATCCAATTACCAATCAGTACGTCAAACATAAAAATAATCACCTTAAACCCAAGGTGCAACCTTAGGAATCCTAGAACAAAACTGCCAAAAATTACTCTAGAAAACTCGGTTAAACCCCAAACAGAAAGGTAATACAATTACAATAACCAACAAACTCAAAACCCTTTCCCAATCGAGTACCAAGTGATCAAAAGAGAGAGAAAAAAAATCACAGTGGGAGGTGGAGACACGAGTGAGAGAGACAAAGAGTGAAAAACATAAAGCATACAAATAAGTTGATAGTATGATTTAGAAGAACGCAAGAGGCAGGTGGGTGACGACAAAACACAAATCTCGTTCGAATGAAAAATCAAGTCGTTCGAACGAAGCATACAAATAAGTTGATAGTATGATTTAGAAGAACACAAGAGGCAGGTGGGTGACGACAAAACACAAATCTCGTTCGAATGAAAAATTAAGTCTTTCGAACGAAGCATCAAATTTTGACTAAAAATTACTGTATCTTGAATTTGATAAAAATGACCAAATATCGTTCGAACGAACGAATTATCAAAGATTGCCTAAAAACCACTGCAGCTTAAAATGAAGAAAAAAGGCCAAAAATTTGTTTAAGCGAACAAAAATAAGGAAACTTAACAACATTAACCAAGTAATCAACAAACAAACGCAAGAGACGAAAGATAAGACCCAGGACTTTACGAGAGAAAATGGAGACTACCAAACACACTCCCCCTCAAAATATGCATCAAGTATAAAGGCACAGTGGATACATGACATATCAGAGAATATTATTGATCTATAAAGGAAATAATGCAAAAAAATTCAGTGTGTGTATGTATAGTCCAATCAAAGTCCTGACATTTAGTCGCATGAAGATCACTATATTGAAAAAAATTGATTCAGCTTAGGCCTCTCATGGTTGATCACTCAAAATTACTGAGAATTGACTAAGAATCACTATGAGAAATTATGAATATGAGTAATCTGAAATAAACAAAATTCATATTTCAATAAAGCAGTGCTATTTTACTAAAAGATTTCATGGAAGGAAAATCAATTGTTATTGGTAGTGTTAAGTTAAATACCATTAAATCTCCAACTATCATCTCTACTAAACTGATTGCACTCAACTTAGAATCAACTAGGACTTATAAAGCTATAAAGATGGCAAAGGTAGGCTAGTAATGAAGTAGGTGTTTTGCTGGCATTCTGAGGACAAATTTAACTACCACCTCCTTGATATCGAGACACCTCCTTCCTCCTTGATATATCAAGGACAAATGTAACTACCACCTTTTTTTCTTTTCTTTTCAATATAATTTTATTAGAGATATACTTGATTATCTAGCTCTATTTGAATTTATGCTTTGAAAGAGAATGTCACCCATGCAACATAATTTACCCAACTCCCCTCTTATTTTATAACTTACTGTCCTCAAAACAAAAGGTTAAAAGGGAATTGGTTAACACAAAGAATTGGCTTATTTTAAGCTCAACGGGTAGCAAGTGAATAATAATTTTGGATTAGCAATTGAATGGCCAAAGAGGTGATATAACAATGCTTAAAATCATTTCCTAAGCCTCATACAATTTCCTGTTTCGCCTTATTAAGTAAAGAGAATGTTCTAGTATTATAACTTGAATTAGACGTCACCACTAATATTTGACTAATGCAGAAAGGAATGAAATCAAAAATAAAGAGAGATATTCCTGGAAAGAATTTATTTAATAATACTAAAAACTTGCACAAAAAGGTTCGATCCTCACATAACATTAGGTAATGAAGTTTCTACATTTATTCACAAGGTTTCTACTTATGACTAGATCCATGGACAGTTGGCTCTAGTGAAGAACAAGTTGTGCCAAGTAACTAAAGCATTAAGTGAACATATCACAAATAAATAACAATTGATCATGCATATGCGTAGCTAAGATAGACTTTGAGGAAAAAATAAGGGGAAATAAACAAAAAGAACAAAATAAATGACACATACTTGACGTTGTTCACAGAATAGTGACACAAACAGTCAGGATGACCGGAGAGATTTATTCAATGGAACATACACCAATAGCGCATCTGAGAGTTTCAAACCGAAGAACATCCAAAGGTTTGATGAAGAGATTAGTTAGCTGGTTTTCCATACCAAGATACTCAACTATCACAATCTTTCGCTCAACCAGGTCTCGAATGAAATGAAATCTGATGTCGATGTGCTTGTCCTCAAATATTATTCAGGGTTCTTGGAAATATTGAACATACTTGTATTATTACAATAAAGTGACATTACTCCCTGACTGAGGCCGTAATCGTGTAACATTTGCTCCATCCAGACTAGTTGGGTACTACAACTTCCCGCAGTAATATATTTCGTTTCTGCAGTAGACTGTAAAATGCAATTTTATTTCTTTCTTTGCCATGCAATAAGATTGTTTCCCAGGTTATAGCATCCTCCATAAGTACCCTTTCGTTCATCAAAATTTTTGGCCCAATCAGTATCTGAGTACCTAATAATCTCAGACGTAATATCTCGAGTATACCACAATCCAAACTCAAAAGTCCCAAAGACATAGTGAATAATTCGCTTAACAACGTATAAATGAGACTCCTTAGGACTTTCCTGATATCGAGCACATATGCAAGCACTGAACACAACTTTTGGACGACTAGCGGTAAGATACAACAAGCTTCCTATCATGCTCATATACGTCTTTTGATTAACATCAGTACCTCCATAATCCTTACCCAATTTGGTAGTAGTGCTCATTGGTGTTCTGGCATGTTTCGCGGAGTCAAGACCAAACTTTTTAACATGATCCTTAGCATATTTTAATTGAGATACAAAAATGTCATCCTTCCGTTGCTTGATTTGGAGACCTAAGAAGTAGGTTAATTCCCCAACCATGCTCATCTCGAACTCTCTTCTCATTAATTCTCTGAATGCCTTGGCACGTAAATCAAACATGGATCCAAACACAATATCATCTACATATACCTGAGCAATAAGTATTTCTTCTCCTTCTTGCTAAATAAGCAATGTCTTATCAACTCCCCCTCGAATGAACCTCTTTCCAAGTAAGAAGTTTGAAAGTCTGTCATACTATGCTCGAGGAGTTTGTTTTAGTTCATAAAGAGCTTTCTTCAAACGATACACATATTCCAGATAATGGGATCTTCAACTTCTTTGGTTGAGCTATATAAACTTCCTCAAGTAGCCCATTCAAGAACACACTTTTCACATCCATCTGGTATAGCTTAACTTCTTGTGACATGCGGTAGCCAAAAGCATATAAATAGATTCCAGTCTAGCTGTGGGAGCAAAAGTTACTTCTACATTAACCCCTTTTATTTGATTATACCCATGAGCTACCAGCTTTGCTTTGTTTCGCACGACATTACCATTCTCATCAAATTTGTTCTTGTAAATCCACTTAGTGCCAATAATGTTAGTATTTGACGGTCATGATACTAAGTCCCACACATCCTGTCACTTGAATTCATTTAGCTCATCTTGCATGGCGTTAATCCAGTATTCATCAGATATAACATCTTTCATGTTGGTTGGTTCAATACTCGACACATAACACACACTCTCCATTATCTTTTTTATATCGTAGAACAATGATACCCTACTCACCTTGCATACTCATGGAGCATAGGACATTCATAATCATCAAGGAATCCAGGAATACCACAATTCTGAGAAGGATTAGTATGAACAGTAGCATTTGGTACTGACATTTTGCTAGGAGGCATTTTAGAAGTTTTAGCGTGAGACGTACCAACAGTTTCCGTGGGTAGCACGATATCTTGATCCACAATAGATGAGGTTGGCGGAGTTTCTTCTTGAACAATATTATCTCTATCATCTGTTTGTCTAAGGACTGTCGAGTCATCAACTACTACATTAATTGACTACATTACTATCTTGGTATTTAGTCGTAAACTCGATAAGCCCTACTATTTGTTATATATCCCAGTAAAATACCTTCATCAATTCTGGCATCAAAATTTCCAATATTTTCTTGATCACATGAGATATAATATTTACTTCCAAATACATGAAAGTATCTCAAGTTTGGCATTTTTCCAAACCAAAGTTCATATGGCATGTTAAGTGTAGGAGAACGAAGATAAACTCTGTTGATATTGTGACACGAGGTATGAATAGCTTCTCCCCAAAAATGATTAGGAACATTTTTTCCATGTAGTAATACCTGCCCCATCTCTTGTAGAACTCGGTTCTTACGTTCTGCTACTCCATTTTCTGTGGTGTGATTGGTGCTAAAAATTCATGTTTGATTCCATTAGCGCGATAGTACTCAATCACATCGTTGTCCTTGAACTCTCCACCATGATCACTTCGAATTCTATCAATGGAACTGTTTTTCTCATTCTATATTTGAAGGACTATAGTATAAAAATTTTCACACGTGTCAGACTTTTGGTTTAATAGTGCGATCTAGGTAAACCTTGAAAAATCATCAACCATAACCAAGATAAACTTCTTTCCTCCTAAAGTACTCACTCTCATAGGACCCATCAAGTCCATGCGAATTAGCTCCAAAACTCGTGTAGTGATAATGTTGTTGGATTTTTGTACAGACTTTTGGCTTGCTTTCCAATTTAACATGGTCCACACACCGCATCTGTTAACTTGCTTAGTTTCATAACCCCTCGAACAATCTCCTTATTTGTAATCTTGGCAAGATCGTTGAAGTTCACATGTTCTAACCGTTGATGCCACAGTTCCACATCACTCATCTTAACAACTTTACATGAAACAAAGTTTTGTAGTATAACATAGCAGTTGTCAGAAGTTCTATCAGCAATCATTATGTATTTCCCAGTATTATCAAAGATACGACATACCTTCTTATCAAATGTTACCGTGGTGTCCGCATCACATAAGTGACTCACACTCATAAGATTTACAGTTAGTCCATTGGCATAGAGTACATTATCAACTGTTGGGCACCCAATACCTTCCACACTCCCATTTCTTACAATCTTTCCACTCATCCCTCCTCCAAAAGTAACATCACCCCCTTGAATATTTGTGACATTACTCAAACGAGTAGCATCCCCAATCATATGACGAGATCATCTACTATCTACATATTACTGGGTAGAGTTGAAAGCATTTAGAGCCATCATTGTAATATTGTACTTTAATTGTGGTAGAAGATCCTTTTTCTGAACCCAAACGGATCTCATTTTCTTTCTCACTTGAGTCAAATTCCTGAAACCCTTTAAAGACTTTTGGAAAAAAGATAAATTAGCAAACGATTGGGCATATGATCGATAGGGTTTACCGCTTTCCAGGTGAAGATCATTCCTACCATGGAATTCAAGAACATATCTACAATAGAGAGCAAGATGACCCTTTCGACCACAAGCCTGGCAATAAAATACATGAAAGACAAACGGCTTCATAGTCTGCCTATGAGAAATATTAATTACACTAGGTTTGGGCAAATATAGAACTGTGGCAGCTTTAACAAACTTAGTGACTTCAGGTGAGGTAAACTTAGCGTTTCGCTCATCAAATCCTAACCCTCTTTTATTAGTACCATTTTTGCTCATATTTAGTATTTTATCAATATTTTTTGCTCTATGATAAAAAAACTTCAAGTTTTTACTGTGTAGAGGTCAAACCAAGTTTAAGTTTCTCAATTTCAGTTTTAGCCAATTTCACATTCTCTGCAGTAATGCGTTTTTCTTTTTCATAAGTCTCAAGTTTGGCACTAAGAGATTATTTCTCATTCTTAGGTTTCTCAAGCTGAGAAACAAGTTGAGAATACAACTCTTTAAAATTTGGTTCTTCACAGTTATCACTTTTATAGTCGTTGTGATCTTCTCCGCCAGTTTCAAGTACACAAACATCAAAGTAATTATAACTAGAGTTAATAACATCAATATGAGCTCTCAGACCATGTCCACCTTCTTGAAAAGGATTATCATGTTTATTATGGTCATCATCAGTGTCATCCCACGTAACAGTAATGTTCATAGCCTTGTGGTTGTTATTAGAACTCTTAGTGGGACAACTATGAACAAAGTGACCATACTTGTGATACCTATAATATTCATTTCTATTTAGGTCTGTACAGAATTTGTCTGTTTGCCATAAAACTTAACGCGATCATAAGGACGTGGCTTATAATTTATATTTTGCCCTTGTTTCTCAAATTGCCTTTTTTTAAAAAATTTCTAAAATGCTTTCTTATAGAGCAATCTGTGAATCAGAGTCAAGTTCCTCATCATTGTTAGAGACACAAAAGTTACCAACTTCTCTAGTTCCCTGAGAAGACAAAGAGTTAGAGGAAGACTTAAGAGCCACACTCTTATTCTTCTTAGGGTATTCCATTTCCATCTCGATTTTAAATATTTGTAATTTTCCAGCAAGTATGTCAGGTTTCATGGTTTTGAGGTTTTGTGATTCCTCTATGGCATCTAGATCTAAAACTCTTAGGAAGAGATCTTAGAATTTTCTGAACTATTTGAACATCGGAGTATATCCAGCTCCTAAAGATACACTATTATTGACAATGTCACTCAGTCTTGCATAAACCTCACCGAATAGTTCATCCTCACTATCCAGATGTTTTCAAATTGAGATGTAAGCATTTGAAATTTACTCTCTTTAACCGTATCATTACCCTCGTGAGTACGCATTAAGATGTCTCAAACTTCTTTCGAAATGGTACACGCAGAAATGTGCATATATTCACTTTGGCTCAACGCATTAAAAATAACATTAAGACCTTTAGAATTATAACCTAATGTTTCTTTTTCCTCCTTAGTCCATTGATTTCTAAGTTTAGAAATTTCTATAGCTATCGGTGGCTCACCCCGCATTACAGTCGGGGGCACCCATCCATCTTTAATGACAATCCATACATCTTGTCCCATAGATTACAAGAAGGCAATCATTCTAACCTTCCAATATGAAAAGTTTATGCCATCAAAGAGTGCTGGACGATTTATAGGACCTCCAAAATTTTCAGAATCTATTAAATTTAAGTAATCACTTAACAGGATCACCGCTCAGGATATGAAGCCTACAAGCTATTCTACTCTGGTAACAATTGAAAATTAATGTGTTCGCATTTAATGTACTTTGAGAAATTAGGTCAGAAATATTTTTAGCAATCAATGATCTAGGACTAAGCAAAAAATAATCAATAGTTATGACAATTAATTAAATGACACAGCCAATTGTTCACCCTGTAAAAACTTCTTACTCACGAGAAAAACCACAGGTCATTGTCGATGAACTCAACAACCAAAAATCCACTAATAAAAAAGAGTTGTAATCAGAAATATACTTACAAACTCGTTAACCCCGTCTCGTGATTATCTCTCTTTTGATCCAAGCTTCACGTCTTATCTTCTTTGTTCTCTCAATGATACTCCTTGATCTCACAACAAGGATCTCCAAATCGAATCACTTTAGAATAATATATGTGAGAAGTAGATTTAACAAATTCAACATCAACCTTAAGGTTTTGGGTATTTTGGTTGATCTTGATTAGTTTCTCAAATAAAGATAAAACTTTTAAAATAAACTTCTTTTCTAAAAAAACTTCGTCATTGAAAAAACAAACTAAGGGTTGCTTAAATATGAAAATAGTTTTTTTTGAGACTTGTTCGAACGAAACAGAAAGTCGTTCGAACGAGATTCTCAAATAAGCCTATGAAATGATGCATCTTGAAACTCGTTTATTTTCCCCCGAAGTCGTTCGAACGAAATCGAAAGTCGTTCGAATGAGATACCCCAATAAGCCTTCAAAAGGATGTAGCTTGAAAAGGGTATTTTATCTCAATAGTTGTTCAAACGAATAGAAAAATCGTTTGAACAAAAAAGCTTAATAACTTTTATTAAAAATAAAGACACGGAAAATGATTTGGTTTTTCCTTTATCAAAGTTCTTACCAGCTTACCTTCTTAGCCGTTGGTTGTAAAAGACTTGTCCGACGGTCTTAATTTTGTCACCGTCTTCGACTGAGATAACCACGGGATTCCACAAACATGAAATGCGACAAACCAACAACTTTCAATTACATGGTTGATAATAAACCTAAAATCTCAATGAGTTAATGAAGAAACCAAATAAGGGGGTAAATGAGAATATCTGCCTCGGGAATAGTTGGCCTGGATGGTTGATATAGGTTATGTTAGAGTACAACAATTTGTTTTTTCTTTTATACTCTAAGACCTCCTTATCCCTAATGGTTTAATCTATATCAAAGATCTTGGCGGATTCAAACCACCATCGCTTGAGATACCTTGGAGATACCTTAGGTACTCTCCCACATTTGAGCTTAAGATTCAACTTAGAAACAAATCTAGAATGTAGAGAACATTAAGTCATTAAGGAGGATCGGTAAACAATATTACATGATCAATTTCTTAACATTCAAGGATATGTCGGCCCTAGGATCTTATGCAAGCCAGAAATTGGAAGTCTTAATATAATTGAATATTACCGAATATCCTTTCCCCAAAAGAAAGCATAACACTGAGAATAATGTAAATGATAACCCCGATACTCAAATACATGTACAACCTGGTTGTAAGCTGCATTCAATACCTCAAAAGCTATATAAAATAAACTTATAACAGTCTTAGACAAACTTTTTCTTACTAAATCAAATTCGTGCATTTGGAAAATTTAGACAAATACAAAAATTAAGGAATTACCTACTCGAAATTAGTGGCCAGACTTATATCTACCACCTAAAACCGTGTGGAAGATGACTTTAAGATCAAGAACATGAACTCCTCTTTATCTTGTAGAAATCGCCTGATTATAGAGAAAGATTTTATAGTGAATCAAATAATAAAAAATCCTAATATAAAATTTTTAGATATTGAAAAAATAAAAAAAGAAAAGAAAAATAAAGAAAGCAAATTCAGTTGCAAAATGCTTGATGCCTTGTGAATATCAAAAAATATTTCCTCAACTTATAAGAGTATATATCCAAGAAGAATAACAGTATAAATTCTGTAATCCAAATTTGAATCTAAGTGACATAAGTTAAATTATTCTGTCCAGAATACGACCCTGTAATTTTTCAGTCACAAATATATTCTGAACATACTGTAAATGCCAAAGGGTAAACAAAAGGATCACCGGGAAAAATGTAAACGGATGCCTAAATTGGAATTAGATTGCATAAAAAGATAATTAACAATAATAATATGAAGAAAATGAAGAATGGAGATTGCACATACCATTATTTTTTAAAAGCACAGGAACTCTGAAGAAATGCAAAAGAGTAAGATGCTTGCTGGTTCCTAAACATACTTCAAGAGTAAGAGCATCATTACCTATTTTTAAAAGTTGCAGTTTGCTAATAGCCTCATGTTTAAAAATCCCAATCAGAGAAAGAAGGATTAAGGAAACCTCTAGTAACTAATATTAATACCTATTTTTAGTTAAGCCAACGCAGTTTGTATAGTTCGTTGTCAGCATACAGCCCAAAACCAACATATGCAATTGGAAATTATCAATAAGAAATCAAAACACATAGGAACATGCTAAATTGAGCTTGCTAAATTCAGCCAAAAATAATAGATAAAATATACAGAATATGATTGACAAATACACAATGAAAAGGGTAATTAACCAAATTAAGCAGTTTGCCAAATTTGACTTCGAGGGTTCAAGAAACAAAAAATTTTGGTAACCTGATTGACCGGTGCAATTGAGCGAATTCAAATTTTCATATATGTTTTCGTGTTCATAAAGAGATATGGAGAGAATCTTATTGTAGAAGAAGTAATATATCTCTCATACCGCTTTATATTCATTACTATCAAAGGAATAACTTTCCCAACGGGTCTCTTTATAGTGAGATCCATTATCTTCTCATCTATAAATGCCTTTCGGGGTTTATCTCTTGCAAAATCTAAATTTGAACTTAGGAAACATAATACTATAACTCCAACTTTTAATGATATTTCAATGACATTTTTTATGTACACTATGAAGGCACTCACAACTCTTCTTGGGGATCTAGTGCAAATAGCTAATTTTCTCCTCAGTCCTCATACTCTAAAATTTCCCCTATCCGTTTATCTTTCTACACAATGGTTACATAAGCATTCAACTAATCTTTTGTGGGTTTCAAATCAAGATCCTTGACATGAGGATACTAATCAGATCTTATCATAAGGCATATTGTCAAGCAAGTTTATCAAAATGGAGTTACTTTATATATTCTTTTTTTCCAAGAAACTCAAGAGATGATAATGTCAAGGAAACTTAAGAGATGGCGTATGTAACCTTACCAAGCTTTGTCAAATACTCTCGATATCATAAAAAAGTTAACATAAATATTGGACTTAAATTATGGAAAATCGAAAAGCGATTACTAAGCTCCTCAATTTTTTTAAATTTCCTTAATGCTAAGATTACTCATACTACACATCTAAATAAAAAGAAGGCCCTGTGCAATTCACACAACATCATGTTAAATAATATGAACTTTTGAGAGTTTTTATTATAAACTTCCAGTTATAAATGACAAGATATGCAATCCCAGATTTCCAAGTAATGGTAGCCATTCTAGAGGCTCCTTTCCAACATCCTAAAGATATCAAATTTTGTCTTTAAACCTTTTTTCACAGCACTGATGTATACAACCACTTGGAACTCAAATATGCTCTTAATAACAACCTTTTAGATAGTAAACATAAAGATGAAGATGCATATTATGTACGTGCTATGCATATAATCCTAATATCTTAGGGGAGCTAATGGGCAAAAGAAGGAGAAGATTCAATTGACTCACCTGAAGGGATTTAAAGGCATTTCAAATATCCATATACAAATTTATTAAGAAACAACATGGTAAGAAACTATTTACAATGAGACCGCCTTGAGTTTTTGCAATTTTTCCCTTTAACGAAATGTAAATGTGGATTAGGCAGTGTTTACTTACCTTTCAAAAAAAGTATTATGAATTTGTGAGGATATCTTCCAATGAATTATCCTTCTGTTCATGGTTCTTCTTCTTACCCAAGTTGACCAATATTAGAGCTATTTATCCAATTAACATGAAATTGTTGATGAAAAAAGTTAACATGAGAGATAATTAAGAAATATTGAGATAAAATTTATGCATATTTCTAAATTAGATATCAACATAAACCCTTTACTTAGTAGATCATATGCATAAGAAAGAATAAAAAAAAGAAAACGTAAATGCCACTGTAATGGCATATTTTTCAGGAGGATAATCTTCACCAATACTTTTAGTAAGGATGATACAATAATAAGCTTAAATAAACATGATTTTACGTGGAAACTCAATAAAGGCTGAGAATAACCACAATCTCGAGGAGAGTTTTGATGTAAAATCCAATAAGTTATTAATTATTGTAATTTATTGTGTGATATGAACGTAAGAATGATTGAATAGTTAACTTGTGGATTTGAATAACTCATTCTCTACCTGTATTTATAGTAGATACATGCAGTTTTACTAAAAGAAAAGTAGTTTCCTATTTCGGGGGTAGTGGGCGAACTTCACAGATCTCTAACGACTCTTTTTGACCAAGCACAATGACTACTTTTAGTAGGTCGAGAACTGTGGTCACAGACGTGATATCCTGACTAATGTCCGTTGGCCTCTCATTGTCGAATCTTGGTCGAGAATTGTGGTTACAGATATGACATCTTCTAGAGTGATTGAATGTCTTCGACTAAAGTCCGTTGGCTTCTCTTTGTCGAATCTGGGAAATATACTACTACAATCGCCCCATTCTCGATATAAGTACTTGTGGTTGTGTCGAGAAGAAATTGGAAGTTGAAGAGGTTATCGAATGCTGCATAAGACTTTATTCGCTCATTTCTGAGGCCAAAGTCAAATGAATCTGGTAATGTTTTCCCCGAGAAGCATTTAATGTAGGACATTGGTTTTCATAACTTCTAGAATGTTGGGTTATAAATAGATTGAGAAAGAAAGAGTTGTTGTCCGGTGGGTGAATGGTTTGGAAGTCGTTATGTTAAATATGTTGCCCTAGGCATGGCATAGTGAGTGGTAGGAGTTTGCAGATGCTATTTGTGATGACTATATAGAGGTAAACCTTGGTTTTATGTCTCTGTTTGTGTTTAATCTTGAACCGGTAGTTATGATGGTTGGGAAAATTGAAGGAGGTAGAGATAGAGAACATCGAAACAAAGTGTGTCCATTGGATGTAGTGTCGTTAGTTGTTGCTGAAGGTATTGGTGTTCATCAATTGTTTGATGAAGTGGCCACTACTCATATTGAAGTTGTTGAAGCGAAGGCGGGTAGGGCGTCTTGTGTTTCTGGTCGACACAGAAAATTTATTGTAATTTTCTGCTGCTGTCTTTCTGCATGGCGTACACATGCAACTGTCTTTCTGTTGTCTTTCTACATGGGTTTAGAAGTTTCCTGACCTGTGATTCATAGAGTTTCTTATGATATCATTGCCCCTGTCACCAGAAGATGTGACAGATTCTGGTAAAAAGAAGCACAGAACTTTGAGTCCTTTATGTCGAATGATAGAACGTAAAATGTAGCTTGATGTAATGTAATCGAATGAGTGAATTGTCGAATATAAAATATAACAGAGTGTTTAATAAATAATAAACTTTGTTTTGATTTGTATTCTATTTATATATAGTGATCTCGAAGAAATGAAATTTATTAACCAAATATAAGTAATCGAGTTAGCGTATGTCGAGATAAAAATTTTTGAATGAATGTGAATTTTGAGGTTATGTGGTCGAGTTTATTAGATCTCAAACTGGAGTTTGTTGATTGTGTAAGGCCGGAAACGGTTTCCTAGGATGAACGATTTGACTCTGATGTGTAAAGTTTCAATGTTAGTTGAATGAGTGAGTTGACTGTTCATGCTTGCTGTGTATATAAATACCATGTGTATTCTGGGGTGTATTTGTAGGAGTGGATATGGTGAGGATGAGAGCGCAACTTCGGGAGTATGAGCGTTCTAATCGTATGTATGCAAATTATTAGGAGTTGCTGGACAGGTATTTTAGTAAGAGTTGCGTAAACGGGAAAGTATTAGTGTCAGTGGATCCTAAATATGAAGAGTTGAGTAGTGAAGGAGGCAAAAAGGAGTATGAATTCTATTGTAACTTGCAATTTCTGAATTCTCCTGAGCGCGTTGGCAAGATAAGGAATCAAACCAAGGCTTTTGTGAAGAAAGAAGATGATTTGGTTGGTCAAAGAGTTTGAGGAGTGAAATGAGTGTTGGAATATAATAAATGAGTATATGTATAAGTATAAGGTTTTGTCTGAATGAAATAAATATATTTGCTGTCGATGTGTATGAGTAAAATTTTCTCAAATATGATTTGACTTGTGTGAATGAATGAAATTTACTGATACAATGTTGCATGGGTATAGGAACGTTTGATATGTTAAACACTAGTAGTTGTTTCGTCGAATAAAATTTGAATTTATGTTTAAGATCTTTCTGATGATATAGAAGAATTGGAAATAAGGCAAAATATATTTAGGTAATGATAGAATTAAAATGGCTAGGTGTACTTCTGCAGGTGAATTCGTTGTGCTCTTTGCTTGAATCATTGTCAACGATTGGGAATGAGGAGATAAGTGTGCTAATTGAGAGGGCAAAGCATGTAAAATTGAGGGATGCCGAGGCAGCCTAAATTCAAGGTTAGTGGTTTGTACGCACTCGTTTGATATTTATTAAATCTGTTGAAACCCTTTATAGATTTAGACACGTTAGTGATAGTGTAGGAAGTGATTGTATTTAAAAAGGATGTAGTGGAAGTAATTAGAAAAATAGGTAGGGCTTTTATGAAATTGGTCACGATATGAAGTGATGATAGTGTATTTTATTGAGGCATTACTGTCGAAAAGGTTTTAAAGGGTATTTGAGTGAGAGAGGTTATTGGAAATGGGTCGAGATGAGTGGAGAGGGCGATTTGTGGGCGTCGCTGTCTTTGCAGCGTGACTGTGGAGGAGTTTCAAGTTTTGGGAGGAGTTTGGTAATGGATTGCCAGATTATGTGTGATGTGGCCGGGTTTTACGCTGGAGAGGGCGGAGTTCCAATTTTAGGAACTTGGCTTATTTTGGTGGGAAACAGGGTAGTGTCGAAGGGTATTCGAGAACCTAATGTTCCTGAACTTCGATAAAAAAACATTAGTACAGTTATCAATGTTAGGACTTATAAAAATAGTAAAGAATTATTGCATCGAGAAATGAATGTAGTAACTGTGCATTCAGATAGTAATGATTGATCAGATAGTAATGACAGAATGACGTGTTGGAGATGAAACTTAACAACGATATGAATATTAACATATGAACATATATAATGTATCAGATATGATAAATAATAATTGTTGTTAAAAAATAGAATCTGATTTTTAGGTTTATAAAAATGGTTGAACCTATCAATATTGATGATAAAGATATTTTTGAGAATCTTCCAGATGTAGAGCCCCTTATAATTGATGGGACCGCTTGTGTCCAAAAGTTAGGCGATAGGTATAGGGGGGGTTGAGTTGTGTGGATGTAGCTAGTATTGACAGTTTAAGGTGACACCTAGGGATGTCGAAGTATCTTATGAGGAGGGTATTGAGACAGATGTGGATCACGAACCACAGGCTAGTGATCAAGAAAGTAGTGGTGGGATAGAGGAAGATGTTGAGGATGATGATGTGGATTGTTATTGAAAGGGTCCAGAAACAAGTAAGATTTTAAGTTTTAAGAAGTATGGTATTTCGCAAGATATTAGGTTAAAGGAATATCATTATGACATGACTGGTCCAAAAAAAAATTTGGACATCATTCTTGTCCATCGAGAATAAATAAAAAAGGGTTTGAAGCTTCCTCTTCGAGCTGATCAGAAGAAGCTATTGAATTTCTTTGATGTGGCACTTGGTCAGTTTAATCCAAATGCTTATGACATTTTTAGGGTATGTGGGGTGATAAATAGTCGATTAGAGGCAAGAGGGGAAGAGCTGATCATAGTTGATGATCTATGTTTTTGCTACACACTCAAACAAAACCCTCCAAAGTTTGGATATCGGTACTTGGAGAGATTTTTGAAGGAACCTCTATTTTATGACATGGTTTCAACAGGAGGGCGATATAGCAATGAATGTCTTCTCGTATCTAGGAACTATGAGTTTGACAAGAAAGATCCAGGGGAGCCTTTGAAAAGAAAGACTTACCATTTAGGTTTGTGGTTAGGTAATGAATTTGTCGATGTTTTGGATTTGTTTGTAGCATAAATTGTTGTAGAACTGTTGTTTTATTCTTGTACCACTTTGAAGGAGATTGATAGGAGGTCGACCGAAATAGAGAAGCTGTACATCATCAGGAGAAATTTTTATAGTAGGATCGACAACCTTGTTGTTGACCAAGGGAGAGTTGAGACTTTATTTCAAGAGGCAAGTTTAAAGGAAATGAGGGCAAAAGGAATAGAGGTTCCGATTATTGACAGAAAGATGTCCTTGAGGAACAAGAAATCTACAGACTCGAGTTGGCCCCTGGAGAATCCTGCACTCAGTGGGTATACCACAGATTCTGTAACTACAATATGAGATGCAATTTTCACGTAAGCCTTGGGGAAAGGTAAGAAGAAAAGGGCGTCCAGTCATGTTATTACTCCCCTGTTACCCCCAAAGAGGGATTCTAGAAGATCAACAATCGAGGAGGGGGCGAAAATTGAAACCCCAATTGTTGTTCCTAATGGGCGACCTCCAAAGGCTTCGACAAGTACGTTGTCAAAGAAGAATGTATTTTCAGAGTTGGCGAGGAATAAATTTGTCGAGGAGTCAGAAACCGAGGTCCAAAAGACCATGGATGCTTATGTGTCTCGGACGACTATATTGGAGGAAGAAGTTGGCGATTATTTGGTGGGGGCAAAAAGTTTGATTACTTTTCTCAGCGAGGGCCACCAAAATATGTCTAAGGTGAGGAATCTTTCTGCTTTGCTTTGATTAAGGAATTTGATGCCCCATTCGAGTACTCATATTATGTATATAATGCATATCAAGAAGTTGTTGGCCAAGGCCAAACCTCGTATTGTTGGTGCTGGTACTTTGGAAAATCAGGTACTTGCCTACAAGAATATTGAGAAAGAGCTGGTGAAGGATAAAGAAGATCTGATCGAGGAGAAGAAGAAGTTGGAGGCGGGGCTAGGTAGGTATAAGCTCGATGCTGGGAAGGCGAAGGAGGTTGCCCTTCGCGATACGAAGAAAACTTTTGATAAACAGGTCAAGGAGATAAGGGTCAACCTTGCGAAGGATAAAGAGGAGGCTTTGTCTTTGTAAAGAAAAAACTTCAAGAATGATGTATGGGAGTAGATCAATGCTGCTCGAAGGGCGATGGAGATGGAACATGGAAAGATTATGGGGGAGGTAAGGACTGAACTTATGCGAGACAGTTTGGATGCGTGTAAGAAGGTGAAGGCCAATTATGTAGGGCAGTTCTAGGTGGTGGAGGAGAAAATTTTTGTTACAAAGGATTGGTCATTGCTGGGAACTTGGTTTTTGTCGATTCAGACGTGGAGGACAAAGTTCCTAAAACCCCTGAGGTTCCTAGTGGACTGGAAGCCGTCGAGGATCCGGTGATGATGATTCCTGAGAGATTTCATGTCGAGGAAATATTGGATGAGCTTGCTCCAGGTGGATATGTGAAGGTTGATGATGCAGTTTCTCCCCCTGCAGAGTAAATTATGTTTGAAAAATATTTTTTGTTTGATGAAAGATGTAAAAATGGTTGATGGGACCAAAACAATATTTTGTTATTTTTAGAATGCTTATGTTGATGCTTGTCGAAGAATTTTGTGAAAGTAATTTATGCATAGTTTTTGATAAATTTATGCTAAGTGTTTTTGTTCGACAAGATCGATAGTAAATAATATGATTGCAGATAGTGGCAGAGTGTTTCTTTGAAGCAAGTATTCAGATTATGAAAGAGGGCCATATAATGCAAGTATTTGAAATGATTACCAGATGTTATTCCTCGATGGGATATCTGGGTTTTGATTTAAAAAGAACAAAACATGTTATATTTTATTCGATAAGTAATGAATGGAAACAAGATTATCCTAGAATTGGATAGTATTTGTCGAAGAGATGACTGCTAGTTTTGATGCACACTTGTCAAGTATGTATCGATACTAAGTGAAAGTATAGATAGTAAAGATGAATATTAGACAGGTGTAAGTTAAAGTAAATATTATTTTATTAGAATCAGTCGAAGGTGGTTATAGTTGTCATCTATAAAATATTTTCAGTTGGGTTGTATATCATTGATATTCGAGCTGTATTTCGTCTTCAGTCATCAGCCAGTAAGTCCTACTATCAATTTTTTCACTGACAATATATGGCCCTTCCCAATTTTTTGACAATTTGTCAGAATTCTTAGGTCGAGGTCGCCAATGCCAAATTTGCACTTTCGAACCTTTTTGTTATAAGCTTTCTTGAGTGTGTCATGGTACCGTCCCAAATTTGTAATGGCTTTGTTTCGTGTTTCTTCAATCCAGTTGAGGTTGCAGAGGAGACCTAGCTCATTGTCTTTATTTGTGTTTTTTCTTCGACCACTCGGTAGATCGAGGTCTGAAGGTATGACTACTTCAGTACCGAAGGCCATCATAAATGGAGTATAAACTGTGAATGTTCGAGGGGTTGTCTGTTATGCCCATAGAACACTTAGTAATTCATCGACCCATATGCCTTTTTTCTAGTCGAGGTGCTTGCGTAGTCTTGATTCGATGCTCTTGTTGATGGCTTCAGCTTGTCTGTTACCTTGAGGGTAGTATGGTGTCGAAGTAGATAGTTAAATTTTGTATTTGTGGAGGAAACTAAGAACTTTGCCAGTGAAGATTTACTTGCCGTTATCAGATCGTATCATGTGTGGGCAGCCAAATCTGGTTATGATGTGTTCCCAAAGAAGCATAATGATTTTGTTTTCATCAGTGTGACATAGAGGGACTGCTTCGACCCATTTGGTGAAGTAGTCTGTGGCCACAAGAACAAACTTACAATTTCCCGATACTGGGTAGAAAGGTTTAATGATATCGATCCCCCATCTTTTGAATGGCCAGAGGACATTGCTTATGTCCCAATCGAGTGTTGGGCTTTTGATGTCTTGAGCGTGGATTTGGCATTTGTAGGACCTACGAACAAAGTCTTCGTAGCCTTGCTACATCTTCGGCCAGTATAACCCTTGAGTAAATGCCCAATGGCCCAATGATCGTCCTAAAATGTGAGCCACGCATATCCCTTCGTGCAGTTCTTTAATTTTAATTTGAGCCTATTTCTGAGAGATGCATTCAATAAGAGGTCCTCCTCCTGTAAGGCGATATAGGAGTTTATCTTGAACTGTAAATCTGGGGCATTTGACCAAGAGTGATCGGGCCTCTTCTTTGTTACTTGGGAAGATGTTGGAATTGAGGTATGCATAGAAAGATATTCTCTAATCATCTTCATCTTCAGTAACAGTAATTTGCATCGTATAACTTATATCGAGACTGAAATGTTCGATGACTTCGATGTCTAAAGTTCATTTTTTATTATCTTCAAGTATTGCAGCAATGTATGCTAACGCGTCAGCGTGGCAATTTTTGGCTCGAGGGAGGTAAAAGATTGTGTATGATTTGAATTTTCTCATTTTCTCTTCGACCAAGACTGTATAATCAACCATCTTGCCTGATCTCTTAAATGTCTTATTGTAATGGTTGGCAATGAGTAAGGAGTCGACGTATACAGCGATTTCTTCCGCCCTAAGTGATATAGCAAGATCTAGTCCATGAAGGATAGCTTCATATTCAATTTCATTGTTGGTGGCATAGAACTTGAGTTTAATAACTTTCTCGATGCGGTGATTAGAAGGTGTAATAAGAACAATGTCGATTCCTAATCTTCGCAGTCCAGCAAAACCTTCTGTAAAGAGTTTCCATCTTGTACTTCATGACTATGCATCTATCTTTACGATTTAGTCATCAGTCAATACTTTTTCGAGTTCTTCCCAATCGGGGTCTTCGACTGGGAAATCTGCCAAGAAATTAGCTACTGCTTGTCATTTGATAGATATCTGAGGCTCGAAGGAGATGTCATATTCGCCGAGGAATACACACCATTGTTAAAATCTTCAAGATTTTTTTTAGAGAGTACAAGTTTGGGAGGATATTTTGTAATGATTTTGATGGGATAAGCCTAAAAATATGGTCAAAAATTCTAAGAGCTGCAGACCAAGACGAGTAGTTATTTTTCGGTTATTGTATATCTTTTCTCAGCAGGTATGAGAGTTTTGCTGATGAAGTAAATTGGTTTTTCCATACCTTCATTTTCTTGAATAAGGAGAGAGCTAATGGATTCATTGGTTGTTGATAAGTACATTGTCAATATTTTGCCATTAATTGGAGTACCCATTATAGGAGGACACCCCAAGTATCATTTAAGATCTTGGAAAGCCAATTTTCAGTCAGTAGTCCAAATTATTTCTTTGTGCAATTTTTTAGAAAGTGGAGTAGGATTCCTAAGAGTGAGATTTCTGTACATCTTTTTTTGTTCGAGGAGATGGCATTGCCATAAGTGCTTTGATTTGTGCCAGATCGATTTTGATTCCCCTTTTACTAGCCAGGTATCCCAGAAATTTACTAGATACGACACTGAATGATCCTTTTTCTGGGTTGAGTTTCATCTGGTAGGTACGAAGTATATCGAAGGTGGTTTGGAGGTTGTTGCAATGATTTTTACGCTTCAAGATTTTGTAGATCATATTATCGATGTATACCTTCATGATTTTGCCTAAATGATCTTTGAACATTTTAGTGACAAGCCGTTGGTAAGTGGCTCCTGCATTTTTTTAATCCAAAAGGTATTACTGTGTAACAGTAGAGACCTCTTTCTGTGATAATTTTTTTTTTCTAATCTTCTTCGGTGAGAGGAACTTGATTGTAACTGGAGGCTGCATCCATCATTGAAAGAAGTTTATGCCCTGTTACAGAGTCGAGGAGTTGTGGGATCAGTGGCAGAGGAAAGTTATCTTTCGGTATAAACTTGTTGGGTTCTGTAAAGTTTATGCCCTGCTACACAAACTCTGATTTTTCTCATTCTTCTTTGGGACCGCTACTATGTTAGAAACCCATTTTAAATATTTTGCTTCTAAAATAAATCCTACACGAATGATTTTCTTTATTTTTTTCATTTACGGCTTCGCGAAGGTGAGGAGCTATATTTTGACACTTCTGTATAACTATTTTGCTATCTGGAAAGAGATTGAGCTTATGGAATATGATCGAGGGATTGATGTCGGGTATCTCTTAGAAAGACCATGCAAAGATGTCGATGTTTTTCTTCAGGAGCTGAATCATGGTTTCTTTTTTATCGGATGTCGATATTTTTCTTCAGGACCATGCAAAGGTAATATGGTACAGATGCTTTGATTTGCTGGAGTCGGGGAAAAGTTTTGCCAACTTATTTGAAGATGCCATTTTACAGCAGGATGTAATTCTATCACCTTGTTTTCTCTTTTTTCCTTTTTCAATCTCGATCATGTAAAGATGACGAACCTGCCCTTGTCTTTACTCTTGGTCAATGTCTTTTCTTTTAGAATCTTCTTCGAGGAACTTCTGAATGTCGATTACATAATTGTGAAGTCTTCCAGCTAGTAAAATGTGATGAAAAATTTGAATGAGAGAGTAGCAATTGTCAGTTTGTGGCTATGCACATTGTGATAATTGCGCAAAGGTTTGTTGGGGATATCAGGAATTGCTTGTGCTTCCCGATATAACTCATCTCCCTTTATCATTGGTAAGATAGCGGAGAGAGTGGCTATCATAGGAGGTAAAACTAAAATGGGTCTGTCTAGCATTCCGTCTCATCTTCTAGCGTTATTGGTATTGCGTCCACGTTGCTTGGGTGCCCCGATATTGGTTGACTTTTGGGGTGAAGATGAGAATGTTTCATGATAAAATCCTATACGAAGAAGTTTATCAATTTCTTCATTTACGGTTTCGCAAAGGCGGGGAGCTAGATTGCAATGCTTCTGTACAACTGTTGTACTGTCTGGAAGGAGATTGAGCTTGTGGCATGCGATCGAGGGATCGATGTCAGGCATTTCTTGGAAAGACCATGCAAAGATGTCGACATTTTTCTTCAGGAGTTAAATCATGGTTTCTTTTACATTTGATGACAGCTTGGATTCAATGAAGGTATTACGCCCAGGCTCATCGAGTTTAACGGAATCTACTACCTCAATATCATGCTGATCGAATGTGGGGGGTGCTTCCTGCTGTAGTTGTTATGCCTTTAGAAGTTTCGTCGTATGAGAATTGGTTGTGGTATTATCACATATACGCGTAGCCGGTTGGCTGCCTTTGATTTCATATACTCTGTAATTTGTTGGAAAATGCAAAGCCTGATGATATGTCAAAGGTACTGCCTTGATCGAATGTAACCAACTCCACCCTAAAATTCCCAAATACTTGGACTCAGCATCGATGACCACAAATTTTATGAAAGTGGTTTCTGATCGTGCTTGAACTGGCAGGGTGATTTCTCTTGTGGCTAATTCTTTTGAACCGTTAAAACCTGTGATGGTGGTTGTTGAGGCTTTTATTAAGTCTTTAAGTCCCAGAACATCTATTGCCCTTCTAAATATAACATATATTGTGCTTCCTGTATCGATGAGAAGCGTGTGTAAGTAGTCTTGTCCTACTTTGAGCATAATGACCAGAGGGTCATTATGAGGTACTTGATATGGTTGGTGTCACAGTCCTTGAAGGTTATATGGTACAAACGCTTTGATTTACTAGAGCTGGGGAGAAGTTTTGCCGACTTATCTGAAGATGTCATTTTGCAGCAAGATGTAATTCTATCATTTTGTTTTCTCTTTTTTATTTTTCAATCTCGATCATGCAAAGATGACGAGCCTGCCCTTGTCCTTACTCTTGGTCAACGTCTTTTTTTTAGTTTCTTCTTCGAGGAACTTCTGAACGTCGATTACATAATTGTGAAGTCTTCCAGCTAGCAGAATGCGATGAAAAATTTGAATGAGAGAGTAGCAGTTGTCAATTTTGTTGTTATGCACATTGTGATAATGGCGCAAAGGTTTGTTGGGGATATCAGCAATTGCTTGTGCTTCCCGATATAACTCATCTCCCTTTATCATTGGAAAGATATTGGAGAGAGTGGCTATCATTGGAGGTAAAACTAGGATGGGTCTGTCTGGCATTCCGTCTCTTCTTCTAGCATTATCGGTGCTGCATCCGGTTTCTTGGGTACCCCAGTATTGGTTGACTTTTGGGGTGGAGAAGAGAATGTTTCATGAGAATGGATTATAGAGGAGCTCTTTATCTTATCCTCTTGGATCGTTCAAATTCGATGTAGCTATTAACAACATCAATCATTTCTATCACCGTTCTAGGCTTGTGTAAAGTAAGTTCTTCTCGAACTTTGGAGTCTATATGTAGTACTGAGGTGAATGCTGGAACGACAATTTTGGGATCTTAATTCCCAATCTTCTGTGTTTCCTGTAAGAATCGCTTGTAAAAACTCACTAGTGTTTCTTTCACACCCTACTCAAAGAAGAACAAAGAATCCACAGTTATTTCTTACTCCTTAGCATGGGCATAATTCAACTCGAAGAGGCGCTATAACTGGCTGAATGTAGTGATGGAGCCTTCGGGGATAGTATGGAAGCATCTGAGAGGTTCCACTTTCAGGCTCATGTTGAATAATCTGCATAGCATGTGGTTGAGTTTAGAATATAATCTCACTGCAGCTCTGAAGTGTCGGACGTGGATAAGAGGGTCAGTGAGGCCTACATACTGATTAAATTTTGGCATGTAGAAATTATTTGGAATGGGTATGACTTTGAGATGATGAGAGATGGGATTTGTCTCGATTCTATCAAGAGAAGACCTTCAGCCTGGGATGTCAGAGTTTATGGCTTGGATTCTATTATTTAGGCCATCCAAGGTAATGAATTGGGATGGAAGAATTGGTACAGCTGCAACTTGTAGATTAAAGTCTCTCTATCCTTTAGGTCCCAATCGGTCTCTCACATGCCGTCGTAGTGGTTGTGGTGGAGTTTGATAGCCTGTATGTCGACTTTCGAGAGTTGTCGATGATGAAGATGTAAGTCTAAAATGTCGAGAAGCCCTATCTGGATTCCTTCATCTAGATCAAGAAGTTCGTACTCGTTCTTCTCTTGGCTGGCTTTCTCTTTAGATTGCCCTAGAGCGATGATCACTTCGGGACTGAGGAGGTGACACTTGACGGCTAGTGGGCCGATCTTGGGTTCTTCATAAATTCTTTATTTCTTTCTGTTGTGTCCATCACATTTAGTCTAAGGTTTTTATCCGTTCATCTCTTTCAACTTGAAGAGCTTGGGCATGGATTTGTTGATCTTCAAGCCTTTGGAATCGATCAAATTCTATTTGTTTCTGAAGTTTGATCACAGCACTGTGCAGATCAACAATTTCCAGTATCGGGTTGATCTCATAGTTCCTCAGTGTACTGGAGGTACTTCATAGATTTATGTTTGTCATCGGACTGTCTTAGATCACAGTGGTAAAGAAAAGTGTGGTATTCCTACAGACGATGCCAATTGTAATGGTGCGTTTTCTGGGAGGATAATCTTTGGCAATACTTTAAGTAAGGACGATGCAATAATAAGCTTAAACAAACAAAATTTTGTGTGGAAACTCAGTAAAGCCTGAGAAAAACCACGACCTCGAGGAGGGTTTTGATATAAAATCCAATAAGTTGTTAATTATTATAATTTTTTGTGTGATATGAACGTAAGGATAATTAAATAGTAAAGTTGCGGATCTGAATAACTCATTCTCTGCCTATATTTATAGTAGATACAAACAGTTTTACAAAAAGAAAAACAGTTTCCTATTTCGGGGGTAATGGGTGAACTTCGTGAATCTCCAACGACTCTTTTTAACCAAGTGCAATGGCTACTTTTGGTAGGTCAAGAACTATGGTCACAGACGTCACATCCTGACTAATGTCCGTTGGCCTCTTGTTGTCGAATCTTGGTCGAGAACTGTGGTTACAAATATGACATCTTCTGGAGTGATTAAATGTCTTCGACTACGGTCTCTTGGATTCTCTTTTTCGAATCTAGGAAATATGCTACTACACCTCCATTAGATATTGTTAACAGATGGAGATTGCCTGAATGAAACATGTAGGTTACGGTTTAAATACATTTATGCCAAGGAATTTGATAAAGATAAGCTCCCTTGAAATCCATCAACACGTGTTAGGCAGTTATGGAACGTAGAAAATAAGAAGGAAAGAGTGGTATTAATTCTTCAATTGTAAACTTGAGTTACTTATAAAAGTGAGAGAGGGAGAGAGGAGAAGAGAGAGAGAGAGAGAGAGAGAGAGAGAGTAATCAGTAGATAGAGAAATGACAGGAGATAGAGATTTCTATCTATACGTGGCAGCAATTATTGGACTGCAAAACGGCTATAGGATTTGTTGGTTTCACTAATGCAGCGAGAAAGTGGGAGGTGGAATTTGGCAGTTTTAATGCTCAGATTATCTTGGATGGTTAAAGTTATTCTTTTAACTCCCCTTTCTCTTTAACTTCTACTGTAAAACCTTAATGAATTGGTGGAGACACCAAATGAGGGAGTAAAGGAGAATATCCTCAGGAAGAGTTGGTATTGATGGTTGCTTCAACCAGCAAATAATGTTGTTGTGCAACATTTTGCTTTCTCTTTTATACTCTAAAATCTCCTCCCTCTCTCCTCAAAAATTTAATCTATATCATGGATCTTGGTGGATTCAAACCGCCATCTCTTGAGATACCTTGGAGATATCTTAAGCACACTCCCATATTTAAGCTAAAGATCCAACATTGAAGTATTCGTAAAATGCGAACAACATTAAATCATTGAGAATGATCGGTAACAAACTTTATGTGATCAAGTCATTAGCATTCAAGAATATCCAGGCCCAAGAATTATGTAAAGTAAAAAAAATGGAAGGCTAATAGCATTGAAGATCACCAAATGAATTTTCCCAAAAAGGAGGTATAACACTAAGAATAATGTAAATGATGAGCCCGACACTCAAAACATTTGCAGCAACAATTGGTACCTTATGAGCTATATAAAATTGACTTACAACAATCATAGACAAATTTTTTTCCTATTAAATCAATCCCAAGCAATTGAAAATTTGTGATAAATAAGAAAATTAAGGGATTACCTGATCCAATAAAAGTGACCAATATGATATCTACTACTTTCAATCGCGAGGAAAACACCTTTATGGTAAAAAAAAACATGAGCTCCTTTCATTATTGTAGGAATCGCCTCATTATACAACTAAAAATTTAAGAATGAATCCCAAATAATATTTTCAATTGAAATGCTTACCATTCAATAAACTTTGAATTAGTGTTATGAGGTTTTTCCCTATTCATCAACAAAAACGCAAATTTAAGAATTAGTTCAAAGTAAAATTAATGGCATGAAACTTAATAGATCGATTAATCCATCAAGTCACAACCTAATCCATATTCAATGCAAATCATCAAAGTTGATTTCAAACTGATTGAGATTCACATGAAGGAAAACTTACTTTGCGCAAGAGAGAATCATTTCGTTTGTTAGAAAGACCTAAAGTCTCATCACTCCACATTAAAAAAACTCCCATTTACCCTCACTTTAATTCAATTTAGAACTATTAATCCATAACGTTTATAGGGAAGATGGAGGTTTTGAGAAAATAAATGGGAAAGAGAGAAGAATTGAATCAGGAGATATGGTGAAGAACAAAGATGGATATTTTTGTGCTGATCAATTGCTTATAAGTTACAAAGAGATGGGAGGAAAATACTTGATAATCAGTTTTCGTAGGGGAAGGGGATGAAATTGGGCTTCGAGTAAAGATAGTAACAGTCAGACTTTAAGGATTTTAAAAAGACTTCAATAAATAATTTCCATGTTATCATCGCCTAGTCAACTTTGCATCGCTACGTAGAACAATCGTTGCCACATATGGAAAATATTTTCACGTGGGACAATCGCCGCCACGTAGGACAAAACTGAGATTTATAATATAGATTTTATGGCAGAGTTCTACACATCATGTGGTGCTTTTGTATATAATCTTTCTTTGTTTATCTAGCTTATGAGTCGCTGAATGAAAATACGGAAATTGACTTTAATGTTGAGGTCCTTTCATCCCTGCATAGTATTCTAATGTGCCTTTAATCATATAGAATCATTGCAAGACATGACAAGATCTATAAATATTAAAATCTATAATGATATATGACTTAATATGATAATGCGGAAGCATAATCACATGGTTTGATTGATTGAGGAATGTCATTGTGTTCGTTGACGGCGATGACAACTAGGTTTTCTCTCCCGTAACCTTTACTTTGAGATGGTGCTTTAGTTGATGGGCTAGGCACACTTATATAAGTTAGAGATATGACCTAATTTCCTAATTCAATAAATACTACTTTCCACCAAAGTAGAGAGTAGTAGGAACCCTAACTTCATTAACCAATAGGATTAGTATCATATTAATACTTGGATCATCATAATTAGAAACCCACAATTACTAAATAACTCCAACTCATGTAGACTACACTAAGTCTTACAATCACAACATAGCATTTGTAAATCCGATCTTTGAACGACTTCGCTTACATACCCAAAGTGCTCGATATGCTTTTCCTAACAAAATAATGAGATGTAGATAAACAAAATTTAGTACTTAATTATTGCTCTATTGATTTATTTTTCGATATCATAAGGTATTTTGATAAAAAGAGCTTTTATTATAACTTAGATATAACTAACAAAAACAAAATTGGAAATGAAGTTCCATAGCCCATGACACCATATCGAGACCCATTTTCGGTATGGCCATTTGGCACGCATAGCTGAGCGCATTGTACATAGCAACTAAATCTGTAAGAGCTAGGTTGTTCGTAGTACCGAGTTCAAAAGCCTTTGATTACCACTAATACAACCGATAATACAAAAATCAATAACAATTCATATAGCATTTTGCTCGCCATTGTTGTTACTGCCACAAATTAGTTTATGAGTAATTGAGTATTATGCATTTAAGGTGTTGAAAGTATCATATAACATGTGATATTCACCAAATCAATTCTACATTTGAGGGAGATGGAGAAGGAGATGGAGCTCTAATATTCTCATTTTTAATTATTTCTATTTATGCAACTTTCTTGTACATAAAGCTTTGTAACTATATAAATATATTAAAATAATGAATAGAAAACTAATCGAGTGAGTTTAATCAAATACGTTTATTCTCAAAAATTGATTGCCCAGAAAGTAAAAAAATCTTCAACTTATAGTAAAAGGAAGTAACTAATTAAACTAGGTAAGCAAGTTCTAATGATTTAGCTATCTTCGGCCAATGAGAATAATAGTTGATTGCCATTCTCGTTGAAAATACATACTGAGAACCGTAGCCTTATTTCTTGCAACTTTCTTCAAGAACGGATGGATAGTAAATTGTGAAGTTAGACTTCCTCTTATAGGAGGAGGAAATCCTATCACCCTATCTAAGATAAAATCACTGAACTTTATCGACAAATTTGGGTAAAATCTTTGAACTCTATATCTGAATATAGAATTGCAATTTAAAATCCTTAAACTATATCCCTAGATCAATCATATATTATCTTACCGTATCCATTTTACTTTATTTTCCATGTACTCTTTTTATCTTCATTAATACAAAATTTGCTTACAAAAAAAAAATCAATCTATTTTATCTTATCTTATCTTTTGATTAAGGTTCATTTAATCGATATCTAGGTTTTAGTCGCTATATTTTTTTATAGTTAAATAAAAGATTAATTGACAAAGATCACAAATATTTTTTTTTCCTCGTAGGCAAAATCACTCTTTACGAGTTCTAAAGTAGAATTTACACACTTAGCTTACTCAACAAGCACCTTCTAATATTTATTCCACTTCTAATTCATTCAAAGATTACAAATTTCACTCACATCTCACACTGCACAAGAGCCAACTAAAGAGATTTATGCCCTTTATTAATAAATTTCAGCATTCTTACATGGACCTAATTACAATGCTCTGATGCTAAGAAAAATTGCCCCCCAAAACTAAGCTAGAGAAGCGTTGACGCCCGATTGATAGGGTTTTTTTGTACCCGTCAATAATCCCACGGGAAATCATATACTATAATAGTCAAAGTGGGATTCAAACATGCAGATGAACAAGAATTTAAAATTTTAGGATTCTTCGGGGGAAGTTGGTTATGAAATTAATTTAATCTAATCTCGATGATACTCCTATTTGTTCATATTCTAGAGTATTAAGGTGTTTCTAGGTCTTTGGGGGAGTTGAGAATACTTCACTACGGTTCAGATGTTGAGTTTTTGCCCTTATAGAACTCTGCTTGTGAACTCTATATCCAATCCGCTGTCATAAACTAGATTTGGGGTTCACCTACTGTAAAGATAGACCACACGGAGGGTTCTATAGGACCCGTTAAAAAATTGACACATTGAACCATAATAATTTTGGATAGCCAAATTCTCTAAATCACTCCTTTAAATTTCCCTCTTTAAACCCCCCCCCCCCCCCCCTTTACCCTTAATTTTTCGCAGTGTCTACTTTTTGGTTAACTTTTATATATATAACGGACCAAAACATCCAAATAAAACAGTTACCATCCGAATTCCTAAAGACTTACTAAGTAAGATCACTCTCTCTTCTCGACTACGATAAGATCCCACTATCGATTCAAGTTCAATCGATCAATCGTCTTCATCTCTCCACGCTGGCCTTCATATATATATGCTTAAGCAACTTTTTTCAGCTCTCCGCACTAGCCTTCACTCTCTAGTGGTTAACCTTTTTATTTCTATCCTACTTTTCTCTTCAACGACCAATGCTGGCCAGTTACAATTTGATAATGAAACAAGTATTTAAGCATAATAACACCCACTGCTAATAGTTGAGAAAAAACGGCAATCATTTATTTTACTCGATATTTAATCCTCCTCTGGCAATCCGTTTCGCAGAAAAGCCTGATTTGGATATCTTAAAAAGCACCATGAAAATTATAAAATTGTATGGATTTGCAATGTTATAGGTGATGTTCGAGCTCTTTAATCTTCCTTTGCACAATCTACACCTTCACAATGTAAAAGGTAAAAAAACCCTATTCATAGCATATTCGTAATCCATAAAAGTTTTAGTATGCACAATAGCCATGTCGAGAGGTTGTCTTTGAGAGAGATGAGATATGGATAGAGGGTGGGAGAGTTAAAATTTGGACGGAAGATAACTGCAAAAGATGCAGAGAATATAAGGGTAAATAGGGAATTTTTAAAAGGGGAAAATTTAAAGGAATGAATTGAGGATTTTGGCTATTGTTAGGAGAGGTTAAGCCTCAGTGGGACCCGAACCGAGTTGGGGTGTCCCCACCTCCTAACTTAACCAACAACTTAGGGCTTGTTGGAGAGAGAATCTTAGTATGAGCAATTTATATACCTAGGGTTCTCCCTATGTAACACATGTTTTGATTTAATAAAGAAGCTCTCTTTTCTCTCTCATATTATCTATCTATTGTATATCTATGTGATTGATTGAAAGCTAAAGAGGTTAAAATCTAACACATTATCACCTACGTGACTAAGAAGCTAGTGGGATTCTAGATTGGTCTTTCTTTTCTTCAAGATCAAGGTATAACTTAAAACCCTAACCTATATCAAAGTTCATAGATTTGCATGTTTAGGTCCAAATTTAGGATGTTAGATCTCGCTATTATGTATCTTATGATGACATGATGTAGAAAAGCATGTTAAATCTTGTATTTTTGGCCTAATCTAGGTTTTTTTAAAGATTTATAAGTGCTGATTTAAAGAGAAAAAAGGGTATTAAACGGCCCATTTTAGAATATTTTCCCTATATAAGGGTTTTTGGCCACTATTATAAAAAAAATAGCGTGATTATGATTCGTAATACCCTCCTGAGGGGAGTGGAATTTTGCTGGGTCATTTTTTGAGCCTTTGGAGGCTGTACATGTGGTCGAAAACTAGCTGGTGGCGTTGATCCCTGCAGGCGTAAAGCTGACGTCATTGTTAGGGTTAAACCTTAGAGGCCGATGTAACAACTAGGGTTTTTCCTATTGACATCGATACTAGGGCAAGATTTTTACGAATGACATCATCGCTAGGGTTGCCCACTGCTGATGTCGCAGTCAATGGGCTGACGTCACCAAGTCTGACCAGGTTAACGCAGGCTAAAGTGTCAGTCAGGCTACAGACATGGACCATCGTGTCTCTGATACATGGCACCACAACTGACCCTACCCCGATCACATGGACTACTGTGTCTTTGAAACGTAGTTACGGCAAAATGAGGAAACTGATGCGGCATGGGACCCACCTATCAACGGGAACCACTATGTCATGGACACATGGTGTTAACGTAGCAGAGGTGCCAATATGACGAGGACCAGTCAACACCGGCGTGGCAACATGACCCATAACGATGACATGGCGTGGCCAGTCAACGCTAGCATTCCATAAGTAAATCCACTGCTGGCTTAGCATGAACCCCACCACCATGTTGACATATGTAGTGGATCCCACCGATAGTATGGTAGAGCCTACATATGACGTCCCATTGATGATGTGGTAGGGCCCACATATGACGTGGCTTTCTAACATGTTACGTGGCTTGCTAACGTGTTACGAGATACGTTACCACCGCAGCTAACAAACACATGATATGTGTCAATTAATGAGTGACTGACGTATCACTCATACGAATCACATGCGCCGAGGGCATAGTCACGCATGTCACCATGCCACTGTACCAGTGTGTCATATGTCCCACACGTACCAACCGTGCCACATGCAACCGTACCAGGCACATACCCAAAGGGTGTGCACGTCACATGACCGAGGGTATGTGACTGTACGTGCATGTCACATGACCTAGGGTATGTGGACCACATGGCTTTGGTAGAGGACCTAAACCGAACCAGACTTGATTCGATTTGGCATAGCAAATTCGATCAGATCCAGGCCCGATTATAACAGGCTAAATTTTGGTAAAAACCAAATTTATTTATTTATTTTCATATTAGGACTCGGCCTCAAGGGGACCTAATTCTTTTTAAAATAATGCAAAACATATTTGTTTAATTTGGGAAGGATGTCTACAAGCTTTTCTATAACCCTATCTATAATATCTTACGATAGCTAAATAAAATATTAAAACAATTTTCTCCTATGATACTAGGTATTATAACTGTGGATCTGAGATAACATGAAACCCAAGGATTAATTTAGATACGATTAGGAAACTTAATAACACTAATGTTTAGGAAACTGGGTGATCAATTAAGAATTGATATAGTCTTGTTTATAAAAATATGGATTCTGAAGAACACCCTTATAAGAATTTTTGTGCTCAGAATACCCTAGTAGTTAGATAAGGATCGTAATTCAATATCGAATGGTTTTGAATAAATATCTTGGCTAAGATTCTATTAAAATGCATTTTAAGGTTAAGATCACCATTTTACAATATTAATTTATGATTTGACACTTAATAGGATCTTATAATTATAAAGCTACGAACAGGGTTCACTTGTAAGTAATGATTGAGAATCATGAACTTTATTATGCTATATACTATGAACTGCAAGTAGTGATTCAAACTCATATTTTTAATAGGATTTCATGAGTAATGTGACATGAACGAGGTTCACCTACAAGTAATGATTGGCAAATTATTACCTTAAATACTATAAATTTTCTTTATGCCATTAATGTTTATCAAGTACTACTACTAGTATTGATTTACATGCATAACAGATGTTGGCGACAATTCAAACATTAAGTACCTCCCCTACTACAGCTCTATATTGGTGTCAATAAACTTGATCTATACAGATACTGAGATCCATCTGCCACTGTAGAATCTGGATAAGACTATTGTTGAGAACAATGTCTCTAGTAAATAAAACTCACGCTTTGTTTGTACCCTCGCTACCATATTCAAGAAGGCTTGAAAATTGAATACCCTCCTATTCTACTATTATATTACTGCAACCAAATTTTTATTAGGCAGTACAACTTCATTATGATGTTATGTTGAGAAATAGTTGAGGTTGACAGAGATATTGAAAATATTCGGTTAACTTTCTACGCTTCAGATATTGCGCTTCTGAGGTAATATTTGTTAGCAAAAAGTTTACTGTGCACGCAGACCTGATTCAAGTTTCCTCATCTCTGCGTGAACTATTGGTTAAAAACCATTAGCTATTGGTTGAGAACCTCAAGCTCATGCCTAATGAGTGTAAGCATGTGCCTGAGTCGCACAATGTTGGGTTTAGTGATAGGGGAAGATGCGGACAAGGTCGCAACCATTAATAGGCAAAAGGTGGTAACAACGACAGGATTAAATTTCTAGTCAATAGTAACCAGGCAAGGGGAACAAGAAGTTTACCAGCAGACCAAAATGGAAAATAAAAAATTCCAAGCTATACACGAGACAGTCGGGTACTGAATACGGGATTACAAAGCACCTAAACGATCCAAGGAAATCATTCCTAGACTTATCACGTAATCGTAGCTGGTGCAGATCCCTACCATGGCAGAGTCTACGGTCTTGGATTTCTCCCATAATACCAATACAGCTGTGGATCAAGTTCTAAGAGTGGTCACATTAGTAGAGTCTCAATAGATGAATGATATCAGTTTGCGAGCATTACCAAGTAATAACTTTACTAATTGCGCAGTAATAGTTTTGCTTCCTTAGTACTATCTTTGATTGAGTTGGGAACTCTTCACAAGAAAGAATGTTCGTGACATGCACTAGTTCGGTATTAACATCTATGAGACCAATTTTTGATTTTTATGTGAATTTATTGCTTAAGAAGTAGCTAAATTTGGTGTATGATAGTTGATCTACTGTATACAACCTGCCTTATGGATCTATATGCTCATAGAGCATTCACTGGTAATCGGATGAGTAGCAATACATGTCTAAGAGATAGTAGTACCATGCATTCAATTATTTTGAGATATAGACATATCTCATTGTCTCTGACCTTGTGCATCGGGGATTTCATGAATATCATTGGCGTGGGCAACATGATAGAAGTCACTAAGAGTGTCACGCTATTACTCCTTAACAGTATGATAGAAAGTATCCATTCCAGTTTATACATCAGTAAATCCAACTGGATTTTACTGAGTTTGAGGGACATATATGATAATGGTTATCAAGTAGAGACGATATGAAAAAAATGATAGCCCAGGCTTTGATCCTTACCTTCACATCCAAAAGTTAGAATATATTATTGTAATAGTTTCCAATGCACTCCTCCGGGCTATGATAATGAGGGGGATTATTAGGAATACACTTTAACTTTTCTTAAACGGGGAGAAGATCTAGAAATTGTACGTATAACTATTGCTTTCAAAGATAGTCTATTGTTCTTCCTAGTATGACCAAGATGGAGTAAGATCTCAAGTCTTTCCTCCAACGCATTCATGGAGACCTATCCATCAACATAGTAGCCCATTTGAGTATTTTATGGTCATAATAGAAGCATCTTGGAGATGTTCTTACATTTGCCTATTGTTAACAACTGAAGCACAACGTTAACACGGATTCTCACTTAGATCATTCAATTGCAGGCTTAGTTCCTAAAATAACCAATCAAGATGATACGAATTAACGAAGCTGGTGAGTTTACCTCATATGTTTTTGATGATTATTGTACCGCTAATGGGATAAATGATTAAACATCGATAGTACTCCATTCCATACCCAACTCGGGTTGGTGGAGAACCAAATCAAGCGATTGGAGTAAATTGCTAGGCCATTGTTATTTCATTCGCAACTTCTGACTAGTGTATAGGCCATGTATTCTTACTCCCCACAACACTAATTAGAATTCATTCGATAGTGAATAATCAATGCTTTCCCAAAGCAACTAATAACTGGGTGGAATCCTACTCTCGCCCTTCTGAACATATTTATATGTGTCGTGCAGGTATCGAGGACATCTCCCCAATGCTCAATGTTAGGTCCCCAACGCCGGCCTAGTATTATTTGGGTTTAAAATTCCTCATCTATCACTAGATATTTGAAACCCACTAGCAACATATTTACTGTAAGGCAGATTGTCACTTTTATGAGAAGATATAGTTCCCAAAATTAGGGGAAGATGTACTTGATAATGCCTTGGAAGGTCCCAAGAAATCTTGAGATACACCATCGTTGTCTTATCTAGATCCCTTTATATAAGGTAATTGGCAATGAGGTCCATTGGATTCTATACTTGTAACAGGCCGTAAATAAATTACCAGACGTATTCATAGATGTTGTTGAAGTATTATAGATGTATGTACCTACAAGTAATGCACCTACATAGCTGAATGTTCTAAAGGAATTAATACTCATCCCACAAATGAATTTAAGGCTCACACTTATTGCGGGGCACCGTCGGAATAAAATATTTTAAGTCGTGGAACAGCAGAATAAGGGACAACTATGGCTAATGGTGTAGACGATTCATCGAGGATGGAATCACCAATCGATAAGGCAATAGTAGTTACGCGACCAATTGATGTATTACGAGATAAGCCCGGGATGGCGCATACGTATGATAATAAGAAGATCTTGATCTATTAAAAGTCTGTAATGACACAATGTAGGATCGTTCAATAGAAATTTGTCAACAATGTATTTAGATTTGTTGCTGTGCCCACCATCAAGGATGAGGATTCATAATAACTTATTGTAAACGATTTTATGTTGTTGTAAATTGGCTAAAGTAGGTGTCAAGAATCTAAGCAGAGCCCAGTATGCTAGCATAATACGAACTGATGCCATAGACCCTGTCAGTTACCAATGGGAATAAGTATGAAAATACAATAAACTCAGAGATATAATTTGTTTAAGGCAAGACTAGTTGCCTAGGATCTCTCTCAGAGACCTGGCATCATTTACGATGAGACCTACTCCCCAGTTATAGGCGTAATAACATTCTGATACTTTATCAGTCTGTCAGTTATTGAGGAGAAGCTAGACATACGTCTTATGTGGTTACCGCGTATCTATATGGCAAACTAGATATATATATATATATATATAAAGCAACCAAAGGGCTGAGTATAGGCTTCTGGAAGTAATTAAGCATGGCGTACGAGGTTCGTACTTAAGAAAAATGGATAAGTTACTGTTAACTTAAAGCAATCATGGCTCATGGGATGCAGTAAGCAGACTTATAGTTAATGGTCGAGGACTTTTGCAAATAGTCTTATCTATCAATGCATTCTCATTAAGAACATATATATTGGCTTAGTCATCATAACAGTGTACTAGATGATTTGGATATCCTCAAAACTTTGAGGAAGATTATAAGAGCTGCTGAATACTTTAGAAAAGAATTCATAAATGAAAGACCTTGGGGAAACCAAGTATTGTGAAAATTTACAGATCAAACATCGTGGTAGTGGCATACTCATACACCATGCGGCATATAACGAGAAAATTATCTAAATGCTTTGGTATGGATGCAATACACGGTGCTAAGTCATTTATGGTCGTCCGTCACTTATACCCCACTACTTGAGATCAAAGATGCATACCTAATACCCATATACCTTGCATTCAGCTAAATGAGTAGCAATGGAAAACTTAATTGGTAGAGCGATACCATCACTTGAAATTTGAAAATTGACAGCTGACATAAATACTATCTTATTTGCTCACAAACACTTTGATATATTTTGAAACCCTCCAAATTCAATCTTACCTTGATATGCTTCCACTACTTCAGGAATCTTGTCTTGATTCTTCATCACGAAATGACTCAAGAAACTCTTATAATTCCGAGTTAGTATTGATGGTATATTTACGTCCTTCTTAACCAATCCCTTTGACATGAGAACCCTCAGAACTGAGCACCTGGGAATAATACAGTTTTCTAGACTATGGGTCATAAGTCTAGGATACTTGGAAACCACTGAAGGGTTCCACTCTAAATTTATTACAAAGAAGTGTATCAATTTCTTTATAGTCTTCTCTGAAGGCCTCATAAACATGGGACTCAATTTGAAAGCCAAAATAATTTCTTCCTCTGACAAGCCAAAACTCTTATAAGCCTCTATTTTCTGTTACAAAATCATTTAACTACATGATGCCAGCGTTACCACGGCTATAATGAACTTCTCATTTGTAGGATCAAATTCCAGTTTTTTAGCCTTCACAATGGCCACTTCCATTCGGTCTATCTCCTATAAGGGTGTTGGAGTAACTTAAGAACCATCTACAAATATTAGGTTGAGGTACACCATGATTCCGTAAGACTGAGATGTTGGGTTCCATAACTTTCTCCACATTGTACATATGTAAATGGGGATCTTTATTGAGAACAGATACGAGGTTGCTTTCAGTGGCCACCAAGGTTTTAATATAATTACAAGAAGGGATGATTGCATTTTCAAAGCTCCTGGTGAGGATAAAAGGCTGTTTGGAGATGAGGTCTACAAGTATATGAGTTGGAAAACTAAGAGATTTGAAATATTGAATCTTGGGTTAAAGGATTTCATAGTTGTAGGATTGAAGTATTTTAGGTAACTTGGTGATGAGTTTCGTGATTTGGGTATCTGTGAAACCATGAGTTCTGAAGAGCTCTATTACAGAGTCAACATTCTGTGTGGACGTAATGTTGATCTTCTTTGAAACTGAATTAACAGATTGTAACGACAACCCACACGAGTTTATAAGATAAGGAATAGTAATAAGTAATTTCTCATCTTTTACGGAGTCTGATTTTGATTTGAGAGATTGGGTTTGAAGAAAACATACATTAGAAGCTTTTGTTGTTGAAACTCTACTCTGCAAAATTAAAAATTCTTTACAAATAAAACAAAACATTGCTTAAATAACAAAGAAATGTACTTGAAAAGGGTATTTGATTAGACTTATTGATTTGATGAATTCAAAGGTTTACCTTGATCAACTTTTTTCCCCCAAAAATTACAACAAACCCTAAAAAACTACTCTTTTAAAACAAGTCCAGCAGAAAGTTAGGGTTTTGGTGTGGGCTCTAACAGGGGGCCCATAAAAAACCTAACTCACAACCAGCCTCTCCCAGCAGTAAGTTTGAGTTTGTGATGTAGTTTTTATTTTATTTTACTAAAAGGAGTTTCTTTTGCCGCCGCTTCAATTGTTATGATTTTTTCATTCCAAGTCGACTAATTCTTTAAATTTTATATCTTCCTCTATCTCAATTTGTAAAAAAAATTCAATTCCAGCAAAATTAAAATGGAGATGCCAGTGGGAGACCCACATGCCAGTACATTTCTTGGGTTTAGAGTAACAAGAGATCAAGAGCGAGCCGTAACTCGGTCGAGGTCCGGAAGAAAGAAAAAATAAGTAGAATTTATAGATGTACAACAAACCCAACCTATACCACACCCACCCAAAAAAAACTACCCGCGGATGTCTATTACCAAACTCCCAGACGGCGTCAGTCATATCTATTACACTGGCAAGGAACTCACGGTAAGTTTTTGTTTAACTGTATATTTTTTATTTCCATAAATCAAGTGTTTGACAAAATGCTCCAATGAACAGAATCGGGATTCTATGCGTCCGCACGACACATTCACTACGGTGATCAAAGTGTGGAAGGAGTTTTCCACTATTTCGGCAATTAAGGATGTTGTGGTTAAGATATTCATTAGCTTTATGGATATACGCTTGGGTAATTCCAATAATCGGCTAATTCAGGCGCTAACAAAGCGTTGGTGGCCGACAATGCACACTTTTCTGTTCCCGTCTACGGAGATAGGGGTCACTCCATTGGATTTCCAGATGCTAACATCATTGTCAATCAGCCGATATCCGACACAGGTGTCGTATGACGACGCATAGAGTATTTTATCCAATACGAGGCAATTGCTCCCCAATATTGAATCCAGCAATATAAAGAGTGGGAACGTCAGCATTTCATATTTGACGACATACTTGACTATCACAGGTGATCGGAAGGATGAAATAACCATTGCTTATGCTTTTATCCTCTTCATGATGAGACATTTATGGTTCCAAATGGCCAGCGACATTGTCCTGCTTGAATATCCCGCGACCGTGGCCAATTTAGACGAGGCTGCTGAATAAGACTGGGGTTCTGCTATTCTTGCTTCCTTTCACCATGGTTTGGATACCGCAGTCATGACCAGGGGTGCCCTTACTGTATTTTCCCAACTTTTTTAGGTACACTAACACTTTTTCCTTACAAGCTACAAATCAAATATCTTCTAATAAACGTCTTAAATATAATTTCTAATTGTTTTTTATGTTGTTCTGAAATGCAGTATTGGTTCTACGATTATTATGGGGTTGGTCTCCCTATTGTCAATGAAGAGGTTAAGTTCTCGTCCTATCCGCGCCTCAGAGCATGAGAGAGGGGGAACAGGAAGAAAACAAATGACCAGGCAGCCAATTTTTTTATTCTAGGCAAATACCACATTAGCCACTAGACTATTGAGACGATCACCTGGCGACCATGGTTAGATTCTGTGGTATCTGAGTTAGATGACGTACGAACTGTGAGTATTACCTGGGGTATAGATGTTGGAGGCAGTTGACTGGCACTGCGGGTATTCCTTTGGATCCTCTGCTTAGTATGTCGCTACATCTTAGTCCAACGGATTTACAGGCAATGAGACAGACCGGCTTCATTGACTGGGACCAGTTTGTGATAGGGGAGGAGCGAGAGATTTACACCTCATACTGGGCTGGCCAAATTGAGGAGGTAGGCTACCTGTTGACAGATTCCTAGAAGATGGAAAATATAGATCTGTTCGGACCCACTATACTCAAGACTAGTATTACACACGTAGCGGTTATGTCAGCATCAGCTTATAGCTTGTCCTAAGAATTTAGTTTGCCTGACGAGCCTGATGGGCCAGACCTGGGGTGGCACATGGATTAGACAGGGAGGCATGAGATGCTCCCTATCCACCGCTTGAGGAACCTGCCACCCATGTTTGCCTCCTACGACGCAAAAGAGTTGTGGTACCAGACTCATGGTATGCGGCGACTTTACCTTGCAGAGTCTGCGCGGGACGCCCAGGCGATCCAGGACTTGACTGATAAGCTTGCTACTGCCCACAGGCACATAGACAGTATAGATGATCAGTTATATTCACATGTAAGTAATTTATTTATGTATTTATTTATTTCTTTCTTTCTTTCTTAATGTCATATTTATTTTGTCAAAATCTAAATAAATTTTCTTTGTCCTGTTCAGGACCTACATCTGAGGAGGGGGGGTAATGTACAGGCGGTGCCGCTACCACCTAGTGGGGGTGTGAGGACAAGGGAGGGGAACCGTGGACCTGGTCCGCAAACCAGGGGCCGGTTCTAAATGCAAGGGGCGGGGTACTGGAGATGATATTGGCCCGACTCATTATATCGATATAGGTGTTTGTGATGTTTTGTAGATGTAATCTTTTATTGTAAACATCAGTGTTTAATAATTTCTATTGATGTTTGGGTTTGTTTCTCTATATAAGTACTTGTTCGACCTGATATCACATTTCTTTATATAAATTAATATTAATCAATTTATTTTGAGTCTTGAATTTAAATAGAAATGCATTTCTACAATATCTTAAGGCATACTTTCACTCTATTGCAAATTTTAATCATGGCCACTTCCAAACGACCAGCAACCAGAATCCAGCTTGTTCTTTCAGTTGAGTCGGAACAACTTACAGAGCTACGGGGGAATCTCAACACTGAAATAGAGAAACACAATGAGCTCGAACGTCAATTAACTCTTGATCGAGAGCTTCATAAGACAGAGCTTAAAGCCGAACGATAAGCTCGTTTGACAGTGCTCAAACGACATGAAGACCAGATGACAACCATGTAGACTGCCTTATAAGCTCTTTAAAATGTTTAGCAGGCTCCTCCAATAAGAGATCGCGTTCAATTGTTATAAACCTCCTGTGTTTCTGCGCGGGAAAGGGTAGGACCTCGATAAGCCGCCAGTAAAGCTATTTCTATAAATATATAGCACGAACCTCAGCCTTCCATTCATTTGGGTGGTGAAGTTCAGTCTGAGATCGGTCGAGGTTACCAATTTTCCATACGTCAGGAGGAAGGACAGCGACCTCAACCTCGAGTTCCAGCACATGATCGCTTGAGTGAGGGAACCGGTACTCACCATCCTCCACCTCATCGTCAAGCCATTCAGCCGACATATCAATATGTCACACAAGAACATATGGATCAGCGTATTAAGGAGTTAATTAAAGCACAAGTTTTGGGCACTACAGACGACGTTACCAAGTTACAAGGAAGTCCAATTGCCAAAAAACTATTCGATATGGAAATACTGAAAGGTTTCCATACTCCAAAAATTTACAAATATAAGGGGACCGATTTGAAGAAGCACATTCAACAATACCATGATTCATTGGGGTTGTATTCCAATCTCAACCACATCCTCTATCATTTGTTTGGCATAAGTCTTCAGGAGGAACAACTCTAATGGTTCCACTCTCTACCTGAAGACTCCATATACACATTCGACCAGCTGCAGAAGCAATTCATCAAGACGTATGCTCACAACAGAGGTAAAGAAGAGAATTTATATTCTCTTATTAGTCTTAAACAGTCACACAGAGAGAAGCTCAATGCCTTGCATAGAATTTTATGGAGCTCGCGCGTAAAGTAGGCAATCTTGATCAGAAAATGGTTGTTACTGCTTTTACAAACGCGCTCCAGCTCGATTGCAAGGCCAAAAAACACTTCTCCCTCAACAAACTAGCGACCTTGAAGGATATGATCACCAAGGTCAATAATTACGTCGACTGGAAAGGATGATGTCTGAAAGGCATAAATCTACTAAATCCATCCTAACCACAAAAATTCCATCCACAGATCGAAGCATTGAACCGAAGGAGAATCAGGGTGACCAAAAATGCTCCAAGGGAAACATTAGCAACCCTCGAAAAAAACATAGTTAATCAAAAGGTATAAAAAAACATAGTTAATCAAAAGGCATAAAAAACATAGTTAATCAAAAGGCTTCGCATGGACCTGGAGCAACACGCTCAATAGGAAAACTTGATAAGTGGCTACGCTTGCTGGAGGATGTACGTTCCCTGGTATAGTCAGTGTGGATAGGTAACTCTAAGCGGTTCGCCCCGCCTTCCAATACAGGTGCATCTAGGTGACTTGATACCACTTGAGCTATCGCCAAAAGTGAGTAAAAACAACTCAAGTGTGAACCGATCTACTGTTAGGAGTAGGAGCATTGAACCCTGAGACTGGGTTCACAACTTAACCTATAAAGAGACCATTAAAATGTTCTTGAGTGCTTGCATCATTCTTAGGTGTTTTAGTGTATTCGCATATATTAATTGAGTTGTATGTTAAATTGAGGTAACACCCAAACTCGGACTAAGAATGCTGCTAGAATCAATATGAGCGGGACTGGTGGGATTAATGGTCCCAAACCTGTTGTTACGGAGAGAATTACTCTCTTCAATCGAATATATCCTACAGTTGTGAGTAAACCTTCGTGTATTGTAATTCCTAAAAATGTAGGAAACTTTAAGTTAAAACTGGGATTCTTGTCTATGCTTCCCAAATTTTATGGTAGTCCCACTGAAAACTAGTATAACCATCTTAGGGACTTTAGGAATCATATGCTTATTTTAACCTTCAAACGTATTACAGAGGATTCTCTAAAATTACGAGTGTTCCCTTTTTCTCTTATGGAAAATGCACAATATTGGTTGTATACTCTTGAAGAGAACTCTGTAAACTCATTTGAACAACTCGTTAAGGTGTTTTTAAAAAATATTTTCCTAATCATAGAACTGCTAAGATACGACAGAGTATCTATAGCTTCACGCAAAATTGAGGAGAGTCATTATATGACTACTTACACTGATTTAGGGATTTAGAGCAAGGATGTCCACATCACGGGATTCAATTGATTAATATAGTTCAAACTCTCAATGAAGGTCTAGATTATGACACTAGAGCTCGTGCTCAGTCTATGTGCGTGAGTATATTTGATGAGAAAACTGACACCGAAGCTTAAAAAATTTTAAATGATGTAGTGGATAAGACCTACCAATGGCAAACGATGAGAGAGGAAAGACCTTGTCACAGTGCAAATGCGCACCAAGTGGACCCTAATTTAGAGTCTGCCACTCTTAGAACCATTCTTAATAAAATCGAGAACTTAGAGATCGGGAAAAGAAAAGAATACCCTACCACTTCTTCTATTAACCATGTGGCGATGCCACTTTGTGTGGTTTATGAAAATTCGGACCATCTGGTCAATGATTGCCTTAACTTGCTTAGTTTAGGAGAGGGTAGGAATGATCAGGCCAATATTATGTATCAATGTCCCAATAGCCAACCTTTCAATGGTAGATGGAATATTAATTCTAACAACTCCAATTCTCGGGGAAGTAGAAATTACCAAGGAGGTTCTTCTAGTAGTGCCCCTTATCAGCCGCACTGCCAAGAAAACCATCACCAGTCTAGTTCCTCGTGGCAACAAAATCCGTCATACCAAGCTCCCCTTAATATGCCTTATGTTCCTCCGTACAATAGGAATATATCTACTCCAACCATATCGTTAGAAGATACTCTTAAGGCATTTATGCAAGTAACCCAGTCGTCTATTGCCATACTTGAGGGACAAATAGGTCAAATGGTAACATAGATAAGTACAAGAGATAAAGGAACGTTCCCCAGTCAAACTCAAGCTAATCCTAAAAGGAATGCTGAACATCCAAGATCTTCCAATCGTGATGGAGTCAATGCCATCATTTCTCTTAGGAGTTGTACGAAAGTTGATAATATGGAAGTAATGCCTAAAGGACCCGAGCTGGAAATTCAAAGTAAACTGATAGAAAAACTTGTGATTGAGGAAGAAACTGTGATAACACATATTCAACTGCTGGCTCCTTTTCCTCAGTGGTGAACTCTGGCTAAGAAGGGCAATACCTACGAGAAGATTTTAGGGATTTTTAAACATTGCGTGATTAACATTCCCATTTTTACAACCATAAGGCATATTCCAAATTACGCAAAATTCCTCAAAGATCTTTGCACTTTAAAGCGGCGCATACATGTCCCGAAAAAGGCTTTTCATGTTCACGAGAGTGATACGTCTATTCTTTTAGATGCACATGTCAGTTTTGTCATTTTACGTAAATCCCTTCTCAAATACAAGGATCTGGGATGCCCTACTATTTCATATTTGATTAGGACCCGTAAGATAAGAAGAGCTTTATTTGATTTAGGTGTCGCTGTGAACCTCATTGCGTACTTTATCTATGAGCAATTGAATATTAGAGTACTTAAGCCCACAAATAGGACCCTGCCGCTAGCTGACCGGTCTATTAGGATTTCTAGGGGTATAATTGAAGATGTGCTGATCCAGATTGAGCAGTTTGTTTATCCAATATACTTTGCTGTGCAAGATACTGAGCCAGTGGAAAACCCTGAGGACGAAATCCATGTGATTTTTGGTCGCCCCTTTTTGGCAACAGCTAATACGATAATCAATTGCCACAATGGAATTATGAAGTTGACATTTGGGAACATAACAGTTGAATTAAATATCTTTAATGCGTCGCATTCCACTTCTAATTCAGAACCACTCGAGTACAATATGATCCAGAATCTTATGATTAGCACTTTTAAGAGGTCAAGTACCTCAGCTCCTTTAGGGGCATTCTTGGCCCACTTTGATGGAGATTGTGAGGACGGTACGTACATCCATGAGGTGAAAGCCTTATTAGATTTGGCTTTAGAAATTTTTAAGTTGGAAGGTGAACATGAAATCTTAGATGTTAAGAAACCCATTCCGGAGGCTCAAATAACCTCCCTAAAGATAGATTTTAAACCTCTTCCCTCTAATCCTAAGTATGTTTTTCTAGATCCAGACGAAACTATGCCCGTTATTATTACCGCTGACCTAGAACCCCTTCAGGAAGAGAAGTTGATTCGTGTTCTTAAGGGAAATATGAAAGCTATTGGCTAGAGTATAGAGGACATTAAAGGAACTAGTCCCTTGATTTGCATGCATAAAATATAATTTGAAGATAATGCCAAAAGGTCTAGGGAAGGACAACGGAGATTGAATCCGATAATGGCCGAAGTAGTTTGGAAAGAGATTTTAAAACTCTTTGATGCTGGGATCATCTATCCCATTTCTGATAGTCCTTGGGTTAACCCGATACATGTTGTCCCGAAAAAGTCAGGAATCACCGTTGTAAAGAATGAGAATAACGACCTCGTACCCACTAGAACGACCACTGGATGGAGGGTGCATAGACTATAGGAAGTTTAATTCGGTCACTAGGAAAGATCACTTCCCCTTACCTTTCATTGACCAGATGCTCGAGTGACTCGCTAGGCATAAATTTTATTATTTCTTTGATGGCTACTCTGGATACAACCAAATACCCATCGCACCGGAGGACCAGGAGAAAATAACTTTTATACGACCTTTCAACACATTTGCCTACCGTCGCATGCCTTTTGGTTTATGCAATGTTCCTACGATATTTTAGCGTTGCATGTTAAGCATTTTTTCTGACATGGTAGAGCGATTCCTTAAAGTTTGTATGGACGACTTCTCATTGTTTGGCAATTCATTTGACCAGTGCCTTCATCATTTTTCCCTAGTATTACTCAGATGCCAAGAGAAGAACCTTATTTTAAACTGGAAGAAATGTCACTTTATGATAATAAAAAAAAGAGGATAGTTATGGGGGATATCATATCTGAAAAGGGAATAAAAGTTGGCCATGGCAAAATAGATGTCATTTCTAACCTTCCCCTACCACAAAATGTCAAGGATGTCCATTCCTTTCTAGGACATGCAGGTTTCTACCGTCATTTTATCCAAGATTTTTGTAAGATTGCTCGTCCTTTAAGTAGCCTTTTGGCCAAAGATGTGGCCTATGAGTTTGATGCACCTTGTCTTGTAGCTTTTGATAAACTTAAAACCCAACTTACAATATCATCCATTATTAGACCATCTGTCTGGAGTGAACCATTCGAGTTAATGTGTAATGCCTCTTAATATTCTGTAGGCGCTGTTTTGGGACAGCGGATTAACAAACGTCCCCATGTCATCTACTACGCAAGTAAAATGTTAAATGATGCCCAATTGAATTAAACGACCACCGAGAAAGAACTTCTGGCCATTGTTTATGTGCTAGAAAAATTTAGATCTTATTTTATAGGATCTAAAGTGATTGTTTACACGGATCATGCCACGCTTCGACATCTTTTATCAAAGAAAGATGTTAAGGCACGGCTAATCTGGTGAGTATTAGTTTTGTAGGAGTTTGACCTCAATATTTGAGACAAAAAGGGGTCAGACAATGTAGTAGCTGACCATCTTTACCGTATAGTGATTAAGTCTGTTGATGAGTCATTATCGATTAAGGAATCATTCCCAGATGAACAGCTTATGGCTGTAAATTTAATTCATGAGTTGCCTTGGTTTGCAGACATTGTTAATTACTTAGCCACATATACCATTCCTGATCATTGGACTAAACCTGACAAAGATTGCTTCTTTAGTCAAGTGAAGTACTTCTTTTAGGATGATTAATATTTGTTTAAGTATTGTACAGACCAAATCCCTAGAAGATGTGTTCCCCAGTCTATGTATACCAATATTTTATCATTTTGCCACACCTAAGCATGTGGAGGCCACTTTAGCTCTAAGAAGACCGCGGCAAAAAATTTACATTGCGGTTTCTATTGGCCTACCTTATTTCACGGTGCACATGCATTTTTCAAAGTGTGTGAAAGTTGCCAGAAAATGGGAGCCCTTTCTCAACAAAATATGATGCCCTTATACCCTTGAACCCTTTGATGTTTGAGGCATTGATTTTATAGCCCTTTTCCCAAGTCTTTTGAATATGAGTACATCCGAGTTGGAGTAGACTATGTATAAAATGGGTTGAAGCTATCCCTTCGAAAATGAATAACAGTGCAGTTATTCTTAATTTTTTAAAAGAAAATATTTTTCCTCGATTTGAAACACCTAGGGCTATCATTAGCGATGGAGGGTCACATTTTAGCAACAAAATTTTTGTTGCCCTTGTCAAAAAGTATGGTACAACCCATATGGTGGTAATACCTTATCATCCGCAAGCGAGTAGGCAAGTAGAAGTTTCTAATCGGGAGATTAAAAATATTCTCCAAAAGACGGTTAACCTAAATCGCAAAGATTGGTCTGTAAGATTAATTGATGCACTTTGGGCTTATCGTACTGCATATAAAACACCGATTGGAATGTAACCTTATTGACTCGTTTACGGCAAGGCATGTCATCTTCCTGTCGAACTTGAGCATAGAGCCTTTTGGGCAATAAAAGCGCTTAACTTTGACACTTCAATGGTTGGGTCCCACCGTAGGCTGCAACTTAATGAGTTGGATGAGCTTCGAAAAGATGCATATGAATCCGTAAAGATATACAAAGAAAGAACCAAGGCTTTTTATGATAAAAATATCTTGCGAAAGACCTTTAAAGTAGATCAAAAAGTTATATTGTATTCTTCGTGTCTTCCATTTTTTCTCGAAAAGCTTCAATCCCGTTGGACCAGGCCGTTCATTGTCAAAACTGTTTTCCACATGGAGCTATTGAAATTCTTGACCCTCGTACTGGTAATATTAATAAGGTAAATGGACATACTCGAGAAAAAAAAGAAAAAAAGGAAGAAGATACATTCTTAATTTAAGGCCCCTCGCAAGATTTAGAACTGAAAAGAGGAAAAAAAAATTACCAATCTCGAGGCAAACCATGAATCAGTGAAAGTAAGAGACAAAAAAAAAGTAAAAAAAATGAGTTTCTACGAGTATAGTTGAGAACTATGTGAAGGAGAACAAGTTGCAAATATAAAAAGAGCAAATGAAAGCTCAAATGCAATGTCTTACCGTGAAAAGCTTGTGTGGATATATATTTTCCCTGAAATATTAACAAAAGAGAGCGAACAAACTAGGGTACTTATCGAACAAACTTCTAGATTTCTTCCACCATACTAAAGATAAGGCTAAGGTTATTTGGAAGGATTATCAAACACTTTGATTCCAGGAACTAAATTCACTACACAAAAGGATGAAATTCTGAAACTTGATCTAATCTGATGGCAATAATATTGACTTGATAAATTTTAAATGTACTTAATGGTTAACCCTTGTTTAAGTGTTATATCTTTAAGATAAATTTAATACATTTTAGAGATACCAGGAGTAACAATTATTAGTTATTTATAATACCAAAACGTCTGTGATAGAATTTTGTAGGTATATTAACTGAAAACCCTCATGAGACATAACTTGTTCTATAAGGGTAACCTATAGGTTGAAAGGCTTGTTGCATACGCTCAATACAATCGTAAAAAACCACGAAATAGTTTTCTTTTCTTTTCTTTTTCTAAAGGACTAGCAATATGCCAGTTTTAGGGGTATTTGATATGCATAAAAAATGCCTATTTTTGTCCTTGAATTTACATGATCTATAACCTTATTTATTGTTTTACTGTGCCTAATTAATGTATGTTTTTACTATTGTAGGTAAAGAGACATTTGTGACCAAGCCTTTCTTAAAGCCCAACTCTTACAAGATAAAGAGCTGCTGGAGATGATCAGTTGTCAAGAACTGCTGGAAATGATTAGTATCAGGAGCTGCTGGAAGACTTAGTATTCAAACTTAGCTAAAATATCTCCACAAAATCTGGGTGGTTGAGAGAGAGTAACACTTTTGTTAGGGGATAAAGATAGATTTGTAGGAGGGAGAAGAAATCATCTTTTTACTCCTTGGGAACTACCGTAGCTATTTTGTATTCTTCCAGAGAGAATTATGTATTATTTTATGGAATATCTTGGGAAATCTGTGGAAATCAATCAGTAAGTATTTTTATTAATTGCTTCCTCTTTATAATTTATATTTTATTAGATTTGATAATATGAATTATGATTTGATCTATGCATCCCTAAAGAATGACAACCCTAACCTATATTACAACACTCGATTTGATACGGTTTATCATCCTCCCATGGATGAATGTTTGAATCTCTACAATATTTCTAATCCTCTTTAAGGATAGGCTTTATCGTCACTCTTAACCATTGGAACCAATCGAGGACCTCCCGTACTGCATGCATCATAAGGTAAACCATCATTCTGCTGACAATTGCTATATTTTACAGAGGTTGTTGGAATACATTTTCAAGGAGGAACGGATGTTCAAATATATTATTGACCTGGAATCATACAAGGAAGGCAGCTATAAGAAGCAGCTTGAAGTCGTCCAGGTCAAAGATCAAGCCGAGAGGAAGCATCTTTACCATATGCACCTCAACAACATGATTAAAATCTATCATATCACTAACTCGAACAGATTCAAGCACATGAGACTGTCAGAATGCTGCGATCTCACACCTCAAGACAAATAAGCCAAGCTTATACCTAAGTCAAGCAATCGTTGGCATGGGATCTCATTCGACGACTGTGATATTAGTGATATCAAATTTCCACATCATGATGCATTAGTCATAATGCTCAAAATGAAGAAGTTTGTCATGTACACAATGATGATTGATACTGGAAGAGGTATTGAGATTATCATTCAGAGCACGATTGACCAAATGGGATTAGCCGATCAAGTTATTCCAAGTGACACCTATATAAGTGGATTCAAGGGTTCTAAAGAAGAGTGAGTAGGCAAGATCATCTTACCTATTACCGTAGGACCAGCCACCATCGACGTCATCATCTATATAATTAACACCAAATCTCGTTATATCAGGATTATGGGCCACTGTTGGATTCACAACATGGAAGCAATCGATTCCATCTATCATCAAGCACTCCACTTTAAACACAACGTTGGTATTTATGAAATCAAGGGTAGTTAAAATCTTTCTCAAGCTTGCAAAAATACCGTCTCAGCAATTCTAGATACCTTAGACAGATACGCTGCATAGCAATTATAGAAAGCTGATCACCTTGATGATCAGCCTTCCACAGAAGATCCCACAAAATACATAAACATTGATAAACCTAGCAGAGGTATTTTCATCATAACTAAGTTGGTTCAGCATAAAAAAGATATTCTCATTCAGTTCTTGCGACTAAATCAAGACATTTATGCGTTGACTTTTAAAGAGATGCCTAGGGTCGATCCCACCAAGGCATGTCACAAATTGGCCATCAACATCAACGCCACAGCGATTAAACAGAAATAGCGGTGACTATCACCTCGACTTTGAGATTAAGTTAACATGAAGATCAAGAAATTGATCAAAGTGGGATTTATTCGAGAAGCTAGATATCCAGATTAGATATTCAAAATCATCGTTGTCCCAAAGAAGAATGGAAAAGTCCAAGTTTGTGTAGATTTCACTGATCTAAATAAACATACTCCAAATGTTTGTTTCACTCTTCCCAACATTTATCAAATCCTTAATTCCACAGCAGGTCACGAACTCCTATATATGATGGACGCTGCTTCTGGATACAATCAGATTCCACCCTTGGAAGAAAATTAAGAAAACACCACTTTCATCACTGAAAGAGAACTTTACTGCTACAAAGTCATGCCCTTCGGTTTAAAAAATGCAAGCACAACTTATCAACAGTTGATGACTACTATGTTCAAAGCATATTTAGGGAAAATCGTGGAAGTCTACATTGACGATCTCTTGTGCATGAGCATACAGTCAGCCAACCACATTATAGATCTCAACACAATATTTAACATTCTTCGATCTTAAAGGATGCGTCTCAATCCTGATAAGTATTAATTCGAAGTACATTCAGGTTGATTTCTCAGCCATCTCATCAGCAAGAAAGGGATTGAGGCCGATCTAGATCAGATTCAGGCTCTCCTCAACATGTCATCTCCAAAAACGACAAAAAATATACAAAAACTTGCCAGCAAGATTGCCGCTATCAACCGATTCATTTCAAAATCTTTAGACCACTATTGTTGGCTGTTTCTACTACTTTGTGGTTATACCAAATGAGGAAAAGTTTAGCCAAATGCAGAGGTTCAATGGACATCAGAATACAAAGTAGCTTTTTGGGATCTCAAAACCTATTTAGGGAGGTCCCCCATAATGAGTACCTGAATATATAATGATGAACTGATTATCTACCTAGCAGTTACAGATACTTCAATCAGCTCAGTTCTCATTCGACTTAAAGGGAAAATCGAGAAACCAATCTACTTTATCAGTAAAACTCTCACTCCAACAGAAATGAGGTATTCTAAAATAATAAAAAATCCTTCTCAATCTTGTTTACACTTCACAGAAAATCAAACACTACTTCCAAGCTCATTCAATCAAAGTCATAACGAACTACTCGTTTTGGGAGGTTCTATCCAAAAAAGAAAAATTGAGGAGAGTGCAACAATGGTCAGTCAGTTTGGAAAAACATGATATCAAGTTCGAACAATGTCATTCCGAAAAGGGCCAGGCTGTTGCCGATTTTCTCATGGATTTTCCAGTAGAAGATCCCGAGTGGGAGGAGCACGATCCTGACTTTGCAGAGGAAATTACAAAAAATCCCCCCCCCCCCAAAGCATTTGACGAGCGAGCTGAATAGATTACAAGGAAAGGGTGGCGACTTCATACAGATGGATCAGCAGGACTCGTAGGGTTAGGAATTAGAATTGTATTAATTACCCCTTCTAAAGACAGAATTGAAAAATTAATCTGCTTAGATTTTATGGCCTCAAACAATGTCACCGAATACGAAGCTCTCATTCATGGACTTGGCCATACTTTTGAGCTCGGCGTCCCAGAACTCTCAGTTTACACAGATTCACTACTCATCGTTCACCGTTACTCTGAGCAATACAAGAAGAATGGCAAGATTATCGAATGCGCAGTCCTCGTTACTGATAGGATGAGCAAGTTCACGCAAGAAACTCTCGATTATCTTCCTCGAGGTGGAAACAGACACGCCAATTCTTTGGCATATCTAGTCGGGGTCTTGGGAACAGAAGCTCGATATCTCTAGATCGAAGTAATTTTAACCCCCCAACATTGATCATATTTCTATATGCATGATCAACACTGGGGGCGCTAAAGGGGAAGACGACGTTTGGCAAAAGCCCTTCCTAGCCTATCTCGGTATCAACAACAAATGCAATAGACCACTTCCAACAGATCCAAAGGAGCACCAATTGCTGATAGATAAGTCAAGGCGCTATACAAATTAAAACGGTTCCTTATACCACCGTTTAGTCATGGGGATTTACCTTAAATGTCTCTTCAGATAGAAAACAGACGAGATGTTCCACTATTTACATGAAGGGACTTGTGGCTCCCACGCCGCAGGTCGATCGCAAGCAAATAGAGCAATTATACAGGGAGTATTCTGGTTGGGCATGCGCAAGCAAGCAGAAGAGTACTCGCGCAAATATAACGCATGTCAACGACATGGACAAATGATATGTGCCCCTGCGCTCGAGCTAGATGCAAGCAAGGTGTTTTGGCCATTCAAAAGATGGGCACTCGATATTATCGTTGAATTTCCTAATTCTCTAGGTAACCGCCGATACCTACTCGTAGCTACAGATTATTTTACAAAATGTGCAGAGGCAATTCTAATCTGTCAAGCCAGAGAAGAAGAGATCATCTCTTTTATCTGGGAACACATCATTACTCGGTTTGGGTGTCCTCACCTAATTTGTATCGATAACAGGCCACAATTTGCTGGAGAAAAAATCATAGCTTTCCTCAACTAACACAATATCATCCACTCGCCATCCAATCCCTACTACCCTCAAGGCAATGGCCAAGCCAAAAATACCAATAAAACCATCGTGGATGGGCTTAAGAAAAGGCTTTATTCACAGAAAAAAGGAATTGGGTTTGAGAACTTCCTCATGTTTTATGGGCATATCGTACCACTCTACGCCAATCAATTGCTTGTATTCCATTTCTCCTTGCCTATGGCACCAAAGCCGTCATTCCCTTAAAATACCATCATCTAGTCAAAGATCACAAGCTAACTGATGGGGAAAATGAGTTCGAATTGGCCTGCAACCTCAATTGGATCGATGAGACCAGGGAATGCGCAATCGCTAACCTCGATCGATATCACCATATGCTGGCCAGTTCGTATAATAAACGAGTCAGAAGCCAAACCTTCCAAATCGACGATCTCGTCCTCAGAGAAATTCTTCAACACATAAAAGAGCCTCATGCTGGGAAACTAGAGAAAAATTGGGAGGATCTATTCCTTATCACAGGTCTCTCAGGTTTGGGATCGTATTACCTCATGATAGAAGAGGGAGTTCATATCTCAAATCCTTGGAATACTAGGCGACTGAAATGGTACTATCATTATGTCCCTAACTGCTCTATTTTAATTTCTCACTTTGTTTATTCCAAAAGTGAGATTTTCATCTCCATCTAATGTACATCCATTTTTATTCAATAAAACTTCTAAGTTTTTTCTTCCACGCATCTCTCTACTTCATAGATGATACATAGATTAAAGCATTAGTAATACTAGCTTTAAATCGACCTCTATACCAGTCAAAACAAGGATAACACTTGTTTAACTTACTCTATTAAATCTCTGCGATTAAAACGAAGGTAATACTAGTTTTCAATTAAAGACTCTACCATATATAAGATAAAACAAAGGTAAAACTAGTTTTTATCTCACTCAATATGGCTGCGATATCATAATAGTTAAAACAAGGATAACACTTGGTTTAACTGACTCTACTAAATCTCTACAATTAAAACGAAGGTAATATTAGTTTTTAATCAAAGACTCTACCAGACATAAGATAAAGCAAAGGTAAAATTAGTTTTCATCTCACTCATTATGGCTGCGACATCATACCACTTAAAACAAGGATTACACTTGATTTAACTAACTCTACTAAATTTCTGTGAATAAAATAAAGGTAATGCTAGTTTTTAATCAAAGACTCTACCAGACATAAGATAAAGCAAAGAAAAAACTAGCTTTCATCTCACTTAATATGGCTGCGACATCATACCAGTTAAATAAGGATAACACTTGGTCTAACTAACTATACTAAATCTCTGCGATTAAAATGAAAGTAATATGAGTTTTCAATCAAAGACTCTACCAGGCATAAGATAAAGTAAAGGTAAAACTAGCTTTTATCTCTCAATATCTCTGCGACAGATACTTTTTTTTAAGTTACATATATAACCGTTACAACAAATTCTTTTATGTTGCTAGGATGTCAGTTATGCTTTCCCCTACAACAGGAGGTCGACCAGCCATAAATTCTTGAGCTCGAGCAGTCACAGCAATCCTGCCCTGTTCTATTAATTCAGCACATCGAGAACCTAACTTTGTTTTCTATGGAGTTCATACAATTTCCTCGATTTATATCAGTTCTGCAAATACATCCCCTGTCTGAAAAATAGTCGAACAAGGTATCTTTCTCTAACTCAAACCCTTTTACCTCTTCTACAAAATAGGCGATCACCACCATTATCAATTCTGAATGCAAAGCTTCGGGCATAACCGCCTTAGAGAAATTCGTTTTCGCCATTTGAAGGTGATTATGCAACCTTCTACACTATTTTTTTTTGCAATTCCATTTTACTACTTATTCGAGCCGTGAATGCAATGTTCTCTTCCGCCTTCTTGTCGGCTTTATCTGATTCGGGTTGATTAATCACCCTCAACTCTGCCACCTGAGCTCGAAGTGCCTCAATCTCCCTGTTTAAATCTTCCCCAACAAGAGTTTTTTGTAATAGTTCATCTTTCTTCTTTATCAAAATCTCCTTCCCTCTGATAACCCGCTCTAATCATTGTTCCCTGGAAAGTGCATCATCCAACTTTTTTTGGCACTCCCTTAACCGCTCATTTCCTTGTTGAAAATTACCTTGAGTTAGAGCCACAATTCCCTCCGGTTCCCTTATTCGAGCTGATAGGCTAACTACATCCCCTTGAACAAGGGAAACCTTGGCATGACTTTTATTCTTCCTCTAGCGCCCTTCAGACTCGGTGTTCCTGGAACGCGAATTGGCTTACGCAAATTTGGTCTTCCATTGTGCCACCCTTTCATTCAACTCGTCACACTTTTGTTGTACCGTCCGAAACTCTATATCTTTAGCAGGTAAAGCTGTATACAACTTCTCAGTCGCAACTTCAGAGGTAGATAGATCATCTTGAGCTTTTTTCAGCTCGCTATCTTTCTCAACCATTTTCTTCCTCAATTGCTCTAGCTCGTTTCTTGTATTCACTAAATCAACTCGAGCTTGCTCCTGATTGTTCATTTTCCTGATCATTTGATCCTTCAGACTAGCCACAGAATGACTTAACCCTTCCTCTGATTATTCTAACGCATGTATACGGTATCAATCCATGTCAGCACCCCTACTCTTTGCCATCAGCGCATTATTTTGACTTTTGAGCTTTGTTGCGTGTTCTTTCATCTCTACGAGCTCTTTTTGTCCTTTATTAAATTTAACATCCTTCTCCTCGAACTTCCGAGTGAGGCCGACAGCATTTTGAGCTGCCTCCACAAATTTAAAGTGTACATTTACATACTGATCTTCTCTATCTTTATTTGCATCTCTCATCCTATCAAACTCCTCCGTAAATTCTTGGTTACATTGGCTTATCTCATCTTCACTCAAGCGAGCTATTTCCAATTCGACCTGCAAATTACAGATACATTATATCAAGTTCGATTCAGAACAATCACTCAACACATATATCTCATTTCTAACGAAATATCTATTTTTTCACATCCACTGTGTAAAACAACTTCTAAACTTAAGGTCAAAGTACAATCTCAGATGGATGCTCAATAACATTTACTTACAAGTCTAAGGTACATATTCTCTATATTTTAATTTATCAATACTTTGATATTACATGTGCACTACACTCTATTTATTACTTTGCAGCTTTATACTAATGATGCATACAAGTCAAATATTTCTTGCTCTGTTCTAACCTGAAGCTCCGCTTGCGAAGACCAGAGGGACGTTGAGGCCACTATCTCCTTAGAGAGCTCAGTCTCTAAATCTTTTATTCTGAGGCACATGTCATTAAGTTCCTAGAACAAGGTTTACAAAAAGCCTACAGAATTCTATCTGATAAACAACATCCCATCAGTTTACAACATTCCCAAAAACCATTTGTATAATTACAGAATTAACATTCAACTCTACCTTCTTGTTTTCTCCCTCCAGACGCTCATTGTCATCTCTTTGGATGTCTCGCACCGTTTGGGGATAGACATCATATAGCCCGTCCACAACTCCAATAGCAACATCTTCTGCCTCATCATCTTCCTCCTCCTCAACATAGGTGTCCACCATGATGACATTCACCTCATCTTTAGAATACCCCTTTGATATAAGGTCATGCCCGAAACTATCACGCTCAGTTACCACTTCCTCCAAATTTACTCTTGTTTCTGCAGACAGATTGTTAATCTCTACCACTTGAGAAGCCTTCAAGGCCTCCGGCCGATTCCCCTCCTTGATCAAGTCAGCCTTCGATCGAGCTACGTTCTTCTCAAGCTTGACTTTCCCCTTCCTCAGCTTAGCTTTTTCCTCCTCGACCCCAAGGCATATCCCCTTCATCATATGAGCAGCCTACAAAATAAACAAAATCGACCTCATTATTAGTTCGAATCACAGTACAAAAATTTATCACATAATCAAGCAAATGAACCTACCATTTTTCTTACCTTATCCTCCCCATGGAGAGCTGCCAGCCTAGCCCTTTCCTCCACCTCTTTAAGCTCATCTTTTATAACAGGTCAATCCTCCACGACCTTCACCCCTAGTATTTCAGAAGGTTCAGCCCTTCTCTTTTTTGCCTTTCCTGCGACCTCGCCACTTCCCGTGGTTCTAGAGGTCAAACTACGCTTCAGCATCTGCTTCTTGGGAAACGTTCGAGCTAGTTTATTCGATGTAGTCGACTCTGACAGACCAGTAAAGTCCACTCCAGAGGCCTTGGGATGATTCACTCACCACTCCTCATCAGTTTCCTTCTTCTTGTTGCCCTCAGTGCCCGTCATTAGCCACGTCGATTGAGACTTTTAAACTTTCTCGGAGCGGCTGTTAGCATGTTTCTTTCCACTAATGCATAGTTCTTTTAGCACAGCCTCAAGCTCTGCCCCATCCTGAGCAACTGTTACCAACAAAGACTTTTTCCTCTTCACCTTGGATTGAGGACCTGTCAATAACAGTACATCTCATCAGCAGAGCAACATACAATTTCAACATATCAATCTTATACATTATATATTGTTATACTTACTTTGCTTTACAGTTATATACAGAAGTTACATGGGTTCTTCATCATCTCTCTGAAGGCAATCACCCTTTACTTATATCACATTATCATTACATGGTCGACCTGTTGAGTTCAGATCAAAGAAACGAGGCCGAGTCGAGATCGCAAAAAAATATTCCCTCCACTTGCAGAAAAGTATTTTACCCCATAAAACTACAAAACATCCTCAGGAGATATCCTCCTCTCTCTTTTTTCCTCCTCCCACAGCTTATTCAGAAATTTACAAATATTTATTACCTCCTACATGTTCCTGTTCAACTGAACAGGACATGCCCTGATAATATTCATAATCCCTTTCACTAGATTGCTAAGGGGAAGACTCAACCCGTACTCCAACTGAGACAGGTAATACAAAAAACCTTGTACCAGGTTTCCCTGGATGTCCCCATCAAAATACTCCATAGAGATCGATTCATCTAAACCCCTATCTCGTTTCTCCTTCCCCAAATCAGCCAATAGAAAAAAGTATTCCTCTTCAGTCGTTATAATGCAACTCCTAAAATACATACCGGCATGTTCTATATAGCTACCCCATCTTCCCCCTACAAAAGTCTTGGTTTTGCAAAACTCTTTGAACACATCAAAATTCAGAGGATATGTTACCAATTTTTCAAGGAAATCTAGAAATTGATGAACCCCTACTTCTTCCTCACTATCACACACCGTAATCTCAAACTCTGCCAATCGACCAGAAGTCGACGCCTCATTAACAGGTGAAGTCTTCATATCAACTACAAATATACAGAAAAATGTTTAACCCTACACAAATACTCCTTACGATCGACCTACATACAGGTCCAGGTATCTATCATTATATTTTACATATACATCGCCCGTATACGTATATCTTTCATATATCAAATAAATTTTTATAGATTACAATAAATACTAATTTTTAGATTTGTCTAACACAAAAGATGATCTTCAAAAGCAAAACATCACAAATCCTCTACTAACCTTCTATGTCAGAATATGAGTCTGACGTGGCTCCGAATCTTTCCCCCACAACGTTGCTGCATAACCACCTTCGTGACTCAGTCTTTGTAACTCTCTCATGCTTTGACTGTTGATCACTATCATTATTAAACCTCGCACGAGTTGTCCTCGGTTTTGGAACCAGGCATCCCTTCCACTGTCAATATCAGACATCTTATACCTTTTCAGTAAAAACATTTTCCCATCATTACCCTTCACCCTATATTTTATTCTATTTTCAACTCTATTTTACAAATATTTTTTTGACCTCCCCACACTCATGATGACTCACACTTGCACGCAATCGGGTATTCACAACTTTTACACAAGGGATAAAATCAAAAGCTCCCTATTTTTTCTATTCTTGTTACTTCTACTTATAGAAGTACTAACGTCATTTCCAAAGCTCTCAAATTTTTTAAAAATATTCAAATCCATTTTTCACAACAGTCGCAAACAACATTCGCAACAATAGAGGATCGATTCAAGCTTTATTCTAGTTTCATTTTTTGCCAATTATTCAAACCAATTACATACACTCATGCCACCCATATTTACATTCATTTTATTACCCTCACATATAATTATACCTAAAACATCCCTGATGTTCTGGGGAACCACATCCGATCAATTGTCCTCCAGCAATCCTTACATCTTCCAATTCAATCTCTTCTTCAGTAATAAGTCTCACTACATCTTTTCGAGCTGCAGGTTCCACCATAATTTCCCGAAGCAACTCCTCGTAGAAACGACGTTCTTACTCAAGTTCTCTCCCTATCCAATCTAAACCTTCAAGTTGACACTCCCTCACTGGTAGTTCAGCATCATAGTCCAACAAACCAAAAATTCGCTCCCGCACTTCAGCTATCTTTATCGCCAACAGTCCCTCGACGGCATAACAAATTCGCTCAGATCAAGTCTAGACCATGTCTATCCTCTTCCACCTATTTAAAATTCATTTACCCCCTATTTTATTTAATTTTTTAGACTGCTGCGGATCCCCCACATTCTGTAATATTATCATGTTCTTTCATAACAGAAAACCCTAATATCTTAAGAAAAATTACCTAAACATATCTCTCCCTATCAACCTCTGTCAATTCGACCTATTCCATATCGAGTTATTCTTTCCAAATCTAATTTTTCAAGACGACCTCCCTGAGCTCAAGTTCCCCTTCCTAAAACTTCTACAATTTTTTCTCTCTCCTAAATTTCTGCCCCTAGGTCGAACATCATATATTGCACAAATTTTATGTTGCAGCTTAATTATTATAACCAGGTTGTACGTTCTAATCTAATACATAACATTCCAACTATATTCATAAATTTTCGGATCATTCATAGCTCGATTTCTAGAGTTATTTTATACATATATCAACACAGGGTTTTGATAACAAATTTTATTCATCTTGAATGCAAATTACAAGTACTTTACAGATAACAAGTCTTTCAAGTACTCCAACATTAGGCACTCCAAAACATCAAATCCTTCAGTTCATCTGACTTCAGTGATGTTTCACTCCAAGAATCCTCTTATGCAAAGCAAGCATTAAAAGTTACCATAGGTCCTTCTTCCTTCATACCATCTTACTCTAACCAGAAACTCAGTTTGGATGAAGTCTGGGCATGAAAGAAAAGAACTCAGTGCTTGAACCCTCTCTTCAAACAGAAGGTCTTCTCAGCACCAAGAAACGATGGAAGTACAGAAGTAGATTTCCATTATCCGTCTTCCTCCTCCACTACCATCGCCGCCTCTTCTATAACTAACACCCCCGCAGAGTTGGCAGAGATGAAGAGGGCCCGGCCTTAAAATCCAATCCTACACAAGACATTGGCGCAACTGCCCCACAGTTATACCGGATGCCACATCTATCTCCCCAACCTTGTCTTTCGCAAGGATACGAAGATAAACCCAATGTTACTCACCTGTTAAGGCAACATGATAAAATCTCCACATACAGCAAAAATATTCCTCAGTTTCAGCCACTTCTTTTGACATACCTTGATACGTCAGAGAAACGGGAACGGGAATAGGCATCTTCAAGGACTGGTCACTGAAATATACTAACTTTAACTTCTGCATCTCAATAGCAATTTTCTCTTCACGAACCATTCTCTGAGTCTTCACCATCGTCAAAACTTTTAGAGAATTTATCAACAAACAAGCGTACTTTGCCACAAACCTCAGTACAGGTATTATTTATATAACCCCACATTTAATGTATAGGTACATTTTCCTAAGTGTCATTATTCAATACAGATGAAACTTTCCAAACCCTAACAGTCGCGTACATCAATATTTAGGGATGACAATGGGGCGGATTTGGGGTGGGGGGGCTAATCCCATCCCCATCCCTACTTAGGCTTCAACCCCCCATACCCGCCCCGATACCCGCTTAAGTTAAATGGGGATCCTCGAATCCGCCCCACCTTACAAAACCTAATCCCAGACCCGCCCCATCCCCGCCCCATTTAACTATAAAAAAAATAGTTAAAAGACATAACATTGGTGTATTTATTAATTAGACTTTCAGTTAAAGACATAATCATTGTCAAGCTTTATTTACTTTGATTTAAGAAAAACACATACTGTTTCATCAATCCGATTGTATAGCAACCATAAGCAAGAAATCCTTGAAATTCTAGTTAGTAGTCTGCTCAATTTTCTGTGCAAGCATAAGCCCAAATTGCTTATTCTACTCCCCTTTGATGGCCTTCATGTCTGCATCAGCTCGGGTTACAATCACATGGATAAGACCTTCTTTCGTATTTTCATCAGCTCCAGAAATCATGGTCATATCTAATGTCTGATATCCATGAAATATTATTAGCTACAAAGCCGATCACAGAAACTCTAACTCGTAGTATCTATTAAAAAAACTTACTTTGCTGAAATATATCTGAGGAGAATAAAGGCATTGCAAGGTTTTCGCCAAGCGCATATATGCCCCGAGATCCTGGTAAACACTACCAAAAATTAGTATAGACACAATTTTAGTTAGTACTTGACCCTTATTGCTATTCGCAAGAATTAAAACTGTTGTTTGCAGACATTGGTGTACCTGGGCGATGTCTTTGCCATGAATCTCTTCATAGTAATTGAAGACCAGCTGTAGGTGTAATTTGCTTCTAGTTGACAGTATTCTCACCACTTCTTCATCCTCGATAGGCTTCTTCTTGTCGCCATTTTTAATGGCATTGCCGAGAATTTTTGCCTCTGATTTTGCAATCTCTTCCTTAACCTTTTTGCCCTTGTACCTGTATGAGCTCGCCAATGCTACCAAGAGCTGTATATCACTAATGCTATCAAGGACTACTTGTTTTTTCTCAGAAATAGATGAAACAAAGATCACCCAACATGGGTATGGTCTTTACTCTTGGACATATCACCAACCTTTTAATTTCAAAGCCCATATCAACTGCCATCAGCTTCAGATCACCCAATATATAACTTCAATCATTCAGCGAGTCATATTGCTTCTTTTTTTTAACCAATATTAGATAGAAAGAGCCCCACCAAATAAATACACACTATGAGATCAATAAATAAAAGACTATATTATGAGCTTTATCTTTGAATTTCTATTAACATACATACCTCAACTTTCTGTAGTGCATTTGAGGGTTCAGGGGGTGGTTGTTTAGTGTTTGACCTTCCCCTAAAAGCAGGTACAATGCCCAATTTTTTCCTTTGCTCCATATGCTTGCCCCTTTTCTTGTATGAACCATCTGTGAACAAGCCCAATAAATCTAATCTAATCCAAGAAAAAAAATACTCTTAAAGTAATAAGCACAACTAATTTCAAATATTACCTCTGGTGATAACTAGCCCTTGAATTGAGTGAGTCTTCTTCGGCTTCCATGTTTTCGAAAACATTCCCCCAAGACTACCTCAAAGCTTCTCACCCTGAAATCAACACTAGAAGCATAAGGGCCAATCTTTTATTTATAACCAAACTTACACTACAAATATCCCAGAAAATCACACAAGAAACAGAAATTACATCTGAAGTCTGAAGTAAAGAATTGTTGAGAATAATTGCTGAGAATAATTTTGATTCGAGTTGAAGAGAATTTGTTGAGAATATTTGTTGGGTTTGGGGAGAGACAGGTAACAGGTTGAGAGGTTGAGAGGTGAGAGAGGTGCGAGAGATGAGAGATCAAATTTGAGTTAGAGTTTGGTATTTCTAAATCAAATATATATATCAGGGGTATAATTGTAAATATATTATATGGGGCGGGGTGGATAATGGATTTAACCAAGCTCGGTCCAAATCTGCCCTGATCCCCGACGGATTTAACCAAGCTCAGCCCAGACCCGCCCCCATACCCGATATAGTCATCCCAAATCCTCTCCAAACAGGGCGGGGGCAGGGCAAATTACCATCCCTATCAATATTCCCATCATCATTTAATGCAAAAACATCCCCCCATAACATTCGTATTTTCCATACAGTCAAATCCACATCATTTCATCCTTCATTTTCAAAACTTCAAACCCGAATACCCCCATATATCCACATATTATTTCTCAACCAAAGCCACTCGTGACTTCAGTTGCGAGGGGGCGATTGTAGGGGCCTACCCCTCGATCTTACCCAAATTGAGCTGTCTCCAGTTTGAATTGCCTCCATGTCAGAATCAGGCATTCTATACATGACTTTAACAGTCAACATTGCCACATACTCCACGAACTGATAAAAAATGTGGGTCGAGCTCAAATAGAAAAATCTGAACAAGTTAAAGATACCAATCTCTCACGAACTCAACAGTTACTCAGTCAACCGCCACTAACCACATTGTTCGGAGAACGTGCTTCAGCACGATGAAGAACTGCAGAGAATGCCTATATAAAGAAAATGTTCTATAAGAGATAAAAACCAGAAATATACACGAGAAATCACCAAGAAAACTACATTTTTTATATTCTCAAAATATCCAAAATTTCTTATTCACCAGATTCAAGTATTTATAAGTTGAGAGATCACTTGTAATAAGATATCAGCCTCAAACAATAAAAGCTACTATTACAAAAACACTCAACTCAAAGTTATAGTTTTTTTACCTATTCAAAAGTTTTTCACGCTAAATCACTTGTGTAATTTTTTACTTTATATTAGATTTTGTCACAAGAATATTGGTGTAAGAGCTAATTTTAAGCCACTTCGAGCTAATGAAATTAGGCCATTACATATACAATTACACTTAATTCATCGTTCATGACAGACGTAGGGATTAAACCAAGACCATTTAGTAAGGGGAAGCGGATTTCGTCCATTGTTGGAAAGTTGGCAATTTGCTGGAAACTCATATGGCGGGACCTAATTCGGGTAAAAAATATCGTATGGAGTCTCGAACGGGAACGGCTGGTTGTATTTCTCATACTATTCATCACTGGTTCGCGGAAAATATAGGCTAGTAGAACACCTCTGACCCATCTATTAATACTCATCCATATCTCATGAAACTCATCACATTTAGCCTTAATAACATTCTACCTGTTGTATAAATCTCCGCAATGGTATTGAAGTTCTGTGTACACCCTGAATTGGACATGAACTATATTCCATAATTGATTAAAGTTGAATTGTCGGAGAGGTGGATTATCAACAAAATACTGTCAGGACGCGGCCAGGGTACAATTTTCATTCCAGTAAAATGTCACCGAAGAATCCTGTGTTAGAGCGGAAAAACTCAGCATTGTTGAGTTCAAGTAGAGGAGTGTTGTTAGAGCATCTCCAGCCAACATATATATAAGCAAAAAGTAGTTGTTGCGATCCAAAACTAGTCGCTGTGAAGGACCCACCAGAGGAAGAAGCCGTTGTTGTTGGAAATCATTGTAATTGGGGGTGAAAAGAATACTGTGCAGTGTTCCTTTTACCACGTGATAAAAGGAACACCGCGCGGTGTTCTTTTTACCGCCAATTACCTGATTTCCAACACCTACTCCTTCTTCATCCCCCTTTTACACTTCTCTCTTCTATTGAAAACTTGGCCCCCTTCACCGCCAATACCCTTATCTCAACTCCACAGCCTCAAATGTCTTTATCGTCATCTTATTCATCCATTGATGATCCTCCACGTGCATCGTCGTCCTTCTTTGATGATCTTATGTTTGATTGTGCGGCGGCAATTTGTATCAACACCAAAATACAGTAAACCTAGTATTACATGATGCAACTTCGAGTCATGGCGGGAGTGTCATGGGCCGTAAGGATAAGAAAAAGAAGTGAGATCACCTATTGGGGCATTACAGCATTATACGGGACTACTTCAAGCTGGGGTGCACATATGAGCCGGAAGAATTTCAGCAACATTTTTGCATGAGTAGACACATGTTTATGCGTATATTCAATACATTTGTTGCACATGATCATTACTTTGTCCAAAAACCCAACAACACTAGTACTATGGGGTTATCACTGTACCAAAAGGTAGTCGCGGTACTATATTTCCTAAGGTACGGTATTGTGGCAGATCTTTTTTACGAGTATATTTGAATAGGAGAAAGCAAAACCTTGTTAAGTATGGAAATGTTTTGTGTTACGGTTATACAAATTTTTGGCAAGGAATATCTTCGAGCACAAAACGCGACCGACGTCGAAAGGTTAAAAGCGATCGGAGAGTCACAGGGATTTTCCGGCATGTTAGGAAGCCTTGATTGAATAGATTGGATATAAAAAAATGTTTTCATAGCTTGGCACGGTCAATTTACTGGTCATTACCCCAATGCGACACTAATTAATGAAGCGTTATCTTCACATAACCTTTGGATTTGGCATTTTTTTTTTTTGGTTACCAAGGTTTAATAATGATGGCAATGATGGCAATGTCCTGCAACAATCACATCTTTCCACCAACCTGGCCGATGGTATCGCCCCGCCTTGCAATTATATAATTGCCAGAAAAACTTATGATATGGGGTATTACCTAGCGGATAGCATATACCCCAAATGGGGAGCACTTGTCAAAACCATATCCAATTCGGTTACAGCTAAACAAAAATTATTTGCTCAAACACAAGAAAGTTGCCGAAAAAATGTAGAACGGGCGTTTGGGATTTTATAATCTCGATTCAATATTGTAAAAAATCTAGTTAAATTGTGGAAATTTGAGGTTTTGAAAAATGTCATTAAGGTATACGTGATAATGCATAATATGATCATCGAAAAGGAACGAGGTTCATTCCAATCATACTTACACTAGAATCTGGCCGATCCTTCAACTATCGAAGGTGAACAGCTCAATATTGTACTCGAACGTGGAACAATAGAATCTTTTATTTCAAAAATGAACCGCATTCGAAGTCGGGAACTATAGTTTGATCTAAAGGATGATCTAATCAAGTATTTATGGGCCGTGAAGGGAAATCTTCAAACCTAGTACTCTATTTCTTATATTATTTGAGTATTCTTGATGTAATTTAATGCTTCTTGTCGTACAAGTTTATTAAACAAGTTTTGGATATTGCATTAATCTTGTATTTGTTTTAACGCAATATTCTCATAAATAAACATTTCAAAAACAAGATTACATTCTTCAATAGCAAAGTACATTATTCAAACGATTACATTATTGGAAGGTAAACTACATTCTTGGAAAAAAAACTTTTATATACAGCAAAGTTAAATTACATTTCATCATTACTTTAAGTACCTGGTTCGTCCCTCTTAGCCAGACGTTTCATGACCTCAACTTGCCTTTGCAGATTGTATTGCAATTGATGTCCAGAAAGATTGATCAGGTCTTTCACCATGATTTTGCGATCTTCCCTTGCTTGTTCGAAATCCATTTTGGCTTGCCATTGTTGATTTGCTTCCGTTCTTCTTAATTTCTTTTCTTATTTTGCTTGTCTCTTCTCCAACCGCGGTTCATCCAACATTGTTTGGATACCGCTACCAGATGCAATAACACCATCCAAGGCCTTTTATGTTGCAAGGTTCTTTCTAAAGAGTTTTTGGCCAATGGGCCTGCTTCCACCCTCATACAGGGAACCATTTAATTCAAAAAATTTGCCTGCGGATTGAGGTGTAGATGGGTCATCAGGGTCCTCTGATAGATTGTTTAATCCGACCGAGATCCCCAGAGACGAATTGTTTGATGTTCTTATGGCTACATTTCTTGGTACATTCCCCGCATGGTTCAATCCATCATCCCTTAGGTTAGCCCATCGCAGTTCTCGCGCCAATTCATACCTTGATAGATCTTGTGAGCATCATTTTCCTACAATTCGTAAAAATACCATATACAAATAAATAACGTGTATATCCAAGAAAAATAAATGATATTGAGTTAAAGGAAATTAGAACGTACCCGATCTTCTTCGATTTTTCTGTTGTCTTGTTGAAATCGTACTTGAGCAACTATCCCCTTGTACGCCACACATTGTGCATTAAAGGGATACCACTGAGTTTTGATAGACCCACTTGATCGTCGTGTGGGGAACTCGGGGTCTCTATTAAAGGTAATGTTGACATTTTAATAGAAAGTAAAATCATTTGTGCGGCCCACTGTCTGGATAGAAGCTGTTACCCATGCCCTTGCGAGACACGTAAAGTCTGCATCCGTCCAATACAGTCCAGCATCATCTGTCTCATCTCAAAACTCAGCATCTTCAGGCACTTGTACACTTTATCTTTGTTTTACAGGTACTCTTTTCTTTCTTCATTTTCCTTTTTCTTTCTCGGGCGCCACCGCTTCAACAGGTATTGACGCATTTGTGTCACTTTAACTGTGCTGAGTAGATTCACCATGGAATAGGTAGTTTTGAAAGTAATTTGGAGGTTGAGTGAGCGGAAAGGGTTGATAGTACGGGCTAAACGCCTGAGGTTGCAGTTGAGAAAGTGTAAATGGATTTTGATATTATCCTCTGAAGGTATCCCCTTGCGACATGGTAAACGGAGGTGGGGTCTGTGATTGGAATTGAGGTTAGAATTGAAATTGGTTGTGGTAGAGGTATGAAGTGAATTGTGATGATGGGTGTTGAGAGAATGGTATTGAAGGTGGGTTATCGGAGGATGGGGTCGACAGTGTAGAGTTATTACTGCAGGTGCCGGAGTTTGCCATTTGGGGAGAGAGTAGAGGTTCTCTTCTATGCTCTGTAATTGGGTTTGGGGGAGAAGAGGTAGCCAGGGAGTGCTCAGGAAAAATAATTAAGTTTGGAGGTGTTTCTTTTACCGCGCGGTGCTCCTTTTACCGCTCGGATTTTCCATACGGTAAAAGGAACACCGCCAAACTCATTTTTTTTTAGTTTGAGCTTCTCAAACTCGATTGAGTTCTGATAGTGTCAGCTGGCGAACTCAAACCCAAAACAGGGCTGCTGGGAGGCAAAAAATTTGGGTTTGGGTTTGAGTTGACAAACCCAAACCCGTCTGGAGATGCTCTAGTAGCCGTCTGAGACAACAGAGGCTAATCAGTACATCCGCGTATAAGTCCCCAAAGAGGGCTACTCAGTTTAGACCATCTCCAGCAAAGCCTCCCTTAAGGAACTTTGTAGTTTATCGTCGATGTAGTTTTTGAACTTTATAGTTTGTAGTTTGATGGATCCTCAATGAGTTAGCTTAAATTTGCAAGTCTGAAGTTGCACTCCTGGGATCACTTGAACGGTAGAACAATATACACAGCTGCTTCAGATTTTACAAACGAAAAATCTATATCAGTTACATAGTGGAGGATAATTTATTAAAGTATGGTTAAGTCCGATCCTCATCTTCCCTACACAACCAAGGCCAATGGAAAAATTATAGGCCTGAGTTTTGTTATAAATATGTTGTAAAATGCACTAATACAGATGGTAATGTACATGATGTTAATTTTTCTCTAAAGAATTAATAAAAAAGCCATCATTTACCCCAAAAGAAATGCAGTAATACAAATGGTAATATATATGTTTTAAATTGATACCAAGTCAAAAACCTCCTCTAGAACCAGGATATATAAATAATGATAAGAAACCAATCAAAAAATAATAATAATGATGATGATAATGATAAGAAGTTGCAGCTTTATAAATGTCTTCTCACTTGCATATGCCGATATTACTAACCTACAACAGTAAAAAAAAAAAAAAAAAAAGTCTGAATTTGGTCTCATTCTCTACAGCTCTTGGAACAAAATTGGCATTAATGGTGATCTATATATATAATACTAAAGGAATACCCATGCCATCAAAATTAATCTCAGTCGTTAATCACTACCTTACACATGTTGAAAATTAAGGGTTTAAGTTATAACGATAAATACAATACATGGAGCCGTTAGATCATAAGTATCTAACTGGAACATTTCTTCAAAACCATACGGTGATGCTCTGAGTATGTAACTCGAACATTTCGTCTAAGGTGGCATTTGCTTTTTCACTCACTTACTCAAAATCACTTGAGTAAGTGATTTTGACTGACTCTAGTCAATTAAAGGTGTTTGTTTTTTCACCCACTCAGACTCAGACTCAAATCCAATAAGCCAACTGAGTGGAGGATTTGAGACTGAGTGTATATTTTTTCCCCAAATTGCCCTTGATTCATATTATTCTTCCCCAAATTGCCCCAAAAATTACGAACAAAAAATCATTATTCTCCAGCCACAATCAGTTCTTCTGCAATCAACCCCACACTCGAATCCTTCTATAAACCCACTGATTTCTTCACTTTAGATCAAACAATTGAAATGGGTGATTGTATTACCTCTATTTTCCTCTGATAAGCTTCAATTGCATCAACTTAGAGAGCTCTGATTTGGTGATAAAAAGAATTAGGGTTTCTTTGGTGTAAAAGTAGAGGGAGTTGGTTTCTAAATCCTTCAAGCAGCAACAATTGAAAGGGGTGATTGCATTACCTCCATTTTCCTCTGGTGAGCTTCTATTGCATCAACTTGGAGAGCTCTGATTTGGTGATAAAGGATAAGCTTTCACACATCCTATGCTCTGTGTTTCTAATTGATGACTTTGCATAGCTGATGACTATGTGTTTCATACATCCTATGCTCTGTGTTTCAATAGAAACTTCATAGTTCATACCAACTGATGACTGAAAAGGGTATCATTTATGTGTTTCTAACTGCCATTTTTTGTGTCATCTTCTATCAGATTTGATTTGTCATAACTTGGAATCCAAAAGGGTATCATTTCTTCTCTGGTAAGGATTTGTATCTACATTGATTTGTAGTTCTCATTGATGGTGTAGTTATGTTTGTGTTGACTACTGAATACCCTTTATTTGGGATTGGATTATGGTCTGTTATTTGGTTATATATTAACAATGGATGTAGTCAAATTTAGGTTGTATTAACAATGGGTTATGCATATTGTTAGAATTGCATATTCTAACAATGGTCTGTAAGAATTGTATATTGTTCTACCTATGTGATAAACTGGAAGAAATGGGAGGTGTGTCTTGGTATGTTGGTTTATGGTTTGGTGACTACATAACCAAATAACATACCATACATTCTGAATCAGTACTTCTACATAGATTCTATTTATCTAGTGTTATAAGCATTACCTATTATAAGCATTACAAGAATTACAAGGATTAATATGGATTGTATATCCATCCATACTTGTCTATACCTGTCTATCTATCCATCCATACCTGTCTATGTTTTGTATATACAAAGGGAGCAATATGGACTGTATATCCATTAATCCTGGGGTTGGTTGAGCCAAATAGTTTTAATAAGATTTTTGAAAGTAGGATAGAAAATTTACTCATCCAGTTATTGTTTTAAAACTATGGTTGAGCCAAATAGTTTTAAATCTCTATCAAGTTTAGTGTAGGGCTTATCTGATTATGCATAGAGTATAGGGCTTATTTATTTATGTATAGAGTGTTTTAGTTGCCTTGATACTATTTTGTTGATAATTTGTAACTATTTTATTGATAATTTGATACTATTTTCTTCATTATGTATTCTTAGGGACAATGAATAGGTTCAATGGTTATTAGGTATTCTTGCTATTATTATTTTGTACAACGAGATAGTGAAGCAAAATAAGAGGGTCCGCCAAAGACTATGTACTTCTGCTCTCACTGGCAAGGCATATGTCTAGGAACTCCTAGAAGGTCCCAGAACTATAATGCATAGTATGATGAGGATGAACCCAGCCTCTTTTAGATCTTTAGTTGCCTACTTCAAAGATACTGGGTTATTGAAGGATAGTAAACATATAGATGTCGAGGAGAAGCTTGCAATATTTTTGCACATCATTGTACACAACATGATAAATTGAATTGTAAACACCATATTTCAACATTCTGCTGCTACAACCAGTAAAGTCTTCCATGAATGTCTTGATGCAATGATGAAATTTTCAAAAGAGATGATAGTGCCTACTAACTTTCCTGAACTAGCAAGGCCAATTAAATATCATAAAAAACTTAGGGAAGGGATTTTCAGAGAAGTTGTAGGAGTACTAGATGGTACACTAATTCTTGCAAGTATTCCAATAAAGGATCAAACACCTTATAGAGGAAGAGGTGGAGGGATTTGCTTCTAGAATGTGATGGTCGTATGCGATTTTGACATGTATTTCACGTATATTGTTGCTGGTTGGGAAGGAGTTGCCCATGATTCTAGGGTTTTGACAGAGACACTGAATAATCTAGCCCACAACATCCCCATGCCTCCAACTCGTGGTAATGGTCATGCTCTTGTTGTTTATGTTTATCACTCTTTGTATGTCTCTTCATGTTACTTTTTTTGTTTTAGAGAAATATTATATATGTGATGTTGCTTATGCACAATCAAGAGATTTCATGACCCCTTAATGAGGTGTTAGGCACTGGTTGAGTGATTATAGGCAAGGATAAAGACCTAGGAACCCACAAGAGTAGTTGTTTAACCATGCACATGCTATACTAAGAAATATAATTGAGAGAAGCTTTGGTGTACTGAAGGCAAGGTTTCCTATTCTCAAATCAATGTCTTCTTATGATTTTCCCACACAGAGAAACATTGTGGTTGCATACATAACAAGTCACAATTATCTAAGAAGGGTTTCTCTTAATGATGAACTCTTTAAACGGTTTGATAGTGATAATGTTGGGTTTGAGGGAAATGAAGAAGAACTGCATGTTGAGGAGTTGCCACCTAATGCTATATTATTTGAGAAAGTTGAGCATGCAGCAGCTATAACTCAAAGAGATATGTTTGCAGCACAATTAGCACTAAGCAATGCTAATGTCGTTATTATAGAGTGATTTTGTAATATGTTGTATATTGTAAACAATAACTATTTAACAATGATTTTGTAATATGTTGTTTATGTTGGGACAACATCTATTTATTAATGACATTTATTTTTATGGTATTTGATTATTGGTAGAAAATAATATTCAGTTCAATGGTGATTTACAACTGCATTTGTGGGAATGGGGTTGCATTAATTTTTCAAAGCTCTGACAATCCAAATAGGGCATATTGCAAATGCCTTTACGCGGTATTTTCTATATTCTATTTTTTATATTTAATTTTCTATTTTATTATCTATTAGTAGCTATTTATTTTATATTTGTACATTTCAGAAGATACGGATTGTGGGTTCTGGTGTTGGGTGAATGAGTATTTACCTTATCCTTGTAGATATGATCCATGTAAGCTGCGCTCTGCAACTGGTAGTAAAAAAAAGATTTTACTGTTGCCCACTCTCAAAGAGTAAGCAGGAGAGAGGTTGTGGTTTCCTCAACTAGTTTAATGAAGTAAATGGTGAATAATCTATTTTCACTCCTGCTACCACTGCCACTCCTACCTTTGCTACCTCCAAAACTATTGAAGATTTAGAGATCAAGTAGAAAATAGAGTTGGTTGTGGCCCAAGCTAAAATAGAAATGCTTCAATCCATTACAGAAGACCTAGCAAAGATAAATCTAAAGAAGTAGTGTGTTTTAAAATTTGTATGAGTTCTGTTTTGTGGAACATAATCCCTTATGCTATGTATGAATTTTGTTAACTTGATTCAAATTGGAGCATTTTTTGGGCTATGTATGATTTTTTTCTTAAGTTCATTACATGTAAGCCAATTATATTACTGAAAATAATGTGATTTTTCCACTTCATATGCCTTTCCATAGGGTACAACATCCTTTATACTTTGATTACGTCAAGGATTTGTAGTTCATAGAGCAAACTCAATATGAGATTGACTTATGGCACTGATGTGAGTGACAATCTTAAATTGTATTCATTTAGGAGTATGAAGGAGAAAGGCATTAAAAAATTTGAACGGAATGTCTCCCTTAAATGTTTAAGAAATAGATAGTTGTATCTGAAGAAAAGTATAAGAATTGGGTGACCCTAAAACAACTGGCCGGGGAGTATTATAATGAAGTAACTGGTACATTCAGCCTTACTGAACCGGAATGGGTTGAAATCTTAGAAGTTTTACCAGAAGCAAGGATGTTTAATCATGATGTGTTGCGACATAGGGAGAAGATGACTTTGTTGTTTTCTAGTTTGATATAATAAATTTCATGTTTTTTAGTTTTTTAGTTTGAACTCTCTCTATTGCTAGTTTGATGTAATAAATTTGACGTGTAAGATAATTTTATTTATGAAATGGTGTTTGATCAAATTTGTTGTTGATAAATGTTTATTAGTTATTGGAGCATCTATACATTTTGAATGGATAAATGCTTTTAATGAATATATTGTTTAGATTATGTGTGTGTTTTTTTTTCCAAACGCAAGCTAGGGATAAGTAGCCATCGAACATCTATACAAAAATGGATAGATATTTTTAATGGATGGATGCTTTTAATGGATAGGTTGTTTAGTTTCTATTTGTTTTTGTGTTACAAGCATTACCTATTATAAGCATTTGTTTTGTATATGCAAAGGGAGCAATATGGATTGTATATTCATATTGTTTTGGATATACAAGCATTACAAGCATCTTGGTCCCACACATTTTTTGTTCATTTGGGAGGAATCTTCCTGGATATTAGCTTTGATCCAAGCATTATAAGCATATCTATCCTGGATATTAGCATTATAAGGAATCTTCCTGGATATTAGCATTACAAGCATCTGCTTTGTATATGCAAAGGGAGCAATATGGATTGTATATCCATATTGTGTGGGTTTGATTGTGACATTTTATTTCTAGAAATTATTATCAGCATGGGTATGGATAACTGTTATTTCTAACAAAGGAAGCCCCAAATACATAACTGCCTAACTGTTATCATAGAAGGCTAGAACTGCTTATAAAGAACTGTTATCCATTATTAGTATCTGCATATAGGAACTGCTTAACAAATGGATACAAGAAGACTATTGGATATTGCATATAGAACTGCTTAACAAATGGATATTGTTAACCTGTTTCTATATCCATCTTTTCCCCTTTGATTGGATATACAAATGGATACTGTTATAAGGAACTGTTATACAAATGGATATACAAATGGATACTGTTATAAGGAATTGTATATCCATCTATTTTTCATTTGGGATGAATCTTCCTGGATATTAGTTTATACATCTGTTTTGCTGCTACTAGATTAAATACAAACTTCCCAGAAGTGGAATAGGTGTCTCAGCTTCTTTTATCTAACCCAAAAAGATGGAATTGGGACCTTCTTTATCAATTGGTGTCTAGGTCTGAAGTGGAACACATTCTTTGTATCCCTCTTCCAGGGACTTAAAATCAGGACCATATTAAATGGATTCCTGAAACAAATGCCAAGTACACCGTAAAATTTGGTTATAGTAGTCTGGTAGCTGTTGAAGCACAAAATACTGTAATTCATGTTCCTTTCAATGTTTTTCTATGACATAAATCTATTTGGAAACTTAAATTGCCTTTTAGACTGTAATTTTTTATTTGGAAATTTAGTAAAGACTTATTGCCTGTCAAAACTAGATTGTTTACATATCATATAATTAAGGATTGGATTTTTCATATACTTACACATTGTGCAAAGCTAGATTGCTTACAAACTAGATTGCATGTCAATGTGATTGGGTAGCAAAGCTTTGGTTTTCATATACTTACACATTGTGCACTCAGTCACCACACTTTGAATTTCATAATGTTGTTCATCATTTATATGATTTAGGACATTCTGCACATGATAATCTTCACTCTATATTAGTTTTCTTTGTTCTTGGCTATTAAGGAGTGGAGTAAAACTAATATATCATCTATCAGTAGTCAAATCTCACCTGCATCCCAGCCAACAGTAAATTTAGGGAAAACAACAGCATCCAATATTCAAACAAGGCATCTCAAGAACCTACCCTCATCCTTCCACCCCACTCAATGATCCTACCCTCATCACCATCCCCTCCTCTCATGCTGCTGCTGAATCTCAGCTCAACCCCAAGGCGTTTGTGGACTCAATTTCTCATTGCGATCTTGCTGCTATCATCAAACCCTCCTTCGCTAGTGTTGCCACTGTTCCAACAGTTAAACCGGTGTTGAGGAGTTCAAACCTGACACTAGAATCTCCATGAAAGATGGCATGCCGGTGATTTCATTTGCACCGTCCCGTCTGAACAAAGCTGCCACAGCTTTTATCACTACTTTGATTATGAGCTTTCCTACCGGCAAACCCAGATTTGACGTTATCGAGAGTAACATCAACTCCAATTGGGGTCTTACAACTGTACCGAAGGTAGCGGTACTCGATTTTAAACACATTATGGTGATGTTAATGTCATAAAAGGATGTTACAAAGGCTCTCTCTAGAGAGTAAAGGCAAATCAAAGGTTTCTTCTTCAAGCTCGCTTGGTGGACTGTCGATTTTGACCCCAAAAAAGACTCCTTTTGCTCCTGTTTGGATTCAGTTTCCGGGTTTAATGCTCCATCTACAAAACAATGGGATAATCAAGGAATTGGCCGGTCTCATTGGTAAATACTTAATCACAGATACAACAACACTAAGTCTGAGTCGGCCAAGCACTGTTTGGGCTTGTGTGGAGGTCAACCTTATGAAAGCACTCCCGGATAAAGTAGGACTCGTCTTCAGCAAAACATTCACATTGGAGCAATCAGTCTTGTACGAAAGACTTTCGAAGTTCTGTACAAACTGCATTCTGCAAGAGCACAACAAAGCGAACTGTACCAAACTTCTCCCAAATACTATAACTGATAAAAGGGAGGTGATTCGACATGGGAAAGCTTCGACTATGGAGACATTTGATACCACAAACAACAAAGCATCACAGCATCAGATTACAGGGGTTCTGGGAGCAGATTATGGGCATATCACAGCAGCAACTTCGCCTCAACCAGTGGGGCAGCATGCAGCAACGGCAGTGGGACAGCATGTAGTGTTAAAAGTGGGTCAGATTGCAGAGAGAACAGAGGGGCAACAAGCGCTGCATACTACATCACCTGAGCTTAACAGGGTGGGGAAACAGGCAGTAAGCACACTCGCAAACAACATTGATACAGCGGTGGTTGAACGAGTTGAAACAGTAAAACAGACCGCAACACAACAGAACGGAAAATATTATTTTATAACTTTCATTGATGATCATTCTAATTACACTTATGTATATTTTATGGCTCACAAGAGCGAAGATTGGAACAAGTTTTAGATTTTCCTTTAGAAATTGAAATATAATTTGGAAAGAAAATAAAACATTTTCGGAGTGACAAAGGAACTGAATATGACTTGGAGGCTTTTAACGAGTTATATCAGTCCACTGAGATTATTCACGAGACCACGACTCATTATCCACCTAAGATGAACGCTAATGCTAAACGTAATAACTGTACTTATACAGAACCAGTAGTTGCCATAATGTTAAGTTCAGGAGCTGCTTCCCACTAGTGGGGAGAGATATTATTGATTGTTTTTTATATGTTGCACAAAGTTCCTAACCCGATGACTTTGACCACACCTCTAGAATTATGGAATGGCGCGCAGAAAGCCGATTGTCTTATACTTTAGAGTTTAGGGATGTTTAGCATATGTCAGGATACCTGATCCTAAGAGGTTGAAACTTGCTAGTCATACTTATATATGTGTTTCATTGGTTATGTAATTAACAGCAAAGCGTATAGATTATTTAACCTGGAAAATAAAACTATTATTGAATCTATTGACACTGACTTTTATGAAGACAAGTTTCCTTTTATATCTATAGATTGTAGGGTTCCTCATCTAGTATTGTTGCACCTAGAATAAAAGAAACTAGAAACTTGGAAACTAGAGACATTATTACTTATGTTAGAAGGAGCAAGAGAGCTCGAGTGAAGAAGGAATTTGGTCCTGATTTTGAAGTATATACTCTAGAGGGTCGGAGATTCGTCTAGAGTCCAATAGAACTTGGGTTATTAACAATAAGATGTTATTAACAATAAGATGGACTCTCTAGAGTCCAATAGAACTTGGGTTCTTTCTGATTTACCTCCTGGTTGTAAGGCAATTGGTGGTAAGTAGATCCTTAAGAAAAAATTAAAACCTAAGGTCAATTAAAAAAATATAAAGCTAGGCTTGTAGCTAAAGGATTTAAATAGAAAAAACTTTAATTTCTTTGACACTTATTCTCCTGTTACTAGGATTACTTCAATTAGAGTATTACTTGCTACTGCTACTGTACATAACTTACTAGTTCGCCAAATGGATTTTAAAATAGCTTTTTGGAATGGGGACTTGGACGAAGATATTTACATGGACCAACCTGAGGAATTTATTGTGCATGGTTAGGAAAGTAATTAAAGTCTGCAAATTAGTAAAGTCCTTATACGGTCTCAAACATGCACCTAAACAGTGGCTTAAGAAATTTGACAACTTAATCATCTCACATGATTTTAAAATTAATGAAAGTGACAAATGCATTTATTACAAGGTTATAGATAATGTTTGCACAATTATATGCTTATATGTGAACGATTTACTTATTTTTGGATCTAACATCTCTTTTGTTAATGTTGTCAAGGATCTACTTAGTCAAAATTCTGACATGAAGAATTCGGGGGAAGCTAATGTAATTTTGGGAATTAAGATTACTAGGACTAAAAGTGGTATAACTTTAGATCAATCTCATTACATTGAGAAATCTTGAAAAAGTGTATTTACTATGACTATAAACCTGTGTGCACCCCTTGCGACCCTAGTTAGAAGCTATTCAAGAATATTGGTGATAGTGTTAGACTAACTGAGTATACTAGTATAATTGGCAGCCTTCGGTATGCTACTGATTGTACTAGGCCAGACATTGCTTAAGCAGTGGGGGTGTTATGTAGATTTACTAATTGCCCTGGTATGGAACATTGGTATGCTATAGAAAGGGCCATACGATATCTGAAAAGAGCCATGAACCTTGGAATACACTATGAGCAATTCCCTGTAGTCCTAGAAGGGTTTACCGATGCTGATTGAAGCACCCTATCTGAAGACTCCAAGGCTACCAACGGTTATGTTTTTAACATTATTGGTTGGGTAGTTTTTTGGAGGTCCAAGAAATAAATCATCTTACCCCAATATACGATGGAGTCAACTGCTACCATTGAGGAGGCAAATTAGTTGAGAAAACTTTAGCCATATATACCTTTTTGAGATAGGCCAGTATCAGCCATACTTATACATTACAATAGTACTACAGTTATTACAAAAATATAGAATCGTTATTACAACGACAAGAAATGACAAGTACAACGTAAGCACAACACCGCGAAAGAGAAAGTCACTTCTGGGGCAGTGAGAGTGAATATTGTTTGGTTTGAAGTGAACTAGGTTGATCCTTTGACGAGACGGTTAATGCGGGAGAAGGTGTGGAACAACTAGAAAGGGATGGGAGTAAAGCCTGCTTAGTTAGAATATCTTTGATGGTAACCTGACCTATAAACTGGAGATCCTAACAAATAGGTTCAAAGGGAAATACAAGTCATATGATGATTAAGAAGATCATGCATTTTTAAGAAATGGTATTTACTCCTATCCATCCTTATAGAGCAAGACATCCTTGTAGTAGCATATTCCCCAGATTCGGCAAGGTGAAGCCAGCAGAACCACATCTCACCACATATTCGATAAGGAAAAGCTAGCAGAACCATTCGATCATTCGAGAAGACGCCAATACTACATTTACAGATCTTGACCTTCTACAAGTAGCCGTTATACTTGGTCAAATAGAGCCGTTGCACATGGTCCATAAAGTTTGCCCACCACCTATAAAAATAGGAAATATACTTGTAACTGCCTGTATCCATCTATAAGTACAGACATAGCATATATCAATACAGTCCTGAAGATATTAGTATAATTTACATTGTAACACTCAACTCAATCTCTTTGTAAGTGTAATAGACTAGCACATAGTGGATTCTTATCGTAAAATTATCCTCGAGGTCGTAGTTTTTCTCAGACTTCATTAAGTTTTTGCGCAAAATCTATTGTGTTATAGTCTCTGTTTACATCTAAGTAGTATTCCCTTAACAAAAGTATTGGTGAAGTTTACCAACTGAAAAACTAGCCATTACAATCCTGTAGCGATTTAAGGATAAGTTATTTTATAACTCTTTATGAGGGCTATACTCTATGTGGAGTGGGGTGCCTTGCTATAGGAGTAATCCTGATAGACTCACCTCGGTGATTATGGAAGTGTGGCCGCTTCCTATGGGAACTTGGGCAAATTCTCTAGAACTTTCATTAGATCAGAGTTGGGAAACAAGCTCATGGTCGTATAACGCTGGCATCTCTTAGAACTTTGCATTATAGAAGTTGTGTGTGGTGTGTCTTAGTTGTACTCTCATGAATTAGAGTTCAAGATGAATGTCATTCTAATCTTTAGTACTTCAACAGTTTATTAACTACGTAAAGGTTCAAGTCGAAAGACACCTCTAGTTACGCACAACTATGAATTCTTTCTCAAATATGTTTTCTCGATATAGTGGGGGATTGTTGGGTTTATATCTCTAAAACAAGTATACTAGGTGTAGGTTTTTAGTCCCACATTGTTTAAAGAAGTTGTTTGTTCCTTTGATATAAATCAATTATTCACTATATTAGGTGGGCGCGGGCCAAAAAAATGGGTTTAAAATTTCTTTGATATATGGCCTTGGGCTTAACTTTGGACTTGGGTTTTGAACTTGGGTCTTTACGGGCTGAAAAAAGAGGTTTAAAACTTTTATATATGGCCTTGGGATTAACTTTGGGCTTGGGTTTTGAACTTGGGTCTTTATGAAAGAATTGATTTGGTCAATTATAACTGTTTGGGCTGACTTCTTCAGCGTAACGTGCTACCTCTTTGTTATTATGTCATAAACGTTGTCCTTTCGTTTTAAACGTTTTGTGATGACGTGCCCTACCATTAACTCTTGTTACCATTTTAATATTGCCCTATATAAAGAGAAGTTGTGCCTCAGTATTCTCACCATCTAAAACACAACTCTTTTCTTCTCTTGTGCATCATCTGAGTTCTAGAATCTGAGTAAGACTTGAAAGTGCTTAGTATTCGAAGGTTTTTCTTCCTTGCAAGAGAAGTTCTCGTTCCTGTTGTTTTATCCTGGAGGCGACACAATAATCAATTGTTTGCAAAAAGTAGTGCGGCGAAACGTCTTAAATATAGAGACCTAGTCCTCGACTTAACATCTTCTGATCATCACTCTCACTTCTGTTGCTGTGCAAATCAATAGGATCTCTGTTTTTGCTAAATTGTTGTAAAGGTAATGTAGTATATTTTTTCTAACAAGGACAAGGCCACGGTCTGAGCCGATAATAGGAAAATTACGTATATGAGCTTTAACAAAACTAGTTCTCCAGAAAGAAGAAGCCAATGCATGATCTAGTCTTTGTTTAGTAAACTTAATCCCTTTTTCTCTTATTATGCCAGTTAAAAGAGACGTACCTCAGAAAAGCGAAGGTCAATCATATCAAAGATTAAGTCTCCAAGAGAAGATTAGGACCTGTGTTATTGAAAGAATTTTTTCCAATTCTTTCCTCCTTGTAGATGATGCCATTGATCTCCTATATTGAGCCTGGGTGGTAACCGAGCGGGAAAAGGTAGAGATAGAAGTCAAAAAGAGATTACGGGTGCAATACTCCGGGAGGCTATCAATAAATAAGCACATCCAAGGGGATCGAAAAGAATTGGGGGGGTCATCGAAAAGAATTAAGAATTCTAAATATTGCATATGCTAGTTACATGAAATAGTTTTATTTTTTTGCAGACTAGGGTAGTTTTATTTTTTTTTGCAGACTAGGGTGATCCGGCTCATACTTTATTATTATTTGCCCGACTTATTAATTCATTGGGCATGTGAGAGAACCCCACTAACCCACATGGCCACATGCCGAGTAAATCAGGATAAATCTTGAGGAGTGTCACCTACTGGTGGTGGTGAATCGAACTCAGGACCTCTGGTAGCTACATTAGTCTCTTTCAGGCATGCCAAAAGATATTTGCCAAAACTCATGCAAGGACGTAACATCTCTTTGTGCCCACACACAATAATCATGAATTCCCCTCAAAACAGAGGTACATTTGGTGCTCCTTTAACAAACCATGCCAACCCCCAGTACAAATAGCCAAAGAACTAATTAACAAATTACAGAAGTTTGCAAAAATGGCAACAGCACTCAAATGTGTCTGCCTAACTCTCCTTGTTTCACAATGTTTATGGCTTTGCTCTGCTCGTGGGATCCTCACTGACGCTCGTGGTGGTGAAAACCGTAAACCACCAGTTGATTGTGTTATCCAACATTTAGGACCATGGACGGGAGTATCATTTTGGGATAGGGAACGCCTGTATGCCAGTGACAGTGATTGCAAAACAGTACTTTTTCCTCGTGGGCGTATTGTTCCACACGATGTCGCTTTGAATGGGCCACTGCCACCAAAGCGAAGCTCTAAGAGCGCACACGTGAAGCCACACTTTTTACATTCGCCAAGAAACTTCGACTCTAATAATGGGCGTGTAATTCCACTTCGTGTTGTTTCGCATGGGCCATTGCCTCCTAAGCAAAACTCTAAGGGCGGACGTAACCCTTGAATGCTTTCTATTGATGTCATTGATGTGTACTAATATTTTCGAAGAATTATACCCTACTTATTTTAGCTTTGTATGACCTAATATTAAGGGTTCATCTGAAAGTTTTCAAAGATATCGTAATGTACCAACTTTCTAGATGTTCGATATATCGTTTCCGAAAGCTAATCACCGGGCAACGGTTGTCGGCCCGGTAAAGTATATTGTTTCTTGGGTCTAAAAGGAACATTGTAGGCTTTGATGATGGACTGTATGTTGGACCAGAGTGCTGGGCTTGGAGGCCCAATAGCCTACATATGAGGGGAACAATTTCGTGGGGATGAGCGAAATATCACGAGATATCGAACCACGAGGTGCTGACATTATTTAGTAACCGCACGAGCTTCTTCCTTGGATTCTCATTTCGGTGTTTAGCTCCAGATGTCTGCAAATCAACACCAAACACTGTCACCATGATTTCACCAACAATTATACTAGTTATTTAATTAAATAATATTACTTTATTAGAAGAAAACAAAATATCACTAATATAAAAATAAATAAAAACACTTCTAGATTCCTAGCTTTAATGTCTGAATAAGATTTTTTATGGCGTAAAGAGCACAAAAATCATTATTTTCTTTTACAACCAGAGTATTCAGGTTATAACTGATCACCATTTGGATCACCATTTGTTCGACTAATCCATGGGGCACGTGAGAACTCACCAACCCTTTGTGTTGGGTAAGTCAGGGATCATGATATATAGATCCTGGGAAATAAAATTAACTATATATCTTCATACTTTTGAAATTACACCAGTGGATTAAAAGGATTTCCTAAGAAAACACAAAATATATTACATCTTTAAAGTAGATTTTAATATTGCATTAACCCTAGACATTTGTTTATAATAATTCGAAAAGATATGGCTTTGATGATGAAGATGAGTCACAGTGGGTTATCAAGATCCAAAGTAGATCTACATAATCTCCTGGTTAACAAATATGAAATATAAAGAACATATGTACTATATTCAAACCTCACATTAGTGACATTGCCATCACTTTAACTATCAAAGCAAAAGTAGAAAAAGGAGAAGAAGAAGATGATGATGGCATTCAAGTTCACATTCAAAACAAAATCGAATATTACTTTTTTAGGTTGACAAATAACAACAACAAAGTAAAGTTTGTAAAATACAACTTAAAAGGAGCCACTATCAGCAAAACGAAGGTCCAATCATCTCTTCTAGCTCCATTCGCGAAAAGGAACCAGCCACGAGAAATCTTGTCTAAAATGACATGTGTTTGATGGTAATTGCATATTCCCGGAGATAAGTAGGGCGAAAATAGCCTACCCCGGTTACCCTTCATAGCAAAATAAAAAATGATGATGAAGAAGAAAGAAAAAAAATCCTAAAATACATTCACATACAGCCCAAATCCACTTATTACATTGCAAACCTACAAAACCAAATAACTAGATCTTGACATAGCTTAACAAAGGTAACCTAAATTTGAAGCCTAATTGATACAACCAGAGCCAAATCCTCTAACATTCACACTATAACTCAAAAAACCAAATCTAAATAACAAAATAGACAAGAAAACTCCATTTCATTTTATACCGGAATGTTCGGTATCTTAGGAAGTGTAGAGTAGAAGAAGAGCTCAATATCAGGAGAAGCAAAGAAAGAGATTGGTGACCTATGTGATGTTAAGAATGTCTGTGAGAGTGCTCTTCGTTTTTTCGGAGCAGGAGGACATGATACAATATCGGGTATTCGGTATCTCTTAGCCTTTGGGGTAGAGCACTCGTTGTCGCTACAAACATCGACTAGTTCCCTATCTTCGGAACCTTTGGAGTCGGAATAACAAGGCAGCTCTATTGGTGAAGTTTCCTGGTTCTTCGATTGGACTTGGAGAAGTAGTTCCTTCTTGTTTTGAACTCTTTTTCTTTTACTTGAAGCCATACTTGAGAGTTTAATTGAAATATAGAAGTAATCCAATTATATAGATATTGGAAAACAACTTTCCCAACTTATAAGTTAGTTGAAGCTTGAAATCACAACTAACAGTCCTTTTACAAAATATATATATATATATACCCCAAGGCCCAACCTACTAAAACCCTACAACTATTGGAGAGAGAGGGACAAAGAGAAAGACTCGAAAACAAGAGATCTTTTTCTTTTCGAAAGGCTAAAAAGGAAACAGGAGATCACAGTGATATTGATTACTATCCATTATTTTCCCCCCTATGTTATGAGCCTAAATGACAACATGGGATCAACAATAAGCCTATGCTAAGAATTGTTGTTGAATCCAACATTTAAACCATCTCCAGCAATGGCTCTCTTGTTGTATGCGTTGCTCAAACAGTGTCCTTTGTCAGCATCTGAGAGTAGAAGTGTTGGGAAATTTAATTTTACATTTTGGACACATAAAGCCTTACACCTCAAAATAGAATACCTTGAACTGCTCCTCTCATTGCCAAATAATTTTGAGATGGAACCTCCGGTTCTAATAAATAGTGTACCTATTTCACATTTTTCACCTATTGGGGGATACTAGAAACCATCCCCTAGCTGCTCAAAAAGATCATCAAGCTTAAAGCTAGTTTAGTTGTAACACATCTAAACTTTAGACATGTCTTATTTTCTTACGAATGCACACTGAAATTTCTAAGGTACTTGAGATTTATTGATTATGAACAATAATGTCAAATTGGTTAGATCGATTATCCTTGAAATCAGTTTTCCAATAACAAAACCCTAACCTAATTCAATTCGATTCTATAATCTAGTGTCAACAAGCAATTAATCAATGACACATGATATTAACTCTGTGGAAAACCTTTCTTAGGAGAAAAACCCACAGGTCGTTGTCGACTCCTCGACAACTAAATTCACAACGTAAAAACGTGTAAATACCAACACTTTTGGATAGTAATTTGCGACTTGGCGCATGTGTCATACTTTGAATGAAAAATATAACTTCCATTAGAAGTCGTAATTTTGGAACCCCCGTCATTTTAATTTTTTTCCTTCTTACTTATGTCTTAAAACATACGACTGTTTAAGGAGTTGTAAAACTATTCTAAGTTAGATGCTTTATCAAGTCGTTTTATTTGATTAGCAATATACAACTTTAATCATTCTCCCCCCAAAACAAACTCTATTAATTCCCCGTTCAAATTAAAAGGAGAGAGAACCAATATACCGTGCAAATCCAAAATCAGGATCCAATCAAGTTGGGATTCCTTAAATCTCTGAGGTAAAGTTGAAATCTAACTTCCCAATCCATGTATTTCTCTACGAATTTGTCTCTCACAGGAAATTCTATAATTCCATCGCAAATCAAACACCCGAAAAACCCTAACCCCGCTCAAATCTATTTATCTCCAACAATTTTGCCACAATCTAATTAGTTAAGGGTTTCTCCAAAAATTTATAATCTCAAATGTATTTTAATTACCCTACTCTTTATCTCTCTATACATAACGCGTCTCTTCCCCTTACTGCTTCCTGATAGAGAAGAAGATAGAATAACTTTTAATTTTGAAGATTTTTGTTGCAAAAAAGTATCGACTTGGCAGAGTATATAACTTCTTCTCCTAATTTTTTCTCATATGAGTTACATTGGGTAAAAATTTATTGGTTTCCATTTATCTTTTTCCCATTGTAGCTTAAGGTTTTTTTATTGAATTGGTAAGAGTGAGAATTGCGAGAAATTATTGAAACGTGGAAAGAGGTAAATATTCTTATGCTTAAGATTTATATTTTTTGTTTGTTAATTTCCTCTTAATTTAACATGTTACAATATACTAGATTAAGAACATCTGATTAGATTTATTTTATAATTACATGTTTATTTGATTTCTCTAATGTCATTGATCTTGTGTAAATTATAATAGCAATTTAAGATACCTTTAGGTTTCAATGGAGTCTTGATGGGGTTTGATTATTATTTTCTGGAACACCTTTATTTATTATCTCTAAAATGATTTATAAGTACCTCGTCAGTAAAAAAAATCCAAGAAATTTTTTTTGGAGATGCCTTAACATTGTAATGGTGGTTTGTTAGGGTTTTATGAAGTGCAAAATATTTATAGTGAATTAGCCTTTCATGTGTAATTCGAGGATGTTCATAAATTTAGAGTACATCTAATACTAGAGATCTAAGCACATGTGACTGCGATATGTAACAGTCGGAACTTTGACACGAGCAATATTATCTGGATGTAGACGTAATTCGTTAGTTTGATTTTTTTTTGAAGTTTAACTGGGTTCAAGTTCTTGAAAGTACTGTGTAGGAATGTATAAATCTCCCTGAGACCACGAAATAACTTCACAAAGTATGCCATAAACAGCTTAGCCAAATATAAAGTTGCGGAAAATGCATCGCAATGATACATATATATAATTTCTAATATGTTTTCATGCGTTTATATAAACAACCCAAATTGATCGCTTATGTAGAGTACTATTATGACTTCCTCATGAATGACTAACCAAAGCTATATGATGACTTCTTCACCTAAATGACTTAAGATTAAGTCATCAATCCCACACTAAAATAATGAATGATCAGTATGTATATGGTTATTTCATGCTTTAGGGATAGCATGAACTGATGAACATGAGCAACAGTTGCATCAAACTATTATAGCTTGAATAGTTGCTCATAAAGCCTTGAACATGAGTAACAGTTACATTTTGGACACATAAAGCCTTGCACCTCAAAATATAAGACCTTGAACTGCTCCTCTCATTCCAGCTCATCTTCTATTTCATCGAGCTCTCCTAATTTCTCCTTGAACTCTTCATAATGCTCTTTCAGCAGTTGCGCCTTCTCACCGGAGACATCCTTCTCCATTAGGAAAATTTTATTCAACGTGAAGAGATGTTCGTCACCCTGATCTTCCTCAATCCCTACCGCCTCAAACCAATCTTGAGGGGTGCTGGAAGAGGCATGGCTAAATCGAGTGGAGTGGGAGTACGATATTTCTTAAGAAGTTGAAAAAAGTTGAGGGTTTGATTAAATAGTTGAGACTTGAGAATATATAGTTGAAAATAACTTTTAGGGTTTTATACTTTATACTTGGGAGAATTGCATTGGGACTTTGAATCATACGTGGCAGGGTTTAGGGCTTAGTGTTTAGAGTGGCGGGAACCATATAGATATTTTGGATAGATAGCTTGTTCTAAATGTAATCAAAGTTGACTTTAAGTTAAGTTGTCTAATCAAGTAATAAAGATTAACTTATCATATCGACTGTATAGGACAAAAGTTGTCAAAATTAAAGCGGAGCATTTGGCATTTGTTACGACCAACGATATCATCATAATGATAGTTAATTGTCACTGTATCATCTTCATATAAGTTGTTCTCATTTCTTTATAAATAGCTTATCATTTTCCAACCGTGAATTATCACCACCATAGAGTGTTAACTATATAACCTGCACACTTGCTTTTATCTCTTTCCAGTTCTCAAGTATTACATACTTCCCTACCAACGATGCATTCCCATGTTTGCTGGTACGGTGAAAATTATGATCTTCGTCTCTCACGCACAAGCCTCAACCCTAACCGCTGGTTCTGTCAATGTGCTCATAAGTTTAGTGGGTATGGTTTTTGGGCATGGGTAGATGAGGTAAAAAAGTGTGAATGTGGTCTTATTTGCAGAGTCTCTAAACTGCCTGGTAGGAGATTTTACCATTGCCCACAATAGCATTGTCAGTTTAAAACTTGGTTTCAAGAATCCTCTACGTCCGATGATTCTAAAAGGCTACAATCGTCAGCGGCGGAAAAAATCACAAATTCTGGTCAAGGGAGTAATCAGATCCTAGACACTATTACAAATAAAACTTACACTCAACTAAGAATCTCCGAGATTATAATGGAGATGTTGCAAGATTTTTTGTTCAAGTTAAAATCTCTAGATCTTAACAAGTAGAAAAATATATTAGAGTGAAGTGTAATATTCCTTATCTTTAGTGACGTTAATTTATGGCTTTAGAATGTTAAACTCGTAAGGAACAAATGTTTAAAGCTACAATACAAATGATAAATAATGATAATCGAACTACAAATTCTACTGAACAACAACATTGCAGAATATAGGTAAATTTATGGTTCAAGACCGGGCAATCTCTCATCTATTAGATCTAATCTCTTCTCTAGTGATTCAACTATGTCAACAATGTGCTCAAGATTAGAATCTATGGTTGTAAGACTGGCAGCCATCCTATTACCAATGTCTTTGACAGCTGATTGAAGCTTCGTAAAAAAATCTAATGATAAATGTTGAATGGAAAATGATAAATGATATATAGTAAATGATAACATTTTAATAATACCATGACATAAGATGGTAAATGAAAAACACGCTAAAGAAAATGACAGACAGCTAATTGATGGATGACATATATTTCATTAAATGACAAATACATCATTCAACTCCACAGACACTACATTCAGCACCCGAGGATTATTTCCAATTTTTCTTCATTTTCAATGGGTTTGGTCAAGATTGTTGTGTTTGAATTCATTATGACATTGGGAATTTGGAACTTAACATTAAATATTACTGTGGTTTGCAGTGGTATGGTATAAATATTGTTGTGGTTTATTCGACAAGTGCTTCCTTTATTTTAATCCTCTGTAGCTATTCTGTGAAGAAGATGGTGACCACCAGACGCCAAGAGTACGAAGCTAGGGTTCTTACCAAGATGCAAGAATTGTGGCTTCGATACTTTGGGACCCAGTCCCTTGAACTTCTTACTCCCATTCCAGTACGTCGTGCCTTCCATGGGATAACGTATGAAGATGTGAAATAGGCGGATAACGATTATTATCAAATGGTTCGCTTTCACTATATGGTAACGTCTGAGCAGGGACAGAGGGACGGTCTGTGTCTTCTTGTAGAGGATGTTGTTACAGCGACAGATGAAGCGACTGGTATACGTTCGATGATGTCTTGTCAGTACCCTGAGTAGAATCAGAGAAAGAGACGGTGGTGGTGGTGGGGGGTTACCGAGGAGGAGACGGTGGTGGTGGTAGGGGAGACCGACCACCACCACCACCTCCAAGTGCGTAAACTGATATAAATTGATGTAATGTAAACTGTGATCTTTAACAATATTCGAGCTAATAAAATTTTCTTTTTTTGTGCCCAATTAGTATTGCAATTTTGAACTAAAGAAATATAATTTTAGCATGCTGAAGATGAAGATGATGACAAATAATAGATAACAAATGACAAATCTCATATAACAAATGGCAAATCATATATAACAAATGATAAATAATATATAGCAAATGATAAATCTTAGATAACAAATGATAAATCATATATAACAAATGACAAATCTCAGATAGCAAATGACAAATCATATATAACAAATGACAAATCTCAGATAACAAATGACAATATCATATAACAAATGACAAATCTCACATAACAAATGACAAATCATAATTAACAAATTAGAAATCATAGTTAACAAATATATCAATTGTTGGTTCATATTTCACAAATCATATATAACGAATGCCAAATCATAAAATAATAAATACATTCAACAAGTTTTGGCCTTTTTGGCTCTTGGGACATCAGTACCACCTTGGTTGCCATCACCACCAGTATCCCTATTACCACTATCACCATCAGAGTCACCACCATTATCAGAGTTAATATCATCATAAGATTCACTATCACTATCAGAGACACCATTAGAGTCCTCGTCACTATCAAAGATACCATCATCATTAGAGTCACTGTCACCATCAGAGCCAGCGTACTCATATCCATCTATTTCAATAAAGTCATCATCCTCACTCTTCCTTTTATTAGAGTCATCATCACCAGCAGAATCATATACAGGATAATCATAATCCCTTTCTTCTTCATCTTCAGAGGTTGTGTAATATTTTTTTGCTCTTGGACTGTCATTATCCATTGTAGAAAATGATAAAAAGGTGGTTGTGTTATCATTGTCCTCATAGGCTTTTATAGACTTAGCTTGAGTTTTTGGGATTAAAAAATCTAATTAATATTCTCAAACACACTTGTGTTTCCCATAAACCATAATCAAAGAAAAAGAAATAAAATACCTGTAAATTTATTCCATACATCATGCATTCTAATTGTCTATCTACAAGCCAAATAAATCAATTGTTAGTTAATGTTTCACAAATCATATATAACAAATCATATATAACGAATGATAAAACATATAGTAGGAATGAGAAATCATACATAAGAAATGAAAAATTATATATAAGTAGATGACATATAATATAAAATTCATAAAATGACAAATACATCCAACTAGACAGACTAGATTATGACTCCATTCTAACAAATGACAAATATGTCATATACGAATGACAAAGAGATATAACAAATAAGAAAGATCATATAAATGAATGATATTAATAACTGTTAATAACTTTACAAAATTACATAAATTATATATTACAACAAAATGGATGTCAAAGTTTAAAAATCTCCTACGGCTCAACTCCTAACCTCAATATTGTAATAGCATATTTCCCAACATCGACAACTACAAGCCTGAAGATGTTACTCCACGAACCTCCACTGGCTGTACTCCCTTTATGATGCCTTCGACATTGAAGCAGTCATAGCCTCTGACCTCGACCTACCACGCAGTTGGAAGAAGGTTACAGATGAAGAGAACGAGTTAGGATTGCTTTGCAACCTTAATTGGATCGAGGAAACTTAAGATCAAGCAATCCTAAACTTGGGGTGATACCACGATATACTCAGAAAGGCGTACAACAAAAAAGTTTGCAAATGACAATTCGACATAGGCGATCTTGTCCTTCGTCGAATACAAGATAGTACCCGACCCAAGAATTTGGGAAAATTATCCGAAAACTGAGAAGGGCCTTACATCATCAGCGACAAAATGAACAGTGGAACTTACTGGTTGATGGCAAAGGATGAAATTCAGTTTGAATACCCCTGGAATACAGCACAGCTCAAATTGTTCTATCGATAATTAATGTACCACTTCAACTGCAATTAATAAAGACTCATTCTTTACATCTTTCTCTACAGTCACGTCTTACAGACACATGTTCTCATTCTTTACTATCACGCAGTATCAATCCATACTTTTTAAGTATGCATCAGAACTACGGCTATTCATTCGACAAATGCTTTCCAATTACAGGATAACCATTTTCTCTCGATACTACAAACCAACATCTTTATGATTGATTATTTCAAATCCAGGTATCCGATTGAGGAACAACACCTGGTGTTCATTTAGCATCGACCATACTTTAATAAGTATGAGTCTGAACTAAACTCCTTCTATAAGACAACGGATTTCCAATTTCAGGAAATACTATTTCCTTACATTTCTATTGACCAAAGAATTGACTTGTTTGGTTTATATCTAAATCGAGGTATCCCATTGAGGAGCAACACCTGGTGTTCATTTAACATCGACCATACTTTCTAAGTGTGACTTCAAGCTATACTCATTCTATAAGACAAAAGATTTCCAATTACAGGAAATACCATTTACCTACATCGCTAACGACTACAACATTGAATCGTTTCATTCATGTTTAAACCCAAGTATCTGATAAAGGAACAAAACCTGGTACTCATTCCTATTTGTTTTAAAAGCTACCTTTTCACTAAAATAGTTTTAATATTTGCTACACTATCAAACACACAAATTTTTAATCGATACATATACTAGCAATTTTTATAAAAACTACTTACTTCAATAGAAATTCTACTGTTACTCAAAATGTATCGGCCCCACAGGCCATTTTTACAAACATTATCAAAATCAAAACATTAAATTGTCTTAGCCCCACTGACCATTTGTTACAACTTCTACTTACATACAAAGAAAACTTACTCCACTAGAAGCTCGGCAACACTTTTTTCGCCTACAACATTGTCTGGCACCAACTCATTAAACAACACCTCGGTCTCGACACCAGCAGGAATGGTGAACACTGGTTCCTCGACCCCCTCACGCTCCTCTTCGATATTAGGCGAATCTACAGCTGATTCATCCTCTGAATCCGCGAACGGTAGCATATTCTCCTTTACGATATTCTTATAAAATTCTTTCCTCGAATGCACATCCTCGTAGTCTTCATCTAACTTCTTCCTCAGGTTCACAAACTTTACAAGATACTCTTGCCGAATATTTTCCATGGCAATTTTGCACTCCTCCAATACCGTTTCCCTAGCCGCCTCAGAATCTCCCTTCAATTCACAATCTTTTCATCTTTCTCCTTCCTCACCTCAGCTATTACAGCCTTCTTCGACTTATCAGCATCCAACTTGTACCTGCTGAGAGTTGAATTTAGTTTTTCTTTCTCCTTGATGAGTCTCTCCTTCTCCTCTGTCAAGTCCAAGTTCAATGTATCTGACATCGGAAATTACAAAGGCCACCATTCTTCAAAACCTCGATAACTTTTCATATTCTGCAGATTATTCTCGACAAAAATACAAGTGCTTCTGTCAAGAATGGGGCGATTATAATAGCATATTTCCCAACATCGACAACTAAGATGTTAGTCGAAGATCCAGTATAGACGATATATAGACAGCTGATTGTAATCGCATATTTCCCAACATCGACAACTACAAGCCTGAAGATGTTAGTCAAAGATCTATTACAGACGATATACTGACAACGAACACTGATCTCGAACAAAGACTCGACAACTGAGGCTACAATCGAGTTCTCAAGTCGAACTACAAAACTAGTCATTGCACTCAGTCAAAATAGTTGTTAAAGATCTGCCAAGTTCGCCCACCTCCTTCAGAATAGGAAACCGTCTTTCAAACTTTGTAAACCCTGCCTGTATATGCTATAAATACAGACAGGGGATGAGAGACAAGAAAAAAAGAGAAATCTACCCACAATTGCTCTAAGTATCATTCTGTTCCTTACTCACAGCTCAAGATTGTAACAATTAACATATTATTGGATTTTCTCCCAAAGCCCTCTACGAGGTCGTAGTTTTACTCAGGTTAGTCTGAGTTTTCCACGTAAAATTCAGTGTCATAGCTTACTATTTGAATTTCCTTCCATAAAAGTATTGGCGAACATTCTCTTTCCAGAAAATACGTCATTACAAATATGTCATAAGCAATTGTGTAACGACATTCATCACCGTCTATTAGATCTTGAAATTTCATCCCCTTTAGAATATTGTCTATAAAGACAAGCATATAGATCCCGCAGTCAGTACTATTTGGCTGCATTGGATATTTCCCACAATGAGTTGTCCATCTAAAGTTTAGACTATAAGTCTTTACCTCTAAACTAATAGGTGGACTACTACGATTAACAAAATTTGTCCATATCAATATTTTTGGGAGGATCGCTGATAGCTGATCTTCAGTACTCTGGTGTCCAGGAGATAACTTCATCTTCTTATGTGCATTTATAATTTTTGCATCCTCCAGTAAATCGTAGATACATATTTTTCTTCCCTTGAAGGACACAACACAAAGGACCCAGTGGTTGTCATTGAGATTCTAGGGAATGAGTATTAATTTTGAATTAATCACTTTCAAATCTACTCGAGGGAAGTAATGAGAAACTGTAGGATCCTATTGCATAGATGTAATTTATTCCCAAATTAATTTCTTCTTCAATTCTACACCTGCTGGAGAGGACATAATACAAGTCCAGACATTGAAAACCCTGCCTATATATTAACAGAAATAGACATCCACCGGCATAATCTTTTCTTTAGCTGGGCAGACACGATATTGTGCATCAAAATATTAATTCAGGGCTTTAATGTACACATTAATGACCTGAACAGAAAAAGAAAATGACAAATTATAAACCAAAAATGATAAAGTTCATAAATACAAATTACAACAGCGTCAAAACAAATGATAAAGTTTAAGGAAAACAACTTCTGTTTAAAGAAATGCCAAAGTGTAACAAAAAAAGGACAGACAATTTGAAAACAAATGGTAGAGACTCTTGTATAAATGACAGTTTTATGAAAATATAAAGTATATAACAGGGATAACTCAATAAATGACAAAGGAAAAGAAATAAATAATATAAATACCTCATTGTCCAACTATTCTTCTTGATGTAAGGTGTAGAGAGCGTTAAGGTAAACAGTTTCTTCACCTATCCTCCTATGGGTACTCGTATTGTAGTCCATAGCTTCAAGAGATAATTCATCTTTCCTTAGTGACCAGACTTGGTCCACCTAGTTTTTCTCATCCTGGGAGATGGGTCTTTGAATAAAAGATTCGAATAACACTCCCGGAAGAAGCTCGTCAAGGTGAGCATGCAATAGGTTTATTTGACAAACCAATGAGAATGTTCTTTCATTAATATCTTCGTCAGTTAGTGTATGCCTCTTCTTTAAGGTGGCATTCACTTTTGACTCCATTAAAACAAGCTGGAACAGATATGTCAAAATAAGAAAATGAAATATAATGTGCATATTACATGAGAATGGGTAATAAACCAGTTATTTGGTTTAAAAGTACTTTATACATTGGTCTAGTCAATAGCCATTGCTTTTATTACTTTCACAGGGTCTGATTTTTTCTATAAATTTCCATCACCATCATCATTGCCTTCAACCATCTCTTCTTTACTCTGTTCCACCTCCTTTTTACTCTTTTCAGTCTGTAAATAAACAGACTACAAATGATAAGAGTGATATAAAATATGTAAAAATAAATAGAAAAAAATGAGAAGTTACCAGCAAACAAATGATAAGTTACCTGACTAGCTTCATCTTCAATTTTTACAACCTTCATAGTCTGTTCCACGACAGATACAGCAGTTGTTTGGTCTGCACTAGTCTGTAAATAAACAGACTACAAATGATAAGAGTGATACAAGATATGGTAAAATAAAAGAAGAAAATAAGAAGTCGCCAGTAAATAAATGATAAGCTACCTAATAAGCTTTACCAACAACTTCCTCCTGGTTGAAGAATACTATATCTGTACAACAAATAGTAAAGAAGAAACAAATTAAAACAAAATGGTATGAATAGGTGATGTTAATATTATGGATAGCTCAATACAAAAAAATATTAGTTAAATACCTCATTGGCTTCTTCCACTACATCTTTTTTTCCATTATAATATACCATTAGAGTTTATTGTTTTGAATCATCTTCTTCAGCAACTTGAGGTTGCTCTTCTTCAACAGATTTAGCTTTATCCTCGCCATCTTTCACATCTTCATCATATTTCTCATCACCATTCTTCCACTTCACATACAACAAATGAAATGAACAAAGACTTTAGAAGAAATGAAAGTTCTAAAAAAGAGAATTACAAAGACATCCGAACAAATGCAAAAAAATACTAAACAAATGACAGACTTCTGAACAAATGACAAAGTTCATAAAGTAAATACCAATTTTTTGAAATACCAATGTCATATAAAATCATATAAATGATAAGAAGTAGTAAACGGATGATACCTCTTAAAGATCATCACCATATTCAGACGATATCGCTTCTAAATTCACTTCCCTCTCAACTTTACATTCATCATCTACCATTAAATCTTTTACCACCTTCAATCCTTTTCCAGGCGCAACTTGTTAAAGCAAATTTTCTGCAGTTGATTGAATTTTATCAAGTTCTAAGAATTCTGCCCGTTTCTTTTCTTCCTTGGTACTCTATTACCCAAGCCCTTTTTGGGGATCTTGGGGATTAAGGTTTTCAATTGAATCAGTGGGACATGATCTAATTGTTTATCAGTAAGATCTTTTATCTTCGTGCCTTCAACTTTTTTTTTAGGGGTACATCAGCTTCTTCTGGCTTATTATTCTTCTTGTTGGCATTGATCTTGCGTTTCTTTCCATGCTCTTCTTCTGCCTTCTCCCTTTGTCCCTTACCTTTTTTCTTCTTTTCAATCTTTTAATTTTTTTGTTAGAGATCTCTTTGCCAAGCTCTTAGCTCTGGCTTCTTCCTTTTCCCATCTTCTTTCTCATTACCTTCTTCTTCTCGCTTGTATTTTACAGTTTTCTTAGGAGTAGAGAACTAGTACTACCCAAGGAGTAGAGTACCATCTCCATGTGGTAGAGTACTGTCTCTAACTGTAGACATCAAAATTCATTCTAACATTTTACCATGGCTCTGTAAGATTTTACCATGGACCTCCAACTGGGAGTATAACTGATCTACTATAACTCTAATCTCAGTGGCAGAAGAACTGCTAGCGATTATATGTGCACTAACCGTAGGTGGTTTGATTGCAGACGCAACGCCGATTATAGGTGCTTCGATGTGATTTCTCTAAAATATTCAAATAGATGACGATAACAAAGGGTAATTTAGAAATAACAGAAAAAAGTCTAACAATGACAATAGGCATAAAATATATGACTAAAAATGGACTTAATAATATAAGGGGAAATGACAGAGAAAGAAATCAAACTAATGACAAGAAGATCAAGGATAACAAATGCCAAACCTAATCAAATAAAATGATACGAAACTTAAATTAAATGACAAAGAAGCAATAAAATGAATTATTCATACAAAGAATGGAAGATTACCATGGCCTCTTGTACAAGTTCTGTTGGGAAACTGAGGTAGCAATCGCAACGCGGAAGCACAATACGATTTAACAAGAACTTGAAGAACCAACTTTAACCACGAAGAATTTAAACAAAGGCAATAATCACATACAGAAGGTTTAATTTAGGTGGAAACCTTTTAAAGGATCAAAAGCGCCCCCAACAAGTACGACGAATATATTATCACTTAGGGTTACAATAAGTTACAAAAATCACTCAACCTCGCATCTACCCTTACAGATAATCCCTAGAAAGAAAACCCAAGAAATCTCTTCAGAGCAAAACCCTAGATTTCTCCCTTTTTTATCTCTAACTATTTCTCCCTGTCCAGAGGCCTTTAACTTATACTAAATATTTATAGGCTTTCCATTAGGTCATCTCCGAAGTACGCAACACGAGATAATATATCGCTTTGGATTAAATCCCATTCAAAACAAACTTAGAAACAAACAAACAAAGCCTTTTTCGTTCGAACGACCTCATGACTTGTTCGAACGACTTCAGCAAAAACTCTGCCGCTCGAACGACTTCCCCACTCGTTTGTACGACTTTCCCCTATTTTGAGCCATAATCCTAATAATCTCCACCCCAAAGATAAAACTATTTCTTCTTCTGCATTCGTCGTGTATCATTGTCGCTTCTCAATTAAGAGAATTATCCGAGTCTAGGCTTTTCCTAGACCCACCAATCGGAACCGACTTTTTGATCATCTTTGTAGACCGTGCCATTGCTCCACCTTGAACTAAATTCCGCTTAGAGCTTCCTTCATGATCAAAGAAGACTTCCAAAACTTTCATTACTCAACCTCGCTCGGAGTAATTGTAACCCTCATTATCTAACTTGAAAAGTGAAATTAAATTATGAGTCATACTCGGCACATGTTGAACATCATGAAAAACTACAATGCGTCCATCGAACATCCTCACGCGAATAGCACCCACTCCTGAAATTGGCCTTCGAGGGCCATCGCTCGCCAACACAAACTTGCTACCCTCACACATTGCATAATTGCTAAACCATGCCTTGTGTGCCCATACATGCATCGTAGCCCCACTATCAAATACCCATCCTCTATCGTGGCAAGAACCATCAGCAGCCACCACGAGGAATGCCTCATCACTATCGTTACCTGTAACCATCGCCAGTTTGTTAGTGTCACTTTCAAAGCCCCTTGCCGAATTTTCTTCATTGCCTTTTCCCACTTTGCAATCCGATCTATAATGACCCAATTGACCATAACTCCAATAAGTTCCTTTTATGAACCTATTAAAGCTTCTTTTTCCACTAACCACCATTGCAAAGTTATCCCCTAAGGATTCGCTACCCTTAAGTCTTCTCTCCTCGGAAAGAAGCGTACTTGTAACCTCCTCAAAACTCAAGGTTTCCTTCCCATACATCAACTTAGGTTGAAGATGCTTGAAGGTTGAGGGAAGAGACCATATGAGTTTAAACGCCATATCTTCATCCGCAATTTTAACTCCGATCAATTCCAATTCTGAAACGATCCCGTTCAAAGAACCTAGGTGATCACCAATGTTTGTACCCTCATCCATCCTAAGCGTATAAAGCCGTTCCTTGAGGTATAAGCGATTCGAAAGACTCTTCATTTGGTACAAACTTTCAAGTTTTTCCCAAAGACCCTTTACGGTCTTCTCTCCAACCACATTTGCCAAAACGTTCTTAGCAAGACAAAGGCGTATCCCCCTCGTAGCCCTTGAATCCAGATCTTCCTAATCTTCTTCTTCATCGTTGTCCGTTTTCTGGGCCACTATACCTTTAATCGAAGTTTTAGGTATAGGCTTCCCTTTCAGTGCCTTGCGTAACCCCCTTGAATCATGATATCTTAGACTTCTATTTGCCACAATCTAAAATTGATCTTCCCATTGAACTTCTCCACATCAAACTTAATTGTGTTAGAATAGTAAGATCTTACCATCTTGCTACTCTACTTGCCCCAAACTTCGTTCTGACACCAATTATTGGGAAACCGGGGTGGCAAATTATAACGCGGAAGCACAATATAATTTTGCAAGAACTTGAAGAACCAACTTTAACCACAAAGAATTCAAACAAAGGTAATAATCACATATACAAGGTTTAATTTAGGTGGAAACCCTTTAAAAGATCAAAATTACCCTCGACAAGCATGACGAATATATTATCACTTAGGGTTACAAGAAGTTCTTGAAATCACTCAATCTCACCTCTATCCTTATAGATAATCCCCATCAAGAAACCTTAGAAAGAAAACTCAATAAATCTCTCCAGAGCAAAACCCTAGATTTCTCCTTTTTCTCTCTCTGACTCTTTCTCCCTGTACAGAGGCCTTTAACTTGCACTAAATATTTATAGGCTTTTCATTAGGTCATCTCCAAAGTACGCAATACGAGATAATCCATCGCTTTGGATTAAATCCCCTTCAAAATGAACTTAGAAACAAACAAACAGAGACTTTTTCGTTCGAACGACCTCATGACTCGTTCGAACGACTTTAACAGAAACTCTGCCGGTCAAACGACTTCCCCACTTGTTCGAACAAATTTCTCCTATTTTGGGCCGTAATTCTAATAAGTTTTTGCTGCATATCAGTCTCAGACGCCTTCATAGCTATTACCAGGAAGTCTGGGTTAGCAAAAAACTTTTTAAGCATCATAATTTGGTGACGCCTAAAGGATGTCATCCTCCATCCCTGTAGCTTAGGAAAAAAATATATAGATTCGTGAATTCTTGGAAACTTTAGGCTAGGAATAGAGAGGAAAGTCCATATCATCAACACCCAGGTACAGTCGTGCAGTGATAAAGCTTTATTCGATTTGATATCAGCGTCCGATCGATATTTGTCAAACTCCACTATTTGCCTCCACAAGAAATTATAGACTTGCTCCCAGGAGAATCTGTTGAACTCTACTAGATCATCAACCATATCAACATACTTCACCTCAACGTTTCTCCCCTTGTTCGGGAGGAGAAATGATAGTAAATTTTTTAATCAATTTAATCGAAGAACATCATCTGCAAAACAAAATCACAAACAACTAAGAATAAAAATGGGTAAAAAAGGTCAAAGAATACACAATGTAATGATAAGAACCATAGAAAATAATAAGCCAAAAATGGCAAATACAATACAGAAATTTTTGGGGTGACAAATACAACGAAGAATGATGATAAATAATACCAAACAAATGATAAATTAAAACCTTACCATGATTTCTTTCCAATTTTACCTATTTTAAATCCCCGTTAATTTCCTTCAACCCATATCATGTATTCTTCTTCTTGGGGAATCGCCTCATTCTGAAATTCGTTATATGCTCAAGATTAACAAATAAGAACTCATTTACAATAGGAGAGATACATAGCCTAAAAATTAGGCAAACATAAAATGAGTTTCATCTGAATTATTATCCCCCCAAATTAGAACTTCATATCAACGATGTAATGGCTAAATTTCGTGGCTCGATATGATTAGTAATTAGCTATCACACCAATGAACCTGTAGCAATACTCTAATATAAAGCAAGAATTATAAATAAGTGTTTTTAGCGTGGAAAACCTCTGAATAGGTAAAAAAACCACGACCTCGTATGGAGGATTTTTTTGTAAAAGTATCTAGATAACAGGTGCTGGAATACGCTTTCCGAATAATGTGGCTAGTGGCGGTTAACTAAATAACTGACAAGTTTATGGGAGATAGGTGTCTTTGACTGGATAACATTTTCCAGGTTTAGCTCGACCCACGTTCTTGAGTAGTTCGTGGGGCTGGTTGGAATGTTGACTGAGGTAAATCAAACTGTGTGAGTTCGATTATGAGTGAGATCGAGGGATAAATCTCTACAATCGCCCCTTTGTAGCCGAAGTCACGTGTGGCTTTAGTTGAGAAAAATTATATGAAAAGTTTAAATTTCGAAACTGAGTAATGATTGCATTTTGACTAGGTGGAAGTTACATGATATTGGGAAGTGATGGGCATTAAATGATGATGCGGATGTATGTGATGGTTGTATTTGAGTAATTGCGTCCGTAATGAATGATGACGCTTGGGAGAACGTACCTGCACAATAAATTTAGGGCTATATAAAGAGTACCTGTAGCAAATCTTTGGAATAATTCCTGCATGCGTAACTTTTTTAGAGATGGTGAAAACTTAAAATATGGTTCTTGAAGAGAGGATTGTGTCTGAAACGCAGAGGTAGAAGTTGAAGTACTTTGGTGTTCATTCCTTGGAAATGGCTATCCCCGCCCCTATTCCTCCAACGTACCAAGGTTTATCGGGAGAGGAAACAGTTGAAGCTGAGGAAGATTTCTATAATAAGTGGAGATTTCATGTCTGCGTTTTGATAGGCAAGGAACGTTGGGTCTGTCTCCGCTCCCTTGCGAAAGACAGGGTTAGGGCTTCATATACTGGGAAAGGTATATTTGTGGGACAAATATGCTGATTTTTTGTGTCGCCATGGATTCTAAGGTAGGGCCATCTTCATCTCTACCAACTCTTTGGTGGTGGTGGTAATAAAAGAGGCGGTGATGGCAGTGGAGGAGGAGGACGAGAAGTGGGAGTCTGCTGACGCATTTCTATCTTGTTTTTGCGCACAAAAGACCTTCATCCTATTTTGTAGGGGCCAACACTGAGTCTATTGCCTGCATAGTCTTTTGCTGGAGTTTGACAGGGCTTCAACCGAGCCATGTGAGGAACGATATTTGTTGGTTCTAATGTATTCTTTGAATATGGGTGAAAGATTACTGAAGCAAGAAGAACTGGAAAACATGATGCCTCGGCATGCCTGAATGACCTGTGACTTTTAACAAATAGGGAAAACTTATTATCTGTAAAGTACCTAAAGTTTGGTGCTGGATGGATAACATTCTATTGTATCTCTGAGGTTAATGTGGTGAAAAATTGTTATCTGTAAATCGTATGTAATATCTTTGGCATAAATGAAAGTGATATTTACTAAACTGCGTATAGAAAAAAAATTGACTCGAACTAAATTGTGTTGGGTGTATGTTGAATAACGACTGATAAGTGATGAAACAATGTTGTAATGTTGCTCGAACTGAGATGAATATGTGCTGACAATGTCGTGTTGATATAAACGATCTATGTTTAACAGATGAGGGATAGAATTTGTAGGAAATATGTAAACTCGAGTTATTACAGGTTGATAGGGACACTACTCATGGTAGCGTAAGGTCGAGTGTAGTAACTAATGTGTGTACTAGTGAGGGGATAAGTTATAATAATTGATTCCAAGATCTTGGGTTTCTGTTATGAGGTAAAAGATAAAAATTACGTATTTTGAGGGGAAAGTGAGTGAGGAGCGCACAAATATGGGTAGGATGAAAGAAAAATGGAGGAGAGATTAGGATGGTATGACTCGATCTTAAAGGATTCGTCTTTCCATGGAAGGACAATTGTCTATAAAGATTGTCGAAGTACGTAAGAGGATATTTGGTTCGTTTGGTTATGATGCGGAGCTATTGGGGAAGGAATGTGAGCTTGAGGGTCGGATGGAAGGAGTAGGGAGCAGTATGCTCGTTATTTATATGAGGTGGGTTAATAGAGGATTAAGTAGATCGAGAAAAGTTGGCTGGTTTGATTGCTGAAGTTGAGATTGAATTCAATAATCTGAGGATCGACGAATAACGTGATTAGATGATGTTTGTCTAGGTTACCAAGGTTGTGATTGATGTTGTGCAAAGTGTGTCTTATAAATAATATAATTATTTTGAATGTAACATAAATAATATAAGTCAATCGGATCCTCTATAGGGGCAAATCAGTTTTGAGACTATTTTAGCAAACATTTTGAATAATTTTGAACATTTGTACAGTTTAAAAAATAACGCCAATCACTATAAGTATGATAAACAAGGACAGAGAAACAAAAATATGAAAATGCAGAAGCTTCTAGTTTTGTTTTGTATGCAAAAATAAATAGAACTCTGACATCGTACAGAGTGAGTCATCATGAGTATTGGAAGGTCAGGAAAAAAAATGGAAATAGGGAGAAAAAATATTTTAAAAAATGAGGGGAGTTGTAATGATGGAAATGTTGTTTTATTGAAAAGGTACAAGGCGTCTGACATGGAGAGTGGAAAAGATGCCTCAGTTCTGGAATCGAGGACGGTCCATACGAGGAGCAATAAATGCCAGCAGTTGGAGAGAGAAAGGATAAATAGTTCTTCTTCGTCTCTAATCAAATGTTTTACAGGTTCAAAAAATTTGGTGAGCACTTAGAAAGAGAGACGAAAGATCAGGGGATTCTATAAAGAGTTATCCGAAGGTGATAAACGGCTTAAGAGGGCAAAAGATTATGGATCACGTAAGTGGCAATACAGCAGCGTTGTGAGGGGAAAGCTTAACTCTACTGTCGATTCTCATTCGGATACTGAAGGTTAGCAGAGATGTATGCGATATATGTTGGGGTATTTCTATATGTTAAAGATATATGTTATACGTAAACGATTGATCAGAGATATATGTTGAAGATATATATATATATATATACATAGATGGAAGAATGATAAATACCTTAACCTGTATGTTGAACGAGCGTGAGATGCATCTGTGTAGGTCGAAAACATCCATGTAGAATTTGTTTTTAAGATGGGTAGTTTGTTTGTTAATGAGGTATCGATCTCTGGTCGGACGAATGAGTTTGATAATGAAGGGAAAGTAGGATTGGAACAATTTCCGGGTTTCCCCGGTCAGTTAGTATCTTATCCTCTGGGTTCTGATGCCTTTAGAGAGTTTTGAAAAGTTAAGGCGGCTGTAGGAGGATAGTGGGGCAATTATGCAGAGTTTGCCGGTAGGCAGTTTAGGGGTTGTATGATTACAGAGGGTGAAGAGTATTTTTATCTGTTGGCAGATTTGGAAGTGGAAAAATGAGATAGGGGTATAGATTAATCGATCTTGTTAGAGTATTTCGATGGAGATGTCCGGAGTGACCTCTCAGAGGGTTTTTTGTCTTACCTATCTCAATTAGAATATGGGCTGAGCCTTCGCCTCACCAATTTGGCGAAGGGGATTATGAATGCAATTGGGGAATGTCCTGTTCAATTGAACGGGAACATGTGGGAGGTAATAACCATGTATGACCTTCTGAATGAAAAATGGAAAAGGGAGAAAAAAGTGAGGAGGATAACCCCTGAGGACGTTTTGCAGTTTTACGGGGTGAAGAATTTTAAAGCCAGTGGGGGATTACATTTCTGTGCGAGTGGAACTCAGCCTCATTTTTTTGATCTGAATTTGGCAGGTCAAACCTGGAATGATAACGTCATATGGGTGAAAGGTAATTGCCTTCAGAGAGATGACGAAGAGCCTCTAGATCTTCGGTTTAGAACTGTAAAGCAAAGTAAGTATAGACATGCATAGATAGAATTATTGTTACGTTTTCTGACAGCTGTAGTTGATGGTAAAAATGTGTTATTGCAGGTGTGAAGTCTATAGTGGAAAGGAAAGAATCCCTGTTGGACGAAGTTGCGGAGGAGGAGACTGAACTCAAACTTGTGCTGAAGGGACTCGGCCTGAGTAGAAAAAAAGGGTTGATAGTAAGTCAGGCAAGGTTAGGAAGGCTCAGTTTACTAGGTCAATGGCGGGGGTCGATGAAGGAAAAAGGAAAATAAGTGGTGAGGAGGTTCGAACTAATTTGTCCAAAACTCCTGGATCGAGCAGTTCGGCTCAATTGAATCTCACGATGAGCAAGATAGCTCAAAAATATCCAACAAAATGGATGCTAAAGTCTTTGCCGGCCTCGGGCGCCACAAAAAGTGGTGAGGTCGCAAAAGAGAAGAGGAGGAGGGTCGAATCCTCTGAGGAGAAGGTCACTGAGGTGCGACTTACTGCGGTGGATGACCTTAGGGAGGTCGAGGAAAGGGCCAGGTTGGCGGTTCTCCATAGAGAAGAAGATACGAGAAAAATGGTAAGTTTTATTGATCGGGAAAGAGTTGTTTTATATGTTTCAAGCTAATCACTTAGATTGATTTGTTTTATGTAGGTCGCTCGTCTCGTGAAGGGGATTTGGCTCGGTATTGAAGAAGAAAAACCCGAGCTGAAGAAGGTGAAAAATGAGCTGAAGAAAACACTAGCTCGAGTCAAGACTGAAGCCATGAAGGTAGTTAGGCAGTTGAAGGCCTCTCATGTCATGGCAATCGGCCAGCTGCAGGTCAAGGTGAAGGCCAATCAAAACGAGATGGTTAAGGAGTGTGATAGACTGGGTCATCACTTGATGCTGAAGGGCTATTCCAAGGTGGAGGTAGATGCCATTAAGGATGACACCTATATTGAGGAGGAAGATGAGGAAGAAGCAGAAGCGGTGAGGGTCGTGGACGGTTTGGATGGTATTTCCCGCTAGACGGTGCTCGACAATCAAAGGGATGACGTCGGGCTCCCAGAAGATGGTAGTGAGAAGGTAGGGTAGGCACGTATTTTGTATAAATATTTGTAAGTTGTTTGAATTGTGTGTGAGGATAAAACTTCTGTAGATTGACTTTGTTTATAAACCTCTTATAGGTAGTTAGAGAGATGAGTCTCAGAATAAATAACCTAGAGTCTGGACTTACCAGGGAAAGAGAAACCTCTAAAGCCTTGCTGTCTGCGTAAGCGGAGCTGCAGGTTAGATCTGAATAGGTTTTTCGACTTTGGTGTTATACCAACGTTAAGTTATCATTTAAATAGGATAGAAATGCATGGCAAGAATCTAACTCTATTAATACATAATAATATATCGAAAGTTTGTACTTTGTACGCTGAAAGCAGACTCATGGAGTGTTCATCTGAGAATGGATTCTAAACTTTTAGTTTAAAAGTATTTGGAAACAGATATTTAGAAACCACATAGTCTCTTAGAAATATAATATGTATATATTTAAAGTCTTTCCTGAATTGAACTGTACTAAAACTTATTATATTTACCAGGTTGAATTAGATTCATCTCGCTCATGTGAGGACGATGTACTCATGTGTAATTGGGAATTTGCAGAGCAGTTTGATAGGATGAAGGAGGCGAGCGAGAATAAAGAAGATCAATACGTAAAGGCAAATTTAAGACTTGTAGAGTTTACCCAGGCCGTTTTCGACCTGACTCTCTAGGTCGAAGTAAAAAATTCTGAGATAAAGAAAGGATTAAAAGAGCTAGCTTCAATGTCAAGTTAACGCGTTGGTTGTGAAGGGTAAGCATGCCGATATGGCTCAATACCATATTTAGGCGCTTCAACAATCGGTGGAACGATTTCGATCTGATCTTCAGAAATGCAAGAACGAGCTTGAGCGAATGAGATGGAAATTCATTGAAAAAGACGACGAGCTGAGGGTAGCTTGAGAAAATCTATCAGCTTCGGAAGCCGTAGCTGAGCATTTGCAAATAGCCCTACCTACCAAGCAAATGAAATATTAGGAAATGCAACGAAGGTGCAACGATTTAAACGAGAGGGTTGCACGACTTAAAGCCGAACTGGCGCAAGCCCTTGCTCGTGCCAAGAAAGCTGAGGCCAGAGAGCGTTCAGGGGGAAGCAGAACTGAGGTTAAGACTCTTTTAGCTCGAGGGGATGTAGTTAGCCTCTCAGGTCACATTAGAGAGCTAGAAAGTGACGTATCTCGAATTCAGGGGATTGTCCAGAAGGGAAATGCAAATTTGAGGGAATGCCAACATAAGTTAGATGCTGCTCTTATCAGGGAGAAAGTTCTGGAGGGGGAGATCAAAGCGAAGGAATTTCTTGTGAAGAGGAAAGAAGAATTATTGAAAGATCTACCGGCTAGGGAGAGTTGAACGCAGAAATTGGGAGACTTTGTGCTCGGGTAGTAGACTTAGAAGCCATGAACCTTGCTGAGTCAGCGAAGTATATTGCCAAGTTGGAAGAAAATGTAATCTATCATGATAAGGTCGATGCGGACATAATTGAACGAAAGAATGAGTACGCTAGGTTAGAGTCACGCCTCGAAAGGTTGAAGGCAAGATTTGCAGTCATGGTTGTACCTGATATGTCTCGATCTGACCTGTCTAGGGTGATTGTTACATATTTTGTAGAGGAAGTAAAAAGACTTGAGTCAGAACGAGATACCTTGTTCAAAACTTTATCGGATATGGGATGCATCTGTGGGGTGAAGATTGATCGAGGGAACTGTTTGGGCATCATGGAGACCCAACTGGGCCCTCGAACTGCTGAATCAATAGTACAAGGTAAAGCTATTGTGGCCCGCGAATTGAAAGAGAGACCTCTTGATGTGGGGGGAAGCACTGCTGACACTCCATCAGTTGAAAAGAATCCTTTATAATATGAATTTGACCTGAAAATAAATAGTATCTGTCCTGGACACATTAAAATATATGAAAGCAAGTATAGCCATTGTCTTATCTTGTGTCTGGTGGGGTCTTTGATATAAAACAAATTTTTACATTCGTTTTAATCACAGAAATGGGTTGAGTTAAACCAAGTTGAAACTTGATTTGAACTATAGAAATGTCACAGACATATTGAAAGAGATGAAAGCTATTATGACATTTGCCTTATCTTATACATGGCTGAGTCTTTGATATGAAACAAGTTCTTATACTTGCTACAATCGCAGAAATGTAAAGGGTCAGCTGAACCAAGTGTTATCCTTGATCCAGCCTACTGAAATGATCAAAACAAGTTGAAAAAGATGAAGACTAGTATTAAATTTATCTTATCTCTTGTTTGGCTAAGTCTTTGATGTAAAACAAGTTTTTACACTTGCTACAATTGCAGAGATCTAAAGAATTAGCTGAACCAAGAGTTATCCTTGATCCAGCCTACTGAAATGATCCAAACAAGTTGAAAAAGATGAAGACTAGTATTGCCTTTGTTATATCTCTTGTTTGGCTGAGTCTTTGATATGAAACAAGTTTTTATACTTGCTACAATCACAGAGATGTAAAGAATAAGCTGAACCAAGTGTTATCCTTGATCCAGCCTACTGAAATGATCTAAACAAGTTGAAAAAGATGAAGACTAGCATTACCTTTGTCTTATCTCTTGTTTGGCTGAGTCTTTGATGTGAAACAAGTTTTTACACTTACTACAATCGCAGAGATGTAAAGAATCAGCTGAACCAAGTATTATCCTTGATCCAGCATTCTGAAATGATCCAACCAAGTGTTATCCTTGATTGTAAGCTAGTATTATCTATGCTTAAATCTGTAAAATGTAGACGAATGTTCGTGAAGAGAATGACATTGTTCAAAAAAAAACTTTAATTTATAAGTTCATAATTTACATTAGATGGAGATAAGAATCTCACTTTTGGAATTGAAAAACAAACAGCGAACAATGGAAATAGAGTAGTAAGACGCCTAACGATAGTATCGTTTCAGTCGTCTAGTGTTCCAAGGATTTGAAATGGGGATTCCCTCTTCTGTCATGAGATAGTATGATCCCAGGCCTGAGAGACTTGTGATAATGAATGGACCCTCCCAATTGTCGGCTAATTTTCCAGCGTGAGACTCTTTACGATGTTGAGGAATTTCTCTGAGGACAAGATCTTTGATTTAGAAAGTACGGCTCCTGACTCGGTTGTTATACGATTTGGCAAGCGTATGATGATATCGACCTAGGTTAGGGATAACGCATTCCCTGGTCCCATCTATCATATTGAGGCTGTAAGCCAATTCAAACTCATTTTCCTCGTCAGTCAGCTCGTGATCACGAACTGGATAATGATATTAAGAAAGAATCACTGCCTTAGTACCATAAATAAGGAGGAATGGGGTACACCCAGTGGATTCTCGGGAAGTGGTTTGATACTCCCACAAGACGTGAGGTAGTTCGCGAACCCAATTCTTTTTTTTCTGTGAGTGAAGCCACTTTTTATGTCCATCCATGATGGTTTTGTTGGTGATTTTGGCTTGGCCATTGCCTTGAGGATAGTATTGATTTGATGGTGAATGGATGATATTATGGTGATTTAGAAAGGTTACGACCTTATCTCCCACAAATTAAGGCCCGTTATCGATACGAATTAGGTGGGGGCACCCAAATCGAGTGATTATGTAGTTCTAAATAAAAGAGATGACCTCCTCTTCTCTGGTTCGACATAGTGGAATTGCTTATACCCATTTTGTAAAGTAACCGGTAGCTATGAGTAGGTGACGGCGATTACCTGGAGAGTTAGGGAATTCGCCGACGAGGTTTAGTGCCCATCTTTTGAATGGCCAGAAAACCTTGCTTGCATAGAGTTCGAGCGCAGGGGTACGTATCATATGTCCATGTCTATGGCAGGTGTCACACCTGCGGGAATACTCTTCTGCTTGTTTGCGCATGCCAGGCCAGAATACTTTTTAAGTTATAGCTCAGTTTGCTAATGACCTACCTGCGGCGTGAGGGCCACAAGTTCCTTCGTGTATTCGCGGAGCAGTTCATCTGCTTTTGACTTTGAGAGGCACTTGAGGTAAGGCCCTATAACGGAGAGGAGGTAAATCATATCGTTTTGAGTAATGTAACGCTTCGAGTTGATGATCAGCTATCAGCGCTCTTTTGGATCTGCTGGGAGTGGTCCATTTCACTTGTTGTCGACACCGAGGTAGGCTAAGAAAGGCTTTCGCCAATCGTTGTCTCCCCCTTTATCGCCCCCAGTGTTGATCGTGCATACAGATATGCGATCAATGTTAGGGGCTGAAATGATTTTGATCTGGAGATATCGAGCTTCTGTTCCCAAGACCCTGGCTAGATATGCCTATAAATCTGCATGTCTATTTTTACCTCAAGGAAGATATTCGAGAGTTGCTTTTGTAAACTTACTCATCCTATCTGCAACGAGGGCTGCATATTCAATCATCTTCCCGTTCTTCTTGTATTTCTCAGAATAATGATGAACGATGAGTAACGAATCTATGTAAACTGAGAGTTCGGGGACAACGAGCTCAAGTGCGAGTTCGAGTCTGTGAATGAGAGCTTCATACTCGGTGACATTATTTGAGGCCTCAAAATCTAAGCGGATTGATTTCTCAATTCTTTTATTAGAAAGGGTAATCAAAAGGATCCCGATCCTTGACCCTGCGGGTCCTGCTGATCCATCTTTAAGAAGCTTCCACCCTGATGTAGTGATCCAGTCAGCTCTTTCGTCGAATGGCTTGGGGGTTGGATTCTCAGGCGTACTTTCAGTAAGGTTCGGTTCGTGCTCCTCCCACTCGGGATCCTCCACTGGAAAATCCATGAGAAAATTGGCAACGGCCTGACCTTTTTTGGAATGACGTTAATCGAACTTGATATCATGTTCTCCCAAACTGACAAACCATTATTGCACTCTTCGTGACTTCTCTTTTTTGGACAGAACTTTTTGAAGTGGGTAGTTCGTCATAACTTTGATAGAATGTGCTTGGAAGTAGTGTTTGAGTTTCTGCGAAGTGTAAACAAGGGTGAGAAGAAGTTTCTCAATTTTAGAATACATTGTTTCTGCTGGTGTGAGTGTTTTACTGATGAAGAATACTGGTTTTTCTATTTTCCCTTCCAGACGAATGAGAACCGCGTTGAGAGAAGTATCTGTAACTGCTAGGTAGATTATCAGTTCCTCATTACCTACTTGGGGTGCTCATTATAGGAGACCTCCCCAAATAGATTTTGAGATCCTGAAAAGCTGCTTCGTATTCTGGTGTCCACGTGACTTGTATATTTGGTTAAACCTTTTTGAACGTCTTTCGTTGTCTTTGGAGAAGGCATGTCAAGGAGAGCTCGAATTTGATCTGGATCAGCCTCAATCCCTTTCTTGCTGATGAGGTGGCCTAGAAAGTGGCCAGAATGTACCCCGAATTAACATTTATTAGGGCTGAGTTTGTAGGATCGAAAGATGTTGAATATTGTGTTGAGATATAAGATGTGATTATCTGACTGTACGCTTTTATACAAGAGATCATCGATGTAAACTTCAACGATTTTTCCAAGGTGTGTTTTGAACAAAGCAGTCATCAATCGTTAATATGTGGCCCTTGCGTTCTTAAGCCCGAAGGGCATGACTTTGCAACAGTAAAGGCGACTTTCGGTGATGAACGTTGTTTTCTCTTGATCTTCTTCCAGAAGTGAGATTTGATTATACCCTGAAGTAGCGTCCATCATAGATAGAAGATTATGGCCTGCTGTGGAATTAAGGATCTGATGAATGTTGGGAAGAGGGAAACTGTCCTTTGGAGTATGTTTCTTCAGATCTGTGAAATCTACGCAAACACAAATTTTTCTATTCTTCTTTGGGACAACGACAATGTTGGATATCCAGTCCGGATACTTGGCTTCTCGAATGAATCCCACTTTGATCAATTTCTTGATCTCAGTATTAACTTTATCTTGAAGATGAGGTGAAAGTTGTCGTTGTTTCTGTTTGACCGTTGTGGCGTTGATGTTGATGGCTAACTTGTAGCAAGCCATGGCTGGATTGACTCTGGACATTTCTTCAAAAGACCATGCAAAAACGTCTCGATTGAGGTACATGAATTGGATTAAAGCATCTTTCACATGCTGAACCAGCTTGGTTCCAATGAATGTACCTCTGCTAGGTCCATCAATGTTGACGTATTTCGTGGGTTCCTCTGTAGGTGATTGATCGTAGAGGTAATCAATTTTCTGTAATTGCTATGCGGCCAATCTGTCTGAAGTATCTAGGATGGCAGAGATAGTATTTTCAAAAGCTCGAGAGAGTTTTTGACTGCCTCTGATATTATAAATATTATTATCGTGCTTGAATCGGAGTGCTTGATGATAGGTGGAAGCGATTGCTTCCATATTGTGAGACTTGGCATAAATACCGTTGTCGTGTTTAAATCGAAGTTTCTGATTGCCTTTGATCTCATAAAAACTGTTGTCCCAAGATAGCGAGACTTGGCATTGATGACGTAGAAAATGATGTCGATAATGGCTGGTCCTGCGATAATAGGTGAGATAATCTTGTCTACTCGTTCCTCCCTGGAGCCATTAAGCCCACTGATGTCTACGTTGCTCTGAATGACTTGATCGGCCAAACCCATCTGGTCGATCGTACTCTAAAAAAGAATTTCAAAACCGCTTCCAGTATCGATCATCATTGTGTGCATGACAAACTATTTCATCTTGAGCATTATAACTAACGCATCATGATGTGGAAATTTGGCATGGCTAGTATCGCAATCCTCGAAGGAGATTCCGAGTTGGCGATTGCTCGACTCAGGAAGAAGTTTGGCTTCTTTGTCTTGAGGTGTAAGATTACAACATTCCAAGAGCCTCCGGCGGTTTGATCGGTTAGAATTATTGATCTGGTTGATTTCGATCATGTTGCTGAGGTGCATGTAGTAGAGATATTCTCCTCAACTTTGTCGTTGACCTGAACAACTTCGAGTTGCTTCTTATAGTTTCCATCTTGGTATGACTTCAGGTCAACAATGTATTCGAGCATCCGTCCTTCCTTGAAAATGAGCTCGAGCAGCCGTTGTAGAGCACAACAATTGTCAGTAGAATGATGATTTACCTTATGGTGTAGACAAAATGGTCAATTCTCGATGGGTTCTAGTGGCTGAGAGATGCGGTAGAGCGTATCTTTTAACAACAGTGGAAAAATTGTGGAGATTCAGACGTTCAGCTTTGGAAGGACGGGTTTGTTTTACAGACCGCTTCTCCGAGGGTATCCTGTGTTTCCCTTGGTGCGTTTCTGATCTCTCTGCTTCTCCTTTGGCTCACTGGTTTGTTCTACAGGTGGGGATTTGGTGGAGAGGACAAACTTAGTAGACTTTTGTCTCTCAGACAACCGTTGACTTTGGTGATCATCTCCTCTAATGTCGCATCTTGGTATGACTGAAGAACTTTGAGTTGCTTTTTATAGTTTCCATCTTGGTATGACTTCAGGTCAACAATGTATTCGAGCATCCGTCCTTCCTTAAAAATAAGCTCGAGCAGCCGCTGTAGAGTATAGCAATTGTCAGTTGAATGATGATTTACCTTATGGTGTAGGAAAAATGGTCGATTCTCGATGGATTCCAGTGGCTGAGAGGTGCGGTAGAGCGTATCTTTCAACAGCAGTGGAAAAATTATGGAGATTCAGACGTTCAACTTTGGGAGGACCGGTTTGTTTTGCAGACCGCTTCTCCGAGGGTATCCTGTGTTTCCCTTGGTGCATTTCTGATCTCTCTTTTCCTCCTTAGGCTCACTGGATTGTTCTGCAGGTGGGGATTTGGTGGAGAGAACAAACTTAGTAGACTTTTGTCGCTCAGACAACCGTTGACTTTGGTGATCATCTCCTCTAATGTCGCAGGCTTGTTAAGGAAGGGTATTCTTTGACCTTGCAATTGAGCCGGATAGCATTGGTGAAAACGGTCACAACTATTTTTTAGTTGAGGTTATCCACCTTTCTCGCGAGCTCTAGGAATTTCTTTGAGAAGCCTTCAAGCTTTTCTCCCTGTCACTGCTTAAGACCGATAAGAGAATACAAGTTCTCCTCTTTGTATTTGTTGTGAGCATATGTCTTGATGAACTGCTTTTGCAGCTGATCAAACATGTAGATAGATTTCACAGGAAGAGAATGGAACCATCGGAATTGCTCCTCTTGTAAACTTGTGGCGAACAAGCGGTAGAGAATGTGGTTGAGATTGGAGTACAACCCCAATGAATCACAGTATTGCTAAATATGCTCCTTTGGGTCAGTACCTTTGTACTTGTGAATTTGGAGAGTATGGAAACCTTTTCGGTATTTCCATATCGAATAGTTCTTTGGCAATCAGACTTCCTTGTAACTTCGTGGTATCGCCGGTAGTACCCAGAACTTGTGCCTCGATCAACTCCTTAATTCATTAATCCATATGTTCTTTTGTGACGTAATGATGTGTTGGTTGAATCGCTGGACGTGCTGGCAGGGGATGACGAGTTCCTGTACCTTCACTCAAACGATCTCGTGCTGAAACTTGATGTAGGAGTCACTGGTCTTCCTCCTGATGGACGGAACTCTGATAACCTCGACTGACTTTTGATTGAACTTCTCCCCCCAAATGGATGGAGGGTTGCAATCCATGTGGTAGATTTATGGAAATGGCTTTACTAGTGGCTCCCCGAGGTCCTAATATTTCCCTTGCAAAATGCGGGAGGTTTCAGGAAGCTGATCGTGACCCCTAGCTGGAGGAGCCTGCTGAGTATTTTACAGAGCCTCGAGTGCAGTCTGCATCGTCGTCATCTGATCTTCGTGTCGTTTGAGCGCTGTCAAACGAGCTTGTCGTTCTGCAATGAGCTCTTTCTCTCAGAGCTCGTGATCTTTTATCAACTGAAGTTCGACTTCGGCACATTTCTCTGCCTCAACGTGGAGATTCGTCCATAACTCGGTGAGCTGTCCCGGATCCACATAAATTTTGAGCTGAGTTCCTGCGGCCTATCGTCTGGAAGAAACCATAATTAATAATTATAGTGAAAGACTACCTTAGAGTATCGTGGAAATGTAATCTTTTCCACAGACGGCGCCAAATGTAATGGCCAAATTTCGTGGCTCGATATAATTAAGAATTAGCTATCACACCAATGAACCTGTAACAATACCTTAATATAAAGCAAGAATTGGAAACATGTGTTTTTAGCGTTGATAACCTCTGAACAGGTAAAAAAACCCAACCTCGTATGAAGAATTTTTTTATAAAAGTATATTTATTGCTTGGAGTGGATATCTTTATTACAAGTAATCTCTAGAATATAGAAATGCTTTTGATCTCGTAAATAAGAGGTTTGAGTGATTTTTCTGGTCCCTGTCTATTCTGGAACTTTTCCTTTATATAGGCTTCTCTACAGCTCTTCGTCGTGCTAGAACAAGTTTTTTAAATAATGTGATTAGTGGCGGTTGACTGAATAACTGACAAGTTCGTGGGAGACAGGTGTCTTTGACTGGATAACATTTTCTGGGTTAGCTCGACCTACGTTCTTGAGTAGTTCGTGGGGCTGGTTGGAATGTTGACTGGGGTGTTAAGTATTAAAAAATGCGTGAGCCTGAGATGGAGGTAAATCGAGTTGTGTGAGTTCGATTATGAGTGAGATTGAGGGATAAGTCCCTATAACCGAGATGACGATCGAATATTTCTAGTACCAACGTCGACATTGTCGTTATTGGATCAATCAGCAGTAACGGTGTAAAGCAGGTATTACGAAGAACACCCTTCTTCTCTTCTAGCAAAGCTGCAAATATTTTGTGAAGTCCCACATCTATACACTGAGAGGTGTAATTTTTAGCATTAGAGGTACCCTTCTTGGCTCCACCCTCCTGCATTTGGTTCTCCTTATCAAATTACTCATTCACTTCTTTATCAGACTTAATTGAGAAAGAAAAAAATAGACTTTAATCAAATACTTGGTAGGCAGTAGTCACAGAGATGATTTGCCACTGAAATAATACTGAAATCACATACACACACGATGGGTAAAATCACGACGATTGTGAGAAAACGGTTTGTGCGTCCGGGACGGTTTTTACGGTTGTCAATCACACACACGATATGTAGAATTGGGATGGTTTTTACAGTTTTTGTGATCTTTGCAGTGGTCGTGTAAGAAAAAAATGTTTGAGGAATGGGGATAGTTTTTGGCGCCAAAAGCTAGACGAACTCGTGTGAATCGCACGTATTACCTAACCCTAAACAACAATAAATAAATGCCAAATAATTTAACTGATGGTAACAAAGTCTGCATGATTCAATATAACTGATGTTTAAACACGTGACAAATTGGCAGTCAACAAATGATAATAAATACATGAAATGGTGACAAGGTCTGCCTTACACGTCTTGAAATAGTAATAACATGTGCACATCGAGGAATTAAAATTGGGCACGTGGCGTAATAACATATTTTTAAATGATTCGAACTTTTTTTATTATTATTTAGGAAGTGACATTCGTACTTGAGGAGCCCACGGCCTTACCTGTGTCCTTATTGAAACATCCATATTTGGAGTTTGTTTCATTCCGTGTCTAATTTAGATGTCAGTACTATTTCGTGGTTACTCGTCGTCAGATATTGAACATTAAGCGACTACAGCTGGACTGGCACTGAACAGGTAAGCACTAAACAGGTAAGTGGGTTTCTATCTCCTTGCTCTAAATGTCAAGCCCGTAGTATTTTACAAAATATGAAAAGAAACTTATATGTATTAATTGAGAAAAATAGGTCTCTATTCGAACAGGCTTTTGCTTAGTTCGAATAAAGACTTTGTTCGAATAAAATTTAGTTATATTCAAATATTTTCCCTAAAAAAAAAATGCATTCGAATATACTATTTCTTTATTCCAATAACTTTTATGGGAACTTAGTTGTTCGAATAAGATTTTTCTTTATTCGAATAAAACTTGTTTTGTTCGAATAGACTTTTTCTCTATTTGAGCAAATTGACTCAGGACTTTATTTGTTCGAATACATTTTTGATGTATTCGAATAAAATATGTTCTATTCGAATAAACTTTATTTTTATTCGAACAGAGGTCGGATTTTCAGTTTTCCTATTTAAAACATCCTTTCTTTTTTCATAATTCACCTTTTCCAAAACCTATTTTTTCAGAGCTTGATATTTAGAGAGATGAGAGATTTTAACGAGTGATTCAATACGAAGTAAAACTCTTATTGAATCAATCAGAGAAATTTAAAAAACCTAATCATTGATTTGTAAAGTTTGAGTGATTCAAGCTTTGAAGCTTTGGTGCGTTATCCGAGGCGAGGCGTTGTGAGAACGAAGGGCGTTGCAAGAACGAGGAATCGATTGTAATGAGCTTGATTAAAAGAGAGGTAACTACGGGATGTGTTTATCGAGTTTGTAAGTAATTGAACTCTTGTAATTCATTCTCAATAGTGGATTGTTTAGTTGTCGGGTGATTTGACAGCGACCTGTGGGTTTTTTCCTAAAAAAGAATTCCCACAGGGTTAAAATTCTTTGGTCTTGTGTTTAATTTCCAATTGCTTGTTGACACTAGATAATCGAATCAATTTAAATTAGGTTAAAGTTAGATCATTAATTCAAAGGATTCAGACCTATTGATTTTGACCTAAATTTATCAAAATCGGTTATTCTCAAGTATTTATTTATTTCACTTATTTGTGGGCCCATGGCCTACAAACCTATTGTAATATTCAAGTAGTTAATTTTTTTTCATAACAAATGACAAAGAAGGTTAAAAAAATGGCAAAGTTATCTAAGACAAATGATAACTAGCTGTTACTAAATGATAGTTGCCGGAAAGAATGTTAGAGATTAACTGAATAAATGACATAGTTTGGTTAGCAGCAGCCGCGCAGACGATTTTCCATCCTTTGTTCCATGAGTAGAATAGAGTAGAGTATCATCTACATGAGTAGAGTACAATCATTTCCTCCATGCTCAAGGAGTAGAGTACCAGTCTATAATCAAACATTTGGCAGGCAGTAGTCACACAAATGGTTTGTGACAAATAATCAGGACAGTTTTTATGGTTTTTGCGGTCGAGTAAGAAGAAGAAACTGTTTGATGAATCGGGATCGCTTTTGGCGCCAAAAATCAGACGAACTCCTGTGAACCGCACGTGATACCTAACCATAAACAAGATGAGAAATAGTTATAGAATTGGTGAAAGATTCTGCCTTCTTACAAATAACAAATCTGGTAAAACGTAGGACAAACTGTACTAAAACAAATGGCAAGTAATTCATGAGATGGTGATAATGACTGTCTTACACGTACACGTGGCTTGATATAATAATTTTAAATGAGTTTTACAATTTTTTATTGTTTCGGATGTGACATTCGTACTTGAAGAGCCCAAAAATAGGTGGTTGTCTGCTATAATATTGTAACTTTAGTAGGGGCAAAATTAGTTTTTCCTCTAGTCAGTATCGATTTTGGAATTTATTGTTCCCTATGTCTGATTTTGTAAAGATGGCAAAAAAGTAGTATTTATTCTCATAATTTCCGAAAAATTATTGGAGATGCTCTTAGGACCGAGGAACAACTTTTTCTCCCTCATACTGCCTTTGAAGTTACATCCCACGTGTCCCCAGATGAAAATAGCCACTTCCCTGATACTTTCTGCTGAAAATTTTGTTGTCCAGCGACTCCAGTCTTTGTATGTGCTGAAATTTATGTTGCGGAGATTCTCTCTCTATCAAGTCCTCACTTTCATCTTAACTGCATCTTCAGCTTAGTTTTCAATGCTTCGAGGAAACACTGATAATGCTCCCTATTAAGCTTCTTCATCTTTAACTGGTACTCTCTCTCTCTCCTCATAAACCCATTTGCAATTCCATTTGTTTTGAATATAGGTTTTTGATGCAGCGCATTATAAAATGAAGCGTGTTTTATGATTTACGGATGAAAATACTAACGGTAATTGTGAATCCGGCTGATGATTAACTCGACCTTCCTAAAGTTTGAAGATAAACTCAATCAATCAAATAAAAGGATATCTTTGAAAAACATTCTAAGACTCTTTTCATTCATCAAAATGCACCCCTAAACTCATATTACAAAATGTGATTTATAGGCAACAACGACCCTTGGGATTCATAAATGGCAATAACTCTATAACTCTTAAATAATAATCATAATTAACACCCATAACTAAGTCTTATAACAAACACCCATAAATAAGACTTTTAAATAACTCTTCAATATTGTAACTCATAAACATAACTCTTAACTAAAGTAATATAACTATTAAAACTAAGATTTTAACTAGACTCTTAATTATTGTAACCGCTAAACAACGACCCTTCGAAAATTTCTACTGGTTCCATACTCCATCAGTTTTACTTGCAATTTTGTACTTAATGCTGTCATTTGGAATCTGGGGCACTCTCATTTGTGAAGTATGAGTGATAATTGAGCAATTGGAGTTCAAAAAAGTGATTACCTTCTAATTTTACTTGATCGGGTTATTTTCATTTTTTGAATATTCTTTGAATTTTGATTTTTCATTGACAGGGGTTGAATCCAAAGGGAGTTAGAGGCATCTTGGCATTTGGGGTTCTGAATCTCTTGAGTGTATCTTGATTTATTGGTAAATCAGAGGTTTGCAGTTTTGTCATTTTTATTGATGGCAACACTTTCTGGTACTGGAACTTCAGTGGGAGTGGGAGTATTAGCGACTCTTCACCGGAGAATAGTATTAGTAGATTTAGCTCTTTAAAGATGTTTGATGTCAGTAATCGATTTTCGCTTTCTAGTCGGAAATTGGAACGTGGGTCGATTTCCCACACATAAAGAGACCTTTTCTTGCATTTACATCCTGAAATTTCATTGCTTAGAGAAGGTGAGGGGAGCAATGATGAAACTATTAGTCCTTAGAAAGGAGAGCTCAAGTGATAATATCACTGATAGTTTAATAGACTCGTCTACTCAGAACAGTTATAATGAAGCCAAGATTAAAGTTATCGGAGTTGGTGGTGGAGGTTCAAACGCTGTGAATAGAATGATTGAGAGTTATATGAAAGGTGTTGAGTTTTGGATTATAAACACGGATGTTCAAGCTATGAGGATGTCACCCGTATTTCCAGAGAACAGCTTGCAAATTGGCCAGGAGCTAACAAGAGGTCTTGGTGCGGGAGGGAACCCAGATATTGGCATGAATTCCGCAAAGGAAAGCAGAGAAGCCGTAGAGGAAGCACTTTATGGTGCTGACATGGTTTTCGTAACTGTAAGTTAAACTTGGACTTACCTACAATTAATTTCTAGTATTTACGGTTTCAGTTTCATAATCTATGGGCTTCCTTATGGTGTAGTTTAGTATTATAAACTTGTCCTCACTAAAAAGTGTGACACGCTCTTCAATGTGTTCCAACAAGGTCGGAATGAGTACACAGCTTAATAAACTCATTCTTAGCACTTGGAAACTTGAGTATAATGTAGTATATCGAATTGTAAAACTTAGTTTCTGATTGTGGATGACATTGTACCTGAGGTCATCTGAAAAGGTGTAGCACACTGCACACGAAAAACAACACTCTTCAATCGCTATGTAAAATATAATATGTTTTGAAAGTTCTTACCTCCGTTTTAGCACACGGGAGAGAGCACCACTTAAGATGCTCTAATATTCTGTTTTTGTTACTCGTTAGTTGGCAGGTCGGGGAAAGGGTTTTAACCAACTGTTAAAGATATAAAAACATAGACAAGCAAGAAAAATAAGAATTATGATGTATCTGGCAATACTAAGCTTGCTCAGTTTAATCATGTCTGAGTATCCATCCAAGAAAGTGGCCAGGCAATTGCACTGTCTAAAGCTGGTTTAATAATTACGGGAAGGAAAGGGATAATGGTTGCTGCTATTCCTCTCTCCCCTCTCCTCCCTTAAAAAGCTTATGATATACAGGTTATCCTCGGTTATTAGGTTTAATTTAGTAAATAACTGCTCTTTCAGTTTAATTGTAACCGCTTTCAAGGTAGATACTGTATCGAGTTAGGAGTATCTGGAATCTAGTATATTATCTTATGATTCACCATCCTTTTTCTTGTCTGTGTTGTAATAGGTGGATTGGAATCTCATTTTTTTTTTCCAGTCCTAATTGATCTTACCTTTTTCTTATAAAAGATTGACTTAAATATCAATAGAATGATTATAAACGTAGGTAATATGATCAAATTCGGAAGATGGTATTGTTGTGAGGAGAGTTTGGACAAACATTTCGTATTATTTTGCCCTCTATATTAAAGGAAGGGGAGTATGGTGAAAGACTTTATTAATTATGAAGTGGATGACATGAACTGGACTGCTATCGTACAAAAAATATTAACAAACTGGAGGCTAGCTTGGTACATGAATTTTGTTTGCTTGATAACTATTCCTTTGATGAAGGGGGAGAACGGTGTGGCGTATATAACCGTCACTTAAACTAGTCAAATTTTGGGAGAATAAATGGTGTTTGGAGAAAGTTCGAATAACATCTTAGTCTTTTGTTGAAGGGAGGAAAACAAAGAATTTCATTAACTTGGAAGGCATTGAGAATACTTGAAAAATGATCTTAAAAGAAATCTGAACGACTGAAAAATTAGCTCGATCGCTCACTTTTTGATTTATCCCGATAACTATTATGTTGATGTTGGGCATAAGAGATGGCGGGTTTTGTCTAAAATGAATTTTTTTCTGCCATTTTTTTTCCTACCAATATTAATCCTCCGAGGCCCTTATATTTCTCGTCCTCTGTGGATTGGCTGCCGAATATCCCTCTGAAGATTGCATTTCCCACATGGTCAGCTTCAATACAATGGTTGTTCCAATCAAAGTTTAATGCTAAAAAAATGATTTTGTTCATTGTGAGGTGGCCAGGCAGATCTTTGAGTTCTTCACTTCTTAGTGAATCTTGTATGGGCTCTTACCCAGAGATCTTGAAATGTTTGCTATGAGATGGTCTTGGTTTAGGTTATCCTGAGGGGTGGGATTCTGTGGAGGTTGGGCTGGTTGGTGCCCGATGATGTAGTCTGGGGCATATTGTTGGAGAGAAATGGGAATGGCTGCTTCAATGTTTGTAGGTCCCGTCGGGTTTGAGTGGGAGTTGGCCAAGAAGTAAGGTGATGAATGCCCGTAATGTTTTATATGTTGGTTTTGGGTTTTTGAACTAGTAGGACTGGATTTCTTTTCATTTGGGTTTTTTAGAATGATATAAGGTACTTATAGAAACAGTTAAGTATATCTTAGCCTTGGCATGTTCTTTATTTCCTGAAGGCATCATCTAAGCTAAATAGGTGCACGGCGAGCGACGGGAACACGAGGTTAGAGTTCCTGGAGATTTGTTACGTTCTCTACATTATTTATATGGATTTTTTTTTTTTTTTTTGTGATAATGATTTCTATCTGATATTCATGGAGATAAACGTTATTTGGACTCTAATTGATGTCAGAGATAATGGTCTGCTGAAGTAATTCAAAGAAATCGGTTGCACTTCCACTGCAATAACATATTAGAGAATTCTCCTGGAACTGGAACTGGAAATGAATAACATATTAGAGAATGCTCCTGGAACAGAAACTAATTCGAACTGCAATGAAGAAATCTATGGAGCTATCAATAGGCTCTCGTCGTTATGTTGAAGTCACTATTTCTTGGCCTACACTCAGTCTCTACTCTCTTTAAAAAAATGTTTCGACCTGCCTCAAAAAGTACTGGCAAAGCTGTGTGGTAGTCCCCAAGGATACAGCAAGCTGATCATCGTACAACAATAAATGCCAATAACTCAGCATTGTAGACATTACCACTACGAAATCTTTAGCAACGAACTCCTAGCGTAAAACCTTTACCAAATAGCTCCTAGCACAAAATCAAATACCTTTGATTTCGTACTGGCATTTTGTTTCTTGCTGGCATTTTGTTTCTTGTTGCTATTTGATCATAGCAAATCACTTAACATTATAAACATTACCACTACAATGACTCTACACCAATAAATGCCAATCGCTCAGCATTATAAACATTTCGGTTTTTGCTTTTGACTAGCTGCTAGGCTGTCTTTGCGAAAAAGCTAGGGACTTCGCCTTATCGGGATTTTTGCTTCGTTTTTTGCGTTAGGGGGTGGCTTAGTTTCTACAACCAGGGGATGGGCCCTCGTGGACGCCCTAGGTATTTCTAGTTTGAATGCTCGAGGCTCATAGAGTAAAAGCCAAAAGTAGGCATAGACACTTCTTCATCGGGTAGTTTTTCCAGTTGCTCTCATGCCTTTCTTGTTGTGTTACTGCATATCAATAAACCTTGCACCTTCAAACTGAAACGAACTCGAATAGTTGGTAATCAAACTCAGTAATAACAGAGAGAGAGAGAGAGAGGAGAACTCTATTATTCATTATGTTTAAAACTACTGTAGAGGTGGACTTTTATAGGGAAAATATGTCTAACATTCATGAGAGCGTTTAGGAGAGATTAAGCTCCGAAGTGGCTACTAAATAGGTGGAGACCACCTCCTCACCCGGTCCATAGAAACAAAAAATAAATCCGGTTCGAAATAAAAAATAAATCCAGTTGAAAGGTCAAGTCTAAAAACTATCCGTTTATAGAATTAAAAACAATGGATAGAGTTTTAACATAATGTAGGACATGACCCGGCCCACTGTCCCAAGCTACCCCCCAATAAAAAAAAACTACTTTAGATGAAATATCTTTTGTCTAAATCAGTCGTCTCAGAAAATCTACCAGTTGATACCCACCTTTTATGCTTCTAGATTTTACCAAATGGCTGTACATCGATTTAGTAAATTTCCCATTCTAGATCCACTTCTATTTCCATTTGTCTTCACCTATCCGCATTATAACCAAGGTAAATTTTTGGATCATAGAGCCAAGATCATCTAACTCCTTATCAAAAGTTCTCTCCATAAATGGAAATTCGAACTCGTCGAGTCCTCATCTATTTCGTAGAATTTCTTAACTCTCCCACCTTTCAGATCACAAGCATTGTAAAAAGAAGGATACATAAGGGTGAATTGTCTCGTATCGCACCACACATCATGCCAACAACTAATCTTCTCACAATTTTCAATGTAATTAATGCCTTCTTTAAACTCGTCCCACGTGTTAAAGATCGACCTCCATAATCCTACTCCATATGTGGTATTTGGGTTATTCAAAAGTCAAGCACGTTCCTTAATCCCAAACTTAGCCTTAATGACCTTGGCCCACGACCCATATCTTTCGTTACAAAATCTCCATATCCATTTTCCAAGTAACGCTGAAATCATCTCTGTAACTTTTTCCTAATCCACCAACTTTTCCCCTCATGCAAATTGCATCCCATTTTAGAAGATGGATCTTCGAAAATCCTTTAATGCCTTCCCAAAGAAAATTCCTAACTTTTCTCTTCAACTTTGATACAACAACAACTAGAATATAAAATATGGATAATAATAAACCGGAAAACTGGACAATGTACTCTTGGTAACGGTAAGATGACCTCATTTAGATAAAACCTTTCTTTTCCACAAGGACGACATCTTCTTAAAGTGTTCAATAAGCGGATCCCAAATCTCAACACACAAGAGGCATGCCGAGATAAGTGGTAGGTAAAAGTTCATTTTCACACAAGGAAAGTGGTTAAATTTCCAATGTCATGACTGTTTTTAACCCCTATAACTTTGTTCTTTTTCAACTTCGCATGAAATGATTACAAAGCTCATAGGGTGTTAATCTGGCTGGGATGTCATGATGCTTTAAGATGATGCCATTTCTACTAGGGGTCTTTTAGGTTTCTAGATTTTCACTTTTATTTATTTTTCACTCCTTGTACATTTCAAAAAACAGATAAAAATTATGCTTACCTTTCATAAAAAAGAAGAAAAAAGTAACCCAACTGATAACTTAATAACACAATATGAAGGTGTATGACTTCCCTCTCGTCGTGCCATATAAAGAAGATCGTATCGTCCGTGAACTTAATCTTAAGACCCCCTCATTCACCCTAAAACCATACAGCAAGCCCAAGTCTATTGCCTTACAAGCCAATCTGCTTAAGGCCTTCCCCACCATAGTAGTAAACAAGAGTCGAATCTCTTTTGAGCTTGGAAAAGAACCTGTCGGGACCTCATCTACTAGGACCAAAAACTTCAATGTCAACATGAAACCTCTAATTCATTTTCTGCACTTTTCACCAAAACCCATTCTCTCCAAAACGTATGGTATAAATTAATTCGAGCTAACATGATCATAGGCCTTCTCAAAATTAATTTTGCAAGCGACCCTCATCCTAGAGCCTATAAACTCATTAACGATTTAATTGCCACCCTCATCCTGTTTAAAATGAGAACCCCTTGGAACCTCAAAATCGCAGAGCTCATTACCGTTTTTAGCCCCAGAGCTCATTGCATTTCATGGTAACACGTTGAAATTACCAATTTGCAAGGTTTTTAGTTTAAAGCTGCATATATATGCAAATGTAACACACATACTATGTGTCATATTTGAGTTTGTATTAGGCTTCAACAAAGAATGGTGAAGCGTTGGAATGTATGTTTTCACGGTGAGATGGTGAGATGCTGGACTTATGAACTACTCGTTTTGCCTCCGAAATTTCTTCTTTATCTTTGATGGGTAAGCCTCAATTCCAAAATCTGATCAATTTTCTGAAAAAAAGATTATCAATATCACAACAATAAGGAATAGCATCCCATATAAGATTTGGACATCTTTATGCATAACTGCCAACAAGGCATATTAAATACCTGGAGAGTGTTTTATTTTCTTGAAAAATATAAATTTTATTGAATTTGAAAGGAAAAATGGAAAAACTAACGATGAGGGAAAAAAAAAACCCCACAACTTTTACACACCAAAATGAAAGCTCCCACACAAACTTGGAAGAAGCAAAGCAACTAGCATACTTTTCTCCAATGAGCATCAAGACTAGTAATCACTTCATCTACAATATGGGAACCAAAAAAACCACTCATTTTTGTCTCCTTTGCATTACCTGAAGACTAAGTATTTTGATATAAACAATAACATGTAATCACTTCATCTACAATATGGGAACCAAAAAAACCACTCATTTTCGTCTCCTTTGCATTACCTGAAGACTAAGTATTTTGATATAAACAATAACATGTAATCACTTCATCTACAATATGGGAACCAAAAAAACCACTCATTTTCGTCTCCTTTGCATTACCTGAAGACTAAGTATTTTGATATAAACAATAACATGTTCCCGCATCTTCTCTCTCCCTTCAAACTTCCTTGCATTATGTTCAACTCAAAATTATTTTAAAAAATAAAATTGTTCGACTCAAATCCCCACATTTTTAGGAAGGTAAAAAATTGGCTTAACCTTGCCACGGTCAGAATGGTCTTTCACCTCTTATTTGATAAAAACTCCTTAATATTACTTACCACGTGGTCACTTCACGAAATAAATCAGTCCAAAGATTCTTTGCAAAAGGGCAATGAAGGAATAGGTGGCAATGGGTTCCTCATCTAATTTACCCTTGGAGTAATAACTAATCCTGCTAACTTCATGTTTAAAAGGTTGTGCTTTATCGAGAGCGCCCTTACAAGCATATAAAAAGAACCTTGATGTAAGTTGGGTTCGATAATCTTATAGAATTTCTTCTCCAAGCACACATCTTTTGCACAATAGACTTAGACCCCACGAGGGTGATGGTGGGAACTGGCTAGCTAGTCCGAAAGAGAGGTTACTAAATCCATTTGCCAATCGTTTATATTTGATGAAACCCAAGTTTCCTGGAAGTTCTGTCATAATTACAATTCATGAGATTTTGCATTGAGAACACGTTATTATATGACTAGGCATGCATGATTATATGGCGAGGCGAGCAGAAAATGATACATCTCCGGTTGGGGCCTTTGCTTATGCTCCAGAGAGTAGTTTTAGAGAGGGAAGTTCTGCGGTGGTTGATGTAAGGGTATTCTATTATTTCCGATAGTTTGTATACCAAGACTGGTTTTAGGACAATCATTTCCTTATTTAGCAAGTTTCAATTCAAAACAATTCTTTTGAGTTGATGCCGACTTCCAATTAAGGTAATTGGGCTTGGTTCTTCTCCACTTCCCGGCTAAGGACGGTGGCCAGAATCAAAAGTTGAAGAGTTACACGAGAAGAAACACGAGTCAATGGTGAAGTGCAAAGATCTGCTCAAGCAAAACCAGCAACCTTAACGAAAATTACAACAGCAGAGAACAGCAAGGGCTGAAGAGGATGAAGTTCAAGCCTTTTGCATCTGTGAATGGATCACCTTGTGATAGAAACCAGAGATTATCCAACAACTCTTTGAATCCAAACAAAAAATTGCTTGAACTGAAAGAAGTGAGAGCACACCAGCTCGGTGAGAGTGCTAAACAAGGGTCGAAACGTTGATTTCAAGCTCGTCTCTGAACCATTTGATATCACTCAAAGTTCTGCTGGAGGTGAATCCAGAAGACAATGCTGTCATTAACAACCAAATCATAGAAGGAATTCCAAACTCAAGGAATTTAGTCTTTTGCCCCACCAACACTTGTGAGTTTAGAAGTTGGTGTGCTGAATGTCTCACATATGAAGTGAGGAACAGTAACTGTTACAGGAGCTGCCTCCAAGGAGAAGAACAGCCACATGCATTCAATGAAGGCGCATGCGATGAAGGTGGCACTAATTTTGACTTGGAAGAAGTGAATACATAATGCTCGAAAAAGGTCCCCATGAAGGAACTGCCTCAGATAACGATAATTAGAAGAATGAACCTAGTGGAGGTGCAGAGCCTACTGTTCAAGCTAAAGGTAATGAAAATTTTGGAGATCCAGCCCGACGGTGCAACTTCTATGATGAGGTTTGTCTTAAGGAGCTTCCAGTTCTCGTTGTTAATTGTTGCCAGGAATGTTTCCTTGGCTGTGTTCACATCTTGATTTCATGCGAAAAAATTGAGCCTATGACAGGCAACCCTCGGGGTCTTTAGATGTCCTCAGAGGACCATTCCAACGCATCCTTGTGTTCTTAAAGGAGAGAAAAAAGTTCATCTCTCTCATTATCTATGATTGTCGAGCTGATATAAGTGCATCTTCTGTGTCGTCATGTCAACTGTTTCGGTTTGTTCTACATCGGGTAGTGGGGACTCCATCTGCATTTTCTCTCTTTCCCACCTGAATCATTGAAAAACAGGTCTTTGGCATGTCCTTGTCCACAGGCCAGAACGGGTTGCATCGATAGTTCTCTCCTTCTTTCATGATGTACGTGGTGGCAGTTTTAATGGGGAGGCTCATAAGTCGCTGGAGGTGGATGGCCAATTTGGGGATGGCGCTATGGGTTGTGACGAAGTGGAGGTGGATCTTAGCCATTTTGGTGGAGAGGAGGGGAATAAGAATATTGACGACTGTTCTGTCACTAACATGGAAAAGGGTAGAGGTGATGCATGTTCTGGAGCTCCGGGTAGAGGTGATGCATGTTCTGGGGCTCCGACTCCAGTGTTTGCAAGCTTAGCAGGGAACTTAATGTTCTCTTAGAATAAATCCAGTTTTTTTTCTTTTTTCTAGGCAATCATCTCTAAGTTATTTGCAACAATTTACTGAGCTAGTCTAAGGAGAATCACTATCACTTCACAAAAAAAGGAAAGAATGAAAAGAAAAACTGGTTGTTGAGGGTGCGCTGTGGGTTTCCTTGGACTGTGCTTCTGAAGCCATTATTGTGTATGGTGAGACAATGTCTATATATTGGGATAAGAAGAGCCACAAAGAAGGATTAAACGGCAAATGACTACGGGTGAGCTTCATGCCACTAGTAAGTTTCATGCATTGTTAATGCTTATCGTAGCTCTATATAACAGAATTTATTTGCTTACCTTTTGGGTGTAGTTGACTGTACTTCAGAAGTTCGGATAGCCCTTTGATAACACCATCTAATACCTGTTATTCACCTAAATAAAAACTTCTAGGAGCTCCAAATGTTATTTGTAACAAAAATTGCACTACAAAATGCAGACTACTTGCACAATACATGATAAAGACAACTCTTTTATTTTCTAAAGCAGAAAACTACTAAATACACTATGCATGCATGTGTTTTGTTCCAAAAGTTTAGACCGACAAGTCCATGGATCGCTTTTGAAGTAAAACCATCGATGTGGTCAGTTTTAGTTCTTATTATGCTTATATGTTCTTGTACAACAGAAGGACAGAACAGTTGTCTAGCTTTTCTTGCAAGAGTTCAATTCTTCTTTCTTATAATAAGATATTAATTATGATGAAAAAAAATATTTAAGAGCGAAGATAAGAAGTTACTGTACATTTCCTGGTGAACAAGTCGTTTTTTATATTTTTTTTATCATTGATTGTCAGTCATCCGTAAACTATGATTTGTGTGCAGGCTGAAATGGGCGGAGGAATCGGCACGGGTGGTGCTCCAATAATTGCAGGGGTTGCAAAATCAATGGGTATCTTAACAGTTGGTATTGTTACCACTCCCTTCTCTTTTGAAGGACGTAGAGGCATGCAGTTCAAGCTCAGGAAGGGATTGCATCTTTGAGGGAGAATGTGGATACCTTGATTGTCATTCCAAATGACAAGTTGTTTACCGCAGTTTCTCAATCTACCCCTGTAACAGAAGCATTAAACTTGGCCGATGATATACTTCGACAAGGTGTTTGTGGTATCTCTGATATTATTACGGTATGAAAGACTTGAGAAAACATGTTTGAGACCATTATATGTATTATGTTTTTATATGAAACTTATATGGGGCAGCATTGTGGAAAAAAGAAATGAAATCATGTTTGATTCTTGGAAAACAAAAGAATTGGAACACAAATTCCTGGAAAACCAATTTCATAGTTTTTGGTTCATGATGAAAGTTAGAGAAAGTAAATCTGTTTTTCATAAAGAAATTTTGAGAGTGAAATTTAAATAAAGAAAATTTAGAGAGAGAAAATTCGAGTAAATATATGGATTGAGAGAATCCAAGTAAAAATATGGATTGAGAACCCATAGAGTAAAACCTTAGGTAACATTCCCCAAAAAAACTAAGAAAATTAAAAGAGAAAAATATGGATTGGGAGACCTTTTAAGGGAAGATACTGACTAGGAAAATCAAGAGGGAAAATATTTTGAGTAAGAGAATCTTGATAGGAATAGAGCGAATTCGGATTAGGAGAAATACAGAGGGAACTTTTGATTATTATATTACAATGAGAAACTAGATTGAGAATATTTGGAATTAAATAATCTAGTGATTAATGAATCATGATAATCCACAATCGAATTGAGACTAACCTAATCAAAGAATTAATGCGAAGAGCAACAATTTGGCGGGAGAATTTCCCTTTAAGAGCTTCAATTGCTCAATGATTTGATTTCAATTGAATTCTTCTTCAAACCCTACGTCTAGATTACAAAACTTGGATCGATTTATCTTGCCTAGCCTTGCCCCTTTATGAGGGTTACAAGTTTCCTAGTTACAAAATAGGACAATTATGCTCTTTAAACACACTAAACTATGAAGGAAACACGATAGTCGTTTGAACAAACCCATGGGTCGTTCGAACGAATGGCTCAATTAAGCCTAGAAATCGAGGCAGACGTAATTGGTCCTTTTGGGAACCAGTCGTTTGAACGACATAACGACTTGCCAATTTAAGTCTAGAAAACAAGGCAATCACAATTGGTCTTTTGGAACCAGTCGTTCGAACGACAATTTAAGCCTACAAAACGAGGCAGACAGAATTTGCTTGTTTTCCTTATATCTCGTTCGAACGGTTCGAAGGCTCGTTCAAACGAGTTGACATCTTTTTAAGGGGTTTGATCTTCAAATCCTCCTAGATCATGTCTTCCCCCATGTCTATTGCTGGAACACTTAACTTCCACTCCATGTCTTTTCACAGGATTTGCATTTTGCGGGTGCCCTTTCTGTTCGCTAAGGCTGTGTGGTCTTGAGGTGGCTGAGATTCAACTGACATGGCTTTGTTTGAAAAATGATATGGTGATATAATTACTATCCCTATCAATTTGATGGTGTGTTAGAATTAGGAAAAAAATCGTGTGTTTGAAGATACGCATTTTTTATAAATGGTCACAATACTCTGGGATCATTTTAATGAACCTCATGGGGCATTCACCCATATGGTTTAGTTATGGTATAGTTGACCAGTGGTTAGATATAAAAGATCTAACTTGTTTGTTTGTTTTTTTTGTTTATTCTAGTATTTGACTACAACTTGAAATGTATCTAAACATATTACCTTGACTATACTGAGAACATTTAGTTGAACTGCTTTCCCCACTACTTTTAACGTATTGTCATAATTGTCGTACAGGGTCGAAAATCTCGGATGGGACTAGCTTCTGGATTCACGAGAGCTATGTTCTGATGTATTTGCCAACACTAGGAAATTGTGTAGTTCAGTTGGGGGTTGTCGAAGGGGATTTCAAAGGTTACAGTATTTTATCCAATTTAACCGAGTTCGCATTCAGTTAACGATGGCAATAATACTTATACTTCTAGCTTTAGGTAAGCTTCTAATCCTTTCTATGTTTATTATGTTAATTATCTAGTTAAAATAAAGATCGTTTTTATGCCTTTATAAACTTGTATATCCTCTTGGATAATCGATCCACCTACTGTTTATTATTTATTTGTCGCCAAGAACCGCGCAATGATTTACAAATACATTATATTGTTGGTAAATGAAAATGTTCCGTTTGTGATTTTCTTTATGGATCCCATATTTGTGGCTTCGCAACATCATGTACGTCTTAGTTAGTCAATAGTTGGTGTATACACTAAATAGAACCCTTTTTATTAATCTTTTATTTTTATTTTTTATATTACTTATTTTGACAACTCATGATAGGTTTAGAAAGAGAAAAGGTGGGAGGCTATTTTTTCTTTATCATTTCTGGATTCAGTACATCCTTAGTTACCTCAAGTTACTCGTACATGGTGTAATGATTCTCTGACACTCTTAATGTAGCAAGTGAAATAGATTCCTAGACATGACTTGCACAACACGTCACCTAAACTACAATTCAAATACTCTATTATATGATATTTCACACCATATACTCTAATACTCCTTTTAAGTTGATACATACTGACTTTTTATGTGTCAACTTGAATTACAATAAAAATCATGAGGCATAATCACTATCACTGTCATTTATGAACATCAATTGGTAAGGACATCATATGATACACATATCTCGAGGATCCTTGCTTACTATTTCCTTTTTCATCTTTTTAATTTGTTTGTATTATGTTATGTTCTTTGTTTATTTCTATTTTGATCTAATTAGGACTTGTAGTCTAAGTAGAATTAGGATTGAGCAAAAAATTTATTTTTCAATGCAAAAGGTGAGCAATTTATTTTTAAGAGGAATGAGTTGCGAATTGGAGAAGGACTAAAGTAGACAGGTTCTACACCTAGTAGATCAAGAGAAACAACCAAAAAGATTTCAACATATTATGTCCTAACAGAAGCTTGAATAGGGTTTAAAAGTGACTTCAATTCTTTTCGGAAAACTTGGCCTTTCATCATACCACTCTCCATCAGCATTAGGCAGTAAGCTAGCCCTGTGAGCACAGCCATCAGCACTAAAGTTCACCTCCCTCCAAAAATGCCCCACTCTGATTTTCAGTTTGTTTTGTAAGTATTTCCACCAATCTCCCCCATCTCTTTGAAAAGGCAATCTCTGCAGCAGCAAAGATGGCTCTACATTCAGCCCAATATGAGGTTGTGATGCCAATGTTTTGCACTTTGACCTCTTTTATGTTGCCTGTATCATTCCTAAATACCACCTCATATTCTGCTAGACCTGGATTACCCCTGGTGGAATCTCTCTTAGGCAGACTCCAGTAACAGTTTTTATTTTTTTGTTGTTTGCCTACCTTGCAACCAATTCCCAGAGCATAAATTATTTTCAGATCTTGAACTGTTTTCTTCATAGCCTCTTTTGAATTGTGAACAGCATCTCTAACTTAAGTAAGAATATAGGACTTCTGCACCGCATTTCTTTCAACCTTCTCATCGTGCCTTATCTTGGTTCTTGTGTGTCATATGTAGCCTAAGATAGACATACCAATATTAATCCACATGTCTTGAATGTAGGAGCTCATGGATGTAGCCAGTTTGCAGTCCAGTTTGTAATAGATAGACCAAACAAATCCAAAGCCTAACACCACACATTCTGAGCAAAATTACACTGTAAAAACAAATAAGGGTCAGGTTTACGAGTTTGCAGGCATAAGCAGCACCTCGAGACTAGATTAGTTCCTTCTTTCTGAACTCTATCATCTGTTGGTATGGTATTATTGAATATGCTCCATGCTAGGTTGTTGTTCCTGCATGCAAAATTGCTGGCATTGGCGTGATCGCCTTCTCAACAAGGAACATGCCACGTCACAAAAAAGCAACACTCAACGGCCAAAGACATCCCTTCCGCCAGCAGGGGTTGTGTTTAAGTCTTATTAACTCATAGGCAGTACTGATTGTGAATTTCCCCTGCATTTGAGCTTTATAAATGCAATGGTCTGAACCTGCAACATTAATAAATAGATTAGAAAAATCTACCCCAACCTGTTGTGTTATCAGTGTCCCAGGAACTATTGGGGAGGAGTTCAGATGCATAGTATTGTGATTGCCCAGAGTGTCCTCTCCCCAGACCAATTCAGTTATTGGAGAGTTTGAAACCCAGATATTCTTCCCTATGTTGACCTTTTTCACCAGTTGCTATGATCCACATTGATTGTTTTTTGACCTCCAGATATGCTCGATAGTGCTTTTTTTGTTGTAAATGATAATCTCCCCAATCTTTGTAAAGTTCTTTGCAGTCATATAATGGGCTCATGCTCCCTCTTTCTGCACCAATTTCCAAGCAATCTTCATTAACATAGCCAGGCTTATATCCTTGAGGTTGAAATTATGTTAAGTGTGCCCTATGTGGGAAATACTCCATCTTCCCTATAATGGGAAGGACATCAGCAAGGTAGTCTGCTGCAGCATTGCAGTTTCTTTAAGTGTGCCCTATGTGGAAGCTCTGAAACTGAGGTATCATCTTTCTAATGTTGCACATAGAATTTCTGTCATACCAAGGAGGGTCATTGGTATTCCTGATCATAGAAACCATAGCTGCAGAGTCAACCAAAATCTTTCTGATACCAATATTCAGAGCAAGTTCCTCACCATACCCAATAACTTGACAGGTTTGCATCTCCCAGCTCAAGCTCTAACGCCATCACCTGCAGAGTTTCTAATTATGGCTTCAAAACCATCCATGTTAGTGAGATACCTATCTGTGTTCATTTTGTGCTCTCATGTTAGTTTAGTTTCTTTCAGAATTCACATCTCGCACACTCCTTGCTGTTGGATAGCTCTCTCAATATAATTAGCCCTCTACTGATCTGCGTCATTCCTATTACTACCTTCTAAGAAGACCTCTCCCTCTTGGATAGGCTTTTCAGCTCTCTCCGCTATCTTATGACTCTTATCCACACCTCCATCGTACCCCTGGGTAACTTTTCCTTGCTATGTGGGGTTAGTCAATTACCACCTCTTTCAATTTGCCTTTCTCCACTTCACCATTGTTCTTTCTCCCAATTTGGGCTCCCTTTTTAACACAGGCAAAGGCAAAGCTGCCTTCTCCTTCGCGTTCTATATTCTTGTTCCTATTTCTTTTCTTCTTTTGCTTCTGCACTTCAGCTTATTCACATCCCGTCTATGGTAGATACTGTTGTCTTTGCAATCTTATTAATTGGTCTCCATATCATATTCTCCGTTTTCGGATACCTTCCAAATGTTGTATCCTTTGAATGCGCAAATTTTGTAGCTTTGTTTAAGTGATTGATCCATCACAATCTAAGTTTGGGTCCACTTGCCTTAAAATTGTTTTCTTTTGGGTTAGTCTCACACTACTAAGGCTGATAGAGACACCAACAGGCTGTTTCACTCTAAGGCACCCTAGCAAAGAGAACCTACTGGCGGTTCTTTAGTTGGATCTGTCCATCAATCATAGTGTCTATAGAGTAGAGAGTAGAAGAAGGCTGTCTTGCCTATATAACCATAGGGCTCTTTGTCCTACGTCTCTGTGAGCGGAGGGCAAAGTGAACCTGCTGCTCGGGGAACCTGCCTCTTCAACCGCAGGAAGCCCCAACAAAAAGAACCCCCCGGTGGGACGTGCGTGAGAAGAACCGCTGAAGAAACTTCCGAAGGCGACTCGCATCACCCGGCCAGAGCAGCCATTGTTTTGTGGACTCATGGAGATCGCCTGGCTAGGTCCGTCACAAGGGAAACGAAAAGGGCCAAAAAACTTTGTTCTTTTCTTTTGTAGTGGTAATGTAGAAAGAATTCACGTTAAGGGCGTGTTTTGCTTTTAGCGCCTCTAGTAGGCTATTCTTTACTCCATTTTGTAGTCGTAGCTTTCTAGTGCTCCACTTCGATAACGCGAGTGTTAGCAAATAACATGACAGTACCCACTACGCAGTATTTCAAACCACTAGACCAACGCATGCGAAAGCAGTAGGCCACAGGAAGAACATGATGACTCAAGGAGCTCCTTCTTGCGCCCCAAAATACGTCTTCAGGCATCTTACAATAATCTGAAAACCTGCACGATCTCGTTACCAGCGGGGGTGAAATCCTGCTCGAACCAGAGCTGGCACGGTTTCAAATGTAACTTTCTTCATTTATTCTTCCCTTTTATGTTGTCAACCACTTCTTTCTATTCGTCTTTCTACAATTGTCCGTCTTTCTATTCCTGTCACAGTTGCAGAGTCATTGATTTAACTGGCTTGGATAGATACTATGCTGGACGGGTTGCTGGTGTTAGAGAATAACTAAATTGGGATCTTGTTTCTCTTCCAATGGGTGGAAATGCTTGGATGTAAGTGTGTTCTTACCATTAATGAAAACCTAGACTGCTATGTGAACAGGTACAAGGTTCGGCTGGTCACAAAGGGATATGCTCAGCCTTATGGCATTGATTACTAGGAAACCCTTGCTCCAATTATGAAGATCAATGCCATTCGTATACTTATCTATACTGTAGAGTTAGTCGTGGCCTCTCTTTCAGCTCGACGTGAAGAATGCTTCCTTCTATGGGAAAATATTGCAAAAAGGAATTGCGTTTTTCTTTTTATCCTGGTTTATGGTTTTAACAGTCTCCTCGTGCATGGGGTAATAGATTTGGTTCTGCTATGATTGTTCATGGTTTTCTTTAGAGCTCCGCTAATCATATGTTGTTTCTTCAATACTCCGATGGAAAGATTTTTGCCCTGAGTGCTTGTGTTCATAATATTGTTGATACAAGTGATGATGTTCAGTGCATTGCTTAATTTGAAATCTCATCTTGGTAATACCATCGAGGTTAAAGTATTGGGGTCTTGAGATATCTCTTAGGTATCAAGGTTGCTTATTGCACTTTTGGAATATTTATTTCTTAGCACAAATACATCATTGATCTTCTTTCTACTTAGGGCCAGCTTGCATGTCATTCATTGAGACTGTTCTTGACCATAATCATTGCAGAGGAGGAACTATTCACTAATATTGGTGAGAAAAGATTGCGGGTTGGTAAACTATTTATATCTCTCTTACCGTCCTGGTATAGGTGCATTGTCAGTGTTCTCAACCAATTTATACATTCTCCTCATCTCCCTCATCTTCAGCTGCAATTACAATTCGTATACTCTGGCATCTTAATTGGGACTCAGCTGCAATTGCAATTCGTATACTCTGGCATCTTAATTGGGACCAGATCCATGGCTTCTATTTGAAGATCGTGAGTTTCTTTAATTAAAGTGACAAATGTTGATTGTGCATGTTCAATCTCTGATAAGACTATTAAGAGGCGATTACTGAACTAGAGTAGGTGGTAATAATATGGCTCCATGTCAGTATGAATCAAACTCTGGTTTCCCACTCAAGTGTTGAAGCTGAGTATCAGGCAATGGTGCAAGGCATTTGTTAGATTTTATGGTATATAAGGGTGTGTTCCATCTTCTTATCTTCTTATGAATTGGCCATTACTAGGAAATTAAAGTGGAGTATGATTATGTATACAGTGAAAGAGTAAGGAGAAGATATGTGCTCATTTAGGTCTAGTATGTACTATGGGGGCCAAAATGGGCTAATGGGAGAGTAAATGCTCAATTAGCAAATTTGCTAATGCTTAATCTGTACGCCGTGATTTAGGTCTTATTGAGCTAAGCTTCTAGAAAAGGTTGTATTGCTCGAAATTGGTGTTCCTTAATGTTAAAAACTAAGATTGCGGAAGCTACTAACGAATAACGATCTCTTTTATTTAATCAAAATACGACTACAAGCTCTCTTTATTCTCTCTAGACCTCCTAGGGTTCTTCCTTTTCTCTCAATACTCAACGTACCTACCTTATACCTTAGGATCTCCTATATATAGGAGATCTCTACCTCTTTCTCTAAACTCTTAAAACAGGAAACTACTAGAGTAATCCCTTTTTAGAGGATTGTCTAGAACAAAATATAATATCCTAAAATAAACTAACATATGAAACAAAAATAGAGACCGGTCACAAAACCGTGTGCCTAGGTTGTGGCCGTGACGACCCACGGCCTATGAACCCCCCCCCCCCCCCCCCCCCTAAAGATTCGTCCACGAATTCAAGGAGGCAGAAGATCAACTGCTGTCACCTCTGCGTCCTTGTACTTTTGACTAAATAACTGTTCCAGTGCCTCATCGACGTGATCATATAACTGCTGGAAAATAAGTGTTATCACTTTACGTGGGCTAGGACACTCACGTTTCATATGTCTTGTCTTGCCGCAGTTGTAACAAATGGTTGTCTTGACAATCCTTGCTGGTTTTCCCCCAACTGCTGGCGCGGTAGAAGTCAGTGTCGGTGTCACTGTAGCTAGTGCTATAAAAGATGAAAATCCTGAGGGTTTTAGCTTAGCCTCCACTCTACGAGCCATCTCGACTATTTCTAACAAGGATTGTGGAAAGAATAAGATCATTTTGTCCTGAATACGCTTCGTAAGACCCAAACGAAAATGACTAACCCGTTGCGCCTCTGACACGGATAAAACAACACGTGACGATAGCATGTAAAAGTCACTATCGTAATCATCTACAGACTAACTCCGGCCCTAACGTAAGGTTTGGAGCTTAGCAAAACTCTCCTCCTCGTAAGTGCTCGAAATAAAATTAACCATCATCTCACCCCTCATAACTTTCCAATCAGTTATGTAGTCGTACCCACTAGATACCTGTAACTGCTGAATGTTTTCCCACCTGTTTAATGCCCTGTTAGCTTAGTCTCTACCAACGTAACCACATTCTGTCCTGTGCACTTCTTGAATGCAAGTATCTTATCCACTCTATTTAACCAATCGATAAACCCATCCGCATTTGTTTTCCCATCAAAATCTGGTACGTTAATCTTAACATTAGAGTTCAGATTCTGAAACGCAAAAATAATGGCGTTCGTGACCTGGTTATCTAGGTTGCCCTGGTAACCATACCCTTGTGTACCATACTGTGGTTGTTGCTGGTACCTAGTAGCTCCAATACCCGTAGTTGGTTGATAGTTGTCCGTGCGAGGACATGTTACGAAGTTATTTGGAACGTTACCGCGACCTCTACCTTTCCTGTCATGGAAACCGTACCTGTCTCTGGATCCCCTATGTTCGGGTTCATCCCATTGGCTATTATCACCCTTAAATCCATTCCCACTAGTCTACTGTCTTTGCTGGTTACTCTGCCCCGAATATTGAGGTCCTTGCGGAGGTGTTGGTGGTCTTTGTAGCCTTGGAGGCACATAGGGTGTTACCCCCACATTAAGTTGCCCTCCCGAACATTGTTCGTTACTCCGCCAATATCTACTAACAATCCCCGTATATCCGTTACTATTTATGTTAGTATTACGAAACCCCATTCCCGCTTCTTTGTGCAGACCTGTGATTCATAACCCCTCGTGTTGGTGGATGCCGTAGCTGCGGTCTGGTTGTTGTTAGAGGCCAGAGGTGTTGTCGGTGATACATCCGTGTTCACCGTAATCGAGGGTGCTATCGAAGTCGTCGTTGTCGCACCCGTTGGAGTTGGCAATGCAGTGGTCGTTTTGTCATCGATACGGGGAGTATCACTTGGGTCGATGGTGCCTCTCTCTGACCTGCACCATGGTTGTCGCTGAGTTGGGAGAAAAAAATTAGGGTTGTGAGGGAGACGGGTTATGGCCCAAACCTATGAAGTTTGCCCCAGCAGTGGACGTGTCCACATGTTGTGGCCACGTGTGGCATGCCACCCCCGTGCCCTGGCACGTCCATACTTGTGCCAGACATGCCTTAATTCCTGTTAACTCTGCCCTGCCCCGTACCCTGCCTGATGCCATTTGTTCCTTATATGTGCCTCTTAGTCGGCATATGCACCTTGGGCGACACCTTGATACGTGCCTGGCACATCGTGCCCTTCTCCCCGATTCCCTGGTTCTCTTCGTTGATTTGGCCGTCCCTCTAACGGCTTTTGGTGGCCACCGGAAGCCCTCTCTCGACTATCGGCTATATGGTTCGATTGGGGTCTTTCCTTAGTGTCTGAGCTTGTTGTCAAATCATTCTCGATCGCGGGTTTGTCGCTCGGAGTCTGCGTCGTACTCCGTCGATTCCAGGGATTGGCGAAACCCTCAACATCCCTTGCGTCCGCGAACTTGACGTTATCCTCAACATCAATACTCAGACCTTCAAAAAGATTGAAAACATGGGACCTCTCCCCTTCCGGTTCGAACCTCTCCACATGATTTTGGGAAAAAATCGCTTCCTTCCTACGCCCTACTACTTGCAACGGCGGCGGATTCATAGGATTGATGCCCGCTAGTTGCCCGTCGCGCATGAAGGATCTCATTAGAAGACTTCTCCCTCTCCTCTTGCTTGACCCTTCCTCGCTACCGTTGATTTCGTCCCCCACAACTTCCGACGAGGCTACTCTTGCCGGATTTGACATCACCGCTAACAATAGTGCTTCAATTTGTGTCATCACAACCTTGTTGGATGCTGTTAAATTTGCTATAACATCTTCTACCGATTTCAAACGCTCTCCTTGTGTTTGTTTGATCGGTTTCTTCGGTGTTTTCTTACTCATCTTCGTAAAAATATTCTGCCAAGTTCGATCTAGCTCTAGTACCAATTTGCTAAAAACTAAGATTGTGGAAGTTACTAAAGAATAACGATCTCTTTTATTTAATCGAAATACGACTACAAGCTCTTTTTATTCTCTCTAGATCTCCTAGGTTTCTTCCCTTTCTCTCAATACTCAACATACCTACCTCATACCCTAGGATTTTCTATATATATGAGATTTCCACCTCTTTCTCTACACTCCTAAAGCAGGAAACTACTAGAGTAATCCCTTTTTAGAGGATTCTCTAAAACAAAATATAATAACCTAAAATAAACTAATATAGGAAACAAAAATAGAGACGGTCACAAAACCGTGTGCCTATCACTTAAACTTTAATAAGCTTAACATTGAAAGGGAATTTTCGGCTTCATAAGATAATATGTAAGCACATCGTCGGAACTTGAAATATTATAATAGACCAAAAGCTAGCTATCTTCCAGCTTGTTTATTCAAGTCACATTTCACCCTGCTTCGAAGTTGTCTGTTATTAAGTAGCTACAAGCCTACCAGCAAACATTGCATGCAAAATTAGGACTAATGAGGATATTTGGCTGAACTTACATAAAAATAGCAAAAATTAAGAAAAAACAGACAATTATTATAGTGATATATCCATGTCAACTTTTTTCTTTTCTTTCTTTAGGTAAAGTTGATTGTATTGTCTAGTATTTCTTTTTCGACTATGTAACTGTTCCACAACTCCGTTTTCTCCGCACGTATTTTGGTGTTTTAAGTGCTTGAATGTGGATTTATCAGTAGGAAAGAAAGTTACTGATGGTTAATGATTTGGGTAAAACTCAGAATTATATTGTTAATGAGATGAGAGTGTTCTGGGACGGAACAATTCGAACTTCCGAGTCACTTTGCGGGTGAACCGCATATCCTCCTACTCTATTATTTGCTGGAGATGAAATTACAACAATAGTTAAAAGCGAATCTGAAGCACAATCACTGGGGCAGTAGAAGTACACTGGACAGATTCTTCAGCAACTTCTAATGATCTCGAAAATTTTATCATTTGAGATGAGTTGTAGATCTTTAATCGGTAGTTGTATTTTCCTTTTTTCCTGGGACTTGCTTTCTCCAACTTCTTTCAAATGTTTGTCGTGTTTATGAAATGTGTAGGGAATGCATATCAGCTTTGTTGAAATCGACATGGAAATTACTTCCATCCTAGTTATCAGTTTCATTGATTAGTTAATGCATTTAGCTATCTATATTTTAAATGCCATCTTGAAAATGTAATTTGTGTGAGATCTGACATAATTGCTTTATATTATGTAACGGCACTACTTTCACCTGCTTTACATATTATGCGAGTAATTAGAGGTGTTTCACAAAGATTTTGACCTAATGGGTAGTTTTCTCGATTTAGTATCGGTTGGTAGACTGGAAATCTTTTTACCAAGAAAAAATTAGATAATTTTGGCCACACGAGAGTGATGGGTATGCAAATAGTTCAAATAATCATTAGAGGTGCTTTACAAAGATTTTGACCTATGGCAGTTTTCTCGATTTACGTATCAATCGTTTGATAGGAAATATTTTCACCAAAAAATAATTAAATGATTTTGGCCACACAAGAGTTACGAGTATGACGATGTGATTCTACGGCGTCTTCTGGATTTGTTACTTTGGTTCAGTTTGATATTTGAAGTGTCAGGCTTTTTATGGATCAATGTCATTTGTTTTTTTTTGCATCTGAGTAGATCTGAGTATGAGTTTAACTTAATTTGAGTCTAACTTGATCAAAGTCCACTTAGAGGTGTTCACTATCTAAGTGGATGCCTTGGAGTGTTTGTTTTTTTGGCTAGTTAGATTTGACAAAAAATTGCTAATACTAAAATTTCCCTCTAATTGTAAAGAAAATAAGCAAACACACAAACACCCCTACCTATTCATCACCAATGCCACCACCACCATCGTCAACACTATATATACATAGAAAAACATGTATATATAATAAACACAAATACATTGGTTCCCAAAATTAAATAAAGATTCAACATTGGTTTCAAGTTAATACAAATAAGCAAACAAATAAGTCTTAAAAATATTTTGCCTCACTATCAACTTAAGAGGGCTTGAAGAGGAAACTAAGATGACCCTCTAGTGTAGTTGTGCTCATCTTTTCTTCCCAGTAACTTCAAACCCTTGAAAAATAGTGGCTCATCTATCTCTTTTGAATTGACCATATCCTGCAATACCTTCATAACTTCAGAAGTAGAACTTGCTAGCAGAAGTAAAACTTGCTCCTTGGGCAGTGAATGCAAATATCAGAGATACCTTCCCATGTATAAACAATATATTATAACAGTTAACCCATCTATACAAAAACCCCTACAAACTGTTCATTATAGCTGTAAATACATCTTTAAACAGTCCACAAACCCAACAAACATATTAAAGCCAGATTAGGTGTCTGGTAAAGTGTTACTCTAGCTCGAGCATTTCCATAACTATACACCATGATTCAGTTCTTATTTTGTAATAGCAAGTTAGGTACTGAATCCCAATTATTTTCTCATGTCCATTGGGGGGATTGGGGTATACTCTAGATTACGGATTGATGAATGGGGTTTAGTCATCATAAATATAGGATTGATGAAAAGGAAGTACAAACACACAAGTAGGAACACGAACCTCAAAAACTCCATGTAACTGGTGCGTCGAGTAATTGTAGAAAAACAGTGGCAATCCTGACCTAATAGCTCTCACTGAATCGCTGTACCTTGAACTTCTTCTCTACACTGTTCCCCTTATTGTTATTGCCTTTCTTCCCAGACTTGCCTTCACTCTCGACTTCAACATTCTTGTAGATGTTATTGTTGTTGTTGTTACTGTAAAACCCCTTTGTTGAAAACCCCTGATTTAGGTTCAAGATTCTTCCTTTGAAATCTACCAACACCAAAATCATTCTCAAGCTTCCAACCCCTGTTAAACCCATTAAAATTAGTCTTCTCTGGTTTGATGTAAATATTTCTCTCCTGATTACGATCATCCCCCCCAACTCTAACATCAAAATTCACCCTTTCTTCGTTCCTCTTCGACACAAAAGATGAGTACCCATTGTTGTTGGAGGTGTTGGTGCTCCAAATGGAATCATTTACAGACAAATTCAACCTCTCCCCACCAACTCTCACATCGAAGTTTCTCTTCTCTTCAGGCCTCCTCAGATTTAAACTTGGGTTGCTGTAACTGTTGTTGTTGTTGTTGTTGGCGTTGGCGTTGTTGGTGCTCCAAATGTTGTTGTTGTTGAGTGAGAGATTCCCAAAGCTTGAAGTTTGGTTTCTCAACTGATCACTAGATTGCCAAAACGACTGCTCATGACTGCTGTTGTTGTCCATCTCCATCGATTTCTTATTCTGTGTGTTGTATTTGTGTTGTTGTTGTTGTTGCTGTTGCTCATGTCAGTGTTCACCTGCTGATTTGATCCGAGCGAGGGAGCGAGAGAGAGAGAGCGCGCTTCAAATGGAGTAAACTCTTGGGTGTGAGTTCTGAAACCTTCTGGCCCACAATACCCACAACTCACACCTGACCTCTCCCAGCAGCTAGTGTGAGTTGCCAACGTGGATTTTAATTTTTTTTTAATTTTGAGGAGATTAAAACATCGCGCGGTGTTTCTTTTACCGTGCGGTAGAACCACTTCTAACTGTAAGTAAAACTCACCTGTAAGTAAAACACCGACGCTTCAACTGTAAGTAAAACTCATTCCCAACTCGACTATTTTCACATTTTTACATCTAGCTCTCTCGTAAAATCCCTGGTAAAAAAATTGTGATTCCAACAAAATCAAAATGCATATGCCAGAGGGAGAACCACACCCTAGTACTATGTCTGGGTTTAGAGGAACAAGAGATCCAGAGCGTGTCGTAACTCGCTCGAGGTCCGGAAGAAAGAAAAACGAGTAAAATTTGAAGATGTCCAACCCCAATCTATACCAAACCCAACCCAAGAAAACTTCCCGCGGAGGTGTATTACCCAACTCCCAGATAGAGTCAGTCACATCTATTACATGAGAAATGAACTCAGGGTAAGTTTTAGTGTAATTGTGAATTTTTTTTTTTTTCCATAAATCAAGTGTTTGACAAAATGCCTCAATAAACAGAATTGGGATTCAATGCGTGTATACGGCACATTCACTACGGTATTCAAAGTGTGGAAGGATATTGTCACAATTTTACTTGTAAGGGACGCCGTGGTAAATATTTTCGGGCAGTTTATGGATATACGCTTGGGCAATTCATATAATCGGCTAATTCAGACGCTTACAGAGCGTTGGTGGCTGACCACACACACGTTTTTGTTCCCTTGTGCGGAGATAATGGTCACTACTCTCAATTTTACTATGCTGACATCATTGTCAATCGGCCGATATCCGACACAGGTGCCGTATGACGACACATGGTCTATTTTATCCAATACGAGGTAATTGTTCCCCAACATTAATTCCAGTCATATAAAGAGTGGGAACGCCAACATTGCACATTTGAGGACGTACTTGACCATCGCAACTGATCGGGAAGATGATATTACTATTGCTCGTGTTTTTATCCTCTTCATGATGGGACATTTGTGGTTCCAAACGGCCAACGACACCGTCCCGCTTGGATATCTCACGGCGGTGGCCGATTTGGACTCATAGATTTGAATGTCTATTCGAACGGAACCAAATTCTATTCGAACAAAATTGTCACTGAAGTCGAATAGAATCATAGATTTGGCGGTGAACACCGCACGATGTTCCTTTCACCGCCAAATCTATGTTTCAAGACCCACAACTCTTTCCCTTTTACATTTCTCCCTTTTACACTTCTCTCTTTCATTGGAAACTTGTTCACCATCTGGTATTACACCCTTGACTCAACTCCACAGCCTCAAATGTCTTCTTCATCATCCGATTCATCCATACCCGATCCTCCAGGTTTATCGTCGCCGTCCTCCTCTGACGATTTTATCTTTAATTGTGAGGCGACAATTTGCGTTCTGCACCAAGCTGCAATGGACATAGTAGTTGAGGATGCAACTTTGAGTTACAGCGGGAGTGTCATGGGCCGTAAGGATAAGAGAAAGAAGCGAGATCACTAATTGGGGTATTACAGCATTATATGAGACTACTTGAAGTCGAATTGCACATATAAGCCATGGGAATTTTGGCGATGTTTTCGTATGAGTAGAGACATGTTTATGCGTTTATTCGATGTAATCGTTGCACATGATCATTATTTTGTCCAGAAACCCAGCAACGCTACTATGGGGTTATCACCGTACCAAAAGGTAATCGCAGCACTACATTTCCTAAACTACGGTGTTGCGGCAGATCTTTTTATTGAATATATCCGAATAGAAGAAAACACAACTTTGTTATGTGTGAAAAGGTTTTGTGTTGCGGTTATACAAATTTTTGGCGAGGAATATCTTCGAGCACCAAACGCGGTCGACGTCAAAAAGTTAAAAGCGATCGGAGAGTCCCGGGGATTTTCTGGCATGTTAGGAAGCCTTGATTGCATGCATTGGATATGGAAAAATTGTCCCAAAGGTTGGCAAGGTCAATTTATTGGTCACTACCCTAAGGCGACACTGATTCTTGAAGCGGTAGCTTCACACGACCTTTGGATTTGGCATGCTTTTTTGGGTTACTAGGGTCTAACAATGATATCAATGTCCTGCAACAATCACATCTTTTCACCGACGTGGCCGATGGTATCGCTCTGCCTTGCAATTATACAATTGTCGGAAAAGGTTATGATATGGGGTATTACCTAGTGGATGGCATATACCCCAAATGGGGAATACTTGTCCAAACCATATCTAATCCGGTTATAGGGAAACAAAAATTATTTGCTCAATAATAAGAAAGTTGTTGAAAAGACATAGAACGGGCGTTTGGGGTTTTACAAACTCGGTTCAATGTTGTAAAAAATTCGGTTAAATTGTGGGACCCCTAGGTTTTGAGCAATGTCATGAAGGCGTGCGTGATAATGCACAATATGATCGTCGAAGAGGAATAAGGTGCATTCCCATCATACTTAGACTACAATCCGGCCGATCCCTCAACTATCGAAGGCGAACGGTTCGATATTGCATGCGAACGTGGAACAATAGAATCTTTTATAACGAAAATGAACCGGATTCGAAGTCGAGAACTTCACTTTGATTTAAAGGATGATCTAATCGAGCATTTGTAGGCCGTGAAGAGAAATCTTCAAACTTAGTACTCCATTTATTGTATTATTTGTGTGTTATTGATGTAATTTAATACTTCTCTTAGTCCTACAAGTTTATTAAACATGTTTTTTTAACGCAATATTGATCTTGTATTTGTTTTAACGCAATATTATCGGAAATAAACATTTGAAAAACACACTGTAGAATTTTAAACAGTACATTATTCAAACGTTTACATTATTGGTTATTAAACTACATTCTTGGATAAAAAACTTCTATATACGGCAAAGTTAAATTATATTTTATTACCACTTCAAGTAGCTGGTCCGCCCCTCTTGACCAAATGTTCTATGATATCAGCTTGTCTTTGGAGATAGTATTGCAATTGATGTCCAGAAAGAGTACTCAAGTCTTTCTCCATAATTTTGCGATCTTCCTTTGCTTGCTCAAAATCTATTTTGGCTTGCCAGTGTTGCATTGCTTATGCTCTTCTTCTTTCCTTTTCTTCTTTCGCTTGTATCTTCTCTAACCGTAGTTCATCTAGCATTGTTTGGATACCGCTACCAGTTGCAGCAACACCCTCCATTACCTTTTGTGATACAAAATTCTTTTTATAGAGTTTTTGGCCGATGGGCTTGCTTCCACCCTCATACAACGAACCATCTAAGTCAGAATTTGGGCCCGCGGATTGAGATATAGGTGGGTCATCGGGGTCCTCCGATAGATTGTTTGATCCGACCGAGTTCCCCGGAGAAGAATTTTTTTATGTTCTCCTGGCTATATTTCTTGATATATTCACCACATGGTTTAACCCATCATCCCTTAGGTTGGCTCATCGCGGTTCTCGAGCCAAAATTGTATACGCTTCACGGTGTTTGAAGTCATTACCACCATTCAAGCCTCGATAGATTTTGTGTGCATCGTTTTCCTACAACTCGCAAAATTACCCAATATAAATAAATAACGTGTATATCCGCGAGAAATAAATGAAATTGAGTTAAAGGAAATCAGAACGTACCCGATCTTCTTCTATTTTTCCGCTACTATACCTAAATCATTCTTAAGCAACTATCCCCTTCTACGCCACACATTGTGCATTAAGGGCATACCACTGAGATTTGGTCGTCCCACATGATTGTCGTGTGGGGCACTCGGGGTCTCTGTTAAAGGCAATGTTGACCTTTTGATAGAAAGTAAAACATTTTGTGCGACCATCTGTTTGGACAGAAGTTGTTACCCATGCCCTTGTGAGATACATAAATTCTGCTTCCGTCCAATGCATTCTAGCATCATCCGTCTCATCCAAAAACTCAGCATCTTCTGGCACTTGTACGCTTTGTCTTTATTTTGTGGGTGCTTTTTTCTTTCTTTTGCTTCCTTTTTCTTTCTGAGGAGCCGCCGCTTCAACAGGTATTGACGCATTTGCGCCACTTTGTCTGTGCTGAGTAGATTCACCATGAAATAGATAGTTCTGAAAGTAATTTAGAGGTTGAAAACCTTGAGGTTGAGTAAATGGATAGGGTTGATAGTGCGGGCTAAATGCATGAGGTTGCGGCTGAGAGAGTATAAATAGACTTTGATATTGTCCATAACTGGGATCCCCTTGCGACATGATAAACGGAGGTGGGACCTGTGATTGGAATTAAGGTTGCAATTGCGATGGTTTTTGGTAGAGGTATGGAGTAAATTGTGATGATGGGTGAGTAAATGGTGTTAAAGGTGGGTTATTGGAGGATGAGGTCGACGGTGTAGAGTTATTATTATTACTGGTGTCGGAGTTCGCCATTTGGGGAGAGCGTAGAGGTTCTCATCTGCTCTGTAATTGGTTTTGGGGAAGAAGAAGTAGCCAAGGAGTGTTGATCAAAATAATTGAGATTGGAGGAGTTTAGATTACCGAGCAGAAAATCCAGGCGGTAAAAGGAATACCGCGCGGTAATCTAAACACCGTCAAACTTAATTTTTTTGAGTGTAAGCTCCTCACACTCGGTTGAGTTACTGTAGTACCAGGTCACCCAACTCACACCCAAACAATTGTTGCTAGGAGACTCTAAAGTGTGGGTTTGAGTGTGGGTTTGCAAACCCAACTCATCCCACACCCTGCCGCGTTTGCTCTAAAGAGAGAAAAAAAAAGAAACTTGAGCTTGATTCTCCAAGGTTTCACAGTTTGGGGAGGAGGTGTGTTTTTTTTAAGTTGGGGGAGGAAATGACTAGGAGTAGTAATTAGGTGAAGTGGGGAGGGCAGTTTTAGGCGAAAAAGATAACTCAAATCTGAGTCTCCTAGTCAAATACCATATTGGGTCTTTGTGTTGTAACTTGTAAGTGAGCAAATATAAGTTGGACTTGAGGTAGTGCCAAAAAAAAAACCTTCTAAGTGCGATGAGTTAGTCCATCAGTAAACTATTTTATTATTATTATTATTATTATTATTATTATTATTATTATTATTATTATTTATTTATTTATTTAATTTATTTTTTCTTAGGGGTGTTGCCAGCCTTTGCAGTAGTGCAACACAAAGGCAACACTCGAGAGCCCCAATATCAAGCTATTGTGGTGGACCCTCCTCTAATGAAAAATTAATTTAATATCGAATGATCCATTGTCACAAACCGTCTGTGTTTGATTAAAGACTGGTACTCTACTCCTTGGGCATGGAGGATATGATGGTACTAGTAACTCTTGTCAATGGTACTCTACTGTACTCAAATCGTGGAACAAACGATGGCAAATCGTCTGCGCAGCTACTGCAAACCAAACTATGTCATTTATTTAGTTAAACTCTAGCATTCTTTTAGATATTTATGTCATTTGGTAACAGCTAGTTGTCATAATCAATAAAGAATTTCCCATTTGTTCAGCCTACTTTATCATTTGTTTAATATAACTTTGCCATTCTTTCAGAAAAATATCAACTGCTTGAATATTACAGTAGGTTTCTAAGCTGTGGGCTCCACAAGTATTCCCACAGGTAAGGCCGTGGGCTCCACTAGTACGAATGTCACTTCCTAAATAATAATAAAAAAAGTTTAAATCATTTAAAAATATATATTATCACGCCACGTGTCCAAATTCAATTTCTCGATGTACACGTGATATTACTATTTCGAGACGTATAAGGCAGACCCTGTCACCATTTCATGTATTTGTTGTCATTTGTTGAATGCCAATTTGTCACGCGTTTAAACATCAGTTATATTAAACCATGCAGACTCTGTCACCATCAGTTATATTATTTGGCATTTGTTTACTGTTATCTAGGGTTGGGTAACACGTGCGATTCACACGAGTTCGTCTGGCTTTTATCGTCAAAAACCATCCCCATTCCTCAAATACTTTCTTCTTACATGACTACTACAAAGACTGCAAAAACTATCCCGATTTTACATATCGTGTGTGTGATTGACAACCACAAAAATTGTCCTGGTCGTACAAACCATTTTCTCACAATCTTCGTGATTTTACACATTGTGTATGTGTATGTGTGTGTGATTTCAGTATTATTTCAGTGGCAAATCATCTATGTGACTACTACTTACCAGGTGTTTGATTAAAGTATGTTTAAAATCTTCTTTCACAATAAAGTCTGATAAAGAAGTAAATGAGCAATTTGATGAGGAGAACCAAGCGGATGAGGGTGGAGCCATGAAAGGCACCTCTAATGCTAAAAATTACACCTCTCGTTGTAGAGGTGTGACACTTTACAAAATGTTTGTAGCTCTGCCAGAAGAGGAGAAGGGTACTCTTCGTTACTGCTGATTGATCTAATAGCGACGATATCGACGTTGGTTGTGGAAATATCCGATCGTCATCTCGGTGATATGAAGTTCCAATTTGGGGGGATGATAATTCAGATGAAACCCATTCATGTTTGCCTAATTTTGAGGCTACGTGTCTCTCCTATTGCAAATGAGTTCTTATTTGTTAATCCTGAGCATATAATGAATTTCAAAATGAGGCAATTCTCTAAGAAGAAGAATGCATATGGGTTGAAGGAAATTAACGGGGCTTTAAAATAGGCAAAATTGAAATGACATCATGGTAAGGTTCTAATTTGTCATTTGTTTGGTCCGCTTTATCATCATTCTTCATTGTATTTCTCACCTCTCTAATTTTTGTATTGTATTTGCCATTTTTGGGTCATTATTTGGTGAGGTTCTTATCATTATATTGTGTAATTTTTTTTGCAAACGATGTTCTTCGATTAAATTTGTTAAAAATTATACTATCATTTCTCCTCCCGAACAAGGGGAGAAATGTTGAGGTAAGGTATATTGATCTGGTAGATGATCTAGATCAGTTCAACAGATTTCCCTGGGGCGAGCAAGTCTATAATTTCTTATGGAGGCAAATAGTGGAGTTAGCCAAATATCGATCGGCCGCTGATAAAAAATTGGATAAAGCTTTATCACTACACGGATGTACCTGGGTGTTGATGATATGGACTTTTCTCTCTATTCCTAGCCTGAAGTTTCCAAGAAAGCACGAATGCATACATTTATTCCGTAAGCTACAAGAATGGAGAATGACATCCTTTAAGCGTCACCAAATTATGATGTTTAAAAAGGTTTTTGTTTACCCCGACTTACTGGTAATAGCTATGACGGCGTCTGAGACTGACATGCAGCAAAAACTTATGCAATAGGCTATGGTAATCTTCCATTCTTTGTATGATTGATTCATTTTATTGCTTCCTTGTCCCTTAATTTATGTTTTGTATCATTTTATTTGATTAGGTTTGGCATTTTGTATCCTCTTCTTGTCATTTGTTTGATTTTTTTCTCTGTCATTCACTAGGCCAAAAAGAGTAAATATTAACACTTTTGGATATGCATTTATGACCGGGCAGGTGTGTTGCAAATTTTTGACATCCTTTAACAGTCATAATCTTATTACCAACGTCGTTTATTCTTTATTTCCCCTTATTTGTGTCAAAAAATGCGACTGTGCATTTTGTTCGAAAACAAATCTAATTTAGACTTGCATAGTTATTTTGATTAATTAACCTAAAACTACTATACGAAAAATAAAATAGAAGAGCCCGCCTAAATTCTCCAAACTACCCGCCAACGGCCTCTCTTTCTTTCTCTCACAGTCGACTCCAACAAGAGTTTCAAATTCGGAAATTTCTCGTAATATCCCCTATTCTTTGTATGCACTTATCTAAAACAAATTTCCCCCGCATAAATCTAACACCTAAAAAACCCTAATCCCGATCGATTTCGCCTCCAACAACAACGCCACAATCCAATTTCAGTTATGGCTTAAGCCCGGTAAATCTCTGATTTCCAATTAAATTTTAACCAATTTCAGTTTTATATTCCTCTCTCGTATCTTCCCTCTATTTTTTGGTTATTCATGGAGAAGATGGAGATCGGTATTGTGTTGTAGGGATTTGGTGCAGTAAGGTTTGTAGAAGAATCATCTAATTTTTCCCTTCAAAATTTAAAATTTCACTTAAGTTTTAGGGATCGAGAACTTCTTAAGGATTTCTTTTCCATCATATTTGATTTCTTGCAGTGAAGGCCTCTTAATTCAACTTGGAAACAGTGTGTGATTATAAGGAATTTTAAAAGTATAAAGAGGTATGTAATCTTATGGTTTTTTTGTTTGTTAATTTTTTCGTATATTAATTTTCTGACCTTGAATACCGAATTTTGGGATTTTCCTATTTTTGTTAGTATTTGGATTTTTTTGTATGTCAAATTTCTAGAGTTTCTTATTCTTCATCTTTTTAATGTCTGATATCTTTATCATAATCTTGTTGTTACAGATTTTAGATTTTCTGTATCAACCTTCTCTTACTATATAAATCTTGCAATTTTCGTTGCAAGAGGTAAGATTTATAGGGTTTGTCTTTTAATATTGCCAATTATTTTAAATTACAATGAGTTTTGTTACATGGTTATTGCGATTCTACATATGGGTAACTATTTTATTAGTATTAGTATTTTGGTATAAAAGCGTTAAGAGCTAAATAGGATTGTGTAAAACGGTTGTATTATTTGGTTGGGGGCTATAATGCTCTTGAGTGATTAATTTTTAGAAGATTGAGAGTCTTAGTTATAAAGGTCTTAATGGCTGACTTCGAATTTGAATTAACCCATAGTCTTAATGAAGCCGGCATTGGGCTTTGTTGTTCTTTAGCTTTTCAGAGTTATTGGATTAGTATATATGATGGGTTGATTACTATTGGAAAGGGGAAACATCCTTTTCAAAATCTTGTTTTCCAGTGGGTTGATGCAAAGCCTAATTGTAGCGTTCAATATGTTGGGCTTAGCAGTTAGGACAAGCATGTCGGTTATAGGAATGTCAATGTGATGTCTTTCTGGCAGAATCAGAGTTCCTCGTGGAAACATGTGATTAGTCATGATAGAAATAAAGGAGAAGTGGATGACGAAGACAAGTTGGGAGACAAATATGAAAGTCATGAAGAATGGGGTCTTTTAAATTTTCTTGAAAGCTTGGAGTTATCGGATGTGTTTTTTGTTGTTGGTGCAGAGGAAAAGGTTGTTCCTGCATACAAGGTCATCTTGGGTGCATCGGGTAGTTTTCCTATCAGTTCGTGCAATGAAGATAGCATCCAACTTCTTGGTGTAGACTACCTAATTCTTCATGCTCTTCTTCAGTATATTTACACCGGACGAACGCAAGTGAGTTACATAGAGAAATTAGACTTTGTTTCAATTATTTAATTTGACAATGATTACTAACTTGATGATTAATGACATGTACATATTTTGGAACCACAACTTGGTCCCTTGAGGGATCTGGGCATATAATTTGAAGTTGTGCCTTTGGTTAAGCAATGCGAGGAAATACTGAAACACTTCAAAGGGAACAAAAAAAACTATTTAAATAGGGTAAGAAAGTGGAGATTTTGCATCCTTGCTCTCGACCGCAGCGTTGTGCAGTCTTCCCTTTTGAAATCTCTATTCGTGTACAAAGGCTCACCCAAATACTTTTAACCGGTGACTATTGTGACTTGGACATATATTGAAGGGCATGGACTTGTTGCTCGGGCACACAAGCTCATCCTTAGTTTATGGAGTATCCCATTTATGAAGGTGAGCAACGTTCCTCTCTTTTGTTTTATTGTGTCTCGTCAAAAATTTTCTATCACTTATGTTCCATTTTAATTTCTGTTGTACATATATATGTAGGGGTGGAGTTCCCATACTGGATGAGGCTCATACTACAACAAGAGTTATTTGTATTATGCACAAGTTTAATGGACATGGCGGTGGACAATAGTTGGTTATTAGTCTGTGAAATTGACTGTATGAAATATGTTACAGGATTCAGTCTGCTCTGTACTCCATGTGGTAACCTCAATTCCTTCCTGTAAAATTCTTAAAGAAACATGTGACAGGAAATTTTCAAGGCACTTCAATTATTGTACAACAGCCAGCAGTGACTTCGTATTACTAGATGAGACTACTTTCAGGGATATTCTTCAGGTGTGTTCTCAATGTTCAGGAATTTGAGATTAAATATTTCAGAAAGTTAGGAAGAAGTCTAAAATGAATCTACTCCATAAACGAAAAGATTTTTTTAATATTTCGGTGGGGACTGAATCTGCTTAGAGCCCTCAACTCATAAACCATTAATATTATGCATTATTTAGTGCAATACATATTGTATTACAACACAATACATATTGCATAAAGATGCCATATGTTGTATTTTGATTACAACAATGCCACTTAATTCTCTTGGGGATTTTAAGAAAATTCTAAAGCAACTAACTAGCTATAGTGCTTGTTACATAGAAAAAATGTTGAAGATTGATTTTTGTAGAAGTAGAACACACCAACCTTCTATCCTAGATGTTGCTACCATTTCAGGATCACGTTGCCTGACCTGTTTCCTAGAATAAGTCAACTCAAGATGGCATCAAGTGAATGAGGCTTTGAAACACTCACTTCTTGCACCATTACCTAAAGTCCCTCTCGAACAGGGCCCAGTTTATGTCTAGAGTGATTGTCCACATGCATAGGACAAGACTCATCTGTTAGTGGGTTATACTCCAAAAAATTCCTACTTTAGAGGCAATGCCTGTGAAGTATATCCCAAAATTGTAATGGTCAAAGGTTGAAAAATCGTGAGCATAATTGAGTTGGGAGCATCCTGGAGATGAGGTTTAATCAACAATTTGAGTATATCCCAAAATTGGAGCCACATAATATTAAAATAGATCTTGGACTCGACAAATCTTAATAGTTCCGGTTTCTCCTTTTTCGGTGTTCTTTCATATTATTCAGGATCGAAAAATTGTTTCTTTGAGGATCTATGATAAAAATTGCGATATATAATCATGGGCCTACTGGAACATTCGAGGTTACCAGCTAGCCAACATAAGCTAATTTTCAAAGTCGCCCCTTTTGTTAGTATTCCTGCACCCGTAGATTTAGAGCTAAAGCCTAACTCGACAGGAGAAGAAAACCTTACTTGAATAAGGTGCCATATGGAATCATAGAAATTCATTCACACTATTTTTGTTGAACCCTTGAGATATCAGTGAATAATTAAAAATTGATATATATCACTTGTAACTGACCTAACATTTAATTTGCAGTCAGCACGATTAGCTAATTTCTCCAGGTAGCCAGATCCCTTGTTGGGATGTTGTACTTCCTTTTCATTCGTACCTGAAAGGAGCTCCTGGGGGGATTTTTCATTTATCTTGTAAAGATGCTTATAGTTACCTAATGGGCAAGAACAATGCTGACTGGATAGATTCTCCCTCTGATCTCCATTCTGCTAAAGGTTACTATACTTTCTTGACGAGAACTTGGTAATTTGGAGTAGTAAAGAACAACCTTTGGTTGCTATAGCATTCTGTCTAATAGATTTTGAGCTTTCTTGGCTCTTGAAGTAAAACATAAGCTTTGAGTGATTGCACCAATCAATTTTTGTAGCTGGATTCATTCTTTCCCCAAAGTTATTGCTCTTACATAAATGGATGTATGGAGGACCATTCCATTAGGAAAATCAAGGTCTATCCATTCAACTTTATTCAAACCATTTTACAAGTTAAAAAAATTTGTGGATTTTTTAGCTCTCCTCAAGTTTGACTTCAATCTGAGCCCAACATTTCTGCAAATCTCATTATGTCCTAGAGCCACATTTCTTCTAAAGCGGAGGAGTTTTAATGAGATTATTTAACTTTTTTGCACACTTCTTCATCTGAAGTCTGTCAATGTGTCTATTGAAGTTGGCCAAGCAGCTAACTGCTTAACTATGTCTCTGCCCAACACTGCCAGTTTCTGCTGCACTGTGTAAATAAGAAATAAATATTTATATGACCATGATGCAAACTTCTGTTTTACTGATACTAATTTAATTATAACATGCAGATAGAAAACATGGGATCATGATGCAGACATGTCAAAAAATGGGAAACACAGTACTTCGCCATGTTGTTATACTTTTAGTACTACATATTTGCTTGCAAAATTTCATTTGCTTGGGATGTATTGTGGTATTGTCATTACTAATTTTATGATTGTTGTGTGCTTCGCAGCATCTGGATTTGACTGTCACATTTGAAGAAAGGATTCTTGATGCCATTTTATTGTGGGGAACACATACCAACCGGTTGTGTGGATGGTAGGCAGTGGATGCATACGTGATGTCATCAACTCCCGATCTCCTTTTTGGAAATAAGTTCCTGTTACTTAACACCTTACTTCCCTTAGTGCATTTTCCATTAATGCCATTGGACTTGCTTAAAAAGGTATTTGGTCAAATTTAAATTTAGCCACATTTGTAGATTAACACACTTCTGTGTACAACTTGATATATAATTGTGTATGTTGTAGCTGGAGAAGAACATCCATAGCATCCAGATTCCTGTAATTGAACAGCTGGTAAAAAAGCTCTAAATTTTGCTCTTTATGTATATCTATTCATAATTTTTAAACTTCATGTCTTATAGTATTTCTCTTCATGATTATGTAACAGGTTACAGAGGTCATCGAATATTTAGATGCTGGAATGCAACAAGGAAATAATCAGAAGTAAGCCTTAACTAAACTAAGATATGTAGCTTTTGTTATAGTTTCCATCTATTTCATTTGTGTATGTTTCTTTGTAAGAGACGCTAGAGACGCCCTACAACATGGATTAAATAACTATCCATTACATTTTCTTTTCCTCGTTGCAGTGAAACCGTTTCCATGTTTAGTTTGTGCTATATGTTAATTGCGTATGTCTAACGTATTTTTTTCTTATATATCAGCATCGACGGTCTAGTTTTAAGGAGCTTCAGTACTTATGCGATGGGGACAACAATGGAGTTATCTACTTCGCAGGCACATCTTATGGCGAGCATCAGTGGGTCAATCCTATACTAGCTAAAGTAAGCAAAACAACTCATTCTCGTACTAAACATACCAATTTGTTGTTTAACTAGATTAGTTATATTTTCAAACTGTTTGTTACAAAAAATTAGTGTGACGGCTAGCAGCCCCCCTTCAAGATATACCTACCCAAAGGCTTTAGTCTCCACGGCATTCCAGGTATTGCTAATTCAACTTCGTAGAAGGTTTATCACATTTTGTTTTGAACTTATTTGGATGGAAAGTGAATTAATCTTCTCGATGAATTAGGCGACCTCTTTTGCTGGGCCTCGGATCGAGGATGAGAAAAATTGTGCATGGTGGATTCTTGGTATCAGCCAAGATCATCAGGTTTGTTTCTGAATTGTATTATCCCAAAGCTTCTCTTACACGTATTAGAGAATTGGAAACATTCATATCCAGATTTATGCCACCATTCAAAGATGGCTAAAATACGGACACGTCCCAACCTGAACTCATTCTTCAGAATCTTCACTAGTTGTGGTCTTGTGGATATTATTTTGAAGATCCTTTTGATGATCTTTTCAAGAGTAATGGTTTGATCGAGCCCCGATAGTATGTCTTAGGCAATAATTAAACAAAATAAAGATATACAGTTCCAAAAATAGTCCCTAGTAATTCCTACATTTACCATGTTTTTTTTACTTGAATCAAAGAATTTTAATTTGTAATTTACGTAGTCTCTGATAATATTTTACGAGGAAGTGCTTTCCAATAGTATTTCATAACATATTTAAAACAATAATGATGTGGACTCAAAGTCCATAATATTTGAATTGTGTCATGGAATTTGTGAGCAACACATGTTTTATGAGAACATGTCCATTTTATTTCAGTTGATTAACATTAAATAAAGTAGAGGGAACTCTCCTCACTCTTCTCACTCTCATTCTTCTGAATTAATATCATTTGGTTTACTTGGTCGATGAAGCTTATGTGCAACTATTACACACTGAGGCAGGATGGTTCAAATGCGCTCATGAGATCGTGGGTTCTTCAGGTAATTACCAACTATTTCTTTTGCCACTCTTGCGTAAGAAAGTGAACTTTAAAATTAATAACCAGTTATTTTATTTTCCTGAATTTTATCAAGGTTCTTTGGAAGGAAAGAACTGGACAGACTTGAGAGTACATGAGAAAGACCAGACAATATGTAAACCTGGGCAGTTTGCCTCATGGCCTATAATTGGTCCTACTTCAGTACTTCCCCTCAGATTCTTTCGAGTTCTGTTAACGGGTCCTACAATGAGTGACTCTATACCTTGGAATATTTGCATTTGCTTCTTAGAACTCTATGGTTATTTTCACCTATGATTTAAGTTTGACAGTGAATAAAATGCCTGCCGGATGAGTTGTAAATAGTGACAGAGATATTATATTTATAGCACAATGTACAGTTCATTGAGTAAGTGACAGACAGATCTACTTCTTTTCTATAATCTATTACAAGATTTTGGTATGGCCATCCGACGATTCTTTCCCTCTAGGTAGCTTAACTAGTGCATTTTATTGGCATTTCATTCCAATTCTGTTCAATGACTTGCATCTTTATTTTTGGTGGTTACCTTAGCATGGAACATAGTCTTATACATATTAGGTGCACTATATCTTGTTGGTTTAAGTTTTTTAACATACTCATATTAGGTTTGAATTATTAGGTGCACTATACCTTAGTGCACCTAATCAAAAGCATAACAATCTACATATTAGGTGCATTATGTTCCATGCTAAGTCTAAACTTTTCCTGGGGATTTATTTGGGGTTTGAATTATTCGATTGTTATGGTTTTGATTTGTTGAATTATTTCTGATTAAGGTATTTCTTTATTTTGGACAATTGTAGTGTGATTATTAATTCCGATTGTGTTGATGCATATCAATTCCGTTTCCCCTTTGGAATTTAGGTACTCTCGCCTTCTCTCTCTGTATATATGGTAAATAGGGGGTTGAATGGGGGATTCATATTTGTAACTGGGATTTTTTGTTGTCCCAATTGATATATATTTGTTTGATGAGAGTTTCCTGCCTTATCCAATTGAAGAAGGCATGATATCAGTCACCCTCATGTTACTTTTACTTTTGGATGTCTACAAAGTAACCAAACAAATATAGGACATAGTAGAGATCTGCATCCACTTCAGCCCAATGATTAATATGTATCATCCTAAATTTTATCAGTAATTACAGTATAGCTTCAAGCTAACTATATTGCATTCATAGTGTAGATTATTACCGTAGTTAAATAAAGTATAGGATTGTTAACAAGATGCCCATTTTACTAAAAAAAATTTAACTTTACATATTTGGCAGTAGCATCTTCGTCTACCTATGATCTTATTTATTTTATTGGAAGTCTACCTATGATCTTATTGATCTATTCAAGCTAAATATCAATCGCAGTAAAGTTAGAGATATATTCGAATTAGAATTTCTGGAAAATATATGTAGGAAATAAATAACTTACACTGGAAATGTTCCTGGCACTAAACTCTTTCAATCTTCAATCTCTCTTATATTGTGAACTACACTTTCAACACGTTTAGTAAGGTTTTCTGTGTGCACATCAATATCTTTCATAAGTTTCTCTAACTTCATTTTCTATGTTACGCACCGTTCTTCATATATTGCACATTATCGTTCAAATTTTTGTCTATCGTTGTATAGCCTTGCAGTTAGCTCTCGGATTCTTTTATCCTTCTCATCCTGCAACAAACAAAGCAAATGAATTTATAAACTATCGAGACTCTTTGTCTCTGTGTGTATTGGGTTTATATGCAAATATTCATAATTGATGAGATTTTCTTATTATGTTTAATGATGTAGATAATATGTTGTGTGTTTATTTTTTATTTTCATACATTAAATTAAATTGATAGCTTCCTATCTTTATTTTTTAAGATTTTCCCTCATCAAACACTCAGATTTAGTGGTTTCCTCTCTGTAAATGCTAATTTTTCTGCCATTAATCAATATTTTACAAGGTTTTGTGATTGATATAACTTGATTTACAGGTAAAAACGATACCTACTTTCAGAGGCCTCAGGGTTTATATTGTTCTTAATTAATTTATTGTTGATTTAATCACAAGTTGTGGATTTATATTGTTCTTTGATGCAGTATATTTGTTCTTTGAATGATATCTTCACTACATTCAGTCTTCTAAAGGTACGGTCTCTTACAATTTAATTTATTACATTTCAATTCATATTATTATCGGAATACTCGACTCTAATATTAATAATGAAAAGGTAATGCAAAACATATTGAGAATGTAGGTAAATATCATCATTGCACGAGGCATTACATCCATCAAATATTTGTTATTTTTCCTTATACGATGCATATGTTTCTCATTGGATGTCACTTCTCTGTAGGTATATGGGTATTTATGTTTGTTTATATCTATTATTTCATAATGAAACTAGGTTTTTATGTCAATTTTGTAGATAATATATTCAGACCATTGTAGGGTATATATTCAAATCCATGAGTATTGAAACATGTTTTGTTTTGTTTGCTCTAATAGGGTAGATTAAAGATTTATTTGCAATCAAGTTTTTCTCTTAAGTTGTTGATCCCTATGTTGTTTATGAGCATAATATTTTTGTTTATATCTATTATTAAATATGTTGTGCAATATTTATATAGTTATATCTTTTACTTCCTCACGGCGTTCATCAGTTTAATACTTTCATTTGATTCATTAATGAGAAATACGTTATGAGTATATTTTTATATATATAGAGAAAGTACTTCTATAAAGTCTTTTGTTCTCATTATGATAGTAGTTATACAGTTGATTTCAACATGATGAACTTTGTCACTAAAAAGTATTAAAATGTAACCAATAATATTTTAAACGTTCTTTACTACTAGACTTTACATCTATTTAAATTAAATAATGAGCTTCTTATAATCTACCAACTAAACTAAACTGATGGTTAAACAGATAGTGATACTGATAGTGAGCTATTCATGAGTAGCTCTAAATTTTATAATCTACCATTTTATTACTTATCCTGTAAGTGATACTGATAGTGAACCAATGGAAGAATTTGATAATGAAGAAAATGCCGATGAACCGATGAAGTTTTTTTATTACTACTATCCTGCAAGTGAAGCCGTGGTCGAACAGTCAATAACAAAAATTATTGGTGAAGGCAGCAAAGCAAGGAATGTTGAATGCTCAATTTGCTTGAAGACACTTGGAAATGCAAAAGTCAATGAAATGCCATGCAACCATGAATATCATAGTATATGCTTAAGAGATTGGTTATCCACAAGAAACACGTGCCCAATATGTAGGCATGTTTTACCAATTGATTAAGTGTAGTAGTGTATAAACTTAAGAGATACCAATGATCTTCTGTTATTTATTGCAAACACTTCCAAGATAATCTTCTTTCTCTTATATATGCAAGATGTTGTCCACTACAACATGGATGGAGTTACTCAAGTTTCATTTGATTCATGTATACATCACACTGTCACAGGTTGAGTTTAGTTAATATTGAAGTTCATTACTCGGTGTCTAAGTAATTGTTATTATGTAGAATATTGGATAAACATTAGCAATTGCTTTTGTTTTTTTTTGGATTCCTGTTAATTGTGATTTTTAGTAAATATGGTATTCGTGTATGTACAAACTACCCAAGGTTATTTTCTAAAACTTCTAACAGATAGTATCTATTTAATGATGTAATTCTTTATCGGAAAATTCAAGAAAAGGAATGATGATTATCACATTAAGAATGTAACAAAATGTTGCTTGGATAGAAACCAATTAAACTGTCAGCTGCTTTCTTAGTCTCCCTGTAAACATGGTTTATATCAAAGTTCTGAAGTTATGTAATCATAGTTTGATCCTGCTCATAGTGTATCTCAGCTTCCAAGGAGGGATAATGTAATTCCTAATCAAAGGCATAACTGAAATAGAGTCTGAGACAGCCTTGATTCTTCATAAATCGTTTTGAATGAAGTAGCTCAAGGTCAAGTTCAATCACGAACTCATGTATAAAAGTAGAAGTAGGTTTTGACCCCCTGAGTCAGCTACTGACATAATGCAGACATAGTCCCTTCTAATACCATTTAACCATGTGAGATTGCTACTACGAGAGAGGAAGAAGAAGCTAATACTTGATGCTTTATTTTACATAATTTATAGAATTCTGAAGCAGGGCATGTTTGAAGTATCCTATTGCATTTTTCTTCTACGCTTACGAATGGAACCATATAAATCAACCCGTCATGCACTTTTCTTCAAAACATTAGAAGACGCTAGACCAAACCTGTTCATATGATGTCCAACCGAATTTCTATCATCAAATGCTACCTTCATCCTCACTTTCACAATGTTTCCCATCTGTTGCTAGCAATATATATGCGCGTGACCTTTTACACATGGGTCGTTCAAATCGATCTACAACCTTTTATAGTTTAATACACCACATATAAAAAGTCTATATTGTGAAATTTGTGATAAACTCCCTTCAATCGTTTGATTAAATAAAAGAAAAAGGAAACTATATACTATAGCTGAGATATCAAAAAATGGCCATAGGTATTGGCAACAAACACCAAATATTGGATTAATGTTTTGGTAGAAATGAGTTACTTAAAAGTGAACAATATAATATGAAGAACGCACAAATATACATCTTCGAGTCAAAAAAATTCATATTGTTGAAATGAAAGGTAGCTTAAGGTTTTGAAGATCCATTTGATGCCAATAGTTAGTAATCCGCATCCATTTTCAACAATTTAAGCTTCCTCAAGCACATTTTCAATAGACTAATTTTGTCTAATTTACGGCAGACATTTAATAGCATCTCCATTTTATACCCTTTATTTGTGTGTTCCAACAATATGTATTAGCTAATTTCAACAATGGGTAAGTGTTTGTATGAAGCTCGTGAACCAAATGTGGTTAAAGTAGATGAGAAGTCAAAAGAGGATATAGTTGTGCGATATAGTTGTGCCAGAAACACCAAAGGAGATAAAACCAACTTACACATACACATAAGATATCATAGAAAGAAATTAGCAGTCATAAATAAACTTGAAATTTTCTCACCCAAGTCATAATACACTAAATTCCAAAACAAAAAGAATCCCGACAGAAAAGGATTAAGGATACAACATATATGTCCCAGCTTTACACTTTCACATAAATCTTGCCTGCAGCATCTTTATTAGCCATCTCTTGCAAATCCTTTCACATAAATCTTGCCTGCAGCATCTTTATTAGCCATCTCTTGCAAATCCTGAGAGAATTCTTCAAAGGTGAGCTCCATGTATCCAATAGTTGTGAGTAACTTAGCAACATCTGCCATGACATCACAATAAAAAGAGAATTTGACGTAGCCGTATGATTAATTAGAATTTCACAGGGGCTTGATAAATGGGGCTTACTTAACATGTATCTAATAATTTCCAGTGTAAGGACGGCTCCGGCCTCCTTGATAATCTTTAGAATCTCTTCAACAACTATTTTGCTCCCCTCTGAAGAGAAGTGAAGACCATCCCTAGAAAGATATGTATACCTAGAAATAAGCTCATTCCACACAACTAACATATTCGCTTTAGAATAAAATATATATAACACCGCCAAACTCATTAAAATAAACGACACTATATATTTGATTGTCATGACACTCTAATTAAAGCATCTAAGTTTCTGAGAAAGTTTAGTGCTATGTAATTCCTAGCCGCACAAAAGCATTAAAAGACTTCTTGAATGTCCTTTTGAAAGTGCGATGATGAAAATAGTTAAATTAATTTCGATAAATTACTCACCAAAGTAGTCTTCCTAAGACAAAAGCATAAGATTGAAAAAGGGCAGTTGCACGCCCATAGGCGTGCAGCTACACTAGTGTATATAAAGGTAGGCCAGTTATGATTTACATCCTTGTCAAACTATTGCCACTTGAATATTATCAAATTTTAGTCGGACGCCATGACCTTTGTCAATATATCCTATTACTTTGATCCAAGTTTATCTGACATGAGAATACTAAACTGCCAACCATGTTTCCGACATCAACAGGATTATTCATGAGATTAAGTTAAACATAAACATTTGTAGTCTTACATTCTTTAACTCAGTAGACCTTTGTACTTAGCCATCTACTAAATGATATACCTAACTAGTACAGAATATGCTTCCACAGCAACAAACATTTGTAGTCTTACATTCTTTAACTCAGTAGACCTTTGTACTTAGCCATCTACTAAATGATATACCCAACTAGTACAGAATATGCTTCCACAGCAACGATGACATGTAAACTCGTAAATTTACCAAAGCTTCAACAATAATATTTTTTCTTCTCGTTTCCAAAAGCTTGAGTAAGTAGTCTACTTTGGTGCGATGCGTGACTCAGGAGTCTCCAAGATAGAAATGTTTCTTTGCAGTGTTCAAGTATTGACGACGAATATATTCGATTTTGGCATCCTTCTGATCCACCGTTCCCAATGTAATCTGCAAGAAACCAAAAAAAAAAAACCCCAGCAAAAGTCAAACACAGCTCGCTTATTTTAGCTTAGAACATAAGAAAAAGAGAGTTCTAATATTTTAAAGATGAAGAATTGTAGCTCTCAAGGTATAAAAAAGGGTCTTGTACGCTGTCAATGGTAAGGACTAAATCCGTTACCCAATCTGATCCGATTTGTTGGTAAAGGTTTAGGATCGGCTTTTAAGATCCACTAAGAAACCCAATCCGTTAAGGTCCGATCCAATAAACTAACGGATTGGATAAGGATTCACCTCAATCCAATCCGATAACAACCCGATCCGTTAAGGATACATTACATACTAGTATACTACTTGTCCTAATATTGTAATTATCTATAACATAGAAGGTAATTTTTGTCTCTAAAATACTCAACTCTTTATGCCCTAGAAGACTAAACTTCTAGGGCTGGCATAACTCTTCAAAGTTCCAACAAACAAAGTTCTTCTTGTCTCTCCTGAAGTCTAGAGCCCCCCAAATATTTAGGGTAGCAAGATTAGAGAAATAAAATCGAAGATTGGATATACAAAATAAACAATGTTCAAGATTGAAAATTTGATTTGTTTTTATCTAGTTGGTTTTCTTCCCTAAATTCACTCTGTAAGTATAAATTAAATTACTTGTTCTTTCATCTATCCACAATCTACATTACTCGTATATTTGCTACTCTACATCTTGATTTTAGGTAGTATAAAAATCACATCTTCAAGCTTTGTTGTATATTTATTTTTTTTCTCATACTTATTGTTTAGGATGTGTTTTTCTTTTGCTGATTTTGATTTTGATTTGGGATTCTTGTATTTTTATTTTTATTTTGCTGATTTTGATTTAGGGTGTGTTTATCCTTTTGCTGATTTTCATTTGGGATTATATGGGATCTAAAACTATTGGCATGTCTTTACTCAATAGTTTATTTTTGATTTGGGATTTAAAATCATTGATCAGTTTAATTGGCATGTTATAACATAAACTTGATCAGTTTATTGTATTCTTCCTCTTAGACAGGATTTATGTAATGTAAAACTCTGCCCCGATTCCCCAACTCCTAATGACGTTATGTTATATGATACTAATCAAATTAGCAAACATAAAAGGGATATGAGATCAACAATATGGCTTGAGTTTGATAGGAAAAGAAAACCAGATTGTGAAGTTGCCACTACATGTCATCATTGCAAGAAAATATTAAAAGCGGTAGGTGGCAATGGGACTTCGCACTTGAAGAATCATTTAAAGAGGTGTCTATTTAGAAAGAACAAGCAATCGGGGCAACCACTAATTGTAACCAATTCGAATAATAATAATACGAGTTCTATCAAGACTTATAGGTTTAGTCAAGCACGATGCCGTGCTGATCTTGGGAGGATGATTATCAACAATGAGTACCCGTTTAATAAAGTTGAGCACAAATACTTCAAGGAGTTCGTGAACAACTTAAATCCGCAGTTTAAGCTAATATCTCACAATACATTGAAGTGGGAATTTATCAAGAAGAAAAAAGAAAATTGTACAAGTTCTTGGATAAGCTTGACTCTCGGATTAGTTGTACTACTGACTTGTGGAGCTCTGAGCACACAAAAGATGCATACTTGTGTTTGACATGCCATTTTGTAGATGAAGAATGGGTCTTGTAAAAGAAAATTCTCAGTTTTGTGAAAATGGAAGGAGATCACACAGGCGATGATATTTCTAAGGTAGTCATGGATTGTTTATTGAAGTGGAATATCGACAAAAAGCTGTCCACTATCACTGTCGACAATACTTCTTCAAATGATAGCATGATGACAAAGTTAAAGATGGATCTTAATCGTGAGGACCTCCTGATCTTAGGTTAGGTGGGCAAATCTTCCATGTGTGTTGCACGGCTCATATAATCAATCTTATTGTTAAGGATGGCTGCATTTATGTTAAGAAGACACTGCAAAGAAAACTCAAATGGAAAAATGCAATAGATGAGGTGAAGATTACTTCCAAATGAGGGATTTGTACTAATGTTTCAACAAGGTGGAACTCGACATATCTTACGATTTAAAGGGCACTAGAGTACAAAAATGCTTTTACACGATTGGACCGGAGAGAAACTAGCTTTAAGGTGAATCCGTCGGTAGATGAATGGGAAATGGCAAGGGTAATATGCGATTGTTTAAAAATATTCTACGAACCCATATTTTCACAAAATGAGCTCAAAATATTAGATTGATGGAAGATCAACTAACACAAGTATCCTTCATTGTCGAAGGCCGCTCGAGACATACTTGCTATTCCGGCATCTTCCGTTGCTTCTGAATCGGCATTTAGTACCGGTGGAAGGGTACTAAATGAATACCGATCTTCATTGCTTCGAGAGACTCTTGAGGCACTCCTATGCACGCAAGACTGGTTGCCTTCGTTGCCTTCTAATGTACAAGGTTGGTGCTTTTATTTAAGCAAAATAATTTTATAAAACTAAACAGCAAATACAAACTGTCTAAGGCCCTTTCTACCATACTAGGTAGATTACAAGAGCCATACAAGCCAGAGCCCTGCTTTCCCATTGCCGCAAGCATATAGGCAACACCATGAAGCCCTCGAGGCAAAAAACAAAATGATACAGACTTAAACCTATTACAAAAAAGTTTTATTTCATCTGGAAAGCAACTTGAGCATCCCACGCCGCATCAGAAAGTAAAATAAGGTTATATCGTTCCTTGACCTGCTGAAACATCTTAGAGATCTGGTTATTATGAGCATCTTTTCCTATTGCCACTGGATGAAGGATGGGACAGTAGATAATAATTGAGCAATAGATGGTTGTTTGTATTCATAAATGATGTCATTGTTTTCATGGTTATCATTGATCATTAAATATCACAAGTTATAAACTGCAAATGCACAAGATAATTTTTATTCTTCTTATTTTTCAGCTTTTGCCTCATGCCCTGCCAAGAAAGTTTCAAACTCGACACTTGAAGTCCCCAATCGTGAGTTGGAGTTAGATGAGGCTAACGATGATCTTTCGGACGAACCATGAACACAATGGAGTGGATCGCGGATGTAGACATTTTGGGTAACGATGAGATTACTGGCGATCTTTTGGACGAACCATGAAAAAAATGGAGTGGATCGCGGATGCGGATATTTTGGGTAACGATGATCTTTTGGACGAACCATGGAAACAATGGAGTGGATGTGAATATATATTTTGGGTAACGATGAGGTTAACAATGATATTTTGGCTAACAATGATTTAGAATATTACTAGTCATTAGTAAAATATTAGGGACGTTCCACTAACTATTTTTGCTAGGATCATATTTTCCACAGTTTGGTATATTTATCCATGTTAAGGTCCTTTAATGTTACTTAATCACCTATCATATATATTAAGAATGAATATTGCACTTCATTTTCATGTTTCATTCCTCTTTGTTCTTTGTCTTAATAGCCATATGCACTTACTGTCAATAAATGCAGGGGTTATTATTCCTTTTCTTTGCTTTACTTTTCAACTTTGTGAAGTAGAGATAAGTGTTTCAAATAATCTTATACATGTTCTTTTGATGTTGGAGCAAATTTAGATTGAGGTTATTATCGAGATGTTCAATGATATGCGATGATGTATTTCATATGGCAGTATATGTTTCCTATATGGGGTTTTTTTTTTCCTAAATAATTTTTTAGCACTAACAGATCGGATCGGATCGGTTCGGGTTAGGATCAAGGTGATACATTAACGGATCGGTTACGGTTTTGAATTCTATAATCCTAAAGGACTTAGGATCGGATCGGGTTTTAGGATTTTCATAACGGGTTTTAGGATCGCAGTTGATCCTAGTCTAGTCCATTGACAGCCCTACATGTACAGAGATTAGTAGGGGATTATTTTAATCTATTGTCCAGAGACTAGCTCTCTAGGTACAAAAAGAACAGCAAAATCATTGTTTTACTTAAGAAGCTTTCCAACTAGTCTTACGGCATCTCAAATGCCGTAAATCTGGTGAGCGGATTAAGTTACAGTAACTTTAGCTCTCTTTGGAGCAATTTATTCTTATCAAATTACAAATGCAGATACACACCTTGTAAAGCTCCATTTCAAATCGTGGACCTACTTCCTTCAATTCAGTTGAATTAGAACCACCACGTTTCTCATACACTTGGTGCCTATACATTGAGAAGAAAATTAAAATATTAGACAAATGGTAAACAGGTATGTAGCATTTGACCAAGGGGCAAAGCCCCCCAAAAAAATTTCAGGGGTGATCAACATTTCATGGAAATCTAAATAACCCTAATAGACAATATAGTGAGATGGCTCATACTTAGTAGTCAATATATCGAATCAAGGCCCAAAGTCGGGGAAACATCTTAGGTGGTTTCCACCACATCGACAATTCAATGTGCAGTTCGTATTATACGAACTAATTGTTTAAGTTTGAAGCTCTTACATGTTGTAAATTGTGTGCTATTTGGGTGAAAAATTAAAACGCATAAGAGCTCGTGATTTTAAGCTGCAACTTTGCGTTCATCATTGATTCTAATTCATTCCAACGCTCTGGTTGGAAGATCATTGAGTCCCAGTAAGACGGCTAAAGATCTCAAGGCTTTTGGATAAGATATAATGCCCCCAATTGAAGCTTTCACGACAAAATACGAATATTTTAACAAGTTAGGCCGCTTAACCTTTCCTTGTGAGAAGCATAAAGAGAGAGAAAATAATGGTGGGGGAGATACACACGACTATCGACTGATACAGGTGAGTTTTTGGGGTGACTAGAAATAAAGGTCTTGACAAGTAGTTTTAGAAGAAAAAAAATCTTTTGGAGATCTTGGTAACTAGAGGCATAACTACTTACTAAAATTACTAAAAGAAAATCTACCCCGGGATAGCCCTCCTCTAGTTTCACCCCTGATACAGGTATTGTGGTACCGTCGTAATAAGGAGAGCAACTGGATGGGTCATAAGAATAGTATCTTATCAAGGCAGACTTGTATTGGCAAAATCTGTATTGAGTCGCATTCAAACCGTCTTCGTAGAATAAGTCTTACCAATCTATGACAAATGGTTAGTGGTGTATCCTTCCTGACCTTGACCTTCAAACTGTCTGCTATCACTTAGAAGTGGACCTATTCACTCTAAAACCCGGTTCATCTAGAAAAGATGTTTTCATGTAGAAACCTAATATGACAGGGAAACTCAGTGCAAAGAATACGTATGAATGAGACAACAATATCCAAAAGTCTGGTAGTACTCATGGATATGGAAACTACAGTGCACCTCCAGAGTTTGCCAACTTTGGAAGGTGACTAATGCACAATGACCTATTAAGTAACAACTGACTCTGAACTTCAAAAGATGGGGATAACTTACAACACCTATTTTGAGACTGTAAAGTAGCAACTGAACAGAGAAATTGGGGACATTTTCTTTTCAGGGTACAGAGGGATAGATAAAGCTAGGCTGGACTTGGGACAATTCTTTAGTCCTTGATCAAAGACATACCTTTTTGAAAATAACACTTTTGGTGATGCTGATTTTCTTTTTCTGAAATTGACTTTAGCACAAACCAACTTTTCTCTTCTTGAAAATATATTTGGAATCATTTTATAAAACTGACTTTGTAACCCTTGAAACACTTTTTGTTTGCCAAGAATTACATTTTGATGAACACTAACTTTCAATCCTACAAAATTTGAAGAAAAACTTGAAAATAAACCTAAAATAAGGATCTCATATAAATTGATTTTCACCAAGGGGGTTGTTAAGGCAATATTATGCCAAGCCATTCGACTCTTACTCCAAGGAAACACCAAAAAAATCCATAAACCATGCATCAAGAGATTTAACTTCTCTACTATTCCAAACCACCCACTTATACCCGTTAAAGTTCCCCTCAGACGCATCTCGTGTCGTGCGCAAATCTTTTTATATATATTTCACACTAAATATCTTTTTTGGATCACATTTTGCCATTTTGATAAATAAATAAAAAAGATAGGGCTAAAATTAGGGTTATTTTTAGATCGGATCGGATCAGAAATGAAGCTCTTCGGAATTTTTTCATATTTTTTTCGGATACCAATATAATATTCCAATCCGATCCGATTTTTTTCAGAAATCTGAAAAATATTCCAAATTCGGAAAAATCAAATTTTTTGGAATAATCGTTATTTTCGGAAATTCGGAATTTTCGGATTAAAAATTTGGAAAAATCAGAAATTTCATATAATACTTGTGGAAATAATAAATCTTCGGTTTTTTTTATATGTAAAATCAAACGTAATGTTCCCAAATCAAAATATCCAAGTTTTACTCATACAATAGGTTACACATGGTAACATCACCATATCTCTATCTAACAAAAAAAAATCTTTAAACTACAAAAAATATATTAAAATTTGAATAAGAATATTCAAAAAAATTAGATCGGACAAATTTTGAAAAAAATCGGATCGAAAAAATTGAAATCACAAAACTATATTCGATTCCGATCCGATTATTTTCAAAAAAAAAACGGAGATCGAACTTTTTGAAATCAGAAAATCAATTGCGTTCCAAAATCGGATCGGATTTCGGAAATTTGGAAAAAAAGTTGCAGCCCTAGATAAAATCAAAGTTCCGGCCAAATTGAATCCCAAAAGCCCACTTGAAGAATTTATAGGTGAAAAATAAATGTCGGATGTGAAAGTTACGAGTTTCACCAATTTTATGGCCAAAAGTATTTTCTAGCCGGGAGTCCATTGTTTTGGTTGTACTACAAACTTTGAGAAATAAGATTGTGAGGGTAACTTGAAAAGAAGAGGTTATTGGTAAACCTAGTACTTGTATCACTCTGAAAGGTATAATGAAAAAGTATGATCCTAATCTACAATGTTTCATTGAACCCAAAAATCCTTCTATTAGTAAGCTGAGAAAGCTAGGTTTTAATACTTTGGCTTTTGATGCCATATACTATGAGAATGGGAATAAAACCCCAAACATTTGGGTGTTTTGGGGGAAAACAAATACAAACCTACTTATATTAGCTATGTCCCCCAACACATGGGGAAATATTGGTATCAAGTTGGGCATTGCCTAACCCCATGACACTCACAGATGGAACTTGGTTATTGAAGTCCTGAAAAGAATGGAGTTTGCCATAAGATGTATAATTGAATTCACCTTCTGCTTAAGAGTGGCTACATTTCTATCTTGGTCAATGGTGGGCCTGAGGGTTTTTCCCAAACTGGGAGAGACCTTAGACAAGTTAATCCCTTATCTCCTACTATATTTGCTCTAGGTTCTCAATAAGGGTATCAACAAACTTAGAGACACTGGCAAGGTGGCTCCAATGATGTCTGCCTAAGGGGTTCTAGCTCCTAGTCACCTTTTGTTTGCTGATGACATCTTTGTCTTCTACAATGGTTATTGAGAGGTATGAGGTCTATTTGGAATTGGTTGCAAAAATATCAAAATGTTGTTGGTTAGATTTTTAGTATTGATAAAAGCAAGTTGTTCATAGTGCTATAAGCATTGGCAAGAAGCACAAAATGAATGAGTTCTTTAGCTTCATGGAAGAGGTTCTTGCCTAAAAAGTATCTTGGCACACCTCTCATTCAAGAGAGGGTTATTAAATCTCCTATTATGCCTTTGGAGAAAATCAACAAGAGAGCTAGTAGTTGGCAGAGAGCTTATTGTTTATGCAGGGTAGAGCTGTGTTAGTGCAATCTGTTCTTAGTAGCATATTTATTTATAACATGGGAGTGTATAGATGGTCAACCACTGTTATCAAAATTGGTGAGAGAAGCTTGAGAAACTTCTTATGGTCTGGTAATCCAGATTCTAAGAAAGGTTGTACTGTTGCTTGGGAGAGAGTCTGTAAGCCCCTTGATGAAGAGGGATTAGGGATTAGAAGGTTAAAAGAAGTGAATCTCGCCTTGTTGATGAAGCTGGCTTGGAATTTTTTGAATGGTGATGACTAAGCTAATATGATGAGAGCAAAATTTATTTCTAGAATTGGGAAAGTCTCTACTGTGACTAAAGGGTCCTCTATTTGGTCAGGCATTAAGAGGGCTCTCCCTGAGGTTAATTAATAAACACATTGGTTGGATCACTGGGAAGGGCAATACTACTGACCTTTGGAGGGACAACTGTGTGTGCTGAGAAGTCTCTAATGGAACTCATAGACGATGGCAGTCTGCCTTGGCAATCTCTAATGGAACTCATGAAGAGTCCCTCAGTCACATAATGTGGGAGTGTCCTTTTACCAAAATCTTATGGGCTTGGATTTCTCCGATTTTCAATATATGGATCTCTGAGTTGAACCTGAAGATCCTCATAAAAGAAGCAGACAAGTTAAGTCCCTATATTAGATATCTATGGTTGGGGGAACTGTGGGGTGGTTCTAATTTGATATGAACTGCCAGAAATGCTTGCACATATGATGAAAGTCGCCCCAACATTGGAAAAAAAAAACTTAAGTGGCTGGCCAGAATACAAGTCAGTTTTCTCTAAAGCTAGTATGAACATTAGTCAAAAAGAGCTAGAGCTTATACATTGTTTAAGAGTGCCTACTCACCCAGGAAAGCTTCCAATATAAACTCTTGCTTCTGGAAGCTCCCCCACTGAGAATGAGATCAAGATTATTACTGATAGTGCATCCAAAGGTAACCCTCGGAAATGGGGTATTGGGTTTATTATCAGGAACAGTGAGGGAACTGTTTTGGGAACATGCTCTATTAGTTTAGGGGTGGTGGTCTCCAGCTTCATAGTAAAGTGCAAAGCCATTCTTAAGGGTGTTGATTGTGCTGCTTCAAATGGTTGGGAAATAGTTTAGACAGAATCTGATTCTACTGCAGCAATGATGGCATTCCAATCTAACAACATCCCATGATATATGGTAAGTGAATGGTATCAGACTAAGCCAAAGATGAGGTAACAAGTTTCTGGAACTTGGAGAGGCTAACTTTAGCTCAAATAGACTTACTAACAAAGGTGCCAATATGCAGGAAGGTGTAAGTGAGTTAACTGTAGGGAGACCTCATTTTCAAACACTAAATTGAGGACCCCATGAGTGAATACTTCAGATTCTATAATGTGTTTTGTGGTGCGCGTGTGTTTGGAGGTGGGGTTATAGGGCGAAACATGTTGCTCATGTTGTGTTGGTGTTGATGTTTTGATAGTATTTATAAAATTGTGTTGAGGTTTGATATCTCTTCTCTATTAGGAGAAAATTTTCTTCTCGTGTGTGTGGACTAAAGTGTTGGTTCACAAGTACACCAAAATAATTGGTTTATAGATATTGTGGTGTTATTCATACGCTTTAGAAGGTTCTCAAAATCTAATAGGGATTAGAATGTTCTCTAAATCTAATGTCATGTGCCAATGTTACTCGTAGACAATTGGAAGTAGAGATTCCACGAACCCAAATGAGTTCCGAGTTTCTTGATAAGCTAGTTCATTGGGATTTCCCTTTAAGCATTTTGTGCTAGTCTGAAAATAGCAACGGTGGTTTAAGAAATACTGAATGAGTAAAGTAAACCTTTGAGGAAATTGGATTGTCCTGCTGCAGCAACAACAATAACAGGTACCCATTGAGACTTATATCTCTTTTTGTTTGAGACCACACAATCTTTCCTAAATTGAGAATTCAACAACAGGTACCCATTGAGACTTGTATCTCTTTTTGTTTGAGACCACACAATCTCTCCTAAATTGGGAATTTAGGGTTTTGGGGGAGAGAAAAAGGGCTTTATAGTGTAATTGGGAGTTGTTGGGTGTGTTTAGTCTTTGATAAAATGGGGAGAAGTTAATAGGGAAGAGAAGGTCAACTGTCATGGTGGTGGTGGATGAATAAGCCATTCTCTATTTGTGGCAAAATAGAGGGTGTTTTTCTCTCTGTCGTGAAGCATCGTGAAGTAGAGAGAGAAAAATCACGATATTTTTTCATAAAAAAACCAAATGGTTTGGCGAGGCGAATTTGGAAAAAGAAAAAAAGGCCAAAAGATTTGGCGCCTTAACAGATGCGCGCCGCCTCAACGACACTTAAATTTATTAAATGCCCTAAATCGATAATTAACAAGGGCGGGGCGGGTGGTTTTAGATTTGGCTCTCTGACGCTCCCAGGAGGCGCCCCTGACTGCATAGCTCTAGGTTAACTCGTTTTAGCTCTTGGATTTGAACTGATGGCAACTATGGTAAACCCAATTCGACTACTCCATAAATTCTTACATACCTTCCGAATCATGAGAAAATGAACTCTTGTGAGATCCTCCATGACCCAACTCTACTATTGCAGTTTATGTGGGGAAACACTATTCAACTATATACGAAATATAGCGGAAACAACGATTAACAAAAAAAACTAACGAACTCTTTTATTGATTACTAGCAAGAAAACAAGAGACATCTCTCTCTCTAGCCTTAACCTAGGCTTTCTCTCAAATACCAAGTCTACTTGCATCTATCCCAAGACTCCCCTTTCTAAAGAAGAATCCCTCTCCTTCTCAAACCCTACTTCCCCAAAATTAGGAAACATATCTAACAAGAATATATGTATACTAGGAAACTAAAAGGTCGGACCCACGATAAATGCTAAGTAGGAGACACCCATGATATCAACTCCCCCCCCCCCTCCCCCAAGAAGAATTCGGGGGAAAGACAAGTCACTGCGACCACCGTCTCTTCTTCGATGTCGTCTCCCTATGTGTTGAAGCGCCTCGTCAATGTGATCGAAAAGATGTTATGCTGAGTAAAAAGAGCTATATGTTTTTTAAGATTTGGCCATTCTCTTCTCATATGTCCTATCTTACCACAATTCCACAATTGTAACATATCGCTAAACTTGTTGTCCCTGTAGTTTTCAAAGTCACAATGGTTAATGTCGTGGTTATTGTTGAAGTAAAAGAATAAGCTGCTGGTTTGAGTTTTGTTTCCGCCCACTTGGCCATCTCAACTACTTCAGCAATGGAATACACATTGACCATAGTTAGTTCATCTTGAATCATTTTAGATAGACCGGTTTTGAAGCGACTAACTTTCTGTGCCACAGTCTCAAATGTAGCAACCCTGGATGAGAGAAGGTAAAATTCATTGGTAAATTCATCTACCGTCTTCAGCTTTTGCCTCAAACCTTAAAGTTTCGTAAAGCTATCATCTTCATAAGAAATCGGGATAAACCTATGTACCAGTTCTCGCCTAATAGATGCCCAATCAGTAATATACGCATACCCTGTATCCACCTGCATCTTCTATAAATTATCCCACCAATTTAACACATAATCAGTTAATTTAGTCTCAATCAGAACCACTGTTTTGGGATCCCCATAACATTTATACGCTAAAATTTTGTCAGCCCGGTTAAGCCAATCCATAAAAGCATCAACGTTGGCCTTACCGTCAAACTCAGGAATGTGTAGCTTCACCTCTTGCCCTACAGTTCGAAGTGCGAAATCACTAACGCCCTGGTTTTGTGTTTGGAAACGACGACCCCCAATCTCTGAATCACTGCAGAATCCGTCGCTGCAGGTCCGCGGTGCAAAATTATTGGGTTATATGCCGCGACCTCTCCCTCACCTCTCAAAAGGCGGTATATACCTGTCTACGTACCCTCTGTTGTACCCTTCCTGTTCTCCACTTTCGTCCCAAAAATTTCCATCTTAAATTGGTCAACCAATCGGCGGTGGAAACCCATACGAGTTATTGTCACCATAGTTTCCTAGTGGAAACCCATAAGTACGTTGTTGGTGGTAGAAACCCGCATTCATACCACCTATATAATGTCAATGAGGTTGGAAACCCTCCGTTCCCGTTGGCAGAAATTGTTGTTCTGGCAGTGTCAGAGTGTTTATTAGTACTTAGTAGTGGTACAATGCCGATCACTGTTGGGGTTTCTCCCCGTGCTTAGCTGAAGGCGGGAGGTCTGGTGGTCATGGTCGGATTCATGGCTGAAGTCGGGGTTGTATTTGTGGTCACGGCAGTTGTTTGAGGAAGATGGGTTGGTTGGAGAAGAAGAGGCGTGGTTTGGGCCCGAGTCAACCCTGTTGGGTCAAGACTTTGGGTTTGGCCCAAGTCCAACTCATCATTTAAAACATTATGTGGGTTTAAAATACCATGTGTTATGCATTTGTCTCCCCATTCCAGGATGGATGCCATGCATGCCTCGAGGCATGCTATTAGTAGTTGTGCCCTGCCCAGTGTCTTCTACGCCCTGCTCCATGCCTCCTATGCCCTGCCCAGTGTCTCATATTCCCTACCCCATGCCACTGTTTTGTTTTGTGTTGCAGAGAACGTGATTTGTCCCTCCGTTTTCCCCGACTAGTTCATGGCGAACCTGCAACAACTCGTTTGTAATCTCGCCAATTTTCAGCCTTCTTGACCTTGTGTTGACCCTAGCAACTTCTCTGATGACTCCCACAGGGTTTCGGTCGATTCGTTTGTCGGACTTTGCGTTCACGTTGCGATTTCTCGCTCTCGCGTGTTTGGCGATTCGGGCGATCCCTCTCATCAAATGATACTAACATTATGTCAGGAATACCCCAACAATTCCAGAACTGTCAATGACCTCTCCGATGATGTGACCTCGGTCAATCGTTGCCAAATTTTGATTTCAAACTCACCGTTGTACGAACTCTTCTTCGTCTTATGAATCGGCAAACCTATCGACGTTTTCGAGGTCTAAGTTTAGCAAAAAGGTTACGAAATCCCCTACCTTCGTTTTCGCCATCCGAGTCGCAATTCGTCTCCCTCACACCGGAAAAACCCTTGTTTGCTCCACGCCCTACAACTCGAAGCAGAGTTGGATTTAAGGGATCAACACCGCTCTTCCGTGCATCCCGCAAAAATCATCCCAATGGGATTCCCCGACCTCGTCCCATTGTTGTCTTCCGGTTTGGCGTCACCACGCTCTTCGTTAATGCTAGGGTTTTTGTTGTTGAGATTCACCAACAAATCCATCATGGCATCCAACTTGTTGTCCAAACTCGTGATTCGTTCTCCCTGTGTTAGCTTCTTCGCGCTCTTTCCCATCTCGTATTGAAAAGAGGAACCAAAAAAAAAAAAAACTGGATCTTTCACTTACTCTGATGTCAAGTTTATACGAAATATAGCGGAAGCAACGATTAACAAAAAAACTAACGAACTCTTTTATTGATTACTAGCAAGAAAACAATAAATCTCTCACTCTCTAGCCTTAACCTAGGCTTTCTCTCAAACGTCAACTCTAATTACCTCTATCCCAAGACTCCCCTTTATAAAGAAGCCCTCTCTTTCTTAAACCCTACTACCCCCAAAATATGAAACATATCTAACTAGAATCTATGCATACCAGAAAACTAAAAAGTCAAACCCACGATGAACGCTAAGTAAGAAACGCCCATGATAGGTTGTGGTCAATACGACCACGATTCCTATCACAACTCATGTTCTTTCCAACTACCCTTCAACTTAAATCACCACCGTTGTTGTGGTAAACTATATTTTGTGCAACAATGAGTTCAAGGAGAAATGGGGCTTGGTTTTGCCAACTTTGAAGACTATTGCTCACTCTCGTGAGGTAGGGTTGATTTTAAAAATTGACCTAAATTAGACATCAACATTAATTATTTTAATTTTAATTTTTTTGCAAGGGTGGGGTGGGGGTGGGGCTGGGGGTGATTTTGATTTGTTTAACCTAAACCCAAACATACAAACTCAAAACTATAAAGAGATTTCAACCTGAGAAATTGGGGTTCAAATCCACTCACCAGGTGTGATCGAGATTATTTAAATGATGGAGATGGTGGATAAACATGTGTATCTCCTCTGCAGTTCGTCGTCTTCATAATCCACGTATGAGTTGTCTACAGGTTTATGGTGATGATGAATATGGTAGATTATTAGATGTTTCTTATCTTCGGTTATTTGATTTATAATATCAATTGTTTTGAATAAAAATTGAAAATAGTAAGTGGTTGGGAGGAGTTTAAGTAAGGGTTAAAGGGGGGACACAGCGACTTAAATACAAGAGTACATATGGATTTAATTTATAATATCCTTTTATTCTTTTGTACTACATTTTATCAGGTGGGTAATCTCTTTTGTTTAATGGACGTTTGTAAGTAATAACCTTGATATATTAGATATAGAGAGTATAAGTGATTAAATATATCTGTACAAATTTTCCCTTCCTCATTGTTTTCATCTCCACATCTCTCCCATTAATAAACTCAGCGAAGGGGAAAATATTTGTTTACCCACTTTTTTTCCCAAACAAATAAAGGCCGATAACATGTTTTCGGTTTTCCAGGAATCAAGCATACCCATTATAGAATGAGGTAAGACCTGGTATTTGATATTCAATCAACTAACCTGAAACAGATGAAATCAGATCTATTCGCAAAAGAAATAATGCGTTTTGAATCTAGCTTGGGGGCTGGAAAAAGATGCTTTAAAATGTTTGTTGTCCTTTTACCTAGCTGTCATCAAAAACGACTTCAGATCAGATAATCGATAAAAATGTTAACCATTACAAATGAAATAACCATTCATATGAAAAATAAAATGTGTGGTACATTAGACAGGCAGGCGCATTCACATTGTACTATTCACTTACTGTTCATGTTCCTATTGACTCAATCTTGGACAGAGTTGACTTAGTCAGCTCAGCAATATATATTTTACATCACCCTCCTACAACATCTTCTGAAGTTATGCCTTTTTGTTCCCTCACTCCATAATTTTTAATTTGTTTCATGCTCAATAGGTGTCTTAGGCAGCTTCCCTTAGTAGAGATAGAGTGTGATTACAAAACGCAGAGTGAGGGTAAGACAGAGAGAGAGAGAGAGAGAGAGAGAGAGAGAGAGAGAGAGAGACGGAGAGTTGCTTGAGAGAGTCGTGGTTGTGAGGAGAGAGAAAATTTTGAGAGGGAGAAAGAGGTTGACAGGGAGAGAGTTAGGCGAGAAAGAGGGGCTTTTTTCACTTGCCTCTTTAAGTGGCTACTTTTTTTGGAGGATTACAGACTTTTTGTGGGAAGGATTAGCGGCTCAGGTACGCTTACCTTTCTGCACAGGAAGTCAGTCCATATGGAAAAAAAGTCCATGGTTAAGATTAAAACTATCAAGAGAAAAAAACATTGCATTGATGGGAAAGTAGTTATGCACGTTTGGAAGAGAAGAAGATTGTTCAGAGGTTGTGAAAGAATCATATATACAAAAGACTTGCATGGATGTCGAATAAGCCAAGGATTACATATGGGATGAGCTATAAAGATTTATATTTAACAGTATTGAGGAGATCAATAAGGATATCGAGCTTCATAGGAAATAGAATGATCAACTTTCAGAACTATGTATTGCGCGATTCGATGTTGTAGTAGAGGTGACAAGTTGATATATATCGTTAGTATTTGAAGCATGTAAGAGTTGCAAAATTCTATGATTAAGAAGGAGATTCAGTTAATTCGAATCTAGACTTTCAATCAGATCCTTTCGACAAGAAGTTGGCTCTTGGAATGTTTGACACAAGATCATTTTGGGAGATTAAGAGGGAGAAAGGATGTGTGAATATGCAAATTGGATACCGATGAGGAAGTTTAAAGTCAAATTTTTCCTGTACGCATTTTGGGGAAAGAAGTAGGAGGACAATTATTGGCTATTGGTCAGCTCATTCCTCAAGTGGCACCTGGGATTTTCTAATGAGTTATGACTAATTCATCAGCATATTGAATGTTCAATAATCAATATGGACCACGAGAAGAATATGAATCATTCTAATCAGTGGATCATTTTGTGAAACATTTTAGTAATGCTAATCCATGTCGACTAGACCTTGTTGATAAATTTTTCTCCTACAAATTTGAAGGGACTCATTGCATCGACAGGCTTTATTAAATTAAGGACAAGGTATATGAAAGCAGAATTATTGTGCCTACTCTAAATGGGTTGAAAGATTATACTTCAGACATTTATTCATGCATAGCTCTGTTTCAGCCTCGATGTGAGACCTGTAGTCTAAGAATCTTTTCGAACTAGCTAGAAGTTTCTAGGAAATTGAGGATTGTGATGGGCCCTTAGAGAGTGACACCCCTCTGCTCTCCAAGCTGATTTCTGGTCCGGGGTTCCAGAAGCCGCCCTGGTTAATTTTAGATGATAAAGTTTGTTACCCTTTCACTACAGCCCTCGGGTCCTTTTTATAGGAGTCAAAGGTTATTGTTTTTACTGTGAAAGTAAAATTATGAAACAGGGCCCGACATTCTCAGGGCAGTTATGTTTGGCTCAATAAATGGGCAGCTTCTTTGTAAAGACTATTAAAGGCTTGCCAGTGACGACATTTCCAGTAGAGTTAGGCTTGTACGAAGCTAGCTACTAGTGGCAGGAGAGTTACGTGTTTGGCAACTAACCTGTGGATTACGACCTTAAGATATCATATCCCTACAGAAACACTTCCTTCACAACCGGTGGCTCAGGTGCTTCAAGGCAATTTTATGACCACTCTTAATGCTTAGTGGCGGAACGCATACATGAGAAAGGTAGGGAAGATTCAATGCAATTTTACTCGGTAAACTATCAGATGGATTTGAGAACGAAAGAAACGACCAATATTTTGAAATGAAAGGAAGATTTTGAATGCGTTATATGTTGACTATTAAGCAGTAATTCTATATTGGTCATCTATCCTACTAATTATAAAAGGGTTGAAGTCTAAGGATATGGCCGATACTTGTTATATGAAAGCAAATAGCCTTGATCCAAATCATTTGTCTTTGTACCTCCTGCGTGTGGCTATTATTAATTTGCGACTCCTATGTGACGCTTTTCTTCTCTTTTGCCTTAAAGTTCTGATGTTTTTCATCTCACAAATCTTAGGTTTTACCTTCTCATGAAAAAATAGCCTCCACAAGAACTTAAGTTTTCAGGGGAAAATGAAAATTTTCTGCTTTAGTTACTCCTAATAAAACAATGGCACACCTTGGTAGTCAAATTATTAAATATCAACCAAGGGTAAGCCTCAGACATAGTTCCAACAGACTTCTTGTCTTTAATGTCATGTCTTGTGACCTGCAGATAAACAATAGATGAGACTTAAAAGACAAATCCTCATGCAAAAAAAATCAGAAAAGAAATACAATAAAAATTGCATACCACATTGTGTAGTTCGAAGACCGCTGTTGGACCATATGGCAAGTGCGAAATAGTTAAACTTGTGGGCTTCCCACGATGCTCATAGACCAGCACAACATCCGTATAACCTTGGTTGCGGCAAGTTTCAATAAGGTCACTTAAAACCTGCCAAGGACCAAATAAGCTCCAAGATTTCGGTTCTTCTTCCATAATAAGATTTACTTAATAGTTATGAAAACTGATAGGGTAACAAGACGAGATATACTAGATATCAAACAGGTCAGTCCACCAAAAATGTTACGAAAAGAATCTAGTGGCTGGTAAGAAAGGAACATATCCCACGGTTGGTTGAACCTAAAGAACATAGCCCACGGTTGGTTGAACCTATGTAGTCAATACCAATGCTCTGAAAGTCTTTTCACATTTCAGAGAAAGTAAAATTGTCTTCTTCTTTTTTGTCACAATGGTATTAGCGAATCAACGAAGCGTTTGAAATTCGTTTTGGCGAGCGGATGACTCCATTTTTACAGATTTTTGGCGTTATCAAACGTAGGCATGTTGGTGACTGGTGCCAACATTGTGCCCCTTGGTTACGAAAATTCCGTAGAAGAATCCAAATTGTGAAAACTTGAACTATTACTTGAAAATTTTCATCAAATAAGTCCAGATTGCAAGGCCTTTAAGGGGCACATTAGGCATTTAAAATTCAGCCTAAATTTTTTCTAAGACTGAGAAAGATGATGTAACAGAACGTCACCCCACCCGTATCGGGCTCTCTTTAGTTGCCAAATTTAGAAGATATCTCATTTTATTTGGCTTATAAGAATAAGGTAAGATATTCTTATTTCTACTTTCAGGGATTTTACTTATATTTTGATTTATTTATTAGGAAACTTCCGATTTCAATTAAAATTAGAGTTTCTCTTTTTGTTGGAGTCTTTAAAATATAAAGGAGGCCCTTTAATAAGGTTTTAACTTTTATTTATGTTGGCTTTTTAGAAAAATTGGTTTAGATTACATTAGGGTTTATAAAATATAAATAAAAGAGTTTCTTTATGGTTTTATCAATTTTCAGGATGAGTTTTTGATTAGAGTTGGTTAAGAGCTTGCTACTGCGGCTTGACCCCATTAAACACAAAGAAAAGTTCTTCTCCAAGACAAATCAACTACTGACGAAATCCCTAATATAATTTAGGGTGTTAATGGAAATAAAATGAACATCTTAAAGATAATACAATCGAGAAATTTCACAAATAAAACAATGACAGGAAATTTTAAACTAAAAAAATGAAAGAAAACTACAAAAATAAAAATAAAAAGAATTATATCTTGTCTGGTAAAGTCAGTTCCTAAGATTCCATGGACAATTCTTGATGTGAATCGGGTCACACCTTAGGCGCCCAACTTTTTCTTGTTTTTCGAGACTTAACTGCCTTGGATGGTTGTTTCTGCATCGTCAAGTCATCTTATATCCATGGAAAATGACAATAAGCCATTGTTACAACGTTTGACAACTACAATAGCTATAACCTTGACAATAGCCAAAAAGGCGCATGAGCATCACTACCTTCTGAAGGTAGGACAAATCTGAAGGTAGGACGAGACTTTTTTTCTGAAAAGGCGAGACATGAAGTATGGACACACTAAGACTATCTTGTTCCATTCCTTACTCCCTTTATCGAACTTTTATAAAGTAAAAATTCTTATAAGTCTTCGAATTACCTCCTAGTGAAATTTTCAAGCGTTCATAATGTAAATATGCCTTTAACCTAGTAAAGTAAGAGATGTAAATAGGATGTAAAAGAAAACTTGGAGAACGAGAAACGGAACCGAGTCTATTCGACGGTTTTCTTCGGTTTTTAAAGAAACTGGTTCGAATTTCCGGTTTTGAAATTCCCAAAACCGATCTATTCGGTTCGCTTTTGGTTTTTATAATTAGTTCACCCAAAATAACTGATTCGAACCAAATATGATGTGATCGTATATGTCTCTATAATTGTCTAACTAACAGATTGATTAAAGCTTTGACGTCTTTTACACAATTTCACACTACTCTGCCACGCGGCCCACCCAATTAAAATTTAGTTAGTTTTTGAAACTAAACACATCTTTTCTTCTCTACTTTTTCTCTCTTTCAACCTCTCTTTTCAAAACCCAAAAAAAAAAAAAAGACACGTTCTCTCTTCTGTTGGCTTTATCAACGATAGAACCTTTCAACCATGGAACCTTACGTAGTGAGAGGAAGCCAAAAAAAGCTCATGTGTTAGCCGGTTCAAGAAAGCACATAAAGCATCTTGGAGGTCCGCTGAAACCCTAAAAAGAGCCAATGGAGTTCCTCTCTCGTATATAGAGTGCTTCTGATCTTAAACTCTCTAAAGTGTTAGGTGCACCTCCTCTCTACAACATGCTGATCACCAACAGAAATAAGGTATTATATTTAAGATGTTATCTTTAATGGAGTACAGTTACATATCTACTTAAGATGCTTGAACATCCTTGAAACTCCTTTGGTTTTTATTTGATATTGGCATTTGGCTTTTATTTACTCTCTTTTTAGATCCTTGAAAATCACTCTTTTGCAGAATCTAATTCGAAATTTCTTCCCAAAAAATAAATGGACAGAACCGAACCGAATTGTTCAGTTCAGATTTGGACCGGTGCGATTTCAGTTTTGTAAAATCAGAAACCGATGTTTGCTGTTCGATTTTGGGTTAGCCCTATAACCGGACCGAGTCATCAGTTTGGCGGTATCACATTAACATCTTTACAACCACATCTTTCTTTCACTAGATATAAAAAAAAATTAACTGTGGTGGGATACACTCATATCATTGTTACAGATTACAGATAAATATCATAGGAGTAGGACAAGCATAACAGAAAATGGCATACGCGTAAATGTGCTAAAACCCAAAACAAACAGTTGAAAAGAAATCAAACCAACCTGGTGACCACGATTCTGCCTTTCTGCATTTGGAAAAATAAGCTTCATTTCCTGAGATACAACAATTATCTTGATTGCAATCACACTTCATAACTAAAACCATATCATAAAATCGTAAACTTGGGCAAGCATCATGATAAAAGTACCTTAACAAATTGAGTAAGAGGCGCACTTGGGTCATGAGATGTGGTTATCAATATCTTTGGATCTTTCTCCGATGCATTTGCATACTCATCATCAATATCAGATTTCAGTTCTAAATCCAAACAACAACAAAAAATCAACAACACCCAATAATGTTATTCCAGCAATTCTTAAATTTAATTAACGGTTTCAGTTCTAAAGTGAGTGTTTGAAACTCAATTTACCTGAAGTTTCTTTATCCTCGAGATCGATTTCTTTCCGCAAACCTTCTGCTTCATTTCTGAGCTCCGTGGGGATCTCTTTTCCCTCTGTGAGGAGGAGGCCCAAATTAGAAGAAATTGTGAGAATTGTATGTTAATAAGGTTTTGGGGATTTAGGGATATATTTGTTTAATTTTACCTTCTAAACATTCTTTGAGCTTTCGCTTCTTCTCATAGAGCGAACGCTCCTTTCCTTCCAAGCTTTTCCTGTAGAGATATTCTCTCCTCAGTCGTATATTTCTCTTCAACATCTTTAGGCGAAATTTATTTCTTTTGTGGAGAAAACTGTATTTATCAATTCGACTGCGATACTTCCTGAGGGTTTAGGGTTTTAGTGGAGCTGAGAGGAGAGAGAAAAGAAGAGGGGTGAGGTGGGGTATCAGATTTCGTAAGAACAAAAGAAACCGATCCGAACCAAACAAAATTGTTGATTTTTGATGAGGTTTCGTTTCGGTTCTTGAATTAAGGAACCCTTCGGATTCAGATTCTCCATAAGAGTAACAGAGAAAAACCGAACCGAACTGAGAATAAACATTATTAATAAACAAAACTCTAAATATATCTCAATCCTTCGTTACTCTATATATTTTTTATGTATTAAAATACCAAAAATATAGTTTTATCAAACAAATGTTTGAGTTAAACAATAAATTTACTAGTTTTGATGGAATGCAAACAAAGAAACCGAACCGATTTATTTTTCGGTTCTATTTCACTTTCGGTTCCTCCTATTTGTTTCAGTTCGATTCGGTTCGATTTATAGTGTGGTCAATTTCGATTTCTGATTTTAGGACCCGAAGATTTCGATTTTTATTTTATACCAAAACTGACCCAAACCGATTCATGCTCACCCGTGATTCCTAGAGCATATTTACCACCAAAATTCATCATATAGTGATTGACCCTCATCTTCCCCATTTGAAAAACAAGGGTAGGCAATATGGTCAAAAACAATTTGCCGAGATAATAGTCACCTCGGCAAATGGTAACCCCAACCCCGTGTCAAAAATAAGGGTATGCAATATGGTCTTTTCCAATAAAACAACCCAAAGAGGACCTCGAGATAATAAAAAAATTATTTAGTAATCCCTCTCTCTTCCTCTTTACTTTCTCTTTATCTTGACCGCGACCGTCAGAAGGTGTATCAATGCTGCCGAAAATGCATTGATTTCATGACATTAAGAGAGAACTTGACTTTCATTAGAGTTTTAGGTTGAGTTTATAGAAAATTATCGGGATTACAAAGCAGTCGATCCATACAAAATCAATTTATAATTCTCTGCATTCTCATCTCTATATGTAGAGGGACATGTCCCTCGAACTAGATTAACAACGAACTAGTCAGTACCAGACTCACGCAAAATATATATAATATGCACCCTGTCAACAGTGACACCTGGGCCACGAACTAAGAAGAAACGTGGCTCGAGTACTCTAAATATAACATAATAAGTCAGGACACCTGCCCCCTAGGAGCTGGCAGTTACAGAAAAAACCTCTACTATTTTCCTCAATCCAGGAGAACGTGCTGACATACATACGAACTGAGGATGAGAGCTATAAAAGGGAGAATACTGAAAGAGGAGAGAAGCCAAGGATTTTTTACTTAAAAGATCCCAATTGTATTCAACATTTATTATTCATAAGCAATAAAATCATTCTTACTAAATTCTTGAATTGAGGTCGTGGTTTTCACCTATTCAGAGGTTTCCACGCTAAAACATGTGTCATTTTATATTATATATCACTATATTTGTGTCACTAGTACATTCGGTGTAAGAGGCCATTCAAGCTACGAATTTAAGTCCTTATATTTTGCACCATCTGTGGGAAAGAAGATATTTCACGCAATTCTAAGGCAGGTAGTTACTCAAAGATCAACATTCCATCATGGTGAATCCTAAGTGACCAACCTCTGTGGTTCAGCATGAAATCTCAACATAACCTGATCAGCTAGCAGAATTAAGGGCAAACCTCAACGTCGAAACTGTAAAGCAAAACAAACTCGAACGCCAGTTGATGCACGACCGAGAGCTTCGCGATCAGGAACTTGATGAGGAGCGCAGAACTCAACAATTGGAGTTTAAACGACATGAAGAACATATGACAACATTGTAGACCACCTTAAAAGCTTTGTATGACAATCAATAGGGACGGGCTCCCAAGGAACAAGATATCATACCCACAAATTCTATAATATCAGCACAAGATAAATTAAGACCTTGAGGAGCAGCAAGCAGAGGAGCTTCCAGGCACCCCCGTAATGATCTACGAGGACCATAAGCCTCAATTCATCTGAGACAATAAGGTTAGTCAAAAATTAGTAGAAGACGGCGATACTCGAAGCGTCCAGAGGAAGAGCCACGACCCCCATCCCGGGTGCTAGTTTAGGAACGTTTGAGTGAGGGCAGTGGATATCATAACCCCACCCCCGCACATCAAATAGTTCCTGCACCACGCCAATAAGTCACACAGAAACACATGGATCAATGAATCAAGGAATTAATAGAAGCTCAAGCTCTTTGCAGCAAAGACGATTTGGACAAATTACAAGGTAGTCTGATTGCCAAAGAGTTATTCGACATGGAAATTCCAACATGATTCCATACTCCTAAGATACGCAAATACAAAAGCACTGATCCAAGTGAACATGTCCAACAGTTTCGAGATTCGTTGGGGTTATATTCGAACTAAAACCACATTATTTATCAGTTGTTCGCTACAAGTCTTCAGGGAGAACCACTCTGATGGTTCTATTCCTTACCCAAAATTTTTATCCTTACTTTCGATCAATTACAGAAAATCTTCGTAAAGATATATGCTCACAACAAAGATAAGGAAAATAACATATAAACTCTTATCAATCTCAAGCATTCTCAAGGGGAGAAGCTCAAAGTTTTTACCAAGAAGTTCCTCGAACTTGCTCAAAAAGTTGATAATTTCAATCAGAAGATAGCCGTTTCGGTGTTTATCAACGCTCTACAGATCAACCTATAAAGGATGATGTCTAAAAAGTATAAATTTACTAAAAATGTCTTAGCCACGAAGGGTCCAACCACAGATAGAGACATTGAACACAACAATGATGAGCAGAGTGACAAGAAGTGCGCCAAAGCGGATACAGGAGAATCTCGTAAAAAAAATTATTACCAAAACCTGCCCTTCCGAGATTAAATGTCAAAATTTTAAAAATCTACCCTATATTGGCGAAAGAAAAATTCTTCTGTGTGACTCAACCTCTAGAGCCAATCAAAGGCAAACCTTACTATAACCACCACAAGGTGACGCATCACGAAACTGACCGGTGTTACGCAGTACTGAGATTGCTAGAGTACATTTGTAAAGATGAAAGAATGCACTAATATATTATCGATCTGGAAGGATATAAAAATAGAAGCTACAAGAAGCAGGTCGAGGTCATTTAAGTTAAAGAACAGTCATAGGAAAAGTACATGTATCACCCCTACCTTAACCACATAATCGAGCTTCATCAGATCAACAATTCGACCAGATTCAAGAGGAGAAGGTTGAAAGAGTGCCACGGCCTCACGGTTCAGAAGAAAGAAGCTAAGCTCCTACTCGAATCAAGCCTTCAACGAACTGGTATTTTATTCAAAGATTGCAACATAGGTCATGTCAAGTTCCCACATCATAACGCGCTGGTCATTATGCTTAAAATGAAAAACTTCGCCATGCATACCATGATGATAAATATGGGAAACGAAATCGAAGTCCTATTCTAGAGTACAATCAACTAAATGGGATTAACAAAAAAAGTGGAGCCAAGCGATGTCGGTATAAGCGGATTCAATAGATCTAAAGAAGAAAGAGTAGGAAAAATCATCCTACCAATAACAGCCGGACCTACAACCCTCGACGTGACATTTTACGTAATAAATGCAAAATCTTGATTTTTATGGATTTATGGGGTGTTGCTGGTTACATAACATGCAAGTAATCCCTTCAACTTACCATTAGGCACTTCAATTTAAATATGATAACGGCATCTACGAGATCAAAGGGAGTCAAAAGCTTACTCGAGCTTGCGAAAACACAGTATCTAACATACTCGACACAGCCGATAAATTTGCTTCATAACAATTATAGAAAGTTGATCACGTCGAGGATCAACCTTCCACATTTCAGCCTACAAAGTACATTAAGATCGTTGGACATAGTCGGGGAATATACATTGGTACCACGCTTGTCTAACATGAAACGGAAGCTCTCATACAATTCATACAAACCAACAGAGACATGTTTGCATGGACTTTTCAAGAAATGCCAGAAGTTAACCCAGGAAAGGCCTGTCACAGATTGAGTATTCAAGATAAAGCTACGACAGCCAAACAGAAGCCTAGGAGGTTCTTACCTCATCTCAGAGATGAGGTCAACAAAGTAATTGATAAATTAATCGAATTTGGTTTGATTCGAGAGACCAAATACCCAAATTAGATTTCCAATATAATAGCGGCTTTAAAGAAGAATAGAAAAGTTAGAGTTTGTGTAGATTTTATGAATCTTAACAAACACACACCGAAAGACAGTTTTCCTTTCCCAATAATCTACCAAATTCTAGATTCTACAGTAGGACACGAGCTCTTATCTATGATGGACGCTGCTTTGGGATACAATTAGATACCTCTCTTGGACGAAGATCAAGATAAGACTACCTTTATCACTGAAAGGGGCCTGAAAGGGGCCTCTATTGCTACAAGCCATGCTATTCAGCCTGAAAAACACTGGATCAACCTACCAAAGGTTAGTTACAAGCATGTTCAAGGAACACCTGGGGAAATCATATTGCACATCTTGATACAGTCTTCAACATATTACGAACTTACATAATGAAACATAATCTAGATAAATGTCAATTCGGAGTACACTCTGGGAAATTCCTGGGGCACCTCATCAATAAGAAAGGGATCAAAGCTGATCCAGATCAGATTCGAGCTCTAATCTCCATGCCATCTCCAAAAAACAAAGAATGATGTACAAAAACTCGCTGAAAAAAATACAACTATCAACATATTCATCTCCAAATCATCAGATCTATGTCGATAGTTGTTCATGCTGCTTCGTAAATCTATCAAAAGAGGTAAAAAAAATGACAAAACGAGGAGATTGATTGGATGAAAGAATGTGAAACAGCTTTTCAAGAACTTAAAAAATATTTTGGAAAGTCTCCAATAATGAGTACGTCGGTTGACAATGAAGAATTGATAATCTACCTCGCAGTTATAGATAACTCTCTAAGCTCCGTCCTCATACGGCTAGAAGGGAAGATTGAGAAAGTCGTATATTTCATAGGCAAGATACTCACGCCAACAAAAATGAGATATTCTAAAATTGAGTGACTCCTCCTAATACTCGTTTATACCTCCCAAAAACGTAAACACTATTTCCAAGCTCATTCGGTGAAAGACATGACCAACTATCCCCTTCGAGAAGTACTATCTAAGAAGAAGAAATCACGGAGGGTCCAACAATGGTCGGTTATTTTAGGGGAGCACGATATCAAATTCAAATAGAGAACCTCCAAAAAAGGTAAGCAGTGGCTGACTTTTTTGTAGCCTTCCCAGTAGAAGATCCAGATTGGGAAGAGTACGATCCTGATCTAACAGAAGAAATCTAAGACGATCTACCCTCAAAGCCTTTTGAAGAACGAGCTGAATGAGTCACACAAAAAGGGTAGAGATTGCTTATAGATGGATCGGCAGGACCTACAGAGTCAGGGATAGGAATCGTACTGATTACACCCTCCAATGACAGAATCAGGAAATCAATGCGATTAAATTTTGAAGCCTCAAATAACGTCACAGAGTATGAAGCCTTAATCCATGGGTTGGATATGGCATTGGAAATCAGAGTTCCAAACTATTAGTATATACTGACTCATTGTTAATAGTCCATCATTACTCCAAGTGATACAAGAAGAATGGCAAAAATGATCGAATACGCAGTACTAGTTGCTAATATAATAAAGGAATCATACTAATTACACCCTCCAATAACAAAAATCAAGAAATCAATACGGTTAAATTTTGAAGCCTAGAATTATGTCACAGAGTACGAAGCCTAATCCATGGGCAGGATATGGCATTGGAAATCAGAGTTCCTGAACTATCAATATATATTAACTCGTTGTTAATAGTCCATCATTACTCTGAGCGATACAAAAAGAATGGCAAAATGATCGAATACGCAGTACTAGTTGCCGACAGAATGAATAGACGATAAAGCTACGCTCGATTACCTACCTTGTGGAGAGAATCGTCACGCCAATTCCTTAGCTTGCTTAGTTGGAATGTTAGGTACAGAGGTAAGGTACCTCCAAATCAAATTGATATTAATCCCCAATATCGATTATACTTTGATAAGCGCGATCAACACTAAGGGCGATAAAGACGAGGAAGACCATTAGAGAAATCCCTTCCTTCTCTATATGGGCCCAAACAATAAGTATGATGGCCAACTACCAAAAGATCCAAAAGAGTACAGACAATTCATTGAGAACTCGAAATGCTACACCGTACAGAAGAATAATTTATACAGACAATCCGTTACAGGCCCATACCTCAAGTGCCTTTTATAACAAGACGCCGATGGAATGCTAAACGATTTACATGAAGGAACTTGTGGTTTTCATATCGCAGGATATTCTCTTGCAAGTAGAGCAATCACACAAGGAGTATTCTAGCTAGGGATGAAAAAATAAGCCGAAGAATATTCACGCAAATGCGACGCTTGTCAGCGACATGGTCAAAGATACGAGCACCCGCACTAGAACTCCATGTAAGTAAAGTATTTTGGCCATTCAAAAGGTGGGCACTCAATCTGGTAGGAGAATTCCGAAACACACCTGGTAACAGAAAATTCTTACTTGTGACAACAAACTATTTTATGAAGTAGGTGGTAAGCAGTCCCCATTTGCCAAACAAGAGAATAAGAAATCATCTCATTCATCTAGGAACATATCATCACGAGGTGTGGTTACCCTCACCTGATTCAGATCGACAATGGACCCCAGTTCGTCAGAGAGAAGGTGGTAGCATTTCTCAACAAATACAACATCATACATTCACCCCCAAATTCATACAACCCCCATGGGAATAGACAGGCCGAAATAATGAATAATACCAAGGATAGAATCAAGAAGGACTCTAATCAGAAAGGAAGGGCAATTGGATAAGGGAACTACCATATGTCTCATAGGCATACCGCACTACACCCAGACAATCAACCGGGTGTTCCCCATTTCTACTAGCTTATAGAACTGAGGTCATAATCCTAACATAGTAGCATCATTCCGTCAAAAATCACGAGCTGATTGATAAAGAAAATAAGTTTGAGTTAGCCTGTAATATGAACTAGATAGACAAAACACAAAATTGAGTTATTACAAACTTGGGTCGATATCATCATATGCTAGCTAACTCATACAACAGGAGGGTTTGAATTTACGAGTTCGAGATCAACAACCTAGTACTCAGAGAGATCCCTCATAATAGAAAAATACCAAATATTGGGAAGCTCGTCGAGAACTAGGAAAAACTATTTATAGTGATAGGGACTACTGGCCTTGGTTCCTACTATCTCATGATAGAAGATAGTATTTGGATACCGAGTCCTTGGAATACTAGGAGGCTGAAGAAATACTATCGCTAGTTCGATATGATTTCGAACATGAGTACATTTACTATTATTTAATATTTCAAAAGTGAGATGTAATCTCCAACAGTATGTACATTCTTTTCTCATCAATGAAAACTTCTTAAGTTTTTTCCCACATTGATGTCTACTATTACACATACATACATACCAACATATCTACTAAATCTCGAATGATTAAACAAAAGGTAGCACTCATTTTAATCCATTTGACATCTAAAATTACAGCAACTATATAAATTCAATCGTTATCTACAGGGAGTTCTCTTTGGTTTATACCAGATGAACTTCCTCCAACTTTTGAGACTCTTGAACACACATATTCTAGTACCTTAGCATCAACTATCTCCCTACCTTGTTCTACTCATTCCTGTATAATTAGGCCAATACAAGGCTCCAATCGATTCAAATATTCAGCACGAATTATATTAATATCGCAGATAACGCTATTTTTGATAATGCCCTCATGCAGCATATCCCTCTCCTTCTCACTTCTCTTGATTTCACCCATAAGAAACGCTATAATTGTTGTCAACTCTTTCGTATGTACCTCATTAGCTTCGATCATATCCCTATTCGGTACAGCGAGCTCAACAAAATTTACAAACGAACTCTATAACCCATTTTTTGTTTCTCAAACCAAATTTCCATCTTAGTCATCTCCGCGAGAGCCTTCAGATAACGAGTCTTCAACATATATCTAACATCTTTCATTTCCCTCATTGTAACCACTGCCTTATCCAATTTGACCTCATTTCTCACTTTACATTCGGCCAATTTCTCAACTTTACGTTGGGCCGACAACAAATCAGCTTCCATCTTGGATATGACTCCAGACAAATAGTTCTTACTATCTTGAGCAATTAGCACCTCCGGCTCTATTTTCGTTATTAAATCATTCAAAACTTTCTCGCTACCTCGTAAGTTTATCAAATCCACCTCCATTTTCCTTATTCGTTCATTCGAGTTCCTCACCGCACCTCGAACATATACTAATCAGCCTCGAGTTTCTTGCTATGCTCAGCCAAATTTTTTGCAATACTTTGTGCCCTCACTAAATCGACCTATTGTCTCTTCAGTTGCTCAACCATATCTGTCACATTACCTTGAGCATTCCATAACTTGGCCTCCCTTTTCTTCAACTGCTCGGCCGACATTTTCATAGTATTTTGTGTACTCACTAAGTCAGCCTCCTTTTTCTTTATTCTCTCAGTCAGATCACTCACCCTATCTTGTGATTGAACCAACTTGACCTCCATTTTTCATATTGAGTTATGTAGAATTTTCCAACGCCTCATGGGCCTTGCTCAAGTCGAATACTAGTTTTTCATTACGGGCAGATAAATTTTTTTTATGAACTCGAACGGTTTCTAGCTTGTCCTGTACAATAGACCACTGTCTCATAATATTCTTTACAGACTTATACAATATATATTCCTTATTAAAATATTCTACATAATGCCACTCATGTTTTGCAAGATATTAAATTATAAATAGATCATCGACACACCTACATGAGTTGATACTTCTTTAACTTTTAAGCTATATAGGCTTTTCGCTCTGGTTGCCATACGCCCAATAATATCAGGATCTGAGCAAATACCTTGACCTTCTAAAAACCTAAGGTAAGCCTCCTTTAGCCCCCTCTCACTATTTATCTCGGCTTCCAAAAAAATAATCAACCTCATAAGGTCCTTGGTTACTTCTGGTATCAGCATAACCATCCTCCTGGAGTCGTTGAGCAAGGTTGTCGCGAGCAACACTCACTTTATTAATATTTTTTGTAGACTTTCTCCTAAACTTATCCACAATTACTTGGAAAGAGGCTTTCAGATTATCAATCTCTAAGCTCGATGCGCCCTCTTTTCTACCAGCTTGGCTCGCTCACTTGCCAACTCCTTCTCCAACCCGGCAGTTAGCCTCTGCAACAACTCGTTCCTATAGGCCTTTCAGAACTTGGGAAACCTGTATGGAGATAATATAAAAAGCGAGAATGAGAAATGTCGAATGAACGAAAATATTTAAGATATTACAATTTATCCTACGCAGCTCGAGTTCCACTGATGATTTTACTTGTTTAGCATCCGACAAAACAACGGCCCTAAACTTCTCTTCCAGCGAATACAGCTCATCATCCACGCTCAGTTCCAAAGCAGCCTCCTTTAACTCGTTAACAATAGGAGGTGGAGGACTATCAGCAAGCCTTCTCTTCTTGGAGGCAGCGTCAACCTCTACACCTTCAGCAGTCCCCAAATCCGAAATGAACGTCTTTTGATTTTTCCTCCTGGACACCCTTCATTCTGTATTGACCGAACTGTTCCTTAAAGGCCACTGCTTCAAATCCACTGGTGCGGCTTTGGCAACCTCAGGTGCTGTAACACCGGTATCCATAGTTGTGTCCAACATGTGGGGAACCGCCTTAGAAGACGAGCCAATACCGGCCATCTTCCTCTTCGCCTAAGATTTTTAGACTTCGAGAGACTTTCTATTAACTTACTTACTCTTGCTTATCTCAAGGTCGTCTAGCATAGCTTCGAGCTCAGTCCCTTCTCGAGCTACCAAGTCAATCAAAGATTTTTCCTTACCAACAGTGCACCGAGGATCTGCACATAAGAATATATATCAAACACAGAACACTAGAGATATATTCAGTTAAAAATTTAAAATATCTACTTATAGTCCTTAAATGATCTATGAGTGAGATCCAAGGTATCCTCGCCAGCTCGTTGCATACAACCACCCCTTACTAAAGGCAAATTGTCATTCCACACTTTCTCAGCGGAATCTAGGTCAAAAAATTGAGGTTGGGGGATAAATGGAGGAAAAGTAAGCACCTCTAGTGGCGTTAAAATATTTGACATTATAATACTTCAACACATCTAACAAAGTCAGTCTCATCTTTTTTTCCCTCAATAGACCACTTTGCATTCAGTGTTTCAGAAACATAAATTACCTTGTATATATTCTCATTTAAGTGAGCAGGGCAGGCATTAATTCCATCCATGATACTTTTAGCAAAGTTGCTCAAATGCACCCTTAACCTATAATCGAACTAGGATAGATAGCACCGAAAACCCTCCTTCGACTCATCCCCGTTGAATTACTCCAAAGAAACATACTCAGGGATTCCCCTGAGAGTTTTCTCCATTTGTAAATTGGGCAACAAGTATAATGAAATATTTCCATCCTCATCAAAATACTCCATATATGATCTCTCCCCAAATTCCATTACGCCTCCCCACACGTCTTTCACATTACTCTTACATTTACAAAATTTTCTCAAGGTATCAGAACCCTCGGGATACCTATGATGGACCCCAGGAAAATTGACATGATCCTCACCATCACTCCCACCCTCTGAATTTACTTCCTCCCCCTCATCAGCCAAAACTACAGTGTCATTGGTCCTAGTCCTTAAATGCTCAACCTTAATAGAGGTTGCATCCTTCATACATACATTCTCCTCAGCAATGGATCGAGCAGAAGTGGTAGGATCCATCTCGAAGGAAGAGCTCAAAATAGAGGGATGTCTACTTATTAATTCTTTAGCACGCATCTACACCTACATAAAGGGCCATGTATTTTGATTAATTGTATGTATCTTTCCTTGATTCTTTTAGTTCGCATACTAACAGTGATGAATTACTTTAGTACTTACTAGTATAACAAATTAAAGTTAACAAAAGAAAAAATCCCCCCATTTTTCACAAAAATCTAATACATGACAAACTTTCTCAATAAGGAAAGCATTCAAAATTCAAAACACAATAAAGTGGGAAATAGTTAAAAATCCTAAATAAGAGATTAAAAACCAAATAAGAAAATTAGATAAAGCATATACTAACCTTCAATGGCAGAGTATAAGTCAGGCACCGCGTAGTTCTCTTCCTTCACTATATGCTTTGACAGTAGATTATCTTTCTCCTCTACAAAATATACCACTTCTTCCCTCTAAGAACGATGAACATACTCTATTTTTCTCTCTCTAAGAATTTTATACCTAAAAAAAAATTCTCTCTCTAGAAGTTTATCTCTTTGGATTCTTAAAAAGTTTTGAAGAAGAAAGAAATAGAGTATTTATAAAGTATTTTTCTAACCACTGACAATTTTTGGGACTTGTGCAAGCCGCCCTCAATTTTACAACCGATGCATCCCTTTCCCTGTTCCTGTCAGTCCACTCATACCTTTTAGAAAATAACACCACCCTTACATCATTACCCCCACCTTGGTAATTACCCAAATCTTTCTCTCTCCTACTAATCCTCCTCCCAGGCCTCTTAACGTCTATGACAACAAAGTTCACTCCAGAGAGTTTGAGTTTATAATTCAAACTTCTTTGACAATCGTACTAATTCATAATGCACAATTTTCACAGAACGACAAACACCTATTTATAATAAATATTAATGAATATAATAATGGAAACAAATATTCAAAACTTAAATATTCCAACAGATTCACGATAATTAAGGAGCAAATTATGAAAAATCAAAACTGACAATATTATATCCTCATCACCTCAATTCCATAATTATTTGACCTATAACTAATTCGAGATGCTTGAAGTAATTACATTTAAAACAACTAAGATGCCCTGTAGCACCACATCTAATCACTTCACCGTCAACAATCATATCGTCCTTATCCGATATCTCATCCAAAGTTATCTCTTTCACTACAATCTCTCAAGCTTCAAGGTCGACAATCATGTCACGTAGCATATCACACTAAAAATGTCGGTCCACCTCAATGTCTATCTTCCTCATATTTAAACCTTTGACCTGTAAAACATAAACATGCTGCTCGACATCATAACCGAGTCGCCCGAACAACCATTCACGAACTTCTACTACCTTTTATGGCAAAATGTCCCTCAACAACGTGACGAACCCTCTGAGAGCGAGTCCTTATCATAATTACTTATTCTAAATTCTAATCTGAAACCCTTTTATTTATAGATACTGAGTACGATAACACCAAATCCCAACTTTCACGCTACGAACATACTCAACGATACCTCTAAACAACTATTACAGTTATCCACAATATTTTTTTTTTACAGCTATCAAGCTTAAGCTAAAAATATATATATATATATATATATATATATATATATATATATAGTTGTTCACACCATATTTTCACGACCTCACTGTTTTCCACAGTTCGATATAATATTTATCACAGGTTATAAGTAACAGAATACGGAATATAATTTGACATATATGACACTTTCAGTCCGAGAAAATTTCTTTTTATTATCTTAAAAAAAAAAAAAAAAAAAAAGTTCATTCAAAAACTAATCACAAACAGGGAAGCTACGAGATTTCTTGGGAAGGACACCAACAATTTCCTCCTCCTCATACGAAATATAGTTTGACATATATGACACTTTCAGTTCGAGAAAATTTCTTTTTATTATCTTAAAAAATAAATAAAAAAAATATGAAAAAAAAAAAAAAAAGTTCATTCAAAAACTAATCACAAACAGGGTAGCTACGAGATTTCTTGGGAAGGACACCAACAATTTCATCCTCCTCCAACATCACCTGCTCCGCAATATGACGTAGGCCATCCCTATGTCGCTACACCGTCACAATGATGTAGTGAAACCGTACTATCTGGCAGTAATCTTCATCAGCTTCCTCCACCTCCTCATATGCCATCCCCTGATAAGTAGGACAGACAGGGATGAGAGTCACATCCTCGAGCGACTGGGTCCCAAAATAACAGAGCTAAAGCTCCTGTGCCTTTGCCACCACTCTGGCCTCACGGTCTTGACCTCTAATGAGCACCCTTGTCTTTTATAGAAGAATATGAAGCGACAGGAATGTACTTGATGAAGAAGAAAAATTAGAAGAAAAGTACTTATAGAATAAATTACATTTAATGCTGACAATCAATTCCAATGCAATCACTATTAAAATATAAATTTTATGGGAACTCTAGCAATCAACATCAAAACCGTCAGTTGAGTCTCCAACAGTCTCGACAATTTTAATACAGAAAAATCCCACGTCAGTACATCCAACATTCCACTCGTCAGACAAGCCGGTTCAATTTTTGATAACAACCTCACTACAATAAATTAGGGCTATGACGTCACGTAAATAAAGTCATTTATTCAAAAATGACATTATTGGTCTAATTTATATTCTCATCCCGTAAGTTAATGTGTTCTTTTTATTTTCAAAATCATTTTATGGAAAAATAACGTTAATGTATATATTTAGTTTGATTTAACGTCATTTATTGAAAACGACGTTAAAATATGGAAAGCAAAGTCACTTTAAAAATGACGTTACCGGTTTCAACTTTAGTAACGACATCATTTATTACCGAAATGACATGGTTCCTATTAATAAAAAAATCACGAATAAGACACAAGAGTAGACTTTTAAGAACAGTTCTAAAAAAAGCTTTCTTGCTTGTAAGGTTCTATGGAGGAACCATCTAAAGGAGATTTGAGAATTGAAGAATTCTATAGAAGAAGCTTGCTTTGGCTCGGGGAAATATCCAATCAGCGAAATCTCCATCTATATCAAAAGCAATTACTAAAACCATAATTTGTGATTGAGGCCTTTTTAAATTCTAGGCCATACTCCTCAAAGTTTCAATTTGAGATCCCTAATTTCTACATAACAAAACATTGAACCAGATAAGTGAATCCCTAATTTTTCTTTTTGATGTTTTACGTTCCGTTTTTTGTTTGACTTGGTTTGTAGTCTCTTGGAAAAGGGCATTTTATTTTTTGTTTATTTACTATACTTACTTCTATTGGGATAACATTGTTGTAATAAGTACTTGAAGATTTTCTAAAGGTCTTGGAATTTTGATTTAATTATATCAAATATATGCACTTGAAATCTGAGCGGAAAAATGGATTAAAGATGATTTTACCAGTGAGGGGGAGTCGGTAAGACTTTAAATAAGGCTGGTAAGAAAGAGACATGGGAATCGATTGTGCAACAAGGGGTAGAGTAATCGATTATTACCCCGACGATTGCCGCTTCTTTGGACGATCGATATTTAAGCGGATTGAAAGATGAAAGGGGCAATACAGCTAAGGCTTTATGGGAAGCTGGAATGAGAGAAGCAGAGGAAGTTGAAGCTATTAGGTCTATGGACGTTAATGCACAATTGATTGATGATGTGATACAAGCATTATAAGTATCAAAAATCTATTCTTACGCTCAAGGAATAAATTTTTGGACAGTTAGGAGTTTTGAGAAGAACTAGTAATTAAATTTAGGAGAATTGACGATGATTTGTAAAGGAGGTTGCGTTATTCGTGCAGTTCTCTTAGATAGGATTAAGAAGGCGCACCAAAGGAACCCTGGATTTCCATATTTAATCGTGGATCTTGAGTTTGTAAGAGAGATGGTGCAGCGGAGAGCTACGGGGTGGAGAGTTGTGCGGTTGGCTATCAATGTTGGGATTGGTACTCCGGGAATGTGTGCTATTCTTGGTTACTTTGAAACTTATAATCGTAGAGGGACTATTTTGGCACCCACACTTATGAGCGAATTGATTCGTCTGGGAGCATTTGATACCGAGTGGGCTAAGCTTGCTTGGAAAAGTAAGGCTGTTGTAGGTTCTTTCAACTGTGATTTTGTATTTTATTCTTGTTTGTTTACTTCTTAGTTTATTTTACAATAATTTTTATTTGTTGTTGTGGTTTATCTATTTCAGATGAGTAGGTATGATCAGGGGCATAACTACTAGTAGGCTACCCCGGGCTATAACCCGGGGTAGATTTGTTACAAAAAATTCTTTAGGTATGATCTGTAAATGATTTGATTATGATATTTGATTCTGAAGGACTCTTTACTTAGGCTAGATTTGTTGATAGAATTTTGTTTAGATGAGATCACAGAAGATTAATTTTAGAGGACTCTTTCTAGCATATTATAATTGTTTTACATAGGAACCCCCCCCCCCCCCCCCTAAAAGAGTCCTTAAACCCACAAAGTCCTAATAGATGGTGTCTTCTTTTATTTTATAGCTCTATATACAAACAAAAGAGTCTTAATCAGTCCCAAAGAGTCATGACACTTATTAGAACAAATATCCCTGAAACCATTTTGAAGCATAAGTTAATTAGTTATAACTCAATATGTAACCCATTAAACATTGAAAAAGCTCATCAAGAACTAAGAAACATGTTTATTCCTCTTTGTAAGAAGTATTCGCATTGAAAAATCCCTTCTTCATTTGTTGCAAGAATAGGTTAAGAAAAAAAAAATTATTTAAGTGACAGGTGTTTTAATTTTAAATTTTGATATCTGTCAAATCTTCAGATTAAGCTATAACATCAATCTACTTAAATATATTAATACTCTACTACACCCTACTTCTGCTAATATGGCACTGAAATAGTTTCTTTGAAGAAAAAAAATTGGGGCACAAGAAATTAAAAAAAGAGTTTGGGGATCCTACTAGATAATACCCACAATCTTCTTTTTTGTGATCATGCTAGGTAAGATACCATCAAATTTTCCTATATAAGATCCATAATACCCACAACAAATTTTTTCCTAGCCCTCCCTAAACTCAATTTTCGGTTTCGCCCCTGGGTATGATTCACCATTAATTCTTAATTCAATACTCATAGTTACTATAGAGCATTATCTTAATTCAATTTTCGGTTTCCTAGCCCTCCCTAACAACTAATAAGTACTATCCCTTTTTTTTGTATACCTCATTTTCTATTTGTCTATTTATCCTTAACAAGTCCTTTATGCTTAGAATTGGGTAGGTCATTGGTTGATGAAACATGGTCGATTTCTTAGGTACCTAATTTACGTTTGGACGTATTGTTTTGGGTGATTTATCAAGATATTGATTATATTTATTTGGTAGATTCTGAATGTGAATAAAGTTCCAGAAAATCACTAAAAAATAAGGAACTTTTTTTGAAACGTAGAAACCAAGAATTGTTCCTTTTTGCAATCACATTTTTGTTTATTTATATAAAGTTTAACAGTTGCCTATTCTAAATGTGTGGCCATCTCAATGAAACTCTGTTGAGATTGTTAAAATTTACTGATCACCTCATTTCTTAACATGATAAGTGGAGGACTTGGGCAATTTTTATTTCATGACGTTTTTCTTTATGATTTGCATATACTTTTGTAACCTTAAATTTTGGGTATATATGAAATATATTTGAGATTATTTTGTTACTTTAGTTTCGTTTATTAATGTATTATTGACCACTGATATCATTAAAATGATTATCCTTTAGGAGCACATGGGGATGGAGGAGAGGGGAAGGGAGGGGTGGGGGAAATTTTCTTTTATATAATTTTTCTAACTTCAATGATGTTACTAAATAAGTGACGTTGTTACCTCGACATTAGCATTCATGTCACTTATTAAATAACGTGGAAACATAACATCAACGCCATTTGGAAGAGACGTTATTCAAGTGATATAACTAATTTAAAGTCACGTGATATTAGGTGCAACGTCACTTTCTACCACCATATAATGCCATTAATAAAAATGGCGCGGATTGTATGAGGGCTTCCACATCATTGTTTTCCACGTCACATGCTAAAACGATGTTATTGGTTTTTAATGTCACTAAAAAATGATGGGTAGCCCTTATTTGTTGTAGTGCCTCAATTTAAACTTCTCAACTCAAGATACCCGTGCCTTCAGTTTAGAGGGGGCGATTGTAGGGACCTGTCCCTCGAACTAGAGTAACAGCGAGCTTGCCCGGTACTAGACTCACGTAAAATATACATAATATGTACCCTTTCAACAGTGACACCTGGACCACGAACTAAGAAAAAATGTGGCTCGAGTATTCCAAATAGAATAAAATGAGTCAAGGACGCCTTCCCCCCATGAGCTGGCAGTTACAGGAATTTTTTTCACTATTTCTCTCAATCCAGGAGAACGTGCTGACACACATACGAACTGAGAATGGGAGATATAAAAAGGGGAATAGTGAAAGTGGAGAGAAACCAATAATTTTTTACTCAAAAGATCTCAATTGTATTTACCATTTATTATTCTTAAGCAATAAAATTATTCTTACTAAATCCTCGAACTGAGGTTGTAGTTTTCACTTATTCATAGGCTTCCACGCTAAAACCTGTGTCATTTTATATTATCTGTCACTATATTTGTGTCATAGGTACATTCGGTGTAAGAGACCATTCGAGCTACGAATTTAAGTCCTTACAATATGGTTTCATCTCCACTACAATACATGATACGTTCCACGTAAAAAGGCACATACGACGAAGAAAATTGAAGTTACGGTGATGTAAGGGACAATAACGATGATGCAAGCGAGAGTTACAACAAACCATAATTACGGTTACCTAAGAAGACAATTACGGTGATACAATCAAGAGTTACGGCAAATAACAGTTATGGCGAAACAAGCGGTGATTATGGTATCGTAAGCAGTACTTACAGAAAACGATAGTTACAACTACGAAATAGGTACTTTCGGCAACATAAACTTAAATTTTTGGCGATGTAAATGACCGTTAAGGCGAGCTTACGGCTACGAAATGGGTACTTACAACAACATAAACTCAAACTTTCGGTGATGTAAATGACCGTTATGGAGAGGTTATGGTGACTTAAATATAACTTACGACAACTGTAATGGCCAAATTTCATAAGCTCAATTTGATTAGGAATTAGCTATCACACCAATGAACCTGTAACAATACTCTACTAGAAAGTATGAAATGAAAACATGTGTTTTTAGCGTGGGAAACCTCTGAATAGGTAAAAAACCACGACCTCGTATGGAGGATTTTTATAAAAGTATCTTTATTGCTTTTAGTGGATATCTTTATTACAAGTGATCTCTAGAATCTAGAAATGTTTTTGATCTCGTAAATAACAAGTTTTAAGTAATTTTTCTGGTCCCTATCTCTTCTGGAATTTTTCCTTTTTATAGGCTTCTCCACGGCTCTTCATCATGCTAGAACATATTTTCCGAATGATGTGGTTAGTGGCGGTTGACTGAATAATTGAAGAGTTCATGGGAGATAGGTGTCTTTGACTTAATAAGGTTTTCCAGTTTTAGCTCGATCCACGTTCTTGAGTAGTTCGTGAGGCTGGTTAAAATGTTTGACTGAAGTGTTAAGTGTTAAAATTGTGTGAGCCTGAGATGGAGGTAAATCAAACTGTGTGAGCTTGATTATGAGTGAGGTCGAGGGATAAGTCCCTACAATTTCCCCCTCGCAACTTAAGTCATGAGTGGCTTTGGTTGAGAAAGGATGTGTTAAAAGTTTTAAATTCGAAACGGGGCAATGATAGCATTTGACTGGGTGGAAGTTAGGTGATATTGGGAAGTGATGGATATTAAATGATGATGCAGATGTATGTGATGTTTGCGTTTGAATAGTCACATTCGTAATAAATGATGACGCTTGGGAAAACGTACCTGCACAATAAAGTTAGGGTTTTATAAAGAGTACCTTTAACAAATCTTTAGAATAATTCTTGCATGCATAACTTTCTATGAGATGGTGAAAACTCGAAATATGGCTCTTGAAGAGAGGATTGCGTCTAAAGCGCAGAGGTTGAAGTTAAAGTACTTTGGTGATCGTTCCTTGGAAATGGCGATCCCAATCCCTGTTCCTCCGTCGTACCAAGGCTTGTCGGGAGAGGAAGTAGTTGAAGCTAAGGAAGATTTCTACTATAAGTGGAGATTTCATGTCTTCGTCTTGATAGACGAGGAACATTGGGCCTGCCTTCGCACTCTTGCGGAAGACAGGGTTAGGGGTTCATATGTAGGGAAAGGTATATCTGCGGGGCAGATATGTTGATTTCTTGTGTTGCCATGGATTCTAAGGTTGAGCCCTCTTTATCTTTACCAACTCTTCGGTGGTGGTGGTTATAGAAGAGGCGGTGATGGCAGTGGAGAAGGAGAACGGGAAGGGGGATCCTGCTGACGTATTTTCATCGTGTTTTTGCGCTCAAAAGACCTTTCATCTTGTTTTGTGGGTGCCAACACTGAGTCTACTACTTGCATAGTTCTTGCTTGGAGTTCGACTGGGCTTCAACCGAGCCATGTGAGGGAAGATCTTTGTTGGTTCTAATGTCTTCTTTGCATCAGGATGAAAAATCACTGAAGTAAGAAGAACTGGAAAACATGATACCTCGTCATGCTTGAATGACCTGTAGCTTTTAGCAAAGAGGGAAAACATGTTATCTGTAAAGTACGTAGAGTTTGGTATTGGACGGATAACGCTATGTTGTATCCCTGTGTAAAAACTTGTTATCTGTAAATCGTATGTAATATCTTTGATATGAATAAAAGTTGATTTTTATGAAACTATGTATAGAAAAACTTCTTGAATCGACCCGAATTGTGTTGGGTGTTAGTTGAATAACTGTTGATAAGTGATGAAACAATGTTGCAATGATGTTCGAACTGAGATGAATATGTGTTGTCAATGTCGTGCTAAAATAAATAATTTATGTTCAACAGGTGAGGGACAAAAATTGTAGGAAATATGTAAACTCGAGTTGTTATAGGTCGAAAAGGGGGAATACCCGTGGTAGCGTAAGGTCGAATACAGTGGCTATTTTGTATACTAGTGAGGGGATAAGTTCGAATAATTGATCTTAAGATTTAGGGTTTCTGTTACGAGATAAAAGATAAAAATCACGTATTTTGAGTGAAAAGCTAGTGAGGAACGTATAAATATGGGTATGATGAAAAAACAATAGAGGAGAGATTTAGGATGGTTCGGCTCGATCTCAGAGGATTCATACTGCATGGAAGGACGATTGCCTATAAAGATTGCCAAAGTTGACGAGAAGATCTTTGGTTTGTCTGGTTACAATGCTAAACTATGGAGAGGGAATGTGGGCTCGAGGGTTTAGATGGAAGGAGCAGGGAGTATGCTTGTTAAGTTTCTGGGGTGTATTTGTAAGAAAATAGGTAGATCGAGAGAAGTTAGCTAGTTTGATTTCTGAAGTTGAGATTGAATTCGACGATCTGAGGTCCGACGAATACTGTGATTGGGTGATGTGTTAAGTATGTATCTTATGAATAATATAAATGTTCTGAATGTAACAGAAATAATATAAGCCAATCGGATCCTTTATAGGGGCAAATCTATTTTGAGACTCTTTTAGCAAATATTTTGAATAAATTTGAACATTTGTACAATTTAGAAAATGACGTCAATCACTATAAGTATGATAAACAAAGACTGAGAAACAAAAATATGAAAATGCAGAAGCTTCTAGTTTTGTTTTGTATACAAAAGAAAATAGAGCTCTGACATCGTACAGTGTGAGTCATCATGAGTGAGGGAAGGTCAGGAAAAGATATGGAAGTAGGGAGAAAAAATATGTTAAAAAATGAGGGGAGTTGTAATTATGGAAATGTGGTTTTATCGAAAAGGTACAAGGTGTCTGTCATGGAGAGTAGAAAGGATACCTCGGTTCTGGAATCGAGGACGGTTCGTGCGAGGAGCAATAAATGCCAGCCGCATGAGAGAGAAAGGATAAATAGTTCTTCTTCATCTCCAAACAAACGTTTTATCACAAAAAACTTGGAGAGCACTCAGAGAGAAAGACAAAAAATTAGGGGATGCGATAAAGAGTTATCCGAATGCGATAAACGGTTGAAGAGGGCAACAAATTATGTATTTTATAGGTGGTAATACAGCAGCGTTGTGAGAGGAAAGCTTGACTCTACTGCCGATTCTCATTCGGATACTGAAGGTTGGTAGGGATATATGCGATATATGTTGACGTATTTCTATATATTAAAGATATATGTTATACGTGAATGATTGATCAGAGATATATGCTCTATATATATGCATACATAGATGGAAGAATGACAAATACCTTAACCTGTATGTAGGTCGAGCGTGAGAGGCATCTGTGTAGGCCGAAAACAATCCTGTAGAATCTATTTTTAAGATGGGTAGTTCATCTATTAATGAGATTTCGACCTCTAATCGGACGAATGAGTCTGATCACGAATGGGGAGGAGGATTGGAACAATTCTCGGGTTTCCCTGGTCAGTTGGTGTCTTATCCTCTGGGTTCTAAGGCCTTTAGAGAGTTTTGTAAAGCCAAGACGACTATAGGAGGGAAGTGGGGTAAATGTGTAGAGTTTGCCGGTAGGCAATTTAGGGGTTATACGGTAGCGGAGGGGGAAGAGTATTTTTATCTGTTGGCAGATTTGGAAGTAGAAAAACGAGATAGGGGTATAGATGTATCGATCTCGTTAGAGTATTTCGATGAGAATATCCAGAGTGACCTCTCGGAGGGTTTTATGTGTTACTTATCTCAATTAGAGTATGGGTTGAGCCTTCCCCTTACCAATTTGACGAAGGGGATTATGAATGCAACTGGGGCATGTCCTGTTCAAATGAACGGGAACATGTGGGAGGCAATAATTGTGTGTGACCATCTGAATGAAAGGTGGGAAATGGAGGAAAAAGTGATGAGGATAACCCCTGAGGACGTTCTACAGTTTTATGTGGTGAAGAATTTTAAGGCTAATGGGGGGTCATATTTCTGTGCAAGCGTAACTCCGCGTCGCTTTTTCGATATAAATTCAGCAGGTCAAACTTGGAATGACAATATCATATGGGTGAAGGGTAATTACCTTCAGAGAGATGATGAAGAACCTTTGGACCTTCGATTTAGATCTGTAAAGCAAAGTAAGTATAGACATGCATTGATAGAATTATTGTTACGTTTTCTTGACAACTATAATTGATAGTAAAATGTGTTATTGCAGGTGTGAAGTCTACAGTGGAAAGGAAAGAATCCCTGCTGGATGAAGTTGCAGAGGAGGAGACTGAACTCGAACTCATTTTGAAGGAACTCGGTCTGAGTAGAAAGAAGAGAGTTGACAGTAGGTCGAACAATGTTCGAAAGGCTCAGTCTATTAGATCGGTGACGGGGGTCGATGAAAGAAAAAGGCGAGTCAGCGGTGAGGGGGTTCGAACTAATGTGTCCAAGACTCCTAGAACTGAAAGTTCGGCTTAGCTGAATCCTGTCAAGCCTAGAAAAGTAGCTCAGCTAATTCTGAAGAAATAGATGTTAAAGACTTTCCCGGCCTCTAGTACCACTGGAGGTGGTGAGGTCGCGAAAGATAAGAAGAGGAAGCTCGAACCCTCAGGGGAGTCAGGAAAGAAGGTCGTCGAGGGGCGATCTGCTTCAGTGGACGACTTCAAAGAGGTTGAGGAAAGGGTTAGGTTGGCGATTCTCCAAGGAGAAGAATATACGAGCCAGATGGTAAGTTAATTTAAACATTTCTTTCTGATAATAAAAATTTCTATTATCAGAAAGAAATGTTTAATATACTTCGAGCTAATAACTGAGATCGATATAATTTTTGCAGGTTTTCGCTTTGTCAAGGGGATGTGGCTCGGTATTGAAGAAGAAAAATGTGAGTTGAAGAAGGCGAAGAGTGAGCTGGAAAAAGACCTAGCTCGAGCCAAGACTGAAGCCATGAAGGAAGTCAGGCAGCTAAATGCCTCTCACATCGTAGCGATTGGTCAGCTGCAGGTCGAGGCAAAGGCCAATCTAGACGAGATAGTTGAGGAGCGTGACAGGCTAGGTCATCACTTGATGCTGAAGGGCTATTCTGAGGAGGAGGTGAATGCCATTAAGGTTGACACCTATGTTGAGGTAGAAGATGAGGAGGCAGAAGTGGTAGGAGTCATGGATGGTCTGGATGGTGTCTCCCGCCAGACAGTGCTTGACAACCAAGGGGATGATGTCGAGCTTCTAGAAGGTGGGAGTGAGAAGGTAGGGTAGACATGTGTTTTGTATAAATATTTGTAAGTTGTTTGAATTCTGCGTGAGGATGAAACTTCTGTAAATTCACTTTGTTTATAAAAGTCTTGTAGGTAGTTAGAGAGATGAGTCTCAGGATAAATGACCTAAAGTCTGGACTTGCTAGTGAAAGAGAAACCTTTAAAGCCTTGCTGTCTGTGCAAGCGGAGTTGCAGGTTAGATCAGAATAGGTTTTTCGACTTGCATATTAAACCAATTTTAAGTTAATAGAAATGCATGGCAAAAATCTAACGCTATTAATACGGAATAATATATCAAAAGTGTGTACCTTGTACGCCGTTAAAAGATTCATGAAGGGTTTATCTGAGAATGGAGTCCAAACTTTTAGTCTAAAAGTACTTGGAAGCAGATGTTTAAAAATCACATAGTCTCTTAGAAATGTTTAAGTATATATTAGAAATTAGATTTACTGAATTGAACTGTACTAAAATTTGTTATATTTCCCAGGTCGAATTGGATTCATCTCGTGCACGGGAGGACAACGTACTTATGTGCAATCAAAAATTTGCGAAGTAGTTCGATAGGATGAAGGAGGCGAATGAGAACAGAGAGGATCAATACTTAAAAGTGCATTTCAAACTTAAGAAGTTGAATCAGGCCATTTCCGATCTGACTCTTCAGGTCGAAGAGAAAGATTATGATATTAAGAAGGGATTTGGAAAGCTATCCGAGGTAACAAAATGTGTCGAGAAACTTCAACGTCAGGTCGATGCGCTGGTTACGAAGGGTAAGAAGGCCGACACGGCTCAATACCATATTTAGGCACTGGAACAAATAGAGGAACGATCTCGATCTGATCATCAGAAGTGTAGGAACGAGCTAGAGCGAATGAGACATAAATTCGTCGAAAAAGACAGCGAGCTGAGGCCAGCTCGAGAAAATCTATCGGCTTCAGAGGTTGCAGCTAAACATTTGCAAACAACCCTTCCCGCCAAGGATATGGAATTCTGAGAAATCCAACGCAGGTACGACGACTTAAGCGAGAGAGTTGCTCGGCTTAAAGCCGAAAAGGACCAAGCCGTTGCTCATGCCAAAAAAGCCAAGGCTAGAGAACATTCCGAGGGAAGTAGAACTGAGGTTAAGGCTCCTTTAGTTCGAGGAGATGTGGTTAGTCTCTCAGGTCGCATTAGAGAGCTAGAAAATGATGTATCCCAAATTCAGGGGAATGTTCAGAAGGGAAATACAAATTTGAGGGAATGCCAGCATAAGTTGGATGCTGCTCTTATCAGGGAGAAAGTTTTGGAAGGGGAAATCAAAGTAAAGGACTTGCTGGTGAAGAGGAAGGAGGAATTATTAAATGATCTGCCGGCTAGGGAAGAGTTGAATGCATAAATTGGGAGACTTCGTGTTCGGGTAGTAGACTTAGAAGCCATAAACCTATCTGAGTCGACGAAGTATATTACCAAACTCTAAGAATATGTCATTTATCATGATAAGGTCGATGCGGAAATAATTGAATGGAAGGATAATTGCGCTAGGTTAAAGTCACGCCTCGAGAGGTTGAAGGCAAGATTTGCAACAACGGCAGTACCCGGTGTGTCTCGATCTAACCTGTTAAGGGTGATCGTTACATATTTTATAGAGGAAGTTAAAAGACTTGAGTCAAAACGAGATACCTTGCTCAAAACTTTGTCAGATAAGGGATGCACCTGTGGGGGTAAGATAGATTGAGAGAATTGTCCGGGTGCCATGGAAACCCAACTGGGTCCTCGAACTGCTGAATCAATTGATCAAGGTAGAGCTGTTGTGGCCCGCGATCTGAAAGAGGGACCTCTTGATGTGTGGGGAATCGCGGCTGATAGTACCTCAGTAGAAAAGAATCCTTTGTAATATGAATTTAACCTGAAAATAAATAGTATTTGTCGCAGACACATTGTAGTAGATAAAAGCTAGTATGACCATTGCTTTATCTTGTGTCTGGTGGGGTCTTTGATATAAACCAAAATTTTCAGATTCATTTTAATCGCAGAAAAAGAGTTGAGTTAAACCAAGTTGAAACTCTATTTGAACTATAGAAATGTCACAGGCATATTAAAAAAGATAAAAGCTAGTATGACATTTGCCTTATTTTATGCTTGGCTGAGTCTTTGATGTGAACCAGGTTTTTACACCTGCCACAATCGCAGAGATGTAAATATTCAGCTGAACCAAGTATTATCCTTGATCCAGCCTACTGAAATGATCCAAACAAGTTGTAAAACATGATGACTAGTATTACCTTTGCCTTATATCATGTTTGGCTGAGTCTTTGATGTGAACCAAGTTTTTACACTTACCACAATCACAGAGATGTAAAGATTTAGCTGAACCAAGAGTTATACTTGATCCAGCCTACTAAAATGATCCAAATAAGTTGTAAAAGATGAAGACTAGTATTACCTTTGCCTTATCTCTTGTTTGGCTGAGTCTTTGATGTGAGCCAAGTTTTTACACTTGCCACAATCGCAGAGATGTAGTAACAGAAGCCAATCAAGTGATATCCTTGATTGAACTTGGAAAAGATTGATTGTAAGTTAGTATTATCTATGCTTGAATCTGTGAAATGTGGACAAATATTCATGAATGAGAATGACATTGTTTTAAAAAACTTTTATTGATAAGTTCAGAATTTACATTGGATGGAGATAAGAATCTCACTTTTGGAATTGAAAAACAAATAGAGAATAATGGAAATGGAATAGTAAGACGCCTAACGATAGTATCGTTTCAGTCATCTAGTGTTCCAAGGATTTAAAATGGGGATTCCCTTTTCTGTCATGAGATAGTATGATCCCAGGCCTGAGAGACCTGTGATAATGAATGGACCATCCCAATTGTCGACTAATTTTCCAGCGCGAGGCTCTTTGTGATGTTGAGGAATTCCTTGGAGGACGAGATCTCTGATTTGGAAAGTACGGCTTCTAACTCGGTTATTGTACGATCTAGTAAGCATATAATGATATCGACTTAGGTTATCGATGGCGGGTTCCTTGGTTTCATCTATCATATTGAGGTTGTAAGCCAATTCGAACTCATTTTCCACATCAGTCAGCTCGTGATCACGAACTGGATGATGATATTCAGAAGGAATCACTGCCTCAGTGCCTTAAGCAAGGAGGAAAGAGGTACACACAGTTAATTGTCGGGGAGTGGTTCGTTAAGCACACAGGGCGTGAGGTAGTTCGCGAGCCCAATATCTTTTTTTTTTGTGAGTAAAGCCATTTTTTGAGTCCATCTACGATGGTTTTGTTGGTGATTTCGGCTTGGCCATTGCCTTGAGGATAGTATGGATTTGATGGTGAGTGGATAATATTATGGTGATTTAGGAAGGTTACGACCTTATCTCCCACAAATTAGGGCCCGTTATCGATACGAATTAAGTGGGGGTACCTGAAACCAGTGATTATGTGGTTCTAGATAAAAGAGATGGCCTCCTCTACTCTAGTTCGATATAGTAGAATTTCTTCTACCCATTTTGTAAAGTAATCGGTAGCTACGAGTAGGTGACGAAGATTACCAGGTGAGTTAGGGAATTCTCTGACGAGGTCTAGTGCCTATCTTTTGAATGGCCAAAAAATCTTGCTTGCATGGAGCTCGAGTCCAGGGGCGCGTATCATATTTTCATGTCTCTAGTAGGTGTCACACTTGTGGGAGTACTCATCTGCTTGCTTGAGCATGCCGGGCATGAATGCTCCTTGAGTTATTGTTCGGTTCGTCAATGATCTACCTGCGACGTGGGAGCCACAAGTTCCTTCGTGTAATTCGCGGAGCAGTTCGTTTGCTTTTGACTTCTAGAGGCACTTGAGATAAGGCCCTATTACGGAAAGACGGTAAAGTATACCGTTTTGAGTGATGTAATGCTTTGAGTTGTTGATTAGCTGTCGGTGTTCTTTTGGATCTGCTGGGAGTGGCCCTTTATACTTGTTATCGACACCGAGGTAGGCTAAGAAAGGCTTACGCCAATCGTCGTTTCCCCTTTTATCGCCCCATGTGTTGATCGTGTATACAAATATGCGATCAATGCTGGGGGTTGAAATGATTTCGATCTGGAGATATCGAGCTTCTGCACTCAAGACCCCGGCTAGATATGCGAAGGAATCGACATGTCTATTTTTGCCTCGAGAAAGATATTCGAGAGTTGCTTTTGCAAACTTACTCATCCTATTTGCACCGATGGCTGCGTATTCGATCATCTTCCCGTTCTTGTATTGCTCAAAATAATGATGAACGATGAGTAATGAATCTGTGTAAACTAAGAGTTTGGGGACATCGAGCTCAAGTGCGAGGTTGAGTCTGTGAATGAGAGCTTCATACTCGGTGACATTATTTGAGGCATCAAAATCCAAGTGGATTAATTTCTCAATTCTGTCATTTCTGGGGTAATCAAAACGATCCCGATTCCTGACCCTGCGGGTCCTGCTGATCCATATGTGAGAAGCCTCCACCTGACATAGTGATCTAGTCAGCTCATTCGTCGAATGGCTTGGGAGTTGGATTCTCTGGCGTACTTTTGGTAAGGTCCGGGTCGTGATCCTTCCACTAAGGATCTTCCACTGGAAAATCCATGAGAAAATTGGCAATGGCCTGACCTTTTTTGGAATGACGTTATTCGAACTTGATATCATGTTCGCCCAAACTGACTGACCATTGTTATACTTTTCGTGACTTCTCTTTTATGGACAAAACTTCTCGAAGTGGGTAGTTCGTCATCACTTTGATGGAATGTGCTTGGAAGTAGTGCTTGAGTTTCTACGAAGTGTAAACAAGGGTGAGATGAAGTTTCTCAATTTTAGAGTACCTTGTTTCTGCTGGTATAAATTTTTTGCTGATGAAGAAGACTGGATTCTCAATTTTACCTTCCAGATGAATGAGAACTGAGCTGAGAGATGTATCTGTGACTGCTAGGTAGATTATCAGTTCCTCATTACCTACTGAGGTGCTCATTATAGGAGATTTCCCAAATAGATTTTGAGATCCTAAAAAGCTGCTTCGCATTCTAGTGTCCATGTGACTTCCACAGTTGGCTGAATCTTTCCTCATTTGGTATATCCACGGAGTAACAGGAATAGCCAACGGCAGCGATCTGAAGATTTAGAGACGAAACGGTTGATTGCGGCAATCTTGCCAGCAATTTTTTGAACGTATTTTATTGTCTTTAGAGAAGGCAGATCGAGGAGAGCTCGAATTTGATCTGGATCGGCCTCAATCCCTTTCTTGCTGATGTGGTAGCATAGGAAGCGGCCAGAATGTACCCCGAATTGATACTTATCAGGGTTGAGACGCATTCTGTAAGATCGAAGGATGTTGAATATTGTGTTAAGATCTGAGATGTGATTATCTGACTGTACGCTTTTGCACAAGAGATCATCGATGTAGACTTCAATGATTTTTCCCAGGTGTGCTTTGAATATTGCGGTCATCAATCGTTGATATGTGGCTCCTACGTTTTTGAGCCCAAAGGGCTTGACTTTGTAACAGTAAAGGCCACTTTCGGTGATGAACGTTGTCTTCTCTTGATCTTCTTCCAAAAGTGGGATTTGATTATAACCTGAAGAAGCGTCTATCATAGATAGGAGATCATGGCCTGTAGTGGAATTGGGGATCTGATGAATATTAGGGTGAAGGAAACTATCATTTGGGGTATGTTTGTTCAGATCTGTGAAATCTACACAAACGCAAACTTTTTCTCTTTTTTTTGGGACAACAATAATGTTGGATATTTAGTCTGGATACTTGGCTTCTCGAATGAATCCCACTTTGATCAATTTCTAGATCTCGGTGTTAACTTCGTCTCGAAGACGAGGGAAAGTCGTCGTTGTTTTTGTTTGACCGCTGAAGCATTGACGTTGATGGCTAACTTGTGGCAAGCCATAGCTGGATCGACTCTGGGCATTTCATCGAAAGACCATGCAAAAACATCTCGATTGAGTTGTAGGAACTTGATGAGAACGTCTTTCTCGTGCTGAACCAGCTTGGTTCTGATGAAGGTGCCTCTGTTAGGTCCATCAATGTTAACATATTTTGTGGGCTCTTCTGTAGGTGATTGGTCGTCGAGGTGATCAATTTTCTGTAATTGTTATGCTTCCAATATGTCTGAAATATATGGGATGGCTAAGACAGTATTTTCACAAGCTTAAAAAAGTTTTTGACTACCTCTGATATCGTAAATACCGTTATCGTGCTTAAACCGAAGCGCTTAATGATAGGTGAAAGCGATTGCTTCCATATTGTGTATCTAGCAGCAGGCCATGATCCCAAGATAACAAGACTTAGCATTGATGACGTAGAAAACGATGTCGATAGTGGCTGGTCCTGCGGTAATAGGTAAGATAATCTTGCCTACTCATTCCTCCCTGGAGCCATTGAACCCATTGATATCTGTATCGCTCCAAATGATTTGGTCGGCCAAACCCATCTGGTCGATCGTACTCTATAAAAGAATTTCAATACCGCTTCCAGTATCAATCATCATTGTGTGCATGACAAGCTATTTTATCTTGAGCATTATGACTAACGCATTATGATGTGGAAATTTGACATGGCTAGTATCATAATCCTCAAAAGAGATTTCGAGTCGGCGATTGCTCGACTCGGGAAGAAGTTTGGCTTCTTTGTCTTGAGGTGTAAGATCACAGCATTCTGAGAGCCTTCGGCGCTTTGATTGGTTGGAATTATTGATCTGGTTGATTTCGATCATGTTGCTGAGGTGCATGTAGTAAAGATGCTTTTTCTCAGCTCTGTCATTGACCTGAACAACTTTGAGTTATTTCTTATCGTTGCCATCTTGGTATGACTTTAGGTCAACAATGTATTCTAGCATCCGTCCTTCCTTGAAAATGTGCTCGAGCATCCGCTTTGTATTTGTGAATTTGAGGAGTATGGAAACCTTTCGATATTTCCATATCAAATAGTTTTTTGGCAATCGGACTTCCTTGTAACTTTGTGGTATCACCGATAGTACCCAAAACTTGTGCCTCGATCAACTCTTTAATTCGCTGATCCATATGTTCTTTTGTAACGTAATAACGCGTTGGCTGAATCACTGGACGTCCTGGCAGGGGATGATAAGTTCCAGTACCTTCACTAATGCGATCTCGTGCTAGAACTTGATGTAGAGGTCACTGGTTTTCTTCCTGACGGATGGAAAGAGGGTGGCCTCGGCTGGCTTCTTATTGAACTTCTCCCCCCAAATTAATGAAGGGCTGCAGTCCATATGGTATATTTCTGGAAATGGTTTTACTAGTGGCTCCCCGAGGTCTAAATCTTTCCCTTGCTGAAATGCAGGAGGTCTCCAGAAGTTGATCGCGACCCTTGGCAGGAGGAGCCTGCTGAGTATTTTATAGAGCCTCGAGTGCAGTTTGCTTCGTCGTCATCTGATCTTTGTGTCATTTGAGAGCTGTCAAACGAACTTGTCGTTCTGCGTCAAGCTCTTTCTCTTGAAGCTCACGATCCTTTATTAGTTGAAGTTCGAGTTTGGCGCATTTTTCTACCTCTACGGGGAGATTTGCCCGCAACTCGGTGAGTTGTCCCAGATCCACAGAAAGTTCGAGCTGAGTTTTTGCGGCCTGTCGTCTGGAAGAAACCATAATTGAAAATTATAATGAAAGACTGTCTTAGGGTATCTTGGAAATACAATCTTTCCCACAGACGGTATCTAATGTAATGGCCAAATTCCGTAAGCTCAATTTGATTAGGAATTAGCTATCACACCAATGAGCCTGCAACAATACTCTACTAGAAAGTAAGAAATGAAAACAGGTGTTTTTAGCGTGGAAAACCTCTGAATATGTAAAAAACCACGACCTTGTATGAATGATTTTTTGTAAAAGTATCTTTATTGCTTTGAGTGGATATCTTTATTACAAGTGATCTTTAAAATCTAGAAATGCTTTTGATCTCGTAAATAAGAAGTTTTGAGTAATTTTTCTGGTCCCTGTCTCTTCTGGAACTTTTTCTTTTTATAGGCTTTTCCACAGCTCTTCATCATGCTAGAACACGTTTTCTGAATGATGTGGTTAGTGGCGGTTAACTAAATAACTGACGAGTTCGTAGGAGATAAGGTGTCTTTGACTGAATAAGGTTTTCCGGGTTTAGCTCGACCAACGTTCTTGAGTAGTTCGTGGAGCTAGTTGGAATGTTTGATTGGAGTGTTAAGTGCTAAAATTGCATGAGCCTGAGATGGAGGTAAATCGAACTGTGTAAGCTCGATTATAAGTGAGGTCGAGGGATAAGTCCCTATAGCAGTGGAATATGTAAGTGACAGTTCCTCTGAGATTTCTTCAACAAATCGATCTCTGATTTTTTTGCTTGTTGCGAAATTGATTTAATGTATGATTTCTCAATTTAGGATTTGAGTTTTTGGGAATTTTTAATATTATGAGTTTGGAAAATTTGATTCGTCAAAACCGGAAATGATGTTTCGGAAAAAAAAAGTTGTAGTAACAGAGGAGATGAGATTAAGTTTTGGGAGAGAGATGGTGTTCGCGAAAGAGAGTCTACGTTGGTGTTTATTTCAGTGCATATTTTTTTTTAGCAGCTAAAAAAAAATTCAGCACTTCAGTTTGGCATTCTTTTTGTTACTGAAAAAAAAATTCAAACTAAAATTTTCTGCAAATTTTTTTAGCACTTGTTAGAAGCTGTTTTTTTCCAGGAAAAAACAAGCCTCTTGATGAGGAAAATACCCTTATCCTCTCTAACCTAAAATTTTTCATACCAAATTGAGAGGGAGAAATAAATTGTTGCTGAAGAGAGAGAACTCTTGGGGGAAGGAGAGATTGTTGTGAGGACGAGTCAAGGGTTATCAGGTTAGCTTTCTTCTTTTACCCATTTTTTTTTCCTTCTTCTCTACTTTGTGGTTTTTTTTTGTTTTTATTTAATAAAAGAATTGTTGTTGATTTTGTGATTGAAGGTGTTGGGATTTGTAGAAATCGTGTTTGGGTTATGGTGGTGAAGAGGATTTTGATTTGGGTTTAGGGTATGAAAATCCATAATTTAAATCGATTTAGGGTTTAGAGTTGTGCATAAATTCATTGTATGAATTGGGTACAAGGAGATGCAGGTTATTGAAGCTATATTTTTGGGTATGTGATGTTTGTTTGTAATGATGATTGATTGGGGTTTTGGGTTTCTTTGGCGTTCGGGTATTGAAAAGTGGGTTGTGTTTGAACTTGTATATGGATGTAAAAAAATTTATCGTAAGATGGGGAAGTAGAATTGCAAAGAAGAGAGTAAAAAATTGTGAAATGTGGAAAAATTGTTGAGGGTATATGTACTTGGCTGGACTAATTGGGTTAAATTTTTTGTATGTATATTATGATGAGCATAAACGCCTTACCCATCATCAAATGGAAATAAACAAATAGAAAAGACAGTAATGTACCAACCTCTAAATAAATAGGAATGTAGTGTTAGAAAAACAAGTCGTATCTTATAGAATGTTGTGTTTATCTTGGTAGTTGATCTTAAGACTAGTTTCTTTGATAGGGAGTTTTACTTTGGGGTATTGAGTTTGATAATGAACATTGCCTTTGATATAGGATAAAAAAATGGCTAAAGGTGCACGGGGGAAAGTGTATGTTGTGTTTGTTGGGCGACATCCTGGTATTTACCAAACATGGGCAAAGTGTGGACTAGAGGTTTTGAGATATCCATGTGCTATATATCAGTGTATGGGTACAATAGAGGAAGCAGAGCATGCTCTTGCCTAATTTCTTACCCTCAAGTCGTGCACTGAACCTAAGCCAGAAGCAGTTCCCACTTCTTTAGTTGTGAGGGAGGAAGTAGAACATGCTTTTGCTAAACATGAGCTTCGATTCTCACATCTTTATCTTTCAGCTATATTGGCAGTAGTTATTGTATTTGTAGCATTTATATTACTCTGATTATGTTTGAGACTATTATGTATGGATATTAAAAGTGTAATATGTAGTGAACTATGTAATTTATATTTGGATTGTGTTTGGCATTCGTAATTTGTTAGTATATAATTGTTGTATAGATTATTTTATTGCAGCGAATATGGATCTCAGACAGTGGACCATTATTCGGTTAACAGCCTTAGCATTCGTACTTAGGATGTTAGCTAAAAAACAAAGAGAATAGTTGTGTGTGTCTATCTTAACGGGTAGAGAACACATCAATGAGATTTTTAGTGGCCCTAATCAGATTGCTTATGATTCGTTGAGGATGAATACATACGCATTTGTTTCTTTATGTGGACATTTCAGAGTGAGGGGATGGGTTATAGATTGCCAACACATAAATGTGGAGCAGAAGATGGCTATTTTTTTAGAAACTATAGCCCATTTAATGAGAGACCACATAATGAAGCATAAATATCTTCATTCAGAAGCAATTATTAGTAAGAGTTATCACGAAGTGTTGAGAGGAATGCTTCACCTTAGCAAGGAGATGATAGTGCCTCCTAATTTTCAGGAACCAAGAGAAATTCATATTCATAAAAAGTTAAGAGAAGGACCATTCAAATGGGCTATTGGAGCAATAGATTGCACCTTGATTATTGCACAAGTTCCTAAATCAGACCAAATTCCGTTTAGGGAAAAATGGAAGGGTGATTGCTTTCAAAATGTGATGGCAGCATGCGATTTTGATATGAATTTCATCTATGTCCAAGCTGGTTGGGAAGGCATTGCTCATGATTAGAATGTCCTAACTCAAACAATAAGAAACCCAGCTAACAAGTTCCTCCTGTCTCCTACTAAAGGTAATAATCTAATTGAAGTTACGATAGTGAAGTATCTGCTAATTTATTGCTTTATTTTAATTAGAGTTTTTTAATTGTTTTGTAGACATGTACTACTTGTGTGATGTAGCATATGTGCATACTAAGTACTTTATGTGTCCTTTTAGGGGAGTGCTGTATTGGCTTAAAGATTTTCAGATGGGAGGGCGACCTAAGACTAAAGAAGAACATTTCAATCGTGCACATGCGAAGTTAAGAAATGTCAACGAGATGAAATTTGGTGTTATTAAAGCAAGATTCCCTATATTGAAGGCAATGCCCAAGTACAAGTTCTCAACTAAGAGAAACATGATCATTGCATGTATGGCTATACATAATTACCTCCATCAGATTTCTTTGAATGATGAGTTGTTTACGGTATTTGAGAATGAAGACTTGGATCTTGGAAATGTATAACCTCAAGTAAATAATGGTAACCGCTTCGAGGAGTTATTTGAGCAAATGAGCAGCACTTTATGTAAACTAAAATGATTCTCATTGCAGAAAAGTTAGCTGCTTATTATGCGCCGTAATCAGCTGATAAATCTCCTGTTGTTTAGTACTTTATATGGCTACTACATCTTTTTGTTGCTTGGCTTTTTTGGGTATTTGTATATGGCTACTACCTCTTTTTGTTGTTTGGCTTTTTTGTCTTATATATTTCATTAAGAGGTTATGATTTAAATTGTCAACTGTGATTTGTATGATCTGTACTGAACAAATTTCATTATGAGAATGTCCATTTTGTCATTTTTTGTCCTTTTGTATGTCCATTTTGTCTATTTTGGGGAAGTCCTCAAGGTGATTCTTGTGGAAATATAATCTTAAGAGGATAAGCTTCCATTTTGTCTATTTTGTGTTTGCATATTTGTAGGATCCTAACATTCTATCAGGCTTCAGAGAACTAGACATCGGGTATTTCATTTGACATAATCCCCAAAATTTACCCCTACGTATTACATAAGACCTTTATGCTCATGTTCAGGCACCCTTTGGGCCTGGCTACCTAATGTACATGTTGCAGATATTCAAACCTTGGTGGGGGATGTAATACCAATTATTACACTGAAGGCTAGAGGTGTTTGTGAACTCGCATATTTAGGATCTTAACAACTTAGGTAGCTAAAAAAGGGAAGTTGTAATTATATGATTGAAAGTAGTTTAACATTCTTTTTTAAGGCAACAAATAAGTACATAACCAAAAGATTCCCCTTGCGCTATTGGCGCATGAAAGAAGAGAAATGGCTATAGGAGCACGTTCCCGCTATCAACGAGGTGGGAGGTCGCTAGGCGACCCCACCACTAAGAGTAGGAACACTCCAGCTAGGTAGGAGCACGCTTCTACTAGCAACGAGGTGGGAGGTCCCTAGGCAACCCCACCACTAAGAGTAGGAACACTCCAGCTAGGTCGTTCTATGAGTCTCTTTGAACGACAAACAGAGCCACAACTGATACCCATCCAACGACCAAAGAGCTGTAATAACGACAGCCCCGCGGTTAGCCCTCTGCCCACGAGGAAATATGAAATCCCACGACCCTGAAGGGACAGCTTAGGAATTTCCCAGGGCACGTGAGAAAGGGCACCCCTAGGTTAAACCCTCCCTATAAATAGAGGTGAGGAGATAACCCAAAGGGGGAGCTTTTTTTTCTTCTTCGCCTACTTCTTCTGCCTCTTTCACGGTCCTCCCCCAGAGATAACCAACTAAATCAAGGAGACAGAGAGAAGCCCGGAGAGAGTCGAGTGGTGTCCTCCTCCGGCGTAGTATCAATCCCAAAATGAACGTATACTCATTGTTGTCCCTGAAAGGAATCACATGACTACAATGGCCAAAATTTTTATGCCAGTCTCGGCTATATTTTTCTAAGTAGAAAAATGGCATGATTTTAGCATATGTATACTATTATATTTTTTAGCATATGTATACTGTTATGTTTTTTAGTATATGTAAACTGTTAAATAAATGCTCTTTCTTCAACTTGAAGATGCCTCCATATGCAGCTCTAGTTGAAAGATTCAGAAAAGGCAGCTCTTTCTATCAATATTAATCATTATCACTACCATCAAGATGCCTCCTTAGTCCTGTTTTCCTTGTTGAAAGATTCGGAAAAGGCATGTCATAAAAGGCATTGAAGAATATTGAAGATTCCTCCATTAGGATGCCTCCTTAGTCCTGCAATTCATAGAAGGCATTCCTCATTTAGGATGCCTTCTTAGCTCATAAAAGGCATCCTTTTCACTACCATCTTTTTTACACTGACTTTAAATAGCTACCAATTCCACCTGTCATCACAGTTTACATTCATAACAATTTGATTATACCAACAAATTACATATCACAGTTAACAAGTTTAAATCAAGAACATGGTATCTGAGTAATATCGATACACTATTTCATCCATCATCATAGAGAACAAATTTCATTTATCATCAATAATAGTATACAAAAATCTAACACATATGCAGGGCCGGTAAGAGAAAATTGAGAATATCCTATTTTCGATTCTTCAAGGAATGAGAAGACTGTCCCTTATCTCTCGAACTCTTTCTGTTCATTAATTGTACATCTATCGGAGTGGTAAAGGTCACCACCTCCTACGGACGCTGTTTACGCCGCAATCTGGATATAAGGCCTTCGACCTCCTCCTTACCCTCTTCTGATGGCAGTTCCTTCGACCTCGGAAGAGGTTTGTCACCAATAATTTCCCCATCACCTTTGGTAAACCACATATTCTCAGCCTTGACGCTCTCTACATCAAAATCCTTCCCACATCCCATCATGAACTTCCTAAATTCGTTCTTTACCCTAGACAGTTCTCCCCCATAAAAATAATAACACTGTCTATATGATGCTCACGTTCTGTTCGAGCAGCAACTTTTACTCGCGACGGATATAGATGATCCTTCAATGTTATTTGCGCTTTGTGCAGCCGCTGACGCATGTCTTTCTATAATGCGCCTAAAGCCCTTAAATCCGCTTTTGCCTTCATTCAAACAACCACTTCTTTCGACAACCGCATTGCTAAAGGCATTTTTTTCTCCACGTGTTGCAATAACTCATCCTGTAACTCCTTTAATTTACCATCTAATCGCTTTTGAACCTCTATTTGCTATTCCCTTATCCTAAAAAATACAATTCTTATAGCCCTCCGATCCTACATAAAGCCAAACGCATCATATAAAAGTTCTGCATCACCCCATACAATAGACACACCAGCTCGAGCAGAATACTTTCTCGCCTCTAAACTATGACAGTTACGTGTTTCCTGAGCTAAAAACATAACTTGAGTTGGGTCCGGAACTACGCCTCTTTCCTTCAAAAGCTCTACATAAGCTTCTTTTAACCATCGTTCAGTATCTACTTCAACCTCAAAATACAATGTCGGAGCTATTAACATACTTTGACACCTAGCCTTATTACTCATGTCGCTAAAACAGGTAAACTCTTTTGGTTTTCGAACTAATAACCTCATTTCTTCTTCTTTCCTTAACATCTCATCCCTTTCTATTTTTATCTTAGCATATCTACATTAAAGATCATATAGCTTTTTAAAAGTTTTCTCTGAATTCAACTTAAATTTCCTTCTCTCATATTCAGTTTTATTAAGTACCTGTTGAATACGAGTCACAGAATCCCTCGCTCTACTCAACGATCTCTCCAGTTCGGAGTTCATTTTTCTCAATCGTTCTATCTCCTATACAGAGTACAAATATTTTGTTATAATATAGACATAAAAAAAAAATGCTTCAAATCATCACTCCAACTTCAACAAATATAGAGTATTATCACTTTGATATCACACGAACTGCATCAAATTAAAAATAGAATACCACATAAGGCTTAAAGATTCTTGTTGGTTTCTACCTCAGATGCAGGATCTAATATTTGCCTAACCAGATCACTCGGACCAACACGTTTAGAAAGAGGATCCAGTGTTTTTTTAGCTACTCGGACTGGTTCAGTACTTTCTGACGGAAAATCTAACACCTTCTCAGGAGAAATACCAGCGTCCGCCATCACTTCCTCTGGAACCTCTGAAGGGAACTCAATTTCCCTGAAGCTTTCGACCCGGCCTAACTCCACATCAGCTGGACACAATCCAAAATCATAATAGGATTGGATAAAGTGATTTCGTTCCACTTTAAGGGCCTCCACCGATTTCAACATCATATCATCATGCTCCACCAGAACTGAATACTTTTCTGCGAGTTTGCTGCCGTTTTAGCCTTTTCAGCTTTGTTCTCCTTCTCCAGCTTGACCTCAGCTTCGAGCTCCTTTACACGAGCAGATTGATCTTCGAACTCCTTCAAGCAATCATATTGAACTTTGAACCTCGTTGTAAGATCCCCGAACTCCTGGTTCCTATTTTCTAAACACTTTTTTGCCCCCTTTAACAATATTGAGAGCTGCCAGTACAAACATACAGAGTCAAAGTCAGCACAACAGTTTTCAGTCTGAATACAAAAACATTTGAGGATTTTAAGAAAGTACAACAAAAGTATGTTCGTAATACACTAATACTCCGCATCGAGCTGCTACGGATCCGTCCCAGCCATCAAGCAGTATTTCAGCTCTAGCTCTACCATCTTAGCTGCGACATGAGGATTAGTTCGAGAACTACCCTCTTCCTCATGACTTTTTCTTTTCAGCGAGGCCTTCTCGACTTCAGCAGGAACAACCGCACTCACTTCAATTTGCTCAGCCACATTGCCAGAAATTGACTTTATAATCTCTTGTGTCGTGGTCGCCACCCTGATAACAGAAGTACTCTGCCGAGCTGGCCTCACAGGCTGCCGAACATTTCATTTGGTGCTCTGAGATACAAGAGGTAGAACGCTAAGAACATCAGCAATAGTCAATACAGCTTTTCCTTAAGCCATAACTTGTTTCTCCTGAGCTCGCTGAACTTTGAGAACTGCAGAATCTTCCCTTTTAACTCTACAGATACCCAACTCACTGAGTACCTATTTTAGCTCACCCGGATCTCGAGCAACACAGTCGAACAGGCTGGTCTTATCTGACGTAGATAAAAGCTTGAACTCTGCCAAAACAAGGAACACAACATTAAGTAACAGATCGAAGACAAGTTCTAGTTTATTTGAACAATGGTTAACATTAATTACTCGGATTATAGTATCTATGGTTCAGTTTGAGCACCGGCTCATCTGGAACCTGTATACAGTTACCCTCTACACACATAAAGTGGTCGTTCCATGGTCTACCCGCAGATTTAAAATTAAGTTTTTTTGGCCTAGCCGAATCACTATACAGGTAACCACTACTTCGACCTTTGACATATTTCTATTTATAAAACTTCATCACATCTTCAGCTTCGAACTGCTTCGCAGTCCCCTCCTTCCTCAATTTTTCATTTAGTACCTCACATACCCTCATCATTTTATAAACATTTCCATTTAACTGGGCAAGGAAACACTGTAACACATTCATAACCCCTTTCTGAAAGAAGGTCAGAGGAATTCTAAGGCCATATACAACTTGATTCAAAAAACACAAAAACCTATCCCTCGGCCCTGATAGCCCTAGACCATTATAATATGAGAGATTAACCCCCTCACCAATTCCTCTATCCTTCTTCCATTTTGCAAAGCATGGGACTTGGTAGTATATGACCTCCTCCCCTTTATCGGGGATATAGGCCCTAAACTATAAACCTTGCTCCTCCACATAACTTCCCCATTCTCCCTGTAATTTCTTTTTATATTTTAAGTATTCTTTCCCTACATCTACCCCCTTTGTGTATATCACAAGGACTTTCTCCTTCTATGATCTATCCTCCCTCTCTATCACCTCCTCAATCTTATTGGGTTCCCCATCCTCTATGCTTCTCTCTACACTGTATACAGTTTCTTCTATCACACTACACTCGTCCCCCCTCCCTGACGACGATGTTTCCTCAGAACTGGACGATACTACAAATTTACTGGTGGGAATACTAGGTTTAGACCGCATATCAAACCTACAATATGCAAAAAATTTTTGTCATTTTCTCTACATTACATACAGACAAAACAAACCCACTTTTTACCCAGTCAACACGTCTATTTTACAAATTCCCAAAACAAAAAGCAAAAATCAATCGTTTCAAATTTCTCCCTTCTTCTTCAAATGTATATTTTCTCCCTCTAACAATCTATTCATATACCTAAACTCATATCCTCCATTTTTATTCAAACATCCCAAAACCCCTACGTTATCAGATACACATATCAAATAGATCACTACATATCAAATAGGTTACTACACATATCAGATAGGTTACTATAAATATCATACAGATTACTAAACAAATCAACTACACAGAGCTTTATATTACCAACTTGTACTTGAAGAACAACAATCTTCTGCTTTACCCGAACGTCTTTTCGAGAATGAACGCTCCCATCGCTTCTCAGACAGTTTTCTGTCACCTGATAAAGATTTCCTTCTCAAATCACACTTAACGCTCAAAATTTTCTTCTCCTTTGAAATAAGATTAACACAATTTTTTTTTTCTCTGAAACTGAAAATAATTTATGAGTGAGAGAGAGAGAGAGATGCACATTTTTATACTCTCCCTCGATTTGTGAAACGATGGCTCCTTCTGACACGCGTCAGCCATCCCTACTATTTCTGCAGGCACGTCTTTTCGGTTGAAGGCATCATCACGACTTCTGTGATAACGTCTATTGTCATCACGTCTGTCCCTATTGTCTGCCATTACACAATTTTGTACCTCTTCCTCAAGCACAGTACAAACGACCAATCACCTTACTTTTATACCCTGCCAAGATCGTACAAATTTCCTAAAATAGATTAATATTTAAAATTCGAAGATATCAATACAGTTGTTAAAATCCTACAACTGTCTCCCATAATATCCATACACAAAGAGTAAAACAAAATACTTTATTTTTATTCAATCAAATCGAGACATTACATTCGTTTTTCCTCTCAAGATCCCTCATCTTACATTTATTCAAACCCAACCACAGAACACTAAAAAATAAATTACTTATTACGAGCTCCCATGCTTCGAGCTTACCGAGCTCTCCAGTCACATCGAAAATAGCCTCGGTGATTCACCTCCCCACAGAGAATGATCTCCCCTCTTGCTACCCTGACATCCTTTTTAATGATCTTGTCACATGCGGGCTGTCGAACAGTCAGTTCCTGCACCGTGGCCCTCAATAATGACCTCTGAAATATGTCGTACCAAAAAAAGTGGTCATACTCTACACGCTTACCTTCTTCATCTAGTCTAGTCAGATTCAATGGCCATTTCGGCAATACGACATCGTAAGGGAGTCGGCGAAAATACTGCTCACGAAGTTCAGTAACCTTGATATAAAAGCGACCATCTGCTGCCTGATGAGCACGCTGAGCACGAGTCCTCACCATGGATAATCACACTACCTCCACAGTAAAATTATCCCTATAGAAGATGCAAATCAAAACAACCAAGATTCATGATTTTATAACCACCAGGAAGATTTTTGCCAATATCACCCCACTGATTTGGCTTAAGGATATATTATTCAAAGCAAGTTCACAGAATAGCAGAATATCAACATCAAATGCAGAATATTGTGACAAGTTATTCTTTCCATAGTATGAAATATCTCCTCCGATTTTGTACGAGCAAATACAAAAAGGGCAACATACAAAATCACACAAATCCAGCAGTAGCACCTACAGATCAATGCCCACCCTTTTTCACAGTTCAAAAAACTTTATTACCCAGTTCGAGTACACAGATCGCAGAGAACAATATCTAACTACTTCCTCGAACTCCTCTCTCTTCAACCCCGACTATAACTACCATTTACTCTCATACACAAGAAACTCCTTTCAGCTCTATTTTCTCTATCTTACCCCATGATATATAACTCTTATTTTACAAACAACAAACTACACAGACAAGTTCGTGACAAAGAATCATGACCTCAGAACGAAGTTATTTCATTAATTCAAAATTTTCTTTACAAGATACTTTACAGTGTCCCCAATAATTACAATAGATTGCATTACAAAGTTACAGTTTGAATTGGTTTTCAGGAATCAGCAGAGAAGATGATGAAAAATTGAAGTAACTTTCAAACCCTGATCCCATGCTGCAAGATCCGGGAAACAGCCAAAATTAGAAATCACAGATGACAAATCTTCTTCATGGCCAAAATCTATGGTCCATAAAAGAAAATGATCATTTGCATCCTCCTACCTCTTCCACCATAACCCCCATCCCGCATGCTAGAGACAGACGGAAGGCCCTACCTTTTAGAAAAGACCCATTCACTAGCAGGATACTGGCGATACTCCCTCGGACGAACGCCTGCCGCTTCATCTTCAGTTGTAATAGCCTTATTCGCTGGCAAATGAATCCCATTTTGGCACTCCGCCTCAGATGTCAGCAGATTCTGAAACCGTGCCATATAATAATAATCATCCCCCACCTTCATCACTTCTTCATATGATATACGGTGATAGGTAGGCGACACAGAAATCGGTGTCAGCAAATGCAGAGGTTGGTATCCAAAGTATCAGATACGTAATTCCTCCATCTTTCTACGAATCCTAGACTCTCGAGATTGGTTCCTAGTACTCGCCATACTCTCAACAGTCAAATTCTTCACAACAGTCAAGAATGGAGAAGAAGAAAGTCAGAGACGAAGACTTGGTTCCTCACTCTCACTTCCGAATGCCTTTTATACTATGATAAGCATTTAAAACAGACTCTTCAGATTCTCAACGTCAGAAGGATTCTCCATGCCAATAAACATTGACTAGAACCATTAGTTCTAGGAAACCCAAAAGGCACAAACAAGATACTTATGAATATACATTGGAAATGATTCCCAAATTTTAACTACAACATTAATGACACTTCTTAACCAACACCACTCGCCAGTAAGGTTTTTCGTACTGCTGGCTGAGAGGGGACGGTTGTAGTGGCTGATTCCGTATCTCGAACTTATGCTTCATCTTTGAACTACATACGAACTTTTGACCTCAACAACAGAGTACGTGGCACAATCAGAAATAAGACAACAACGTCAAGAAACACATACAACACGAGTTTCTTAACCAACACCACTTATCCCTGATGCTACTCCTGTTATTGCTTGAGAGCCGTCTTGTAATAACTTATGTTATATCTCAGACTTAAAGCCTCATCCTTGACCTCATTAGCATACAAGAAATACAACTAAATGCATATTCAATATTCCTTAGTTCGAGTCATCGCTTTTGACCTCCACATCAGCAGTTCGATTTATGCAAGTGTACAGTCATCAATAGAGCCATTGTACAATAATAGAGGTTAGAACGTTACACCAGCTGGTCAAAGAATATCTTACATACACTTTGTAACGTTCACCATTAAGAATATTAATGGTCATCAAACGGTCATATTATAAGACCTATAAATAGAACCATAGAACTACAAATTAGAGATATGCAATTCTATACAGAAGAATCCCTACTCCGAAACTCCATATACTAAGAGTGTTTATTGTAATAAGTTAGCAACTTCAATAAGATCATCTTCTCTTTCTCAAAATCCTCAAGAGAGGTCGTGGTTTTTAACCTATTCAAAGGTTTTCCACGCTAAATTATATTATTGATTATTATGTATTGTTCTTGAGCGTTCTAGACACATTTGGTGTAAAAGCTAAGTCTGAATCCTGAAATTAGGCCATTACAAAAGCGTTCTTAAAATCCATCAATCCTCAGAGGATTTAACCCTTAAGTTCATCAAACCCAAAACTGAAATCTATTAAAACTGAAATGTCATAGAAATCCCAACGCAGTTATTCATACACTACCATTTTTATATTTTATCAACAATAATTCAACAACAATTCACAAGATTCACACCTATCCACACGCAATTACGGATTCAACAACAAGATTCGATCGATAAACAAACCCTAAAACAATAGAGGAATTACCAAATGAGATATAGAGAAAGACGCAACAGTGGGAGAGAGCACAAAGAGTCGTTGGAGCTTTGTTGGTCGTGGAGAGTCGGAGCTCTGTACAAAGGGAGAGGGAGATCTGTGGAGTGGAGAGCCGTTCTTCTCTATGTGGAGTAGTCGGTGGTGGAGAGGAGAGAATGAAGAAAGAAAAATTTGGTTTTGGGGGAGAAGAGGGACTAGGGGTAGGAATTAGTGAAATAGAGAGGGGTAAAAAAGAGATAAAAACAGACTTAGAGCCTCTTACCATGAAACCAGCCCATTTAGCCAGCTTATTTGAGTAAGAGAATACTAACTTAAGTAAGATTTTAGAGGCAAACTTAGAGGCAAAAACAAACGGCTCTAAGTCGATGAGTAAGAGGAAGTAAGAGGTTTTAAGTTGAGTAAGAGTTCTAAGTTAAGTAAGAGCAAAAAACAAACACCCCCTTAGTTTTATGTTAGGAACCTAATGAAATAAACATTGAGGCGCCTAAATAACAATTGTTGTGCCATCATGAACTCGAACAACCAATACGGTTACGTACTTGGGTTTTGTTTTTTCAGAGATAATGAGAAACAGTCTAGTCAGTTCTCGCATTTTTTGGAAATTCAAAGGTTAGATACTAAGGAAATCCCCATAGTCTTTGCTCAATACCAACACCATATTATTCGCTGCTGTTTCCAACTTTGCTCCACCAATCGTTTACCTTCGTGTGATTTGCACCTTCGTGTGATTTGCACGAAACAGAATCTAATCAAAGCACACGCATTTACCTGTGCAAGAGAAGTTTACACGGCATTCCTGTCCAACCACACCCCGCCACGTACTCACAAATCCCACCTATTTGGAAAACCATCCAAATAGTAGCAAACTTCGCCAACAAATGTGGACGACAGATTTGAGCCTCATAAAATCGTCTGGTAGAGGTTGAAACAACCCTCAAAAACCCCTCTTCATATCAACCAAACACGCAACTTTTCTGCAATTTTTCTCAACAAATCATAGTTTTCTTTCATACCATTTTCATGATTCTTGATTCTCAATACTGGGTATCTCTTGGTTTTGAAAATCATTGTGTTTGTGTTAGTGGGGGCGAAGAATTTCTCTGGTTTTAGTGTCTGTGTGTGAGAGAAGGAGAGAGGGAGAGTGAGAGGGAAAGATGGTGGGTGGTTTAACAATTGGGGGGTCTTCGACATCGATGATCGACTCGCAAACATGCCCATGCATCTGTGTTGATTCTTTGTCTTCATCAAGTATGAGCTTTAAGAGTAAAGGAGGAGATTTCGTGTCGTATAAGAATGTAGTTGGGGGGAAGAAGCAATTGTTGCGGCGTAAGACGGGGCAGTTGAAGTTGAGTAGTTCATTTGTTGATGATGGTTGGCAAGATTGGCGTCTTTCGAAGAAGGAGTTTTCGGGGATTGCGAGTAGGTTTGGGAAGAAACAGCGGAAGGGTCGGAGTCTTGTTATTGCTAATGAGTTAGCTGGGCAGTATGAAGATAGCTTTGAGGATGTTAAAGGGGTAAGGAAATTTATCGAATTTGATATTTGAATTATTGTAGTTGTTTATGAGATGCTGTGCATTGAAATTCAAATAATGGCATAGGGATTTAGTTAAGCAAGGGGTTAGCTAGTCGGAATTGATTAGGAAATTCTGGGGCCTAAATCGAGTTTGAGCGTCATAAAACCATCGGGGAAGGGTTGGGATTAATTAGGACTATAAATGGCACAGGCTGAATCTACTCAAAAAAACATTATGCATGTTTTGGTCTCTAAATTTGGTAAAATTGGCAATAAATCGATGACGAGTTGTGATTATTTGACAAATAAATCAATGTTATTAATCCATTTGTTTGAACTAAAATTGGTTTTTCTATTAATTTGTAGACCCTGTACATTTAGAGGTTTTAATATTCAATTTCATAGATTGTAAACATTGCTCTATGGTTGGATTGCATTTTGTTTCGATTAAGAATATAAAAGGGATAGAAGGGGCTTAATTCAAGCAAAACTGACCTCCAAATTGGTTTGAATTGAGGAAAACCTGCCTCCAAGATACAAGCACTTAGTGTTCTTTCTTAATAATATCATTCATACAAGATTAGTTAACATAAACTATTAATAGAGATTTATAGATTCAAAGTGCGGAAGCACGATTAACATAAATCTAACAAACTCTTTTATTAATTACTACCAATAAAAAACAATAGATCTCTCACTCTCTAGCCTTAATCTAGGCTTTTCTCAAAACAACAACCCTCCTTACCTCTATCCCAAGACTCCCCTTTATAGAGAAGAAGCCTTCTCCTTCTCAAACCCTACTTCCCCCAAATTAGGAAACATATCTAACTAGAATCTATACATACAAGGAAACTAAAAGTCGGACTCACGATGAATACGCAAAGTAGGAGACACCCATGATAGGTCATGGTCGATACGACCATGATTCCTATCAACTCTCCCCCCCCCTAAGAAGAATTCATCCACAAATTCAGGGGGAAGAACAGGTTACTGTGACCACCGTCTCTTCTTCGATGTCGTCTCCCCATATGTGTTGAAGTGCCTCGTCAATGTGATTGTGAAAATGTTGTATAAGAAGAGTTATATGCTTATTAGGATTTGGGCATTCTCTTTTCAGATGTCCTGTCTTGCCACAATTGTAACATATTGCTGAATTTGTCGTATCTGTAGTTTTTGGAGTCACAATGGTTGATGTCGTGGTTGTCGTTGCTAGAGAAGTAAAAGAAGAATATGTTACTGGTTTAAGTTTTGTTTCCGCCCGCTTGGCCATCTCAACTGCTTCCGCAATGGAATACACGTTGACCATAGTCAGCTCATCTTAAATCTTTTTAGGTTGACCGGTTTTGAAGCGGTTAACTTTTTGTGCCTCTGTCTCAAATGTAGCGTCCCTAGATGAGATAAGGTAAAATTTATTGGTATATTCATCTACCGTCTTCAGCTTCTGTCTCAAACTTTAGATTTTTGTAAAGCTATCCTCTTCATAAGAAATCCGAATAAACCTATCTACCAATTCTCGCCTCATAGATGCCCAAGCTGTAATATACGGATACCCTGTATCCGCTCACATCTTCTGTATATTATCCCACCAATTTAATGTATAATCAGTCAATTTGGTCTCAATCAAAACTACTAATTTGGGATCCTCATAACGTTTATACGCTAAAATCTTGTCAACTCGGTTAAGCTAATTCATAAAAACGTCAACATCGGTCATACCATCAAACTCTGGAATGTTTAGCTTCACCTCTTGTCCTACAGTTCGAAGTACGGAAACCAATGCATTGACAATTTTATCGTCCTGGTTTTGTGTTTGAAAATGATGACCACCCCCAATCTCTGAATCACTGCAAAATTCGTCGTTGCGGATTCATGGTGCAAAATTATTAGGTTGCACGCCACGACCTTTCCCTCGCCTCTCAAAAGGCGGTACACACCTGTTTGTGTACCCTCTGTTGTACCCTCCTTGTTCTCTATTTTTACCCCAATAATTTCCATCTTGAAGTGGCCGGCCAATCGGCGACGAAAACCCATACGAGTTGTTGTCACCATAGTTTTCCTATGGAAACCCATAAGTACGTTGTTGTCGGTGGTGATGGAAACCCGCATTCATACCACCCATATAATGCCGACGAAGTTGGAAACCGTTTGGTCCCGGTGGTGGCAACTGCTCTCCTGTCGCTGTCGGAGTGTTAGCTGGAAGATGTATGGTGTCGGTTAGCGTTGGTGTTGTTCCTCGTACTGGGATGATGGTAGGAGGTCTGGGTCGTGACTCTGGGTCTGCTCCAAGCTCAACTCAACACTTAAAACAGTTTGTGGGGTCAAAATAGGAGTATGTGTTGTGTTTAGAACTTGTCTCCCTATGTCATGATTGATGTCCTGCATGCTATGCATGCCTTGAGGCATGCCATTAAGAGGTGTGCCCTGCCTGGTATCATGTACGCCCTACCTTGTGCCTCCTGTGACAGATCGCGTGCCTTGCATGTGATTAACTTCTCATTCTTCCCCTATGATACCCTGCGACAATTCATGATTAACCTCGCCGATTTCCGGCCTCCTTGACTCCTTGATGACCCTATCAGCCTCTCTGATGACTCCTTATGTGATTTCGACAACTTCGTTTGTCAAAATTTGCGATTGCATCGCGATGTCTCTCTCTCGCATCGTCGATGATTCGGGGTCATTTTCTTTCGTCAAATGGAACTGACATGACATTGTTAAATTGCCTAGCAATTCCATATCTATCGACGACATCTCCAGTGTTGGTACCTCGGCGAATCGGTGCCGAATTTTGATTTCACACTCGTCATTGTTCAAACCCCTCTTCGGCTTGTGAATCGGCGAACTTATCGAAGCTTTTGACGTTAATACTGAGTTTAGCGAAGGGGTTACTGAATCCCCTACCTTCGTTTTCGTCATCCAAGTCATAGTTCACATCCCTCACACCGGAGAAACCCTTGCTGGTGCCACACCCTACAACTTGAAGCGGAGTTGAATTTAAGGGACTAACACCACTCTTCCATCCATCCTGCATAAATCCTCCCAATCGGATTCCTCGACCTCGTCCCGTTGTTGCGTTACCCAAGTCTTCCAGTTCGGCGTCACTACGCTCTTCGTCAACACTAGGATTTTTCTTGTTGAGATTCACCAACAAAGCCATAATGGCATCCAATTTGCTCTCCAAACTTGTGATTCGTTCTCCCTGTGTTAGCTTCTTCGCATTCTTTCCCCATCTTGTATCAAAAAGAAAAAGAAAAAGAAAATCCCGGATCTTTCACTTGCTATGATGCCAAGTTTATAGATTCAAAGTGCGGAAGCACGATTAACATTAATCTAACGAACTCTTTTATTAATTACTACCAAGAAAAAATAATTGATCTCTCCCTCTCTAGCCTTAACCTAGGCTTTTATCAAAACACCACCTCTCTCCCAAGACTCCCCTTTATAGAAAAGAAGCCCTCTCCTTCTCTAACCCTACTTCCCCCAAAATAGGAAACATATCTAACTAGAATCTATGCATACTAGGAGACTAAAAGTCAAACTATGCATACTAGGTGACTAAAAGTCAAACTCACGATGAATACGCAAAGTAGGAGACGCCCATGATAAATCGTAGTTGATACGACCACAATTCCTATTAGAGATGATTCTACCACTTACACGAAAATGCCTTAAGAATAGCGAAACTACCTACCCGTTATCCACTTTCCCAAGATAGGTACGAATATATACCCGTTACCTAAATTATACCATAAATTAGCTGCTAGATAGTTAAGTTACATTGTCAAAAATCCATATCACATTCATTGCATTATTGTTATTGTAGAAAAATAGTTTAATTTTCTTTCTGTATAACCAAGCATAAATTAAGCATCAAACAATCAAAGTGACAAGCATAAATTAAGCATCAAACAATCAAAGTGACAGTGAGATATTTCATTAGCTCCTTCATTTTTGATGAATACCGAATGCAATCTGTATTGGCTTTAGGTAAATGAAAAGAAACAAGCAAGAAAAAAAAAGGCTCAATCATGCACCTATTACGGGTAACCCATGCAAATCTAACCGCATTACCTACACAAAAAGCTAAAACTACCAAGCCTTGATTTCTTCGAAGAGAATTCCCCTGGTGTCCGTGGTTGCTTTGCACTATCAAAAAACTTATAGAGTTTATTGTTGTTGTATCATTTTTGTATGCTCTTTCCTTCATTTCAAATTCTTGTGGATTTCTATTGACTCAAATCAACCAGACCATCTCATAGGGAAGGTGTTGGGAAACCGAGGGGGCAAATCGCAACGCGGAAGCACAATACGATTAAGAAGAACTCGAAGAACTAACTCTAACCAAAGAGAATTCGAACAAAGGCAATAAAACACATACACAAGGTTTAAATTAGGTGGAAACCCTAAACAGGATCAAAACTACCCCCGACAAGCATGACGAATATATTATCACATTAGGGTTACAAGAAGTTCCAGAGATCATTCAAACCTCACCTCTACCCTTACAGATAATCCCAGCAAGAAACCCTAGAAAGAAAACCCAAGAAACCTCTCCAAAGCTAAACCCTAGATTTTTTCTCTTTTCTCTCTCTAACTCTTTTCTCTTGTGTTGAGGCCTTTAACATGCATTCTCTATTTATAGGCTTTCCATTAGGTCATCTCCGAAATACGCATCACGAGATAATCCTTCGCTTTGGATCAAATCCCCTTCAAAATGAACTTAGAAACAAACAAACAGAGCCAATTTCGTTCGAACAAGTCATTAGGTCGTTCGAACGACCATTTGACTATCTAATGGAATTTTGGCCCAAGAGCTATTTTCGTTCGAACAACCTCAGAAGTCGTTCGAACGACTTCAACGGAAACTCTGTCGTTCGAACGACTTCCCCACTTGTTCGAACTACTTTCCCAGTCTTTGAGCCGTATTCCTAACAATCTCCACCTCGGCGATAAAACTATTTCTTCTACTGCATTCGTCGTGTATACTTGTCGCTTCTCAATTAAGAGAATTACCCGAGTCTAGGCTTTTCCTACACCTACCAATCGGAACCTACTTTCTGATCATCTTTGTAGACCGTGTCATTGCTCCACCTTGAACTAAATTTCCCTTTCTAGAAATCTCCATAGCTCTCTTGGTACACGCAACCTTCACATCTTCACCCATTGATTTACCAACCAATGCATACAAGTTCCCGCTTAGAACTCCTTTCATGATCAAAGAAGATTTCTGATAAACTTTCATTACTTCACCTCGCCCGGAGTAATTGTAACCCTCATTATCTAACTTGAAAAGTAAAATTAGATTATGAGTCATACTCGACACATGTTGAACATAATGAAGAACTACGATGCGTCCATCAAACATCCTCACGCGAATATTACCCGCTCCCGAAATTGGTCTTCGAGAGCCATCGTTCGTTATCACAAACTTGCTACCCTCACACCTTGCATAATTGCCGAACCATGCCTTGTGTGCGCATACATGCATTGTAGCCCCACTATCAAGCACTCATCCTCTATCGTGGCGAGAACCATCAACGGCCACCACGAGGAGCGCCTCGTCGCCATCATTACTAGTAACCGTTGCCAGTTTGTTAGTATCACTTTCGGAGCCTCTTGCCGAACTTACTTCTATACCTTTCCCCGCTTTGCAATCCGATCTATATGACCTGATTGACCACATCTCCAACAAGTTCCTTTTCTGAACATGTTAAAGCTTCTCTTCCCACTAACCACCATTGCAGAGTTTTCCCCTAAGGATTTGCTACCCTTAAGCCTTCTCTCCTCGGAAAGAAACGTACTTGTAACCTCCTCAAAACTCAGGGTTTCCTTCCCATACATCAACGTAGGTTAAAGATGCTTGAAGGTAGACGGAAAAGACCATATGAGTTGAAGCGCCTTATCTTCATCCTCAACTTTAACTCCGATCGATTCCAATTCCGAAACGATCCCGTTCAAAGAACCTAGGTGATCACCAACGCTCGTACCCTCATTCATCTTAAGCGTATGAAGCCTCCCATTGAGGTATAAGCGATTTGAAAGACTCTTCGTTTGGTACAAACTTTCAAGTTTTTCCCAAAGACCCTTTGCGGTCTTCTCTCCAGCTACGTTTGCCAAAACGTTCTTAGCGAGACAAAGGCGTATCCCGTTCGCAGCCCTTGAATCTAGATCTTCCCAGTCCTCTTCTTCATCGTCGTCCGCTCTTTGGGCCGCTATACCTTCAACTGGAGTTTTTGGTATAGGCTTCCCTTTCAGTGTCTTGCGTAACCCGCCTTGAGTCAAGATATTTTGGACTTGTATTTGCCACAATCCAAAATTGATCTTCCCATCAAACTTTTCCACATCAAACTTGATTATGTTAAAATACTTAGATCTTCCCATCTTGCTACTCTACTTGCCCCAAACCTCGCTCTGACACCAATTGTTGGGAAATTGAGGGGGCAAATCGCAACGCGGAAGCACAATACGATTAACAAGAACTCGAAGAACTAACTCTAACCAAAGAGAATTCGAACAAATGCAATAAAACACATACACAAGGTTTAAATTAGGTAGAAACCCTAAACAGGATCAAAATCACCCCCGACAAGCACGACGAATATATTATCACACTAGGGTTACAAGAAGTTCCAGAGATCACTCAAACCTCACCTCTACCCTTACAGATAATCCCAACAAGAAACTCTAGAAAGAAAACCCAAGAAACCTCTACAGAGCTAAACCCTAGATTTCTCCATTTTCTCTCTCTAACTTTTTTCTCCTGTATTGAGGCCTTTAACATACACTCTCTATTTATAGGCTTTCCATTAGGTCATCTCCAAAATACGCATCACGAGATAATCCATTGCTTTGGATCAAATCCCCTTCAAAACGAATTTAGAAACAAACAAACAGAGCCAATTTCGTTCAAACGAGTCATTAGGTCGTTCGAACGACCATTTGACTATCCATTGGAATTTTGGCCCAAGAGTTATTTTTCGTTAGAACGACCTCAGAAGTCGTTCGAACGACTTCAACGGAAACTCTGTCGTTCGAACGACTTCCCCACTCATTCGAACGACTTTCCCAATTTTTGAGTCGTATTCCTAACAGTAGGAACCACCACATTTCCTTGTTATGACAAAAGGATTTCTCAAACTCCAATATAACCAGGAGCTCCTTAACTTTTTTTTTTTTTTTTTTGAGTTGGAAGCTGCTTGTGGGAATTGATCCTAGGATCTCTTGGTTTTCATTTTCCAAACACTAGTCCTACCAACTGAGCAAGCCCTCATTGGTATGAACCAAGATAAATATGAACCAAGGTGAATCTTAAAAAGATCAATTCAAATCCATTGAACAACGGGCAAAACAAGAATTGATGGCCGATAAATTCCCCATCTCATTTATACACTGAAAAATCTTGTCACTACGATAATTCTTTATGCAGATTTTCAAAATGGTTTTTACAAAATAAATGTCCAAGTAAAAATTGCAACCTTGGGCCGTCACTTGGGTATCTATTTTTTTATTGGGGAAAGAAGCAATGTTTTTTGAAATAGGTGAAAAGAGCTTTGTTGAAGAATCTTACATAAGGAAACACCATTGGCATACTCCGACAAAATCCCGTCTCCCTCCCTCGGATCAGATAAAAAACAAGCTAACTTGCCCAAGAAGGAAGTCATAATATTCACTTGCGCATCATTTATATACCGATGAAAACCTGCATCCCATACTCATGATCTAATATTAAGAACAGAAAATGTAACCCGGATAAGATAATACGGCGTACTTTTTATGTTGAAATTGTGTTTTGGGTAAAGATTTATCAAGAAACAAATTCAATTCTATGACAACTCGTAAAAATATTAAATCCGGGCACTCCCACACTTTTTTGTTTTGTTTTGTCAACTTCATGAAACCTATAGCACCAGTATATATAGCCTACCAATGAGGTAAAAAATGTCTGTAATGTAAATATGACGGTGGAAGTGGCAAAACTAGCAATGGAGCAGAATCAGAGGGGAAAAATGGGGTTGAGTTGATTTTAGGGCATATATGGTGGGAGATGGTAAGAGTAGTTACAGTCAGATACAAGTTAGAAACAATAGTCACTATTTTAGGATGTAGGGAGAAAGCACCCTTGGGGTAGTTTGAAAATAATATTTTTTTAGTAAAACAACAGACTTTAGGAGGTATAGAGAAGAAAATAAGGGAGATGTTATTTCTAGAGCAGAAAACTTTGCTTCCAGTAGAGAGAAATCATAATAAATGGGCTGGATTTGTCAGGAATTTACCAAGATGCAGTGGTTCTTCTACTGGAAATATCATTTTTCCAACAAAAGCCAATTGTGCATTATGTGAGCACTTTGATGACATTTCTTATAATGACAGATTTTGCTTGTATAAATAACTGATATAATTATTGAAATCTTAGAAATGATGATATTTGTTGCATGTAACTTTTTTCCGCATAGTTCTTGCATGTAGATGCATCTCAATTTGACAAAACTTTCTTGAAACTGCAGCAAATTGTCAATTATTTTACATACAAAGCTGTAAGGACTGTTCTTAGCCAGCTATATGAGCTCAATCCAACACAGTATAGGTGGTTTTATGAGTGAGTACAGTTTCTCAAAGATAACTTTTAATATTTCTAATGTCACCAAGAAGTAGAACTCATATTTATCTCTTAAACTAATTAAAATCATTCTTTCACAGTTTCTTAGTAAAAAACAAGCCTGGAGATGCAAAGAGTTTCCTCCGTATGCTTACGAAGGTAGTGTTTTAAAGCTCAGATACATTATTAAACTCTGGACTTGTCCATATTTGATTGAAATAGAAAATTCAGTTAATGTTTCTAACTTATTTTGCAGGAGAAACAGGATCTTGCTGAAAGAGTGATGGTAACACGACTTCATCTGTACGGAAAATGGATTAAGGTATAAAAATTAAAAAAATCTATTTGCCTGTAATATCACATTTGCATATAAGTTAATTGATAGGAAACATGAACAACTACAAGTACTAAACGAGATTAAAAGAGAACTGGAAGCAAAGTGTGATCACATCTCAGTGATTACCCACATAAACCTCTAAAGACTAGAGGGCAAGATTATGGAAAATGAATTACATGGTATAAAGGGAAAACTTCATATTTTCCATCTTCCTCACTACTAACCTTTTCTCTCAACTGATTCCCTCAATTCTAGATTTTCTTGCCCTTCATAATTATTGTCTCAGATTTTTATCTCTTAAGATTTTTCCCTTTAGTTTTTGCTTTATATTTATTTTATCTATCTCAGTCTAGATTTTCTCTAGGCTTTTCTCTCTAGATCATATTTCTCTCTCGAAATTTTTTCTGCTAAGCAAGTTGGGGGGTAAGGCAGACCCAACCACGTGTATATGCTCTTACCAATGGAGCTAGAAGTAGAGACAAGGTGGTGAGCACATTGATTACACTCTCTAAATACAAACACATCAAATTTCATAAGGTTCTTCATATATTGTAGCAGGTGTTGCCAATTTAAAGGGGGCTTCTTTTTTATTTTTAAAGTAGTAGAACATTTGCTTTGAGTCAGTTTAACCCACAACTTCCTTATGCCGTGTTGAATAGCAATCTGCGCCCCTCTTTCAATAGGATGCATTTCATGAAAAGTGGAAGTATTTTTCTAGATTATCTAGTCTCAAACTTTACCTATCACAAGTTCTCAAGCTACATGTTTTCTCTCAAGATTTCCAGCCAAATTTACTCTCTCTAGAATCCCAGATATGCTCGAACTTGGTTTCTAGATTTTCATCCATTCTATTTTCTCTCAATCTATATTTTTCATTATCTACATTTATACTATCCTGATTATGTCTCTCCATATTTATATTTTGAACTATTATCTTTCTCTAAATTCTCAATTTACATGTTTCTTTCTCTCTTAATTATGCCGTAGGAATATCTCTCTCTACTTTTGCTCTTATTCTTAAGTTATCTATCTATGCGGTCTAGTTTACTTACTTTCCTTGAGGCAGGGCTGTTTTTTCTTCTGCCATTTTAAGGAGCAAAAGGAAATCCAACTTTGTAGATTTATTAAGGAAGTTGGTTTACCTTTTATTATAAACCAAATATGATAAACCGGCCATTGGGTCGTTGGCCTAGTGGTGGTTGTGACCCTCCACCAAGAGAGGACTCGTGGGTTCGAAAAGACGAAAACCCATGGGGTTAGAAACTCAGGGTTACGGATCCCTATATAAAACTGGCTTACCTTTCAAAAAAAAAAAAAAAACCAATTTCTTTCCCTAATATTCCTAGCAAACTAAACACAAGACAAATTTGTTTTTTCGAGAATTACTTTTTCTTTTCCTCCATTTCCCACAATTCAACCCAATCACACCCTTAATGTGACAGACATTTATTCTTCAGGCATGGTTTACCTAGAACAATTGTAAAGACGTGCTAGTATATAAAAAAACAAAACAATGCTTTAGATAGTATCCATGTTATGTAAACTCCAGAGATCCGAACATTACTAACTATACTTTGTTACCATGATGAACCAGAAATGCAATCATGCTGAAATGTACGAAGAGATTTCCAATCAGAACTTGGAGTTGATGCGTGAACGACTTATGGAGACTGTCAAATGGCCGTCTGATGACACCAATTCTGAGAAAATTGGCTAATTGTATATGCTTCTAGCTCTGATCACCCTCTTTTGCTTTTCTTTTTTTCCTTTGAATCAGATAGGTTAGATAAGCTCTCAAAAGTACATATTTATTTATTTCAACTATGTAATAAGAGATGCTACAGAGTTGCATATTTGTAATCACGTACCTGTATATATATATATTTACAAATGGTCGAAATATAATTTTAGCTTTTCTTTCGTGGGTTCTATTGTTCTGATGTGGGTTCGATGCTTAATGTTAGCATAGATTCCTGAGAACAACATAGTATGAGTTATGACGGATCTTTAATGTTGAACTCGATTATCCTAAATTGAACCTATAAATGATTTTATTTATTTATTTTGATTGTGAAGTCTGAGGTCTATGCGGATCTGTAATGGTGTACGCTATTCCCATGTTATGAACATGGATCACCCTGGTTATAAATAACTAGTGTAGTTGAACGCCCTACGGGCGTGCAACTCGCCTTTTTCAAACCTATTACATTTTATTATGGTAGAATTTGTATCCCCATCATGTTATAATTTTTTAGTGTTATTCATAAAGGTTTGCCTTCATGCTCAACTTTCACAAAAAAAAAACAAAAACAAACCTTAATTATAGGTTAAAACAAATGGAAGGCAGTTTGAGAAAACACAATCCGAACATTGTCCAACCCAGAAAGATTGTTAAATAATCACCAATGCGAATAATTATCTAACAATCAGCATAAAAACAAAACGGTTATAAGAACCAGAAGCATCTGACAAAAGAGTTGGAATCAACAATATATTATCGGATGAAAAATCAGTAAGAACTCGGGACAATTGAGCATTCATGAGAGAGACTACATTTATTAATAAATTAGGATTCGATATTCTTAAGTTGAAGAGTAATGAAAGGACATAAAAATGGAAAATAAAAGAGTAAATTTGACTTTACCCCCCATATAACAACAGTTGTTAGTGACTAACCCCCACATCTTTCAAAAATTGACTTTACCCCCTAATCCTAATTTTTCTAATGGTCAATAAGAGTTGACCAACTATTAACTGACATATGCATTTCAAAACCTAAATTTCTTGGAGGTTAAAAGGATCTAAAGGCTAAGATTGAAAAAAATGTATCTTAGATCGATAATCTTATTTATTTAATTAATCGACAATCTTTTTCTCTTCGCTAATTAGCAATTCGTAGATAGATAATCTACATTAATGTCATATGCAACACCATCCAAAACCCATAGTAATCAAGTTTCTATCTCCTCTCTTTATCCACTACTTCGTAAATTATTTGCTCATGTTTTACAAGTTTTGAATTTCGGATTACGATGAAACAATAATAGATTAATCTAACACTTGAAGTGATCTCATATCTTCGATCTCATATCTTCGAATCAATTACAAAGCAAAAATCCTAGAGAGATGCATATTTTTGATACATAGTTTTGAAGGGTACCACTAGCATTAGTAGTTAACACACAATCAATGTATAAATGGTCTTCTGTATATTTATAATTTATGTCGGTCAAAGGTCGGTCAAAGATGTTAAAACCGTCGGAAAATCTTCAACTAGGGGGTAAAGTCAATTTTGCACAAAAGTGGGGGCTAATCACTAGAAGTACCACTTATTTGGGGGGTTAAGTCAAATTTACTCAAAATAAAATTGATCGGATGAGAGGTTTTGAGTTTTGAAAGATTGACTAATTTCATTTTGAAGTGTTGGACTCCCAATCCCATATGATTCTTAATAATTAAGACGGAGAGATTTTATGAGTTAAAGTAAATGTAGAGAGATATATTGAAGAGTTGCAACTCTTGAGAGAGGGAAAACTCTTAAAAAAAAACGGACCAAGTACATGTGTCATATTATTATTAGATGGAGAGACCGCCAAAAAAAGGGAGGACAAACCACGAGCAATATAAAGGCAATCAGCTTAATATAATATATATAAATAGATAAAAAGCAAACCCGGCTAGACAACATAATACATTGTAACCAGGGGCATTTGCGAAGGTTTAGCTTATGTGCATTAAGCCTGATTGATTCGTAAAACACAGACGTCAATATTTGGGTTTTATCAACATGAAGCCCAAATACAAATTAGGCTTTTTTCTGCCCTAGCCGGACCCGATATTTTTAGGAGGCTGGGCTGCCCATAGTCGGATTCGGGTTTAGCTGAAATTTGCTTCACGTGCTCTACTCCCAATTTGTATTTTGCTTACAACGTCATAGTTATCTCCTCCCAAACAACTACGACACACCGTCACCCACGTGTAATCCTCACTACTCAACACCTCACCTACAACCTCCACGTGTCCCAAACTCACTCCCTTAAACCGACCCTCCTCAACTAATATACGACACACCACTATTTGCCCGGGAAAACAAAAAACAAAAACTCTAAAGCAAAAACAACACCATGGTCTCTACCCAAGAACCCATCGTCTCTCGCCTCGACCGTCTCGACCTCACGGTAACTCTCTCTCTACAATATGTCGTTGTTGTTGTTGTTGTTGTTGTTGTTGTAAATTTGTGTTGTTGTTTATTAGCTGAAGAAGTTAGAGGACATAAAAGGGTCTAACAGGTCCCCAAGGAGCTCGTTTGCGTCTACAACGCAATCGAGCGGGACGGTAACAAGCGACGGGGGAAACTCGTCGGTAAATTCTTCGCCAAAGAATAACCTAGAGAAACATTGTCGTCCGATCGATACGATGATTATGGAGACTGAAGTGAAGGGTAATAATCTCATTGACCGTCTTGTGCATATGGAGGACCGTGTACTTAAGGTACAAAAATTAGTATTTCAAATAATTTTGGCTGAAAATTAGACTCAGGAGTGATATTATCCCCAGAGCTGGAAATGATGCTTTCAGATTTTACGATAAACTTTATCACGGCGTAAGTTTTTTCTAATGTACATGTTTTTTTGGTCAGTTGTGTATGCTGGTGGAGGAAGAAAGAGAAGCTAAGAAGAAGAAGAGGAAAGAAGAGCATCATGAGGAGAAGAAAGCCCACATGAAGGGGTTGAGACAATTGGTTAAGTCTTGTGTTAGAGGGAAGCCCAAGTCCAAACATTGAATTGGGGTTTCTGATAGTTTCAGACTTGTTTTTTCACTGTCTGTGTAGGACTGTAGTCAGAAACAATAGAACATGTACAGTTCAAGTGTAAACTATTTAAGGTATCTTTGAATTTCGATTTATAATGGGGGCATTCAGGCTATATTTCCCGTTATTTCTTTTACAATACTGGGGTTACTAGTTCACCATAAAATTTGTTCCCACTTCCCATCATTTATATTGAAAGGTTTTATTTGTCTCATTTCGTGTATGTGGAGTTTCGAAGACACAGATCACTGGACAGAAGGTAAGTATTACTCTCTGATAAAAGGGAGGAGTCTTTCTCTATTTTGACGTTCGAACGAGTTTTCTTGTCGTTTGAACGAAGTGTCAAGTCCCCTGGAAATTTGGCCCATATACAATTTTGACGTTCGAAAGAGTTTTATTATCGTTCGAACGAAGTATCATGTCTCCTAAAAATTTGGCCCATCGGCAATTTTCGTTCGAACGAGTTTTCTTGTCGTTTGAACGAAGTATCATGTCTCCTGGAAATTTGGCCTATAAGCAATTGTCGTTTGAACGAGATGGAAACTTTTTAGGGTTTTTAACCAAATTAGTCAAGATTCGTTCGAACGACTTTTGGTCTTGTTCGAACGAATATCGATAGAAATAGAACTACTATTTAAAGAAACCCTTATTTTTTTTTCACGCTCTTTTTTTTCTTGGGCAAAACGTTTTTCTTTCTAAAGGCTCCAAAAGACGTTATCAGAAAGGAAGAAGAACTGAAGATCAATCAATCATCTTTTGATCTTAAGATTGATGTTGAGTTAGGGTTTCAAAGACTTCCCAATTATTTGTTCAAGAGCGATTCTAGAAGAAGTTTCTTGGTGAGACATCAAGACGGGTTGTTGCGAGAATAGAAGAAGTTTCTTGGTGAGAGATCAAGAAGAGTTGTTGTGAGAACTAGAAGAAGGTGGAGCGCGAAGCTTTAGTCAGAAGAGTGATAATCTTGAGACTAGGTTATTTAATTTGTAAGTGTAATTCAGTATAACTCTTTTTGATTAGTGAAACTTTTGGCTGTCGTGATCCTCGAAAATGACCTGTGGTTTTTCTCTTGAGTAAGAAGTTTCCACAGGGTGAACATTTGTTTGCGTCCTTTAATTCCTTGTCTTTGCTTTTGATTGTTTCTGTTTAACCTTAGACTATTGATTGATAGAAATTGTTCTGACCTATTTTCTAAAAATGCATTAATTACGAGCACATAGAATTTCATATATACCTGTGTTCTAATGTCCTTAAAATACTCATTCCTCGTGTCCAAAGTTAATCATGCCCAGGCAAACATGTGGAAGGGCTACTTATCTACTTTCTCCGAAAGCCGAAAGAGTAGATTCTTGGACTTGGTTGCTTGAACCACACATCCCTCAACTCATCAAACATGCTTGGAGCATCAGTAGGAGGTTTAGGCATCGCTAATGTACCAATTCAACTATTGTAAAGACCCTTTTTTCAGGATTACTATAGCTCAAATGACACTTTTAGTCATAAAATCAGTGGTTATGAGTAGCAATACTATTATGTCAGATGATTGCCCCTTTGGCGCGATAAATCCTGGGAGACCTGGCTTCGCGAAGGCGACAGGAACACAAAATTCTTCCATCTATCCACCATATGTCGTAGAAGACACAATGAGTTCAGGAAAATCCAAAAACCGGACGGCACCTAGGGTCAAACAAGAAACGATATTGGTGACACCTTTATCAGTTTCTATAGCGACATCTTCACCCCTTCGCACCCCCCCCCCCCAATAAAAATTTAAGAGCTTGACATTATGGAGAAACTGATCACCGATGACGAAATTTTTTTGCTTACCCAGGACCCCATTTTGGAGGAGATAAAAGAGGCCCTGTTTTCTATGAACCCGCATAAATCTCCTGGACCGGATGGTTTTACCCCGCTTTTCTACCAGAAATCCTGGGACACAGTTAAATAAGACTTCTTTAATGCCACTCTGGCTTTCTTCCAAACGGGCAACCTTCTAGCTGAGTTCAATCACACGAACATAACTCTCATTCCAAAATACCCTGATTAACCTGAACACTATAGGCCTATCAGCCTTTGCAATATAAAATTTAAGATCATTTCCAAAATCCTGGCCACCAGACTTCGACCCCTCCTCAACAAGATTATCTCTCCTGCTCAAAATGCCTTCATCCCTGGCAGAGAGATTTTCGATAACATCATCGTGGCCGAAGAATTGTTGACGGCTCTCAAAAAGAAGAAAGGGAAATCCAACCGCATGGTCGTAAAGCTGGACTTGAGTAAGGCTTTTGATAGGGTTGAATGGAGTTTCCTAGATGACACCATGAAATCCATGGGCTTCTGCAATAAGTGGTACGCCTGGATCCAGCAATGCATTTCTACCACGGCTATTTCTTTTAACCTCAATGGTACCTCATTCGGTTTCCTTAAACCTGGCAGAGGCCTTCGGCAAGGTGACCCCCTCTCCCTATCCCTATTTCTCATATGTTCGGAAATCCTCTCTAGAATTATCATCCATAAAGAGCTCAAGGGCAACATCCATAGTATCAAAACGGCGAGAAGCAGCACCCCCATCTCCCACCTCCTCTTTACCGATGACAGCTTCGTATTTTGTAACGTTAATCTGGATGAAGCAGGAGCCCTAAAGGACGCCCTCAATACCTTCACCCAGGTATCGGGGCAAGAGATAAATCTTGACAAATCTTGCATTCTCTTCAGCAAGAACTGCCACCACCGCCACCACAGACTCATTCAGCGGATCCTGTACATCAAAAAGGATACTTCGGGAGACAAATACCTTGGAGCTCCGCTGAATTTTGATCAATCCAAAAGCCACAACTTTCAGACATCATTTCCAGGGTGTCTAGCCGTATCGAGGGCAGGAAAGCAAAATTTCTTTCCCAGGCCGGTAGACTCACCCAGATTAAAGCTGTTAACTCAGCGATTTCTTCTTTCCTTATGTCTGTTTTCCCCTTCCCCAAATTTTTTTGCAACAAGCTGGACACCATTAACGCTCGTTTCTTCTGGGGAACTAACAAAGATGGCAAATTCAAAACCAACTTTATCAAATGGAAGAACATCTGTCAACATCTCAAAATTGGTGGTCTCGGTATTCGCACGACCTTAAATCATAACAAACCCTTTCTGGCAAAACTTTTCTGGCGCTTCATCAAAGAGCCTGACAAAATTTGAGCGCAAAATATGAAGTCCAAATACACCCCAAAGCTCTCCCCTATGATTGCCATTACCAAACTTGCGAACTCCTGGATCTGGGAAGGCATCATCAAAGCCAAAAACAATATTTGGCCAGAGCTCATGTGGCATATTGGAAACAGCGACAACGTGGACTTCTGGCTCGAACCTTGAATCCCTGGTATCCGTTTTGGTCGGCCTGTTGGCCCTGCCCCCCGCTCTAGGACCATCACCAAAGTCGCAGACCTAACATGGCCTAATAGTCGCACTTGGAAAACTCATATTATTTACTCCCTCTTTCATTCGGACATAGCCGACATCATTATTTTTATCCTGCTTGGTAAACACCCTGCTAAGGATGTTCTCAGATGGACTAAGGAAATGAATGGGATCCTTATGGTACGATCTGTTTATTCCCATTCTGTCTAGAACAAGCCATATAATCAACCATAGGCCCAACCTGTGGGGCCTACCGGTATCTCTTGGGATATCATCTGGAAGCTTCAGGTCCCCTTTCGGATACAGCTTTTCCTTTGAAAAGCCGTTCAGGACGGTATTCCCACTATGTACAATTTATGGCATGAGAATAATGATTGGGATTCCAACTGCCCCCGATGCGGCACGGAGACGGAGACCACTGCTCACTCCCTTTTCTTCTATACAAAGCTCACAAGCATCTGGTATGACTCTGACCTTGCGCTCGATTTTAGTAATTGGTGCTACATTGACTCGATTTATACTATCATTCACCATTGTTACCATCTTTCCAGAGGAGTCTCTAATCTCTCCAAATTTTGCAGCACCCTTAGCACTATTATGTATGTTATCTGGATCAGTAGAAATAAGCTCGTCTTTGAGCACAAAGCTTCTCCGCCTGACAAAATTCTGAAGCGAGCAAAGCTTCTTTGCTTGACTCATTATAGACTCTCTCCCTCCCCCACTATTCCAAAGCAACCGCGTTTCCCCCCTTCGTAGATCCACGAGGGATGAAACGTCATAAATGTGGATTCCTCGTGGACCAAATCGGACTTGCCTGGGGGGTCGGGCCTTATTATTAAAACACACCTAAACTCTACTTTGTGTGCAGGATACGACTCCTTGCGGGCAGCGGACGCAGAAGAAGCAGAGGCGGCTGCGGTATTGAAAGGGATGGAGGCAACGCTGAGCATTGGTTTACATCGAGTTCTTCTCTTGATAGATTGCCTTCGCTTGGTCAGAGCTTTCAGGGAGTGTTCTGAGGATCTATCTTGGGGAGCGTTTACCTTGGCTCCGAACATTCGAGAGATGGCAACTTCTTTTCTTGATTTTCGTTTTGAATTTTGCGATCGTAGCTATAATTTTGAAGCACATTTTCTAGCAGCTAGGGGAGCTACCAACCCCCCTATTTTTTGTAATTCGTCGTTGGAGGCTGAAAACCTTGTAAACTCTCTCCCCCTTTTGGCCCTTTATATTTTATTTCACTTTGCTTAAAAAAAAAAGAAAAAAAAGATGATCGCCCCTCAAAATTTGTCAGCCCGCACGTTTAATACTTTAAATTGATTTTGTGTATATAATATATATATATATTTTTTATTTAATAAAACACGTGCGCATCAATTCAATTGGCGCAGGGTTTCTATTTTTTAAAATTTGAAAAACAAAAACAATATTACTTAGCGCATCCCTACCAAATTTTTTTTTTTTTTTTACCGATAGGTAAATGTCAGATTATCTCTGATTTTAAGCCTATGCGTGGCTGGTTAATAAACCAGTCCTGCTGCTGATGATGCTCTTTAGGGCACAATCAAACACTATGAACCACAACAAGGAAACACTGAACCAAATCAATGGGCACAAAAGCACCATTCTCAACATCACCATCTCAAATTTATACCTGTCTCAAAGTCCACATCTGATTATCTGATTTTTTATCTAGAAAGAAACTGTAGAAGGCCAAATAAGTGTTATTTTCATCAACAACCAAAATACATCCCACAATACCTCCACCATTAGGGACCCAAAACACACCATCCACAATGAAGAAAAGCGAAAAAAGAGTAATCAAAAAAGATGGAGCAAAGGTAATGACATACAAACAATTATAGATGGGCATTAACAATGAATGTTACATCACTAAATGACCAAATGCTCAACTCTTCTTTTACATCTCTAGTTTCAATGATAATACACATCATGAACAAGTCCTTGTCAGACATAAAAAGAAAAGGATTGAAAATTGGTCCAAAACAGGAAAAAGAATTACACCCCAAAGTTACTGATTTACAAGAAACTGTAGGAGAAAATTGGTGTAACAACAATACAAAATATGGGAGAAAGTTACTCACCTAGGGTTTGCTCTTTCGAAACATGTCTACCCCAGAGGCTTTTTTCTGCCCTATCCGATTTTTTTTTACTATAACCTGTAATATAGCATAATGGTGTTGAGAACTTCTGTTGTTAACCTTCGTCAACTCTCCCCACCTACAAAACCAATGAAAACAATCACTATTTACTTAGTAATTAGCTTTATCAAGCTGCATCTGGTCCAACCAAGCTCCTAAAGCTGAGGTATCTGTAGACTCCGCCTCAGTGTTTAAATGTACATTGTTGTGCCTTTCTTCCATGTTCTGGGGTGGTGATGGTTCATTAAAAAGCGCATGAACCCATGTTAACTCTTGTTCCTGCCTGTTGTTTAATGAAGCTGACCTGCGCAATTTTCCCAATTCGTCGTTGTTAAGACTCCAATCTACTTTTCCATTAGATGATCCCCAAATCGGGGACCCTTCAAGCCTGGCAAGGCTGGACCCGCCGAGATCACGTGAGCTGAGACTTCGTAATTGCTGTTGTTTCTCGCGTTGAGCGGCAAATGGAAACAAACTAGGACTCAATGGGGACATAGGTTCCATATTAACAGGTGACGATCTCCCCGGAGATGATGATAAACTATACGAACCATGTTGCAGTAAAGGATGATTAATATTTCTTGGAGACGAAATAACAGTGTTGATTGGAGATAAGAAGTTCTGCTGCTGTTGACATTGGTTCAAAAAAGCTGATCTATGCTCAAAATACCGAGGAGAAGATGGGATTTCCAAGGCGAAGAGGTCGTCAAGATTTGATGGTGTAAAGGACTTTGAGTGCATTGAACAGTTTACAGAGGGCGAACTAGACCTCAGATACGACAAATCATTCACCATTTGTTGCTCGAAATCCAAGTTGTTGTAACAATCATCAACCCTGATGTCTCTTGCATTGAAAGATGACCTAAGACGACTAGATTGGAGATTACATCCAGGAAGATTTAAGGTTGGAACATTCAGCGGCGGCCAACTAATTCCTGAAGGAGATAGGGGTGGAGAAAAATGAGATGCAGGGGACTCACAACGTGGAGAAAGAACGGCAGATCCCGTGGACAGATGACGAAGCTCATCGGTTTTATGTGCAAAGAAACAAACTCTCCTCATACAATTTATGCCATCTTTGCAGGGGCGTGTCCGATATTGAGCAGGGTGGAGCCAACACTCGAAAACTCCGTGAGCATATTCACACATATCACCCCTCCTGCAAGCTCCTTTACGAAAATCAGGGCATGGAACACAGCTATAGTGAAACTTTCTTGGGTCTCTCCTACGAGCATTTTCCCCTGGGTGAACAAAGGGGCACTCCGTCCAGTCGTGAGAATATGCCCTTGAGCAAGGCTTAACTTTAAAAGTGAACATACGGAATTCGTCGGTGGCATAGTTGCTAGTATTGATGTCGGGAAGTGATGAGTCAGAAGGGTACTCTTTCTTCACCGAGACAGAAAATTGAGGAAACTCAACTGAACCTAAATTTAAATTCATCATTGGAGAAGACGTTGAGTAAGATTCTGATGGTGAAGAGGAAGATCCATTGGTTTCTGGTGATGAAGAGAGGGGTGGTGAATTGGTATTTGAGCTTGAACTTACAGATAAATTCTTGGTGGTTTTGAGGAGTATTTCAAGGGTAGACTTCAAGTTAGGGTTAGCGTGTTTTGGAGGAATGACAATAATATCAGAAGGGGAACATCCATTGGCGTCTATAGAATTTGGATCTGCACCCGCGAGTAAAAGCAACTTAACAACATCTGCAGAATTTACTGATCCACCGGAAGCCGCACAATGAAGGGCAGTGCTCTTATCGGACCCACAAGAGCGATTAACATCATCTTGAGATAGAGAGAGTATGAGCTTTAAGACCTCAACACTACCATAAGTTGCAGCAACCATTAATGGAGTTCTATGCTCAACGGCCATATTGTTCGAGCCCTTCTTGCGCCCATACCATAACCCAACCTCGTCAATAGCAGCAGAATCGTATTCAAGTGAACGCTTGAATCCATCAAAGTTGTTGTTAGCAGCAAGTTCAAATAAGCTTGAGAAAGAATCATCTGTATCAATAGTCAGATGGTTGGCGTCTTCCATGGTAGGTTTGATTTCTTAGGAAGGGAATAAGGGCAGAGAAAAGGTGGTATTTATTGACCACGGGCACCACGTTCCTATATATCCGAAGTAGCAGAGAATTTACCTGTAAGAGATTACAATGTGAAGTTAAAACCCCACAAATTAAGGTCATACAATGAAATTAGAAAGAAAAACCAACAAGAAACACTTGGTAAAATACAAGGTATTGCAGAAAGAGTTTTCTGAAAGGGAAAAAAACAGATATATACTTGAAGTTGTCCTAAAGATGTAGAAAAACCCTAAATCTCGACGTACATTCATCGCCATCATCACAGACCGTCTTCCACATACATGAAGACCAACGCATATTACAAGATAATTACGTCGCCAAATCACAAATTTCAATTTCACAAAGTATAAATAGAAAAGGCACTGTTCAATCACAGTGATCTATAAATAATTCTTGCATAAAATATTGATCCTACCTAAAATGATAAACTAAGCAAAACCCTTAAATCTGATTATTACACCATAAAGCTCAGTTACCCCAACCTCACAAATAATCTAACATTAGTAATTGAGAATGAAATCAAATAACTTCATTTGATCACAAATAAAACTTCATAACCCTTTAGACCCTTACACAAAAAATGGGATAATCCCAAATTAGGCATAGTTCACAAAATCTCACAAAACCCACTTTTAGGAGGAAACAATAAGTGATTCCTTCTAGATCATAGTAACCATAAGATTTCTGAAAGATCAACTCACAAACAATATTGATCATATAAGCAAACCCCTTAATTACACGAATGAACCTTCATAAGAATCATAACCCCTTTAAACCCTAAAACAAAAAAAAATCCTTATTTGATCACACAAACTGAGATAATCCAAATTAGGTATATTTTACAAAATCTCAAAAAACCCATTTTTACACTGCTCTAAAACCCTAATTTACCTAACCAGTTCAGTCCACGAATGAAGAACTACATACATTCACTAGACATCTACAATCACCCAAACCCCAACTTCTCACGATCCCTCCAAACACAACCCAATCGGACCCAATCCTCATGCATATATCAACCACCACTCACAATCGATTAACCCCATATACCAAATCACTAAAACAACTAAAAGGGGTTCCGAAATTAGCAGTTTTGAAGCAGAAATTCAACAATAGAAGTCAATCAAGTGAGTTGAACTTACAGAGACCACGATTGGTGACTAGAAGACGATGTAGAACTCCATTGATTTCCGAAAAAAGCTTAACTCAACTTAAGTGGGTACTTGGGGAGACGGAAATGCCTCGAAAAACAAGAGATGGGAGCGCGAAAATCGTGGAGAGAGGGAAGGATTGAAAGGTGGTGGGAGAGGTTTCATTGCCTTTTCTCGAGTCTCAAAGAGTCTCAACTCGCGTAAAATAAAACACTTTTGTCGAAAAACTTGCCGATTATTACAGAGAGAGAGAGAGAGAGAGAGAGAGTCCAAAAGTCCAAATTGAGTTTGAACTTTGAAACGAAAATGTTTATCTCCAATAGTTCAAATTGAGAACAAAACCAAAATTAGACTATACTAGTTCATATATGTTGGGATATGATCAATCTAGAGCAGAATAATAGTAAAACATGAACAAGAGAGAAATATAGAAATAGAGAAATAGATTTATTGATTATCATAACCGTGTTCTCTGTACATAGTACAGTGATATATATAGACAACCCAAAAGGATTCCCTTTGCTACTCTAACTCTCCCCATAACCCTAATGGGCCTATGGGTTTGCTAGGAATCTGTATAGGACAACCCAACCCTGTTGGGTTCCTAACTTGGGCTTGGACTCAACTCCTAACACTCCCTCTTGGGGTGTTTCATACTAGGACGACTTGCCTCATTAAAACCTCTGCCTAGCAAAACCCCTTTGGGCAAAAAGCTGTGCAGGGAAAGAGTATAATCATATACCCTGTATAGGTTGTTGACGCGTATACGTTACTTCATCAAAACCTCCAGCCAGTAAAACCTCCTAGGATAAAAACTGCGCCATCAGGAAAAAGAGTACAACACGCATGTGTCCACATTAGGCTGAGACTACTCCCCCTAACGTCGAACTCCATGAGATCTATCTCCCTGAGATAATAAATCTTGTAAACTGCGCATGTCGATTCCATGAACTAATCTTTTGAACGTAGGATATGCAAGAGCCTTCGTGAATAGATTCGCCAAGTTGTCTTCTGAATGGACTTGAACAACGTTGATCTTATTCGTCTTCTGCAACTCATGTATGTGGAAGAACTTTGGTGAAATATGTTTCGTTTTGTCACTTTTAATAAATATGCCTTTGACTTGAACGATACAAGCTGCATTGTCTTCATAAAGTATCGTCGACTTATCTTGGATAGAATTTAGACCGCAACTCCCGTTGATATGGTTGATCATAGAATGCAACAAAAAACATTATCTGTCAGCTTCATGTAATGCAAGAATCTCCGCGTGGTTTGAGGATGTAGCAACCATCGTCTGCTTCACTGATCTCCATGAAATTATAATATCTTCATACAAAAATACATAACCCGATTGTGATCGGCCTTTATGTGGATCTGACAAATATCCTGTACCGGCATATCCTATAATTTCCCGTTTGCCAAGTTGTGGATAGAACAGACCCTAGTCTTTCGTGCCGATGAGATATCTCAGAATGTGCTTGATTTTAATCCAGTGCCTTTAGGTAGGAACATAATCATGGCAAGCCAAGCAGTTCACTGTGAGTGAGTCATTGGGTCTAGTATACCCAACTAACTATAGCAAATCACCTCCTAGTTAGCACCACGACCTTAGGAGTTTTTCCCCATTAAGATGGTGGAAGATGTCGTTGTCCACACCCAAGTATTGGACGCGCAATAAACGACTTAGCACCGTGTGCTACATCCATATCGAAGTGTTAGATAGCTCTTTCGATATATATTACTTGGTGTATGAGTGCCACTATCAAGATGTTCGATCTGTAAATCGAGAGACTCTTGATTTCCCAAGGTCTTGTATTTTGAATTCCTTCCCAAGGTATTCGGTGGCTCTCACGATCTCCCACTGAGGTCTAATGATATCCAAATCATTTAGTACACTGTTATGATAATACTGAAGCTAATTTATGTATAAGAATGCATGGACACAAAGATATTTACAAAGTCCTTGACCTTCAAATACTTAGTCAACTATGTCACATGGGCCCATTGCTTCAAGTCAACAATAACTTTTCTAATTTTATTACGTACACACCTCGTGTATCGGGCTTAGTTGCTTCCAGAAGCTTATACCGTCCCAGGTAGCTTCATGTATATATCCATATCTAGTTTCCTATATAGATACGCGGTATTTACATCAGACGCATGTCTAGCTTGTCCCCAATAACTTGACAGACTGATAAGTACTGAAACGTTATAGCGTCCATAACCAGGTAATAGGTCATATTACAATCGATGCCAGATCTCTTAAATTTTTTTTGGGAAACTAGTCTTGCCTTGACCAAATTATCTCTCTGAGTTAATAGTATTTTTATACCTTTCCCATTCATAATCGATAGGCTCAATAGTATCACTTCGTATTATGCGCAAGCTGAGCTCCGCTCGGATTCCAGACACCTACTTTTGTTAATGTATAACAACACACAGTCGTTTACAATAATTGGTTATGAATCCTCTTCCTTGATGGCGAGTACAGCAACGAATATGAATACATTGTAAATGGGTGGTTCCATCCTCGATGAACCGACTACACCATTAGTCATATTTGTCCCTTAATCTGCAGCTCCCAGGCTCAGAATACTTTCTTCCAACGGTGCTTCGCACTAAGTGTGAGCCTCAGATTCGTTTACGGTACTAATTCCCCTAGAACGTTCTGTTGCAGTACTAGTTCCCCCAGAACATTCTGCTGTGTAGGTGTATTACTTACAGATACATACACTTACGATACTTCAATAGTGCCTATGAATGCGTCTAGCAAATCATTTACGATCTATTGGAGGTTTGTAATCCGTTGAACCTTATTGTCACTTAACTTATGTATAGGGATCTAGATGAGATAACGATGGTATTTTCCAAGACCTCTTGGAAATATCCTCAGCATTAACTGCCATTTCTCCCCCCAATGCTGAGAATATCGTCTCATCAAAGTGACAATTATCTGTCCTGCAGAATATACGTCGCCAGTGGGTCTAAATATCCAGTGAAAAATGTGAATCATAACCCACATAATACCAGGCCAACGTCGAGGGTCCCATCTTCATACATTGTGGTACGATTGACACCTGTACGAAACATCAAATGTTCGTCGATGGGCGACACCGGGCTCTGACCCAGTTATTAGTCACTTTTGGGAAAAAAATAATTTAATGATCTGCTAAAGGGTAAACCCTAATCAGTGTTGTAGGAGCAAAAATGCATATCCCGCACACTCGCTGGAAGCTGTGATCATAATAAGTGGCTTAACAATTATCCAAAATCGCTTGATTAGGTTCTCCGCCAATCCCGAGATGGGTATGGTACGGGGTACTCACGATGCTCAATCATCTATCCTATTTAGCGGTAAAATAATCATCAAAAGCCTGTGAGTCCAACTCCCAAGCCCCCGTCAAGTCGCATCGATCGACTGTGATAGGTTAATCCTGGAACTGAGCTTGCGATCGAGTAATCCAAATAAGAAGTTACGCTAACGTTGCATTCTTAGAACCATCTCCTAGATACGTCTGTAATGACCATAAATATTTAAGTGTACCACTATATGGATGGAAATGTCCACATGGGTCTCCATGGATGCGGTTGGAGCAAAGGCTGGAGATCCCACTCCACCTTGCTCATAATAGACTATCCTTGAAAGCAAGCGTTACACGTACATTCTCTGGATCTTCTCTCCTTTCAAGGAAAGGTGAGATGTAATCCCGATAATCCTCCTCGTTATCTCAGCCCTAAGGAGTGTATTAAAAACTTTTCTAATAGCGTGTACTAACCTTTAGACACGGAGTGAATGCACAGAACCCTGTCTGTCATTTTCCTCGACAGTCAGGATGTGATATTTAGTAAAATCCGGCTGGATTTACTAGTTTATAAAATGGACTAGATACCCTGTATAGTACCATTAGAGATTAATAACGTGATGCACTCAGTGCGTTGTATCATGTTGGCCATGCCAATGATATTCGTACCATCCCCGATGCACAAGGTTAGACAAAAAATATATGCATAGCTCAAAAGGATCGAGTGCGTGATACTAAATGTCTCTGAGACATATACTGCCACTCATCTAATTATCGGTTATGCTCAATGAGCAGAGAGAGCCATAGGCAGGTTGTATGTAGTAGATGAACTATCATACATAGAATTTAACTACTTCCCAAACAATAAATTTGAGTAATCATAATTTAGAACAAATGGAGAATCTCATGTATGTCGCGAGCACTTTATTAAAATATAAATGATATGTTCCCAACAAAATCAAAAATATGGACAAAAAAGTAAATCAAGTCTGTCGAGACAAGAAACTACTGGTGCTCTCTCTAATGTGACATCACATTTTGACTGAGATATCATTACGGATTACTCAGTATGTTGATCCATGACGACATTAGTGTCGTCAGAGAAGTCTGACGCTGTAACCTCCATAGGGGCAGAGTTAGTGTCAGCAACTGCCTGGTAGGTTTGGACTCTATCACTGGTAGCCACCGCAGTTAAAGCAAGTAGATCCCTGATCTGGCTTCTTCTCCTTCTTCACATTGCCGAGTGTCCAGGATTGCTAAAATCCTGTACCTCTCCTAGGGACAAATGGTTTCAGGTTCCCACCCTTCCTGTATCCCTGGTAGCCTCCCCTGCCCTTTCCATATCGTTATCCTTGATGTGCAGAGATGTTTCCCCGAAACTAAACATTGTTTGACGCAGGAAACGACATACTTCCTGAGGGCCGCATAACATGATTCTTCATCAGAAGTACATCGTTCTACTCAGAGAGGAGTAGTGCTTGAATCAAGATTGCATGAGTCTTCAAGTTCTCTCGCCGATATTTCCCCTGAATTACAATATTGATAGCATAGAAGGTTGATAGAGTCTTCTCTATCATTTCAGCATCAGTGACTTTCTTCTCACACAGCTCAAGTGTAGAAGTGATTTTATGGACTGCTGAGATGTAATCAGCGACCGTCCTAAAATCGTGGAACCTAAGGGTATTCCATTGGTACAGTGCTTTTAAGAGCATAATGGTCTTATGATGACCATAACGCCCTGGCGGCAAGCTTGCCCCTAAGTCAGCTGGCTCAGCCTTGTTGAGGTATTCAGTCTTCAGGTCATCCTCAATATGATGACGGAGGATAAAAAAAACCCATGCTTTGTCTATGGGATCTTCCTTGTTGCCATTGACGATGGTCTTCTGCAGACCAAGTGACTTCAAGAATAAGTCAACGTCAATGCACCAAGTGAGGTAATTGGCTCTTATGAGTAACAATGGTAGAAATTCAACATTATTGAGTATGGCAAACATCGGTAATACAATATATAGATTGGAATAAGAGACAATCTTTGATAAATATATCAATTGCATTAAATACAAATCATAGTACTTAGAATAATGCTAAAAAATGATTCCTAATCATCTTAAAAGGTGAACCCTATTCATATTTTAAAAATCATGAAATTCTTTTATAATAATTAAGTCCCAAATTTTACCCTGTAAAAATGGCGATCTTAATCTGAGATGTACGTTTTAATAAAATCTTAGCCAAGATTGCTATTCAAAACCACCAGATGTGTGCGTTCCTTGTGAAATCCTTTTGAAGTACATGATCTCCAATCATTACCAAAGGTAATTTTATAGAATAAAAGTCAATGATTCTCAATCATTACCTATAGGAGAACCTTGTTCATATCCTATGAAGCGTTAAATCATAAATTTATCCCGTAAAATGGTGATCTTAACCTTAAAGTGCGTTTAATAGAGTCTTAGCCAAGACAACTATTCAAAAACCAGTAAATGTATATTTTTCTTATTATGAGAACTAGGGTGTTTTAAGCCCTCAAGTTCTAGAAAGGTAGGTATATTCTAGCCAAATGATCTATTTGCTACGAATATAAGGGGTATTAAATGTTTAACTGACAAGTGGTTCCATCCCAAAGTCAGTTGGGTTCACAAGATATATTGATTATGCCTATCTTTGAACTAACATTCTAGGGTACTATAGGTTGCTATTAATGCCTATATACCTCTAAATGTTATCTTGTAACATCTAATTGCACTTAGATACAAAAAATTGGTTCCTAAGACACCAAGTTTTTAGAAATAAGACTAAGTCAATTCCCAATTGAGCTCTAGTTAATTGTCCGTGACAATGAACTGTGATTTAGATATGACTCACAATCGTATGCTAAATTAGTCTTAGTTTCGTATTATCTGTGATCCCCGATCATGATAATTAGAATCCTAGGGGCATACCAGTAATATCCGATGAGCTATCGTAAAAATACTTAAATAGGTATTACACTAAGTACTTATATCACATATAAGTGAGCCAATACTCCTATACGAGACACCTATTCCCAAAAAAATTTAAAAAATATTTTGCATAAATAAAATCAAAATAGGTCCCCCACGGGGTAGTTCCAGTCAATAGGAATTTTTCAAAAAAAATTGGGCTCAATTTGACAAAAAATAGGGTGATTTAAAACCGTTTTAGTGTCTGGACCGGTTCTGAACCGGTCTGACTTGGTCTGGGTCAAGGCCTGGACCGGTTAACATGGTCTGAACTGGTCTGACTCGGTTTCACGTTCCCCGCACATGTACCACATGTGTCAAACATACACGACCCATATACACTTGCCACACGCACACGTGCCATACACGTGTACCGCCACGTGTCACACACGTATACTGTCACGTGTCACACATGTACACTGATCTGGAACGGCTGGTGGCCAATCTCTTGTGATAGTCCGGTGACTACCACGTGTCACCTCCAATGACTGTCACGTGCCATACGTGTCACGACATGCCTCATGTGCCACGCACGTGACATGCATGCCACACGTGCCACGCACATGCCGTGCCACGTGCCACGGCTGACGTTATTATGGATAAGGATGACGTCATAAAGAGAAAAATTTTTGGAAAAAAATTAAATTTTTTAGATGACGTCAGAGACAAAAAATGCCGTTTTTGGTCGTGAAACTGCCTAGTTTCAACGAGCGATTCCCGGCGATTAGAGCCTCTCACAGAGACGTGCCATATATCGTTGGAAAGCTCTTGGAGTAGACTATCAAACTGAAGTAGTCTCGCCTTAATCCAATCTCCATAGGGAAAGATGTTCACGATTGAAAACAGCCCTTTATCAAGGGTACAAAACACTAAAAATCCTAGTTGTTAATCCAAAAAAAATAGGGAAAAAATTGGTTTTCGAAACATGTTGATCTATGATATATTATAGATATAAATATAGGTATAAAAAAAATGTAAAATACCTCTTCTCCTGATCGCTTTGTTTCTGTGAAATCTCTGATTAGAAGGAAAAATCTGTTGTCCTCGCTCCTAGTGCTTGCGTGCTGATAACGTGTTGGGATATGATCAATCTAGAGCAGAATAATAGTAAAGCATGAACAAGAGAGAAATAGAGAAAGAGATTTATTGATTATCATAACCGTGTTCTCTGTACATATTACAGTGATATATATAGACAACCCAAAAGGATTCCCTAGGCTACTCTAACTCTCCCCATAACCCTAATAGGCCTATGAGTTTGCTAGGAGTCTGTATATGACACCCCCTCCCTGTTGGGTTCCTAGCTTGGGCTTGGACTCAACTCCTAACAATATAGATATTGTTAGTCTTTGTGCCTCAAAACAGAAGAAAATAGGTAAAAAGTAGAAATGTGGTGATCATAGTAGTCCAATGTAAGAAATTAAAGAACAAAAGTCGTAGGTCTCGTTGATAAGCCAGGAAAACTGGCGGATATTTAAAGGAACTGTTAAATCAAAAGTTATAGTCAGTTTAGTCTAGCAGTATGGAACTCGAGGTGAATTCTGGCACCAAATTTGACTAATACGTGGACTCGAAGTAGGGGGTTGTCTTTTGAACATTTTTGGCCTTCTGGGGGTATTTTCTTTGTTGTAGAAAATTCTTACTTCAAGTAGGATAAGTTTGGGAAATAGTAATTCATGTATGAAAATGTTTTTGGTTTCTTTGGTTAAAAAGGGACCTATGAGATTTGTAGAAGCTTAATCTAAAATCTGGTAGAGATGTAGCTTTTAAGGTACATCTCTGTTATCTCGTTAAAAACCTTACTCCGTAAAACCCTCTATTAGCCCATTGAAAAATAGTACAATAAGCATTACTGTTATGGTTGTTGGTGGGTGAACTCCCCCTCATAGAAGTTCTTCCCCTAATCCTGACAACCCTTAATCTTGAAGTCTGCTCAGTCTTCTCAAGCTTATGCCGTAGATTAGTTTTTTGGAAGATCATCTTGATAACACCTTTCATCGGTCATGTCATCACTTGATTGGACATGTTTAATGTTGACATCTTCATTTTTTTCCAGCTTTTGGGTGTGAAGAAACTCTGGTGACATATGTATCGTATGATCTCCTTTGATAAAATTGTTTACAATTATGTAATGAATGACGAGTTGTCTTCTAAGATTGTTGTTGGTGAATCTCGGGTTGAAGATAGGTTGTTTTTGTTGATGTCGCAAATCATTGCTCGTAACCTGACTATTTTCCTTTCTACTTCATGTGGTGCTAAGATTTATGCTTGATCAGATGATATTGTTGATGGTCATAAAAATAATCATCATACCTTCTATTTAAAGCTTCTTAAGCCTCATTTTTGTTAATAATAATAATTGCATGATTATTTTATGATTTACAGGTTATACAAGAATAATGTGCAATATGCAAGAAAAAGCCTTCAAAAGCATCATAAAATAAACCAGTATTGACGACCTTTACATGATCGATATTGCCAACACCGTATGCCAATTCTCCTTCTGGCTTTGTTTTAGAGTTCATTGGAAATGCAATAGTCATTAGAGCAGACTTTATCACAGTAGGTGACTATAAGGGCTTAATTTTGTAATAGCTCGAATAAACTCTTACACCGAATGTGCATGTGACACAATTAGTATAACCAATAATATAAGATGACATAGGTGGTAAGCATGGAAACCTTTGAATAGGTGAAAACCATAACCTCAGCTTGACGATTTAGTAACTATAACTTGATTGCTTGAGACTGATATTTTGATTACAAGTTATGATCTCTTGAGCTAAAAAAACTTTAGTTGGTCTCCCCTTTTCTTCTCTGTGTTTTATTCCATTTATAGACCTTACTCTTAGTTCGTTTATATGTATCGGCACGTTCTTCTGAATTGGGAGAAGAGTGGAGGTTATCTTTGTAACTGCTAGTTAGTGGGAAACAGGTGTTCTTGACTTGTTTTATTTCATTTAGAGTGTTCGGATCACGTTCTTCTATAGTTCGTGGTCCAGGTGTCATTGTTGACGGCGTATACTACGTGTATGTTGCATTAGTCTGGCATGGTATTGGCTCGATTATATCCTAGCTAGAGGGATAAGTCCCTACAATCGCCCCCTCTCTTCTTCAAAAAGTTTATAGAAAATAAAGAGACGAACAATGTTTAGAGAGAGATAGGGAAAATTTGATTGCAGAGACATTGTTGAGAAAAAACCAGAGTTGAATCACCATTTTCAGAGGGGTGAGGAGATTGTGATCTTGAAGGAAGATAGTCGTTTATTTTTTGTTGCTGTAAAAAAGGAGGAAACGCTTGGTATTCCGGATTCATCATTTGTCGTTGAAGGTTAGTGTTTTAGCATAAATTCTTTTCATTTGTGTGATTTGATTGATATCTGTGTTTATGGATGATTCCCTCACTTTATTGTTATTTTGAATTTTGCAAAGTTTACTATATGGGGAAAATTTTGCTTCTATGTCATTTGAGTAAAAGGTGGCTTTGTGAGATTTGTTTGTTATATGGAAATTAGTACTGTAGAGTTACAAAAATATAATATGGATAGTTTTAGATTTATTTGAAAAATAATAATCAAGGAAAATTATAGAAATTGACTGAAATACCTGAACCTGTTTGTAGGTGTAGATCCATACGAAAAAACTTAGAAATAAATTTCCTTCTTTTTTGAGCTTGTCATTCAAGATGGAGCCTTCCACCTTGGGTCATTCGATTGATTATGAAAATATAGAGAACTTAGTGATGACCACTAGAGAAATTTATGTGTAGCTCATTTAAGATAGGCTAAAGATAGAATAGAGAAAGGCGAAGTAATTAGGAAAGATAAGAGTAGATACTTAAAAATGTGACATTTCCTTCCCGGCGGTATTAGAGAAAATACTCTAAAAGAGACCAAAGACCTTATAAAGTTGACCCTCTTTCTAGAAGCTGAAATAGACAGTGAGAAAGGGTTAAAAAAGGCGTACCTTAAAATGTTAAAAGACCGATCTATTTATTTAGATCTCGAGGTCGTAGAAGTATTGGCCACCAGAGCGATAAACCTACATAACTTTAAATCTAAAGAAGTATCAACTCGTGCTGGCGTATCAATGATGTATATATGACTACTGTAAGATCTATAACTGACTCTTATGTAAACTGTTTATGATGTCGAATTGTTATGTAAACTATTGTGTAGGCCGAGCTAGAAGCTGTACGATCATGTGAGGAAGATGTCATCAAATGTAATCACGAGTTTAAGCTCGAAATAGATAGGATCCACCTGGAACTTGAAGAGACTGCAGATTAGTATGTAAAATTAGAGCTTAAGTTAACTAAGTCAAAAGCTATAGTTAATGAGCTGAATAAGTAGATCAAGAATAAGGAAGCTGAATTGGGTAGCGCTTAGGGAGAGTTAGTGAGAGCCCAAAGTAAGGTAGAGAAGTTGAAGAACACGATAAAGAGATTGGAAGGAGATGTATTGACAGTTTCTAGGAGTTGGACAAAAGCGGTAGAGAAGCTGAAGGGGAAGAGCAGAGATACACATCACGCTCAATATCGTATCAAAGGTTTAGAGGCGGAAGTAATGAAATTGAAATGGAATTTTAATAATGTGAGGGAGCAATTGAGGCAGAAAGAGGTCGAATTGGCTAGCGTACAAGCCGAGTTGGCTAGTACTGAAAGGCAGGTGGAGATGTTGAGTGACACTGTATAGGGAAATGAGGATAGTGTTGAGAGTACGTAGAGTTATTGTGATAAGCTCGTTAAATGAGTAGAGAAATTGAATACTTAAATATCAAGTGCTCGTAGTAATAAGACGGAGGTGATGGAGAGAGTGAAGAAGAAACATAGGGAGGTGGATGATTTGAGGAAACAACTGGGGAAGAAAAATCTCAGATGGAATAGATAGCGACGCCAGAGGCCGATCTAAATTTTGTTCAAGCTGTAGTAAGGAATTCTAATGAGAAAATAAAAAATATGGAGGCCAAGCTGGCGAATGTACGGACCAGGGAGGTGAACTTTATTTTAACGACTTAAAAATTAGAGGCTGATCTTTTAATATCTGAGCAGGCACTTGATGGAGAGGTCATTCAGAGAATGCATAATCAGGAGAGAATGGAGGAATCGATCGCTATGCTAGGTCAGATAGATAAGTTTATGAAAGTGACCGAGGAGCATAATGCCGACTTATCTTTGAAAAATATAAAAGAATGAGAGCATTGCAAGAACTTGGGGAAACTACTAAAGGATGCACATGCAAGGTTTGTTGAGCTCGCTGTACCTAATAGAGATAAAATTACAGCCGTTGTGATACATGAGAAGGAGATGGTAGCAGTACTCACATATTTTGTAAATGAGATTAATAGAATTGAAGAAGAGAAAAATACCTTGCATGATAAGATGATTGCAAATGGGATAAAGTGTGAAATGGGTTTAGTATGCTCTGAATATTTGGAGTATTTTATATCAAAGCTTAGAGCGCTTACGCAAGGACTGGTGGATCAAGGTAGAGGCATTGTTGATGCTAGAGTTCCAAAATTCAGAACTTCTGAAGTTGGTAGAAGCTCATTTGACATTTCAAGAAATCAATCTGTGTAAATGAATTCGTGAACTATTTTTATTTCTGTTATAGTAGATACTTAGATAGTGTAAAACGAGTTTTACCGTTTGCTTTCTCTTTTGAGATTTAGTAGATAAATATATATGTATGATAGTAGAGAGTAATATGGGAAAAAACTTAAAAGTTTTCATTGATGTGAAAAGAATATACATACTGTTGGAAATATTAATCTCTATTTTTAAATGTGAAGAACAATAGTAAATGTATCATGTACTTGGAAAAACTAGGGATTTAGCGATAGTATCGTTTCAACCTCCTAGTGTTCGAAGGGGTTGGTATCCTGATTCTATCTTTTGTCATGAGACAGTAAGATTTAAAGCCAATTCGTCCCACCACCTGAAATGGACCTTCTTAATTCTCTGCGTGCTTCCCTGCATTTAACTATTTTATGTTCTTGGGGATTTTGGAGAGGACTAGGTCATCGATTTTGAATTTGCAACTTCGAATGCTTCTGTTGTATGATCTCGTCAACATATGATGATACAGACCCAAGTTGGCAATAACTCAATTTTGTGTTTCATCGATCCAGTTCAAATTGCAGGCTAACTTGAACTTATTTTCTTCATCATTGAGCTCGTGATCTTTGACGGGATGATGATATTCTATTGGGATTACGACCTTTATTCCATAAGTAAGAAGGAATGGGGAACATCTTGTTGATTGTCTCGGTGTTGTACGGTAGGCCCACAAGATGTGTGATAGCTCCCTTATCCAATTTCCCTTCCTTTCTGATTTGAGTCTCTTTTTGATCCCATCCACTATAGTTTTCTCATGATTTTGGCCTGCCCATTTCCTTAGGGGAAGTATGGATTGAATGGTGAATAAATGATGTTGTGTTTGTTTAGAAATGCCACTTCCTTCTCTCCAACAAACTATAGTCCATTATCGATCCGAATTATGTGGGGGCAACCAAATCTTGTGATGATATGTTCCCATATAAAGGTGATGACTTCTTCTTCTCGAGTTCAACAGAGGGGAACTGCTTCTACCTACTTCATAAAATAATATACTGCTACGAGTAAGATCTTTCGGTTACCTGGCGTGTTTGGGAATTTTCCCACTAGATTGAGTGCCCACCTCTTGAAAGGCTAGAATACTTTACTAGCATGGAGCTCGAGTGCAGGTGCTCGTATCTTGTTACCATATCGTTGACTTGCATCACATTTATGTGAGTACTCTTCTGGCTATTTTTTCATTCATGGTCAAAATACTCCTTATGTAATTGCTCTATTTGTAGGAGATTGACCTGCGGCATGGGATCCATAAGTCCCCTCGTATAAATATTTTATCATTCCATCAGCTTCTTTCTTTGAGAGGCACTTGAAGTATGGTCCAGTGACCGACCTTCGATATAAATTAACTTTCTGAACTGTGCTTTGATTTTTCAATCAACTGTCTCTGTTCTTTTGGATCTTCTGGAAGTGGCCCATCATATTTATTTTTTGGGCCGATATATGCGAGAAAAGGCTTTCTCCAATCGTCATTCTCTTCTTGTCCCAAGTGTTGATCATGCATATCATTGGGAAATCAATGCTGGGAGTTGAAATCACTTCAATTTGGAGGTACCTTGCTTCTATACCTAATACCCCAGCTAGGTAAGCCAAAGAATCAGCGTGTCGATTTTCTTCACGAGGTAAATAATCGAGAGTAGTTTTTTTAAATCTGCTAATCTTGTCAGCAACTAGGGCTGCATAGTTAACCATTTTGCCATTCTTCTTATATCGCTCGGAGTAGTGATGGACTATTAGTAATGAGTCTGTATAGACTGATAGTTCAGGAACTCCGATCTCCAATGCCATATCTAGAGCATGAATTAATGCTTCGTACTCTGTATCTTTGTTCGATGCTTTAAATTTTAATCGGATTAACTTCTCGATTATGTCATTTGAGGGTGTAATCAATTTGATTATAATACTTGACCTTGCGGGTTCTACTGATCCATATGTATGAAGTCTTCACCCCTTTTGTGTAACCCACTCAGCTCGTTCTTCGAAAGGCTTCAAAGGTGGATCGTCTTCGACTTCTTCTATTAGATCTGTATCATGCTATTCCCAATCTGGATCTTATACTGGAAGTCTGCTAAAAAATCAGTCACTGCTTGACCTTTTTCTGAGGTTCTCTGCTTGAACTTGATGTTGTATTCCCCCAAAGCAACAAACCATTGTTGCACTCTACGTGATTTCTCCATTTTAGATAGTACTTCTTGAAGGGGATTATTTTTCATGACCTTGACTGAATGAGCTTTAAAATAGTGCTTAAGCTTATTTAAAGTATAGACGAGTGTGAGGGAGAGTAACTCGATCTTAGATTATCTTGTTTCTGTCGGCGTAAGAGTTTTGCTTATAAAATACACTAGTTTCTTAATCTTTCCTTCGAGCTGGATGAGAACTGAGCTGAGAGAGTTATCTGTAACTGCAAGGTAGATGATTAATTTCTCATTGTGTATCGAGGTGCTCATTATGGGTGACTTTTCAAGATAGATTTTGAGTTCTTGAATCTCTTTATTTTGCCATCTTTTGCCTCTTTTGGTGAATCCATAAAGTAGCATGAACAACCATTTACATCAGTCTGATGATTTTGAGATGAATATGTTGATAGCTACAATCTTGCCAGCGAGCTTCTGTTCATCTTTCTTTATCTGTAGTAATGACATGAAAATTATAACTCGAATTTGATATGGATCAGTTTCAATTCCTTTCTTACTGTGAGATGTCCTAGGAACTTGCCGGAGTATACTCCGAATTGACATTTATCTGGATTGAGTTTCATTTTGTATAATCGCATTGTGCTAAAGACTATATCGAGATGTACAATATGATCATCTTTCTTTAAGCTTTTGTACAACATATAGTCAATATATACTTCAACGGTCTTCCCCAAGTATTCCTTGAACATACTTATCACTAACCTTTGATAAGTTACTCTAGTATTCTTCAGTCCAAAAGGTATAGCTTTGTAATAATAGAGTCCTCTTTTAGTGATGAAGGTGGTCCTTTCTTGATCTTCGTCTAAGAGGGGTATCTAGCTGTATCCTGAAACAGCGTCCATCATAGATAACAGTTCGTGACCTGCCGTAGAATCAAGAATTTGATGAATTATGGGAAGAGAAAAATTGTCTTTCGGTGTGTGTTTTTTAGATCCGTTAAAACTACTAATATCGATATTGTTTGGTATAACTTTGTCTGCTAGTCTCATTTATTTGATTGTACTATGAAAAATGATTTTAATACCACTGCCTATATATATCATCATGGTATGCATGACAAAATTCTTCACCTTAAGCATAATAACCAGTACATCATAATGTAAGAACTTGACATGACCTATGTTGTAATCTTCAAATGAAATTCCAGTTCGTTGATTGCTAGATTCGGGAAGGAGTTTAGCTTCTTTATCCTGAACTGTGAGGTCATAACACTTCGTTAACCTCCTCTTAAAATTGGTTGAATTCTTGATCTAGTGGATCTCGATCATGTGACTATGGCAGATACATACACCTGCGTGTACACCCAAAATTGTAGAAGAAAACACTAAGTCTTCATACAACTTAAACTCGGCAATAAAATTGGCACCAATCACATGTTAACCGGATTATCAATTGTGTCAATCAACTACAACGTAATATACTAACCAAAATAATCCCACAAAATATATATAACACTACAAACTGTAGCACATGACAAACTAATGAACTAATTACTCCACCCAACCGAGAGTATCCTGCGGTAAAGCCAACCATCTCATCAAACACTCTGTGAAATCAAACAAATCTCCCAATTGAGCTAAACAAACTACTACCACTATCAAAGTTATTGTATCCAATGTCAACTATGTGAGCCAAAACCAAATAGGGACCCAATCCTACAAATAAGATACCATGATTTATCTCAAGAACGTCCTCAAGGGAATACTCTTAACATGCGGTAAAAAGAGAGATCATCGTCAAACAAAAGAAATATGTGTAAAGTATTACCCACCATTGCGAAGTACTCACAACTCCAAACATAAAATGAATACTTCAACCAACTGATCTAAATCCAAAAACCTCTCTAAGCAATACATATGAGAATTGGCTCCAACTCAATACTGAGCCGAATCTTAAATATGAAGATATATATCCACTAGCAGCATAATGAATATAATAAACATATGAATGAGGATAAATGCGAACTCACCCAAAACCTACAAAAGTAGATATAGGAATCCATTCTCTCGGGTAAAAATGCTTACCGACAAAATATGCATATCAAGTTACTTGTACCAATATCAACGACGAATCAAACAGTACATAGACTTATCAACTTAACCACATTATTCTCCACATAAGACACATCCCAAACATGGATCATAAAATAAGCAAACAAACCACCAGCGAAGACATTTCACCGGAAGCACAAAAACATATCCAACTCCACCTAATAGGAGTACCCAAAGTCCTCTCCATAATTAAGGACTTCCAATATATACAAATCTCTACGATATAAACTGACACTCTTCGACATGGAACTATCTGAAGCTATCAACACAATACATAAAATTTGTTGTTGTTGCCAATACCAAATTTCCTCGACAAAAATATTGCCATCTCTACCAATGACACCAACAGAGTACTCAACTTCACCTGTAAACAAAATCACCCAGATCATTTTGAAAATGTATCCACGAATACTATGTATGCCAGAAATAAGCACCATAAAATAGACAATCAAATCATACCTGAATATGAACTCCTACAGTAAAGGACACCAACGAACAAGTTAAATCCCCAAATTACCTGCACATAGTTGCGAACTATGCCCTAACTCAAATTAAATGCTAATTGCAAAAGATGTTTATCTGTATTAGAAAGCTCAATGCTCTCCCAAATTAACTTTTATTTTTGTCTTTAAATCTCATTGACCCAAAACACCCGAAGATGTACACAGAGAGCCATTTGTACGAAAATGTAATGTCCCATATTTTAGCTACTCCTTTTATTCGCTTATATTCAATTTCTGCATTATTCTTATTCCTTATCTCATCGGCATTTATTCCATTACGTTAAGTTCCGCATTCATATTCTACATTTACTCTATCTTCCATTAATCATCCATTATTCATCCATTTGCATCCATTTATTCCTTTCGGTGTTTTAGTATAAGATTCCTTTTTGTGGTTTTGGCAGTTCGGTGGTCTTTCAGAGAAGGAGGTGATATTGTGGCCTTTGGAATCCCTAGATGGGTTGGTGATGATGTTTAATTGTCGTGTTTGTGGTTTGGTGTGGTTCCGGTGAGCCGTTGGATTGGCCGGTAGGTTTCGGGGTTTTTCCGGGTAAAGATTCCTTATTTGGCATTCTTGTGGTTTTAGGCATTACGGCGGTGTTATGACTTGTAGGAACCCCTAGATGGGTTGGTATTGACATTTTTATGTTGTGTGTGTGGTTTGGGGTGGTTCCGGTGAGCCGTTGGAGTGGCCGGTAAGTTTCTAGACTTTTCTGAGGAAAAGATTTCTTTTTGGGGGCCTAGGTGTTTTGGTGGCCGTGAGGCGGTAGAGGTGGTGTTTGTACCTTGAGAAATCCTTATTAGGCTTGTAGGAGTGTTTGTGTGGTAGTGATGGTGGTCCGTGGTGTTTTCGGGGAGTCTGGGGTAGTCCGGGGCATCCCTGGGGTCTTTTTTTTGGTGCAGGAGCAGTTCTGTTCGAACAGGACCTTTTCTGTTCGAACAGACCCCTTTCTGTTTGAGAAAAACTTGTCTCTGTTCGAATAGACTTGACTCTGTTCGAACAGGATCAATTCCTGTTCGAACAGAGGCGCGTCTGCAGCTCTAATTGGGTATATTTCTCTCCTTTCTTCACTTCCCTTTATTTTCTCTCTCTTCTCTCCCTAACCTATTTCCCCTCTCCTCCTTACTCTTGATCCACTCTTCCCCATCGTATCGAGGATCCTTCGTCCGCTTCGTCGCGAGTTTTTCTCCTACCTTCGGTAAGTTTTCCCGATTCCTTTTTCGTCCTTTTCGTTCGATTTTCGACGTAGAGTTTGATTCTAGGGTTGGGTTTATTGTTGTTTTCTTTAATTGATTGTTTGCTTGTTGTTGTTATTGGTTGTGTTAGCTTGTCCGACATTCCGTTTGCCATTCCGCGGAATTTAGTTGGTTTTCCGAGTTAGATTTCCGTAAGACTCGGGATTGTCTTCAGGCGAGTTTTATCCCTTCATTACTAAGTTTCTATACTAGTTTATGAGTATTATTTTAGAGTGTTAACTGAACTTAAAGATGCTATGTTATTAACTATAATTGTACCTAGAAATTACTCAGTTTATTTTGTTAACGTGTAGTTGGGTTTATTTGATTTCGAGGGTTCGGTTAGTGTTCGTATAGGACCCAAGCTTAGTTAGTTGTGGTTGGGTTAGTATTCTCGTGGCTTTGCCCCTGAATGCCCCTTCCAACTTTAGGAGATTGGTGTGTTGGATGTAGTGACAGTTAGGTTACTGTGTCAGCTATGCTTAGTCGGTGCGATCGAGTCTCTGTTCATCCTGGTTTTGTGTTGCCGTGTGAGTGGGAACTGTGTTGTTTCTCTTATACACTTGTTGCATCTTAATTACTTTACTAATATCTTTAAAACTTATTGAGATTGGATACACGAACACTCTGTTTCGGTTAACCTCCAATAGGGTCTAAGGAGTCCTAATATCGGGTTAAAAGATTTGGTGAGATTGGGAATGGTACTATCATACCTAGTTTAACCACTCAGGAGTGTGGAATGCTATGAGGCAGAGTCCTGGAGATCCCAGCTTATTCCACGGTGAGGTTAAAATTCCTTGAAATGATACGGACTATTGCTCCGTTGGGTTGATTCACCCATTACCACTTTGATCGAGTGCGACCTATCCTTAGCTTGGTCAAGCTTAACCAAATCATACCAGTGTGTCCCCTTACTAATCTCTTTAAGAAATTAGACGTTAGCGGTTGATCGATCTACTACTTTGGAATTACGAGTATCGGTTTTATTGTATCACGTTACATTGCACCTAGGGTAAGTATGGGATTATCCTAGTCATCACGTCACATCATGGTATTGCATATTCTTTAGTCATCACGTCACATCATGGCATTACATATTCTCTTATCATCAACTCTCTCTCCTCTTATATTCTTGACTCTAACTCTTTCCTTATCTACTCTTTATCCCTTATGATCTTTTAGTATATTGCAAGACTGTATTTACCTATTTATGCTTTACATTCATCTTTATCTCTATTCTCAGTACATGTTTATTAGTAAGATATTTAGTTCTGTTAGATTAGTGAGCTCGTTGTTTGCTCACTCTTGCATTTTAATCATTTCAGAGGTTGATTAACTTGGACTGCCGCGTGGTTGGCCAGTTTAGAGATAGATCTTGCCGCTGTAGATTTCTTTCAGTTCTAGACTTCTGTAGGTGTTCTCAGCATATGTCGGTGAGTTTTATTTCGAGATATTGTATTACATTTTCTTCTGATGTATATATATATCTTTTGCTTCCGCATTTTATTGCTGTATGTTATTTCTTTACTCTGATGATTATTGCTATATGTGAATAGCTGAGCCAAAATTTGTCTACGGCTTGGCTATTTGTGGGGTAGAATCTATAGATTCCCCGACCTGCACTACTTAGAATTTGGTAATTGGTCAAGCTACCGATTACCAGATTTTAGGGCGTGACAGACTTGGTATCAGAGCGTAAGGTTAATCCTTATCTCTGTTATTGCAGATCATATGACGAGTTACTCTTTAAACAGAATTAGGATCGATTCTTTTCGGATTTCATATTTTATCGTATTCCTTTCCGTTCCTAATTCTTTCCTATCCGTTCCTGAGTTGTGTTTCTTTATTCGTAACAGATGGCTAGAGGTGACAGAGGCAGAGGTCGTGCTAGAACCTGTGAGGGTATTTCGCAATGGGGATGTAGCTGATGAGCCAGTTGTTAGTCAGGAGAGTGCGGGGTCTGTTCCGATCCCTCAGACAGAGCTGATAGTTTCTGAGGCTAGGGCTGGTGTGGAGGTAGTACCAGGGGTTCAACTTCAGCAGGGTACCCCACTTACTCCGGTGATTCTAGGGCAACCAGGTATCCTACCGGTTCTAGCAACTTCGGGTGTTTCAGCTGAGATGAGGCAGTTTATGGAGAGTTTTGCCGCATCCTTTCAGCAGGCTAGGAGCCCAGTACACAAAGAGCACAGTTACTTAGGGCAGCTTCAGAGATACAAGCACCCTGCTTTTTCTGGCATGTTGATTCCTTCAGAGCGAGACATGGTTCAAGTCTATAGAGAAGACCTTGGACGCGATGAAGTGTCCCGATGATCAACGGGTGACACTTGTAGCTTACCTACTTAAGGGTGAGGTAAACTTTTGGTGGGATATGGCCAAGAGGACGGTTTTGGAGTCTCCTATTCATTGGTCATCATTTCAGGAGCTCTTCTTCGCTCAGTACTTTCCGCATAGAGACGCCTGCATTTCTGAGTTCAATGCACTTGAGCAAGGGGATATGAGCATTGCCCGATATGATCAGGGGTTTAGCGAGCTCGCTCGTTATGTTCTGTTTATTATTCAGGACGAGGAATAGAAGAAGATGAAGTTTTTGAATGGTCTTCGTCCATTCTTTAGAAGGTTTTTGATCTCCTCCGGTACCAGTACCAGTACTTACAAAGAGGTTTTGTCTAAACCGTTAGCTTTGGAAAAAAATAAGGCAGAGGATCGCATGTCCAGGGATGCGAGGAACCCAGCGAGACAGGACACAAGACCCGATAAGGGCAAGGTGATTCAAACTCAGTATGACAGTTTGGGCTCGAAGAGGCAGAGATTCGAGAGCACACCAGCGAGAGCCACGGGCGAACAATATTTAGAGAGGGCACAACTTTCTTCTCGCGCTTGTTGGAGCTGCGGGGGAATTGGGCATGTTAGGAAACTTTGTCCTAACCCAGACAGAGGTCAGTGGCCGCTACGATAGTTTCAGGGTCCAGTTGGTTACCAGGTACGACCACAACAGTTTCCTCAGGTTCAACAGTTTCTACAGAGGCAGTTTCAGGGTCCACATGGTAGACAGATAGTTCCAGGACCTCAGGGTGTTCAGAGACCACATCATCCAGTACAGCAGCAGGGTCAGGTTCAGGGCCGTGGGCAGGGCAGAGTGTTTGCAGTGGGGAGGCGAGATGCTCGCACCCCTCCACCTGTGGTGGAAGTTACGTTCCATATCTCTTATTCGCCCGCTCATGTTCTTTTCGATTCTGGTGTATCACATTCATTCATCGCATCTGCATTTCTCTGCATTATTGGCCTTGGTTCTTCGTCATTGATAGATGAGGTTTCCGTGGGCACTCCTTTAGATCTTCGGTGTGTATCTCACATATATGTAGAGATTGCCCGATAGTTGTTTGTGACCGAGTCCTATCAGCAGACCTATTGGTATTACAGATGCATGAGTTTGACGTCATCCTAGGCATGGATTGGTTGTCGACGCATCGAGTTACCTTAGAGCATTTCGAGAAGACGGCTACCTTTAGTATTCCCGGTGAGAGGCTATTCGTGTTCTCTAGTTCAAAACTTGTGCAGTCAGGGGATGGCTTATTTTCTTTCTTAGAGTTAGAGTCCTCGGGCGTGGACGTTAGCTCTATTCTGGTAGTTTGCGATTATTCTGACGTTTTCCAGCAGATTCTCGGTCTACCACTGACGAGAGTGATTGATTTTGGCATAGATCTTGTTCCGGGTAGATCACCGATTTCAAAGGCACCGTACCGTATGGCGCCCATTGAGCTGAAAGAGATGAAGGGTCAGATTTCTGAGTTGATGGGTCAGGGATTTATTCGACCGAGTACTTCGCCGTGGGGAGCTCCAGTCTTGTTCACAAAGAAGAGATACGGTTCAATGCGTTTGTGCATTGATTACCGCGAGTTGAACAAAGTCACGATCAAGAACAAATATCCGTTGTCGAGGATCGAGGACTTGTTTGACCAGCTTCGAGGGGCCCAGTTCTTTTCGAAGATTGATCTCAGATTGGGTTACCACCAGCTGAGGGTCAGGGCAGTTGATGTTTTGAAGACAGCCTTTCAGACTCGTTATGGACACTATGAGTTTTGGGTGATGCCGTTCGGTTTGACGAACGCGCCCGTAACCTTTATGGATTTGATTAACTGTGTTTTCAGCCCTTTTCTTGACCGGTTCATCATTGTGTTCGTAGACGACATTCTAATATATTTGAGGACTGAGGCAGAGCACGAGGAGCATTTGAGGACCGCTTTACAGACTTTGCGGGAGAACGCATTATTCGCGAAGTTTGAAAAGTATGAGTTTTGGTAGCAGGAAGTGAAATTCCTAGGGCACGTGGTGTCTAAGTATGGAATTGTAGTAGATCCTTCCAAGGTTGTAGCAGTTACAAATTGGGCACAGCCGACGAACGTTACAGAGATTCACAGTTTTCTGGGTTTGGCGGGTTATTATCGCAGATTCATCGAGGGGTTTTCGTGGATTGCAGCTCCTCTGACTCGTTTTACACAGAAGGACGTTCGGTTTGTTTGGGACGACAGGTGTTCTTTTGCTTTCGCAGAGTTAAAGAAGAGATTAACGACAACACCAGTTCTGATTGTTCCTTCCAGTGGGCAGAGGTACAGAGTATATAGTGATGCATCGCTCAGTGGACTTGTTTACGTGTTGATACAGGAGGGCAAGGTAGTGGCCTATGCTTCGAGACAACTTAAGGTACACGAGAGGAATTATCCTACTCATGACCTCAAGTTGGCAGCAGTGGTTTATGCGCTGAAGATTTGGAGACACTACCTTTACCGGGGGAGATTTGAGCCCTTTTCTGATCATAAGAGTTTACGGTTTCTTTTCCCTCAGAAGGAGCCGAACATGAGAAAATGCAGGTGGATGGAATTTCTGAAGGACTACGACGTGGATTGGCAGTATCACCCCGGGAAGGCAAACGTGGTGGCCGACGCTTTGAGCTGCTTACCTAGAGAATTACTTGCACGTCTGATGATTCGTGAGTGGACGATGCTTAACGACATTGCAGAGTTCAGGTTGATTTTGGATTCACAGACTACGGGTGGTCTTATTGTAAATCTGAGAGTTCAACCGTTTTTGATTTCTCGAATTATAGAGGTGCAACAGCTGGATAACAGATTACCGTCTTGGGCTTCAGACGACACCAGACCTGATTGGACTGGTAGTTCAGATGGCAGCATCAGATACAGGGGCAGATTATGCTTGCCAGATTCTGAGGTACTATAACGCGAGGTTTTGAGTGAGGCTCATGGTTCAAGATATACTATTCATCCAGGCAGTACAAAGATGTACCAAGACCTGAAGATACATTTTTGGTGGGACAATATGAAGCACGAGATAGCTACATTTGTTTCCAAATGTCTAACTTGCCAGTAGGTGAAGGCCGAGCATCAGAAACCGGCAGGACAGCTTAAGCCTTTACCTATTCCAGAGTGGAAATGGGAGCATGTGACGATGGACTTCTTATCGGGTTTACCGCGGACGAATACACAACATGATTTTATTTGGGTGATTGTGGACCGACTAACCAAATCGGTGTATTTTATTCCAGTTCGCATGACGTTCACAGTAGATGAGTTGAGCAGAATCCACGCGAGGGAGAATCGTTCGGTTACACGGTGTCCTAGTGTCGATAGTATCAGATATGCCAGATTTACCAGTAAATTTTGGCAGAGTTTTCAGGGAGCTATGAATACAAGACTAGATTTTAGTACAACATTACACCCTCAGACCGACGGTCAGACATAGCGAGTTAACCAGATTCTTGAGGATATGCTTCGAGCTTGTGTTTTGGACTTCAAGGGCAGTTGGGATGAGTATTTACATTGGGTTGAGTTCGCGTACAATAACAGCCTTCAGTCGAGTATCGGGATGGCACCGTACGAGGCTTTATATGGTAGACCATACAGATCACCTTTAAGTTGGGCAGAGGTTGGTGAACAGAGCTTACTGGGACCAGACTTGGTTCGAGAGACCACAGAGGCAGTTACCATTATTAGGGACCGACTACGTACAACTCAGAGCTGACAGAAGAGTTACGTCGACATCCGCAGGAGACCGCTAAAGTTTCAGATCGGGGATCATGTTTTGCTAAAGGTTTCACCGATGAGGGGCGTGATGCGTTTCAACAAGAAGGGGAAGCTAGCTCCGAGATATATTGGCCCGTTTGAGATTCTGGACAGAGTTGGAGAGTTAGCATACCGATTAGCATTACCGCCGCAGCTGAGCAGAGTTTACAACGTCTTCCATGTTTATATATTGAGGAAGTACGAGCGGGACCCTACTCACGTGGTTGATTGGGAGCCGATAGAGGTTCGGGACGATGCCTCGTATCTTGAGCATCTGGAGTATATTTTGGATCGCGAGGAAAAGGTCCTTCGCCGTAAGATTATTCTGTTTGTGAAAGTCCAGTGGAGTCACCATGGTCTAGAGGAGGCTACCTTGAAATTGGAGGCTGATGTGAGGAGGCACTATCCACTTTTATTCTCTGGATGAGGTATCCGTTTAATTTTAGGGGCGATTTTTTTTAGGGGGGTAGATTGTAATGTCCCGTATTTTAGTTACTCCTTTTATTCGCTTATATTCCATTTCCGTAATATTCCTATTTCTTATCTCATCGGCATTTATTCCCTCACGTTAAGTTTCGCATTCATATTCTACATTTACTTTTTCATCCATTAATCATCCATTATTCATCCATTTGCATCCATTTATTCCTTTCGGTGTTTTAGTATAAGATTCTTTTTTGTGGTTTTGGCGGTTCGGTGGTCTTTCGGAGGAGGAGGTGACATTGTGGACTTGGGAACCCCTAGATGGGTTGGTGATGATGTTTAATTGTTGTGTTTGTGGTTTGGTGTGGTTTCGGTGAGCCGTTGGATTGGCCGGTAGGTTTCGGGGTTTTTCCGGGTAAAGATTCCTTTTTTGGCATTCCTGTGGTTTTAGGCATTACGGCGGTGTTATGACTTGTAGGAACCCATAGATGGGTTGGTATTGACATTTTTATGTTGTGTGTGTGGTTTGGGGTGGTTCCGGTGAGCCGTTGGAGTGGCCGGTAAGTTTCTGGACTTTTCTGAGGAAAAGATTTCTTTTTGGTGGCCTAGGTGTTTTGGTGGCCGTGAGGCGGTAGAGGTGGTGTTTGTACCTTGAAAAATCCTTATTAGGCTTGTAGGAGTGTTTGTGTGGTAGTGGTGGTGGTCCGTGGTGTTTTCGGGTTGTCCGGGGTGGTCCGGGGCATCCCCGGGGTCTTTTTTTGGTGCAGGAGCAGTTCTGTTCGAACATGACATCTTCTGTTCGAACAGACCCCATTCTTTTTGAACAGAACTTGTCTCTGTTTTAATATACTTGACTCTGTTTGAACATGATCAATTCCTGTTCAAACAGGGGCGCGTTTGCACCTCTAATTGGGTCAATTTCTCTCCTTTCTTCACTTTTTTTTTCTCTCTCTTCTCTCCCTAACCTATTTCCCCTCTCCTCCTCACTCTTGATCCACTCTCCCCCATCGTGTCGAGGATCCTTCACCCGCTTTATCGCGAGTTTCGCTCCTACCCTCGGTAAGTTTTATCGATTCCTTTTTCGTCCTTTTCACTCAATTTTTGGCGTAGAGTTTGATTCTAGGGTTGGGTTTATTGTCGTTTTCTTTAATTGATTGTTTGCTTGTTGTTATTGGTTGTGTTAGCTTGTCAGGCATTTCGTTTGCCATTCCGCGGAATTTAGTTGGTTTTCCGAGTTGGATTTCCGCAGGACTCAGGATTGTCTTCAGGCAAGTTTTATCCCTTCATTACTAAGTTTCTATACTAGTTTATGAGTATTGTTTTAGAGTGTTAACTGAACTTAGAGATGCTATGTTATTAACTATAATTGCACATAAGATTGCAAACCCATGTGTTTAATCTTTCGATTATTCATGCCACTTGGGTTTGCCCAAATCATAGATTTTTTTTCAAAGCCTACATTCTAATGATCGCAGGCATATATTACACGCCTCCTGGAAGTGATCGAATCGTCGGGAAATTGGCTATAAAAGTAGTAAAAAACCATGACGAATCTGAAAAAAAATAAAAAATTATGATGACTGATCTATGGATGATGTCATCCTAGGGTTTATAGCAGGACGCCATCCCCTAGAGTTGATAACGTTATCAAACTATGGTGGGTCCCACAGTGCTGATACGCTATTCTAGGATAGGTTAACTAGTAGGTCCCACACGTGTTGACGTGGCTGAATTCTACTAGCTGACGTAACATTGGAGGGTCCCACAACAATGACATGTCATCTGTGACTTGTCAGCACATGGTACCGATGATGTAGCACCTAGGGTCCCACGTGTTGACGTGTCACTACAACGTGTTAGTAATGACGTGGTGCCCAGAGGTTCTACATGTTGACGTGGCACTTCCACGTGCCATGCTGCGGTGGTACTAGGGGGTCCTACGTGCTAACGTGGCACTACCATGTGGCATGTGGACGTGGCACCTGTGATTCGTAGATCTGACATTATATTAGCATATCTGGCTACGTGTCACACACTCGTACTGCCACCTATCGTGATCAGAGACGTGCCACGTGTGTCTGAGACACGGTGATACGTCACCCGATCCAAAACCTTGTCCAATCCAGTCCTAGCCCTGCTCAGGCCCAATTCAGACTTGGTTTGAACCTTTTTGACTTGGTTAGACAAGGTCTAACTCGATTCGGACCTTGATTTTGGTGTTGAACTTAGTTTAGACTGATTCAAACCAAGTCGAGACTAATTTTTTTGAAAAAAAAAACAAATAAATGAGATTTTTTGTCTTTTATTTTTTTATATTCCTTCTTTAACCTCTTGGAGGACCCTATTTTTTTATTTTTTGGAAAAATAATTAGATAGGGTTAAGCACATTATAGTTTTTATTTACAAATATTTTATATTAGATAAAAAATAACGTTTTAATTTGCATAGTCTCTTACGAGAGCTAGTAGAATTTTAAAAATTATATGCCCCTAGATACTATTTATTCTAATAAAGGCTTATAGATAAAACGAAACCTTGACTAATTTAGATATGACTTAGAGTCATTTTTGAATACACTTTAATGCCCAAGATATTATTAAGCATTCAATCATTAATTAACCCAGTCATGTATCTAAAAATATGGCTTATAGGAACCAGTTTTTTGTATCTCGGTGCAATTAGATATTGCTTAATAATATCTATAAGTTTATAAGTCATTATAGCACCCTGATATACTCCTAGATCGTTAGTTCCAAGATAGGTTTAAATTCATATCTGGGGAACCCAGAAGAGTTTTGGGATAAAATCAGTCATATACTAAACATCTAATATCCCTACATATTCGTAGTAAATGGTTCATTTGGCTAGAATATACAGATCTTATAAAACTATAGTGTTTGGGAAACTTAGGATAGTTAACTCAAGCCACAAAATACAAGTGGTTTTAAATATACTATCTTGGCTAAGACCTATTAAAACACAATTTTTATGTAAAGATCAACTCTTTTACTCGGTAAATTAGTGAATTAACAAATATCATGAGTATTAGAATATGAACGTGGTCCATATATAAAAACTTGATTGAGAATCAGTTAATTTCCCCAATTTTTCTAAAATACTATGATATTCATACATGCATGGGAATGTTTATCGTTGAATTGCTACTAAATCAAAATTTATATGTTGTATTTCAAATGGCTGGAAAACTTAAGAGTCTCGATTACCCTCAGTTGATGCTTGACGACACCAACTATCTTACTTGGTGCCAGGATGTCGAGCTCTAGTTGCATTCAATGGGTATCTTTAAAACCACTTCTAAAGCCGTCAAGGCTATGTCTATGTTAGCTATCCGCCATTATCTTAACTTGGAGTGGAAGATGAAATATATCCACATTGATGATCCTTTAGAATTATAGAAGAGCTTGCAATAACACTTTGGTCTGTAGCAGATGATTAGGTTGCCGAAACTGCTAACCCAATAGAACAATCTCTAGTTCTATAATTTTAAGAATATGATAGCATATAATGTAGCAGTCTAGAAAGTTACCTCATTACCCGACCCAACATTACCAAGTTCGAGT